>CM028129.1:590022500-592422500 GCA_016271365.2 Neoceratodus forsteri | reverse complement strand
AATGGTCCTGAAAGGTGACTCGCGCAGTGACCACAAAATCACCTTTCAGGACCGAGTAACAAGATGCCATTGCACGTGTTCATGAGGTGGGGTCCCAAGAACCCCATGTTGAAAATTCGCTACCAAAATTTCCCAGAATGGCTGCGATATCCACCTAAGTTGAAACCCCCCCATTGCCTGCCATTATAAAGCTTACCGCATTTTGTTCAGTTCCGGTTGGATTTTGAAGAGTTGAGGCGATGTTCCGCTCTTAGAAGATTGCAGCGCCAGCCCTCTGGAGAGTAAGTATGTGGGGTGCGAGGGTGCGATGCACAGAGTGGTGGGGCGGGTTGGGTGAGGACATGGCGGATAAAGTCGACTTTTTTTTTTTTAAACAGGTAAAAAAAAAAAAGAACCAAACTTTGGGGACAGTTTTCTTTCTTTACAGGTTAAAAAAGATTTTGATACACTGGGGTGGGCTTCCAGTGTGCCACGTGTTTTCAGGTGAGACATATGATGCCGGCGGGCATTGGGCACCTCTTCGGCAAAAAGTGTGTGTGTGTGTGGGGGGATCATCATGCGGACAGGGATTGGGCACCCCCGTCGGCAAACAAATTTAACTGGGTGGGGAACATGCCAACACGGGGATTGTGTGGTGGGCAGCAGGAGCCGCCATATTTATTGGAATGTTTCACCAGGAAAGGCATGCAACGGAGCCTTGTCATCTGACGCTCCAGTGAGGAAACTGCGCCTCATTGGAGCAGCAGATTTCTTCCAACTCCATGGCTGTCTTTGAAACTGCTGAGACACACCCACTAATGCATTCCTTGCATTCTCCAACACTGACACGCCTCTGAATGTGCTACTACTGCAAGATGTTGCTAGCGCACGCACAAGACAACATAAAAAGTGGGAATCTTACACAATGAATGCAATGCAGTCCAGGGACTGGAACATGTGGTGGTGGTGCTCAGTATGATCACGATTTAAAATAGATTGAGCCATTCTATTGAAAGTAACTTCTGATCAATACCAGTGCATTATCAGTAAAAGGAAGCGTGGTGGATGCTACTCACTGGAGTCTGCCCTTGAGGATGAATCAATTTCATCTTCTTTGAGGATATTTCTTCCATTAGGCCACACCTTTAGAAGTATACCCACATCAGTGCTAGAACCACACAGAAACTTTCACTAGCTAGGGACCACCCATGACGATGTGATGCGTCAGCATGTATATAAACATGGGCAGCCCATCTCATCTTAGTTCTTTTCCTGCCATCGATTGTACTTGGACGTACTGCAGAAAGGTTAACTGTCTAGCTGTTGTCATTTATTATTTTTTTAAGTTAATCACTAAATGTTAGTGATATTGCTGTCTCTTAGTGACACCCCTCTCTTTCCTCCCCCCAAGCACCCTCCACCTCTTTCCACTTATATTCTGGGACAGTTGTCCCTGCTTAAAGAAAGGCAAGCTTTGCCAAACAAACGTACAGTAGAACAAGTGCCTTCTCGCCAGAAGAACAAAGGCACTACTTCAGATACTTCCTGCCCCCAAATGAACAGATCTGACTTCAGGGGTATCTCTTGCTACAGGCCTCACCTGTGGAACTATAGCTGCCAGGCACTAGGACCACACAGAAAACTTTCTAGCTAGCAGTCTACCAGGCAGAGGCAGTATTGCGCAGTGGGTTAAGGCTCTGAGCTGCAGATCTGGAGACCTGGATTTGAATCCCATGCCACCTAGGTGCATACTGTGTGATCCTGAGCAAGTCGCTTAACTTCCTTGTGCTCCCAGGTTGCTTCTGAAAACAAGCTTCAGCTTAGTGTGCTACTCCTGCTTAAACAATGTTCCCTTTCCCATTTCCCTACTAGGGGGCCACCCACTCTGTCAGGCATCGATGTCACCCTAAGCTGTAAGAGTGGGCAGTCCCCACACTCCTTTTCCCACTGTTGACAATGCACGTTGGACCACTCAGATCACCGCAGCTTCAGTCAACCACCATTACCTTTGGTTTTCTTTTTTTTTTTTTCTCACCTCAGTTTTTTCACTTTTCAGTGATTTTTCGTTTTCGTTTGTTTTCTCAGCTTTCTTCATCTTCTGACCGAACGACTAAGTGCGCCTGTGGAAAGCAACTTCTGGAGAAAGACTGACATTCTGCCTATGTTCTCTGTCTTGGCCCAGACCACGATGTTGATGCATGATCCATCTGCTGCGGCCTCAACCAGGCATCCCGCCATTGGCGCCAGCAGAACTTGGGGAAATTTCTTCTTCAGCAAAAAGTCACCAGCATGGAGAAGGAGTTGCAGACCAGGAGTTCCTCCATCTCCCTTGCTCTATCCTTGGGCTCCCAGTTGTCGAAGTCCCAGGATAAAACCTTAGGCAAACAAGCACAGGGACAAGGACTGCCCTAAACACCGGTCCCTTCCCTTCCCTTCCAGTCCCCGCATTGCTTGGCGACCATGGCAGGGCTGTCCTCTGGGGACAGCAACATATGCCTCGCACACCCTCTCCCCCATGGAGCTACCATTGGCAGCACCTCTAGCCAACCTCACTTTAGCTGGCAGAGGTCCTTTGGGGTTGGGCACTCTCCCAGCCCTTGTTTTCGGTATGCTCACAGGAGGCTCCGCCAGCCTGTCTTTGACCAGCGTGGGCCTGCAACATCGGCCTCTCTGGCCCTGGAACCGCCACCCTCCCCAGTGTCACCCCAGGCTGCTTCCCAGCCTTCTTTGCCATCCCATTGGGGGAATCAGGCTGAGGACTCCTCCTCAGGGTCTAGGCCAATCCAGCTGTCATTGCCAGCTCCTCCTACGCTGGCCCCCTCTCAACCAGTGCCACTTGACTACCCGACGCCAGTCACAGTGGACATTCCTTCTTTGCTTTCTTCCCTGTGTGACTTTATGCAGGCCCACCTGGTGCCTCCACAGGAACCATTTCCTAGGGCATCCCCGACACAGGTTCCGGCACCCACGACCTCAGTGGGCTCGCATCAGTCCCTCCATGGCTGGACCCTCTGCTCTTCCTCCAGACCTTTGGGAGAAGAGGACAAATATCACCCAGACCTTCAACTCCCTGATGAAGATGAGGAGGGGGATGAAGACCATGGGGGGGTTACCCCTTCTCACTCTACCTCCACAGTCCCGTCAGTTGGGGAGGAGACCCCAAGATATATTCCATGATCCCCTCCATATGGCCTGTCATTCGTGGGGGTTCTCAGCCTGATGCAGGTGGCAATGGGGTTTGATATTGAGGAACAGGATCCCAGCAGACGGTTAGCTACATACGCCTGCCTGACACTCTCTTCTTGGTGGTTCCTCCTCTGATTGAATGCTTTGCAGATGCCACCATGGCAGCCTGGCACCACCCCAACCAGGTCCCTGCTATGCCTAGGAAGGCAGACAAACTTTGCCATGCTCCAGCGGGGAAGTCATTTTTCGCTGAGCAGGCACAGGCCTACTCAGTGGTCATTAACGCTGCTCATGACTGCACCAAATAGCCAAAACACATACGTTCACTCCTTCCGGACAAAGAAGCCCAGAGGTTAGACTTACTGGGCAAGAGGACCTTCGCCTCAGCCACGCTGGCCATCAGGGTCTTGAACTACATGGCCCATATATTCCAGTTCCTCAGCCTTCATTTGGAGCAAGCCCAGGAATTGGCTAGTGCCCCTCCTGATGACCAAAGAAAACAGCAGCTCTTGCAGTCCCTCCAGTCGGTGGCTGATGTCAGCCTGCATCTCCTTTGCTTGGCCTACGACACCATCAATGCTTCAGCCAGGTGGCAGCAGCGCCTGTCTATGCTGGCACTCCTGCCTTAGGGTGTCTGGGTTTGCAAGTACATTCAGTTATTTTTCCTGAACGCCACCTTCAGGGTTACAAATTGAGCCAAATGTCCAGCAGATCCTTGATGCCCTACAGGCCTCTGGGCGTACCCTAAAGTCAGTCCACTCCATGTACCACACTCAAGCTATGGGTGGACAACATGTTGCTTTTATCAAGGAACCAACAGGTCCAGACCCCTACCAGACCTCAGAGCAAGCGCTGATTGGGGGCACCTCTCTGCTACCCCTACTGCCGCAGCCAGTAAGATTACCAGAGGCACTGTGCTGCTGCTATGTCTGACTTCTTGCCCAACCCCTGACTGAAGATCAGCAATGATGGTTGCATACTTTAGCTCAGAGAACAGCCACACTCTAGAACTTCTAGAGTAGCCCCCAGAAAACCTCCAGCTCCATCCTTTTATCCTCCATGCCACATACCAGTGCTCTGGGAGGAAATCTGCTCCCTGCTACAAGAGGGGCAGTGGAGCCCTTCTAGTGGACCAGCAGGGCAGGGGTTCTACTTCCATTTTTTCCTGGTACCCAAATGTTACGGGTTCTCAGGCCCATCCTAGACCTTCGAGAACTCAATATGTTCATTCAGTACAAAAAGTTCCGGATGGTGACACGTAAGGGTCTATTGCCCCTTCTGCATTGGGGGATTGGATTTTCTTCCTCGATATGAAGGATGCATACCTGCATATCAGAATACACGCATACCACAGGCAGTACCTGAGATTTCTGTTCTAAGAGGAACACTTCCAGTTCAGGACCTTGCCCTTTGATTTGTTCTCAGCCCCTCAGGTATTTACTAAGTGCCTGGTAGTAGTAGCAGCTGCCCTCGGGTGGGAGGACCTCTATGTCTTCCCCTACCTGGGCAACTGGCTCCTCAAGGCCCAGTCCAGGGATCACCTGCTTCAGACCCTGGCCGCAACTACCTGCTTATTCCAGGATCTGGGGATAACTGTAAACTTGCCCAAGTTGGTTCTGATTCCATGCCAATGCCTCCAGTACACTTGGGCGGTCTTGGACACAGCTCTGGACATGGTCTTCCTGCCCCAGGACAGGTCTTGAGCACCTGATAGCCCAGGCCCTCCTGTTGTACAACAGCCACTGTGTTTCAGCCAGAACCATCCTTTGGCTCCTCGGCCTGATGGCAGTGGCGACTGCTACAATGCCTCTAGCCAGACTTCTCATGAGGGTACCCCAGTGGACAGTCAGAGTCCAGTGGGACCAGTGGACTGATGACCTAACACTGGTGGTCCTTGTCTCCTCAATGACAAAGGTACTGCTTTGGTGGCTGGAACCCAACAATCTGCTAAGAGGGGTTCCTTTCTCATTCCCTCCCCTTAGTAAATTTTCACGACAGGTGCTTCGGGGTGGGGAGCCCATGTAGGGCCCTACCAAACACAGGGACGTGGTCCCAGCTGGGATCCTTTCTCCACATTAGTGTTCCGGAGATATGTGCCATTCTTATGCCTTGCAGGCCTTCCAGAATCTATCCCAGGTCTTCTGCTAGTGCAGACAGACAATATCATTGTAGTCCACTACCTCATCAAGCAGGGAGCACTGACTTGTACCCCTCTGCCGGAAGCAGAGCTTGTTACTGGGCTGGTCTTGAGCTAACAGTCGTCCATGTTCCAGGCATCCAAAATGTCCTGGCAAATTTAGGTAGGTTGCAGTCAAAGGGTGACTAGTGGCCCGGTGGCGCTGAGGGTTGAAGCTGGACGCCACACCTCACAAGAACACCAGCAACCCATTTTTGGGAATGAGTACAGGCCATCGGGGGTCAGCAGAGGAGGGAGAGGATAGAGTGTCTGGAGGACAGCTCTCCTCTCCCGGGGAGGGAGGACTGGCACTCCCGCCAAATGACTACCCTCAGGTGGTGGCCAGAAGGTAGTGCGGATCAGAGGGGCCAGACAAACAGAGAGTGCTGCAGGACTTCTGCGGACACACGCATGTCTCTACATGCTCACATCCTGCGTATGAGCCCCAGCAGTGGGGAAGGGAGAAAAACAGAAAAAAACCTCCGGCAACAGATGACAACCAACCTCCTGCATGCTTCACACCCGGCGGTGGGCAGGGAGTGAAGTCCCCGTGATACTGGGGTGGTGGGGCTGGGGGTCAGTCAAAAGCAGGCAGCCAGGGGCAGGAGGATAAAGTACATTAAAAAAAAGGCACATGAGAAGGGCTGCTGATCTCAGTAGTAGAAGACCTGTTTTGACAGGTGGGGTCACCCAAAGTTGGACCTTTTTCATCCCCACTCAATGCAAACTGCCACTTTTCTGCTCGCTGATCCAGGGCCTGAGTTTTCTGGCGAGATATGTTATCCTCTCTTGAAAAGAGAGGCTTCTGTTAGCATTTCCTCCCTTCCCCTGCTTCAGAGGGTTCTGATCAAGCTCCAGATGGAAGGGGCCACAGTGATTCTCATAGCCCCATTCTGGCATTGTCAGATCTGATTCCCCTTGCTGCAACAGCTGGCAGTGGACCCTCTAGTTCCTTTTCCTCTGTGCACTGGCTTGCTGTCTTGGAACTAGGCACCCTTGCCCTTCCAGACCTCAACTCCCTGCATCTTCATGCCTGGCTCCTGAGGATATAGCCATGGCTCAGTTCAGGGTGACTGATGTCCCAGTGGCAGCTAGGAAGCCTTCCACTAGAGCCTGCACTGTGAGTGGCTTCACGCGAGCTGGATCCCTTCACTTGCCAGTGAATCAGATTCTGGAGTACTTTTGGCCCCTTTCAGACTCTGATCTGAAGTACTCCTCCCTTAAGGTACACATGTCTACCATCTCTGCTTTCCATGTGCTATTGAGGGACATGTCCCGTACATTTCTGAGAGATGTTCTTCACCAGAAGCCTCATATCTGCAATCCAGTCCCACCTTGGGACTTGAATTTTATGTTAGAAAAGCTTACTTTGACACCTTTTGAGCCGGCCATGAGTACAGCTACACTTTTTGTCATGGAAAGTGTTATTTTTATTCGCTATTACTTCTGTTCGAAGAATTTCAGAGCTACGGGTGCTCATGTGCGAGCAGTCTTATTTGATTTTCCACAAAGACAGGGTGTCTTTGTATACTAACCCTAAGTTTCTTCCTAAGATAGTGTCTGAGTTCACATTAAACCAATCCATTCACCTTCCTGTTTATTACCCGGAGCACACCAATCCAGGGGAAGCATTGCAGCATACTTAAGATGTGCATAGAATTCCACGTTACTATAGCCATCGTATGAATGACTACAGGAAGTCCAAACAGTTGTTTCCTTCTCCCCTGGGAGAGAGGATGTCCCTGTTTCAAAACAGTGCTTTTCCAAGTGGTTGACCAGCTGTATCACTTATTGCTACAGGAAGCATGGCAAAGAAATTCTTGGCACTGTACATGGCCATTCCACCAGGGGTATGGCCGCCACTTCTGCCTTTTTCAGGAATGTGTCAGCTGCAGAGATCTGTGATGCTGCCACTTGGGGTACTGTCCTTCCTTTACCAACCACTGCAGTCTGGGCATTGCCTCTAGGCGCAGAGCCAATTCGGTCTGGCTGTTACATCAAAACATAGAAATTGTAGACCTGTACCTTGTTCTGCTGGTCTACTTTCTTAGGCTCCTGGTTTCCTGCTGCCCAATCTGCATTTTCTGATGTCAGAAACTGCTTGGGACTCGTTCCACAGGTGTGGCCTGCTGCAAGAGATACCCCCGAAGTTAGATAGTACAGTTATGTAAGAACTTACTGTAACAGTAGATCTGTGAGGGGATTTCTTGCAGCAACTCATACCATCCATTCCTCCTTCCTCTGAGGCTCTCCTGTGTCTGCTTTTTCTCTCTAACCTTTCCTTGGCTGGAACCTTTGGTACCTTCAAGTTCTTCTGCAGGACCCTTCTGCTTTTGGTCTCTGGTGGGAGAACCGAGGAGTGTGGGGACACCACTCTTATAGCGTGGGGTGATGTTCGCACCTGACATCAGGGTGGGCGGCCCCTGGTAGACCGCTAGCTAGAAAGTTTTCCATGTGGTCCTAGTGCCTGGCATCTATAGTTCCATAGTGTGGCCTGTTGCACAAGATCCCGCCACACATCGCTGATACAGTAAGTTTTAAGTAACTGTACTATCTGAGGCCTGTGTTAGATCTAAGAAACCTAAACTCTACATAGAATACAAGAAGTTTCACATAGACTTCCTTCAAGCTTTAATTTCCCTGTTGCAAAGCAGGATTGGATTTGCTCCCTAGATACGAAAGATGCATACCTTCATATCAAGATCAGACAGCATCATGGACAATATCTGAGATACGTGCTTGGAAGTGGAGCATTATTAGTTCAGAGTATTGCCCTTTGGCTTGTCTTCCATGCCATGGGTCCTTACCAAATGCTTCGCAGTGGTGGTAGCAGCCCTTCACAGGGAAGACCCATATGTCATCCCATTCCTGAACGACTGGCTCTTAAAAGCCAGCTCCCAGATCCAACTCTTTCACACTCTGTCCCAAACCAGGCAGTCATTCAGTAACCTGGGAGATACAGTGAATGTGCCAAAGTTAGTACTAACTCCTTGCCAAATGCTGCAGTACATAGGTGCTGTCTTGGACTTGAATGTAGAACTATGCATTTCTGTCCCTGAACAGGGCAGAATGACTCATTGCTAAGCACATCCGGTGTACCGCAGTCATCAAGTCCCATATAGAATATTTCTATGTCTCCTAGGACTCACAGTAGCAGCCACTGTAACCATGCCACTGGCCTGCTTACACATGCAGATCCTGCAGTGGACATTAAGCATGCAGTGGGATCAACTGACAGATGACATGGATCAAAAGGTGCTAGTTACATTCCCTTTGCACAAAACTCTGACGTAGTGGATCGACTGCCACAACCTCTTAAGGGGCATTCCATGTCTCATACTAGCTCCGGCTCAGATTCTTACCTCAGATGTATCCGGGTCCAAGTGGGGGGCACATCTGGGCCCCTATGAAACACCAGGATCTTACTTCAAGAGGGTTCCTGCAGTAGGTCATTACTTGTATAACTGTGCCCCCTGGCATCAGGACCACACCAAAAATTCTAGCTAGCAATGTCAGGTGTGGAACTGCCCACCCGACGTCACATGACATCAGCGTGAGCCTATATAGTGGGCAGTCCCCACGCCCGCACTCCAGTTCTTTCCCGTAGTCGACCAGTGTGCATTGTACCTCGCGGTGAACTCTGGCTACTGTTGAATGCCATTTATTTTTTTCTCAGAAAGTTTAATCTTTTTCCTATAGTATGTCTTCTCGGACATCTTCTCTGCCGAAGAAGTGCGACTCCTACGGCACGCATATCTCGCACAAGGACAGTCATACTCTTTGTCTGCTATGCCTAGGCCCTGACCATGACATCTAGGGCTACGCAGCCTGTAAGGACTTTAACCTGGTCAAATGGAAATGACAGCAGCAGGCCCTGGATGCTCATCTTTTAAAGATCTAGTTGGCAAACACGGAGAAAGAGTTGCAGAGGCTGCGGGATCCCTCTTCCTCCCACTGTGGAGCACAAAAAGAAGAAAAAAGAGAAGGGCAGGCACCAGGACTGGGATCAGTCCCCGTCCCATCCGTGGCCACCCTCGGGGACCATGGGTGGTAAAAAGCCTTCTGTTGGAGCCATAAGTGCCCCTCCTGTCAAACCTCCTCCCGCTGCCACGGGTCAGGTTTTGCCCCCCTCCCCCCCGCCTGAACTGATAACGGTTCAGTTGGGTCCCTCCAGCAACGCTGGAGTGCTTGCTGCCTTTGGGCCTCTTAATACCACAGGGTCTAAGCCGGGTCGATAAGTCGCTCCCTGGCTCTGTCGGCAAGCGCATGGCCCCAACTGGTAAGTTAGACTCCAGCTCCGCTGGGGTCCTCCTGGTCACCGATGGTAAATCGGGCATCGACTCTACCGGTGTCTGCATAGTTCCTGCCAATAAGTCAGATGTTGACCCTGATGGCATCTGCCCGGCTCCTGCCAGTAAGTTGGACGCTGGTTTACCTGGCGCCCGCCTGGCTATGGCCGAGAAGTCCGATGTTGACTTTACTGCCGTCCACATGACTTGTTCCCGTAAGCTGGGCGTCGGTTTGGCTGACACCTGCTCAGTTCTTACCAGTTAGTCGGACATCTGTTCTGTCGATGCCTGCCTGGTTCTTGTCAATAAGTCAGGCGTCAGTTTTGCAGGCGTCTGCGACGGCCGCCATTATAACAGATGTCTGCTTTGCCTGACACCTGTGTAGTTTCCGCTGGCGCCAGTCGTCAGTTTCTCCGGCCTTGGCACAGCTACAACTGCTAAGCCAGATGTCAGCTTACCTGGCGTCCATATGGATGGGGTACTTTTCTTCAGCCTGGCTGGTAAGGCACTCGTCCGCTTGTCTGGCGACCATCAGCCATGACGCTCCTGGACAGCATGCTGTGCTCCGGCGCGAAAAACACCTGCTGCCATTTCCGCAACCATTGCCCCCTGAGGGTTCTAACTCTTAGGATACTTTCTTCCCACCTCCCAAGGTGGTTTCCTGATTCTCCACATTTCTCCAGGGCCGGAGGAGGAAGTCGGTCTCTGGATGTGGCACTTACCATTCCTTGCCAGAGCCTGGTATGCCAATTTTGTCTACTAGGCTTTCAGAACACCCTGTTAGGGGTCTTCTGTCGGGTTTGCAGAATCCCCAGCATACCACAGACTTTAGGGTTCCTCAGTCTTGACCTTCTAATCCACAGACGTTTGAGATCCCTCCGCCTGGACCAGCAGGTCTTCAGATGTCAACTAATCTCTTGTTTGGTGCTCTCTTTCCCCAGACACCTAGGGTTAGACACCTGGCCCTCCACCAGGCTTCCCGACATGAGACCCTTTTTTCGGCATTGGCTGACCTGGCAGGTCTCACATTGGGGCAGTCGCTCCCTCTCTCGGGACTCCCACGGCTCCACAGCCCCTGCGTTGAGCCTGTCTCCCTGGCTATTCCCATAAGGGTTGCCAGATGTGTTTGGCAAGGAGATGTTTGGCTTCAGAGTGTCCGGCATCATCTCACTTCCCCGGCTACCCAACGGGGCATCTTTTTACGGGTTACCCGATTTCTGGGTACAACCTTCCCTTCCAGGCATCAGAATAGCCGATGCATCAGTGTCAAATTATCAGATTTCAGCCATGTCAGCCTTCTCTGCCTTCATTTCACTCTCAGACTGAATTGCTAGCGATTTTCCAGTCCTGGTGGCAAGAGGCCAAGGCCCAACTGGCCTCTGACTTGGAAAGTATGCTGCAAGGGACTGTCTCAGCACTGTCCCTATCTTGGCCATCTTTTCAGCCCAGGTTGCCTGTTGGACCCCTTGATTCCTTGGTGGGTCACTCTCACAGTTCTACTGTCCATGTCCAAGTGAGGAACGTCTGGGACATCCCTCTGCATAGGGCTCAGTCACCAGAAAAAGCTTTCTCGTTGGACATGGAGTATAGTTCTCCATCATCCACAAGTTCTGGTTCTCATAACCCCCTGGGATGAGCTGCAGAGGGATGAGGCCCCTAGGTCTCCTGGGGATCCCTCCTTCTCGGAGTTCCTAAAGACGATCCAGGCAGCTCACGGATGGGCCACTGAGGAACAGGATCCAAAGAGAAAAAGGCTGGCAGAGCACCTAGGTGTGGTGGAATCCTCACCTATGCCTATTCCGTCCTGGATGGCTGCTCGCGAGGAACTCGCATCCTCTTTTTGGAGACACCCTTTTTCTGTCCCCAAAAAGCCGATAGGGTGTACTGCTTCCCAGAAGGGGCCCCTTATTTGGCCTCTCCTCCAGCAGTGGATGTTTTTGTTCTGGAGGATGATCAGGACAGGGAGACGGGTCCTACTAGCCTGTTATTGCCTAAGAATAAAGAATCTGGGCAGTTGGATCTCCTGGGGCTCAAGATTTGGGAAGACAACAGAGGGTGGTGGTGGGTGGGGAGCTCTCACACCCAAGAGTAGTGATGAGCGGTGTTCCACAGGGCTTGGCATTGGGACCAGTGTTGTTTGGGTTATTCATTGCAGACATATCATTGGACATCAAGAGCAAGATCAGTCTATTTGCTGATGATACCAAGGTAGGAGCAGTGGTGGATGACCTAGGGGGATGGCAGGGGTTGCAGGATGATCTGGCAAAGCTTGAAACTTGGTCAGACACCTGGTAACTTGGGTTTAATGCCAAAAAGTGCAAGGTGCTGCATTTTGGGATGAAGAACCCAAGGAGGAGTTGCCAGCTGGGGGGGAGTGCAGCTAGCCCAGACAGAGAAGGAGAAGGATCTGGGGGTGCTCATTACAGGGTCAATGAACAACTCAGCACAATGTAGGAGGCAGCTGCAAAGGCCAACAAAATGCTGGGTTATATTGCAAAGGTATATCCTCAAGGAGGAGGAGGTGATTCTGCCACTGTATAGCTCATTAGTTAGACCGCACCTGGTACTGCATGCAGTACTGGTGCCCGTGTCTGAAGATGGACATTAAGTTACTGGAGGGTGCAGCATGAGGCGACAAAGATGATCAAGGGCTGGGGACATCATACAAGAGGAAGCTGAGGAAGTTGAACATGTACTCACTGGAGGAGAGGAGGGACATGATTGAAACCTTTAAGTACATGAAAGGAGTAAACAAGACAGGTACAGAGGGGCTGTTCAAAGTAAGGGGGGAGGGAGGGACACCAGGGGCCATGATATGAGACTGGAGGGAGGAAGGTTCAGGAGGGAGATGAGGAGACACTTTTTACAGAGAGGGTGGTGGCTGGGTGGAATGCGTTACCTGCAGAGGTGGTATCCAGTAGAACAGTGGACTGCTTCAAAAGGGGATGGGCAGGACAAGGGGGAGGGTCAATGAAGGGGAAGGGTGGAAGGGAGGGGCAGCTGCAGAATTAGGGGTGCTAGCTGCGCATTCGAGCAGACTTGATAGACCTCTAGGCCATTATCTGCTGGCAAATTTCATATGTTCATATGTTCATTTATTCTTCGTCCACTTGTGCCCTTAGATTCCTTAATTATGTAGCCCATATGGTCTCCTTCCAGAGCACCACTTTGGGCCTTTTGGAATCCAGACTTGAGGCCATCCAGGACTCTGGGCTTAAGTCCGTGATAGCTAGGACTGTGAGATCGGTTCAGCTCTCCTGTCGTCATGCCCTCTGGACCACCTATGACTCGGTAGCTTGGTCTACTGCCACTGTTGTCTGTCTTCGCAGGCATTCATGGCTCCAGAATTCTGGGTTGACACAGAACATCCAGTCTGCCGTACTAGAGGCTTCTTTCAGGGGGTCGGTATTGTTCGGCGGAGACTCCAGGGACATCCTTATGAGGCATCAGAAAAAAGGAACAGCCTTGCACGCAGTCCGCCCCAGGTATCATGTGGTCTCTCGCCTCAGGCGTGCTTTTCATCGTCAGAAGAAACAGGCTTCAGCCAGAGGTCAGGTCAAAGGACAGACTCCAGCGCCAGAGGGCTCCAACCCCACCGATAGCCTCTCATGAGCCTCAGGGGGAACGATGTCCTCCCATGCCTCGGCCTCTTGGCTAGTGAGGGACCCCTCTACCTGATCCTCTGGTAGGGCCAGTGGGGGAAGGAGTTTGTGTCCTTCTGCTTTTTTAGAGGGGTAAGGTTTTCCATCCGTGGGACCTCTCCACGGTTTACAAGAGGCCAACACATTTTTTGTTCAGGTTTGAGTTTTCAGTTGTCAGACTACTTTAATACAGACCTTTTCTTGAGCTTTTATCAGGAAGTGGTTATTTTCCTGCTGTTTATCAGTTTCCAGCAACATTCATCCATTTTTGCCTTTAGGCTCTGTTGTAAGACATGGCTGTGTCCACATTGTTTTGTCCACATTATGATGGACTGTGTCTGTGGTATTAACAGACACTCTGTTAGTCCTTTTCGTGGGAAGCTTTAGGTATTCTCCTGTAGAGACAAGTTTTTTTTTCCCACTCTTTGTACCATCTGTATGGGTTGCTAGGGTTTTGGGAGATAGTCTGGTATAGGTCTGTCTCTAATTTTTTTGGAGCCTTTTAGCCTAGTCTTTGCTTCCAGACACAGTGAGGGGTCTTGGTCTGGAAGGTCTATTTATCTGGGAATCTTTCTCTGCCTCCTAGGTTTCAGTCCTTGTCTGATTTATTACTGTTTGGGACTTAATCCTATAAATAATGACCTACTGCAGGAACCTCTCAAAGTAAGATAGTACAGTTAGTAAGAACTTACCATAACAGTAGATCTTACTTGAGAAACAGCTTTGCAGCAGGTTTCACCATTAGGACTGAAGCCGGCAGGCACCAGGACCCCACGGAAATTTTCTAGCTAGCAGTATTCAGCGGGACTTCTCCCCTAACGCCGGTCCCAGTCTCGACGTCAGGCACAGTATGTGGGAAGCGTCCCCCAGAATCCCCAGTTCTTTTCCCGTCCGACCGCCAGCATCGGCCTCTTGGTCTCTACCTAGCGCACGATGACTTAGAACTTCCAGTTTCTACATGACTAATGTCCTCTCCAACTCCTTCATTTGAGGGTCACCTTTCAAAGTGTGCCTGCGGAAAACAGATCCCTTTCAAGGATCCTCATTCTTCCTGTGTGCGTTGCTTAGGCCCGGACCACGATACCAAGGCCTGCACCTTTTGCCAGGGGTTCAACAGCTGCACCAGGATCTGCCGTCAGAAGGCACTTCAGGCTTACCTGCTAGAGGGAAAAACTTAGTAGGATGGACAAAGAACCTTCCTCCAGGGGCGATTCTTCTTCCAAGGTCCACAAACACCGGGATAAGCACCAGGAGAAGGGAAGATCCAGATCCCGAACTGGGCCTCAGATTCATGGAGCTCAGGCTCTCACCCGATCAGACCGCATCCTCCAGGGCTAGGTCTCAGCCCTCCGGTCAAGGTCCGGCTTCCAGCGTTCTTCACTCTTCAGCCCATTAAGACCTCCAGGCCTCGGCTTCCTCTACTCCCTCTCGGCCTCTTCACAGTCCTCTGAACACCACAAGTCTTCCTCTTCCACCCGATGTTGGGATCCCGACTCCCGGTCGGTCTCCCAGCCCCTAGGGCTTGGATCCTCCACCCAGAAAGATGAAGGACCTGACGCCCCTCAAGCAGACGACGGACCCGACGTCCGCCAAGCACCAGACACCGCCAGGCATTCTCCGACCTGAAGTCGCCAGCCAAGCGACCGACGCGGTCTCACCGGAGCCGAAGACTGCCCCCAGTCACCGTAGACACTGGTCACAGGGACTAAACGGAGGAGGACACCACGCTGTTCAGGCACCAGGCGGGCGACACAGAGGATGCCGGGCTCCGAGGGAACTTGCCCACCCCGGAGACACCTGAGGATCCGATGCCCGACCCCGGTGACAGACCACCGGCGCCAGGCCCGTCGTCAGGCATGAATATTCAAGAAGTAAAAGAACTCTTTACTTTCTGGTGGGACACCATCCACAAAGACGTGGTCCCAGTGAAACCTCCTCCTCCCCCTCCTCCTACTCCTTCACCTCCTACGCCCCCTCCTCCACCAAAGGGGCCAGCAGGACAACCACCAACCCCCAAGGAGCAGACTCCACCTTCTAGGGGTAGATCTCAGGATCGGAGAAGACCTCCCTCAGGATCTCTGTCAGGGTCTCCCAGCCCCAAGCGACCCAGACGTTGGCGGTATACTCCGTCAGGGAGGACTCCAGATCAGATACCCTCGGATTACTCCAGATCACCTTCTCCACTCAGCATTTCATCACCTGACCCACATGACCTTCCCAGGTCTCCTCCAGATGACCCTCTTTCTCTGAGATCATGAGGCACATCCAGGACAACATGGGGTGGGATGCTGAAGACCTCGACCCTGAAAGACAGCGCGCTGCGCTATCTTCGCAGAAAGACCCAAAGCCTGTGGTAGTGCCACCCTTGGTGGACACCTTCGCGGATGTCACCAAGGCTGCGTGGAAGCGTCCACACTCCACTCCTGTGGTGCCGAAGAAAGCTGACTGCCTGTACAAGGCCCCGAGAGAGGACCAGTACTTGGCTCAACAACCTCTGGCAGACTCCCTGGTCATTTTGGCTTCACATGACCAGTCCCAAAGACCGTAACACATGAGCACACAGCCACCGGACCAGGAATCCAAACAATTGGACACCTTGGGGAGATGCATGTATGCAGCTGCTACATGCTCTATCAGGTCCCTGAACTACCTAACCCACATGGTACAGTTTCAGAACACCCTATGGGAACAGGGCCAGGACCTGGTTGATAAACTTCCGGATAGCGAACAGAAGGCAGAGCTCCTAAACCTTCTCCGCACAGGGTCTGATGTGGGGACCCAGGTATTACGAGTCCGATATGATTCCACGGACTCGTCCCGCCAGAGCTGCAGCTTCAGGCGCCTGTCTCGGCAACACTCTTAGCTCCATGTCCCTGACTTTCACCTCGACGACAGAAGAACATTCTTGACGCCCCTACAATGGCAAGTACTTTTTGGTGAACCCTCAAGAAGGTGATCACCAAACTTCAGGACGCTGGGAAGGCAGTCAGGTCTGTACAGGCCATATACAGACCCAGGCCCGGTTCCTTTCGAAGGAACCAGAGCCGCTTTTGCAGCCAGCAACAAAGACAGCAGCCACGTTCCGGCCAGCAACAAAGGGGCACCTTTCAGCGAAAAGCTCAGGCTAAGTCGTCCCCAGGCAGAACCCAACGCTACACTAAACCGGCCCAGCCTGCAGGGACCAGTGCTGCCACAGCATGACTCCTTCCCGGCCCTGGCCCCTCCTCTGGATCAACGGGCTCAAAAGGTCGGGGGTCACATCGCTCGCCACTTTTCAGGATGGCAGTCGATTACCACCGACCGGTGGGTTCTTTAGTTGGTCAAGAAGGGCCATTTCATAGAATTTCTTGACCACCCACTGGCAAGACCTCCCCTGCTTTCCTGTTACTTGGGTTAGGACGCCCTGCTTATACAGCAGGAGGTGCTCGCGCTCCCAGAAAAAGAAGCGATAGAGCACGTTCCACGGAACCAGAGGGACGCAGGATATTATTCTCACTCCTTTCTGGTTACCAAGAAAACAGGGGACCTCCGTCCGATATTGGACCTCAGCGCCCACAGCAAGTTAGTCCTGTACAAACGCTTCTGCATGGTGACCCTCCCAGGTCTGATTCCCATGCTCAAGCAGGGCACCTTCTAGCTGCCTTTGGACCTGCAGGATGCTCACCTGCATACCATCACTTGAGCTATAGGAAGTTTCTGCGCCTCAGGTTCCATGGCCACCATTATCAGTTCCCGAGCCCTCCCTTCGACTGTCATCAGCACCTCTGGTATTCACGAAGTGTATGGCGGTCATAGCGACGACTCTGAAGAGGCAGACCACTATGTGTTCCCTCACCTGGACGACTGGCTTTCATGGCGCTCGGGAGGCCTTGATGTCCACCATTCATTATACTCAGTCTCTGTTCGAGGCGCTTGGTATCTTGATCAATCAAGAGAAATCTCATCTGGTTTCATCTCAGATTCTGCAGTTCATAGGTGCAGTTCTTGACACCATCCAAGGGAAGCTTTCTTCCCCAGGACAGAGCGGAACACATCAGATCCCTCATCAGGGACATTTCAGCAAAGAAGACCGCTCTGCCAGATTGGTCCTTTGCCTGCTCGGACACATGGCTGCGCCATTGCAACAGTCCCGCTTGCTCATCTCCACGCAGGGTCACCCAGTGGATGTTACGGATCCAGTGATCATGCAAGATCATCTCGGCAGCTTCCAGTCTGGATCACGAAGACCATAATCCGGGATTGGCAATGGCGGCTAGATCCCAAGAATCTATCAACAGGGTCCCCTTCATTGCATCGCCTCGATTGTGACATCTCCACAGACGTCTCAGGGTGCAGATGGGAGCACACCTCGACGGTGTCCGGTCTCAGGGCCTGTGGACAGCCCAAAGAGACTCATCTCCACATAAACATCCTGGAAATGAGAGCAGTTCTTTACACCCTGCAGGCCTTCCAGTCGGAGATTCCACCGGGTACTCTTCTGTTACAGACAATTTTGCGGTGATGTATTACCTCAACAAACAAGGAGGCACCCATTCCTACCCACTTTGCAGGGAGGCCATGAGGGTGTGGGATTGGGCTTTGCAACACAGCGCAAACCTCATTGCTGTTCATGTCCCAGGAGTGGATAACGTCATCGCAGACAGCCTGAGCCGCTCTCAGGCCAGAGTCCATGAGTGGGAACTACTCCAGGAGGTAGTAGAGGATCTGTTTCACAGATGGGGTACACCATCCAATGCAAACTGCCCAATTTTGCTCGCTAGATCCAGGGCCTGGTGTTTTCTGGTGAGACGTGTTGTCCGCCTCCTGGGTGGGCAGATTCCTATGCCTTCCCCATTCTGTTGATCCAGAGGGTTCTTCTAAACTTCACAGAGAGCAAGCGATGCTGATACTCATCGCCTCCATCCTGGCCCAGCAAATCTGGTTCCCTCTCATCAGCTATCCTGGGAATCTCCGTGCCTCTGCCAATCAGCTCTTAATTGTTGTCTCATGAGGAGGGCTCCTTGGTCCATCTGGATTAGTTCACTGAGCCTGACGCTTGGCTCCTAGAGACATAGCCATTTGCAAACCTGAGTCTACTAATGAGGTAGCTGACGTTCTGGTGTTACGAAGACCCGCCACCATGCTACTTACGCTTATGAAATGCACCGCTTTGCCTATGGGCTCAAACGGGGGTTTTGTGGCCTCTAGACCCTTTCCAGAAAAGTCGGTCTTGACTACCTCCTCTTTTCTTTTCAGACAGGCTTGGCCTACTCCTCATCAAAAGTACACCTCTGTGCCATATCAGCTATCATTGTCCGATAGGCCAATGCACCATATCCCAGTTGGACATGGCACAAGCTCTTCTGAGAGGTATTCCCACCTTAGACCTCTGATTAAAGATCCACCCGCCATGGGATCTACACCTTTGTCCTGGGGCAGCTCACGCTGCCACCCTTTGAACCAGCCACGGATTGCAAACTACGTCTTCTCACTTGGAAGACGTTTTTAGTTGCCGTTACTCCGGCCAGAAGAATTTCTGAACTCCATGCACTCATGTGCAAAGAGCCTTATTTGGTTTTTCACCAAGACAGGGTATCGCTATGGACTAATCCTAGATTTCTGCCTAAGGTGGTCTCAGTTCTCACCCTTAATCAAGACATCGATCTACCAGTGTACTTTCCCAACTATTCGAATCGAGGAGCGGCCCTGTTGCACACCCTAGATGTGCATAGGTGTCTCCGATACTACCTAACCAGAACCAAATACCACTGAAAATCGGACCAGCTCTTTGTCTCCTTTGCCCACAGAATGCTGGGAGCTCCTGTTTCCAAACAGTCGCTGTCCAGGTGGCTCATTCAGTGTATCACGTTCTGTTACCAGAAGCGCAACAAACCCTTACCGGGCGCGGTTAAGGGTCATTCCACAAGGGGGGGTGGCTACCTCCTTTGCGGCCCTTAAGAATGTGTCCACCTCGGCCATCTATGCTGCAGCTACTTGGAGCTCCGTGCACACTTTCATCAGGCATTATAGCCTGGATATTGCATCGAGGTGAAGAGCAGGTTTTGGTCTAGCAGTCCATCAAGGACTTCTGTCCTAGGCTTTGGTTTCATTAAAGATTTCTACCTTCCCTCCTCCCAATGGTGTGGGGTTTCCATGATTGCTTGGGAATCAGTCCTAATGGTGTAACCTGCTGCAAGAGCTGTTTCTTGAAGTAAGATAGTACAGTTACGTAAGAACTTCCCGTAACAGTGGATCTTCGAGAACAGCTCTTGCAGCAGGTACTTTCTAGGGACATGGATATGTTGTTCATCCACACTTTCTGGCAGGTTCCTTGCCACTTTAAAGCTTGCCGGAAGGTCTTCAAGCTGGCTCCTCCCACCCACCCGGGTGGTAAAACTCTCGGCTCCGCCCCATGACGCCAGATCTTCCTTACCGCTTGGAAGCTCAGGTTCCCTCCTTAGCACTCTGCATTTTAGACTGGATCCTAACTCTTCGGTTCATCCGAAATTGGTTTTGAAGTTTTCTAAACTTCAGTCTTCATTATCCCTCATGACTGTGATGGACAAATCTACTCCCGGCTTTCGGAGGTGCCCTTGTGGGCAGAAAATGTCCAGGACGGATCCGCACTCCACGTGCGTCTACTGCCTAGGCCTAGATCACGACCCGCAGGCCTGCGAGTTGTGCCGCTCTTTCTCGGCCAACGTCCTGGACGATCGCGCTGCCCAATTGAAGCTCGGGCGCCCCAAGAAATGTTTCCCGCCGGTAAAATCAAAAGAGGCTCGTGGGTGGTGTCCGCGGCAGCTGGCTCGGCTGAGCAGCTCGCGAGAGATGATCGCCTCTCGAGGAGGAGGCGGCCCAGGCCGCATCTTCCTCCTCCTCTGCCGCGGCATTTATCCTGCTCTCTTTGAGTTCCTCGTATACAGCTTCATTCAAGGAGCTTTGTCAGTCCCTTTCCATGAAGGGAGAGGGGCCATCGACATTCTTCTCAGCCCAAGAAGAAGGAGTCGAAAGGTAAGTCCCACTGCGCATGCGTCAGGAGCGGAGAGGTCCCCTTCCTCGGACAGCCAACCGTCAACTTCGGTAGAGGTTGCGGCTGTGGCAGCTGGCTTCATGGTGCCCCCGTCAGGCTAGCCTGCTGAGACTCCCGTCGATGAAGTCAAGATTTTTCTTGATCCGTTAGATGGGCTGTCGACTGGAGAAGCCGACAACCCTCCTTCACCGGTCCCCCCGGTGGATACCGAGGATCTGCCTGTGCCTTCTGGGCCGCAGTCCCCGGTTAAAGTGCCCGAGCCGAGGGAAGAGCGGGTGTCCCCGCCCTTCCATACTCCACCCTCGGTCCCCCCGAGAGTCTTGGTCTCGGTCTCGGACCTCTTCTTGGTCAAGCCGCTCCCACCGACATCGGCGGTCTCGGTCTCGATACCGAGGTATGCGGCGACACCGTTCCTCCTCGTCCTCTTCCACGGATGAGGGGAGGCTTCGGAGTAAATTACATCGGCGCTACGAGGAGCTTATGTGGCAGCAGTTGCTGTTGTCCGGGGCTAAACCGACTCCAGTCCAGACCCCGTCCATCAAGTGGCTGTCGCCCAACGACCGGGCAACCGCCACCCCAGTCGAGCTGCCCATTCCAGGGCTGGATTGCTCGGCCAAACCAGTTGCTCCACCGATTGTGGTGGAACCTCCGCCCATTAACCGTTCTGGGGCACCACCATGATTCTTGGTCGGGTCACGGCCTGCCCCACAGGTTATCGGTCACCCTCACTCCCGACCGTCCTCGGCAGGTAGAGGGTGGCTCAGGGTCGAGGCAGCTCTTCGCAGACTATTCGGAATCTGAAGATGACTCCTCCCTGTTCTCCAGGCAGGTCGACCTGGAGTCCTCCGGGGGCCAGTCATTGGACGATAGCCCATCGTCCTTCTTGGGTCTGCTTCGACTCATCTCGGAGTCCACTGGGATGCAACTCGAGCCCTTGTCCAAACGGGCCAAGTATCCCCTGACGGAGATACTGGACTGAGGGGATTCCCCCACGGAGGCCTTTCCGGTGGCTGAGGCCATTGTCAGCCCAGCCTTGGAGCTTTGGCAGAGGCCTGCTTCCTGTCCTGCGCCTTCGGCCAGGATGGCCAGGAAGTATGCGGTCCCTACCGGCTCTTTGCCCGGTTTCTTGGAGCACCCCTCTGCCGAGGGGTTAGTCACCGACAGCGTTTTCCGGTGTTCCGGTAATGCTTGGGATGTGGATAAGCCCCCCGGCAAAGAGTCCAAAAAGCTGGACTTTGCCGGGTGCAAGGTGTACGCTGCATCTTCCCTTGGCCTCTGACAGGCCAGCTCGGCCGTGATGATGGCACACTTCTCCCATGCCCTCTTGGGCTCCCTGGATGAGGTTGTTCCTCATCTCCCGACTGACCTGCAGACTACGGTCCGCCAGGTGCGGGACCAGGGTAGGGCGGTGGTGAAGCAGCAGCTTCAGACTGCTCTGGACATAGGTGATTCCTGTGCCAGGTCAGTAGCGGCCACGGTGGCCATGCGCCACAGGGCGTGGCTGAGGATATCCACCTTCACGGCGGATACCCAGCACAAGTTGGCGGATGTCCCCTTCTTGGGGACTGACCTCTCCGGCCCTGGAGTGGAGGGACACCTCCAGCGGATCGAGAAGTCCAATGCCACCCTGGACTCGGTCACCTCCGCCCAGAGGGACAAAGGCTGCCGTCAGCAGCAGAAGTCCTTTCATCCTTCGGCCCCTGCATCTCGACCGGCCCAGCAGCACCAACAACAGGGCCAGCAGGCTCGCGCTTGGCATCCCAAACCCAAGCCGGCAGCTTCCTCCAACAGGAAGCAAGGAGTAAAGGCCCAGGAGGTCCCTCGGCTGGTTCTTCCTCCAAGCCTGCCCAGTGATGGGTTGAGGGGTGCCACCCCAAGCCTCGTCACTCCCCCCTGGGTTCCCCTCGTGGGGGGACGGCTCCGCCACTTCCTTTCTGCCTGGTCCGCTATCACCACGGACCACTGGGTGTTGGAGGTGGTAGGAAAAAGCCTGCCTCTGGAGTTCGAGCAGGCTCCACCCTTTCGAGCCATCACCCCTCAGGGGGCCATGGGGTCCGCAGCCTCGCTGTCAACCTGCCGAGCCAATATTGCCCTGCTCCTCGAAAAAGAGGTGATCAGAAAGGTGGCGGATCCTCCTCCAGACCCGGGGTTTGTGTCCAGGTACTTCCTGGTCCCAAAACGGACGGGGGGCTGGCGCCCCATTCTCGACCTGCATGACCTGAACAAGTTCCTAAGGTCTCGGACCTTTAGGATGGTCACTCTGGCTCAGATAATCCCATCCTTGGAACGAGGCATGTGGTTCTGTTCCCTGGACCTCCAGAATGCATTCTTTCACGTCCCAATCCGTCCGTCCCATCAGAGATTCCTCTGCTTCAGAGCGGAGGGATCCCTTTATGAGTTCCGGGCCATGCCCTTCGGCCTCTCCATAGCTCCCAGGGTCTTCACCAAATGCATGGCAGTGGTGACAGCGCTCCTGCAGCGCCGAAGGGTCCGGGTGTACCCCTACCTGACAACTGGTTGATTGCAACCCTCCAGAGTGGGAGGCGAGCGTCCAGAGATCTGACCCTCCAGGTTTGCTCTCAGGTTGGCCTCCCATCAACGAAGGCCAAGTCGGAACTCGTGCTAAAGCAGGTGATATCTATTCATCGGGGCAGAGCTCGACTTTCACGGAGCAGAGCACGGCTCCGAGACAGGGCCGAGGTTCTTTCTCCTCTGCCCAATCATTTCTGGTTGGGCACTGCCCGGACTTCCTGCGCCTCCTGGCTCATGGCGGCCTGCACCAGCTTGGTCCATTGGGCCCTGGTACATGCGTCCCTTCAATGGGACTGGCCAGCCAGTGGTCACAACGCTGCGATCCGTTGGACCAGCCCATGACAGTGACCAGGTGATGTGGGAACGCTTCCAATGGTGGATCGTTCTGGCACATCTGCAGGAGGGCATCCTGTTCGGCCCGCCCCAGCCGGCGGTCTCTATCGACCGATGCATCTCTGATGGGTTGGGGTGCCCATCTGGGGGAACACCGAGCTCGTGGCCTCTGGTCCCCTCGGGAGTCCTGATGCCATATCACCTGCTGGAGCTCCGAGCGGTCCGTCTAGCTCTCACCTTCGCTCCATTTCTACGGGGTCAAGTGGTTCAGGTCCAGACGGACAACACCACCACCATGTACTATCTGAACCGCTAGGTGAACGCGCCTCCATGCTGTTATGCAAGGAAGCTCCGATATGGTCCCTCTGTGCAGCCTGGAGGCAGATCTCTAGCCAATCACGTGGCAGGAGCCTCCAACACCCTGGCTGATGCCCTAAGCCGGATAGGGACTGCGTCCTCATGAGTGGTCTCTCCTGCCAGAGGTAGTACAAGACCTGTTCTCCCACTGGGGCACGCCCAGGTGGACCTGTTTGCCTCAGGGAGAATGCGGGGCTGAGTCTGTTCCATGCCCCCTCCTCAGCAGGGCTCGCTGCAGGATGCCTCTTGGACTGGGACCCCGGGTCTTTCTACTGCTTTCCCATTTCCCTTGATCCACAAGGTGCTTCTAAGGCAAGGAGGGACAAGGCGAGGTGATTCTGGTAGCCCCAGACTGGCCCCGCCAGTTCTGGTATCCAGATCTCCTCAGCCTCAGCTCCAGGCTCCCGAGGTGGCTTCCAGCCCGCCCGGACCTGATCTCAGTCAACCAGGGGAAGGTATTCCATCCGGACTTTCAATCCCTGCACCTGACGGCCTGGTTCCTGAGCGGCTAGAGTTCCAGGCCTTGGGTCTTTCCGACGAGGTCCTCAATGTCGTTAAGGCATCCCGTAAGGAGTCGACCAGGAAATGCTATGCCTTCAAATGGAAGAGATTCTCCATTTGGTGTCAGGGGAAGGGCTTGGACCCTTCCGCCTGTCCCTTGGCAAGCATTCTGGACTGCCTGTGGTCTCTTTCTCAGCAAGGGCTTCGGTTGATGACCCTTAAGGTGCACCTGGCAGCCATCTCTGCTTACCGGGCATGGGCCGGGAAGCAGTCGGTGGTGCAAGAGAAGGTGGTCGGGTGCTTTTCCAAAGGCCTTGACCATATTTCTCCTCCGGTGCGAGAACCTCCACCTCCGTGGGATCTACTGCTGGTATTGGCCAAGCTCATGGGCAAGCCATTCGAACCGATGCACAGGTGCGATATTTCACACCTGTCGTGGAAGACCACCTTCTTGGTGGCTATCACGTCAGCCAGAAGGATGCGAGAGCTCCAGGCGCTTTCCATCGAGTCTCCTTATCTGGTCTTCCACAGGGACAAGGTTGTCCTGTGCCCCCACCCAAAATTCCTTCTGAAGGTGGTGTCGGAGTTTCACCTTAACCAGGTGTTGACTCTGCCGGTATTCTACCCCAATCACACCTCGGAGGCTGAATATAGGATCCATACTTTGGACCCTAGACGAGCGCTTGCTTATTATAGGGAGTGGATGGCTGAAGTTCGGGGAGAGGTTCGCCAGCTGTTTGTCACCTACGCTGAAGCCGCACCTGGCAGACTTGCAGCCAAGCGGACGATAAGTAGGTGGGTCACCTCCTGCATAGAGCTCTGCTATAAGTTGGCAGGCATGGAGCTTCCCAGAGGGATAAGAGCTCATTCTACCCGCCATACCGCTGCATCAGTAGCTGCTTCCAGGGATGTTCCTATCCAGGATATCTGCAGGGCTGCTACCTGAAAGTTGGCACATACCTTTATTACCCACTACCACATCGACCTTGAGTCACGCCGGGATGCTGGTTTTGGGGCCTCGGTTCTCCAGTCTCTTTTTCCCAAGTAAGTATCGGGGTGCACTTGCCTCCTCCTCCCCGAGAACTGCTAGAGTTCACAGAAGTGTGGATGAACAACATGTCCATGTCCCTAGAAATACAGGTTACCACCTGTAACAGGAGTTCTAGGAATGGTATATGTTGTTCATCCACACGACTCCACCCGACCTCCCCGGATTCGGACGACAACCTGAGCTTCCAGTGGGCCAGATCTGGCATCATGGGGCGGAGCCGAGAGTTTTACCACCCGGGTGGGTGGGAGGAGCCAGCTTGAAGACCTTCCGGCAAGATTTAAAGCGGCAAGGAACCTGCCAGAAAGTGTGGATGAACAACATATACCATTCTAGAACTCCTGTTACAGGTGAGTAACCTGTATTTCCCTCCCACCATCCCCGCTGGAGGTAGATCCTAGTTCCAACATCCTTCTCCTAGGATCAGGTGTCTCAGCATCTCTCTGACTGCCATTTGATTGTGGATCCTCAGTCTCCTCTTCTGATGTCATCCAGCGGCCGTGAGTCTCCGGCGGGGAGGGAGCACAGGGATTCTGGGGACCGCCCCTTATGTACTGTGCCTGACGTCAGGGGCGACTGACGTTGGGGGCGGTCCCCAGAATACTGCTAGCTAGAAAATTTCCGTGGTGCCTGGCACCCGCCGGCTTCCAGTCCTAATGGTGTAACCTGCTGCAGGGCTGTTCTCAAGATCTACTGTTACGAAGTCTACGTAACTGTACTGTCTTCGAGAGGTTCTTCGTAGGGTCACCTTTTCACCCCACCTTCCTCCAGCTTCTGCAACTATTTTCTCGAGCCTTGTTTTTCTGGCTCCAGGAGCTAGCTCTCCTTTTCTCCTATTGTACCTGGCTCTTGGTCTCTGGCAGGAGAACTACAGGGCAGGCGTGGGGACCACCCACTATATAGGCTCACGATGATGTCATCATGTGACGGGTGGGCGGTCCCACGCCAGATATTGCTAGATAGAATTTTCTGTGTGGTTCTGACACCAGGGGGTGCAGTCCTATAAGTAATGACCTACTACAGGAGCCTTTCTCAAAGATCTACTGTTATGGTAAGTTCTTACATAACTACTTTCTTGGACCCAGGTGGAAACTAAATTGCACATAAATGACCTGGAGATTAGAGTGGTCTTATACAACCTCCAGTCTTTTCAGGAGCATCTGACACCAGGTGCTCTGTTGATACAGATGGACAGTGTCAGTGTCATTCATTATATAAGCAAACAAGGAGGGATTTCGTTATTATCCCGTGTTGGGAAGCAGTGAAAATGTGGTACTGGGCGCTGCAACATGGCCTAGAGCTGTCAGCTGTGCATCTCCAAAATATATTAGCAGACAAACTAAGCCAGTCACAGTCCAAGATGCACAAATGGGGAACTGCTGACCTCAGTAGCAGACAACCTCTTCACAAGGTGGGGTCATCCAGAGCTAGACATTTTTGCATCCACAAACGTAAAAATTGCCATGTTTTTGCTCACTTCAGGCCTGGAGTTTTCTGGCGAGACACATTGTCCCTCTCCTGGAAAGGAAGGAAGGTTTCTGTTAGCATTTCCTCCCTTCCCACTGCTTCAGAGGATTCTGATCAAGCTCCAGATGGAAGGGGCCACAGTGATTCTCATAGCCCCATTCTGGCATTGTCAGATCTGATTCCCCTTGCTACAGAGAGTATCCTGTATACTGAAAATGGAGGGTGCGATCCTCATCCTCATTGCACCCCATGGCCTTGGTAGATATGGTACCACTGCTACAACAACTGGCAGTGGAGGCTGCAGTACCTCTGCCTGTATGCAGCTTTCTGTTGTCACAGAATAGGGTGTCTCTGGTCCTTCCAGATGTGAAGTAACTGCATCAGCATGTCTGGCTCCTGAAGACATAGCCGTTACATGTTTTGGTGTGTCACCTAAACTTGCTGATGTGCTGGTTGCGGCCAGGGAGGCCTTTCATCAGACATACATACTCTTTGATGGAAGCATTTCACTTTGTGGGCAGCTTCCAGACATACTGAACCACTCACCTATCCAGTAAATGTGTTGTTGGAATACTTGTTGTCACTGTCAGTCTCTGGTCTGCAGTATTCCTCACTTAAGGTGCATTCGGCCGCTATATTAGCTTTCCATGCCCCTATTGATGGGTATATGGTTGCCCAACTCGAGATCTCCCATACATTTTTGAGAGGTATTCTGCACATAAAACCTCCCATTCATAATCCAGTACCGCATTGGGACCTGAACTATGTCCTTGAAAAACTTACTTTGGCTCTTTTTGAGCCAGCCACAAGTTGCAGCTTACACTTTCTGTCATGGAAAGCGTTATTTCTAGGGTCGTGGATATGTTGTTCATCCACACTGTTTGGTATGTCCCTTTGCCCTTTAAATCTTGCTGGAAGTCTTCAAGCTGGCTCCTCCCACCCACCTGGGTGGTATATACCTCGGCTGCACCACATGACATCAGATCTTCCTTTCCACTGGAAGATGCAGGTTGCCTCCCTCGTGCTCATGCATTTCATAGGCCCTGGCTTTCAAAGCCTAAAGCCAGATTTCACAGCCTAGAGAGGGCTAGCCGGGTGCCAGGTGGGCACGGCCGATGGGACCTGGTTCCCCGCATACCTCGACACTTCGTTGCCGCCTCGACCCTAAAGCGGTTTCGTAGCCTAGAGAGGGCTAGCGGTGCCAGGTGGGCATGGCCGATGGGACCTGGTTCCCCAGCCACCTATGGCCAGCCGTGCTGCCTCCCGAACCCTAAAGCCGGATTGAGAGCCTAGAGAGGGCTAGCTGGTGCCAGGTGGGCACGGCCGATGGGACCTGGTTCCCCACGCCACCCACGATGTCACACCTCCGACCCCTAAAGCCGGGTAAGGATATTCCTCTGACTGGGGAAGCAGTGATCAGCTGCGATTGGCTTACAGAGCATTGTGCTAGCTCTGATTGGCCTCTGGTCTCAGACCATGCTTCCGGATTGGTCTGGGCGATTCTTGGGCTTGCTGGGCTCGGAGCCCATAGACTTGCACTGCTCAGTGCCGAAATTTTACGCCCTCCCCCCCCGACCTTTATTAAATAGTCTTCCCTGTCGCCGCCTTGCCCTCTACTACCCTCCCCCTCTCCTCTCATCCTATCCTGATTGACTTGCTAAACCCTCCTCTCCCTGCACTCTCATTTCTCATAGCTAATTTCACTGTGTGATCTGCTGGTCTCGACCTAAGTGTAACCTCAGCCCCTGGCTTCTTTCTCCCATTTCCTCTCTCCTGCACTGTTACAACCAATATCCCTCACACCTTTACCTCTCACCTAGCTATCATGTCTTCCTGTAATTATATTCTCCTGCCCTTTCTTGCCCTTCCTTGCTCCCTACGCTATGCCATCTTCCAATTTCCTCCCATCCCTCTCCACACTGTACTCTGGTCCTCATGGCCAGCTACCCTTCATCTAGTATGGCTGCAGTCCCCCCTAAATGGTGCCATCTGGCAATGGACTGCATAATAATGAATAAATATGGTGATGGCCTGGGTGCGACTTGGCACCTACTTCTGACCAATGCCTTTCAATGGGTTTCTAGACGCCTGCACTGGTCCTACTCACATAATCAGCAGAGACGTACTACTATCTACTATAATCTGCGGCATTTGACTCTCAAACTTCTGCTCCTCCTCCTTCTCCTAATGTCAGGCTGTGTACATCCAAATCCTGGCCCTGTCTTCTATAACACAAAAAAGCCAGCCAACAAGGCAGAGGGGCTCACTATTATCACTCTGAACATCTGCAGTCTCCTACCTAAACTGGCCTCCCTCCAAACCTTTGCCAGCCAACATAACCCTGACATCCTGACCATTGTTGAAACTTGGCTGACACCTAACACCCCTGACCATGCCATATCGCTACAAGGCTACAAACTATTTAGACTGGACAGGACCTCAAAAAGGGGTGGTGGTTGTACTATATACATAGAGGATTATCTCACATGCCTCCCTGTCCCGTTTTCCACCACTGATACTACTGTTCAGCTCCTCCCAATCAGGCTACTTCTTGGTGCCCACAACAAAGTCCTCACGGTTACTGCTATTTATATTCCACCAAAAGATCCAGGGGCCGGTCTCCTGACTGTACTTGAATTTGTCTGATCTCAACCTACTGAGGCAGAGCTCCTACTCCTTGGTGACTTCAATATTAACTGGCTATCACCTGACTCAGGGTCAACTAAGGATGCTATCCTTGCTGCAAATCTCACACAGCTGATCAATTCACCCACTAGGAAAAACTATAAATCTGGGAACAGCACTCTTATTGACTGGATCCTTGCAAATCACCCTACTCGAATAAATAATGTTGCCGTGCTCCCGGACTCTCTCAGCGATCACTCTCCCATAAAATGCACTTGGTCAAATAAGTTCAGAAAACCTCCTCCTATAACCATCTCTAGTAGAGTACTACCTTCCGGCAACCTTAATCAACTCAAGGAAAATCTTAGGCAGAAGGATTGGTCTCCTATGTACAACACTCAAGATGTAGACGTAGCCCTAAATCACTTTATCAACATTTTCAATGCTGCCTGTGACTCCTATGCACCTGTAAAAAAACATAAAGTGAAAGCGCTCTCGAATCCCTGGATCACTGCCAGGCTACTGTCACTTCTCAAAGGTAGGGACCACCTCTGGGCTATCGCAAGAGCCACTGGCTCACTGTCTGACATCTTAAAGTCAAACAGGCTCGAAATCACTGCACCAAAGAGACTCGTCGGATGAAAAGTTCTTACTTCAAGAATGCCCTCTCCAACTCCTGGGGAGAAGGCAAATCCTTCTGGGACAACTTAAGAAATATTACAGGAAAGCAGGCTAAGGCCTCTCCCACTATACTTACTGTTGATGGTAATACTACCCTGGACCCGCTGGTCATCGCAAATACCCTTAATGAGACATTCACTGACCTCAGTGGTGTCCTCCCATCTGACTACTTCTCTAACACAGACACTCCTATCCCCATATCCCCTTCTGCCTCTCCAACCATCCCACCCTTCCATCTCAAAATTGTTAAAGCACACAAAGTCCTTAAATACATAAAGAAGGCAATCTCCAAATCTCGGACAAGCAGTGACTCTATCGACCTTAAAATACTGTCCCTTATTTTGGATGAAGTTCTACTCCCCCCTCACCAGATTATTCAATCTCTCCCTCTGCTCCAGTAAATTCCCCAGTATATGGAAAGCTGCAACTGTCACTCCTGTCACAAAATGGTGACAAGTCCTGCCTGGCAACTACAGACCTATTTCAATATTACCTCCCTCTCAAAAGCTCTTGAACGTGATAGGCAGACCAGCTTACAGACTACCTGCAGAAATATAACATCCTCTGTGCCCAGCAACATGGATTCAGACTCGGACATAGCACATCGACAGCCCTCCTTGAATTCTCAGGCACTATCCACAAGGCCTTGGACAAGGGACTCCTAACTGGAGCTGTGTACATTGATCTAATGAAGGCTTTTGACACGGTACATCATGGCCTACTCATCAGTCAACTGCAATCTCTTGGGCTCTCCCTGGGCGCAGGGGCCTGGATTAAAAATTACCTCATCGCGCTCCCAGGTTGTAAAAATAGCAGGTGTGCTCTCAGAACCTAAGCCTGCCCTCCTCGGGAGTTCCACAGGGATCCATCCTAGGCCCTCTCCTTCAGCCTCTTCCTAAATCCTCCCTAAATCCTGCTCTGAGCAAATTATTCTCTACGCTGACGATGCTGTGATTCTATCCTCTCATAAAGATCCTATCCCCTTATGCCTAAGCCTCCAGCATGCTTTTGCTGGTGTTGAAAAGTGGTTCGTGACACATAAGCTAGTCCTAAACCATAAAAAAACAAAATCCATGCTGTTCTCAAGTCCACAAAACAAGAAAAGGCAAACACCACTCACCATCAACACATCCTTGGGATCCACTCTTGAACAGGTGGCTACCTTCAAATATCTTGGAATCACCTTCGATCAGGGACTCACCTATGCAACCCATATCGATAGCACAGCCAAAACTATCAATCAGCGACTTGGGATATTGTACCGGAACAGACAGCTTCTCACCTTACCAGCACTGAAGCTAGCTATTCAATCCTCAATCATCTCAATTGTTGACTATGGCCTAATTGTCTATGGTCTGCCTCTACAAGTCTTGCTAAGCGTATTACAACCTCCCTATACAAGGCCTGTCGGTTGCTCACTGGGGCTCATCAACATACTCACACCTGCGAACTGTATGCTGAAACTGGATGGCTTCAACTCTCAAAACCGACTAAAGTACCTTACCTGCCTTATGGCCAAAAAATCCATCTTGGGCCTCACTCCACCCTGCATTCAAGACCTGATATGTCAGAACACAAGTGCTCGACCCACCAGAAGATCTGAAAATCAGCCCCTTCAGGTCCCCCGTTGCCGGACTTCCCAGGGCCAGAGATCATTTGCCTATCGTGCCCCTTCCTGACTAAATGCACTTAGCACTTCTATTACCTCCTCTACCTCTCTAGGTGCATTTAAATCAAGCCTATTCTCTCACCTTACCACCTCTAACTCCTGTGACTGCTTTGACTAATTCCTCTCTAGTTAAGTTGTTGCTCTCCTGCCCTAATTACCTGACAAAGGCCCGGTAGACGATTCCTTTCCACTACCTGTGGTTGGCTCCTCCCTCCTTTCTTGTATATACGTATTCTTCACATTATCTTCCTGCTTCCCATTTGATTTGCCTATTGATTTAATGTGTTTCACCTCATAATTACTTGTCCTTGCACTAATGTTTTCTTCTCTTTTTGATATTTGTTCAGCCTATGTGTATAGTATTCCACAATGTACTTTACTTGTGTCATTCATTGTAACCTTATTGCTTGTACCTAATTTGACGCGAAACCTTTGTAAAAGAGCCTTGGCTCAAAGGTATTAATTCCTAGTACTCAATAAACAAAAAAAAAAAAAAAAAAAAAAACTTCGGTTTTACTGAGATTAGAACTCATTCGAGTTAGCGATTGCGCTTTTGCGTCCTCGATCATGAAAGAGAAATCTTCTCCAGGATTTTGAATCCCCATCTCACATGCGTCTACTGCCTTGGTGTCGGCCATGACACCTCATCCTGCAGTTTTTGATTCGCCTTCCATCCCAGTGTCCTGGATGACTGCCTGGCACATTTGAAGTTGGGGAGACCAGGGAAAAGGAATCCTAAAGGAGGCTAGGTGGACGATTTCCACAGCCGCGGTTCTGCCGAGCAACTGGAAAGCATGAAGGCGTTTGAAGAAGACACCTGTGCTTTGGCGAATCGAAGCTTTTTCGTTCCACTCAACCTGGGCTCCACCTTCACAGGTTCTTTTAAGGAGTTGTGCCAGTCTCTCCCCACCTGGGGTGAGGCGCCGCGGGCTCGCACTCCTCTCGGCTCGAAAGAGGGACAAAGAACCAGCTTGTCTTCGCCTCAACGAGTGTTCTTGGGACTGAGAGAGGTCTCAGTCCCAGGAGCATGGGGTCTCGACCTCTGTCGAGATTGCTTCCTCAGCCGCAGGCTTCATGGACCTTCTGTCTGGCCAGACGACTGAGGAAGTGGGCAATGAGGTCAAGGTTGTTCTCAGCCCAATCAACCCTCTGTCGCCGGCCATGGCCGATGACTCCTTGGAGAGGACTCCGGTCCTCGTGTTCACCAGTGAGGAGATCCAGCCCGCTGGTGTCCCCATCGAGGTCCCGGTTCCAGACCCCCGGATTTCACCAATCCCTCCGGTGTCTCCCAAGTGACCGAGTCGGCCTGCCAGATCTCGATCGAGGTCTAGAACCCCCTTGACTGAACAGCCAAGGAAGAGCCATAAGCGCTCTGAAAAAATGTGATGCCACAGGTAGTCCTCTTCCTCCTCCTCGGATAAGGAGAGGCTCCAACAGAATCTCCGTCAGCGCTATGAGGACCTTATGTGGCAACAGCTGATTTTGACCGGGCAGAAGCCGGCTCCGCTGTCTACCTCGGCCATTACTTGGCTCTTGCCTCCCAGGCCAAAGCCAACCCTCTCGGAACCGGAGCCTTTGGTTCCCCAGGCCGTGGGGCCGGCCCATCCTCTGGTTTGGCCTTTGCCTGTCTCTCCACCGATAGTGGTGGAGCCACTGCCTAAGCAGCCTGTGGGAGGACTCCTTTTTCCTAGTTCAGCCCCAGCTATTACAGCTTTGAGAAGCTCCTGTTTTGGTGCACCTTCTGGAAGAGCTTAAGAAGCGGCTCTAGCTATACTCTAGAGTGTATTCTGGTATTTGAACATATGGGCCTTGCTATTTAAATTCTAAGGCCCAGAGAGCCTGAGGCATAGGTTCCTTTACCCAGCACATCCAACCTCCTTGATTCCTTATTGGGAGGAAGAAAGGTAAGATGCTTTGGTGCCTAGGATCTGTCATAGGTAGCATTTATGACTACAGAATCAATGGTTTTCCTGAGGGGGCCATGTACATCTCATCTGCCTTTCTGGGTACGGCAGGAATCACGATGGGCCTATACCAAGCAACAAAGGTGGCATCCTCCAGGGCAAGGAAGAGAGGTGGATTACTATGGGAGGGGTATAGGGCAATTCCCAGAAGTCAATCAGAGTCTTCTTGGTTGTATCCTGTTCCTCCAGATCAAATTCCATGGCAGCTTGTAACTGCTGCATCATGGGGAGAGACCTAAGGGTGCAAACCAGAGTCCTCACAGCATGTGGACATAGTGGAAAGTAGTTACGAAAGAACTTACCATAACAGTAGATCTTCGAGAGGATCTCCTGCAGCAGGCCATCACCGGTAGGAATAAGCTGTCAGGCACCAGGACCACATGGAAACCTTTCTAGCTAGCAGTGTACCATAGGGGGCCACCCACCTCTGAAGCCAGTGGCTGATGTCAGCCTATCCTATATAAGACAGGTGGCCCCCATACTCTCCTCAGTTCTTCTGATAGAAACCATAAAGCAGGAAACCAGAAGGTGGGAACTGAGGGGGATGCTGAGGTATCCCTGCAGCCGAAAAAACAGAGTAAAAACAGAAGGCTCACCCCGATGGAAGGGGAGAGGCACAGGAATAGCAAAAGGGGAAAGGAGGGTGGGACGGCAGGACCTGCTGCAAGAGATCCACTCAAAGATCTACTGTTAGTAATTTATTACGTAACTGTACTATCTTACTTCATGGGTATCTCTTGTAGCAGGCCATCAACGGTAGGACTGAGTCACAAGCAAGTCTGGTACTACAGACAGGTAGACCGGGTGGCTGGTGATGAATAACAGCCTAAGAAAGGAGACCTTGGAGAATAGAAGTTGGCCTGACGCCTAGCGGTAATGTCCAGATTGTAATATTTGGTAAACGTGTGGACAGTACTCCAGGTGACAGCAGCGCAAATGTTGGCAGCTGACACATTACGAAAGCAAGCCACGGATGTGGCCATACTTCTTGTGGAATGGCCCTTAACCCCTGCAGGAAGTTCCTTGCCATACTTCTGGTAACAATAAACAATGTAATTTGCTAACCACTTAGACAAACACTGTTTGGACACCTGAGTGCCCACTATCCCAGGGACAAATGAAACAAACAACTGATTGGACTGTCGAGATTCCTTAGTCTGGTGCGTATAGTACCTCAGGATTCTATGCACATCCAAGGTATGGAGCAATGCCTCCCCTTGATTGGAATGCTCCGGGAAATAAACAGGAGGGTGGATGGACTGATTCAAAGTAAGCTCTGACAGGAAGAAACTTTGGGTTTGTACACAGAGATGCCCTGCCCTGTCTTTGTGAAAAACTAAATAATGCTCCTTACAGGAGGGCCTGAAGCTCTGAAATCCTTCAAACAGAATTAATGGCAACTAAAAATAACACTCTCCATGACAGAAAGTGTAGCTTGCAAGACATGGCTGGTTTAAAGGGAGGCAGCGCAAGCTTTTCCAACACAAAATTAAGGTCCCAAGGCGGGAAAGGGTCCCTTATTGGGGGCTTCAAGTGCAGAATGCCCCTAAAGAATGTGCAAGACACACGAGGTTTGGCCACTGTGCGCCCATCCACAGGTACATGATATGCAGGGATGGCAGAGAGATGTACCTTAACAGAGGAATACCGCAACCTCGAGTCTGAGAGGGACAGAAGGTACTCAGAACCTGATCCACTGAACACATGAAGGGATCCAGCTAGTGTGAGGCAGCCCAAAGAACAAAGCAATTCCATTTCATGGAGTAGGTGACCCAGGTGGAGGGTTTCCTGGCTGCCACCAAAATATCAGCCACTCTGGGGAAGACCCCAAATCTGGCTATGGCTATGTCATCAGGAGCCAAGCATGAAGATGGAGTAACTTCAGGTCCAGATGGACCAGGGTGTCTTGGTCCTGGACAGCAAGCCTGTGCACAGCGGCAGGGTTCCACCATCAGTTGTTGCAGCAAGGGGAACCAAATCTGACAAGGCCGTAAGGAGATGATGATGAGGACCATGGTAGCTCCTTCCATCTGGAGCTTGATCAGAACTTGCTGTAGAAGTGGGAAGGGAGAGAAGGCATAGAGAAACCTCCTGCCCAGGAGAGAGACAATGTGTCTCGCTGGAAAACTCCACGCCCTGGATCTAGCAAGCAGAAAAGTGGCAGTTTTGCATTGTGTGGGGATGCAAAAAGGTCCCACTCAGGCCGACCCCATCTGTCGATGAGATCTTCTACCACTAAGGTCAGAAGTTCCCATGCGTGAGACCTTGACCGTAAGTGACTTAGGCTATCTGTCAGGACATTTTGGTTGCCAGGAACATGGACGGCCAAGAGTTCCAGACCGTGGTTGATGGCCCAATACCAGATCCTCACCGCTTCCCTGCAGAGGGGATAGGAATGAGTCCCCCCTGCTTGTTTATGTAATAAACTACACACGTTGTCCATCTGAACCAACAGAAGACCCAGGGAGAGCGGAGTCTGGAAGTCCTAAAGGGCATACAGTACTACCCGCATTTCAGAGACACTGATGTGGAGATCCCTCTTGATCTCTGACCAAGTACCTTGGGTTTGGTAGGGTCCCATCCGGCACCCCAGCCAAGGCCGGAGGCGTCCGTTATGAAATCTGCTGGGGGAAGGTATTGAAAAAGGCACTTCTGAAACAGGTTGCTGGGTTCCAGCCATGACAGTAGCACCTTCTTGATTGGATCCGACACAAACACAAGTGATCCAGGGCATCCAAGCACTGGTCCCATTGGACTAACAGCATCCACTGAGGATTCTCATGTGGAGCCTGGCTAGAGCACCGTGGCAATGGCTGTGGCCATGAGGCCCAGAAGTGGTTAAGAATTCTCTACCTGAATATGGTGGCTAGAGAAGAGAAGGTGAGCCTGAGCCATCAGGTGCTCTGCTCTGTTGGAGGGTAAGAAGGCTTTGCCTTGAGCTGTATCCTGGACTGCCCCTATGTACAGGACGTGCTGGCAGAGGGTAAGGAAGGACTTGGGCAGACTGATGGTAATGCCCAAGGACTGAAACAGGCTGCAGTTACTCGCCACAGTTTGCAGCAGATGGTCCCAGGATGGAGCTGACAATAGCCAGTCATCCATGTAGGGAATGACGTAAAAGCCCAGGCTCCTCAATACAGCAGTCACCACAGTCAAGCCCTTGGTAAAAATCCCTGGGGGCTCAGGACACGCCAAAGGCAGAGCCCAAACTGAAGTAGTGCTCCCCCATAAACTGAAAGTGGAGGTTAGCATCTGTGGGATGCAGAACTTTTGATGTGCAGGTAAGCATCCTGCATATCCAAAGAGCAGAGTCAATTCCTGGTGAAGCAGGGGCAATAGCCCCGAAGGTTACATCCGGAAGTGTTTGTACTCCATGTACAAGTTGAGGTTGCTCAGATCCAGGATGAGATGGAGGTCTGCTGTCTTCTTGGGGATTAGGAAGAAGTTGGAATAGTACCCCCTTCCCTGCTGGGATTTGGGAACAAGCTCTATGGCCTTCTTTTGCAGTAAGGCTTGAATTTTGGCCCGTATAAGGGGAATGTGGCCTGGAGGATATGTGAACGGGCTTGGCAGACTTTCTGGGGGCCACTTCAGAAACTCTAGAGTGTGGCCGTGCTCTATGAGCTGTAGCAACCAGTTGTCTGTAGTGACATCCTTCCACCTGTCCAGGTGGAGGGAGAAGCGACCCCAGACCACCACCTCCTGAAGACCTGGGGAGGGTCCGACACGGAGTCAGGAGGTGGGGGCAACCTAGCTGGGCTGCAGACATGCCTCTGGTGGCTAGGGCAGGGGCCAAGGTGGATGTAGGGAGGCAGCACTTGCTTTTCACTCCCGGCCTTGAGGATCATGCCTGTCTAAGAGAGGAGCCACAAAAAAGGGACATGTGACCCGGCATCAGCCGGTGTGGTGCAAGGAGAGGACCGACTTCAAGGCCCTCCCAGTGGTCTGGAGCTCAAAAATAATATCCTGAATGTCGCCCCAAACAGCTTGGGACCCTGAGGGGAGCATCTATAATGCCGGATTGGACATCGGGGCAAAGCCCGACACTCCAAGCCAGGCATGGTGCCTCATGCTAATACTCACAGCAGCCACCAGACCCAAAGCATCTATGGCATCATAAGCTGCCCCACGGACGTGGGTGGCAACGTCTGACCCAATCTTCAGGACCTGCAGAGTTTGCTGTTTGGAAGGATCGTCCAACATCACCACGACTGCCTCCCTATTCTAGTGCCACAGCAAGTTTTGATATTGCACCATATGGGCCAAGTAGTTAAGAGCCGGATGGCAAGGGTAGCAAAAGGCACACTTGTCCACCTGGTCCTGCTACTTCACCTCTCTGTCAAGAGGGAGGGCACTGAGGTGCCTCGTCACTTGGTGTTGTCAGCCGCAGACACGACTACAGAGTCAGCTTTAGGTGCTCACCAAAAAGACTCAGTCAGCTGCAGCACGGTAGAGCCTGTGAGCCTTCTTAGACACCACAGGAACAGTATGAGAATGGAGTCACGTTTATGATTCAATGAAAGAGGGACTACCAAAGGAGGAACATCACACTGATGAAGGTAAACCACCAGGCAGCGGCCTGGGTGCTGCTCCTCAGTCTTCCACCCCTCATTGCCTGGATATACCTCAGGATATCTATGAAGGTGGGGTCATCAGGAGGTGACTTGGGGACATTAGAGGCTCCCTTTATCCCCGAGGAGACAACCTCTAAGGAGGAAGACTCCAAACCCGACACCGTCATCAGTGGCAGAATCTTTGTCCCCACAGTTGCAGGGCTGGTGGCTGACCGGCCGAGCAGGGGTATCTGTGTTGGTAGGGCTCCTAGTGGTAGGAGAAGCACACAGTCCCGGGTGGGTCGGGGTGGAAGATGCGAAGCCCCAAGAAGGCCCTGAAGGGTGTGGCTGAGGCGGCGCACCGGGGTTTGGGACATGCGACTACATGAAGGCCCACAGCGCTGAGATCAAGCCATTGTAGACCACAGGCGCCAGTGCCAGACCCCAGGCGCACGATAGTTGTAGAGCAGCTGGGGTCCTACAGGTGCATAATAGGGGTAAGTAGGCGTCTGTCCCCCTGGCATCAGGTAGGGATAGGCCGGTTCGGGGCCCCCAGCATCAGGGTCGGATACCCTGGCTATGGTCCCACTGGAGTAGGAAGCGGAACCATTTCCAGTCCCGGCAGTGGCAGACCAGGCATAGGCCCTATGGACGTTGGCAGGGGGAGGGCAGGCAAAGGCCCAGCCAGTGCCGGGGTCAGAACCAGCAAAGGGTCTGCAAGCAAACAAGTGGTGGCCTAGCAGGCATCAGTGTAGGTGACACTGGGGTGGGACCTACAGGCACCAGGTTAGGAGAAGCCGGGGAGGAGGGTCCCACCAGCAAAGACTGGGAGAAATTCCTCGTCTGAGAAGTGCCGGAGCCAAGCTCCGTCTGCCCCAGTGAAGGAAAGGCAGAATCGACAGAAGACCTGGAGTTTCAGATCAGTGTCAGGGCCGGGGGTGATGGAGCGGCAAATCAAGAACTGGCGCCAGCAGCACCAGCGTTGGCCAGAGAAGCTCCAGCCGAGCCACCACCTGAACAGCCCACGTAAAAAAACGGGCAGAAAGAGCAGGGGCTGGGGGGCAGGACAAGAAAGACCCTGCACCGAAGGGCTGCCACTGGTCACCAAGATCCAGGCAGGCGACGGGGCCATCGGCAGCCCTAAGGAGGTAAGGGCGTGCAGGGCTGAGGAGGTCGAACCCCCCCCCCCCCCGGAGGGAGGAAGACCCTGACACAGTCATTTTAGGTGTCTTATGCGAAGACCGGAGCGGTAGGAACACTGGGTCAGTCCCGTCCTTGTCCCAGTGTTTGTGCTTCCCCAATGATTCTTCCTTGGACTTGGACAAAGAGGGAGCCCGAGGACTGGGCCAGACAAGCGGAAGAGCTCCAGGCCTGCAGCTCCCATTCCATCTGGGCAACCTTCTGCTGTAGGAGATGGCTTTTGAAGATCCACTGGCGGTGTCTCCTAGTGGCTGGGTTAAATTTCTGGCAAACTTCGCAGACCTGAACATCGCGGTCTGGGCCTAGACAAAAGAGGCAAGCAGAATGGCTGTTCTGATCTGGGATGTGTTTGCCATAGGCACACTTAGTGGAGCAATCAGATGAAGAAGAAGGTTGTGAAGACATAAACATGACAAAAAACAAAGAAGAATTTTTATATTTGTCTCAAAAATTAGAAAATAAGAAGGCGCAGAAAACGAGGAAAATGGTGGTTGACTACAGCTCGACGGAGTCCATGGTCCAACAAGTGCTGGTCAATGGTAAGAAAAACTGACATGGGCATGGGAGCTTCCTTATATAGGATAGGCTGACATCAGCCACTGACGTTGGAGGTGGGCAGTCCCTCTGGTATACTCCTGGCTAGAAAAGATTTCCATGTAGTCCTAGCACCTGACAACTTAGTCCTACCAGTGATGGCTTGCTGCAATAGATACCCTCGAAGTAAGATCTAGTTCTTTCATAGGAACTTTCCACTCCACAAAATCTTCAGCCTCCTCTTCATCATCCTGCATTATTAGGTCAGGATTGTACTCTAGGTCATCGTCAGTCTGGTCAACGGGATAAAGGGAGTGCACTGGTGAGGCTGTTGGCACTTGAGAGGGGGCTGAGGCACAGTCCTAGCATGCGTCGGCCCCCGGGGATCTGGCTGACAGACACCATTGACAGAGCTCCTGATACAAAAGAAGGAGGCAGTAGGCATTTGAGGATGTCTGTAAAGGATGAAAAGTACCACTAGTACGGCAGCATCTGTGTAGCTGACTGGAATGCCAGTAGAAGTCAACGGAGGAGGCAAGGCCCCTGACTGCAACGCACCAGCTGTGCTAGGCCTGGTGGCACCTACAGCCTAGCCCTGACCTGGAAGTAAGGTCAATGGTTTGGGCAGCGTCACTGCCAGAGCGGTTTACGGCGCTAGTGGTCATACCTGTATAGAAGGGCAACCCAGAATGGACCGAAGAGGTTTTGTCCTTTTCTCGCTCCATCTTCCAGTGTTTATGTGACCTGGATGTCTTCTCCCGATTAGAAAGCTTGGACCCCAAGGAATGCACCAGTGACACGGTGGAGCTCCTTCTCCATTCAGGTTACCTGCTGCTTTAGGAGGTGCTTTTCCAAAGCACCTTTTCAGCATCGCTGGGTGGCTGTGTTGAACCCTCTGCAGATCGGGCATGCATGAACATAACGATTTGGACCGAGGCAACACATGCAGACATCATGTGAATCTCCAATGTGTATCTTTTCACTGCATCACAATAACAGAACAGTTTTGACAGCTCCTTAGCTGACATACACACCACTGAAAATCACTTAAAGTGATTACTATACGGGAAGAAAAAGAAAATCGGCAACTGTAACAGTGTTGTTTCCATGCATGGTCTGACAAGTATGGTCATACGAACACTCTGAAGAAGCCAGCAGAAGAAGGCCATTTGGTCCATCAAGTCTGCTACGTATTGCAGGGTCCACAGCGAGCTACTGACCCTGCCCTCCTTCCCCACTCCTCCCATCCTCTCTACCCGTGATCCTCACCTTCCCCTATGCCTGTCCCAGCCTCTCTTAAACCTGCTCACTGTCTTCAACAAGATGACCTCTTCTGGCAGTGCATTCCAAGTCTCCACCATCCTCTCTGTGACGAAGTGCTTCCTGACCTCCCTCCTAAACCACCCACCCTCCAGTGTAAGACTGTACCCCCTCGTGTTATGGTTGCCACTCAGCTTAAAGAGACTCTCCTTATCAATCATATTTATCCCTTTCAAGTACCTGAAGGTCCCAATTATGTCCCTTCTCTCTCTCTCTCTCTCTCTCTCTCTCTCGTCTTCCAGAGAGTACATGTTCAGTGCCCTCAACCTCTCCTCGTATGCCTTACCCTGCTGACCCGCTATCATCTTTGTAGCTCTCCTCTGGACCTTCTCCAGCAGGTTAATGTCCTTTTGGAGGTGTGGGCACCAGTACTGAACTCCATACTCTAGATGCGGCCTTACCAGTGACCTGTACAAGTGCAGTATAACCTCCTCTCTCCTACTATTGATTCCCCTAGATATGCAACCCAGCATCTGGTTTGCCTTTGCTGCTGCTTTCTTGCACTGCATGGAGTGCTTCAGGTCACTAGTGATCATCACTCCTAGGTCCTTCTCCTCCTCTGATGCAGATACTCAGGACTCCAACCAGGTAGTACTCTGTCCTGGGATTCTTGGCTCCAATATGCATACATTTGCATTTCTTGGCATTGAAGTCAAGCTGCCAGATCCTGGACCACCTCTCCAGCTTTTCCAGATCTTCCTGTGGTCCATGGCAGGAAAAGAACTGAAGAGAGAAGGGGCCATCCACATTTATATGGGAGAGATGATGCCTGACGTCATCATGGGCGGCCGCTAGTGGACTGCTTGCAAAAGTTTTCATGTAGTCCCAGTGCCTGGTAGCTTATAGTTCCATAGGTGTGGCCTGATAAAAGAGACATCCTTGAAGAAGCTCAGCAGATATTTTAGAGAATTTCCTCCACTGGACCACACCTTTGAAACCGTAAACCATCAAGGTCAGGACCACTCAGTATATTTTGCCCTCTCCTGCCCTGTTATTGCGTACCACCCCCGTTCATACATGGCCCATAGGTTTTATGCCCCAGTGCATGATTCTGCACTTCTTTGCACTGAATCTCAATTGCCAAGTTCTTGACCACTGCTCCAACTTTCTCAGGTCCTCCTTCATCTTTTCAACCCCCAGGTGTGTCCACCCTATTGCAGATTTTGTCATCCACAAATAGCCAACACCTTCCTTCCAATCCTACCAATGTCACCAATGTAAATATTAAAGAGGACCCGCCCAGTACTGACCTCTGTGGCACCCCACTTGCCTCCCCAAGTGAATCCCTACCACCTCTGGCTTCTACTGCTAAACTAACTTTCCCCTATCTTTCTATTTTAGGACCCACTCCAGACTGCTTAGTTTGTCCACCAGCCTTTTGTGTTCAACAATAAAGCCTTGCTAAAGTCCAGATAGGTCACATTCACCGTCCCTCCCTGGTCTACCACCCTTGTCACCCAATCAAGAAATTTGATTAGGTTTGTCTGGCAGGACTTCCCTCTGTGAATCCACATTGCCTCTGGTCCTGGGGACCGCTGGCTGCAAGGTATTCACCATTTCTCTTTAAGAAGTGACTCCATTACCTTTCCTGCCACCGAGGTCAGGCTGACAGGTTGGTAATTACCTGCCTCTTCTCTACTACCACTTTCATGGAGAGGCACCACATTCGCCTCCTCTGTTCCCAGAACTTTCCCAGGACATTGATGCCAAAGGTGCGCCAGCACCTCCCTGGGCTTCCTTAGCACCCTAAGGTGAACTACATCTGGACCCACTGCCTTGTCTACCCTTAATCTCGACAGTTTTCTGAGGACATTTTCCTCTGTGAACAGACTATTGTCCACCTCCCGACCCTTTGCGCCCTTTTTATGCAACACCGGACTATTTCCTTCCCCATCCTCCGTGAAAACTGAACAGAAGTAACTGTTCAATAAGTCTGCCTTCTGGCAAGCCCCTTCTACTGGAACCCCCCTTTCCCCAACAAGTCTCACTATTCCTGCCTTTGACTTCCTCTTCTCACTGATATATCTGAAGAATGTCTTATCCCCTTCTTCACAGACTTGGCTATCCATTGCTCAGCATCCGCCACTTATCTTCCTAACTATCTGCCCAGCCACCCTCTGTTTCTCCTTGTACTTAGTTCTGTCCTCCTCCTCCTAAAGGCAATTTTTTTTTTCCCTTACTGCTCTCGCTACCTCTCTGGAGAACCAAAGTGACCTTTCTTTCCTCACCTTTGCTGACCTCCTTACGTAGTTCCGAAGCTCTTTCAATTCCCCCTCTGATTACTACCCACTGCTCCTCAACCTCCCAGTTTCTCTATGCTTGCCAGGGAACTTGAGGATTTCCCTCATTTACTAAAATCTGCATGCCTGAGGTCCATAACCCTTGTCTTTGTGTGACTTATCTCTGCCCCAGTTCTTATGTTGAACTGCACCACGTGATGTCCGTTGGATCCTAGATTGTCCCCCACCATGACATCGACAACACTGTCCCCACTGGTTAGTACAAGATCCAGTATCGCCCCGAGTTGGTTCCATACAAGTTGTTGGAGGAATGCTCTCGTAAGGAGTCCAGTATGTCCCTGCTCCCGGTTATTGCCACTATTGGGAAACTCCAGTCTCATCAGGGAGACTGAAGTCCCCCACCAGCAACAATTTACCCTTTTGGCTATCCTTTGTACTGCCTGCATTAGCTCCCTATCTACTTCTTCCCCATGTGCTGGAGGCCTCCTGTACGCATAACAACCCCTGACCCCTTCTCCAGGGTGACCCACAGTACCTCTGCTTCCCCTTGCTCCTCCTGCACCACAAAAGCCTGTATACTGTCCCTCACATACAGAGCTACTTCCCCTTCCTACCTGACCTGTCCCTCCTACATACAGTAAGTACCGGGAATGGCCATCTCCCAATCCTGGTTTTCGGTACCCAGGTCTTCATAACCACCAGGTCCAGATCCTCGCCCGCCACTGTGGCCTCTAAATCCGCTATTTTGTTGCTCAGACTCCTGGCATTCATGCTTAATGCCCTCCATCAGTTCTTCCCCTCCTTACTGCCTCCCCTTTCCTTAACCCCTCCCTCTAATTGTGGAGGAGTGCCAGCTAGGTAACTATCCCTGGATATGTCCTCCTTTCCTTCCATAGCCTCAACCCCTCCCTTCTTAGTTTAAATTCATAGCCTTGGCTATGTATTCCTGCAGTTTTTCCCTCCGTACCCCGAACCATGCCTCATTTAGGTACAGCCTATCTTTCAAAAGCAGGCAAAAAATGAAGCAGCACCCATCAAACGGACACAGAAGAGACACGTATAAATATGTAAAGTGCCAAGTGTTTTATTCTTTTTAGCTAGATGGCACAGCAACCAGCAGCAGGGAAAAAACAAGCCGGAGATATGCAGAAAGAAAGATCTTCGTTACCCAGCCAACTGCCAACAGTAGTTGGCTGCGAAACATAAGGTCTTTTTCCTCTGGCTTTGTTTTTCCTGCCGCTGGTTGCTGTGCCATCTAGCTAAAAGAATAGAGGCCCCCACTATAGAGGCCTTTAAGAGTCGCTCTGAAGACCTTTTATTTATGCAGGCTTTTGGAGACTAAGTTTTATGTGTATTATATTTTAATGTAATGTATACAGTATGACATACTGTACAGTTTTTGCTGCGCCCAGAGCCTTTGGGATTGGGCGCTTTTAAATAAAATTGACTTTGACTTTACATATTTATACTGTGTCTCTTTTGTGTCTGTTTGATGGGTGTTGCTTCATTTTTGCCTGCTTTGTGATACAAACATAGCACCATCATTGTCCTGGTGCTCCTATCTGCTTTTCTGATACAGCCTTTCTTTCAAATATAATCCTTCATCCCTCCACATGTCCCCCAAAGTAGATGAACCCCACCTGGCACCATGCCCTTAGCCAACTGCTGAATTCTTCTATTCTCTTCTGTTGCCAGTACTGGCTCTAGGGACCAGCAGGACGTCCGAGAAAGCCAATAAGCTCACCCACTCCCTGCAGCAGTCCCTTGCTAGATCCCTAACCTTTGCTGCACCTCACCCAGCTCATTTCCTACCAAATCATTTGTATCCAAGTGAACAAGCAGGTGTGGTTTGCCCAGTCACCTTATTTCCTCCCTTATGGTCCTGCCCTTCTAGCCTCCATTCCTGGTATGTAGACAACCACCCTTCTCTTATCTAGGTCCCACTTCTTAACCCAGTGTACCCCCTTTATTATGGAATCTCTGAAAACCATCAATTTGTCCTTTCCCCCAGTCTTGTTTACTGACCCCTTTCCAGCTTCTGTTGAACCAGCCATCTCTCTCTGCATTCTTCTCCTGTACCCCGTGCTCATTTTGTTTATCCTCTTCTTCCTCTTTTGTCTGCATCACTCCATATTCTTTCTAGTGCACTCTGCTCTCTACTGTCATGCTCCTCCCTCCGTGGACCCCCCCCCTTTCTACTTCTTCATCCTGTCCCTTGGCTCCTTCCATACTGACTTGACTTCCTTCTCCCCTCCTTCCACACCCCCTCCTGTCTGCTTAACACTGAGCAACCCAACAGGACCTGGATGTCTGTGGCTAGTATTTGTAGAGCGCAAATGAAAGAAAGGAATGCTCTGCATTAGAGTGGGGCGATCCAGCCACCACACACGGGCACTGCCAAGGGGAAACATGACCAAAAGCATCTGTTCTAGATCACTTGTCAATTGATTCCACTGTACACATGTGAGACACGATAAGGGATGGTGACAACAGCAGCAGCCATCAGGCCTATAAGTCTCAGAAGATTAATTTTGCAGACAATAATGTCTGCTGTGCATCAGATGAGCCTGGGCGATTAAGGTATCCACCCTGTTCTCTGGCAGAAAGTCACTGCCCACAGCCACATCCAAAACTGCTCCTATGTACCAAAGACACACTGACACAGAAATCAGAACCAATTCTGGTTCAATGATCAAGACTTCCAGTGCTTCCAACAACTGCTCTGTCCTTGTCAGAGTGTGTACAATGGCATCCTTAGACGGGGCCTTGAGAAATCAATCATCACGATAGGGGAAGACATAAAAGACCTTCCCTCTGCAGAATTTCTACTATTGCTAAGCATTTGGTGAATACCTGTGGTGCCTAGGACAAGCCAAAGGGCGAGACACAAAATTGGTAGTGCATACCCTCCAACATGAATCTGAGATACTATGACCCTTGAGGATCCTGATATGGAGATATGCATCCTTCCTATCCAGTGCACACAAAAAATCCCTCTGTTGTTAACAGGAGGAGGAGGGCCTGGAGAGACACCACCCAAAACCTTTTGTGTTCGATGTACCCATTCAAAACCCTGAACAACAGTACAGGGCATAAGTCTGCTGTCCACTTCAGAAACAGGAAGTAATAAGAATAAAAAAACCCATTCAGTTCCTGAGGAGGAACAGGCTTTACGGACTTTTTATAAATTAAGGACAGAATCTTTGTTTGAGGAAAAAGTAACTGAAGGATAATGACAAGGACAAGAAGGATGCACTGGAAGGGTAGAAAGGAGCTCCAGAGCACGGTCCCATTTTATAACCCCCAAAACCCACTCATCAGTAGTGATCTTCCTCCATTTTGGTAGAAAAAGGGAGCTCCTGTTCCCATGACAGGTATCCCCCGTCTTTGGTGGAAAGGGAAGGAAGGGGAAGTCAGAAGGTACCAGGGGTGGCAAGAGTATCATTTGAACCAACTCCTCTTGGATTTAGAATGTGCACCATGGGAAGGGTCCTGGGAGACGACCTCTGCCTTGATTATGGGGATACTGATGAGACACTTCGCTCTTCTAGCAGTTGGCCTACAAAGGTACCCTACCACAACCCTAGTGGGCAGTGGGGTCAGTGCCTTCGGGGAGCTCAGTATTATTTTTGAGGACTGGAGCTCCCTCAGGAGCATTACCACTTCATTACCAAACAGTTTTAGACCTCTAATGGGGGCACTGAGGATAGACTGTTGTACATCAGTAGTAAAGCCTGTTACCCTTGTTAGGAAAAAGCTGGCAGAGATTCTAGAGGCAGCAGCCCTAGCAGAAGCATCGGAAGTGTAGTGTGCACAGTTTAGGAGGTGCTTCCCAGTTTCAAGGCCTGCAGAGGTAGTCTTGACAATATCAGACTTTTATAGAACCATCATACAGTATAGCAATGCTGGACATAACCAATGTCCACAAGCTACTCTGATGTTTTGCTGGGAGCAGCAACAAGGCCAGGGAGGTGCACACTGCAGCCAACACTGCATCTGTTTTAAGGGCCACAAGATGTGCTGCAGACCCAGCAGCCACCCAGACTTTTCTGCTGCCCTTGGAGCTTTCCTTCAGAATCCATTCTGAAGGCCGTCCCAGAGAGAGCCAGAGCTTCCTGTCTTCAAGGCACTCAGGAGCACAGATAGGCAAAGGCCACACCCAGCCACGCCATGTTGCCTTCCCAGGCAATACATGCATGTGTCATGCAGATCTGTGACTGACATTGTCCGAGGCATCGAATGCAGAATTGACATCCTGGCTTCCTGTGATCCATCATGAAGGCAGAGACAGAGTCGAGAAAACTGCTAGAGGTACTGAAGAGCTTTGAAAACTTAAAATAACAGTTCACCAATGGCACAGAGAAAATTCTAAGAGGAGTGTGACGGAGATGACCTGTTTTTCCAGCGGAAAGAAAGATCTGACATCACGGGTGGTGTTTGTGGATATATATGCCTGGGTGGTGGAGGAGCTTAGCTTGTAGATTTCAGCCAATCATCGCCTTCCAGTGGAACTGCCAGAGCATAGATAAGTGAACCATACCTGCCCCTAGAAGCTATTCTGATGTTTTATCATGTAAGCGTGACAGTTGCAATCCTGAGCCCCAGCAAAGCAGACACATATGGACTCATCCCATGACACCCAACTGCCTGGATTCTTTAACAGTGGGCAAAAACTAATTTGTCTAGGGACCCTGGACCTATCATGGGCAGTCATAATGAACACCGTCTGTTTCAGGCTGGGATGCATAATATGGCTTAAAGTGCAGGATACTTTATATCTGCCTTTCTATGTAAAGCAGGCAAGGTACATGGTCTATGCCATGCAGCAACTGTAGCATCCTCCAAAGCAATACAGAAGAAATAACAATGGAAGGAGCCGTTGAACTTCTAAAAAATTAAAAATATTGTGCTCAGAGGAGTCTTCCTCCTCAGTAGCAAAGCCCATGATATCCTGCATCTGTCTCATCAGAGCCTGGAAAGAGGCATCTTTAAGAGGTGATCTGGGAGTGTACACAACAGTGTCCACACTACAAGAGGGTAATGTGAAGCTTGATCCAAAACATTCTTGGAAAGAATCCATGTCCCATTCCTACTCTTGCAAAATTCTTCCATATTTAGGTCAGCACTGTATTCTTCCTCCTCCTAGTCGAGTATGATGAAATGGTCTGCACCAGGGCTAGCAGTGGCTGTGAGGGAGGACTAATCAATGTGTTTTGAGAGCTGGACGCCGACTGCAACCAAGTAGATGGGATAGTACCCATCGATGACAGTCGTGACTGTCTGCTGCAACCCAGGCAGGATGTCGAAATAATTCAGACATCATGGGCACCATCATTTGAGAGTCGATGAAGCACAGTAACAGGGTCTGAGAGACTGTTGTCAACAGCTTAGTAGATGATGTTGGGAGCTGCAAACCACCATTTCTATGAGCGGATGAGCCTGAGCCAAGCCCTGACCTTGGAGTCTCATGGACAGTCAGGGGGGCTACCAGAGTTAAGGCTGCAGCAGCCGACAGCACTTTTCATAACTTACCCTCCTGACAGAATGGAGACCAGGATCTCACTGGTGATGAAGGCAAATTTTCATTGTGCTTTGAATGATAATGTAAGATGACTTCATTGACCTGTCTTTTTCCTTGTCCCAGGATTTTAACAACCTCAGCAGCAAAACTGTTGCCGATCACTAGGGTGATGTCCCAGCAATGAAAATCATTGACCTGATGGAGAAGCCAGCCGAGTCTGCTGCTTTCTTGATGGCATCCATAGCCTTTTTGCACAATAAAGGTTTTCTAGAACCTTTCATCAGTATATCCTTGTAGCCTAGTTCAATCCTTGGTAGTTCTCACAGGCCCTGATGTTGTGGGATAGACCCAAACAACAAATGCAGACAGAACAAGAGTCAATTTTCCAGATCTGCCTGGCCGGAAGTACAGAACATAAACAAAGGTTCATTCGATGCCAGCATGCAACGACTAAGAAATAAATAGTAAAGTAGGGAAAGTTGATAAACGATGGCATTGTTTTCACGTGATCCAACAAGTGGTTGATAGTGAGAGAAAGAAATGAGGAGTGATGGGGCTGCCCACGTTGTACAGGCAGCAATGTCGTATGTCACTGTGGGCAGCCTCTGGCTAGCAAAAGTTTCAGGGTGGCCATGATGCCAACAGCTTACAGTTCCAAAGATGTGGCCCAATGGGGATGTCCTTGATGAAGACTGGTACTGTCAAGCTGAGAAAAGGGTCAGAGTGGGTGAAGCACAATGGAGGAAAGGCAGAAGTATTGAATGAATACTTCTGCTCTATATTCATTACAGAAAAGGACTGAGCAGTATCACAGGGAAAGATAAGAATAGAGAGTAGGGAGTGAGCATGTGCAAGGAGGTGATCACAGAGGACAGGGTCCTGAAGTCCCTCAAGGTCAGTAGATGTCCTGGGCCAGAGAGCATGCATCCTAGGGTGTGAAGAGAGCTGGCAAAAGTACTAGCAGCCCCTCTGGTAGACCTGTTTATTAGCTCCCTTAACAGAGGATGTTGCTGCGTGAGTGGAGGACTGATGACGCAGTACCTTGCACAACAGCAGGGCAAGGGATCTACAGACCAGTCAGCTTGACATCAATGATCAGCAAGCTGACAGAAACCATTTTGAAGGAAGGTTGTTCAGTTACTTGAGGCGAACAGGCTCCAGGATGGCAGGCAACATGGAATTGTGCTAGGTGGTTGCGGAAATGAACCTGATCAATTTCTCTGACTGTGTTACAAAGGTGAATGACAGGAATCAACAAGTGGATATACTGAACCTGGATTTTAATAAGGACTTTGACTCAGTCCCCCATAAGAGACTGATTAGTAAGTCAGAAGACTTGGGGGCAGGGGACAACATGACTAGATGGGTGGCAAACCATCCAGGCAGTAAACTGCTTTGCACCCATGGAGGAGACTCAAGTACTGGACTCCACCGGGTGAGGGACTCTGAGTCAGTCGAAGGTAATGGGCAGGAAGACTTGGTAGCACCCATGGGAGACAAGCAGGAAGAAGTCAGACCAAAGAGCCACAGTGGTCAGAAACACAATGATTAGGAAGGTAGCAAGGATGGTGAGGTGGGGTGGATGGGTGGGGGATGGTCAGATGCCTTCCGCGTGCATCGGCAATCTGGCATATAGACAGGATAAGGGGGATGGTGGAGAGGGGAGCTGGTATACTGGAGTACCCATGATCTGGCAAACCAGCTGGTGGATATGGTGAAACAGAACTTTTGTAGACTGGGGGAAAGAATTAAGGCACACTCTACCTCCTTGGCTTTTTCCGAGATCCCCCTCATGTGGAGTAGATCGGGGAGGGATAGAATAACAAGGAATGAGACAAAGGGAGTTTAATGAGTGATTAAAGGAATGGTGTCAGGAGATGGAGTACCATTTTAATGAGGACTGGGGGGGGGATTTCTGGGACAGGAGGCTTTTCAAGGGTGAAGGTCTTCACCTGACAAGAGAGGGAGCCAGTACACTGGGGCAGAAGCTTGATGTCTTCATTGGACAGTTCAAATGACTGTGGGGAGACTAGGTTAGGGAACCAAGGTGACAGGAGAAAGGAAAAGGAACCTAGCTGGTATTCCCCTAATCTGGGGGCTTCTAGCAGCACAGTGGGAAAAATAAGGCTGAGGTTCAAACTAGGCTAGGAGATGGGACCAAGGAGGGAGGGTTCACAAAGCCTGCAATTAACATAAAAAACAAGAAGTTAAGGAGACTAGGGAAGAGTAAGGGAAAAAGACAAGTAAAAAGCAAAAGGGGATCAGAAGTTAGATGGAACGAAGCCTACTTAACACCAGGAATCAGGGTAAACAAAAAAAAAAAAACTCGGACAGCTCCAGCAATGATGGCAGACAATTTTATTTATTTAGACATTTGATAATCGGGAAAGGTACACTGACCCGAGGCTCATTTCCAGGTGCAACCTGGAGAAGAGGGATATAAAGCAGAAAATACATAATAGATACATGAGATAAATATACAGTTGTATAAGTTATACAGCGAAGTACTGTACATTCAGAGGCACTATATACAAATAGTATCATACAATTCTGAGGATTAGATTACTATCCACAAAAAACATTTTGCATGAGGCTGGGCCTGTGAGTGTCTAGGGGCAGATGCAAGTGAGGCATGGAAGTTGTCGGATTTGGTATTTAAAGCAGCTGTGAGAGGGTGAGTTTCTTAGGAGAGGTGGAAGTTGGTTCCATAAAGAGGGGAGTCTGTACATGAAGGAGGATTTCCCAGTGGATGTGGAAGGTTTGGGGAGGGAGAAAGAATGGGAGTGCCCTGAGTGCAGACAATGACAGACAATGAGATGGACCTCACAGCCATCACAGAAAACGTGAGCCTCAGAAACTAATGAAAGGGACCCGACAGTCCCTGGTTACACAATGCACAGGAGCCGAAAGAGAAAAAGGAACCCGGGGTGTAGCTCTATATATCAGGAAGGCATAGAGGCTGTGGAGGATGGATGCATCAGGGGAAGTAATGGGGACAAATTGGCTGTGGGTGCAGCTCACAGCAGCCTCAAGCAAGAAACGACCATTGGGGTGATCTACAGTTTGCCAGGATAAGGAAAAGTGAGGGATAGGGAATCTGGCAAAGAGGAAGGAGGGAGTAGTAAAGAGTGGTGATGAGTGATCTGTACCTGTGGATATTAACTGGAGCGCTCCAGTTGCCAGGAGCACCAGAATTCAGGCCCTGTCAGATACATTCCAAGACTGCTTGCTGGTGCAGCTGGTTAAGGAACCTAGCTGGCAGGCTGCTATTCTCTATGTGGTCCTCACCAACTTGGAGGTGGTAGGAGGTGTGGTAGAGAAGCCACCAGAGTCCAGCTACTGTAACTCTGTTTGGTTCGAAGTGATCCTTAGGACCGGAAAGCACCAATCAAGGGCTGAGGTCCTTATTTCAAAAGGTCAGACTTCAACGGGATGAGGAATTGGTCTGGCACAAGTTAGTCAGGGTAGACAGAATCACAGATGTGGAGAAGAGATGGGTCCAGAAAGGGCTAGCAGCCCTAGAGGCTGACAAGACCCCAGGGCATGATGGGGTACATCCAAGGGTACTAAAGGAACTGGCAGTAGAACTGACTGAACCCTTTGGTAGAGCCATCACACCTGTGGGGTGTAAAATGGCCGGGAGCCTAGTGGTCGCTTTTGGGGTTGTATCATGCTTTGTAATTTGTGCTCTTATCTTGCAATATATTTTATTGCTCATTAAAAAAGCTGATTTTTGTTTAATACCAAAATTTAGTAAAGGCTATGTATTTTGCAGCCAGTATATGGATGCAGGTGCAAGGTGTATCAATTTTGAACATTTCTGAGGTATGCCACTGCTGTAGAAGGAGGTGCTTTGCCCTCACTTGATACTGCTAGTGCCCTTTATCAGTTTCCTGAAATAGAGATGAACGGCCCCTTTGGGGAAACCAGTAATAGCAAATCTTGGGGTCATGGCTACAGGCTAAGGCAGTACCTGATTGTGGAATTGTGTCACCTACAACCAGTTGCTTTGTTTACCTGGATACGGCCATAACATATGGTATAGGTTTCCTGCTTGAGCTCCACATCTCCAGCAGTCAGCATCAGGCGTTAGTTTGGCTGCATACAGTATTGCTGAGTGTGGTACCATAGGAGAAATATCTTGTTCTGTATTAAACGTGATCAGGGATCTCTTAGGGCTGTGAAGGCTGGCTGCCAACATGAGGCCCATTCTGCTTTATTAACTGGGCTCTGTAGCACGGCAGACCATTTGATCAGCGCTGGAGGTGTGGGCACCAGTACTGAACCCCATGCCCTAGATGCGGCCTTACCAGTGACCTGTACAAGTGCAGGTCCTCCTCTTTCCTACTACTGATTACCCTAGATATGTATCCCAGCATCTGGTTTGCCTTTGCTGCTGCTTTCTTGCACTGCATGGAGTGCTTCAGGTCACTGATGATCATCACCCTAGGTCCTTCTCCTCCTCTGATGCAGATACTTGACTCCAACCAGGTAGTACTCTGTCCTGGGATTCTTGGCTCAATATGCATAATTTGCATTTCTTGGCATTGAAGCCAAGCTGCCAGATCCTGACCACCTCTCCAGCTTTTCCAGATCTTCCTGTGGTTGATGGCAGAAAAGAACTGAAGAGAGAAGGGCCATCCATATTTATATGGGAGAGACGATGTCTGACGTCACATGGGCCGCTAGTGGACTGCTTGCAAAAGTTTTCATGTGGTCCCAGTGCCTGGTAGCTTATAGTTCCATAGGTGTGGCCTGATAAAAGAGATATCCTTGAAGAAGCTCAGCAGATATTTTAGAGAATCTCCTCCACTGGACCACACCTTTGAAACCGTAAACCATCAAGGTCAGGACCAATCAGTATATTTTGCCCTCTCCTGCACTGTTATTGTGACTACTTCTCCCCCCCACCAGTTCATAAATGGCCCTATCCAGGTTGCATCTGTGCTGTAGCCCTTGAAGGAATCTAGACTGGAAGAGCCTGGAAAAAGCAGATAAAGGACTGAGTGGAGTCGTTTTTTTCTCATCCTTCCCATCTTATCAAGGCCTTCCCTAATGTGGTGCTGGGGTTACCCCAGTGGGGAGAGGGAAGTAGAGCCAGGGTGACTTTTACTTTGTTTTGTAGTAGCTTCCATGTAGGCTCATAACTTTGTTGTTTTTAATATTTTAACACCAAAATTTCAGCATAGCCTTCTTATGACCCCACCTCATGAGTAAGGGCAGAGAAAATTTTCAACTCCTGCCCAAAACATGATTTCATGCAGGGACAGCAAAATCACCTTTTGGGACAGATTTGCCTAATGACAGTGCCATTGTTCATGAAGTGGGGTACCAAAAAAGGCATGTTGAAAATTTGGGCCAAAAATACGAAAAAGTGGCTAAGTTATCCACAAGTTCAAAACACCATTGAAATACACTGAACCGCATACCTGTTTCCTTCAGTCCATGGTGTGGTTTTGAAGAGTGAAGACGTGTCTGTGGTCCAAAGAGGATTATGGCATTGGACCCCTAACAGGTAAGTAAGGGCTTGTGGGAGAGGTGGGGTGGTGGGTGCTGAGTGGCAGAGTAGGGTGGGGGATGGTAATGGCATAAAAGACATTGATGAACGTTTTTTTTTTACAGGTTAAAAAAAAAAACAACAGGACAGAGGAATGGCCAGCACGACACTGGGGGACTGGGAACCCCCAGTGTCACTGTTATGTTTTGGGGGCTGCTAGAGGGAGGGTCGGTGTGAGGAAAAATATATATATATAACCCCCCCCAAAGAAATAACCACACATGACACGGGGGAGTTAAAAAAAAAAAAAAAAAAGAGGATTGCTGCTCGGGACACTGGGGACTGGGGCACCCCAGTACCACTGTTGTGTTTCGGAGGGGGGGTTAGTGGATAAACAAGACTGGGTCATCCACGTAGGATACAGCACAGTCTCGTATTACGCAAGATGGCGAAGCAAGCACTGCACATGCACAACTACTTGCGCATGTGCAGTAGAGTTTGCCGGCCATCTTGGACATGGCAGACTGTGTCGTGTTCTGCTGACTGAAAAATAGTGCTGTACGGCTGATAATGGACAGTGCTGAGTGCTTCACAGACGCAGAGGCGAATGTGATGGAACTCCACACAGTTGTTCAGTTGGAAAAGTCTCCCTTTTCTGTAGCAAAAGGTCTGCAGGGCTCCACCCACTGCAGCCCTAATAAGGATAGGTTAGAGATGGTGCAACAAAGGGTGACCAGGATGATTCTGGGCTAGCAGGGCATATCTTACAGGAATCGGCTTAAGGCACAGAACATGTATTCACAGCAGGCCAGCCAAGAGAGGAGTACTATGACACAGCTACAGTAGGTAGCTTATTCACGTTACTCAATTTGAAACTTGCATCTGAAAACTGGAGTATCTGAGTTTCTCTAACCATGGTCACTTTCTTGCTATACAGAGACCTTCAAGTTCCTCAAAGGAATAAACAAGGTGAACTGCAAGAACTATTTAGCATCGGTAACAGTTCAAGGACATAGGCATGAGTGGAAACGAACAGGAGGGAGGTCCAAGAGGGATGTGAGTAAGATGTATTTCACAGAAAGGGTGGAGGAACTGTGGAACAGTCTGCCAGCTGAATTGGTGGGTGACAAAACCATGAACAGTTTCAAGCATGGTTAGGACACAGTAAAGAATATAGTGGTTATTCAGGGCAGTAGCAGCACGGAGGAGAATGGAGGGGTGAGGATAGTACCCTGTATGGAAACCGGTCCCAGGGTTTGACAGGAACTATGGGCAGACTGAACGGACCATTAGTCTTTTCTGCTGTAACTGTCTATGCTTCTACGGCTAGGAGGGAGGAACCCAAGAGTGGTGGCTGGGAAGAGTACTCTGGGATAAGGGAGGTCACCAGTGGGGTTGCACAGCGGTTGGTCCTTAGTCTGCTGCTGTTCAGCATGTTATTAAATGACACAGGGAAAAGCATAAGGGAAAATCTGCCTCTTCACACAGCACACACACACACACACACACACACACACACACACACACACACACACACACGACACCAAGCTCTGTGGGCTGGTGGACATGCAAGCAGTCAAAGATCTGAGAGGGAGTTTGTGAAGTTGGAAAGGTGGTCCATAATCTGGAAACTGGTTCAATGTAGAAAGTGCAAGGCCATGCAAACAGGGAGTAAGAAACCCAGAGGCAACTGCAGACCAGGGAGCGTGACCATCACAGCGCCCAAGAATGAGAAACACTTGGGGACTGCAGTCACAAGCAATCTGAAATCCTTCACATAATGCAGCAAGGCAGCAGCAAGGGCAAATAGAGTGTTGGAATGCATAAGCAGGAGTTTCACCAGCAGAAGGAAGGAGGTCATACTGCCTCTGTACAAATCACTGGTAAGCTGCACCTGGAGTACTGTGTTCAGTACTGTAGCCCCTACTACAGACAAGCTCTGGTCAGAGCCAACATGGCTGCTTCAGAGCAGAGAGACGGAGTCAAACAGTACTCTGAGTGGCTTGACACGATCTTGTGCATGTACAGTAACTGCACTGCACATGCATGAGAAAGAGCCCTCTGTGCCCAAGATGGCCGCTGTGACAACAATGTGCATGGGCAATTACCACTGATACTCGTGCATGCTCAATGAGCTCATCGCAGCCATCTTGAGCATGGTGGGCTCTTGCGGAACTGGCCAGTGTCCAAAAAATAGTGCGCCCACCAAGAGAGGGACTAGTACGGCCACAGAGGGGAGGGATGGTGGAGAAACAACCCTAAAGCACTGACAGCAGCTCTATGGAAGGCCACAGTGCCTGGAATCAGTCAAGGAGATGGTAAAAGTGTCAGGGGATGGAGGAGGAGTCAAACATGAAAAGCTGAGCACTCACCACCTTATACATGACGCCACTCTACTTAAATATATTTTACCTTTCTTTATTGCAAGTGCTGTAAAAAGTCAGAGCTCGCTGTAGCTTGCCTGACGTACTACAGAGTAACTAAATCCTCTATCAAAGGGAGGAGGAGTAAAATGTAATGAAAAAATGCATGGACTCTATATCAGGCAGGCTCAACAGACCATAAGGCATTCTTCTGCTAGCAAATTTGTATGTTCATAAGGTTGTCACTGCCAGCATAGCTCTCAACTGCCCCCGATTTTTATTTTTTTTTTTATTTTTTATTTTATCAAGGTCTAGGAGTAATATCTGTGAGCGGATGCTCTTTTGTAGGTTCCACATCAGTTTACATAAAACAGAGAAAATACAAAACCATGTGTATACAGTGATGGCACAGCAATTTACAAGCGGTTGACACACTTAAGTACAGTTTCGGCATTGTATAATGTATGCTTGCATCAGTGGGCTAGAACATACTTAGGGGAGATTAGAGACAGAGAAGAGAACAGAACAAAGATGAGCATAGAGGGGGTGGGGAGAGGGCAGTGTCCTGCAGAGGGATGAGGTGGGCAGTCAGGGGGGACCATATGAGTGCTGGGTGGGTAGATGCCCCTTGGGACAAGAGGTACCACTAAGTGCTGCATTTTTGAGGTATTTTTTGAGGGGGTGCAGGAGACTGTCACTGGAGCCATGGCCCAGGCTTAGGCAAGTTGTGAGTGACCTTATGGTTGGCTGAAGCAGACACAGTTGTCCTCAGCAGAGAGGTGCTGCATGAGATGCGCTTAGAGGCTCCAATGGTTGTGATACCGGAGATGGCTGAAGGTAGGGCACTGGTCCAGTGTGGTGCACAGTAGTAGAACACACGCTGAGCCTGTGCAGTGCGGCATCTTGGTTGCTGAAATTTTTGAGTGTGGTGCTTCTGGTCAGCCTAGCACTCATATGGCATGTGATTTTAAAAGATGTGGCTAATTTCAACCACAATATTTTCTCTGTCACTCCTGACATTGGGGTTTCTGTTTCTAGGGATCTGTAGCATAAAATAATGTCAAACATGAAACATACAGACTAGCTATTTTATGCCAAAGGACTTCTAATTTCCTGAACTAACAGCACCATTTGTAACTGGGTGCGACCATTTGGGTGATTTGTTCCAGATTACTAAAGGTACAGTATGTATGTAATTTTTGGACCAGGAGGTTGCGACGAATGGGTGTTGTGACAAACGGAGAGGTGTGTCTCCTTCCTCGCTTTATGGTGATCCAGTATGGGAGGAAGAGAGGCCTCAGAAGGTGAAAAAGGGAGGGTAATTCACAGCTAAGCTACAGTGCTTAGGGTACTTACCTGGCGAACTGCTGATTCCTAGGTGTGTCATTGCTGCTGGCAGGTTTCCTGTACTGTTCCCTCCGCTAATGTTGGAGAAAGTTGCATCCTCTGGGTCCAGAGGGGTGGGCAGTGGGGATGGAAAGTGCAGATTGGTGAGATCAGGCAAGGATCCACCTGTGTTTAAGGTCCCCTGGAAATGAGACAGCCCTGTATTTTGCTGTGAAGATGGGAAGATACTGGTAGAAAAGAAGAAATTACAGATTTTATAAGTTTATGGTTAAGACTACCAATACGAAAAAATCTGAAATATTCAGCGTAAGAGCAACTTTCTCAGTGCACTACAAAACAAACAAGAGGCTCCCCTTACCTGAATGGGAGTTCCTCCATTGCAGTTTTAAAACATTATGTTTAGCCCCTAAGGAACGGAAGGATGGTATTTTACACCCAAGGGCTAGTCACTGATCCCTTCCACTTCCTGACTCTCCAATCCTCTCCGCCTCGATGTTTTGTGATGTAATTTACAAGACCAGCAGGGACATACTCCTTGAAAGTCTATTTATTTATTACTATAGTACTACCATTCATTACGTAGTATTCATTAATAACACAGTACTGTTGATTAATACTACTGCACATTAACAGCAACATTTCTAAACACAACTTAGTATTACATTATGACTATATTAACCAAACATTATCATTAAACAGTGTTTGTTGCTGGCCCGGTGCTGCTGAGGGTTGAGGCGTTGGACGCCACATCTCGCGGCACACCAGCGACCCGAGTTTGGGAGCCAGCTCGGTGCCAGGGGTCGGCAGGGAGGGATCGGATTGAGCGCCCGGTGGGCTGCTCTCCTGTCCCGGTGGGAGGGCATCAGGATGCCCAGTGCTCCGCGTCCCCTGGTGGAGATCGGGGTGCCGCAGAAGCACAGGCAGTATGTAACAGCGTGCCAGCGCTGGCAGGAGTTGCCGTTCGCCAAGCGTTGGGGGTGTGCACCACAGGGGGTGGGGAGAACAAGGAAAAACCTGGCTTGCAGGGATAGGCGATGGCACCTATCCTCCATGCCCCACGCCGGTCCAACTCAGCCTGGCCTCATCACTCCTCCTCCACCCGCCCCGCTCACAGAGTCTGCCTTACTAAGACAGCCCAAAGAAGGAGTCAGGCTTCCTCCCGGTGGGTCAAACCAGGGGTGCTAGCAGCAAGGGGGGGGGGAGAGAACACAAGACCGCAGAGGACCTCAAGCGGGCAGGCACAAGGAGAGGATGCCCAAGACAGTTCCCTTGAGCCGCGACCGGAGGAAAAAAGACAATAAAAAAAAAAAAGTGTTTGTTGATTACTATGGTACTCATATTATAAAAATATTCATTAGTATTAATTTTTCACAACCGTTTATCCTTCCGATTCGTTTGGGCCCATTTGGTCCCTAAAATAAAAAGGGACAAAGAACAGTTACATACTTACTGTAACAACAGATCTTTGAAAGAATCTCTTTCATCAGGCCACACCTATGGAACTATACCATATGGAAACTTTTGCAAGCTGTCCACTAGGGGCTTCCCATGACGACATCTGACATCTCCTATATAAACGTGGACCTCCTGCAGGGAACCAGGAGAACCCATGACTCTGCCTTGTGCTGTTATGTCCAGGACCCAAGCATCTGATGTCACCATCCTCCACTGGTCCAGGTGAAGGAAGAGGCAACCCCAACAACCTCACCTGCAGGCACTGGAGTCTGGTGGTTGTAGGAGTCAGGCAGAGCTGGTTCCTGCAGCTGCTACTGCACTGCCATCTCTAGAGGCTTTCGAGTGGACACCTGGGGTGGCTCCTGGAATAGGCAGAGCTGCTGCTCCTCTACCATTACCCTGCTGTCTGGCAGTGGCATGGTATCCGTTACTGGCTGGCTAGACAAAAGGACACCCTCTGTCTACTCTTTGGCAGGGTATGATAGAGGGAATGCTCAGATTTCAGGTTTCTGCCTGAGGCCTGTAAATTGGAGAGGATATCTTGCACATCTGTGCCAAACAATGTTATATCCTCTTAATGGGGTGTTGAGAATGGATTATTGAACATCATCCGCAAAGCTCGCCACCCTGAGCCAGGAGGAAAACATTACTTACCACAGTAATCTTGTTTCTTCCAAGGGAATCTTACTGTATTCTGACAAATGCAGTATGGTCTCACCACAGGACTGCCCTGGAGCTGAAATGGTTAATAGAATCTATGCTAATAGTGGAATGTTAGGCTCGAGCTCATTTTTTAAACCACTGTCCCTGGTTGCACTTCCTGCAACCATCAGATTCTTACGAAGCATGCAGAGGCTAAACTAACTAGCTAACTAATCTACATAAACATAACAGTAATAATCCCTATTTTTGGGACAAACCCTTCTTAAACAACAAGGACATATTCCAAGCTCAAGTCAACAGATGCCCAAGAAATAAACAGGTATACCCACAGCTTTTCCACAAACATGTACAGTTGGTATGTAGCGCCCTGTAGGTCCTAGCAGGGGAGGAAGGGTGGGAACTCAGAATACAGTAAGATTCCCCTGGAAGAAACAAGATTAATATAGTAAGTAATGTTTTCTTCAAACTCCAGGAAATCTTACTGTATTCTGACAAATGCAGACTACCCAAGCAGTGCCTCTGGAGGTGGGCAGAAGACCTATATAGGACACAGGCTCTGCAGGTCTGCTGTACCAAACCTGGCATCACTCTTAGCCTGGGTGTCCAGGCAGTAATGTTTAGTAAATGCGAACTGTTTTCCAGGTAGCTGCTTTGCAGATTTCAGCAGAGGAATGTCTCTTGAAGCTGCTATAGAGGCAGCTGTTCCTCTAGTGGAGTGGGCCTGAGACCCTCTGGGGGCTGCTTGCCCACTTTACTGTAACATAACTGGATACAGGCCACAATCTATCTTGCAATGGATCTTTTGTGGTTTGTTTACTTTTCCTACTTCCCATAGGTCAAGAAGAGGAAGAGCTGGGTCCTGTCCTTCTGTAGCCTTCTGTATGCTCAAAGTAGAAGCTGATAGCTCTTTTACGCCTAGACTATGCAGTCCTACGCCCTGAAGTTGAGTGGTTAGTGAAAAGACTGGTAGTGCAATCACAGATTAATATGGAAGTCCAACACTACTTTAGGGAGAAACTTATTATTGGTCCTAAGGATCACCTTGTCCCTGTGGAATGCAATATAGTCAGTCTCCATGGACAAAACCTGTAGCCACTAATCCTTCTGGCAGAGGTGACTGCAACTAGGAACACAGCTTTCAAGTTACATACTTGAGATCTGCTGATGACATAGTCTCAAAGGTGGCTGCATGAGCTGTGCAATACATATGTTCAGGTCCCACACTGGGGTAGGAGTCCCATGCAGGGGATGTAGATGTAGCAGCCCTTAAAGAACTTCTTGAATACTGGGTTAGAAGCCAGAGATGATGCTTTGCCTGCTGACAGGTAAGCTGAGACAGCTGCCAAGTGCACTTTTAGAGTGAGTGGTCTTGGACCAAGGGAGTGAAGGTGGGTTAGGCAATCCAGGACAACTGGTAAACCCTCCTGAGTGTGGTCCAGATTCTGCCCTGGCACCAAATGGAGAATCTTTTCCATTTGGATGTGTAGATCTTCATGGTGGAGGGCTTTCTAAAACCCTAAGGACCTCCATGACCCTTCGAGATGCACGCCAGCATACTCTAGGTCCTCAAGAACCAGGCCTTGAGCCTGAGAGACCGAAGGTTGGGGTATAGAATCCTGCCCTGGGAGGAAGTCAGCAAGTTGTGCTTCCTCGGAAGGCTGATCAGTTTGGCAACTGACAGCACCATAACCAGGGAGTATCATGGCTGCCTGGCCCAGTCTGGAGCAATAAGGATCACTGAAGTAGGCTGGGATCTGAGCTTGCTCAGGACTCTGAGCAGCAGTGGGAACGGCGGAAGGCATACAGAAACTTCCCTGTCCATTCCAAAAACAGTGCCTCCAGTGGGACTGAGCCCTTTACTGGGGGCCTGCAACAAAACTGGGGAAGCTGGTAGTTGTCTGGGGCTGCAAAAGAGGTCTACTCTGCCGTGCCCCTCCTTGTGAACACAGTTTGTAACACCTACTTGTTCAGAGACCACTAGTGGTGGTTTTGACCGATTTTGCTGAGGGTGTTGGCCAGCACATTGTCCTTCCCCGGAAGGTGGATTGCTGACAGGGAAGCTCCCATTGAGTAAGCCAGACTTCGAATATTCACGGCCTCTGTGCACAGAGGTGTTGACCTTGTGCCCCCTTGTTTGTTTATATAGTACATGGTGGTTGTGTTGTCTGTCCTGACCTGCACCACCTTTTCCTGTAGCATGTTGGCGAATGGTCGGAGTCCCAAGAATACTGCTCTTGAGCTCCAGCAGGTTGATATGCAGCGTACTCTCCCAGATGTGTTCCCCATCCCAACTAGGAAGCATCTGTGGTCAGCACTAGGGAAGGATTTTCTTGCAGGAATGGCACCCCCTGTCTGAGGTTGCCCATGTCCAGCCACCACTGGAGTGCCTGCAGGAGTGTTCCTGTTACTGGCACCAGCTTTGACAGTGAGCCTCTTTTTTGGTGCCAGTGTAGTTTGAGATGATACTGAACGTCTCTCATTTGGAAACTTGCCCCTGACACGGTTGCTGTGGAAGCTGCCATATGGCCCAGCAACTGCAGAAGGTGCCTTGCAGACCTTAGGCTTTGCAGCTTGAAGGTACTAGACAACTGCATCAGGATTTCTGTCCTTGTCTGTGGAAGAAAAGCCTTTCCGCTTACAGTGTCCGGCTCTGCTCCTATAAACTCCAGGAGTTGTACTGGCTCCTGTACAGATTTTTTAAAGCTGACTAGGAACCCCAGTGACTGGAGTACCTCATGTGTGAGTGTCAGGGATTCCCTTACTTGTTGAGGGGATTGCCCTACGACTAGCCAGTCGTCCAGGTAAGGGAATGCTGCAACCCCTTGTCTCCTCAGGTGTGCCACAACCACAGCCAAGCATTCTGTGAACACCCTTGGAGCAGAAGTAAGTCTGAAAGGCATTGTCTTGAACTGGTAGTGGCCTGATGGCAGTCTGAATCTTAGAAATCTTCTGTGGGACTGCCTGATTTAGATTGGAAGTATGCATCCTTTAAGTCTAGAGATGCAAGCCAGTCCCCTTGCCTTAGGGTTGGAAGGATTGTTGTCAAGGTCACCATCTTGAACTTTGACTTTTATCAAATGTCTGTTCAGGTGCCTGAGATCCAATATGGGTCGCCATTCCCCTGTTTTCTTTATTGTGAGGAAGTACCTTGAATAGAACCCCTTTCCTCTCTGTGATAAAGAAACTGGTTCTACTGCTCTTGTGACACAAGGTTCAATACTTCCTTTTCCAGAAGTAATGTTTCTGATGGGGGAAGACGGGTCTGAAGACCCTTGTCCACAGCTCTGGTCCAAGTTTGAAGCTGAGAGCCAAGCCTTGGTCAACTACTTCCAGGACCCACTTGTCTGTGGGCCAATCTGCCCCCTACTGGTGATAGGGAGGCGACCCGAGCAGAAACCTCTGGGTGTCTGCTTGGCTTGGGATGCTGTCTGAGTGCTTGGGCTAGTTTGGTTGCCACCTCTGAAGTAGCCTCTCTGAGGTTGGTATTGGGGAAAAGCTTGAGGCTGGAAGAAAGGCCTGTAGTGTCCCCTGCCTCTACCTCCCCTAGCTTGCTGTTTCTGAGGTGCAGACGCTTTTTCTTTCACTGCAGCACTCTTATAGGCTGTCTTGTAGTCATCCATTTTCTTCATGTAAGCCTCTCTGTCTGTTTGCCAAACAGAGAGGTAGGCTCACATGGGAAATCCAAGGCCTTGGCTTGTGTATCTTGGGTCAGGTTGGTGGTTCTGAGCCAAGCAAACCTTCTGAGAGACACAGAGGAAGCCATCTGTCTGGCAGCAGTGTCATTGTTATCCACTGCCATTCTAAATTGGGCCTTCGATGCCTCTTTGCCCCTTTTCACAGCTTCTTCCATGTCAGCTGCCACAGGGGCTGGAACAGACTTTGAAATTTCCACCACAGTGTTCCATAAAGTCCTCTGGCATCTGGCAGTATATGCCATATAGGAGGCCTGCCTGATAATAAGAGAGGATTCCAGGTAAACCTTCTTGGGAACAGAATCCATTTTCTTGGAATCTTTGTCTGGAGGGTGAGATGCCAAGGGTATGCCAGCCTTATCACAGGCTGCAGCCTGCACCATTCCCTGATGGCTAGGGTGATCGAAAAGGAACTCCGCTCCATCCCTAGCAACCCAGTACTTCTTGTCCACCTTTCTGTCTACCGGGGGCACAGAAGTGGGGGTCTGCAGGACCTTGTTGACCTGTTTTTTCAGGGATTTGTGAATGGGCACCAACAGTCTTTTGGAGACTGAAACATCCATCACCTCCATGTAATCCTATTCCTCCTCCTCATCAGTGGATTCCTGAGTAGGGAGGTCCAGGGCTTGGGCCACTTGCTTTTATAAAAGCAAAGTGGGAAGTATAGTCCTCAGTCCCTTTGTCAGGGGAATCTGGACAGTGGGGGGGGGATCAGGAGAAATATCTGGTTCAAATCAGTTCTCCAAAATCTTCATCCCCATCCTCATCCTCCCCAAAAAGCTCTACCCCACATTCTAAAGAACCAGGAACCGGGGCAGAACCCGAGGACTGTGTGTGCGGCCGCTTCTCAACCGGAACCGTGGTACTCGGTTGGGGCGCCTGAATAATTCTAATAGCGTTCACTATTTCTCTTCAGTGGTCAGAACCAGTGTTTTCTTCAGTTGCAGTTCGATCGCTGTATGTTTTTTTTTTTTTCCCCCTGCAGTTCCCAGGTCAGCGGCGGTATTGGCAGGTCTTTTCCTAGATGAGGAACAGTCATCCTTGTCAGAGGGCTGTTCCTCCAGTTCTTTTTAGCTGGTAGCCGGTTTGTCTGCAGCTGGGTTAGTGACCGTCTCAGACATCTTCTCCTGTAGTCATTTACGTCGCCTCAAGTGTCAACTGAGGGAATTTTTTTTTACAAATTTCACAGTCCTCTTTGAAGTGGTCAAACCCCAAACAAAAACACAAATTAAAAGAGGATCTGCTCTGACGAACGGTTCCTCACACTCTGTCGATGCTGGAAACCTGAGAGGCCTGTTCTTTCTTGGTCTGTGACATTTATCGATCAGTTAAAACCGAACTGAATTAACCCAGTAAATTTTTTTTTTTTTTTTTTTAGAAATTAGAAGTTTTATCAACCGACTTACCAGGCGGTCAGTAGAGCTGAGATTTACCTCAAATGTTTTAGTAAAGGAAAAACTATCGGTTCCTTCTTAGTTGAACGAACCAATAAGGAATCGAGAAAACTTACCAAATTCACTTTATCTAGACTAAGTCTACCTGTGAACCAAGGACAGTGCTTCAAAAACTGAAAAATTAAAACAGACTTCGATAAAACTAGGATAAAATAATTTCCTCATGAAAGCGAAGGAGAGCTCTCCAGAGACGTCTTACTGAGGCAAGCGGAGTAAAGAATCTGACGGTTGCAGGAAATGCAACCAGGGACAGTGGTTTGAAAACTGAGCTCGAGCCTAACATTCCACTACTAGCATAGGTTCTAGTAACCATTTCAGCTCCAGGGCAGTCCTATGGTGAGACCATACTGCATTTGTCAGAACACAGTAAGATTTCCAGGGATTTGAATACCTCCTGAGGCATATTCCACAGGCTGCTGCCCTGGCAGAGGCATCTGAGATATCATAACGTGGAATGCAGAGGTGTTTGCCTACATCTGCCCATGCTGTTAGAGCCCTCAGAAGCTCCTGATTAGGTGTACCATCTGGGAAGGCTTGGGTAGCTGCTTTGGCCTTCCTCCAGAGAGTATTTTGGTATTTAACCATATGGGCCTAGTAATTTGCAATTGTCAGGCACAAAGAGGCAAAGGCAAACATTCTTTTGCACAGGACATTTAGCCTCCTTATCGAGAGAGATAGAGAGAAAGAGAAAACGAAGGTTGGTTTGGTGCCTTAGATCTGTCGTGGACAGCATTTACCACAAAATCAGCTTCTGGATGGCCTGCAAAAAAGGGCCTGCCTGAGGGAGCCTGATACATCTTGTCTGCCTTCCTAGGTATGGCAGGTATCATGCTGGGCCTATGCCAGGCAGCAAGGGTGGCATCCAGGCCAGGGGGGAGGGGGGAATCAGGCAATTCCCAAGAACTCCACCAGGTTCTTCTTGGTGATGTCCTGTTCCTCCAAATCAAATCCCATCAAAGTCTGTAGCTGCTGCATCATGGTGATACAAGGGGATCTTCAAGGAGGGACCTTGGTGAGCATACTATCGAGTCCTCACTCCCTGTGAATACTGGTCCTCTCACAGGAACTTTCCACATACTCTTCCTCCTCCTCCCCTTCATCCTGCATAATGTCAGGATTGTACACCTTTCTTGAGCTAGACGGTTATCAATTGTTTAAGCAGGACCATAATAAAAAGGGTAGGGGGGGGCAGTGATGTATGCAAAGCAACAATTAGATGTTAAAGCCTTAGCAAATGTAGTGGACTTTCAGGGTATTGAAGTACTAACAGTGGAATTAAGACTCCCTTCTCCCAACCTATAATGATACTAGGGGTCTATAAACCCCATAAGATTCACCCATCAAAATTTGAGATTATGTATGATCGCCTGTATAAACTTAAATCAACATATGAAATATTGTTAATTGGTGATTTTATCGTAAATTGGGAGCATATAACAGCTGAACATGAATTAGCTGACTTGACCACTAGATTGGGTTTAAGTCAATTAATTGAAGGGGTAACTAGAATTAACAACAAGGACAATGAGGCATCCTTGGTTTTAGATCTGATTTTCACCACAAAAAAGGAAAACTATAAAATGAGTGGGGCCCTGATGGATACCTTTAGTGATCACCAGGGTGGTATGTGTGACAGCTAAAGAAAAGGAATTAAAATAGGATATTGAGACTTCAAAAGAATGTTTAAGTATTCTGATTATATTCATTTTATGCAGGATTTGGAAAAGTGAATTGGGAGGATAATCTAATTCCAACTGTTAATGAAGCCTGGCAATACTTTAAAGAGAAATTTGATAACATTTGCAACCTAAATGCACCTGTGAGAAAGGCATACCGAGGGTTAAAAAATGCTATCTGGTATAATGGGGATCTGCATGAGTTGCGTAAAAAGAGAAATACCCAAAGGTAAAAGGCAAATAAATCAAAGGCTCAAGTTGACTGGAATGGATACAGGGCCCCAAGAAATAAATATCTAAAAGAAGTTAGAAAGGCAAAGGCAGAGTATCATAAATATGTATTACAAGATTCTCAATTTTCACATCCTGGTAAATTCTGGAACCTAATTCACAAATTACAAAATCCAGGTAAAAACGGTTATTCAAAACTTTTTGTATAAATGGTAAGGACATGGTACAGGGTCATGAAGTAGCAAATTGCTTTAATGATTTATTTGCGAGTATGGGTATAGTACGGGATAAAGTAGACAAAGTCACTTTAACTGGGGAAGACAAGTCTCTCGATAACAATGAGAATTTAAGGCAGGTGTTTAGTTTTGGGGAAATAAACATTAATGAGGTAATCTTAGAATTGTTGAATATCAATGAATGAAAGGCTACAGGACTTGATGAGATTTGTAGTAAATTACTGAAATATGCAGCCCCAGTGATTGTTCACACCCTGCCACACATTTTTAATTTATCACTAATCACAGCTGAATTGCCTGATGAATGGAAACATGCAAAAGTTATCCCAATTTTTAAATCTGGATCTAAGAGGGAGATTAGTAATTATCGACCAATATCTTTGCTACCTGTGGTAGCAAAGATTTGTGAAAAAATGGTAGCTAAGCAGGTTAAGCATTATCTAAATGACCATGGTATATTTAATGGTAACCAGTCTGGCTTTAGAGAAAGATACAGTACACAGACTGCATTATTAAAAGTAACAGGGGACATCCAGATTGTGATGGATAAGGGATTACTGACAAGAGCAATAATGATCAATTTGTCAAAAGCTTTTGACTCCTTAAATCATGGCATATTAATTAATAAATTGAAATATTTGGGACGTTAATATAATGCTGTAGGATGGTTTTCTAATTATCTAAGGGGAAGGAAACAAAAGATATTTTAAATACATACTATTCAGATTTCAGATAGGTACAGCAGGGGCACATCTAGGACAGGTTCTGGGGCCCCTTCTTTCAATCTTTACACAAATGACCTGAATTTAAAAAGCAAATTGAATACATCACCAGTATGCTGATGGTACTATTATGTATGTCTCAGGAGTGGACACTTATTGTATTCAACAAACTCTTCAAGCAGCTTTTGAAGACAGACAGAATTATTACCGAATATTAAAAACAAACTGGTTTTGAATACCACTAAAACAAAGGTAATTTTATGCCGGTAAACAAATAAACGCCCATGCATTAATAAGATGGGTCTAAACTATAATTAGTAAACAAATACAGATACTTAGGGTTGTGGATGGACGTAAACTGTAAATGGTCCCTACACATACTGTAAATAAATTGGTTAAGAGATTGGGGCAACAATTGGGGATGTTATATAGAATAAAAAATCACTTTTCAAAGAACACCAGGTTGCATGTGATAAATACTATGCTAGTGTCAGTGACTGATTATGCTGATGTGATATGTGGGGAGCAAATAAGACTGATTTGAAGAAATTAGATAGCATATACAATAAAATGGCTATGTACATTACAGGGGCTCATAGATATACACATCATTGTGAGTTGTACAGGGATTTGGGGTGGGATCACCTGTATAAAAGGAGAACTCAACATATAGCTAAAATCATGTATACTTTTATTAAAAATTAATTACCTGAATACATTACTAAAGAACTAAAAATAAAGCAGCCAAATAAGGGTTTGAGATCAGCCCATCACATAGACTTTGAAGTCCCAAAATACAGAACAAAAAGTGGGTGTGCCACTCTGTCCTACTTGGGTCCTAAAATTTGGAATAATCTACCTGTAACCCTGAGACTTCATGGTGCCAAAGTGAGTTGGTCTCAGATTAAACAAAGTGGTCAATTGCATGAATGTTGCACAGCATTAGAAAATGGTTAAGCTTTGATAGCAGGGTAATTAATGCTCTTGTGGGATATGATATCTTAAATGCTTAAAATGTATTTAATATTTATATGTAGTTTTGTAACTTTGTATGTCTTTGATAAATGTTTTCCCTAGACTATAAACCAGGTTATGTACTTTTACAAGGTGTCCCTTGAAAACGAGTGTACTTTGTACTCAATGGGATTTTGTCTACCTTGTTCATTTGTAAATGAATAAAATCAGTACTACTACTCCTCCTCCTGGTTCTCGTCAACGTGTTCGATGGGACGCAAGGAGGGAGCAGGTGAAGCCATCAACAACCAAGATGGGAGCTGGTATGTCGATTTAGCAGGCATTGACACTGCAGTTTGTCATGCAGGCCCTGTTAATGTATCCCCTGGTACAGGAAGAGGAGGAAGCAGGCATTTAAGTATGACCATAAAGGACACAAGTACTGCCTGCACGTCAACACCGTATGGTAGTTGACTGGAACGCAGATGATGTCAATGGGGAGGCGCAGTCCCAGACTTCAACAGTGACACACTAGCCATACTAGGGCCTGGAAGCACTTGTAGCTTACCCTGACCTTGGAGAGTTGACGATCTGGGCAGCGGGTGGCATCACCGCCAAAGTGGTCAGACAACGCCAAGGTGGTCGCACTGGAGTGGAGGGGCGTCTATATGCAAACTGAGGAGGCCTTGTCCTTGCTGCACTCTCTCTCCAGGTGCTTATGCCACCCCAAAGTCTTCTCCCGGGACTTAGAAGAATGACAGCCCAAGAAGCAGGCCCGCGACACAGTGGAGCTCTTTCTCCAGTCTGGCAACCTACTGCTTCAGACGGTGTCTCTCTAAAGCGTTCTTTTGGCATCACCAGGTAGCAATGTTGAAGATTCTGCAAAATCTGGCAGGCTTTCATGTCACGGGCCAAGCAGAGGCAGCACACACAGATGTCATGTGAGTCACCACAATATATTTTCTCATGACATTTACAGTATCAAAATAGTTTTGATGGCTCTTTTAGCCACATTCACATCACAAAAATCACTTTACAAAAAGTGATGGCTAAATAAGGAGACAAATATATTAGAAGTATTAGAAAGCAGTCAACTATAGTGGTGGTATCTCCATGTAGGGTCCAATGATTATGGTCAACAGCAGGAAAAGAACTGAGGAGGGAAGGGGCCACCCACATTTATATGGGAGAGCAGATGTTGGACGTCGTCATTGGCAGCCCTAGGTGAACTGCTTGCAGAAGTTTCCTTGTGGTCCTAGTGCCTGACATCTTACAGTTCCATAGGTGTGGCCTGATGAAAGAGATAACCTCAAAGATGATCAAGGGTTATGTTAATGCATCCTTACTCTCTACAGGGTTTGACACTGCCATCCTAGCCTGCCAAGAAACATCTCACATATTGGGCCATGTCCCAGTGGTGACAGAGGGGATGAGAAACAGCAGGAAATAACTGTGGTGTTCAGGTGGATTCTACTGCTGTGCTCACCCCCACCCAGCTGCAGCACATGGAATGTGGGTCGCCTAGCCCCCCCACACCCACACCCACCCCAGGGTCTGGCCACAGTGCTGTTCTAGCCAGTCATCCCAACTAGAACAGAAGTCTGGGATAGTATATGAGGGGACATGCAGTGTTTAAACTTCAAACTGCTAATTCGATCAGCTTTTATGATAAAAACAGAGCAAAAAACAAAATTACATACACAGTTTCACCAACATTCGACAATACATAAAACCATAAAATAAGAACTACAGTAAAAAGGTACAGCCTAAAAAAAAAAGAAACGGGTAACACAAAAGTCCGTAATAAATACTGAGCTACTCAATTTATATATTATATCTGGATTGGGAATCATGAGCCACACTAATACATTACTTGGTTGCAAAGCCTATGTATAGCGAAGGACAGGCAGTGGGTATCTGGGTGCCAGTGATGACAACTACTGTAGGCATGGGGTCCTGGGTTTGGGGATGGGCTAAAGAACAAGTTGGCTCTATGCATAAGAAGGGAAAAATAGAAATAAAAAAAAAAAAGTTCAAGCAGCAGTAGTTGACAAACAGCAAAAACTTTCAGCATTAAAGTTGTAGTTCTAATATTATTAGATTCAATCTCAATGTATTTTTAGTTGTATAACATACTCAATTTGTATATTATATCTGGATTGGGAATCATGATCCACACAAATACATTACTTGGTTACAAAGTCAGTGGTCTACAAGCAAGGCTGTTGCTAGCCTTGCTTGTAGAGCAGAAAACAGCTAACTAAAATAAGCTACATTTTCTTATTTATTTAACACTTATATCTCAGCAGGAGTCAGTGTCTGTTGAGATTAAGCAAACAGATACTTTAATAGAAGTAGAAGGGGTCTTATTTAGGGTTAAAAAAAGAAAAGAAAGTCAGTGTGTGTTCTGTGCTGGGAAGGTACTGTATCAGTTTACTTTGCTAAACCAGTAGGAGGAGAGAGAGCTTAATTGGGGTGTGGCTTAGACACTATAAAAGCAGGTGACTCAAATTACAACTTCCTGTTGCTAGCCTTTTTCTTACTAATTGCCTCCATCCCACCCATCCTAAGACGGTACTACTTTTATAGCCACTGGATTTGACTGTCAACAGGAACTTCCTGTTTGGCAGTAGGAAGGGAAGGATCATAGAGAAACATTGGTTTTGTCAACCCTAAAGGAAAAAGTAGCTCACTTCCCTAGCTGCTGGTGGTCTGACACTGAGCAAGGAAGAAGGAGGCTACTGAAGAATATAGGAAGTTGCTGTCCCAGAACAGGAAGGGAGAGAGTTGTAAGAAGAGGAGAGAGTAAGCATACAGAGAAACAGGAGAGGGGACACAAAATAAGACATGTTAGGAGTGGTGCAGTGCAATGGCTGTGGGGCGGCAGTGTTCTGGGAGACATTCTGGAGGCTGCTATGCTGCCCTATTTGCAGGCACCTCTCTGGTCTGAGGGAGGAGCTTGCCCGTCTCCAGACTGACCTGGCTAGGATTCGTGAAACCTCCTCCCCCACCCAGGGACCACCAGGGCCAATGCCACTACCACAGAGGTTGCCAAGAAAGAAGAGAGGCTGGACCAGGGTGGGCTCAGGGAGGAGAGGTGGTGGAACAGAGTTGCATCCTCCAGCTGTGCTCTCCACAATTCATTCGCCTTCTGGTGGATAGTGGTCCTCCATGGAGGCACCTGCAGTGGAGACCAAGGAGGATGCTGGGAACCTTCACAAAGGAGACCCACAGGAGAGTGGCATGAGACCCCACAGTGGAAGGAAACAACTCCTGGTGGGGGACTCAATCATTGGGGGGTAGAAATGGGGGAGGAAGGGGAGAGTGAGGTAAGGTGCCTGCCTGGCTCCATAGCCTGGAGGGACAGGAAGCGAATCCTCAGGATCGTGGGAGCAGCTGCACGAGGGAGGGAGCTGGATGTCACTGTCCACCTAGGGACAAATGACCTGGCTAGGAATGGGATCAGAGCAGTGCAAGAGGAGTTTGTAGAGTTGGGAAGGGGCCTTAGACAAGTAGCGCATACAGTAACCTTCTCTGAGGTGCTGCCTGTCTATGGCAAGGGTGATGCTAGGGTACTTCTCACCAGGGAATTCAATGAATGGTTGAAAAACTGGTGTGGAGCTCAGGGTTTTGGCTTCATTGGGGACTGGGGAGCCACCTGGAGGGATGCAGACCTATACTGGTGCGATGGTCTGTATCTGTCCGGGGGGAACCAGGATCCTAGGTGAGAGGTTTAAATGCTTCATTGGCAAGCATTTAAACTAGCCAAGGGGGGAGGCACTGAAAAGGAGCAGGAAATCCCAGCCTCCCCCCACAAAACACGGTAATTAGTGAGGTAAACACCAAGGTAGTGAAGTCATTACGGAGCAGGACAGAGGTAGAGGTAAATGTAAAAAAAGGCAAATGCAGTAAGGACAGGAATGGGGCTAAAAGGCGTAAGGCCATTAAAAAGTGGAGGGTGATGAGTACCAATGCCCGTAGTCTGTGTAACAAGCTACCTGAACTAGTGGCCTTGATGGAAGAGGGTTGCCTGGATATTGTGGCAGTCACAGAAACATGGTATACAGAGAACCATGACTGGGATGTCAACATACCAGGATACACAATCTACAGGAGAGACAGGGAGGGTAAAAGAGGAGGAAGAGTAGCTCTCTATGTAAAGGAAGGGATCAAAGCAACAGAACTAAAGAGTAAACAGGGAGCAGATGAGACACTCTGGGTCACCCTGGAGACAGAAAATGGCACCACAATCCGCATGGGGTTGTATACAGACCCCATCTCAAGGAGGGAATGGACAAGGAAATGATAGAAGGCTTCCTTAGAATGGCAGAAAAAAGGGAAGATATTGTTGATGGGGGACCTGAATATGCCAGATGTTAACTGGAGCACCTTTGCTGCAGGCACATCCAAGAACAGGGTCATTCCTGATGCCCTACAGGGGGCATGCCTCAGACAGCTAGTATTGGAACCCACTGGGAGCAATCTTAGACCTGGTACTCTCAAATGGGGATGGAGAAAGGATCTCAGATTTAGAAGTGGGTAGCCATCTGGGAACAAGCGACCACCAAACAGTGTGGTTCACGATAAACACAGCCATACAATCAAGCCATACAAAGGTAAGAGTATTGGACTTTAGGAGGGCTGACTTTGGGAAAATGAGAGAGTGCCTCAGAAAAGCACTAGCAAACAGGCAAGAAGGAGGGGTGGAGGAACAATGGGGAGTAATCAAAAAAGCCATCACAAAGGTAACAAGCCTTTGTGTAAAGCAAATCAACTAAACACAACGAAGGAAAAAACAGCTATGGTTCTCAAAAGAGGTGGCAGGGAAGGTTAAGGAGAAAGGGACAGCATTCAGGAAATATAAGGAAACACAGAATGAGCAGGACAGATAACTTTATCAGTTAAAGCAGAAAGAGGCTGGGAAGGCAGTCAGAATAGCAAAAGCCCAAACCGAGGAAAGGATAGCCAACTCTGTTGAGAAGGAGGATAAGACCTTTATAAAATACATTAGGAGTGAAGAAAGACCAAAGGAGGGATACTGAGGCTTAATAAAGAGGAGGGAATGTAGGTAGAGGGTGACAATGAAAAAGCAGGGATACTGAACGAATATTTCTGCTCAGTATTCACAAAGGAAAAGGAGGGGGAGGTACCAAAACCAAACAAGAGGAACACTCTGAAGACGGGGGGTCGATACCAGTCCATTTACAGAAGAAAGGGTTTTGAAAGAACTAATAAAATTGAAGGTGGACAAAGCAATGGGGCCCGATGGGATTCACCCAAGAATTCTAAAAGAACTAAGGGTAGAACTAATGACATAGCTGACTACTCTCTAACAAATCATGGGAGGATGGGGTGGTACCTGAGGACTGGAGGAGGGCGGATGTGATTCCTCTTCACGAAAGTGGGAGCAGGACAGAGGCAGGAAACTACAGACCAGTTAGTTTGACCTCAGTGGTAGGGAAAATGATGGAATCACTTCTGAAGGAAAGAACTGTTGAGTACCTAGAGGCCAGTGGGACACAGGACCAAAGGCAGCATGGATTTACGATGGGAAGGTCATGTCAGACGAATCTAATAGATTTCTTTGACTGGGTGACCAAAGTAGTAGACCAGGGAGGGCTGTGACATGCCTTACCTAGATTTTAGCAAGGCATTTGATACAGTCCCACAAAAGATGAATACATGTTAGCCAGCCTTGGAATGGGTCCCAAGGTGGTAGCCTGGATAAAAATTGGTTAGACAACAGGATGCAAATGGTAGTAGTAAATGGAGTACACAGTGAAGAAAGGAGGGTTACTAGCGGGATACCGCAAGGTTCAGTAGTGGGACTGGTCCTTTTTAATGTCTTTATAAGTGACACTGCAGAGGAACTGGAAGGAAAATACAGGTTACTCACCTGTAACAGGAGTTCTAGGAATGGTATATGTTGTTCATCCACACTTATTGGCAGGTTCCTTGCCACTTTAAATCTTGCCGGAAGGTCTTCAAGCTGGCTCCTCCCACCCACCCGGGTGGTAAAACTCTTGGCTCCGCCCCATGATGCCAGATCTGGCCCGCTGGAAGCTCAGGTTGTGCGTCGAAGCCGGGGAGGTAGGGTGGGTCGTGTGGATGAACAACATATACCATTCCTAGAACTCCTGTTACAGGTGAGTAACCTGTATTTCTAGGGACATGGATATGTTGTTCATCCACACTTATTGGCAGACTCTAGCAGTTCTCCGGGAGGAGGGAGGCAAGCATACCCCAATACTTACTTGGGAAATAAGGACTGAGAACCGAGGCCCCAAAACCAGCATCCTGGCGTGACTCAAGGTCGATGTGGTAATGGGTAATAAAGGTGTGCTGACTTCCAGGTAGCAGCCCTGCAGATTTCCTGGATAGGGACGCCCCTGAAGCAGCCACCGATGCAGCAGTATGACGGGAGAATGAGCTCTTATCCCTCTGGGAGGCTCCATGCCCGCCAACTTATAGCAGCGATCTATGCAGGAGGTGACCCACCTGCCTATCGTCCGCTTGGCTGCAGGTCTGCCAGATGCAGCTTCAGCGTAGGGTGACAAACAGCTGGCGAACCTCTCCCTCTTTCCAGCCGTAGGCGCCCTTATAATAAGCGACGCCTTCTAGGGTCCAGAGTATGGAGCCTATATTCGCCTCCGAGGTGTGATTGGGGTAGAACACCGCAGAGTCAGCACCTGGTTAAGGTGAAACTCCGACACCACCTTCGGAAGGAATTTCGGTGGGCGCAGGACAACCTTGTCCCTGTGGAAGACCAGGTAAGGAGACTCGGCGTAAAGCGCCTGGAGCTCTCCTATCCTTCTGGCTGACGGATAGCCACCAAGAAGGCGGTCTTCCACGACAGGTGAGAGTTCCACCTGTGCATTGGTTCCTATCGGTTTGCCCATGAGCTTTGCCAGTACCAGCAGTAGATCCCACGGAGGTGGAGGTTCTCGCACCGAGGGGGAAAGTGATCAAGGCCTTGAAAAAGCCCGACCACCTTTCCTGCACACTGACTGCTCTTCCCGCCCGCGCCTGTAAGCAGAGATGGCTGCCAGGTGCACCTTTAGGGTCGCCGACCCAAGCCCTTGACTAGAAAGGGACCATAAATAGTCCAAAATGCTTGCCACAGAACAGGAGGAAGGGGCTCAGGCCTGCTTCTGACACCTAAAATGGAGAATCTCTTCCATTTGAAGGCGAGCATTTTCTGGTCGACTCCTTACGGGACGCCTCAACCACATTGAGGACCTCATCAGAAAGACCCAAGGCCTGGAACTCTAGCCACTCAGGAACCAGGCCGTCAGGTGCCGGGACTGAAGGTCCGGATGGAACACCTTCCCCTGACTGACTGAAAGCAGGTCCGGGCGAGCTGGACGCTGCCTCGGGAGCCTGGAGCTGAGGCTGAGGAGATCTGGGTACCAGAACTGGCGGGACCAGTCTGGGGCCATCAGGATCACCTGCGCCTTGTCCCTCCTTGCTTTGAGAAGCACCTCTGTGACTAGGGAAATGGGGAAGGCGAAGAGGCCTGGGTCCACAGCTCGAGAAGGCATCCCCTGCAGTGAGCCCTGCTGAGGGGGGCGGGCATGAAACAGCCTCAGCTTCACGCCTCCCTGGAGGCAAAACAGGTCCACCTGAGGTGCCCCAGTGGGAGAACAGATCTTGCACTACCACCGCAGGAGAGACCACTGTGAGATGCAGCCCCTATCCGGCTCAGGGCATCGGCCAGGGTGTTGGAGGTTCCTGCCACATGAATGGCTAGGAGATCCCTCCAGGCTGCGACGAGAGTGACCAAATGCGGAGAGCCTTGCATAGAAGCATGGAGCGCGGCCACGCCTGGCGGTTCAGGTAGTACATGGTCGTGGTATTGTCCGCCTGGACTCGGACCACTTGACCCCGGAGAAACGGAGCAAAGGCGGTGAGAGCTAGGCGGACTGCCTCGGAGCTCCAGCAGGTTGATGTGGCATCGACTCCGCAGGGACCAGAGGCCGTGCATCTCGTGTTCCCCAGATGGGCACCCCAACCCAGAGAGGCCGGTCGATAGAGAGAGAGACTGTCGGCTCAGGGCGGACAAACGGGATGCCCTCCTGCAGATGAAATGGAATGGTCCACCACTGGAGAGCGCTCCACATCTCCCGGGTCACTATCACTAGCTGGTCCAAAGGATCGCAGCGTTATGACCACTGGCTGGCCAGTCCCCACTGAAGGGGCGATGCCAGCGGGCCCAACGGACCACGCTGGTACAGGCCACCATGAAACCCAGAAGGCGAGGAAGTCCCGGCAGGGGCGATTGCCCAACCAGAAATGATTGGGCAAAGGAGGTAAGAACCTCGCCCTGTCCGCCGAGCCGTGTCTGGCTCAAGAGAGTCGAAGCTCTGTCCCGATGAACAGGATCACCTACTGCCTCGAGTTCACTTGGCCTCATTGATGAGAGAAGGCCGACTTGAGAGCAAACCTGAGGGCCAGATCTCTGACCGCCCACCTCCCGCCTGAGGGGCTGCTATCAGCCAACCGCCCAGGTAAGGGTACACCGGACCCTTGGCGCCACAGGAATGCTGTCACCACTGCCATGCATTTGGTGAAGACCCTGGGAGCTGGAGATAAGCCGAAGGGCATGGCTCAGAACTCTGAGAGGGATCCCTCCGCTCGAAAGCGGAGGAATCTCCGATGTGACGGACGGATAGGGACGTGAAAGAACGCGTCCTGTAGGTCCAGAGAGCAGAACCACACGCCGTGTTCCAGAGATGGTATTATCTGTGCCAGAGTGACCATCCTGAAGGTTCGAGACCTTAGGAACTTGTTCAGGTTGTGTAGGTCGAGAATGGGGCGCCAGCCCCCCGTCCGTTTCGGAACCAGGAAATACCTGGACACGAACCCCGGGTCTGAAGGGGGGTCCTCTACCTCCGTGATCACCTCCTTTTGGAGGAGGAGAGCGATGTCGGCTCGGTGAGCCGCCAGTGAGGCTGCGGACCCCGAGGCCCCCCGAGGTGCGACGGCTCTGAAGGGCGGGGCCTGCTCGAATTCCAGAGGTAGGCCTTTTCCCACCACCTCCAGTACCCACCTGTCCGTGGTAACAGCGGACCAGGCGGAAAGGAAGTGTCTGAGCCGTCCCCCCACGGGAGGAACCAGGGGTGAGGTAACAGGGATGGGGGTGACACCCCTCAGCCCGTCACTGGGCAGGCTTGGAGGAGGGACCGGCCGAGGGACCTCCTGGGCCTTTACCTCCCTGCTTCCTGTTGGAGGAAGCTGACGGTTTGGGCTTAGGATACCAAGGCCGAGCCTGCTGGCCCTGACGTTGTTGGGCCGGGTCATGCGCATGAGCAGAAGCATGAAAGGGCTTAGGCTGTGGCTTGCGGCCTTTGTCCTTCTGAGCGGAAGAGACCGAGTCCAAGGTAGCATTGGACTTCTCGATCCTCTGCAGGTGACCTTCCACCCCAGGGCCGAAGAGGTCAGTCCCCAAAAAGGGAACATCCGCCAACTTGTGCTGGGTATCTGAGGTAAAGGTGGATATCCTCAGCTAAGCCAGACGATGCATGGCCACTGCGGCCGACACAGACCTGGCACATGAGTCCCCGATGTCTAACGCAGTCTGGAGCTGCTGTTTAGCCACTGCCCTGCCCTGGTCCCACACCTGCCTGATCGTAGTCTGCAGATCTGCGGGAAGATGAGGGACAACCTCATCCAGGGAGCCCAACAGGGCGTGAGAAAAATGTGCCATGAGGACGGCCGAACTGGCCTGACGAAGGCCGAGAGAGGATGCAGCACAGACTTTTCCCCCGGCATAATCCAATTTCTTGGATTCCTTGTCGGGAGGTTTGTCCACATCCCTGGCGTTCCCGGCACGCCGGAAAACGCTGTTGGTAACCAACCCCTCGGCCGAGGGGTGTTCCGAAAAACCGGACAGGGAACCGGTAGGGACCGCATACTTCCTGGCCAACCTGGCCGAAGGCACAGGGCAGGAAGCAGGACGCTGCCAAAGTTCCAAGGCCGGACCCACTATGGCTTCGGCCACCGGAAAGGCTCCAGGGAGAATCCTCGGTCCAGAATCTCCGTGAGGGGATACCTGGCCCGTTTAGAAACGGGTTCGAGCTTCATCCCGGTGGACTCCGAGATGAGTCAAAGCACCCTAAGAAGGACGAAGGGCTATCGTCCATTGACTGCCCTCCCGAGGAATCCAAGTCCATGCACTTGGAGAAGAGGGAGGAACCATCATCGGACTCAGAAGAGTCCTCAAAGAGCTGCCTCGGCCCTGAGCCACCCTCCACCTGCCGAGGTTTATCGGGAGTGAGGGTGACAGACAGCCTATGGGGCAAATCCAAAGCCGACCGAGAATTTTTGGTCGGAGCCCCAACTAATGGCTGTGGAGGCGGAGGTTCCACCAGAATCGGTGGGGCAGCTGGAATTGGCCGAACAACCGCCTGAGAACAGGCTCCTCGACTACAACGGCGGTTGTTTCGGGTGCTCCGTGACAGCCACTTAATGGCAGGGGAAGACGACTGGGTCGGCTATTCCCGGTCAAAAGGAGCTGTTGCCACTTGGATTCCTCGTACCTCCGGCGCAACTTGGGCGAGCCTCCCTCGTCCGAGGAAGAGGAAGCTGGCGTGCCGAGATCGAGACCGCCTAAGGCGGCGGATCGGTTGGACCATGAGGATGTCCAGACCGAAAGTCTCGACTAGGCCGAGGGAGGCGAGGAGAAGTGTCGGAAATCGCACCCTCGCTCGGACGATCCCACCGGCCCGAACCGGAGGCACAGACGAGCCGACGGGATCCTCAACTCCCACCGGGGAACCGGGAGAGGGATTTCAGCTTCCAGCCGGCAACTCATCTAACGGTCGAAAAAATTCGACCGCCGACAGGAGTCTCGGCCAACTGGCCTGGACGGGACACCGTGGAGCAGTGGCGAAGGCTGAGGGGTCAACCAAGTCAACTGTCGCATGGGGAGGGATCTTTCCGCCCCCAAGCGCCAATGAGAGACTTACTTTGCTCTTTTGGACCTGGAAAAAGGTCCGAAGAAGTTGGACCCTCACCTTTGGTCGAGAGGGACAGACAAAGCTCCTTAAAAGAAGCAGTCTGAGGCACCGAGAAGGCGGGACAAATGCACGCCGAGGTAAAGCGGCCCGTGCCGCCTCCTCTCGAGGGCGATCATCTGCTCTAGCTGATCCCGATTAGCCTGCCGCCAGGACACCGCCAATCGGCTCTTAGATTTCACCGTGGAATTTTTTCTGGGAGCCCCAGTTGTAATCGGCAGCACGGTCTTCAAGGACGAGGGTCAAAAAGGAAGAGCACAGTCGTAGGCCTGCGGGTCGTGGCTCAAGGCCCAGGCAGTAGACGCACGTGAGTGTGGATCCGCCTCCTAGACATCTTCTGCCCGCAAGGGCACCTCCAAAACCGGGAGTCGAGTTGTCCATCGCAAGCCGCAAGGAGAAGAAGACCCAAGTCTTTAGCAAAAACTTTTAATTTCGAACTTTTCAAGAATTAGGAACCAGTCTTAATCGCAACACGCTAAGGAGGGAACCTGAGCTCCAAGCGTAAGGAAGATCTGGCATCATGGGGCGGAGCCGAGAGTTTTACCACCCGGGTGGGTGGGAGGAGCCAGCCTGAAGACCTTCCGGCAAGATTTAAAGCGGCAAGGAACCTGCCAATAAGTGTGGATGAGCAACATATCCATGTCCCTAGAAAGTATGTTTCTTTGCAGACGACACAAAGATCTGCAACAGGATACACCAGATGGAGTGGAAAGGATGAGAAGGGACTTGGCAAGGTTGGAGGAATGGTCAAATGTATGGCAGCTCAGATTCAATGCAAAGAAGTGCAGGGTAATGCACCTGGGAAACAAAAACCCAGGGGAAGAGTACACAATGGGGGGTGAGATACTAACAACAGTAAAAATGGAAAGGGACCTGGGGGTAATTATATCAGATGACCTAAAGGTGGGCAAGCAATGTGAGAAGGCAGTAAGGAAGGCTGGGGATACTGGGATGCACAGGAGAGGCATCAATAGTAGAAAACAGGAAGTTGTTATCCCTCTGTACAGACAGTTGGTGAGACCCCATCTGAGTACTGTGTGTAGTTCTGGAGACCCCATCTCCCAAAGACACAGACAGAGTGGGCTGTCCAGAGGACATCAACAAAATGGTGCAGGGTCTGCACCAGAAGACATATGAAGAAAGACTAAAGGAGCTTAATATGTATTCCCTTGAGGAAAGGAGGGAGAGAGGGGACATGATAGAAACTTTCAAGTACCTCAAGGGAATCAACAATGTCCAAGAGGGTGGCATCTTTCAGAAAAAGAGATGTGCAAGAACAAGGGGCACAATTTGAAGATAGAGGGGGGACGGCTCAGAGGTAATGTGAGGAAGTATTTTTTCACAGAGAGGGTTGTGGATGCATGGAACAGCCTCCCTGAGGAGGTCGTGAAGTCAAGAACAGTGGGGGAATTCAAGAATGCATGGGATAGACATAAGGCAGTCCTAGTGGGGGTAGGAGGAAAAAAGCTGTTGGTTAACTAGGATCTGCAGCTTACCTGTTAGGTAGGAAAATGGGCAGACTAGGTGGCCAAGCGGTCCTTATCTGCCATCAAATTCTATGTTTCTATAATTTCCAATTAATGACAAGCCGGATGGAGGACACTGCCATGCTCTGATGTGAGCACATGCACCTCATGCACCTTCATCGAGATTGCTTCGTCGACATCCTTGGGGAAGGAAGAAAATGGAAGAATGCTGCCAAATGATGCAGCAGGACGTCCGCCCCTCTCCACAGGCCCCCACACTACTGACCTAGCACTGTCTCCTGATCAGCTGAGTTTTCTGTCTCCCTTATCAAAGTGCAGTCTCCTATGTTGGTAGTGTTTACAGCAGTACAGTCTGTAGAAAGGTTTCTGGAAAACTGTTTTTGTGATGCAGATAGGCCAAAAAGAGAATTTGCTAGTCTGTACAGATATTTAATTTTTTTTTATTTAGTTTTTGCTGACCGGATAAGTGCACTAGACAAATTCTGCCTATTTTCAGAGACGACCCGAGAGAGGGGGATACAGATGAATGCTAACTGGCCTTTGCTGTTTGACTTTTACTGCCTGCTGGTGGGGGGTAGGAAGAGGTTGGCTGTTGGTTAACTAGGATCTGCAGCTTATCTAATTGGTAGGGAAACGGGCAGACTAGGTGGGCCAAGCGGTCCTTATCTGCCGTCAAAGTCTATGTTTCTATGCTGGCGAAGTGACAGGTCTGAAATGGCAGCTTCTGTCAGAATGTGGGAGTGTGATGATACTTTTTTATGTTTATGTTATAGGGCCTGAATGACTAGAAGTAGTTCAGGAGTGTAATTATGGGTCAGACTACTTTTCTTTTTCTTTGGTGTCCAGCTTCTGCTACAAGTCCAAAAATTGTGAAAGAAAAAGAATGTCTGCAATACCGAGACTGACCAACAGAGGTCTCTAATTCAACATAGTGCTTAAAAGCTTTGTTTCCCTTGCCTGATGTCAGGGTTGGGGGTTACAGCACAGAAAAAAGGTGCAGGGTTATGTAAATGAAGCAGAGCACAGAAGAGCATTTTTCATGGAATTCAGCACTTTTTGGTAGTATGAATGGTAGGAGATTGAGTCACAACTCCTACAGGTTACTACTCCCATTTGCTATGGCAAACATGACAAAATCACTTTAAACTGCCATCTTGTATAAAGAGAACAATGTTTGTTGTGGCTAGATGGAGATTTAAACTGAGAGAAAGACTCAGATGTAGGATTCTATTGCTTGTCCTGCCTTTATAAAGAGCTACCCTGTACAATTTTATTTTTTCTATTTTACTGTTTTTGACAATAATAAAACTCTATTTGCAAATTTTATAACTTCTCCTGGTCTGCTTTTGCTTCCTGACGTCTGCCTCTACGACAAACAGCAAGCACCACACCAAGATATTTAATTTCTTCGTATGGTTGGGGGATTTAAGAGAGTGTGGCACAGGGTTAGGGGCAGGATGAGGATGGGGGTAACTCAGTTCTATCAGTGAGGAAGGTGAAGAGGGGGTTGGGGGGCAGCATCAGTACTCAACACTGAGAGCTGCACACTAGAGCAGACTTGATAGACCGTAAGGCCTGTATCTGCTGGCATCATCATATGTTCGTGGTGGACCTGACACATGATCGGGAACTTTAAAAACTTCAGCATCCCATATCTTAGATTATGAATGAATGAAGAAAAAATGTTTTTGCCAGAAAAAACAATATTGCTGAAAAAAAACTACATGGTGACTAACAAGTACTGCTGCTTTAACATTCTGTCTTCAGATGTGGCAGGAGGGGCAGATAAAATGGGCATTAAGTCCCTCCCACCACCACATCATATGACTATGTTACCAAAAAAATGGATTCTGCTGGAGCTGTGGATACTGCCTGCTCTGCTAAAGTTTCAAGGATAAAAATAATGAGTGAAGGCAGGCAAACTGCCAATTGGAAACAGAGTACTATATTAAACCCTATAAAATGCAGCAAAGAGGTGCACAAATAAGTATTCACAAAAACCAAGTTACACTGCTCAGTGCAATTTAATGTGCCAAATGGTTACAGGACAAGCCGGCCTAGTGGCGCTGAGGTGCTGGACGACACACCTGGTGCCACGCCAGTGACCCGGGTTCAGGAACGGACTTGGGTTGTTCAGGGGTCAGCCGGGGGGAGGAAGGATTGAGCGTCTGGAGGACTGCTCTCCTTCCTCAGGGTGGGAGGATAACGCTGTGCACTGCTGACTGACGCCCAGTGGTAGCTGGGTGTCGGCACAGACACACAAAGGGGGGTTGGCCCACATCCAGGGTGACTGGCTGCCTCCACAGAGGTGGAGACAATCTCCCCACCCATTGCATGGGTGTAGGGGCAGGAGAAAATGGAAAGAAAAAATGGGACCTAGCTGGACCCATGATGGCTCAATCGCTCCTGTGGGGTCACCCCCGATTCTGGATTACTGCTCCCGGGTGAGGGCGCACGGCAGCACTCCACGCCATGGCCCCGCCGCAGTTCAGAAAAATAGGTATGCTCCAGTACTGTAATCAAGGGTGGTATGGGGGCGAAACTGGCACTGGCCCACAAGCCAAATGCTGGCAGATTTTGTATCGGGCTAGCAAGATTTTCCTTTAACTAACCCTTTGGGCTTGTGCTGGAGAAGGTAACATTTCAATAAGTACACCAGCTGGGTCAGTGGAAAAGTCTGTGAGGCTAGTATATTTTCCCAGTCACTAGCCCTGCTGGCTAGTGGCTGCAAAATTTAATTTCAACTCCTGGTGGTATCTTGTACCATAAACTCCACTCACCTGATTCCTGGAACTTCACAAGATTTAGGACGTGAAGACAAAGACTGAACCTGAGAAAACAAGGAAGAACAAGATCATGGACTCCTGACCAAAGCATTGACATGTCATCTTGTAACAATGAATTCTAGCCAATAATGGCCAAAAGAAAGCAGTGTAGCCCTGTAGCAAGACAGCAGAACTGTGAACCTGGACAGCAATGTCTGACTCAACCACATCCTCTTATTCATACTGTGGTACTAACCATGTCACCTAACCTCCTGTGCTTAGTCTCTGTCTGTCTCTGTCACCGTCTCCCTCTCCCCACCCCTTTAATCTTGCTGGGTTTTCCTTCAGCCCCACTGACCCTCCCTATCTCTCTTAAGGTGTAATTGTCCATGGCGTGTAAATGATTTTGGGACACTGTGTATACAAGGTGCTTTACAAACTCAAATTCCTTTTCTTGTGTCACCATGAAAATGAGAATACAGGCCCCCCATTTAAGGTCATTTTCACATCTGGCCATCAAAAGGCCAAGTGCAGTTTCAAGGGAGTGCACTGCTTCCAAGGAGTGTATGCAGCGTCTGTAGCTATTTGGCTTCCCCTGGTGAACAAAGGGGCATGAGCCATGTAATACAGAAAAACAGGTTACTCACCTGTAACAGTAGTTCTAGGAGTGGTATATGTTGTTCATCCACACTCTTTGGCATGTCCCTTTCCCCTTTAAATCTGGCTGGAAGTCTTCAAGCTGGCTCCTCCCACCAACGCGGGTGGTAAATACCTCGGCTCTGCCCCATGACGCCAGGTCTTAGCCCGCTGGAAGCACGGTGATGTGCCTAAAGCGGGGGAGGTCGGATGGGTGCATGTGGATGAACAACATATACCACTCCTAGAAAGTACAGTTACGTAAGAACTTACCATAACAGTAGATCTTGGAGAGAGGCTCTTGCAGTAGGTAATTCCATATAGAACTGACATCGGCAGGTGGCAGGACCCCACGGAAAAAATTTCTAGCTAGCAGTCCCTGGCGAGGGACCGCCCCCACGTCAGGTGACCAGCATCAGGAGACGTCGGTATAAACGGGCGTCCTCACGCCCGCTTCCAGTTCTTTTCCGCCACAGGCCACAAAAAGGCCGGACGACAGAGAAGCGGATATTTCCCACTGGAAAAGGAGCTGAAAAGCTTAGGGGATGGAGGGCGGAAGATATTTACTGCAAGAGCCTCTCTAAGATCTACTGTTACGGTAAGTTCTTACGAACTGTACTATCTTACTTTGAGAGGGCTCTTGCAGGTAATTACAATAGGACTGAGTCCCAAGCAGTCTGGAACAAGAAGAAGAACACGGGGGGAGGAGAAAGGCTACTCAAAGCAGATCCTCTTAGCTGAGAAGGCCTCAAGAAAGGAGGCCTTGCAGAACAGCGAGCCCGAAGCCTGCTCTACGGCGAGAGGCAATATCCAAACTGTAATGTTTTGTAAATGTATGGACAGAAGTCCAAGTGGCAGCAGCACAGATGTCTGCCGCTGACACGTTCTTGAAACATGTCACTGAGGCAGCAACCCCTCTGGTGGAGTGTCCTCTTACTTGACCCGGAAGGGTCTTGTTGTACTTGTCATAACAGAAGGTGTTGCAATGAGACAACCATTTAGACAGGCACTACTTGGAAACAGCATTACCTTCTCTATTGGGGGCAAAAGAGACAAACAGTTGATCAGTCTTTCTGAGATTCTTTGTTCTGTTAGTGTAGTATCTCAGGATCCGGTGAACGTCCATAGTGTGAAGTAGATGCTCCCCCTGATTGGAGTACTGCGTAAAGAAAGCGGGTAACTCTATGGACTGGTTCAATGTAGATTCCGCTACCACCTTGGGGAGAAACTTAAGATAGGTGCGCAGAGTCACACGTTCCTTGTGAAAAATCAAGTACGGGATTTTACACATCAGGGCCTGGAGCTCGGAAATCCTCCGAGCAGAGGTAATGGCCACTAGGAAGAGCGTCTTCCATAAAAGGATCTTCATGTCTGCTGAGGCAGCCGGATCAAAAGTAGGCAGAGTAAGTTTTCAAGAACGAAGTTCAAATCCCAAGGAGGGTGGAACTCGGATAGGGGTCTCAAGTGAAGAACCCTCTGAGGAAAAGTCTTCGAGACTTCCAGTTGAGCAAACATCCTATCTGCGAAGAGAACATGGTAGGCTGAAATGGCCGCCATGTGTACCTTCAGAGACGAATGACTAAGACCCAGGTCAAAGAGATGGCGCAGGTACTCCAGCAGTCACCCAACCGAGCAGGAGAAAGGCTTGAAGCCTTCTGAAGTGGCCCAGACTGAGAACCATTTCCACTTCATGGCATAAGTAGACCTAGTAGAGGGTTTCCTAGCATCCACCAAGATCTCAGCCACCTGGGGAGAAACCCAAAAGTGGGCTTGAGCTATGTCTGCAGGAGCCACACATGTAGTTGAAGGGACTTGAGACCTGGATGGACCAGGGTCCCCTGATCCTGGGTCGTAAAATCATGACAGTGGAAGAGGAAGAGGAGGTTCCACTGAGTATTGTTGCAGAAGAGAAAACCAGACTTGCCTGGGCCAGAAAGGAGCGATCAGAATCATTTGTGCTCCTTCTGAGCTGAGTTTCTGCAAAACACGCGGGATCAGAGGAATTGGTGGGGAAGACATAGACGAATCTGTCCTTCCAATCTAGAGACAGAGCATCTCTCCAGAAAATGCCTCACTCTTGAACGAGTGAGCAGAAGTCGGGAAGCTTTGCGTTTGGAGGTGAGGTGAACAGGTCCACCTGAGGTGTTCCCCAACGTAGGAAGATATCATCTAGGACCCCCTGATCCAGTTCCCACTCGTGAGCTTGAGCAGATGAGCGACTTAGTTTGTCTGTTAAGGAGTTCTTGACCCCCGGAACATGAATTGCCGTGAGGTGAAGGTTGTGTTGTGTTGCCCAATCCCAAACTCTCATGGCTTTCCTGCAGAGGGTAGGACCGAGTCCCGCCCTGCTTGTTGATGTACCATACCACACACATATTGTCAGTCTGGACGGCTAGGTGGCCTGGAAGAAGATGCAGGTGGAGAGCCCGAGAGCATACAGCACTGCTCAAGATCAAGCATTAATGTGCAGGGATTGTTCGAGCTTGGACCAAGAGCCCTGGGTCCGATGGGACCAAGATGGGTTCCCCAACCTCGCCGAGGCATCTGTGGTCAGAGTCTGGGAGGGAGGAGGAAGGAAGAATGGAACTCCTGAAGAAGGTTCTCTCAAACCATCCACCACTGCAAGTCTCAAACCATGGAGAGGAGAGACTAGGACCAACTGGTCCAAGTCATCTACCAACTTATCCCATTGAGAGCAAAGCGCCCACTGGGAGACCCTCATGTGGAGCCGAGCGAGGGACTGTTGGGACAGCAGCCGCCATAAGCCCGAGGGAGGCAGAGAACCGACCTTGCACTGACCCGCTGCAGCCGGACAACAGGCTTACCTGAGTCTGGGTGTGCATCCTGTCTGGTGGCAGGAAGGCTCTGCCTAGGGTCGTGTCCAGTATCTCCCCGATAAACTGGAGCCTCCGGATGGGATCAAGTGAGACTTGGAATGGCTGATGGTAATACCCAGACAGGCAAAGATCTGCTGGTGAGGGAGAGGCAATGCAGGAGTTCCTCCTGGATGAGGCCGCCTGAGCTAATCGTCCGGTACAGGAAAACCTGTACCCCCAGGTACGCAGGTAGGCCGCTACCACCGCAAGACATTTGCAAATACTCAGGAGCTGAGGATAGGCCAAATGGAAGTGTCTTGAACTGGAAGTGGTCCCCTGGAAAGCAAAACGGAGATATCTGGTGTGAGATGGGCGGATAGATATGTGCAGGTAAGCTTCCTGACATCCAGAGCGCACAGCCCCTGGCCTGAGCGGTGGAGAGGTAGAAGGCTCTGCAGTGAGAGCATCCTGAACCTCTTGAACTCCACTAAGATGTTCAGGCAACTGAGATTCAGAATAGGTCTTACATCTCCTGTCTTCTTCGGGACCAGGAAGAAGTGGGAATAGTAACCCATTCCTTGCAGGGGAAGGGGGACAGGTTCTATCGCCTCTTTCAGCAAAAGTGCTGAAATTTCTTCCTGGACCAGAAGATGATGTTCCCGAGAGTACGACGACCTTGGGGGAGGGTGACGAGGTGGTTTCTGTAGAAACTCTATTGAGTGTCCTTCTTCGAATAGCTGAAGCACCCATGAATCTGATGTTATCCTCTCCCAGCCCGGAAGGTGGAGGGAAAACCTCCCTCCTACCGGTTCCTCCGGGAAGCCCGGAGGCTGTGGGAGAGGGAAGGAGTCAGGTGGTGTGTGGCAGTGCCACAGCTGAAGTTCCCGCTGCTTTTTGGGCGGGGGCTTGGCAGCTGGTGAGCCTGGCGTTTAGTGGCCCTCTTTCTCTGTGGTCTCGCTTTGGGCCAATTCAGTTCATGAAAGGGACAGGCTACATTGATGGGATGATACACAGAGTCCACAGACTTTAGTGCCATCCCCTTCTCCTGTGGTCAGTGATGATGTCCTTGACATCACCCCAACAACAATGAACCCAGAAGGGCACTTCCTGGATGGCGGACTACACTTCCAGAACCAACCTGACACTCTGAGCCAAGCATGATGCCGAGGCCTATGGCAAAAGAGCTCCTACCAGCAGTGTCATCACTCAGAGAGGGTCACATCAAGAATGTGCCGACTGGCAGAACATGGTGAACAGACAAGGTCAGCCACTCCTGCTTGACCTGAGAGGTCCGAAGGGAGGCCAATTTAGATTCCCACCTCACTGAGAATCACCTTCTGGTAATCCCCATGTGCGGCCATAGTTCAGGCCCTAATACCCACAGTAGAAGAAGCAAAAATCTTCTTGCCATACTGGTCCAGAAGGCGGATTCCTTGTCAGGTGTCAGTGGCTCAGTAGGTAGTACACCTTCGCCTGAGGCCTGAGAAATCAGAGGGCTGTGGGTTCAGTTCCCATACTGGCACTTGGGTTAATATCCCAGTACTGACACTGTAGTGCAGCATGAGAGGGGTGCTGCACTTCTGAGGTGCTGTCTTTCGGATGAGACGTTAAACCGAGGTCCCATCTGCCTGGATTGGTGGTAGTTCAGGTGGATATTAAAGATCCCATGGCACTTATCGAAAAGAGTAGGGTAATTTTTTTTTATTGGAAAATAATACAAGACAAAAACTCAAGACAAGGCATAGGAAAATCATATCAATATACATAAATACAAAAACAGAAACAAAACCACCTTCAATGCAGGGTAATAATAAGCAGAAAAAAAACAGAAAAAAATACAGAAAACAATCCTCAAGTCCCGATCCCCCCCTCAAAGAACAATATTCAAGTAACTCCTTCAAACAAAATTAAAGGCAGCGCTCTCCACCAAAATGCCATTAAGGCTGCAGGCAAAGATTTGTTCTCCGAACAATAAGTATGAGAGATTTCTTTCTTAATGTGATCCCTCAGTTCCTTCAAAGAAACCATCTTTTGTTGAAGGACAAACAGACATCAGTTGTGCCAGATACACCAACTGCAGACTGCAAACAGAACCCGTAATGTACCCGGAAAAAATATTTTCCAACTAGGTCCAAACTCCCCATAAATTAAGTCTGAATAAGTTAAAGCAAAGAACATAGGTAAAGCCCATTCCTGACCCAACTGAGTCCACAATGGTACTATATAAGGACAGCCAAAAAACAGGTGCGACATGGATTCAATTTTGCATATGCAGGTATCCAGAACACAATACCTTCCAGACAATTGCTATGAGCTTGGTTACCTTTAACATTTAATTTGTTATGACAACACTACCACAAGGTATCCTACATTTTTCCGGAATCCTACCTTCCATTAATTGTTTGGTTAAACATTGAGTGTCACATGGCACATCAAAACAGGGTGACACCAAGAACACTGTTTGCAGAAGAGAGGAATATAAATGTTTTCTATTCTGTAACAAGTCTATACTGTAGGACACTTTCCACAGTTTTATCTTTTTAAAAATTTCAATAAGGTAACCAGATGTCCCTGTAGGAATTTTGGTAAATGGTTTCCACACGGAGGGCCTGCCATTTATCCAGAAAATACCAAGAATGAGAACCAAAACTATGGACCCAGCAATCCGTCATGTTAGCTATGCAGGGAAAAATATTAGAATGTACAAAAATAGAAAAATAAAACAATACCAGGTTTACCATATGAAGACCTCACTGTTTAATAGGCCAGTAAGTAATAGATCTCTTGACTGGGTTTAGTCTGCTGCCCCACAGAAGCTGAAAAAATAAATTATGTAGACGGGCTTCAAGATGCATGGGAAGGGAAAAATATAACTTGACCAATAAAAATAGGAAGGATACAACTTTTAAGCAGATAAATCTGTCTCTTACAGGACATGGGAACCATTTCCAGCTAACAATTTTGGATTTAGCTACCTCCATAGAAGAAATCCAATTGTATTCCGCTGCATTAGGCGGGCCAAAACAAAGATCTAAAATACAAATCTTTTGTGACTGAATAACTATTCCCCCTATGTCACGAGACACCATCTGTGAGGAACTGTGAACTGAGATACCCACACTCTTCTGTGTACTTAACTCAGAACTAGAAATCAAGAAGAAGGAATGGACAACCTCAATAGCCCTCCCACCAGAAGCTTGGTCTGCTACCAGACTACATATGTCGTCTGCAATAAGCCAGAGCACTGGGAAAAGCGAAGCCCAGTTGTACAGAGATACGTCTAATAGTCCCCTCTTCATTCAGTTTCCTGAGAAGTGGGTCAATAGAAAAAACATACAGCAGGGGACTCAGGGGACACCCCTGACATACCCCTCTCTTGATAGGGATATGGGAGCCTTTTAACCCATTAACCAATGGAGTTGTACAGGCATACCGGTAGAGATTCTTGATCCAAAGCAGAAGTTCCGCAGGCACCCCATACTTTGCCAGGACCGCAAATAACTATGTGGGACTTGGTCAAAAGCTTTTGACTGATCCAAGCTGAGAACATAACCTTGCGTATTACTCCCATCAAAGACTTCACTCAAGATTTTCAAATTACAAAGCATAGTACGATTCGGAATCGCACAAGTTTGGGTGGAAAAAAATCACTTTGGTGGCAATCTGAGAGAGTCTATTTGAAACGATTTTACATAAAATCTTCCAACTGGAGTTCAGCAAACTAATGGGACACCAGTTGTCCAACCATTTTTTATCATTTTTATACTTAAATAAAAAAATCAAATTATCAGCTAAGGCAAGAGGTATGGGTAAGAGTCCTTGCAAAATGACATTATATACTGCCGTTAAATAGGGTAGTAATAAGGGTTTAGCTTTTTTATAAAACTCATTGGGGATGCCATCAGGGCCAGGAGTCACAGTAGATTTTAAATGACTAATTACGGAGTCCATTTGGGCACTAGTAATAGGCCAACAGGAAGCACTGACACAGTCGGGGGATAATATGGGAACACCTAAAAGAACTCAGAAAACCCTTCCCAGGCCTGTAGGGCCATGTTTTGCCCATAAAAAGTCTGAGCATGGTAGGAAACCTCCTCCAAAATGTTGTGATTATCACTAATCCAGGTGCCATTATGTGAAATCAAAGAAGGCATATATTTAGACTCAACCTGTTGATGACTACTGTCATACGGGTGACTACTTTGGCCGCCCCTTTTCGCCCACATTTTTGTTCTAAAAAAAGCGATGTGGTCCTCTCACACTGAGAGGAGCGCATCTCAGTCTTTATTTGCCGAATCTGGGTAGAATAATCGAGTCCGCATTCCGTTTGCCAAGATAGTAAACTTTGCAAGTGCCAACGACACTTAAGGTATTGAAAATAGCGATCTGAGGACTTTTGTTTAGAAAACTGCCTACAGAATTTCCTGATATCAGATTTGGTATCTTGCCACCAAAAAGTCAGGTTATCATACAGGTCAAATACTGAAATCTTATCCTGTAGAAGACTATACAGATCCTGCCACTGTCCTTCCTCCACAAAGCAGAAAATACAGGTTACTCACCTGTAACAGAAGTTCTAGGAATGGTATATGTGTTTTATCCACACTGTCTAGCAGGTTCCTTGCCGCTTAAATCTTGCTGGAAGGTCTTCAAGCTGGCTCCTCCCACCCACCCGGGTGGTAAACTCTCAGCTCCGCCTCACGACGGCATGAATCTGGCCCGCTGGAAGCCAGGCTGTCTTGTCGGCAGGAGGTCAGGTGGTCGTGGGATGAACAGCATATACCAGTCCTAGAACTCCTGTTGCAGGTGAATAACCTGTATTTCTAGGGACATGGATATGTTGTTCATCCACACTGTCTGGCAGACTCCTCGCAGTTCTCCGGGAGGAGGGAGGCAAGGGGCACACCCCCTACTTAGGGAATAATGACTGGAGAACCGAGGCCCCAAAATCAGCATCCCGGCGTGACTCAAGGTCGATGTGGCAGTAGGTGATGAAGGTGTGTGCCGATTTCCAGGTAGCAGCCCTGCAGATTTCCTGGATAGGGACATCCCTGGAAGCAGCCACCGATGCAGTGGTATGGCGGGTAGAATGAGCTCTTATCCCTCTGGGAGGCTCCATGCTCGCCAACCTATAGCAGAGATCTAAGCAGGAGGTGACCCACCTGCCTATCGTCCGCTCACTGCAGGTCTGCCAGGTGCGGCTTCAGCCGTGAGGGTGACAAAACAGCTGGCAAACCTCGCCTCAATTTCAGCCATCCACTCCTTATAATGGCAGCACTTTCTAGGGTCGAAGTATGGAGCCTATATTCGCCTCCAAGGTGTGATTGGGGTAGAACACAGGCAGAGTCAACACCTGGTTAAGGTGAACTCGCACACCACCTTCGGAAGGAATTTCGGTAGGCAAGAGACAACCTTGTCCCTGTGGAAGACCAGATAAGGAGACTCGATGTAGAGCGCCTGAGCTCTCCCATCCTTCTGGCTGACATGATAGCCACCAAGAAGGCGGTCTCCACGACAAGTGAGAGATGTCACACCTGTGCATCGGTTCAATGGTTTGCCCAGTGCTTAGCCAATACCAGCAGATCCCACGAAGGTGGAGGTTCTCGACCGAGGGGGATATGTGATCAAGGCCTTGAAAAGCACCCGACCACCTTTCTCCTGCGCCACTAAATGCTTCTCTGCCCGCGCCTGCAAGCAGAGATGGCTGCCAGGTGCTCTTAAGGGTTGTCTACCATCAAGCCCTTGCTGAGAAAGGGACCACAGGTAGTCCAGAATGCTTGCCAAGGAACAGGAGGAAGGGTCCAGACTCTGTTCTGACACCAAATGGAGAATCTCTTCCATTTGAAGGTGTAGCATTTTCTGCCGACTCCTTACGGACGCCCAATGATGTTGAGGACCTCGTCGAAAGACCCAAGGCCTGGAACCCAGCCACCAGGAACCAGACCGCCAGGTGCAGGGACTGAAGGTCCGGATAGGAATACCTTCTGACTGACTGAGATCAGGTCCAGGGGCTGTAGCCACCTCGAGCCTGGAGCTGAGACTGAGGAGATCTGATACCAGAACTGGCGGGGCCAGTCTGGGTGGCTTCAGAATCACCTGCGCCTTGTCCCTCCTCACCTTGAGAAGCACCTTGTGGATCAAGGGAAATGGGGAAGTGCAGAAGAGGCCTGGGGTCCACGGCCTCGAGAAGGCATCCCCCTGCAGCCAGCCATGCTGAGGGGGGCGGGCATGAAACAGTCTCAGCTTCGCACTCTCCCTGGAGGCAAACAGGTCCGCCTGAGGCGTGCCCCAGTGGGAGAAGAAATCTTGTGCTACCTCCGGCAGGAGAGACCACTCATGAGACGCAGCCCCTATCTGGCTTAGGGCATCGGCCAGGATGTTGGAGGCTCCTGCCACATGAACGGCAAGGAGATCCACCTCCAGACTGCACACGAGTGACCAAATGCGGAGAGCTTCCCTGCACAGAAGCATGGTGCGCGTCCCACCCTGGCGGTTTAGGTAGTACATGGTCGTGGTATTGTCCATCTGGGCCTGAACCACTTGACCCCGTAGAAACGCAGCGAAGGCGGTGAGGGCTAGATGAACCGCTTTAAGCTCCAGCAGGTTGATGTGGCATCGGGACTCCCAAGGGGACCAGAGGCCGTGCGCTCTGTGCTGCCCCAGATGGGCACCCAAACCCATCAGAGAGGCATCTGTCTATAGAGAGACCGCAGCCGGGTGGATAAATGAGATGCCTCCCGCAGATGTGCTGAACGGTCCACCACTGGAGAGCGTTCCACATCCCCTGGGTCACTGTCACTAGCTGATCCAGCGGATCGAAGTGCTGTGACCATTGGCTGGCCAGCCCCCATTGAAGGGGATGCATGTACCAGCGGGCCCAACGGACCACACTGGTGCAGGCTGCCATGAGGCCCAGGAGGCGCAGCAAGTCGCGGGCAGGGCACGATTGCCCAACCTGAAATGATTGGGCAAAGGAGGAAAGAACCTCGGCCCTGTCTGCCAGGAGCCATGCTCTGGCTCATAGAGAGTTGAGTTCTGCCCCGATGAATTGTATCACCTGCTTTGGCACGAGTTCCGACTTGGCTTTGTTGATGAGAAGGCCAACCTGAGAGCAACCCTGGAGGGCCAGATCTCTGGACCGCTCCACTTCCTCTCTGGAGAGGGCTACAATCAGCCAGTCGTCCAGGTAGAGGTACACCCGGACCCTTCGGCGCCGCAGGAATGCTGTCACCACTGCCATGCAGTTGGTGAAGACCCTGGGAGCTAGGGAAGGTCAAGGGCATGGCCTGAATCAGAGGGATCCCTTCCGCCTGAAGCGGAGGAATCTCTGGTGGAACGGATGGATTGGGACGTGAAAGAACGCGTCCTGAAGGTCCAGAGAACAGAACCACATGCCTCTTTCCAAGGATGGGATTATCTGAGCCAGAGTGACCATCCTGAAGGTCTGAGATCTTAGGAACCTGTTCAGGTCGTGCAGATCGAGAATGGGGCGCCAGACCCCCCGTCCGTTTTGGGACCAGGAAGTACCTGGACACAACCCCCGGGTCTGGAGGAGGATCCACCACCTTCCTGATCACCTCTTTTTCGAGGAGCAGGGCATTATTGGCTCGGCGAAATGGCTAAAGAGGCTAAGGACTCCCGAGTTTCCCGTAGGGTGATGGTCTCGAAGGAAGCGGGCCTGTCCGAACCCAGGGGCAGGCCTCCTTTCCTACCACCCTCCAAACCCAATGGTCCGTGTGACAACGGACCAAGCTGAAAGGAAGTGGCAGAGCCGTCTCCAAGGGGGGAACCCGGGGAGTGACGAGGCTGGGGTGGCACACCTCAACCCGCCACTGGGCAGGCTTAGAGGAGGGACCGCCGAGGCACCTCCTGGCTCTTACCTCCTGCTTCTGCTGAGGAAGCCGCGGGCTTGGGTTTGGGATGCCACGCGTGAGCCTGCTGGCCCTGGTGCTGGGGTGTCGGATGTGCCGCAGGCACAGAAGGATGAAAGGACTTGAGCTGCATCTGTCGGCGGCCTTTGTCCTTCTGGGCGAAGGTGACAGAGTCCAGAGTGGCACTGGACTTTTCGATCCGCTGGAGGTGACCTTCCACTCCAGGGCCAAAGAAGTCGGTCCCCAAGAAGGGGACATCCACCAGTTTGTGCTGGGTATCCGCCGTAAAGGTGGATATCCTCAGCCATGCTCTGCAGCGCATGGCCACCGTGGCTGCAACCGATCTGGCACAGGAGTCTCCGGCGTCCAGAGCCGCTTTGAGCGCTGCTTAGCCACTGCCTCTACCTGGTCCCTGCACCTGCCGGACCATGGTCTGCAGGTCGCGGCCGGGAGATGAGGGATCACCTCATCCAGGGAGCCCATGAGGGTGTGGGAGAAGTGTGCCATCAGCACGCTTTGCTGCCTGGCGGAGGCCAAGGGAGTAATGCAGCATACACCTTGCGCCCGCATAGTCCAGCTTTTGGACTTCTTGACGGGAGCTTGTCCACGCCCCTAGCATTCCCGAACGCCGGAAAATGCTGTCGGTGACTCAACCCCACGCAGAGGGTGTTCAAACCGGCAAAGAGCCTAGGGACCGCGATACTCTGGCCATCCTGGCTGAAGCGCAGGACAGCAAGCAGGCTACTGCCAGAGCCGCCAGGGCCAACAATGGCTTCAGCCACCGGAAAGGCCTCCATGGGTGTGAATGCCCTCAGTCCAGTATTCCGCTAGGGATATGGCCCTCTTGGATACGGGCTCGAGCTGCATCCCAGTGGACTCGAGATGAGATGGCAAACCCATGAAGGACGATGGGCGTCATTCATCGACTGGCCCCCGGAGGACTCCAAGTCAATAGGCCTGGAGAACAGGGAGGAGTCGTCGTCGGACTCGGAGGAGTCCACGAAGAGCTGCCTGGTGCCTGGGCAACCCTCCACCTGCCAAGGACAGTCGGGAGTGAGGGTGACAGACAACCTGTGGGGCAGGCCCTGACCCGACCGAGAGTCCTTGGTCGGCGCCCCCAATTTCAGTTGTGGAGGCGGAGGTTCCACCACAATCGTTGGGGCAGCTGGTTTCGGACGAATAACCGCCCCAGGCCTGGGCACCGGCAGCCGAGGGGTTGTTTCAGCACTGGGTGACAGCCACTTGATGGCCGGGGAAGGCGACAGCATCGGCTTGTTCCCGGACAGAAGTAACTGCTGCCACATCAGGTCCTCGTAGCATCGACGCAATTTGCGCCGAAGCCTCTCCTCTTCCGAGGAGGAAGACGAGGACGAGTGGCGGTGCCGAGACCGCCAATGTCAGCGGGATCGGCTGGACCGAGACGATGTCCGAGACAGAGACCGAGAACCTTGGCGTTTCCAAGGACGGGTCTGGGAAGGGCCGGGGGACACCCGCTCTTCCCTTGGCTCAGAAGCCTTAACCAGGGACTGCAGCACCGCAGGCGTAGACAAGTCCTCGGTCTCCACCAGGGGAACTGGTGAAGAAGGGTTGTCAGCTTCACCAGTCGACAGCCCGTCCGACGGGTCGAGAAAAATCTCGACCGCGTCGACGGATGTCTCAGCCAGCTGGCCTGACGGGGATGCCGTAAATCCAGCAGCCCTATCCGCAACCTCGACCGAAGTCGAATGTCAACTGTCCGGGAAGGAGACCTCTCGCCCCCACGTAACGCCAACGGCGGACTTACCTTTGAGTCCTTCTTTTGGACCGAGAGGAATGTCCTGATGGGCCCTTCCTTCGAGGGACTGGCAAAGCCCTTGAAAAGCAGAATACGAGGTACCCAGTGATAGCGGATAAATGCTCATGAACGAGGAAGAGGATGATGTAGTTAGTGCCGCCTACCCTCGAGGGCTATCATCTGCTCGAAAGGTTTGCCGAGCCAGCCACGAGGAATCCATCAACGGGCCTCCTTCGACTTAACCGCGTGGTAGCGCTTCAGGGCGCCTAAGCTGTAACCGGCAGCGCGCGTCTTCCAGGACGTTGGTCGAAAACAAACGGCATAACTCGCAGGCCTGCGGGTCATGTTCTAGGCCGAGGCAGTAGACGCACGTGGAGTGCGGGTCCATCCTGGACATCTTCTGCCACAAGAGCACCGCCAAAATCCGGGAGTCGATTTATCCATCGCAGCCGCAAGGAAGAAAGTTGACCGATGTCTTCAAAATTTTAAAATAAGTTTCGGGCGAACCGAAGAATTAGGATCCAGTCTACACGCAGAGCGTTAAGGAGGGAACCTGAGCTTCCAAGCAGTAAGGAAGATCTGCCATCATGGGGCAGAGCCTAGAGTTTTACCACCCGGGTGGGAGGGAGGTGCCAGTTTGGAGACCTTCCGGCACAATTTAAAGCGACAAGGAACCTACCAGACAGTGTGGATGAACAACATATCCATGTCCCTAGAATATTCATTTTCCAGAAAGTATGAGACACAGGTTTGTTACTGGGACAACCAATGTTTAACAATAACACACAATGATCAGAATATTGACAGGGAAGAACTGAATACTGAACATTAGACAACCAATGGGAAATGAAGAAGTAATCAATTCACGTGGTAAATCTACCCTGGTGAAAAGTGTGTACCGGAGGGTGTGTACCAAAAGAAGCCCCATCTCGCAGATTAGCAGTGACATACAAGGTGTTGAGAAAATTAGAATCTGAGTATAATTTTTGGGTAACTCCAGTTTTATCGGACAAAGCCAGAATACAACTAAAGTCCCCTCCAAAAATAATTGATTTTGAAGAGTGAAGAAAGGGTTGAAAACTTTCAAAGTCTGAATCCGCTTTGTTTTAAGTTGAGGGCTATAAATATTGATTAACCGCCACTCTTGTCTTGAGAATGACATCCAAAATAAGAACCCAACCTTATATCACGTCAAGCAGTCTAGTAACTTGAATGTCCACCCCTTTAACAAGAATCCCCACTCCGGAACACACATACTCAGCCAAGGACCAAAAAGACAGGCCATTCCTCCAATCCCTAGAGGCCTGCCCAATTTCCCTCAGTGAGTGGAGCCTAGTGGCCTGTTAAAAAACAATATTCAATGGTAAGAACAAGGGGAGAGAAAAAATAGCCCTTCTCTGTTTAGCATTTTTAAGGCTATTAGCACTTAAACTGCCAAAAGACAAGACATCCCCCATAGATAACATTGCAATATTCAAGACTTCTTTCTACCTCTGCCCTTGCCTGGAGACTTCATTTTACACCATTTTTTCTTACTAAGCTGAGTGTCACCAGAGACCTGCTCAGTGTCAGCTAACCTCTCGACTTGGGAGGATGAAACAGAGGAGGCATCAGACTCCTCCTCCTCCTCAGTTTCAACTGTCTGTTTTCGTTTATGTAATACTGCAAACCGGTTTGTCACCATCAGATCGGAGGGCGAGAGGCAGAAGGCAGGGGAACTCCTTCAAGAGAGAGCTTCGCCTGCCTCCTGTTACTCACCAGAACCCAATCCGTCTGCCTCTGGGGGCATACTGTCTTTAGAAGCACAGGCGAGCCGGAGTGCTAGAGGCGGAGACTGCACCCCAGAAACAGCCAGGGTGGAAACCTCACAGGGGCACTGTACCCATGTCACCTGAGAGAACCTCTGGGATGGACGTGGGCTCAGTCAGGGTGCTGGAACCAAAACCGGTCAACCCGTGAGGAAGAGGGACCAGAGGGAGAAGTGGAAGGTGTAGTAGCAAAAGGCCAAATCTGAGGCCTAGCCTGAGCAGACCGTTGGGCCTGAGTAACGGTCTCATCCTGAGAGTCAGAAGGCATTGCAGGATTATTATGGGAGGCCCAGGGACACTCTTTTAAAGAGTGTGAGGTTGCTTCACACAAATTACAGTAGGACGGGTGAGGACAATTAATACTCACATGTCCGGAACCCAGACAAGAAGAACATTTAAGTTGATCGCAAGCACTACTAAGACATGTATGGGCCCCACACCTAAAACATGATTTGGGCTGACCTGGTTAAAAAATAAAACCCCTATCCCTGCCCAAATAAAAACAGCTCAGCAAATGCTGGATAACCACATTAACAAGTGGCAATTTTACCTGTATTTTCCACCCCCGTCCAAAAAAACTCAGAGTCAATGACTGGATTGGGTAAACCCAATACCGCACATTTAGTAGATAACCAACGTACAGTATCATCTATCGCTACCCCCTAATTTGTAAACAGAACAGTGATATTCTTAATAGTTGGCTTAGTAAGGGAAATGGCAAAAAAAGGGGACCATAATGGAGTGTGACGAACTGCCTGGTAACGATGCCAAACTGTATCTAAACTTAAGGCTGTTTTAAAGCTAATGTCAAAGTAATTATCACCAGAAGTATGAATTAAGGCATAAATTTCAGATGGAGAAAATTGCAGACTGGATTTAATCAACGTTTTTCCAACATATAAATGATCAGGAAACACTTGTAGCAAAGCCAAACAGCATTTCGCCGTTTGGCCTGCTCAGGGGGAATGAAATAATCCAGCAAAAGTTTTAGGCTTCTGTGGGCCAGCAAACAATCCAGGCCACGGAGCAGCAAAGGCAGAGTTCTTGATCTGGACAGAAGCTCTAGCAGATGTAGGCATAGGGGTCTCAATAGGTTCCGCTGCCTGAAGTGAGCCGCCCCCCATCCCCACCATGGCAAAGGAGGGATCAGAAGCCATTGACAAATCTGAATTAAAAGATGGCAACAAAGGGGCAAGAGGCCCATCCACAATACTAGTCCCCTCAGTATCAGTAGTCAAAGTCCTTTGCGGGAATGCTGCATGTTCTAATCCCTGAGCCCCTCCAACACACCAGGAAGGGGCCTGTGAAAGGTGTAAGCCCGAGGGCACTTCCAGGGGGTCTGAAATGTCCAATAAATCCCCTTGTGGAGTAGGGCTGGGCCGTGCAGGGGAGGTCCAAGAATCATCCAAGGGGGACTTCTCCCACCCTGCACCCCAAAGGGCTGCAGCAATAGTCAAGCCCGAAGCAGACAGGTGGGAATCAAACCCATGTCCAGGGGAGCTGTGAACGGCATGTCCCGCCATGACCTGCTGTTGGGGCCCCGGAAAAACAACATCCGCACATTGAGAAGCCACAGTACCTGTAAGCCGGAATGGCAACATTCCCGACTGCTCCGTAGGAAAACTCAGTGGAACTGCGATGCAGGAGCCATTTTCCTCGGGAATCCTGGTACACCCCACACAGGGAGGCAAAGAACTAGTCACCACTGCCGTCTTGGGGGAGCGAAGGGGAGATTCCTGGCATTCACTTGTAAGCGAACAATTGCCAGTCTCCCCAGTCCCCGGAAACACAGAGCTGCACTGTGCTCCCACGCCGACACTCACCGAGTAAGCTGCCGGCTGCGAAACACTCAGCTGAGCCCTGTCAGTCCATGTCACACCTTGACTAACAGAACTCATAGCAGCTGGTCGGAGCAAAGCCCCATCAACTTCTTTACCAGCCGGTTTCACCGCAAACTTCGCCTCCAGACAGGTAACATTAGAAACTGCAGCCAAAGGAGTACTCATCTGACATTCTGGTGCCTGAACAGTTCCGTCTCGAGTAACGCTAGGCCCTTCATTCATTTGTGCAAACTCCGGCAGCTGTGCAGAAACCCCTGCTAATTCCACAGCATTCCTTTACTGGTTGGTTTCCCTCAAAGAGGAGATAGGGAGAGAGGGAGACCAACTCCCCTACCTCCAACACGTCTTCCTCCTCCTCTGACGCTGAGCACCAAGTGGCCATTGCAACGGCCAAGCCCCCTACCAAACAAGTAGGGGAATTTCCCCAGTGTCCTGGCCAAATTTCCCTCATTCACTAAAAATACCACCGACAGCTTAATCTGGTTCAAGGTCAGTTGGCATTCATCTGTATCCCCCTTCCCCTGGTTGTGCCTGAAAATAGGCAGGATCTGTCTAGTGCACTTACCCGGTCAACAAAAACTAAATAAATAAAGGTGGACACAAGCTAAGGTGTTTGGGTTGAGCGGACTGGCCACAAGCGGCGCTAATCACAACCGAGTCAGCTCGAGGGTGGAAGTCTAAACAGTCAACACCCTTGGGAGCCTGGTATAGCCTGTTCGACTTCCTGGACAGTGGGGCTAAGGCCGACGGCTGTTTCCATATAGTGGTAATAAGGTCTGCATGAGGCTTGATCCAGGGTGGCACCAAAGTGGGAGTTGTCACGGGCAGATCCAGATGCTCAGCGAGTTTTTTTACGCTGGGGGTCTGGCTCCAAGAATTGCCACTTGTGTACTTCCTGGATCTTTTGTAGTAACTCCGTGAGGGAAGGATCCTCCAGAGGAGACTTCGGAGGAGTCCTTGGCGGGGCTTGGACAGAGAGGTGGCTCGTCGTCTTGCTCGGACAGCCATCCAGAAACGGCCGAGGTGTCCAAGGAAGAAGAAGATGAGAAAGAGGTAGACGCCCTCTCCCAACGAATGGGAGGAACGGACCCCTTGGGAAGCCCTCGGGGAAGCGTATCCACCCCTCTCTGGGCCCAGAGGGTTTAATCCTGGTGTCTGAAGGTGGGGAGGGAGTTTGTCATCGTGGACGTATGGGAACCGGCACTGCTGTTGGAAAACGACTCATAGAAACATAGAATTTGATGGCAGATAAGGACCGCTTGGCCCACCCAGTATGCCCATTTCCCTACCTGATGGATAAGCTGCAGATTCTAGTTAATCAACAGCTTGCTTCCTCCTGCCCCCCACTAGAATTGCCTTATGCCTGTCCCGTGCATTCCTGAATTCTCCCACTGTTCCTGACTCCACAGCCTCCTCAGGAAGGCTGTTCCATGCATCCACAACTCTCTCTGTGAAAAAATATTTTCTAATATTACCTCTGAGACGTCCCCCCTCTATCTTCAAATTGTGCCCCCTTTTCTTGCACATCTCTTCTTCTGAAAGATACTACCCTCTTGTACCTTGTTAATTCCCTTGAGATACTTGAAAGTTTCTATCATGTCCCCCCTCTCCCTCCTTTCCTCAAGGGTATATAGAGTAAGCTGCTTTAGTCTCTTCTTGTCATGTCTTCTGGTGCAGACCTTGCATTTTAGTTACCCTCCCCTCTGAACAGCCTCCCACTCTGTCTATGTTCCTCATGGAGATGGGGTCTCCACTGCACATTAGTACTCCAGACGGGTCTCACTAACTGTCTGTAGAGAGGAATAACAACTTCCTGTTTTCTACTGTTAATGCCTCTCCCTATACATCCCAGTATTCCCCCAGCCCTCCTTACTGCCTTCTCAGATTGCTTGCCCACCTTTAGGTCATCTGATATAATTACTCCTAGGTATCTTTCAATTTTTGTTGTTATTAACTCACCCCCTATTGTGTACTCTTCCCCTGGGTTTTTGTCTCCCAGATGCATTACCTTGCACTTCTTTGCACTGAATCAGAGCTGGCACGTATTTGACCATTCCTCCAACCTTGCCAGGTCTCTTTTCATTCTTTCCACCCCACCCTGTGTATCAACCCTGTTGCAGATCTTTGTGTCATCTGCAAAGAGGCATACCTTTCCTTCCAGGTGCTCTCCAATGTCACTTATAAAGATATTAAAGAGGACCGGTCCCAGTACCGAACCCTGCGGTACCCCGCTAGTTACCCTCCTTTCTTCACTGTGGACTCCGTTAACCATTACCTTTGCATCCTGTTGTCCAGACAGTTTTTTATCCAGGCTACCACCTTGGGACCCACTCCAAGGCTGGCTAACTTGTATATTAATCTTTTGTGTGAGACTGTGTCAAATGCCTTGCTAAAATCTAGGTAGGCCATATCCACAGCCCCTCCCAGGTCTACTACTTTGGTCACCCAGTCAAAGAAATCTATTAGGTTCATCTGACATGACCTTCCTGCTGTGAAACCATGCTGCCTTGGGTCCTGTGCCCCACTGGCCTCTAGGTACTCAACAATTCTTTCCTTCAGAGGTGATTCCATCATTTTCTCTACCACTGAAGTCAAACTAACTGGTCTGTAGTTTCCTGACTCTGCCCTGCTCCCACTTTTGTAAAGTGGAATCACATTTGCCCTCCTCCAGTCCTCAGGTACCACTCTCCACCTCTCTGGTGAGCTGAGCCTTGGCTTCAGCCCACCAAGAGGCCAGAGTCTCCAGCAGCACCACCAACGGCTGGGGGGCGGTGGAGGAGGGGGATACGGGTATGGACTATACCCATAAGGCACGTATCCATAACCCAACAGCGAGAAGCCCGGCATCGGGTACTGCAGTCCCAGGTATGACGGCATTGGATACGACGAGGTTGGGTACCCGGGAACCAGGGGGGCTGCCGGAGCCGACGGCCCGGGAGGCGGAGGGCCCGGCATCAGGGAGCGGGATGTCACCTGAAGTCAGCAACATCGGCGTCGGAGCCCGCGTCCAGAGAGCAGACATCAGATCAGTCGGACCACCAGATGGACGGTTTGACAGAGGTGGAACAGGAACCTCAGCATCGCCCAGGGATTGGGGGGGGGGAGAGAAATCCTCTGGGTCAGGCTGAGGAGACTCAAGGTCCCCAGAGGGCAGTGAAGGCTGCAGGGAGCCGGGAATGATGGACATTTGGGGGTCTGGCATCGCTCATCCACTGTGCGGACCTCGGGCGAACTGACGTGCGACTCAGCAGCGGGATCCAGGCGGGCGCTGGAGGCCAGCGTCCGACTTGGCTGAACCCATCGCCAGAGACGGGCCGCGATGGAGGAGGACAGCCTGGTCGGGCAGAGATGGGAGCCGTGCGCTCGAGGTCGGGCGACTTCACCGACCTTCTCCGTGTGGGTGGAGGAGCCGACGTGACGCTTATCGGAGCTGCCCGCACCAGTAGGCTGCGAAACCACGGCTTTACCAGGAGCGGAGGCCTCCAAAAGCCCAGGGGTGCCTGAAGGGCCTGAGCGCAAGCTAGATGGGCAGGCTGACGCTGCCTTAGAAGCCTCTAAGGCGGCCATCGTGGAGCGTTCCCGGAGGGGACATTACCTTTAGCACGACGACTCCCGAGGAAGTCGCGGTGGGAGAGAGGCTCTTGTTCCGGTGCTTTTCTTTGTCCCTTTTCTTGCGATGGCTTTCAGGGGAAGTTGATGCTTGCTGAAGCTTTTTCAATTCTTTCTCTAAGGAGCTCATTTTCTTTTTCAAAATATGGGCCTCCAGAGACTGCTGCCGCCTGCTCCGGGTGGCTGCGTTAAAACTAAGGCAGTGCTGACACTTCTCTACCGGATGGTCGGGGCCTAGGCAAAAAAGGCACAGGGAATGGCCGTCCTTGTGCGGGAGTTGGGCACTGCATGAGTCGCACTTGTTTTTGTGCTCGGAAGGTGTAGGGGATGATTTACACCGACGAATACCTGATGGATGATAGGAAAAAAAAATCAAATACTTGGTTAAAATACAGGCGAAAGAGCCTGGCGAGCAGGGAACTCTTCCATGGTAGCAGGGACGCCCCTTTACGTGTCTCCTGATGCGGTCTCACCTGACGGGGCGTCCTCACCAGAGACCACTAGCTAGAAATTTTTCCATGGGGTCCTGCCGCCTGCCATCATCGGTCCAATATGTAATTACCTACTGCAAGAGCCCTCTCGAAGTAAGATCTACTGTTACAGGTGAGTAACCTGTTTTTCTAGGAGCTGGATATGTTGTTCATCCATGCTCTTTTGCAAACTCCTAGCAGTTTTCTGGGAGGAGGGAGGCAAGGTGCACACCCCCTACTTAGGAAACAGAGATTGGAGAACCGAGGCCCCAAAACTAGCATCCTGCCGTGACTCAAGGTCGATGTGGTAATGGGTAACGAAGGTGTTTGCTGACTTCCAGTTAGCAGCCCGACAGATTTCCTGTATAGGGATGTCCCTGGAAGCAGCCACCGATGCAGCAGTATGGTGGGTAGAATGAGCTCTTATCCTTCTGGGAGGATCCTTGCCCACCAGCTCACAGCACAGATCTATGCATGATGTGATCCATCTTGCAATGATCCGTTTAGCTGCAGGTCTGCCAGAAGCAGCTTCAGCGTAGGTGACAAACAGCTGGCGAACCTCTCCGCGAATTTCCGCCGTCCTCTCCTTGTAGTAGGAGAGAGCATGTCTAAGGTCCAGGGTATGGAGCCTGTACTCGGTGTCTGAGGTGTAGTTAGGGTAATATACTGGCAGAGTCAACACCTGGTTAAGGTGAAACTCTGACACCACCTTCGGAAGGAATTTTGGGTGGGGGCACAGGACAACTTTGTCCCTGTGAAAGACCAGATAAGGAGAGTCCACTGAAAGCGCCTGGAGCTCCCCTGTCCTTCTGGCTGATGTGATAGCCACCAGGAAGCCAGTCTTCCATGACAAGTGTGACAGTTCACACTTGTGCATGGGTTTGAATGGCTTGCCCATGAGCTTTGCCAAAACCAGCAAAAGATCCCACAGAGGTGGAGGTTCACGCACCGGAGGGGATATGTGATCCAGGCTTTCGAAAAAGCACCCAACCACTGTCTCCTGTGAAAATGTCGACTGACCGGCCCATGCCCGGTAAGCGGAAATGGCTGCCAGGTGCACCCTAAGGGTCGATGACCTAGACCCCCTTTGAAGAGAGACCAAAGGTAGTCTAAAATGTTAGCCACAGAGCAGGATAAGGGGTCCAGACTCTTTCCCTGACACCAAATGGAAAACCTTTTCCATTTGAAGGCATAACATTTCCTGGTCGATTCCTTACGAGATGCCTGCACAACTGTGTAGACATCCTCAGAAAGACCCAGAGCTTGGAACTCTAGCCGCTCAGGTACCAGGTTGTGAGGTGCAGGGATTGAAAGTCCAGATGGAATACCTTCCCCTGGTTCAATGATATCAGGTACGGGCATGTACAAAACCGCTCCAGCGCCCTGCAGCTGAGGCTGAGGAGATCTGGATACCAGAACTGGCGGGGCCAATCTGGGGCTACCACGATCACCTTCACCTTGTCCCTCCTCTCCTTGAGTAACACCTTGTGGATCAAGGGAAATGGAGGGAAGGCATAGAGGAGGCCTGGAGTCCATGGCCTCAAGAAGGCATCCCCCTGCAGCGAGCCCTGCTGAGGGGGACGGGCATGGTACAGACTCAGCTTGGTGTTTTCCCTGAAGGCAAACAGGTCCACTAATGGTTTGCCCTAATGGGAGAACAGATTGTAAGCTACCTCTGGATGAAGAGACCACTCATGGGATGTCTGGCCTATGTGGCTGAGAGAATCTGCCAATTGGTTCGAGACTCCTGCCACATGGATGGCAAGGAGATCCGCCTCCAACCGGCTGACGGGGGTCCAGATGTGGAGCGCCTCCTTGCATAGCAGATGGGAGTGCATGCCGCCCTGTTTGCTGAGGTAGTACATGGTCGTGGCATTGTCCGTCTGGACTTGAACCACTTGACCCTGGAGCTGAGGAGTGAAAGCTGACAGTGCCAGTCTGACTGCTCTGAGCTCCGCCAAGTTGATGTGGCATCGGGACTCCTCGGGGGTCCAGAACCCGTGGGCTCTGTTGTCCCCCATGTGGGCTCCCTAGCCCATGAGAGAGGCATCAGTCGTGAGAACGACCGTCAGCTCGGGACGAACAAACGGGATCCCTTCCTGCAGATGACCTGGGACGATCCACCATTGGAGAGCGTCCCACATCTTCTGGGTGACAGTGACCAGCTGGGCGAAATGACCCTGACGCTGAGTCCACTGAGCAGCCAGCTCCCACTGAAGGGGGTGCATGTGCAATCTGGCCCAATGGACCACTGAGGTGCATGCCACCATATAATCCAGAAGATGCAGGAAGTCCAGGGCAGGGTGCAAGTGCCCAACCAGAAATGACTGGGCAAAGGAGGAAAGAACCTCCACCCTGTCCACCGGAAGCCGAGCTCTGGCTTGACGAGAGTCAAGCTCTGCCCTGATGAAGCCCATCACCTGAGAGGGCACGAGTTCTGACTTGGCCTCGTTGATCAGGAGGCCTAATTGGGAACCAGTTCAGAGGGCCAGGTCCCTGGACTTCTCCACCTCCTGCAGGGAAGAACCCGCCAGGAGCCAATCGTCGAGGTAGGGGTATATCTGAACCCCTTGAAGCCATAGATGGGCCACCACCACTGCGATGTACTTGGCATGGCTTGGAACTTGTACAGGGTCCCTTCCACCCACGTGGTGGAGCCGCTGGTGGGACGGATGGATTGGGACGTGGAAAAACGCGTCCTGTAGATCCAGTAAACAGAACCACATGTTTCACTCCAGAGATGGTATGATCTGATTCAGAGTTACCATCCGGAATGAGTGAGACCTGACATATTGATTCAGGTCGTTGAGATCTAGGATGGGGCGCCAACCCCCCCGTCTGCTTGGGCACCAGGAAGTACCTGGACATGAAGCCTGGGTCCGTAGGAGGATACGGTACTGAAGCTACCGCCTCCTTGCGGAGGAGCGGAGCAATGTCATCCCGAAGGGCCGACTGAGTGCAAACTGAGATCCTTTCCTCCCGAGGGGCATGGGCTCGGCAGGGAGGATACTGCTCAAATTCTAGAGACAGTCCCTGATCGACCACTTCCAGGACCCACCTGTCCGAAGTGATACCGGACCAGACGGAAAGAAAATGGCAGAGCCGCCCCCCCCCCATGGGAGGACCCAGAACTGGCATGACGGGTGTAGGGGTGGCCACCCCTGACCTGTCACTGAGCAGGCTTAGAGGAGGAGGAGGAGGAGGCTCCTGGACCGACACTTCGACCTCCTTTGCGGGGCTGTTGGGGACCCTGCTTGGGCCTAGGGCGCCAAGCTTGAGCTTGCTGTTGTAGCTGGTGCTGCTGACCTCCCTGGAAGGAGGGCTGTCTAACCGCAGGAGAAGAGTGCCGAAAAGGCTTCTTCTTGTGCTTCTGCTGGTTCTTGCCCGAAGAACCCTTTGCAGAAGTGGCATCCAAAGTGGCACTGGACTGCTCTATGCGGTGGAAGTGACCTGCCACTCCCGGACTGAAAAGATCAGTGCCAAGGAAGGGCACGTCAGCTAACTTGTGCTGAGTATCTGCCGGGAAAGAAAATAACCTCAGCCAGGCCCTGCAGCGAGTGGCCACTGCGGCTGCTAGTGAGCGGGCACAGGAATCTCCAATATCTAAGGCCGTCTGGAGCTGCTGTTTTGCAATAGCACGGCCCTAGTCACGGACCTAATTAACCATGGTCTTCATGTCCACTGGGAGATGAGGGAGGATTCATCTAGCGACCCCAAGAGGGCGTGAGAGAAGTGTGCCATGATCACTGCCGAGCTGGCCTGACGAAGGCCCAAGGATGAGGCCACATAGACGTTCCGGACAGAATGGTCCATAGTCTTGGACTCCTCGTCCGGAAGGCGATCAGTATCCGCTGAGCTACCCGTGCGTCTAAACACAGAGGCAGTCACAAGGCTCTCGGCCAAGGGATGCTCTGTGAAACCCGCCAAGGACCCCATGGGTACAGTGTACTAGCGAGCCATGCGGGCAGACGGAGCTGGGCAAGAGGCAGGGCGCTGCCATAGCTCAACAGCTGGGCCAACAATGGCTTTGGCCACTGGAAAGGCCTGCGTCGGGGTATCCCCCCTCTTAAGGATATCTGTGAGAGGATATTCCGCCTTCTTTTGGACAGGTTCCAAGGGCATACCAGCTAACTCTGAAATAAGGCGGAGGATACCCTGGAAAGAGGATGGACCTTCCTCCAAGCCTGTCACTGACAACTCTTCATCGATGTGTGAGTGTAGACCAGTGGTATCAGAGTCCGAAGAGTCGGGATATAAGGGTCTCCCGCCTATGTCTCCTTCAATACGCCAAGAGTGATCGGGGACAACAGTGATGGACAGACGATGGGGCAGGCCCGTATCTGTCTGGTCCTCTTTCGAGGGAGCCCTTCCCTGAGGCTGTTTAAGCGGTGGCTCCACCAAAATTGGTGGGGAGACCGGAACAGGCCGAACAGGAATGCATGCCGATCCTACCGGAAGAAGAACTGGAGTCTTCAGTTCCGGAGGGGTCTGCGTCGGCCTAAGAGGCTGGGGCCAAGTAATGGCCGGTGTAGCCGGTGGAGCCAGCTTGTGACCAGACAGAATTAGCTGTTGCCATATAAGGTCCTGATAATGCCGATGGAGCTTCCGTCGAAGTCTCTCCTCATCCGAGGAGGATGAGGATCGGTGGCAACGCCTCTTCCGAGAGTGTTTGTGACCTTTTTTCGGTTTTTCGACCGAAGGGGTCCTGGTCCTCGATCAAGACCGACAGGGTCGGCTTGTTCGATCAGGAGAGGCCGGAGTCGGTGAAAACTGAGGTTCCAGCTCCTGTCCCTCGATCGGGATACACGAGGGCTGGGTACCCTCATCAGGGAAGGAAAGGATAGGTGTCCTCTTCAATGAGTCAGCAACCGGGGTCGGCGACAACGGCTTGATCGGGTCGAGAGAGATCTCTGCCGGTTCGGCCGTTTCCTTAGCCTCGGTGCCTTCGCCTGACGGAAGGTCCAAGAAGCCGGCGGCAGAGGAAGCGATCTTGACCGAGGCCGAGATCGCAAGGTCCTGGGATTCAGACCTCTCTTGGTCCCAGGAACATCTTCCCTGAGAAAAAGACATAGGGTCCTTGTCCCGTTTCCTACGGCGGGAGGAGTGCATGCCCAAGGGTGCCTCACCCCAGGTGGGGAGAGACTGGCACAGCTCCTGAACGGATCCTGTGAATGTAGAACCACGGTTTAGTGGCACGAAAAAACCTCGGCTGGCCGAGGCCTGGACAGCTTCTTCTTCAAATGCCATCTGGTTGAGCTGCTCAGCAGATCCCACGGCCGCAGAAACCGCCCACCTTGCCTCCTTCGATTTCACCGGTGGATTGCGAAGCTCCAGTCTCCCCAGCTTAAGGCGCACCTTGCAGTCGTCCAGAACGTTGGAATGGAAGGGCAAGCAGATGGTGCATGAAGAGGTGTCATGCACGACACCCAAACAATAAACAAATGAGAGGTGGGGATTGGTGCACGACATTTTCTGTCCACAGGGACACCGGCAAAACCTGGGGGACGACTTGTCCTCCATGTCCGATGCGCTCTGATCGGAATCGTAAACTCGTACGGGTTTCAAAGAAAGCGACTGCGGTGAAAACCGTCGATTAGTATCCAGGGCCTACGATACTGCAGAAGTAGCACGAGGGAACCTGAATCTTCCAGCAGAAAGGATGATCTGGCATCATGGGGCGGAGCTGAGGCATTTATCTCCCAGGTGGGTGGGAGGAGCCAGCTTGAAGACTTCCGGCCAGATTTAAAGGGGAAGGACATGCCAAAGAGTGCGGATGAACAACACATCCACGCTCCTAGAACACCCTTTCTTTAACCTCTCCCCATCAGTTGGGTTAGGAGCTGGGCTGCACAGGTGGACCATGCCCCTCTCCCAACTCACGGTCATGGATGAGGTACTGCCAACACATTCCCCTCCCTGATCACCAGGCACGACCAGCTGATGGGGCTGCCCTTGCTAGGGATGGGGAGCTGCAGGAGGGGAAGCTATAGGCAGCAAGGGAGATGGCACAGATAAGGATTCCTTGCACACTGGTAAAGAAGGGCGCGGGGGGATCAGGCAGTGAGGGAGGTAAAGAAAGGGAATCTGCAAGGGCTACACAGGAAACAAAATATGAGCAAATGTAATAATAAAACAAAGTTCTAATAGGGCCCCCAGTCTTAGTTGTGTAATAAACTGTGAAGAGCACAGAACAGGGATATAGTGGTAGGGTGTCATTGGACCCAAAGCAGTACTTGGCATGGAGTGGGGTGAGGGAGTGGATGCTGCTGGACACCAAAAAGTGCATGGCTCATGATTGGGCAAGTGAAGAGGGATCACTGGGCACCAGAAAATGCTTGGCATGGGATCAGGTGGAAGGGATGTAGGATGGCGTGCGAGTATTTGTTTGTGTCTGGGGTGGTGCCACAAAACACTAGGGAGTGTTTAACTTGGCACATAATATGTGTGTGTGTGGGGGGGGGTTAGAGTGCACTGGTCACCAGGAAGTGCCTGCCCTGGGATGGGGAATGAGGATGCTTGGCAAAGGATGCATTTTTCTGCAATTACTCCAGAGGACAAGCTACTCATGATGTTTGTAGTCTAGTACTTTCTAGATGAAAGCATACTTGTCATATGTGTATCAGAAACTCTCTCTCAAAAAAAGTTTGCAGCATCACTCCAGGATTGCTTTTTTGCAGTCAGTAAATGTACAGTAGTCAAATGTAATCGGAGAGCAGCAGACCGCTCATAGTCACAGACCTTGCCATCTTTAGTACAAAATGTACTGAAGCAAGGGGTGTGGCGCCACACCTTTACAGTTAATGGAGCCCCCCCGCATCCTCCATACTTCCAGGTCGCACACTTTTCGGGGTTAAAATAAAATACCTTGTGGCTCGAGAAAAACGTTGCTTGTACTTTGCAAAGCTAACCCCAGGGTAAACCTTGCCGGGGCGGGAGACTGGGATTTGTACCATTTTCCTTTAAAATTAAAAAAAATATTAGCACAGCTGCCAAAGCTGCTTTTTTAGGTGCCTGCTATGCTGTATGCCATATATTTTTATTACTTTCTTGATTCTAACCCTCAATGTAAGCTTTGTCAAGCCCACAATACTATATTAAGCCAAAAGGGCCCCGTTTTTTCTTGAGAAAAAATTATTCTAAATAAATAAAATACTTAAAAGTCTGGTAGAACTGGAAAATGTTAACACGCAAATTAAAGTGAAAGAAACCTGCAATCTTTGATAGTTAAAAAAAAGGTAGGCTCAGATGTTTTGCCCAACTTTGCTGTACTGCTGCTTTAAGAACTGTACGATACTAGTACTACTTTGCTTGAAAGTGGGAGGGCTTATTACTAGGTACTGTTGCGCATGCCTTAGGAGTTACGCTACTTTAAAGTCTAGCTGCACAAAAATACTTCACAGTCCAGCACTACCTTAATAGTTCCCCTGAGTACTTCACAGATAAACACCACCTGAATGGTCCCCACAAACTACTTCACAATCCAGTACCACCTGGGGAGACGCTATTACAGTACTGAAGTATCGAAAGGGGAGAAACACCATCAGGCAAAGTGTAGCTCTTCAAGATGCACAAGGATGAAAGGACAAGGAGACAATATCACTGAAAGGAGGCAGATTCAAGGGAAATATCAGAAAGAAATGCTTCACAGAAGAGTGGTCAACACTTGGAATAAACTGCCAGAACATGTAGTATCAACTGAAAATTAATAACCTTTACGTTCAGACTAGACAAGTACTTTGAAGAAAATGGAGTGACAGGGTATTACCACTGAGCCAGTGGATGTAATGAAGGAACTGATGAATCACTGGTATTCTTTCTCCCCTAAATATATACGTACTGTAAAAAGGTATATATAGTGTATACAGTATAAATATATATATATATATATATATATATACATACACACACACACACACACACACACACACACACACACGTATGTATGGATGGTATGTAAGCTCTTTCTAGCATGTTAACTCAAGATAATATGGCACCCAGAGATAAGCTAGAAAATCTTGAGCATTCCCAGCGCTACCTTAATCATAGGTTCCTTGGTATACCAGGGGAAGCTTGACCATTTGTATATAATGTGAATTTGCTGCAAGATTTTTGTGTGGAGGTTCCAAAATATACCTCCTACTGTGAAGGTTATTCAAGTGCCTGTTGGAGTTAAGAAAATGGGAGAAAAACTGAAATGCTATACTTAGTGCTGAACAAACACGCAGCTGGCTGGGAACAGAACTACCATAGCCACACTGTCCTTCATTACAGATCATGACGACAATATTATTTAATTTATTTATTTATTGAGAGAATCGGAGTTATAACCTCTGAAATCAGACTCCCCCTTGCAAAGGCTCCACGTCAGACAAAATTAGAACACATCAACAGGCAAATAGAATCAATAGTATATGGGTAGATAAAAGGCAGGTACAAGGCAATGTACAATACTAACAAATGGGCATTATTGACAATAACAGGCAGCTATTTTGTACAGGTTAATTATATACAAACATGTCGTGCAAGACACATAAGCAGTTGCTGGTAGCTAAAGCAGGACTTCGTAACAGGTCATTCAAGGCCAGGTAATAGAATGGCTGGACAAAAGGGTACTTTTGACTTTGGGGAATTTAGTTTCTATATGCCCAGACATCTATCCTGCCACACAAGAGCATAGGGGGTTGCTTTCTTTTGTCTAGATTTAATTTTGTTTGAAGGAAAATGGAATTAGAATATCCATGTAGCTTTAAGATCACATTTGGAGAAGAAAACTATTTTCGACTTTTGGACATGATTAGAACAAAGTTGGCAAATGCTTAAAGTCTGCAGAATCTTAACTGGCTGACTCGAGCACTCTCCATACGAGTTTCAGCACCTTGAACATCTTGGCAGTGCAAGTGATGCAATAGTCCACTGTGGCCCCTTTACAATGGACTGAGTGACTGGTCTTGCTACTGCTGCTGATTAGGAGCTTAAACACAGCTGTGCTCTAGCTTCTGCAAGGGGGTTTAGCTACACTGATGGGTTTATTCTGAAAGCTGGTATGTCAGTGTAGTGATTTATAAAATAAGTGGTAGTAATCAGGTTTTGTAAGGACTACTAAGCATATACAGTATCACAGGGTAACCCACGGGTAGGTGCTTTGGCCAATGAAGTTTCTAGATTTTTTTTCTTTCAAAGATGCTGTATAAACAATTCTTATAAAAAAACAAACATCAATACAATTTAGTTGCTAGTAGAGGGGGTAGTAGAGAACTGAACAGTGACAAAGAGCTAACTGCATTTGCAAGACAGGAGAATAATGATCGTAAGAGTGAAGGGCCACTGATTTTCCATTTTCAAACATGGGCAATTCCATTTAAAAAAAAAGTAAAAATTGTCCTGCATTTTCCCCAAAGTGCATGCAAATCTTAGAGTTTTGCATTGCAAATGTGGCATCAAATGGAGATTATATACACTTTTTGCATCAAGTGTGGTTTTAAATGTGGTGCAAACAGTTTTTTATACAAAAATTGACTCATGACTTCTGGTGACGTCATCAACCCATGCAGACGCTCTGATAACGGGCTCCGCTAACCCTCTCATATAATTCTGTTTTAAATCAAGTTTCTCTCTCGGGAACTAACTTTTCACCCCAATACAAGGCTCTGAAACAGAATGGCGACTAGAAATAGACCTCGACAGACTCTAAGCGGCGGTTTAAAGCAGCAGAAATTCCAGCTTCCCTCGAGAGCCCAAATCGTGCATCAGGAGGCCACAAAACCAGCCGAGTTGGTTGATCCAGGATGGGAGAGTGACTCTGAGGAGGAAGGGGAGGACTATACTATTACCTCTCAGCAGCTCTGCCGTGAATTAAAATGCATGAACAACACACTTGATACCATTAAAACCGACATAAAGGAGAACTGAGAGAATATTACACAGCATAATAAAAAAATTCAGTCCATAGAAGATCATCTGTCTAAATATGATGAAACTACAGACCTGCATAATGGAGCCATCTTGCAGCTTCATGATCGCTCTCAGCTACTGCTGCAAAAAATAGAGGATCTTGAAAATCACTCCTGCAGGGTGAACTTGAGAATCAATGGCCTTCCAGAGATCAGAATCAAGTAATATACCAGAGTATATAGAGGGTCTTATCAAAGAACTGCTGGATTTGGAGAAAGACGATCCCCTTAACATAATCCGGGCTCACGGCACACTCTGCTCCTACAAAAGACCTGAAAGCGAGACCTCGATCTGTGATTGTCACTTTTCTAGATTTTAGAACCCGGGAGAGGGTTCTAAGAAAGGCGTGGGAAAGAAAAGAGATCTTGTTCGGTGATACAAGGCTTTATTTTGAACCGGATTATGCTCCTGCCACAATGCAACGACATAAGGCATGGTTTCCAGTAGTCAAGGCCCTTCGTGGTAAGGGCCTGAAGGTGAGGGTTGACCTCGGACTCAGGCACAAGTAATTTTGAATCACCCTCAGCGGCCAAGAAGTTTCTGTCTTCTTTGGGAATCCAGCTGGATGCTCTGATTAAGCCCAGCCTTTTGAGGGAGATTGAGAAGTGGCAGTGGTCAGTAATGGGCAGACCAGGGAAAAAGATGAATGCGGCTACTCAAGAGAGTTCGAGCTTCTGGCACAAATTACAGGATCCAGAAGGGTATCGGGAGAAGAATCCCCTGGTCATCACACCGTGACCTGAGTGAACAGGAGACTACTTACGAACTCTGCCTGGACCGAGGGACTGTCTTAGGTTTGATTGGGGCTGTTGCTCTCCCTGACCCCTTCATGTTCTTTCCTCCTCTTCCCTCCTGGTTTATTTGGAGTGGAGGGATGGAGGACCTGTCTAACGACAGTATGGTTGCTCTATTGGGAGTACAGTGATGGGAGATTGAGCTGTGAAATGTTACATATAGCGGGTGCACTGAATTTATGGATGGAGTGAGGCAGGTGAGATTCCCACACACTCTCATGATTTATTTAGGGAGATCATTTTTCATCATATGCAAATTGGGGGGGGTCTGTATTGGGTTAGATGACCCCACTGTGGCAGCTTTGGCCCCAAAGTTTGTGGGCAGGGCAGCCAGGTGTTGGATTTTATCCAACATATTCCATCACCACGGAGACCTTGATGAGTGATGGCACGTCCGTAGCACCTTGGAAGCGACGTTTGGAAGGGCAGGATTACAGTTTGTTTTCTCCAGTTGGGAATTTGTTAATACTCTGCCTCTTCCCTTTTTCTATTGGGGCTGACTCAGTTATTTCTACTTTTTTGTTGGTTCATATGTTTAGAGCTGCATCTTTCCTCCTGGGCTGGGCGCTGCCTATCCCAATCCTCATTGTCCTGCGGATTCTGTCTGGGCCCTTTTATTATGGGTGTACTTAATGTAGTGACCTATAATGTGCGGGGCATGAACCATCCAGCAAAGAGGTCTAAGATATTACAAGACCTAGCAAGATTGGATATTCAGATTGCATTCCTGCAGGAAACCCATTTCACTGCAGCCGAACATGAAAAGTTGGTGAGGAGATGGGTGGGTATCGTATATGCCTCCTCATAGTTGGAGCATCCGCAAAGAAGGGGGGTTGCAATTTTAGTACATAAAACTTGCCCCTTGGTGGCATGGGGGGGGTACAGACAGACTCCGGAGGGGGGGGGCAGATTTGTAAAGGTATCTGCGACTCTGGGAGAAGTGAAATGTTGTTTCATTAACATCTGTGCACCTAATGAGGATCGTGAGGCTGCTGCTTTCTTTAAAACTACCCTTTCAAGGTTGGTATAGGTGGATGGGGACCTTTTGATTCTGGGGAGAGGTTTTAATACAGTGGTCTCACCCAACCTGGATAGATGGGGGGCAGAGGGACGAAGCTGGGGCAGGCAAGTAAAACTCTTAATAGGGTAACTCAGATCTGGGGCTTGGTGGATGCCTGCCGCTGGGTGAATGGTCAACAGAAAGACTTCTTGCACTGCTCGGACAGACACGACTGTTATTCACGTATAGATATGATATACGTCCCAGGTGAATGGGCTTATCTAATAGAGAAATGCCAGATTTTTCCACGAACTCTGTCTGACCATGCACCTACGAGGCTGGGTTTAACTTTGATTCCGACTGCGTAACTCACACTGGAGGTTTAATCCAGGCCTGCTTAACAATACAGAATTCAAAATATGTATCAGGAATTCCATTAGGGAGTATCTAGAGAACAACCCAGTTGGACAAACCACTCATGTGGTCGGATGGGATGCCCTTAAGACAGTTCTAAGAGGCAATATCATACACTTTGCATCATGGGAGAGGAAGAAATTTTCACAGGAACTGGAACAACTTCAGAGTGACATAGCAGAGTTGGAATTTAATTTCCCTACACCCGGAAACTAAAAACAGTTAGAGTCTCGTAGGCAGTAGCCTGATAAAATTCTAACACTTAAACTAGAAGGGGCATACAGGACAGTTAGGCAGCAGTACTATGAAGGAGATAATCGAGCTGGAAAATTTGTTGCTGCGAACCTGCGTACTTAGTTAGCCAGTAGACGCAGTCTGGGAATGGAGAACCCTAAGGACAATAATAGAGTTCACAATGGGCCTGAACAGATTATCTCGGTTTTTGCAGATTACTATTGAGAGCTGTATACCCAGGACTCTGTTCCAGGTGTTGAGGGCCTTATGGGGGACTATCTTGACCAAACAAATTTGCAATCACTACCTGCCCTCTCTAGGGCAAGCCTGGAAGGAAACATTACCTCTGCAGAGATTAGTGAACAAATTAAATCACTGAAGAATGGCAAATCCCCTGGTCTGGACGATTATTTCCCAGAATTTTACAGAGAGTTCAAGGAGTTTCTGCTCCCCTTGCTTTTGGATGTTTTTCGAGAGGTGGCAGATTGGGGGGGTTCCTCCAGGGTCATGGGATACGGCACTGATATCAGTATTGCTTAAGGAAGGAAAGAATCCTCTAAAATGTGGGTCGTACAGACCCATCTCCCTACTTAATGTCGATTTCAAACTCTTAACGGGCCTTCTGGCCTGCCGTTTGCAGAAGGAAATCTCCCTTGTTATACATGAAGACCAAATGGGTTTTATTTCCCAAATATATCTTACGGATAATATCCGGAGACTCTTGAACATTATCTCTTCCCAGGTGGCTAATCCAGAATTTCAACTAGCCATTTCCATGGACGCAGAAAAAGCTTTTGATAGGGTAAATTGGCTGTTTTTAAAAATGTCCATAGAAAAGTTAAATTTCGGCCCTACGTTTTTACATATTGTCTCGCATTTATATTCACATCCTCAAGTCCAAATCAGGGTAAATGGGATTAGCTCTGCAGCATTTGCTCTCTCCAGAGGAACCAGACAGGGATGCCCCCTCTCGCCGCTACTGTTCGCAGTTGGTCTGGAACCACTGGCGGCTAGAGTGCGCCAGAATTTGGAGATTAAAGGCATCATAGTGGGGGGAACTGAACAAAAATTGTCTTTGTACGCAGACAATTCATTATTTTTTTTATCCTCTCCAGAGACCTCCCTTCCCCGTCTAATGGCCCTGTTACGGGAGTTTAGTACGATCTCTGGGTACAAAATAAATTTTTCCAAATCAGAAACTCTAAAGGTGAGTGGCTCTCCACCAAGATCCTTCCAACGCAACTTTCTGTTCAAGAGGACCCCACATAATCAGACTAGATATCTGGGTCTCCAGATGTCAGTGGATATGACCCGACTCTTCTCGGTTAATTATGAGAGGTTGTGGAACTCGATTGCCCAGGATTTGTCACGATGGCGCCTCCTGCCACTATCGTTGGTGGGTCGTATAGAGGTAATAAAAATGAATATCCTGTCCCGCATTCTCTTTCTTTTTCGGTGCCTCCCCATCCAAATTCCGAGGGTGTTCTGGTCCAAGATGGAAAGGGATATTTCCCTTTTTATTTGGAATCATAAAAAACGTAGAGTCTCAAGGAAGATCTTACAATCCCCAAAGGAAGCGGAGGGTCTCTCTTTGCCAAATTTGCCCCTCTACTATTTAGCGGCACAGGGGGCTAGTTTAATGACTTGGGCTAAGCAGAGAACTACTTCTCAATGGTACTATTTGGAGGATGCAGTGGTCAGAGACAGACTGCTGTTCTCGGTAGTTCTGACAGATTACCCAAGAGAGCTTCAATGCTTTATACAAAACAGATGGGTACGACATGGCTTACATATCCTTCAGAGGATTTGTAGGCTCTTGGGCTCGGCAAACGGATTAGGTCCCCTTTCTCTTATAAGGTTTGACCCTACTTTCATGCCTCCTTTATTAGACTCAGGATACACTGTATGGGCATCCAAAGGGATTACCAGATTCACACAGTTTTCAGAGGGTGGGAGTTGTATTTCGTTTCAGAGGGCGAAGGAAAAGTTTCATTGCTCTAATACAGAATTTTTTCACTATTTACAAATTAGACATTTCATAAACTCAGGGGACCACCTTCAACGTCTACTGCGCCCTTACTCAGATTGGGAGAATTTCCTGTATGGGGCTGTGACCATTTCAGGTACGGGGAGATTTATCTCACCCTTGCACAGGCTCCTGACCCAGCAGATTCATGATCCTCTGGAGGCACATCACAGTGCTTGGGAAACAGGTGAATATCCCGATCCCTGTGCTGAATTGGCACCATAGATTGAAGTGGGGGTGGAAGGTGTCCTCATCCCCAAACTGGCACAAATTTTTCTGGAAGATACTAACCCGGTTCTTTAGAGTCCCTGTGGTAACTAGGCACTTCATAGAAGGGGCTTCTGACCTCTGCTGGAGGAAATGTGGACAGAGAGGTACCCACTGGCATATTTTTGGGAAGTGCCCTGTCCTGACCCAGTTTTGGATATCTATCAAACAACAGTACAAATCATAACTGGGGTAGATATCCCCCTTTGTGGGGAGGAATGGGTACTGGGCATACCTACGTCATCACACCTTAAGGGGGAAGCCAGAGAATTTATTTTAATTATGATTTCAGTGGCATTAAAATGTATTACAAGTAACTGGCTCTCGGAAAAAGCCCCCACTATTGTAGAGTGAGTTAGGAAGATGAGAGAGGTGGTTTTAATGGAGTCTCTTATGGCTAAATTGCATTATAGCACTGACAAGCATATTATAAAGTGGCAAAGCTGGGAACTTTGGTCTCAGAACTTTGGGTAGGTGGGTGTGATTAGGGCTGGGGAAGGAAGCCCTGGTTGTGGGGCCTGCCCTGCCCACCCTTGTTAACATTCCTCTTTTGTTTATCATTGGGATGGGGGGGGGTCGAGGAATAGCCAGGGAGGGGTGATTTTGGTGCAGCTCAACCAGGGGCTGAGTTGGTAAGACCCGATGTTAGCCTAATGTTTAGCATTTGTTAACCTTAATTTTAAAGATGGAGGGGGTCACAACCCTTCTTTATCATACAGTCTTTTTTTTTGGCTGGCCATCACTCCTGTATTGCGAGGAGTGAATTATGAATATATCTGCTCTAGGTGGAACATCTGCTGATACACTGTTCTATACATCTTTAATGTTGTAAAGGAAATGGTGCCTGACACTCTGTAAGTTACTATATGACTGCTTTAATAAAGCTGATTTTCAAAAACAAAAATTTGACAAGTAATATTTAAAAAAGGCAAATTCCCTTTTTGGCTCTGTTTTTGTGCAATTTCATATGCTTTTCTCTGTCACACCTCCTGAGAGCTCTGTTTTGCAGGAACAGGGTGGTCTTACTGATGAGGGACTAGAGGAGGGTTGATGTATAGCTAGAGGGATGATATTTCAAAGTAGGGAGATGGATGGAGAAATCAGACTGTCCAGTAGAGGTTTTGCAGAAAGAGATGAAAAAGGAGCAGGCAGTAGAAAGAACAGGAGGAAATAATGGAAGTATAGAGGAGGCCAACAGATAGGAGGGGGAGAAGAACCAGTAATCAGGAAGAGTAGTGTTGAAGACGCAGAGACAGATGTTCTGTTCACATTATTTTGTTGAATACAGTGTACAGAATACCTGTGTTTTACAGAGAATGAGCTATGGCTCTTTTTTCATACTCAACATCCAGCATCGCCGTAAAGAAGAACTGCACTGAACTTGTTGAAAGCGGATTTTAAAATACTGGTTCCAGTTCTCTTACTGCTCCATGTTATCCTAGAGGGTGTTTCTGACTCCCCCCATGTAGTAAGTACCATTTTAGAACTGTATGATGTAGTTTATGCACTTCTCAACCACAGAGTTCTGTAGTGGAATATGGATGCATTGTGCCAACAACTAAGTGCTGAGCATGGACATAAACTACATCATACAATTCTAAAATAGCACTGAACACCCAAGTACAAGTCAGAAACGACCACTGGTGTTACTAATTGGTAATTATAGATTATAGATCAGCCTTTAAAAAAACAGCTTCTGCTGAGAAAAATGATTTTCAGGTTCAGCATAGTTCTCCCTCAATAGCCCCAACATACTTTGGTTAGCATCCCCTCAAAAGCCCTCAAAATAATTCAACCCAGCCCCACCTCAATAGTCCCCACTAATATTTCACAGTCCAGCAACACCTCGATGGTTCCCTCAAATATTTTACAGTCCAGCACCATGTAAATCGTTCTCTCAAATACTTCACATTTCACCGCCACCTTAATGGTTCCCTCAAATACAGTCCAGCACCTCCTCAACAGTCTTCAACCCCTCCCCCCAAAAAATACTTCATTTTCTAAGTGTACATCAACAGTTCCACCAAATACATCATAGTTAATCACCACCTAAATAGCTATCCCACCCTATGGACAGCAACAACACAATAGTTCCCCAACCCTATGGACAGCAGAGTGAAAAATTATATCAGGGCCACATGTTATACATAGTTCCTCACCTTCTTAGCCTCCCACAATTGCTTGGGCAGTGGTCTGTTCGAGTTCAGCAGAGCTTCCTCATTGAGATGGGCAGGGAAAGAGAAAACTGGAGAAAAAAAATCAGAACAAGTTAACAATGGGCAGCAATATAAATGAAAATGAATGAGAAGAAAAAATGACACTGACTTGCCATCCAGTCATTTGGCTCAATTACATTACATTCTTAGTGATAACTGGATTTTGGATTCTGCATTGTGCAGAACTCAAGCTAATAACCATTTCTTTACTCAAGCTGGTGTAACGGGAATAGTCGTCTGCCAGTTATGTGTATATAATTTTGTTATAACTCTATGTTTTGTATGCCAGTTCTGCTTAGGAAACAGGCCAAGCAGTAGAGCCTCATGGGACACTGGATTTTAAGAGAGAAGGCAAAAAATGGTCTGCCTTCTCGCTGACCTAGAGCATAAGCTGGCTAGAGCTTCCTTTTCTGTTTTAACACCTATCTATCAAAACCTGTGTAGCTGTTATACCACCAGGTTATAAAAAAAAAAAAAAACTGCTTTGAACTTAGGAAGACTGCCATAAACGGTTACATTTTATAAGATAACAGGAGGAAGATTGTTTTTGGAACGCATATGTGAATTAACCTTACAGGATATTTCTGCAACATCAAAGAGTGTCATCAACCATACTCTGAGGAATACAGACTGTCTTGTTATAATTAATATTGCTGTATTTGCAGATTCCAATCAAGTAGTAATTTGATCGGTCTGGCTATGCAGCTGTATGTTACAAATTAAGTATGCAGGAGTGAGTGTGACCGCACACTAACAGCTCAGAGTGGTGACATCACAAGGAGGGAGGGAGGGACATTGTGGCCTCCCTGATATTGGTGAAGCTTGCCGAAAGGACACACACACTTTTCTGGACTTCTAAGAGTCATACGAACATACCAGTAGAAACAGACCATCAGGTCTATCAGTGTCTGCCCAAGTGTGCAGCTAGCCCCCTAGACTGCTGCTGCCCCAACCCCCACCCCATCTGTCATTCCCATGACGGCTTCAGACCCTCCTCGTGCTCTGTCCCACGCACTCTTAAAACTTCCTACTGTCTTACATGATACCACCCCCTCTGGTAGAGTGTTCCATTTAGACACTATCCTCTCCATGAAGTAATGCCCCCTCAACTCCCTCCGAAACCTTCTGCCCTCCAATCTTAGTCTGTGCCCCTTCGTGTCCCTACCCTTCCTCAGTTTAAACACCCCTTCAGTGCTAGCTTTGTTTATCCCCCTCAAATACTTGAATGTTTCAATCATATCCCCCATCCCTTCTCTCCTCCAGTGTGTACATATTCAGCTCATTCAACCTGTCCTCATAGGCCTTGCCCTCCATCCCCTGTAACATTTTTGTTGCCCTCCATTGCACACCTTCCAGTAAATTAATACCCCTCTTCAGATACGGCCGTCAGTACTGCACACAGTACTCCAAGTGCGGCCTGACCAAAGATCTGTAGAGGGGCAGGATCACTTCCCTACACCTGCATGAGGAAACCCCTTGCGATACAGCCCAGCATCCTGTTCGCCTTAGCTGCTGCTTTCCTGCATTGGGCAGAGTTGTTCATGCTCCCTGTTACCAACACCCCTAGGTCTTTCTCTTCCTCAGTGATCTCAAGCCTAACCACACCCAACCAATAGTCCCTCCTTGGGTTCTTTGCCCTAAAGTGCATAACCTTGCACTTTTTCACATAGAATACCAGCTGCCACTTCTCTGACCTTACCTCCAGTTTGGTTAGGTCCCCTTGTAGTTGTTTCCATCCATACTCTTCATCCACCACTGCCCTCATTTTGGTATCATCTGCAAACAGACTAACTCTGCCCCCAACTCCATGTGCAATATCTGAGATAAAGAGTCCAAATAGCATTGGGCTCAGCACCGAGCCCTGCAGCACACAATGTTCGTCACCGGTCTAGATGTCGAGAGCTCCTCCCTACTACTACCCATTCCAGCCTCCCCTGCAGCCAGTTTGCCATCTTTGTTTCGGGACTTCTAAGAGACACTTCTGCCAATATAGGTAACAGCCCAAATCATTTGCCAGCTGAAAATCTGAGGTAGAATTAGCTAAACAGTTACAAGTTGTTTTGTAATTGTTCATTTCTTTTCTGACTGTAACCTTAATGTATATATGTTCTGTATTTATTTACTATTTTTAATTTTAGTAAACCCTGTTTTTCCTTAAACCTGCCTGAGAATTTGTTCATTTTGAGTGTGAAAAATTGCTTAGAGTGTCACCACATGCAGCCACGATAACAAGGATCTCTGTAAAGATCCAGCAAGGTAAGAAAATATTAGCATCTCAATTGAGTCGGCAGGGGGTTGTGAACCAGGCTGGCTGTATGCCCGCTGGGTCAAGTATTGTGCTGCTTTCCCCTAAGAGAGTATGATATTTGGACCTAATACCTGGGTGTGCTAGTTAAAAAGGGTTCATAACTGACCCCAGGACTCGAGACTGGTAGCTTGCTTGGACCCAATACAAACAGGAAGGTGTCCCTGTTTGTCCCTGTTCTCAAATCGCACTTCAACGTTGGGCACTGTGGGAGCAGAGGGCCTGACCCCCGGAGTGGATCTGAGACAACTAGTACTAAAGGTATTTATTGAAAGTGCTCCATTAATAAGCTATTCCCCAAACGTGGTGCTCTGTACAGATACAGCAACTGCCTGCCACTGCAGCCAGGAGAGACATTGTCCAAAAGATAATTCTACCAATTTTTGACTTTGTGATGTAGTCTGTAACTCTACCCCTAAATCCACCATGTCTAGCTGGACACTGTCTTCCATTCTTTCTGCCACTTCGTTCTTGGCAGCCCGCCTCTCACTCACCACTAAGATCTCTATACCTCGCTCTCCTTCCCCTCCCTCAGTGTCAGGCGCCCGGCACATAGCGCTAATTTAGCCGGGAAGTACTGGCTCGGCTTGCTGATGCCCTATTTGTCCTCCCTTCTCTCTGTCCCACTCACCTCCTGCTACACCCTCCGTAATTCCTCCCATACAGCGTTTGCTCTCCCCCCTCGGCGCACATCATCTGGACGTGCCACCTTCATGTATAAATTTCCTAGTATCTGGAACTCACTCCCACTTGATATTCGCTGTACACAATCCCACCACTCTGTAACATTCCTCCTCTATAAACACACAGCTCCCAGCTGCAACTGCACTTAATCTCTCCCCCCTTTCTTTTTTTGGGGGGGCCATTATGGACACCCTCCTGTCAATCTCCTATAATACCCACCAGTTTCACCTCCCCTTTTCACCCCTACTCTTCATGCTTCTCTTCTCCTCGGTATCACCTTTCCCCCTTTCCACTCCCCTCCTTTCCCCTTTCTCTCCCCACCACTGTCTACCATCTACTTTTACTCCTTCTCTCCCCACTACTGTCTGCCTCCCTCTTGTCCCCTTGCGGGGCCCTTTGCATCCCGAAGGGGCATAGGCCTATGTGTTGGCCTACGGCACTCTTCTCCCCCTCCCAAAACTTTCTCCAAGTTACTTCATCCAGGGTTTATCCCCATCTATTATGACAAATTCAGCACTTAGTAGTTATATAATGCATTCATTATATCTTAGTACCTATGGTTTTCTTTATGCCTCAGACATTTGCCATTCTGTAAGAGGCTTTTTTTGTAAATTGTTTATCATTACTCTATGTAATCTACATTGTAACTGGTCCTCTACTGTTACTGCTTGTCTCCACCCTTTTGTTGCCATGTATTAAACTGTATTGTATCTGCTTATGTATTTTGCCTGTTATGTTATATTTGTCTACTCCCACTTGTACCCCTTCCTCCCCCCAGCACACGTCTGGAAACAAGCTGTTACAGGTGATGCCGTCTTTCCTGATGAAACCTTTCAAATAAATAATACATTTGCAATGACTCAGACCTCACTATACAGAACCCCTTCCCCATTTAAGCACCTTTATGCAATTATCTTCCCAATCACAAATGGTGCGGTTCACTCACAGAGATTGTATACGTAAAAACAAGCGGGGGTTGTCATGTGACCCCTCCATTCATTTGCATATTATCCTTACAGACACAGTATAAGCCACTTGCATATGGCAGCATAATAGACCCTAGTACTCCACGTCATGTCCTATCTAGTGTATGTGTGTATGTGCGTGTGTGTATACATATATATATATATAGGATCTCTGTGGGTTCATTATGCAGCATGTATCCATGTTTAGAAGGTGCTGAAGTAGGGTAGTAAAATTACAAACATCAAAGTTCCTTAACCTCCCTTCCCTTTAGAAGCACTGCATCACCAAAAGGTGGAGCCAGAGAGATGAAGAGAGTGATTCCTTGATTAGTTTTTTCAGTACGTTACACGTTATCAGACAGAAATTATTCACTAACCAGTATTCCACTGTAGTTCATTCAGTCATTTGAATGTATGCCCAAGAAGAAAAAGATCAAACCAAAAACAACCTTTGCATGCCAGAAAAGTAAAAGTGACAGTGTGTCTAACTTCAAACACAAAAACAGCTCACCTTCTCCAGTACTGTCAATGTCCCCATCATGTAAACTTGCTGTGAAAAAAAAGAATAACTGTCAAAAATATTACAGTGTGATGAACACCTGAACCCCATTTCAGTGGCTCTACGATGCCGGTTCGACAAAACTTTTGTCGACCGGCATCTAAGTGACTGGATTCGCTGACCGCAAGCTGGGTGGGCCATATAATCCCGATGGTCCCCAGTCCTTTTGCCCCCATACTTTAGATTATCAACTCCGAGTCAGAGTTGATTTGGGGAGGGTGTGCAGGACCAGGAGACAGTGTGCCCCTGTTTCAGGCACACCAACACAGCGATGTAGGCGCTGTACTGGTGTTGCTATTGGGGAGTGGGGTATACCCATTTCAGTCCTTACCAACAATAACAAAATTACTCACTTATAACTGTAGTTCTTCTAATGGTATTCATTCCACATCTATAGTTTGGTAGACTCATCCACTCATTTGCAGACCATGGGACATCTACCGTTTGTGTACTGTTACATGGACCCAGACATTATAGGTGTCCCTGCCACCTCTCATAGAAACATAGAATTTGGCAGCAGCTAAGGACCGATTGGACCATCTAGTCTGCCCATTTCCCTACCTAATGCATAGGCTGCAGATCCTAGTTAACCAACAGCCTACTTCCTCCTACCCCCCCACTAGAACTGCCTTATGTCTGTCCCATGCATTCTTGAATTCCCCCACTGTCTCTGACTCCACTACCTCCTCAGGAAGGCTGTTCCATGCATCCACAACCCTCTCCTTAAAAAATATTTCCTCACATTACCTCTGAGCCGTCCCCCCTCTATCTTCAAATTGTGCCCCCTTGTTCTTGCACATCTCCTTTTCTGAAAGATGCTACCATCTTGGACTCTGTTGATTCCCTTGATATACTTGAAAGTTTCTAGCATGTCCCTCCTCTCCTCGAGTGTATACATATTAAGCTTCTTTACTCTCTCGTCATATGTCTTCTGGTGCAGACCCTGTACCATTTTAGCTGCCCTCCTCTGGACAGCCTCCATCCTGTCTATGTCCTTGTGGAGATGGGGTCTCCAGAACTGGACGCAGAACTCCAGATGGGGTCTCACCAACTGTCTGTACAGAGGGATAACAACTTCCTGTTTTTTTACTGGTGATGCCTCTCCCTATGCATCCCAGTATCCCACCAGCCCTCCTTACTGCCTTCTCACATTGCTTGCCCACCTTAAGGTCATCTGATATGACTACCCCCCCCAGTCCCTTTCCATTTCTGTTGTTATGATCCCACCCCTCATTGTGTACTCTTTCCCTGGTTTTTTGTTTCCCACGTTCATTACTTTGCACTGAATCTAAGCTGCCAAATATTTGACCATGCCTCCAACCTTGCCAAGTTCTTTGCATCCTCTTCACCCCACCTTCTGTATCAACCCTGTTGCAGATCTTTGTGTCGTCTGCAAAGAGACATACTTTTCCTTCCAGTCCCTCTGCAATGTTATTTATAAAGACACTAAAGAGGACCGGTCCCAGTACTGAACCCTGTGGTACCCACTAGTAACCCCCCCTTTCTTCAGAGTAAACTCAGTTTACTATTACCCTCTGTATCCTGTTGTCCAGCCAATCTTTTACCCAGGCTACGACCATGGGACCCACTCCAAGGCTGCCTAACTTGTATATTAATCTTTTGTGTGGGACTGTGTCAAATGCATTGCTAAAGTCTAGGTAGGCCATGTTGACAGCCCCTCCCTGGTCTACTACACTGGTTACCCAGTCAACAAAATGTATTAGATTAGCCTGATATGACCTTCCTGCTGTGAATCCATGCTGCCTTGGGTCATGTGCCCCACTGGCCTCTAGGAACTCAACAATTCTTTCCTTCAGAAGTGATTCCATCATTTTCCCTACCACTGAGGTCAAACTAACAGGTCTATAGTTTCATGCCTCTGTCCTACTCCTACTTTTGTGAAGGGGAATCACGTCTGCAGTTCTCTGGTACCACACCACCCTCCCATGACTTGTTAAAAAGGGAGGTCAGTGGTGTCACTAGTTCTACCCTTAGTTCTTTTAGAATTCTTGGGTGAATCCCATCAAGCCCCCTTATTTTGTCCACCTTCAGTTTTAAGAGTTCTTTCAGAACCCTTTCTTCTGTGAATGGACTGGTATCGACCTCCCTATCCAGACTGCTTCTATTCTTTGATTTAGGTACCTCCCCCTCTTCTTTTGTGATTACTGAGCAGAAGTATTCATTTAGTATCCCTGCTTTTTCACTGTCATCCTCTGCCCACTCTCCCTTCCCTTTAGTAAGCCTCACTATCCCTTCCTTCATCTTTCTTCGCTCCCTAATGTACCTATAAAAGGTTTTATCCCCCTTCTTAACTGAGTTAGCTATCTTTCCCTCAGTTTGGGCTTTTGCTATTCTGACTGCCTTCCCCACTTCCTTCTGCTTTAATTGGTACAGTTCTCTGTCCTGCTCTTTCTGTGTTTCCTTATACTTCCCGAATGCTACCTTTTTCTCCTTAACCTTCCCCGCCACCACTCGCTTCAGATCTCAGGATTTCTGCTGGTTGTGAACTGTTGCATGGACCCAGTCTATTTGCCTAAGTCTCACTGTCCCCCTTTTCATTTTAGAGCCAATCGCACAACAGCACTAAAGAAACCTTTCCTAGAGACAAAGTATAATGGGATTGTGTGAATATGGATTAATTCCATTTAAGAAAACCAGTCACAAGTAATTATCTGCTGGCTGTATGGTTTCGTTCCACATCCCCATTCTGCTGACTCGTAGCTGTGTTTGGAGTATGGGAGATGGAACACAAGGAGAAAACGGACTCCTGTAAATTTAGGAGACTTCCAAAGCATTCCCATGGGACTGCAGGCATATGTGGTAGCTAAATATAAAGGGTTCAGTACAGACTACTGGTTTTATGGGCATACGCAACTACAGTGCAGAGTAATGCTTGTGCAACTTGTGGGTAGCCGACGGCTAGTTATATGGTCAAATGTTGGCTGTCACTTGTAGTTACTTTGGCCATTTGCACTCTGTCCCCTTGAGGGGCTACCATCCACTCAGGATACCAGGAAGGCAAAGGAAATCTCTTGAGGAGAATTACACTCCTAGAGGTGCCACAGGAATGTGATTCCTTCTGCTAAAGATACCTCAGGATGGAGCCCAAGCATGGAAGTGAGTTGCTGGAGGAGGAGGGGTCCATTTCAGTACCAAAAAGTAATGGGACACAAATCCCTCCAAGGCTTGGGCACCCAGGGCAACCTCGATAGTGCTACACTATACTACAAGAGCTGCGCTATCTGCCTCTGCAGTGCAGCCAGCGTGTCCACTGGCACCACATGTGCTCTAGCTCGACAAGCGTGTATAACTCCAGAAACAGAGCAGACCCGACCCAAAGACCACAAGAACCCACTTGTCTGATGTAACGGCAGATCACTGTGGAAGGAAGTTGGATTGCTGACCCCCAACTGTGAGTTGGAGCAGGAATTGTAAAGGAGGGAAGGGGACTGGCTCCCTGCAGCCCATCACTTTTTAAGCTTGGAGGGGACTCCAGAGTAATGGATGCTGGATGCACCACTGCCCCCCCTCCTTTTTCTTTTGAACCAAGACCTCCAGACATGTTCGGTTTAGCTGAATGGTAATGTCAGAACTGTTGCAGCTGCTGATATACAGAGCCATGAAAGACTCTCCGAAAGGAGCCCTGCTTGTGCTTAAGTGGCTGCTTAGCCTGCTGCCACAAAGCCACGGAGTCCAGAGTAACACTGGACTTCTCAATGCAGGTGATATGGATGTCTAGCCCAGGGCCAAACATGTCTGTGCCTAACAAGAGCATATCCACCAACTTGTGCTGTGTCTATGACATGAATCTGGAGGGATGAAGTCAGGCCCTTCTGGGCAGAGACACCACTACTGCCACTGTGTGGAAAAACAAAGTCCAAAGCTGACTGCAATTGGTTCTTAGACAGGTCCTAGATCTCAAAGCACCTAGACTGCGAGTTGGCTATCTACTGGAAGTAGCGGGATCATGTTCCGGGAGCTTATCAAACAGCCTGTGACAAAACCAAACCACCCGAGCCACACAGCTCATTTTTGGCGGGGAAGTTACCCAGAACTGAAGCACAGTACCGGCGTATGGAGGACAAGCGACTCGCACAGGTAACACAGTATGCAAGAGGCATTACGCACTACTGCCCAGCAATAACCATCCCCACCACTGGAGGCAGTGTGCAGAACATTGTCCATTCAGGATACAGGAAAAACATCCACATACTGGTCCTCCAAGCCACAACCCTGGAGGAGCAGCTGTGCCAAGAAAGGAACACAATCATGATGGGACAGCTGTGCCAAGAAAAGCACATGATCATGACAATCAGAAAAAACATTAAACAGTGTGATTGGTGCAGCACCCCAAACCAGGGAAAGGAAAACAGCATTGCTCCAGTGCACCATTTTGATAAGGAAAAGCCCACAGAGTATTTAATGAACAAACGGGGTCAGAATCCAGACCAACAGTGACCAGGACTGAGGCCCCAAACAACACCTCCTGATGCTATGGATGTACTCCCAGCCAAAAATAAAATAGCAGGCATCCTCTCCCAACAACACCGGCAATGCCGCTAAAGGACAGGAGAAGGGGGGAAAAAACACAGGTTACTCACCTGGAACAGTAGTTCTAAGAGTGGTATATGGATGTTCATCAACACTTTTTGGCAGTGTCCTTTCCCTTTAAGATGTTCCGGAAAGTCTTCCAGCTGGCTCCCCCACCCACCCACCCACCCAGGTACTAACTCCCTCAGCTCCGCCCCATGACACCAGATCTTGACCGCTGGAAGTAGTGTGTGTGAGCCGAGGTTGGGTGGGTCCATGTGGATGATCATCATATACCACTCCTAGGACTACTATATTGTTGCAAGTGAGTAACCTGTATTTCTAGGGACGTGGATATAATATTCTACCCACATTTTCTGGCAGACTCCTAGCAGTTCTCCGGAAGAAGGGAGGAAAGGCACATACACCCTACTTAGGGACCAGAGATTGGAGAACTGAGGCCCCAAAACCAGCATCCCAGCATGACTCTAGGTCAATGTGATAATGGGAAATGAAGGTGTGTGCTGACCTCCAGGTCACAGCCCTGCAGATTTCCTGGATAGGGACATCCCTGAAAGCAGCCACCAATACAGTATTCGGGCAGGTGGAATGGGCCCTTAGCCCTCCAGGAGGTTCCCCCACCTGCCAACCTATAGCAGAGATCAATGCAGGATGTGATCCACCTGCCAATTGGTTGCAGGTCTGCCAGGTGCAGCTTCAGCACAGGTGACAAATAGCTGGTGAACCTCTCCCCGAATTCCAGCCATGCGCTCTTTATAATAAGCGAGCACTCATCGCAGGTCCAAAGTATGGAGCCTGTGCTCGGTCTCCGAAGTGTGACTGGTGAACTACACTGGGAGATTAATCATCTGGTTAAGGTGAAACTGCGACACAGCCTTCGGGAGAAACTTCGGGTTGGGGTGCAGGACAACCTTGTCCCTGTGGAAGACCAAGTAAGGAGACTCCACCGAAAGCGCCTGAAGTGCACTGATCCTTCTTTTCTGACGTGATAGCCACCAAGAAGATGGTCTTCCATGACAGGTGAGAGAGATCACACCTGTGCACCCGTTCAAATGGCTTGCCCATGAGCTTTGCCCAAACCAGCAACAAGTCCCAAGGTGGTGGTGGTTCACACACCGGAGGGGAAATGTGGTTAAGGCCTTTGAAAAAGTGCCAGACTACCGTCTCCTGTGCCACCGACTGCTGACCGGCCCATGCCCGGTAAGCAGAGATGGCTGCCAGGTGCACCTTAAGGGTCGTCGACCAAAGGCCCGACTGAGAGACGGACCAAAGATAATCAAGGATGCTAGCCACTGGACAGGACAAAGGGTCCAACCCCTTGCCCTGACACCAAATGGAGAATCTCTTCCATTTGAAGGCATGGCATTTTCTGGTTGACTCCTTCCAAGACGCCTGCACAACAGGGAAGACATCTTCGGAGAGACCCAAGGACTGGAACTCTAGCCGCTCAGGAACCAGTCCATCAGATGCAGGGATTGAAGGTCCGGGAGGAGTACCTTCACCTGATTGATGGAAAGCAGGTACGAGCATAGGGGAAGATGCCTCAGGAGCCTGCTGCTGTGGCTGAAGAGATCGGGGTACCAGAACTGATCCAGGGCCACCAGGAACACCTGTGCCTTGTCCATCCTGGCCTTAAGAAGCACCTTGTGGATCAAGGGAAGTGAAGGGAAGGCATAAAAGAGGCCTGGGGTCCAGGGCCTTGAGAAGTCATCCCCCTGCAGCGCTCCCTGCAGAGAGGGGCGGGCACAAAATAGCCGCAGCTTTGCGTTCTCCCTGGAGGCGAACAGATCCAACTGAGGTGTGCCCTGCTAGGAGAACAGACTGTGAACTACCACTGCGTGAAGAGACCACTCGTGACACACCTCACCCATGTGGCTGAGGGCATCCGCCAGCTGACTGGAGGCTCCTGCCACATGGATAGCCAGGAGATCCGTCTCCAGGCTTCACGAGGGTACAGACATGGAGACGTTCCTTGTACAAAAGCAGGGAGTGTGTCAAACCCTGTTTGTTGAGGCAGTACACGGTTGTGGTATTGTCCATCTGGACTTGGACCACTTGATCCTGAATGTGTGGAGCAAATGCAGTCAGTGCCAGCTGACCTGCTTGGAGCTCCAGCAGGTTGATGTGCCATCAGTACTCCTCGGGGGTCCACAGCCCGTAAACTCTGTGTTCCCCCAGGTGGGCACCCACCCATGAAAGAGGCATCGGCTGTCAGGATGACAGTCGGCACTGGGTGGACAAATGGGATCCCTTCCTGCAGATGTGCTGGGACCAGCCACCACTGGATGCCGTCCCACTTTCGCGGAGTCACCATGACTGAATGGTCGAAGTGCCCCTTGCGCCAAGACCACTAGCTGGCCAGCTCCCACTGTAGGGAGCACATTCTCCAGTGGGCCTAATGGACCACACTGGTACAGACCGCTATGTAGCCAGTAGGCGCAGGAAGTCCAAGGCAGGGCACAACTGCCCAATCCGAAATGATTGGGCAAAGGAGGAGACAGCCTCCACCCTGTCCGCTGGAAACTGGGCTCTAGCTCTGCAAGAGTCGAGCTCCACCCCGATGAAGCTGATCGCCTGCAAGGGCACAAGTTCCAACTTGACCTCACTGACCAAGAGTCCAAGTCTGATGCAAGTCTGGAGGACCAGGTCCCTGGACCACTCCACCTCCTGCCTGGAGGGACCTGCTATCAGTCAGGTCCAGGTCGGGGTAAACCCAGACCCCTCGATGCCTCAGGTAAGCTTCCACCACTGCTATGCACTTGGTGAAGACTCTGGGGGCTGAACAGAGGCCGAAGGGCAAGGCCTGGAACTCATAGAGGGTTCACTCGGCTCGGAAGCAGAGGAATCTTCAGTGAGATGGACGGATTGGGACGTGAAAGAACACATCCTGAATATCCAGGGAGCAAAACCACATGTTTTGCTCAAAAGATGGTATGATCTGAGATAGAGTTACCATACTGAAGGTGACCTACCTGAGGAACTTGTTTAGGTCATGCAGATCTAGAATGGGGCACCAGGCCCCACCTTCCGTGCTGGCATCAGGAAGTACCTGGAGACAAACCCTGGGTGTTCCGAAGGATCCGTGACAGAAGCCACGACCTCCTTGCAGAGGAGCTGGGCTATGTCGTCTCCGAGGGCTGACAGCATGTCTGGGGAAGCCAAGTCCTCCCATGGGACATGGGCTCGGCAAGGAGGGTACTGCTCAAACTATAGAGACAGACCCTGACCCACCACTTCTAGAACCCCCCTGTCCATGGTGACAGCAGACCAGGCAGAAAGGAAGTGGTGGAGCCGGCCCCCCAAGGGAGGTGTGATGGGCATTAGGGAGGCACTCCTCATCCTGTCACTGGGCAGGCTTGGAGGAGGAGGAGGGCCCGGCTGAGGTGCCACCGGAGACTCTCCCTCCTGGCTTATGGACAAGTCAAGGCCATTGACTTGGGCCAAGGTTGCCAAGCCTGTGCCTGCTGACCAGCCAGTTGCTGGGCTGGCTTGGCTGCAGGAGTGGAGGAGAACCAAAAGGGATTCCGTTTCTGGTGCTGCTTGGAGCCCTTGGGGTACTTCTGGGCAGTTGTCACCGAGTCCATCGATGCATGTGAGGTGACCCCAGGCCCAAAGAGGTCGGTCTCCAGGAAAGAGACATCTACCAGCTTTGTGCCGAGTGTCCGCCATGAAGGTTGAGATTCTCAGCCAAGCCCTGTGACACATGGCCACTGAGGCCGCCACGGAGCGGGCACAGGAGTCCCCAATGTCCATGGCAGTCTGGAGCTATTGTTTGGCCACAGCCCGGCTCTGGTCTCGGACCTGTTTGACCATGGTCTGAAGTTCAACAGGCAGATGAGGAAGCACCCCATCCAAGGTGCCCAGCAGGGCATGGGAGAAGTGGGCAATGAGGAGGGCCGAGCTCGCCTGGTAAAGGCCAGAAGCGAGGAGGCAGCATAGATCTTTTTAGCCGTGTGGTTCAACTTCTTGGACTCCTTGTCAGGCAGCTTGTCAACATCCCTGGTGTTGCCGAAGCACTGGAACACAGAGTCGGCTGCCAGTCCCTTGGCTGAAGGGTGCTCCGAGAATCCCGAAAGGGAACCAGTGGGCACAACATACTTGCAGGCCATCCGGGCAGAAGCTGGGCACTGCCAGAGCACCAGGGCAAGGCCAAGAATGGCGTCTGCCACCGAGAAAGCCTCCATCGGAGAGTCTCCATGGTAAAGGATCTTGGTCAACGGGTAACGAGACCATTTCCGGATGGGCTCCACCTTCATACCTGTCGACTCAGAGGTAAAATGGAGGAGGCCCATGAAAGAGAATGGACCTTCATCCATCCAGAGATTCCCCACGGACTCCATGTCAACCAGATGGGAGTGCAGGGAGGAACCCTTGGACTCCTAAGAGTCGTCAAAGAGCGGTCAACTGCCGGAGTCCCTACTGACTCTCAGCAGTTGGTTGGTCAGGGATGACAGTGACTGACAGCCGATAGGGAAGCCCATTGGCTGGCCGAGACTCCTTAGTCGGAGCACCGACCATCAGCTGTCTGGGTGGTGGTTCCACCACAATCAGCGGAGAAGCCGGAGTCAGCCAAGTCGGGACCATTTTAATCAGTTCCAGTGGCGGCCTCGCAGGCAACAGCCAAGTGATGGCTGGCATAGAAACCGGGCTCGGTTTGGCACCAGTAAACACCAGCTGTTGCCACATCAAGTCCTTGTAGTACTGACACAACTTATGCCAAAGCCTCTCCTCACCCGAGGGCGAAGAACAGCAGCGGTGCCGCTTCCCATGGTGCCGATGATGACAGGACCGGCTCGACCCATGGGAAGAAGACCAAGACCTCACCTCTGCCGCCAGGGGGACTGGTGGAGGGGCTCGGAGGGAGTCTGTGATTACCAAGGCTCCTCCTGGTCAGGGTCAGGGACCAGAGGTGGCGGGTCAGCGAACTGATCCGTTCCTCCAACGGTCTGCATCAGGACCAGGGTCTTAGACACGCAAGTATCGGCCTATTCGGCCGACAACTGGTCATTCGCTTCACGAAAATCTCAGCTGGGACGTCAACCAGTGTCTCAGCCAACAGGCCCAAAGGGGTTACCATGGAGCCAGCGGCCAAGGCCCGAGGATTCGACCTAAGTCAAATCCAGAGAAGCACAGAAATCGGAGGCCCTCGACCCAGAGTGCTCTCGATCCCATGATCGATGATGAGTCTTTTCTTTCAGACTCTTTTTTAGATTTAGATTTGCCAGTGGGTCCCTGACCGAAGGAACCAATAAAAGTTGAGCCCCGTTGAAACAGCCTAAAGGCAGAAGCAGAGGAGAATGAACCACAGCCTGGGCCACCTCCTATTCAAAAGCTGCCAGCTGCTCAGTGGACCCCGCAGCCACAGAGTACACCCAACTGGCATCCTTGGATTTGACTGGCAGGTTCCATTGCTCTGGGCAGCCCAGTTTCAGGCAGGCGAGACAGTCTTCCAGGACAGAAGAATGAAACAAGCAACAAAAGTCGCAGGCCTGGGGAGTGTGAACGTGCCCCAGGCAGAAGACGCAAGTGGCGTGCGGGTCAGTCCTGGACATCTTCTGCCCACAAGGGCACCAGCAGAACCTGGGAGCGGACTTATCATCCATCATCCACAGTTGCAATCGAAGTTTGAGTTGAAGACAAAATTCATGAGAATTGGTATAGGAGTAATTCCAAAGAATTTAAGTGCTAGGGCCTACTCAACATGGGAGCGGTAAGGAGGGAACATGCTTCTTCTAGTGGAAAGGAAGAGCTGGCATCATGGGGTGCAGCTGAGGGAGTGACCACCCGGGTAGGCAGTAGGAGCCAGCATGAAGACTTTCTGGCACATCTTAAAGGGAAAGGACGCTGCCAGAATATGTGGACAGAACATCACCTCCACGTCCCTAGAAATAAATGCTCCAACATGTCAGCAGAGGAGAAACTGACTGTCGTTTTTTATTTTTTTTTTTTGCTATGAACGGCACCTAAAGAGATGCCACAGCATCCCAAGATAGTCCAACTCATACCACCAGTGTCAAAATGCCACAATATCATCTGCAAAAAAGGCATACCTTCCCTTCCAGTTCTTTTGCAATGTCACTTATGAAGATACTGAAGAGGACTGGTCTCAGTACTAGCCCTGCAGCACCCCACTGGTCAATCATCTATCATTAGAGTGAGTGCCACTAGCCATCACCCTCTGTCACTTATTCGTTAATCAGTTTTTAACCCAACTCACCACTTTGAATCACACCCTTAGGCTGCTAAATTTATCAGTCTCCTGTGTGGCACAGTGCTGAAGGTCTTGCTAAAGTCTAGACAGGCCACATCTATTGCCCTCCCCAATCCATTTCCCTGGTCACCCAGTCAAAGATATCCATCAGATTTGTCTGGCATTCCCCTTCCCCATGAATCCATGCTGCCTGTGATCTTGCAGCCCACTGGATTCAAGATACTCTTATCAACATTTCCTTAAGCAGGGTTCCCCCACCACTGAAGTGAGACTGACTGGCCTATAGTTGCTAGCCTCCCCCTCCTCCCTGCTGCTGCTCTTATGTACAGACCATATCTGCTCTTCTTTAGTCCTCCAAAATCATGCCTGTTTCCAGTGAACTGTTTTAATTAGCACCTCCATGAGGTCCTTTAGTGCCCTTGGGTGTATGCTGTCCTGTCCTACAGCCTTGCCTGCTTTCAGAGCTGCAAGTCTCTTTGGGACTTTTTCCTCTGAATATGGGCTTGTGTCAACCTTGTTGTCACCCCCCCCCCACACACTTCCTGCTACTCCCTCGTGGTCCATCCCTCCCTCTTCCTCCACTGTGAAGACTAAGCCAGAACTATCTGTTCAGGAACACAGCTTTTTCTTTGTCTTCTTCTGCAAAGTCTCTCCCTGCCACCCACCTTATCCTCACTGTCCCTCCCTTTGCTTTCCTCTTTTCACTGATGTATCTGAAGAATGTCTTATCCCTTTTAGCTACCCCTTTGGTTGTCCTTTCCTCTGTCTGTGTCTGTGCTCCTCTCACTGCCTTACCTGCTCCCCTCTGTTTTACGTGGTATACCTCCCTGTCCTCAACTCTGCGTTACCCTATAACTTCTAAATGCCACCCTTTTTTTCTTCACCATCTTGGCCAACTCCCTAGAGAACTATAACGGTCTCTTTTTCCAACCTCTTTTACTCAATTCCTTCATACAGAGGATGGCTGCCTTTATTATGTCCTCCCTTATTTTCCCTACTGTGCCTCTACCCTTCCCTGGCAACTCCCCACACACAATGAATCAGTTTCTAAGACAGTCTCTCATTTCTTTAAAATCCACCTTCTTAAATTCCAGGACCCTTATCCTCGTGTGTTTTTACCTCTCCTCCTGTTTTTATGTTAAAGCACACTGTACAGTGATCACTTAGGGGACTGCCCATTGTGACATCTGTAATGACGTCCATTTTTAAGCACCAGGTCTAGCGCTGCTCCCCTCCCATCCTTAGTGGGTTCTTTGACTAGCTGCCTGAGAAAAGACCCCTGTAGGAAGTCAAGGATGGCCCTGCTCCTTGGTGAAGCCACAGCTAGAATACTCCACTCAACATCTGGCAGACTGAAGTCACCAATTAGCAGCCTCTCCCCTTTATTTACCATCTTGATAAGGGCTTCTCCAAATGCCTTATTCAACTCCTCGTCCTGTGCTTAAGGTCTGTACACTACCCTGCTATGGACAGCAGCCCCACAGACTGTCTCAAGAATGACCCACAGCACTTCCAGCATTTCCTCTTCCTCCGGGTGACTTTGTGCCTCTTTGGCTTTGATTCCCCTCCCTCACATACAGTGCAACCTCTCCTCTCCACCCGCCTTTCCTGAAAAGAGAGTAGCTTGGTTGGCCATGTCCCAGTCATGGTGCTCAGTGGCCCACAACTCCATTATGGCCACCAAATCCAGGCTAGCCTTTGCCAAGATGGCCTCTAGGTCTGGAATTTTATTTCCCAGACTCCATGCACTAGCACACATGACTCTCCCACCTTGCCCTCGCTCTGTCTACTTCCACACCCCCTCTTCTGTCTGTGCTGTCCCCCAAAGCTCCACCTGGCCCACCTCTTCCCTTTTTACCTTGTCCATTCCCCATCTCCTTTACTCATTTATTCTTGCTTATCTGATTTATAAACAGCAGTTACGTAAGAACTTACTGTAACAGTAGATCTTCCAGAAAGGTTTTTTGCAGTAGATCTTCACATATAGGACTATGCCCCCTAGCGTCAGGATCGAACGGCAAACTTGTAGCTAGCAATCATCAGCGGGGACCGCCCCCCCAAAGTCAGGTGACGTGACGTCAGCCCGACTATAAAAGGGGTGGTCCCACGCCTGCCCTCCAGTTCTTTTCCACCAGAGACCTAGAGAGAGGACAGCAGAAACAAAGGAGTAACAACTCCTGGGACCCTGTGCCCTGGCTAGACCTGGGGACTAGACATAATAAAAACGGAAAATTTCAAGGAGCTGGGGGAAGGTGGGAGGGAAAGTAAGCCTACTACAGGAACCTCTCTCGAAGATCTACTGTTACGGTGGGTTCTTATGTAACTGCTATATCTTACTTTGAGAGGGTTCCTGCAGTAGGTCTTCACATATAGGACTGAATACCAAGCAGTCTAACAAAAAGGAGGAGCCGGAGACGAGTTTCCGGGAGGAGGAAGATATCTGCCAACTAAGGATCTGCCTTAAGACAGAAGACCTTGCAAAACTGCAAAGTTGAAACCAGCTCGACGCCTAGAGGCAATGTCCAGACTGTAGTGCATAGTGAAGATGTGGACGGAAGACCAAGTGGCCGCTGCACAGATCTCCGCAGTGAACACATTCTTGAAAAAGCAGTAGAAGTGGCCACGCTTCTGGTGGAGTAGCCTTTAACAGCCTCGGGAAGTGTTTTTCCATATTTCTGGTAAGTGTAGTGAATATAGTTAGCCAGCCACCTAGAAACAGTCTGTTTAGAGATGGCCTTGCCCTGGTACTTGGAGGCAAAGGCCACAAAGAGTTGGTTTGACTTTCAAACCTCCCTAGTCCAGGAGGTATAGTACCTCAAAATCCGATGCACATCCAGGGTGTGCAAAAGATATTCCCCCCTGCTGGAATGCTGAGGAAAACAGACCAGCAATTCAACACTCTGGTTGAGAGTTGCCTCCAAAACCACTTTCGGAAGAAAAGAAGGATTAGTACTCAGGACTAGCCGGTCCTTGTGGAAAATCAAATAAGGCTCTCTGCAAACAAAGGCCTGAAGCTCTGGGACCCTGCGAGCTGAAGTAACTACAACCAAAAGCAGTGTCTTCCAGGACAGGAAGCACATATCACAACTTGCTGCCAGTTCAAAAGGGGCCAAAGTAAGTTTCTCCAACATAAAATTAAGATCCCAGGGAGGACAGGGGTTCCAGACTGGAGGTCTTATGTGAAGAATACCCTTCAAGAAAGTTTTGGAAACTTCTAATTGTGCTCGGGTTTTGCCCTCCACCAGAAGGTGGTAGGCAGACATCGCAGAAAGATGGACCTTAATATAGGAGCAACTAAGGCCCAACTCAGAAAGATGTAAAAGGTACTCTAACAGCTGGGAGGCCGAGCAAGAAAAAGGGTCCAAGCATTTGGCTGTGGCCCAGATAGAAAATCTCTTCCACTTCATGGTATAGGTGGATCTGCTAGAGGGTTTTCTGACTTCCACCAGGACCAGAGCAACCTGAGAGGAAACTCCATAGCGAGAAACCCGCTGTGTCCACAGGTGCCACACATGAAGATGGAGAGACTGAAGACTCGGATGGACCAGGGTGCCCTGTTCCTGAGACAGTAGGTCATGAGACAGTAGCACAAGGACTGGCGAGTTCTAGAACTAGTTGTTGTAACAGCGGTAACCAAATCAAAATCAAGTGGGCCCCTTCTGCCTGGAGTTTCAACAGAACCTTCTGAAAGGGAGGAAACGCGTACAGAAACCTCCTGTCCAAGAAAGAGACAGTGCGTGTCGCCGAAAAGCACCATGCCCGGAAACGAGCAAACAAAAGTTGGGTAGTTTTGCGTTGAATGGGGAAATTAACAGATCTAGGTCTGGCTGACCCCACCGAAGAAACAGGTCTTCCCCTACCTCCTGCTTTAGTTCCCACTAGTGAGCCCTGGCTACTGATCGGCTGAGACTGTCCGCCAGGATGCTGTGCACATCTGGTACGTGGACTGCTGTCAGAAACAAGCCATGCTGAATGGCCCAATACCATATTCTCATTGCTTCCCTGCAAAGAAGGTACGACTGGGTACCTCCCTGTTTGTTGAGGTACCAGACAGTCACCATGTTGTCTGTCTGGACCAGAAGTGTTCCCGGAGGAGTAACGATTGGAAGGCCTGGAGAGCATAGAGGACTGCTCTGGTCTCCAGAATGTTGATGTGAAGATGTTGCTCCTGAGGAGATCACAAACCTTGAGTTCTGTGATCCCCCAAATGGGCTCCCCAACCCATATCGGAGGCATCCGAGGTGAGGGTCTGGGAGACAGCCAGAGAGTGGAAAGGGGCTTCCACCAACAAGTTGGTGAGGTCCTGCCACCAAAGGAGGTCTTTCTGAGCTGTTGGAGATCATGATCAGTTGGTTCGTGTCGTTCGGTCGTTGATCCCACTGGACTCGAAGAGACCACTGTGTAACCCTCATGTGCAGTCTGGCCAGGGAGACAGTAGGAATGGCCACTGCTATAAGACCCAAAAGATGGAGCACCAAGCACGCTGGGGTCCATCGAGCTTTGGCCACCAAAGTGGCCTGAGAAGCCAAGGTCTTGGCTTGATCCAATGGTAAGAAGACCTTGCTCTGGACTGTATCCAGTACGGCTCCAATAAATTGGAGGCCCTGAGTGGGTACTAGATGAGACTTGGGGAGACTGACTGAGATGCCCAGCTGGGCAAACAGAAGCAGAGTGAAGGAGAGAGAGACTCCTTCAGGCTGTCCGGGATGGGTCTGAAAAGAAGCAGTCGTCCAGGTATGGGAACACATATATGCCCCTGCAGCTGAGAAACGCCGCTACCACTGCTAGTCACTTGGTGAAAACCCGGGATGCTGAGGACAGGCCAAAGGGAAGTGCCTTGAATTGGAAATGGTTCTCCCAGAAGGAGAATCGAAGGAAGCGGCAGTGGGCTGGGAGGATGGGGATATGAAGGTAAGCATCCTGCATATCCAGGGAGCACAGCCATGTGTTTCATGGGAGCAGGGGCAAGAGTCCCTGAACAGTAAACATGCGGAACTTCTTGTACTCCACAAAGAGGCTAAACATGCTGAGATCCAGGATAGGTAGCAAGTCCCCATCCTTTTTGGGACTAGGAAGAAAACGGGAGTAGAATCTCCTTCCTAGTTGATTTGGAGGGACAGGTTCTATGGCCACTTTTTGTAGCAGGGCCTGGATCTCTTGGTGGACGACGCGGATCTGACCCGATGGGTAAAAGGACCTTCCCGGAGGGTCTGAAGGTGGAATCTTCAGGAACTCGACAGAGTAACCTCTTTGTATGAGCTGAAGAACCCATACATCTGCGGTGACGGATTTCCACCCCTCCAAGTGGAGACCGAACCTCTCTCCTACCTGTTCTTCCGAGGGGGACGAAGGGAGCGGGAGAAGGGGAAGCAAATCAGGATGTCGAGGGGAGCGGAGCTTTGGTTCCCGAGGCTGTTTTGACGAATTTATCCTGAGAAGCTTGGGCGCCAGAGCCAGTGGCACGTCTTTTACTTTGATGCTTGTTCTGGTTCTTGTTCCATCTTCTCTGGAGACGAAAGGGCTGTTTCTTTTGACCCGTCTGATACATGGAGCATACGTCTCTAAGAGACCTACCGCTCTCTTGCAGCCCTGTAATAATGTCTTTCGCATTGCTGCCAAAGAGAATTAAACCCTTGAAAGGTGCGTCCAAAAGGGATGACTGAACATCCTGTGCCAAAACCTGCTAGGCACCAAAGGCAGATTCCCAAAGCCGCAGCCCGAGCCACAGAGTCCACAGAATCAAGGGAGATACTGTTGCTGGGGGACCTGAATATGCCAGATGTTAACTGGACGACATGGACTGCAGCCACATCCAAGAGTAGGGTCATTCTCAATGCCCTACAGGGGGCATGCATTAGACAGCTAGTGGTGGAACCCACTCGGGAGGGAGCAATATTAGACCTGGTACTCTCAAATGGAGGAGAGGATCTCAAATTTAGAAGTCAGTAGACATCTGGGAACAAGCGACCACTGCACAGTGTGCTTTACAATAAACACAACCATGGAGACAAGCCATACAAAGACAAGGATACTGGACTTTAGAAGGGCTGACTTTGGCATAATGGGTAAATACCTGAGGAATGCATTAGCAAATGTCCAGAAAGGAGGGGTGGAAGAACAATGGAGAAAAATCAAAACTGCCATCATGGAGGCAACAAGCCTTTGTGTGAAACAAATAAAGAAAACAAAGTGGAATAAAAAACCACTATGGTTCTCAAAAGAGGTGTCAGGGAAGGTTAAGGAGAAAAAGGCTGCATTCAAAAAGTATAAGGAATCACAGAAGGAGCAAGACAGTGAACTATATCAATTAAAACAGAAAGAAGTGGGGGAAGGCAGTCAGAAAAGCAAAGGCCCAAACCGAGGAAAAGATAGCCAACTCAAGTTACGAAGGGGGAATAAAACCTTTTACAGGTACATTAAGGAGCATAGAAAGGTTAAGGGAGGGATAGTGAAGATTAATAACAGAGAAAGGAGGTGGGCAGAGGGAGACAGTGAAAAGGCAGAGATACTGAATTAATACTTTTGCTCAGTATTCACAAAAGAAGAAGAGGAGGAGTTACCTAAACCAAACAGTAGAAGCACTCTGGTTAGTGGGGTTGACGTCAGTCCATTTACAGAAGAAAGAGCCCAGAAAGAACTCCTAAAACTCAAGGTGGACAAAGCAATGGGGCCTGACGAGATTCACCCTAGAATCCTAAAAGAACTAAGGAAGGATCTAGTGACACCACAGACCACACTTTTTAACAAATCATGGGAGGATGGGGTGGTACCTGAGGACTGGAGGAAGGCAGATGTGATTCCCCTTCACAAAAGTGGGAGCAAGGCAGAAGCAGGAAACTACAGACCTGCTAGTTTGACCTCAGTGGTGGGGAAAATGATGGAATCACTTCTGAAAGAAAGAACTGTTGAGTACCTAGAGGCCAGCGGGGCTCAGGACCCAAACCAGCATGGATTCACAGCAGGAAGGTCATGTCAGATGAATCTAATCGATTTCTTTGACTGGGTGACCAAAGTAATAGACCAGGGAGGGGCTGTGGATATGGCCTACCTAGACTTTAGCAAGGGATTGGACACAGTCCGCACAAAGATTAATAATCAAGTGAGCCAGCCTGGGAGTGGGTCCCAGGGTGGTAGCCTGGGTAGCAAATTGGCTGCACAACTGGACACAGAAGGTAATCGTGAATGGAACACATTCTGAAGAAAGGGGGGTCACTAGTGGAGTACCTCAGGGCTCAGTACAGGGTCCAGTCCTCTTTAACGTTTTATCATTGCACCATTGCAGAGGGTCTGGAAGGAAGGCATGCCTCTTTGCAGATGACACAAGATCTGTAACAGAGTTGATACACAAAGCGGGGTAGAAAGGATGAGAAGGACTTGGCAAGGTTGGAGGAATGGTCAGACATATGGCAACTTAGATTCAATGCAAAAGTGCAAAGTAATGCACCTGGGAAATAAAATCCAGGAGAAGTAATATAATAGCAGGGAGGTACTAACAACAACAATAATGAAAGGGACCTGGGGTAGTTATATCAGATGACCTCAAGGTGGGTAAGCAATGTGAGACGTCGGTAAGGAGAGCCAGGGGGATACTGGGATGCATAGAGAGGGGCATCACAAGTAGAAAAAGGGAAGTGGTTATCCCTCTGTACAGACAGTTGGTGAGACACCATCTGGAGTACTGCGTGCAGTTTTGGAGACCTCATGTTCGCAAGGACATAGATAGCATGGAAGCAGTCCAGAGGAGGGCAACTAAAATGGCTCAGGGTCTACATCAGAAACCGTACGAAAAGAGACTGAGAGACCTTAATATGTATACGCTTGATGGAAGGAGGGATGGAGGGACATGATAGAAACTTTTAAGTACCTCAAGGGTATCAACAAAGTACAGGAGGATAGCATCTTTCAGAAAAAGAGATGTGTAAGAACAAGGGGCACAATTTAAAGATAGAGGGGGGGACAGCTCAGGGGTAATGTTATGACATTTTGTTTTCACAGAGAGAGTGGTGGATACATGGAACCGCCTTCCTGGAGACGTTGTGGAGTCTAAAGCTGTGGGGGATTCAAACATGCATGGGACAGACATAAGGCAATTATAGTGGGGGTTGCAGGAAGTAGGCTGTTGGTTAACTAGAATCTGTAGCTTATCCAATAGGTAGGGAAATGGGCAGACTGGGTGGGCCAAGTGGTCCTTATCTGCCGTCAAAATCTATGTTTCTATAAGTGGCCCGGAGTGTGTGATGGCAAGAAGATTTATTCATGTGAACCTTGTCCAGTAGTTTAGCCCTGCGGTTTTTGTCAGGTTTTCATCAGGGATGTCCTGAAGGTCCCTCTCCAGTTCTGTGAGAGAGGACTTCTGAAAAGCCACCATGTGGGACACGTAGTTCATCGACCGGATGGCAGGAGGTGGACAAGTAGATTTTCTTACTGAACTGGTCATGATGTCTTGAGTATTTGTCTGGTGGGGAGGAACTCAAGTGTTTAGGTTGAGCCAAGCGATCATGCACGGCCGTGATGACCAGAGAGTCTGCTTTTAGGTGTGAAGTCAGATGAGAGATCCCTTCCGGGGGGAAGTAGGTTCTGTCAGCCTTCCTGGAAACAGCCAGGATAGAAGAGAGCTGTTGCCATATTGTAGTATGTAGATCCTTGTGTGGGCCCATCCAAGGGGAATGGGTAGAGGGTCTGTGGTGGACAAGTCCAAATGTTCAGCCAGCCTTTTTCACTGAGGATCTATCCCCTTGGATGGCCAGCCCCCTGCTGTTTGAATAGTTCTCAAGAGATCCCCAAAAGAAGGATCCTCTGGGAGGGATTCTTTTGGATGAAGTTCAACCAGTGAACGAGGTTGAGAGAGGTCGATATTGGAATCCGAATCTGAGGGCTCCGAACCACTGGGAAGGAAAGGATCCATCCCGGTGTCACCCACTGGAAGAGAACCCGCAGCACGTCCCAAAGGAACTGGAGGAGGAGGAGGAGGAGGAGGAGGAGGAGGTGGTGGTGCTCTGCGTAGAGGAATTCCTCTGAGTGGCTGGGACTGCCGAAGTTCCGTAAGGAGTTGTGTCCTAGCATCCTGCCACCACGCCAGGACAGATTCACGATCAGGCGGCGGTGGTGGAAGAGGAGGCTGGTACTCATGATACCCAGTCAAGGACTGGTAAGCAGGTTGATGCCAGGAGGGCTACTGGTACCCTGCAAACCCCCAAAGGATAACCTAACGGCAGATATCCAGGCATTGGGTATCCCAGCATCAGGTAGCCCGGCGTTGGAGGCACCAGGCCCGGCATCGGATGAGAAGGGTCTGGTGGAAGGCCACCCGGTGGTGGAACATGGGGATCAAGCCCTGCAAAACCATCAGAGGGTCCCACAGAAGGAGCTGAAGGCTCGGCCAGGGAAGGCGCCAAAGGGCCACTGGGCAGAGACAAGGGATCAGGTGTAGGGCCCGAGGGTCCCAAGGGGGGGGGGGTCTCCATACCTAAAAGATCCCAGTCTGGCAAAGGAACCCCTAGGAGGAGAGGGATCCGATGGCAGAAAAGAACCAGGTGAAGGGGGAAGCTCTGGAAGAGACCCCAGTGACAGGTCTGGGAGCGATCCCGATGGAAGGAAAAGGTCAGGAACGGGTGGCAAATCCCTGGGGATAGAGACCGGCAGGGATGAAGTGTCCCCCATGAGCACACTCGTCCCGCTGTCGGGGGCCTCAAGGGAGCCCGACAGGAGAGTAGACGCAGCTGTGCAGTCAACGGAGGGTCAGTCATCTGGCTTATCAGTTGCGACCAGGCTGGATGCGGAAGAAGGACCACAGTCAGGCTCATCAGTGTGGGCCAGGCGCCCGGCGGCAGGGCCGAAGGCTGACTTATCAGCAGAGCTACAAGTGGGAGAATTGACAGATACCTCAAGAGAGGCCACTCCCAGCTACCCACACATTTCGGCATGGGGGGAGAAGATGTCTGGCCCGCAGAAGCAGATGGAGTGCCCGTAAGAGTGGTACTCATAGTTCTGGAAGTGGAGGGTCTCCCTTGTGTCGACAGGCTTCTCTCCTGGTGCTTCTCCTTGTCCTTCTTTGTTTTTCTTTTTTATGGGGCTGGAGACAACAACCTCTCCCTAAGCTCCTGGAGCTCCTTTTCCATAGAAGCCAACCACTGGGTCAGAAGGTGAGCCTCAAGGGTCTGCTTGTGTCGGGTCCATGTGGCCTGGTTGAACTCTTGGCAAATAGCACACTCAGTCGAGTTGTGCTTAGGCCCCAGGCAGAGGAGGCAGCGGGAGTGGTTGTCCCCGCGAGATGACATACACTCGTTTCAAAAATTTGGAGAAAAATATATAGAATAAGATGAAAATCATCGAATACTAAGCGGGCGACTGATCGCTGTTCTACCACGTCTGTCGAATGAACTGAAGCAACGGAGGGGAAGAACTAGAGGGCGGGCGTGTGACCACCCCTTTTATAGTCAGGCTAACATCGCGTCACCTGACATCGGGGGTGGTCCCTGCTGATGATTGCTAGCTACAAGTTTGCCGTTCGAACCTGATGCCGGGGGTGCAGTCCTATATGTGAAGACCTACTGCAGGAACCCTCTCGAAGTAAGATACCGCTTTTTCTCTGCCTTGTCCCCACCCATGTCTTTCTGAACCCCTGCCCTAGGGGAGTTTACTCTCCACTCAGGCGCTCCCTAATGCTTCCAACATCCAGGGAGGGGCAACTGCTGCCTCCCTTGGTTTTACAGGCCCCCCCCAAGCTAGTTAAATGCTAATCCAAGTAGCATTTAAACCTCCCACTGAAGATTGTAGTCCCCCTCCTGAGAGGATGCAGGCTGTCTCCTATACAGAGATCCATATCCTCCCTGACTGGCCCCCAGTCCCCAATGTAGCTGAAGCCCTCCTCCATGCACCATGCCTTCAACCAACTGTTAAATGCTGTGGTACGGAGTACCCTTTCCTTTCTCTGGCTGTACACAGGTAACACTCTGGCAAAAGTCACTATGCATGCTATCAGTTTGAGGTCCCCAACTAGTTCCCTGGAGTTAACCTGCACTACCCCATCCTGTCCCTTGCCAAATAATTTGTCCCCAGGTGGACAATGATGTCAAGCTCCCTCCCGTGTCCTGCTGCCCTAGCAGTCCTCTGGATATGCTCTCCGTCCCTCCAAGCAAAAGCATTTCTCAGGCAATTTACCTCCCTCTCCCTTCCTCCCCCTGCCCCAAGTATATTCCCCCTAACAATCCCCCACCAGCAACTGCTTCCTCCTTGGCTGGGGGCTCTTCCTCCCTCCTTGCGGCCTCCCCTTTGGAAGACCCCCACTTCCTCCCTTCCCACTGCTACGGGTGCCTCCTCCTGGCTGCCCCATCCTTCCACTATCATGAAGGAATTCTGCAATGGTAAAGGTAGAGGAGCATGCACCCCTCCAGCTACCCCCTCCCCATCCTCCCAGAGTCCACCAAGGTCCAACATCTCTGCCTAGGCACTCTCCGGGGGAGTGGTGGCAGATGTCGTGGCACCTGAGTGAGGCAAAAGGTCCTCTGGACCTTGCCAGTGAGTCCAGCAACCTCCAACCTCAGCTCAGAGAGGTGAGTACAAATGGGGCAGCACCTCAGCCTCCTGAAGATGTCCCAAAAGACTGTAGCCACACACCCATTGCGCAGCACTGCTACCATGATCTTTACTTCCTTTACTCAGTATCTCAGCATTTTTAATTTAGGATGTCCCACTATCAGGTCATATTAGAATCCTCACAGATCCCAACACGCTGCATGGCAGAAAGAAATTTAACACAGAAACACAGAATTTGATGGCAGATTAAGACCACTTGGCCCAACCAGTCTGCCCATTTTGTCCCTACCTACAGTATCAATGCAGACCCTAATCGGTTTCCGGCTTTTTCTCCCTCCCCCCCCCTCCTTTCCACTAAGGTACCCCTGTATGTCAGTCACATGCATTCTTGAACCCCATCACTGTCTTCACCGCCACCACCTCTTGTGGAAGGCCGTTCCAGGCATCCACCACTCTTTCTGTAAAGAAGTACTTCCTCACATCTCTCCTGAATCTACCACCCTCCAGCTTCATAGCATGTCCCCTTGTTCCCAAGCTCCTTTTCTTCCAAAAAACACTTCCCTCTTGTACCTTATTTACTCCCAAGAGGTATTTAAAGGTCTCTATCATACCCCCCCCTCCCCTCCAGTGTGTACATACTGTGGTTCTTTAGTCGCTCACTGTAGGGCTTATGGTCAGACTCTGCACTATTTTAGATGTCCTCCTCTGGACTGCCTCCACTTTATATACGTCCTTCCGTAGATGTGGTCTCCAGAACTGGACACAGTACTCCAGGTGGGGCCTTATCAACAATCTATACAGGGGCGGCACCACCACCCTCTCTCTTTTTTTTTTTTTTTTTGCCAATTGTTCAACCAGGAGAGACACACTAAGCTGAAAGCTTGTTTACAGGTGCAACCTGGGAGCACAGGGAAGTTAAGCGACTTGCTCAGGGTCACACAGTGTGCAAGTGGGGGCTGTGGGATTCAAACCCAGGTCTCCAGATCTGTAGCTCAGAGCCTTAGACCACTGCACTATACTGCCTCTATTTCTACTGGAGATGCCCCTCCCTATGCACCCCAGCATCCCACCAGCCCTGCCACCTGCCTTGTCACATTGCCTGGTCACCATTAGGTCATCCAATATGACCACCCCAAGGTCTCTTTCCTGCTTGATGGTCATCAATACTATTCCACCTAATCTGTACTCAACCCCGGTTTATGTGCCCTAAGTGCATTATTCTACACTTTTTCACACTAAAACACAGCTGCCATACCCTTGATCACTCCTCCAGTTCTCTTAGTTTTGCTCATCCTTTCCACCCTCCCTTCCCCACCTCAACCCCCTGGATGGACTGTCAAACCTGTTGCAGATTTTGGTGTCATCTGCAAAGAGGCAGTCCTTCTCTTCCAGTTCCTCTGCTATGTCACTTATAAAGACATTTAAGAGGGCCAGTCCCAGCACTCATCCCTGAGGCACTCCACTGGTCTCCTTCCCTTCCTTCCTCAAAGTGATCTCCAGGTACCACCACCCTCAGTCACCTATCCCCTAAGCAATTTCTTACCCAGTTTACCACCTTTGGACCTACTCCTAGGCTACCAAGCTTGCTAACTAGTCTCCTATGTGGAATGGTGTTGAAAGCCTTACTGAGATCTAGGAAGGCCACATCCACGGCTCCACCCTGATCTAATTCCTTGGTCACCCAGTGAAATAAATAAATCAGATTAGTTTGATAAACCACTGGATTCAAGATGTTCTATAATCTTTTCCTTCAGCAGTGTTTCCATTGACTTTTCCACCACCGATGTCAGGCCGACTGGCCTATAATTACCAGCCACTTCCCTGCTACAGTCTTTGTGAAGTAAGACTACATCTGCCCTCCTCCAGGCCTCTGGAACCACTCCTGTTTCCAGTTAGCTATTAAAATAGGACTGTCAGAGATGCAGCCAGTACCTCCCCAAGCTCCCTCTATACCCCTGGATACAATGCATCTGGTCCCGCTGCCTTGCCCACTTTCAGATTAGCAAGTTCCTTCAGGACTCTCTACTGAAAAGGCCTAGTGTCCATCTCCCCCTCTCCATAGCTGCTGTTATTTATATGTGGTCTCTCCCAGTCTCCTTCCTCTGTGAACACCACACCTCTGTTTCTCAGATACGCCTTCCTTTCCCTTCTCCCCCTGCGTCTCCTTACACTTCTGAATGCAACCCATTTTGTCTTTACCTTTTCCGCTACCTCTTTCGAGAATCATAGCCATCTCTTCATCCTCTTGCTCACATGCTTGATTTAGAGTTTTGTCGCTTTAACTATGCCCCTTTTTGGCTTCACCCACTGTTGCTCCACCTCCCCCCCACACACACACACACGTCATCCTCCCTGCCAGGGCATCCCTGAGGCATTCACCCATCTTTGTAAAATCTCCCCTCCTAAAGTCAAGGACCCTCACCCTTGTAAGGTTTGATTCCACAGCCATCCTCACAATGAACCAGATTGTACAGTAATCCCTGGTCTCCAGGTAGCCCGCTACCTTGACGTCTGCAACACCACCATGGGCGGCTCTACACCAGGGCCCGCCAGGGCACGTGCCCTGGTAAAAAAAATGGTGTGCCCCAGTTGGTGCCCCATATGGTGCAGAGCTTCCCCCATAGTAACAATGTATCAGTGCCCTGGCTGCCATCTGTTGTGCCCCAGCTGTGCCCTGGTAACCATTTGTGGCTAGAGCTGCTACTGAACACCACCCCTGTTAGTGAGTACCAGGTTCAGTACTACCCTGTCACAAGTGGGTTCACTGACTAGTTGCGCAAGGACCGCCTGCTGCAGGGAGTCCAGGATATCCCAGCTTCTAGCTGAAGCCACAGCTGGGATGCTCCAATCGGCACTAGGTCAAAACAGCGAAAACAACACATGAACATACGAAATTTGCCAGCAGATAAAGGCCTAGAGGTCTATCAAGTCTGCTCGAATGTGCAGCTAGCACCCCTTATTCTGCAGCTGCCCCTCCCTTCCACCCTTCCCCTTCATTAACCCTCCCCCTTGTCCTGTCCCATCCTCGTTTGAAGCAGTCCACTGTTCTACTGCATACCACTTCTGCAGGTGACGCATTCCACCCAGCCACCACCCTCTCTGTAGGTGTCTCCTCATCTCCTCCTGAACCTTCCCTCGCTCCAGTCTCATATCATGGCCCCTGGTAGCCCCTCCCTCTACTTTGAACAGCCCCTCTGTACCCGTCTTGTTTATTCCTTTCATGTATTTAAGGTTTCAATCATGTCACCCTGTCTCTCCTCTCCTCCAGTGAGTACATGTTCAACTCCTTCAACCTCCTCTCATATGATAAGTCCCCAGCCCCTTGATCATCTTTGTCGCCCTCGCTGCACCCCTCCAGTAACTTAATGTCCCTCTTCAGATACAGGCGCCAGTACTGCACGCAGTACTCCAGGTGTGGTCTAACTAATGACCTATACAGTGGCAGAATCACCTCCTCCCCTCGAGGATATACCCCTGCAATACAACCCAGCATTTTGTTGGCCTTTGCAGCCTTCCTACATTGTGCCGAGTTGTTCACTGGACCCTGTAATGAGCACACCCAGATCCTTCTCCTCCTCTGTCTGGGCTAGCTACACTCCCCAGCTGGTAACTCCTCCTTGGGTTCTTCATCCCAAAATGCAGCACCTTGCACTTTTTGGCATTAAACCCCAGTTGCCAGGTGTCTGACCAGGTTTCAAGCTTTGCCAGATCATCCTGCAACCCTGCCATCCCCAGGTCATCCACCACCGCGCCAACCTTGGTATCATCAGCAAACAGACTGATCTTGCTCTTGATGTCCCACGATATGTCTGCAATGAATATCCCAAACAACACTGGCCCCAACACTAACCTCTGTGGGACACCGCTCATCACTGCCCTTGGGTAGAGCTCCCACCTACCACCACCCTCTGTTGCCTCCCTGCAGCCAGTTTCCTACCCATCTCACCAGCTTTGCACCCCCTGTGCCTACTAACTTCCTTCCCAGCCTTCCATGTGGCACTGAGTCGAATGCCCTACTGAAGTCCAGATACAGGACATCCACTGCATGGCCCCTGTCCAGTTGCCTAGTTACCCAGTCATAGAACTTGACCAGGTTAGTTTGGCAGGATCTGCCACATATGAAGCCATGCTGTCTGCTGTCCTGTAGTCCTTTGCTAGGAGCCACCAGCTCCTCCTTCAGGATAGTCTCCATTAGCTTACCCACGATGGATGTGAGACTCACTGGTCTGTAGTTTCCCGTTCATCCTTGGGGCCACTTTTGTGGAGGGGCACCACATGAGCCATCCTCCAGTCCTGAGGTACACACCCCGAATGTAGTGAGGCATTAAATAGGTCTGCCAAAGGTCCTGCAAGGACCTCTGCCAGCTCCTTCTGTACCCTGGGGTGGATGCCATCTAGACCTGGCACCTTGTCCACCCTCAGTGCCTTCAAACCCTCTCGAACTCTGCCCTCCATGATTTCCCCATCTGTCACCACTTCCCCCCGGTTCTGCCATTTCTCCCACCTTGGGTGTCACCCCCCTCTTCTCTTTAGTAAATACTGAGCAGAAGTACTCATTTAGTGCTTCTGCCTTATCGCACCCTGCTTCCACCCAACCCCCCTCCTTCCTAATCCTTATTATATGGTCCTTACAGCTCCTTTTCTCCCTGATGTACTTAAAGAAGTCCTTCTCCCCCTTCAACAAGTCAACAAATACGCAGCAAAAACAGCACCATTCCAAAATACCATCAGAAGAAATAGCACCAATGGCAGTGGTCCAAAACCACACTGACCACTACCATGGCGAAAATACAAAATATACATTTTGTTTTTGAGGGGGCTCTGCCCCCTGCATCCCCCAATATTAAAATAATCAACTCGGGGGGGGGGGTCCTTGGTTTAAGACAAAACATAAAAAAATAAATAAAAACACTTCAGATGTGGGGAAGAGGAAAGAAGTAAGAATCGGGAGGCTGGGAACAGAACCCTGGTCTGTTGCCCAAGCTGCTCGTGCCTTAGCCCTCTCCACCACGGGAGCAGCTCGGACAGTCACCACACTTTCAGTCACTTCATTACTTTCTCCCCTGTCTTGACAGCTACAGGGGTAGTGGTAATTACCATGCACTATTCTATCCCATTTCTATCAAGGCAGACGCGCTTTCTGAAATGCGGTTTTTACAGTGCTATATGTGAAATGCTGTTTTCACCCGGTAGGGTCCCAGTCTACATTTCGCAGACTGAAGCCTCCCTCTCCCCCCCAACACCAGCAGCACCTCTCCCTTTTCTGCCATTTTCTAATGGATTCCAACAGTACATTAGCCAACCTCCCCCCCCCCCATGCCAGAGGTCTGTAGATCACGCCAGTGCAAATAATGGCTTTGTTCCACATCTCCTGGGTGACGGTACCTCCCCATATTCCCCGTATCTCCATTGCTTTTATGCTTTCTCTCACATATAGCACCACATCCCTCCTTTCCTTCTCACCCTGTCTTTCCTGAACAGAGTATAGCCTGGTATGGCCATGTCCCAGTCATGGATTTCAGCGCACCTTGGCTAAGTAATAGCCAAAATATCAAGGTCAGCCTCCGCCATGCTGGCCTCTAGGTCTGGAATCTTATTTCCTAGACTTCTAACATTCGCACACATGGCTTTCCAGATTTTGTTACCAATCTGCTGGTTACCCCCCTTTTTCCTTTTTGGCCCTCTTACTCCTCTCTTTTTAATGCTGCTGATCCCATCCCACTTCCTTTCTATCCCCCTGCTTCCTTTATTAATTTGCACCATGGGGGTTCCTCTTATTTATTTTATTTAGTTTTTGTTGACCGGGTAAGTGCACTAGACAAATTCTGCCTATTTTCAGGCATGACCCGGGGGATGGGGATACTGATTAAAGCCAACTGACCTTGAACCCAGGGGTGTGCAAACTGCATTGCCCGACATCCGAGCCTGACTAAAAATCACAGTTGGGCAGATCTTTTGATCTGCCGACTTCAGCCCGAGGACAAATTATTTTTTTGATTTTTTTTTTCGCTTGCATCGTTTTGTCTTCTCCACACAGGTCGTCTTCCCACAGATCGTTCATCGCTAGTCAAAGGCTCTCCTCTCCCCAGAAGCTGCGGATTCCCCTGATTTGTGCCATTCTGCCCCTCTGATTTGTCTCTGCAGGCTAGCAACTTTGGTGTTGTGAGTTGATTAGCCACAGTCAACTTGGGGGAGGAGCATGTTACTGCGACGCAGGAAGGAGCATCCAGTCGTATGCGCCACTGTAGGAGGATGGTCACTGAGAGAATCACCCATCGATGCGTGTTCTGGACAATGAGCAACGACCTGATCCAAGTAATAAAGGTGCAACCTACAAGAGAAGGCTTGAAGAAGCAACTTATGCTGCAGCAGCAGAGCAAATCCCATGGCTCACTCGCTCACTGGCTGGCCAAAGAACTGGGAAAGGAGATGACAAATGTGGGTAAAAAAAGTGTTAGGGTGCTCACTTTGCCGCACACTGCTGGTCAAGAGACTAGAATGCAAAGTGGTCAGGTGGATGGATCAGATTATATGTTGACCGACTGAGCAAACTGAGTGATTGCTGACATTCCCTCTGCCGGTTTTCTCTCTTGACCTGGCCACCCTACTGTTCACTCTGATACATCTTTTTTTTTTCTTGTGCAATAGTACTAGAAGTAGTTGGATTGTGGAGTGGATGGGCACATACCTGGTCTGCAAGTGCTGCTGCTGGTGTGTGTGGGAGTTCATTTTTCTGCTTGCAGTCAGGTTTCTTTTGGCATGGGTGTGTAAGTGTTATGGCCTGGTTAGTTTGTGCAGCAAGCAGCAGTTGACTGACCGGTGGGGGAGGGGCTTCTGGATGCCGCTACTTGCTTATGTCAAAGACAAGTATCGTTCGAGCTTGTGGCCTGTGTGGCAAAATGGTACATCGCAGCATATGATGTCCTAGGCCTGCTTGATCCGCTGGCTGCGGCAGCACTACTAATTCGATGTTAGCCACTGCCCCTGGTCACTGGTGCCCCCGCCTTACATTAGACTGAGAGAAGGACTGTCTGTATCAACTCGGTGTAGGAGTGAGACTGCGGCTGGCTGATCATCGTGGGCATGTAATTTCTAATTAGCCCATCTACAGGTACAGTATGAATCATGACGAAGGCTGGGCGTGAGAAGGGTCTAGTACGATTTCCCAACAGTAATGTTCCCGACGCCAAAAATCACATATATAATTTTCCAATTCTTACCTTCCCACTGATACAGTTTTCCCAACGTAGATTCTCCAGACTGAATACCAAACTCGGACATTACCTGGAATGTTTTTTTTTTTGTATTAACTGCAGGCAGACAAATTAGTGCAGTTGCAGACCAAGTGCTTCCACTCTGTAAGTGGCAATAGTGATGCGAGTCCTGTCCTCATGTCCTCAAGAAGGCATTCAATAAAATGTCGCCAGCAAAATAAGAGAGGGGCAATGATACAATTTCCATCAAAAGAGAGGGGCAAGTAACAGTTTCATATTGTGTGATTGTAAAATTCACTACTCCAGTTTCTCCACTAGAGGGCAACTAGGCACTGTATTTAGAGAAGCTGTCCAAATCTAGGTTTGTTTTACTTTTTCGGTTAAATGTAATTAGGTTGGACTGTATGTTTGCCCTATGCTAGCCTGCCATCCGTTAACAGAGTGCGTATCTTTTTATATATTGCAAGTTAATTTGTCTGCAACTGGAGTCATTGAGCTTTGTGCTTGCTGTCGGCACAAGCTGTATCACTGGTTCAGCGTTTTGCTTTTTAGTGCCATTTGAGTGACAGTTTTATATTTTATGTGCACCTATTCTGTGAAACACCCTCACTTGGGGGATTAGAAGTGCTCCTTGGTGGCCTTGTTTTTTGTCCAGACTCCATCAGCATCCTAACTGGGTTCAGGGTTTTTCTTATCCAGTTTATCCAGGAAGCTTAAGATTACTGCAGTAGTATTTATTTACAGACATCGCGAACTGACAGCCAAAAAAGATACTGACAAGTAATATCGCCCGTTGTCTTAATATGCAATGTCGGGATATTACTTGTCAGTATCTTTTTTGTGATGTCGGTAAATAAATGTCGGTCGGTTAGAAGTCGGGAAGTTGGCATTCAGGAGATCATACTGATCCCCATGAGAAGCTATGGTTCAAGGTTGGGAGGGGGCCGTGCAGACCGAGGGTGAAGTGTGAGGTGTTGAGGGTATGCCGATGTATATAGCTTAATTTACTTGGGTGGTGGGGCGCGATGTAGACTTGGCCCCAGCTGTCAAAACATTATTTAAATATGTAATGAAGTTGTATTATTTACGTGAAAAATGGAGCTCTGATTGGAAGGGCCCAATTGTTTGGGACTAGTCTGGCACTTGACTTGGGTGGGGGACATCATTACTGAGGTCGCTGCTGCTGGGGTATGGGAGAAGAAAAAAAGTGCTGGAAATTTGTTTAGTGCCCTTCGCGTGGGGCCATCAAGAATGTGACTTGTTCTTGCCATTTTTTGGTTTGGTGATGCCTCAAAGTAGACTGGGCTTGCTGGCATTTTGATTAAGAAGTCAATAGTGAAGACCATCACTGCATGCACTGCCTGGTACTGATAACGTCTTGCTCAGTTGGCCACATGCATGCTTGTGAGTTATGATCCCTAACTAATGTGCTTGCCTTAAGTTGTGCCACTGCTGCTGGCCACACCAGACACCACAAGCCAGAGATGATAACCATTAATGTGTGCTTGGCTGCCCTTGTGCTCGTGCCACTGCTTGTGGCTGCACTGGCGCAAACCAGTGAGCAGTCTAGAGACAGGCTCCTCCCCCCCAGATGGGCTGGCCAGGCTGGTAGCAAGGCCAGGCCGGCAGCATTTACTTACTCAGTAAGTGGGAGAGGTGCAGAGTTGCCACAGACAGTTGTGACGACTCTCACCCACCCTGACCCCACTGAGCTTGCTCAGTTTGGGCTAATCTTCTTCGTGTTGATGCTATCTTACAGTGGATCAATACAGGTGGTGGTGTGGCTTCATTGGTGTTTTTGGGGTGCTCTCCTCAACTCCTCCCTCTTTTTATTGTTAACATTATTTTATAGCTGCAGTTGTTTGGGTCTGTCTGAAGACAGTGCTAAGTATGTTGCCATTGTCAGGTGTACTTTGTCTGTTCTGCTTGAGACGGTTGTTCAGTGTTTCGCTCGGGTAATAATGAATGGTGCTGTAGGCAGCAGCAAGCCACTAGCCAGTAGGCTGAACTCTGAGACAGAAAGTGGTCAAAGTGGAGAGAGTCAGACTTCACGTTGTTTTTAAGCAGTACTATACTTCGAGGCAGGGCAAGTGCAACATTTCATGGGAAAGTAATTTTTAGACCACCACTTGCCCTGGGCAAGTATTAAAAAAAAATTGATTTGCACACTCCTGCCTTGAACCAGATTAAGCCATCACTGGTATTTTTAGTGAATGGGGGAAAATTTGGACAGGGCTCCGGGGAAAGTTCCCTACTCTTTTCGAGACATGCCATGGGATCTTTAACATCCACCTGAACTACCACCAGAACAGGCAGATGGGACCTCGGTTTAACATCTCAACCGAAAGACGGCACTTCAGAAGTGCAGCACCCCCATGCTGCACTACAGTGTCAGTACTGGGATTTAACCCAAGTGCCTAGTGTGGGGATAGAACCCACAGCTGTCTAAACTCCCAGCCTCAAGAGGCGAGTGTGCTACCTGCTGAGCCACAGACACTCAGCTTCTCCCTATTCCCTACTTCAGCCTGTGGGAAGGGGCAGTTTCTGCCTCCCCAATTTCTTTTGCCACCCTCCTTGAGTAGTTTAAATGTTCAAAGTAACATTTAAACCATCCACAGAGGACTGTGGTTCCCATCCCAGATAGATGCAGGCCATCACCCCTGAATAGACCCTTACCCCTCCTCCTTGGGGTCTCCACTACAGAGGGCTCCAACATCCTCCCTAATCACTATCACAGGTGCCTCCCTCCTGGCAGTCCCACCCCATCAGAGTGGCATGGGGATTTTATAATGCTACCAGTTCAGGAAGGTGCCTTCAACTCACCATCCCCATCCCTTCCAGAGTCCACTATAGTCCAGTTGTTCTGCTTTCCTCGCTTCCTCTGAGGTAACAATGGCAAACCTGGTGGCTCTTGGATGGGGAGAAGGTCCCCCAAATCCTAGCCAACTTGGCCTGGAGTCTAGTGACCTCTTCCCTCAACCAGAGAAGTGCATGCAGATGGGGCCTAAATTAAATTTATTTAATTTCTGTTAGGAAGACAAGTGCGTTAGACATACAATGCTTATTATCCAGGCACAACCCAAAAGGGTACGGACCAAACAAATACAGGACCGTAAACTACTACATTACAAATAGAAGCACTGTGTAAACTAAAAAAAGCCTGAACTACATAAGATCCAGCAGTTATAGATAACAACAAATAATGTTTTAGTCCTAACATAAAAACATAAATGATAAAATCATAAGCAAACTTAGGCAGTTAATGTTCTGTGTTAGAAGTGAACCACACAAAGGCGAGGGTCCTGGACTTCAGGAGGGCCTATTATACAATGATGGGAGAATGCCTCAGGGATGCCCTGGCAGGGTGGGAGGACTTCGGTGGAGAGAAGGAACAGTAGGCGAAACTAAAAGCAGATATAGTGAAGGCAACAAACCTCTGCGTAAGGCAGGTAAGCAAAAGCAAGTGGAAAGAGACCACCGTGGTTCTCAAAAGAGGTGGCTGGGAAGGATAGAACTAAATGTTAGCATTCAGGAAGTATAAGAAGACACAGAGGGAGGAGGATAGGGAGGTGTATCCAGAGAAGCAGAGAGAGACAGAAAAAACAGGCAGGAGTGCAAAGGCATAAATGGTGGAGAAGACAGCACAGGCAGTAAGTAAAGGGGCCAATACATTTTTCGAGTATGTTACCAAAAAGAGAAAGACCAGGGGAGCGCTTGTAAGGCTAAGGAGGGAAGGGGTTGGGGGAGAGTGTGAAAGGGGACAAGAAAAAAGACTCCGAGGTAATTTGGGTAAGTATTTTTTCACAGAAAGGGTGGTGGATGCATGGATTAGCCTCCCAGTGGAGGTCATACAGGCTAAAATGATTGGTAAGTTCAAGAATGCATGGGATAGACAGAAGACAACCCTAGTGATAGGAAAGAGCGGGTAAGCTACTGATTATTTAGGATCTGGAGTTTAACTAGGTAGGGAATAGGCAGACTAGGCGGCCAGGCAGTCCTTATCTGCTGTCAAAATCTATGTTTCTATGCAGACATCCTGAACAATTATTTTTGTTCAGTTTTCGCAAATGAAAGGGAAGGTGAGGGACCACAGATCAGTGGCAGGGGCATCAAAGGAAGGGATGGCATGAGTTCATTTACAGAGAGTCTCCTGAAAGAACTTACAAATCTTAAGGTGAACAAGGCAATGGGGAAAGACAGGATACATTCAAAGTTACGGAGGGAGCTCAGAGAGGTTCTGGCTACACCTCTGATAGTCCTATTCAACCACTCATTGAAAATGAGTGTAGTCCCGGGGGATTGGAGGAGGGCAGATGTAGTACTACTCCACAAAAGTGGGAGCAGAGAGGAGGCTGGCAATTACAGGCCAGTCAGCCTGACTATAGTGGTGGGGAAATTAATGGCATCACTAGTGAAAGAAAGGATTGTGGAATATTTTGAATCCAGTGTGGCTTACAAAACCCAAGGCATCATGGATTCACTAGGGGAGGTCATGTAAAACTAATCTTATAGATTTCTTTAACTGGTGACAAGGGGACTAGATCAGGGTGGAGCAGTGGATGTGGCCAACCCACATTTCAGTAAGGCCTTTGACACTTCCACATAGGAGATGTGCCCCTGAGCAAGTCACTTAACTTCCCTGTGCTCCCAGGTCACACCTGTAAAAAAAGTTTTCAGCTTAGTGTGCCACTCCTGGTTAAACAATTAAAAAAACAAAAAACAGTCTGGGAAGCCTAGCAGTGGGTCCAAAAGTGGTAGACTGGGTAAAACAATGGTTGGAGGGTAGGCGTCAGAGGGTGGTGGTGGTAAATGGAGTTCACTCCCAAGGAAGAGAGTGTGACTAGTGGGGTGCTGCAAGGATCAGTAGTGGTACCAGTCCTCTTTAATAGCTTCATAAGCGATATTGCAGCGGGACTAGAAGGGAAGGTATGTCTTTTTACAGATGACACTAAAATCTGCAACAGAGTGGACACTCCAGGGGTTTGTGGAAAAAATGAACTGAGAGATCTAGGTAAGCTTGCGAAGTGGTCAAGTATGTGGCAACTAAATTTCAATGTGAAAAAGTGCAAAATCATGCACTTGGGGTAAAGAAACCCAGGGTCGGAGTACAAAATGGGGGGAGGAGTGGTACTGGTGACCACCAAACAGAAAAAAGCCCTGGGTGTTATATATCTGGTGACCTAAAGGTGACCCAACAGTGTGACAAGACAGTGGGGAGAGCCAGTGGGATGCTTGGGTGCATAGGGAAGGGTATCACCAGTAGAGAAAGGGAGGTGGTGATACCACTGTATAAATCTCTGGTGAAACTCCACCTGGAGTACTGTGTCCAGTTCTGGAGTCCTCATCTCCAGAAGGACATACACAGAGTAGAGGCAGTCCAGAAGAAGGCAACTAAAATGATTGGGTATCTGCATCAAAAGCCCTATGAGCAGAGACTGAAAGACCTCAATATGTACAACCTGGAGGAAAGAGGGGGAAGATGATAGAGACTTTCAAGTGTCTCAAGAGTATAAACAAGGTTCAAGAGGGGGAAGCCTTTTTCAGAGAAAAGGATGCTCAAGAACAAGTGGTCATGCTATGAAGCTGGAGAGGGGTAGACTCGGGGAAAATGTAAGGAAGTACTTCTTCACAGAAAGGGTGGTGGATGCCTGGAACAGCCTCCCTGATGAGGTGGTTGGAGCAAAAACTGTAATGAGAATGTAAGAAGGCATGGGATGCGCAGAAGGAAATCTTACAGGGAAGGGGATGGTAATGCCAGAAATCAAGCACAGCCTGTGATGCGACTGTAGGTAAGGAAAATGGGCAGACTGAGTGGGCCAAGAGGTCCTTATCTGCCATCAAATTCAAATTCTAATGTGTGTAGACAATGGAGAGAGCAGCGCAGACACCCAGGGTAGCTGCAAGCAGAAGATAGATAAAAAAAGTCTTTACATTTTTTTTTTTTTTTAAAGCCACCCAACTCAACACACAGGGGGTCTGCAGAGCAGCGGTGTCCTGCTTGGACAAATTGTTAGACTGTAATTACCAGGACAGGGCAACTAAGAGGCAATATCAGCTTTTAAGTTATCTCCACATTTTGACCCCAAATGTACAACAGTCTTTTATAATATTATGATCAAGACAGGTGGAATTTTTAAAATCCCATCTGAAAGGTGAATTCACTGTGCGACTATGGGAACAAGTTTCAGAAGGATTTGACAAATGATACCTGCCATGTTCGGGAGGTGGGGTAACACAAGGGATATGTTGAACATTAGTGGCCAAAATCTGCAAAAAATAAAGTCATGAGTAAATGTTGGAACAATTAGTTTCCTTATAGCTTAGTCGTTTTTTTTTACATTTTTACCCCAAATTTTCAACATAATCTTTTTATGACCGCTCCTGAGCACAATATGTGTCATTTATAAAACAATGGCTGAGACATCATTTTGCACAAGTGTTAAAACACATTTTGGGTAGGATTTGAGAAATGACAGCTGTCACATTAAGGAGGTGGTGTGAAAAAAATGGCTATGTTGAAAAGTTGGGGTCAAACTATTGAAAATTACCACAAATACAAGCGTGTGTCCAAAAACTGCAACGTAGACTCGTAACTTTGTTGTTTTCTCGTATTTTGACCCAAAATGTTCAATACAGCCTTTTTATGACCCCACATAGCCTTCTTATGAGTCCAACTCATGAACAAGGGTAGAGAACATTTTAAAATCCTGCCCAAAAGGTGATTTAGCACCATAAGTGCAAAAACGCATTTTGTCCAGGATTTGAAAAATGACAGCTGTCACATTTCATGAGGTGCTGTAAAGAAATAGCTATGCTGAAAATTTGTGGTCAAAATATTGAAAATTACCTAAGTTACAAGCCTGCATTTGTAAATTTTAACATACTCATAATTTTGTCTTGTTTTATATAGATATATATAATTTTTTTTTTTTCCCAAATTTTCAACATAGCCTTCCTATGACCCCACCTCATGAACAAGGGTGGAGAAAATTTTCTACTCCTGCCTAAAAGGTGATTTTGCAGAGCGACCACGAATCGCCTTTCGGGATGTAAAAACACATTTTGGCCAGGATTTGAAAAATTACAACTGTCACACTCATGAGGTGCTGTGAAGAAATGGCTATGTTGAAAATTTGGGGACAAAACATTGAAAATTACCACAGGTATGAGCTTGTGTTCGCACATTTCAATGTAGGCTCATAACTTTGATGTATTTTATTATTTAAAAGCAAAATTTTCAGCACAGGCTTCTTATAACCCCACCTCATGAACAAGGGCAGAGAAAATGTTCAACTCCTGCCAGAAAGGTGACTTTGTGTAGCAACCATGAAATCACCTTTCAGGATGGATTTGCCTAATTTCACTGCCACTGTCATAAGGTGGGTTCCCAAAAATGGCATGTTAAACATTTGGGGCAAGCCAGCCTGGTGGCGCTGAGGGTTGAGGCACTAGATGTCACACCTTGCGCCATGCCGGCGACCCAGGTTCGTGAACGGACTCGGGTCGTTGGGGGTCGAAAGGGGAAGGATGAGACTGAGCATCAAGAGGACTGCTCCCCCTTCCCAGGGAGGGAATCGGGACTTGTACCTCTCCTGTGGAGACCGGGAGCAGCATCAGGAACCAGCAGTGCCACGCACAGGAGGAGGAGCAGCAGCGGCAAACATCGGGTGGACATCGTTGCACGTCCATGCTCGGGGGGGGGGACTATTAAGGAAAAACATCCTCGTAGGATCAAGGCGATGACGAGGGCTCCAGGGACATCACCTACATCCCAGTGCCAAGCCATCTCTCTAACGGTACCCCCTGGTTCTCCACCAGACCAACCCTCTGATGTCAGAAAGCCTGCCAGGTAGGTGAGGTGGTCCCTCCCCCAGGGGTTGGAAGGTCCAGGTGAGGGATCCTGGGGAAAGAAAGGTCTCAGGCGGGGAGTAGAGGTGACTGTCGAGTGGGCACCTCCGAGAGATGCCCTAACCACGAGAGACAGAGAATCTACGAAAAAAAAAAAAGACTTGGAGCAAAAATATTCAAAAAAGGCAAAATGATGCCACCAAGTTCAAAACCCAATTGAAATACAATGAACCACCTGAGTTCCTCAGTTCGTGGTTCAGTGTTGGAAAGTGAAGACGTGTCTGCAGTCCAGAGAGGATTACAGCGTGGGACCCCTGGTGGGAGGATTATAGAGTGGGACCTCTGGTGGGTGAGTAAGAACTTGGGGAGCGGGGGTGTCGAGTAGGAGGGTCGGGTGTGTGGAAGTAATGGTCACAACAGACATTGACAGACAGTTTTCTTTTTTAACAGAGTTTATTTACAAAGAAAAAAAATAAAAACTACAAGGGATGGTTTTCTTTATTTCATGTCGTGACACTGGGGGTCTGGGCACCCTCAGTGTCAGCATTATATTTGGCAGCACCAGTGGTGGGCTTCTTGGTGCTGCATAATTAAAACAGACACTGTGCGGGTTAGAAGCTGGCACAAGGGATTGGGTACCCCGTGACGGAAGATTAACATGGGCTGGGCTGGAGGGGGACAGTTACAGCGAGGCAGTAACAGACATAAATGGACAGTTTTCTTCTTTACAGGGTGTATTTAAAAAAAAAATAGGTCTCAACACTGGGGGACTGGGCACCTGTGTCAGTGTTATGTTTGATAGCACTGGGGGTGGACTCCTCAATGCTGCAAAATAAAACAGAGTGCAATTCAAGTGGCACTCAACAAGAACTCTGTAGATGCTGAAATAATATCAAAAATGGTTTATTCAGGACACTGAAGACACTAACTCTACTGCCCCAGCACTTCGACCACTGGGTCTCCCCCTCCCCCAAGGAAGACCCACATGGTCGAAGTGCCAGGGCTGTTGAGTCAGCATCTTCAATGTCCTGAATAAACCAGTTATGGATATTATTTGAGTGCCTACAGAGTTTTTGTTTGGTGCAATTCAAACTGCACTGTGTTTGTCTACTTTTGGGTACAGATCTCAGTGGGCACCAGCACACCTTCCTTGAGTGCCCCACTGTTTGTGGATTTTGGTTTCATAATTAAAATGGGTAGGGTGGGGGGTAGCAGCCGGCACGGAGGACTGGGCACCCCCTTGCCAAAACATTAACATGGGTTGAGCTTGGGGAGGGGGGGGAAGTTATGGTGGTGGCTGCAACAGACATCAATTGACTTTTCTGTTTTGCAGGGTATTTAAAAAAAAAGAACTATGAGGGACGGTCTTTCTTTATTTCAGGTGGAGACGCTGGGGGAATGGGCACCCACAGTGTCAGTGTTATGTCTTTGGGGGGGTGTTGAGTGACAGTGTCAGGTCGGGGGACAGTAAGGGTGTTGCAGCAACAGACATCGACGGACAGTTTTCTTTGCTACAGGGAGTAATTCAACCTCAGCAGGCTGATCATGATAGATCAGCTGTTCTTGCTGGGTAGTGTAGATCAAAAGGAAAGAGCCGACCTATGATTGGGTCGACTTCCTCCTTTGAAATACATGAAGGTTCCGCCCAGTAAGCAAGAACAGTGTCATGATCAGCTTGACTGATGACTGGTGTGACACTGACGGGCCCCTTGTAGATCACTCTGCATTGGACTGACAGTGTCACACCCCTCAAAAGCCGCACTCCTAACAAAATATTCGCTGCGTGTGCGTGTACGTGCATCAATACAAAAACCTGTAAAAAAAAGTACGTGGAGTGGTCTTCTGGGGAAGGACCACAAAAATCATACCCTATACGTCCCATATTGTAGAGCAGATTATGACAAACGAACATACAACAGGCACAAAATGCTTACTAAGGAAACAAAAGGTTTGTAAAAGGAAAAAAGAAGATCCAGAAGGTCCCACCAAAAACTGGAAAACAAATACTTCAAAACAAGCAAAACACCTGACAGAGACTCGAAGTCTACACTTGATGGCAGACAACATAACAGACCCAAAAGTAACAGAGGCTAGCCCACCTTATTTAGGGGGAGTCACATGGGGTGGGTCCAGTCAGTATAAGGTGGGCAGCCTCACCTATGGAAAAATTCCCAAGGTCTCCTAGTGGCTGCTTGCTCTAGTCCAATGTATTCTTCCTCTATGGAAGAAGATCCCTGCTGACATCCAGAGGACAAAGCACTGCCTCAGTTCCAGATGCATGAGACCTAAGAAAGAACAGTGAGCAAGCCAAAGGTCTGCTGACACAGAGGCCAGAAACCACAATGGGTAGAACTGCAGGATGTGTGCAATACCACTTGTCCTTGTGGAAAGGGAAGCACGGAGGGTCAATGGATAGAGCCTTCAGCTCATGGATGGTCATGGCCACTGTAATGTCCAGCAACAACAGTATTCCACGACACAAAAATGTCTATTAGGTTACAATGGTCAATAGGCTTAAACAGTTTTCCATTAATTTACTGGGCACCACGTTAAGGTTGCAGGGATGAGGTTCTTGCAATAATTCAGTTCCTGAACAGTGCAGTTATGTAAGAACTTACAGTAACAGTAGATCTTCAAGAGGATCTCTTGTAGCAGGTCACACCGGTAGGACTTAGCCGCCAGACACTAGAACCACAAGGAAACTTTCTAACTAGCAGTCTACCAGAGGGAGCCACCTACCACTGATGTCACCCTCTGACATCTGCCCATCCAATAAGAGTGGGTGGCCTCCACAGCCTCCTCAGTTCTCCCACCGGAGACCAAAAGCAAGAGCCCGTTAGAGGAACCAAGGAGGAATCCGAGGTAACCTTAGAGGAGATACGAAAGAAAGCAGAAGGCTCTCATCCATGGAAATGGAGAGCTAGGCAAAAGGTTTGAAGGCCACAAAAGAGGAAAAAGGGGGATGAAGGGAGGGAATCATAGCCTACTGCAAGAGATCCTCTTGAAGACCCACTGTTACGGTATGTTCTTACGTAACTGTACTATCTTACTTTGAGGGTTTCTCTTGCAGAAGGCCACAGAGGTAGGCCGAGTCCCCAGCAGTTATCGCAACCACTGTCAGGCAGATCAGGTGGTTGGCCATTCTGGTCTAAGAGAGAAGGCCTTGCAGAACAGCCAGGCCAAAACTAGACCTACGCCTAGAGGCAGTGTTTAGACTGTAGTGTTTGGTAAAGGTATGGATGGTGCTCCAAGTGGCAGCTGCACAGATCTCCACAGCTGAATCATTTCTGAAGCAGGAAACAGGGCCATACTCCTGGCTGAATGGCCATGAACCATACCAAGAAGTTCTCTACTGTACTGCCTGTAACAAAAAACAATACAATTGGCTAACCATTTGAACAAACACTGTTTGGACACCGGAACGCCCTCTTTACCAGGGGCAAAGGAAACAACGAATTGGGAGGATAAGCCCTGCAGCTGGGTCTGAAGAAAACTTGATGGAAAGTAAAAGAAGGTTACATTAGACAGACTAAAATAAGAAACTCTTACTGTATATCAAACTAAACTTCTTGGGTATGGTGGGAGCTAATGCAGAGAGTCACCAATATAGTTGGCAGAAGAAAACAATCCAATACTGAAGGGGGAGTGGGCCTGAAATAATTCAGGTCAATGTGATGGGAAACTGGTATATGTTGCAAGGCCTACATGTGATCAGTCAAGTCTGTTGCTAAAGAGTGGATGTGAAATCCACTCATGCAGATTTAATCAATCAGCTGGCTTCCAGAAGCCGAAATCTAACACCTTTGCATTTCAGACTCCAACCCTGTATGATAATTAAGACCAGATTCATTGTGGGACTGGCAGAATGGGCTGTCAGTCAAGTTGATTATGATGTAGGTAAGTGAAAAATAAACAGTGTTATTTACCCACTGGGTAAATAACATCATTCATCTTTCACTTGGGTCAGAGTTTTGGGAAAATAATGCATTTATTTAAGTTGAAGAAGCCCTACATACTGTATATTGTATACATCCCGATAAGGCACAGGGCCCAGCTGGAGTATATCCCAGAATCGCAAGGGAACTGGCAAAATGACTAGCCAGTCCAATCACATACATCTTTAATGCCTCTATAAACACAGGCACCATAGAAAGTTGGAGGAAGGCCATAGCAGTAACCATAGTTTACAAAAACAGGTTCTAAATCTAACTACAAGAATGACAGAGGATTGGTGAGTCAGATCTCAGTAGTATGGAAGAAAAAAGTTACTCACCATAGTAATGTTTCTTGTGATCCCGCAGTACGTTTACTCTTTATGTTCTTTTCTGTAACATCCATATTGGTCCAATAAAAGGTATCAAATCATTTGTTTCTGGATCTGTTCTTAAAAGGACCAATACGGTACCTACAGTATTTATTTATTTTTTTTTTTTTTTACACTTTATGCAGTCATCTCAGCCAAGAGTGATGTACTAGAGACAGGACTTCTGCAAATTTTCAAATCTGGAATGTAGGTTCAAACTCTTCAACCACGCTGTACTCTGGCCATTGCTAAAATCTGTTTCCAAGCCAGAATGGAACCACAGCTAACGAAACTAGCTAAAAGGCTACCAAAAAAAGGTTTAAACAATTTAAAGAACACTAAACAAACACAGCAGATTTGAGAAAAAAATTGTCATATAAACCTTAACAAACTTACAATTATAGAAACTGCAATAGTAATGCTCAGGCAACCTCACTGGAGAAGAACTGATTCTTGTGTGAACCTACTTCAGGATCTGGAAGGGGACGCAAGGTAGGGAGAGTAAACATGAGGGATCCCTTAAAGAACTACCAATACCTCCAGGAGAACTTTGAAAATCATGCTATTCAGAGGCAAAGTAGCTTTCATTTCTCAAGAACTTAGTATTTCTTCTCCCCAGTATTCATTATTGAGGGCAAATCCATGAAAACAGGATCTCTATTCCTTGAGGGTTCATGTTTTCATATTGCTATTTCCCAACCTGATGTCATAAATCTCCATTTGTTACATCACAGTTATTCCCATAGAAACTGGCTGTGATGTCACAACAGAACATTATGCTTTCAAGCAGGGAAACTGGGGTAGAGGAACTTTTAGGGATTAAGATCCTGTTTTTGTGGAATGTTCCTCAGTAATAAAAAGGTGGGAGGAGAAATCTGTTGAAGGTAAATGAAATACAAGCTGATTTGTGTCTTAGTATTATGTTTTCCAAAGTTTTTCAAGAGGTGTCAGCAGCTCTTCAAGAAAAAACAACATTACTACAGTTACAGTGAGTAATTTCTTCTTCTAACCCCAGGAATCCCTCACTTAAATATTTACACTTCATGCAGATTCTGTAACAGTACCTTGGGAGGCTGGATCCACAACCTAGTTAGAAAAAAGGTTCTGCAAGACAGCAGTACCAAAGCTGGCATCCCTTCTGGACTATATGTCTAGACAGTAGTGCTTTGTGAAGGTGTGTACTGTTTCCCAAGTAGCTGCTTTGCAAACATCTAACAATAGAATGCCCCTTGAGGATACCACCAAGGCAGAGGTACCTCAGTGGAGTGTGCTCTTAAGTCTCTGGGTGACATTTTTCCACCTTTTTCACAGCAGAACTGAATGCAAAAGAAACATCCAGTGAAAGACAGACAGGGCTTGCATTAGCATGAGTAAAGTGGGGGTCAGTTTGACCCTCTGCTTTAAATGTTAGGGGTCAACTCTAAAAATCTCAGGGTCAAAAATCATTGTACTACATTACCCAACACTTTTTCTGCTAATGAAATAGGTGCAAACCTTTAATAAAGAGGGTCAGTGCTGAAGCACTGCTTTTATTTTTGTGGTTCAAAATCCTCAAAAATGTCATTTAGGGACTTCAGCGGGGGATTGAAACAAGCCCTGGACAGATCTCACTGTAACTGGTTTGCCTTTGTCAACCTCACCACAGGTAACAAAAAGTTGTGTACTCTGGGACCCGGCATCTTTTGTCCAGTTCATGTGGCTGGTCAGGACTCACTTTAGGTCCAGGCTGTGCAACTCTTCCTCACCTGGACTAGACTGCACTGGACAGAGTACAGAGAGGGTCACTGACTGATTCAGGTGAAATTCAGATACTTTACAAAGAAATTTTCTGTTGGTTCTAGGAACTACTTTATCTCTGAGGGGAATTACTGTAATTTGGCTCTGTGCAGAAAGCTTGCAGTTCACTTACCCTCCTAGCAGAGGTCAGTGCAACAAGGAATATGGTTTTCAATGTGACATACTTCAGGTCAGCAGCTTCCATAGGCACAAAAGGAGCCTCCATGAGCTGGGCAAGGCATATGTTAAGCTCCCCGGGTAAGACAAGGTCCCTCACTGGGGGGGTACAAGTGATTTAGACCTTTAGAAAACCTTATTTATTTTATCTTCCCCCCCCGCCGACCAGCCCCCCATCCACCAGTCCCCCAGCCCCATCACCCTGGTGTCCTCTGGGACTTACCTTGTCCAGATCTTTCCCCAGGGCTTGACCCCCACACCCCACCCCCAGCAGGGTCAGTGAGGCCCCCCTCAAGCCCACTGGGAACAGGATCCAGTTCACCAGGATGTGCCCAGATAGCCAGGTGCAGGGCCTGTGGGAGACTGGTATCATCCTACCAGTTGGAAGATCTTCCCGTTTTCTCCCCAGCATAGAGGAAGTGTCATGCAATTATGCCAATGGCTGTGCCATGCACACTGGGCATCTGCCCCACCTCAACCCCCTATTATACAGTGTTGGTGTACTGACCCCCCAGCCACCACAAGGGGTCAGACTAATGCCAGCCACTGATTCCACCCCTCCCTGGAGGAGCGCAGTCCTTGGGATGCTCAATTCCCCCCACCCCAGCCAACCCTCCGACTCTCGAAGTCACTCCCAACCTCTGGTCATCAGCGTCGCAAGCAGCAGTGCTACCGCTGCGCCGGCAGGTCGGCTAGAAACCCTTTGTAAAATGGGTTAAGAGGCCAAAGACTTTTCCTTGCCAGCTAATGTTATATGCTGATACTGCTGCTAAGTGCACCTTTATAGTCTAAGGCTGCAGGCCTAACGACTGCAGGTGTACTAGGTATTGCAGAACTACAGACAACCCTGCATCTGCTAGGTTTAGTCTTCTGGGGGCATACCAGTAAGAAAACCTTTTCCATTTAGAGGATTAAGCTTTTCTTGTAGCGGGTTTCCTTGAAACCTTAAGCACCTGTAAGACGACTTCTATGAGCTCCAATCCTGAAAATTCTAACTCCTCAAGAACCATGCGCTCAGGCACAGGGTCCTGGGATCCAGGCACGTTATTCTGCCATGGGACAAAGTCAACAGATTGTGACTGAGGGGCAGGCTGATTGGATTCTTACCAGACAGGACCAAGATCATCGAGTATCAGGCCTGCCTGGCCCAGTCTGGAGCCATCACAATTGTTGTTGCAGACTCCCCCTCAGTTTTAGGAGTACTTTCTGAATGAGCATAAATGGCAGGAAGGCATACAGAAACGTCCCTGTCCAGTCCAGTACCAGGACGTCCACTGGGACTGTTCCTCTGCCTGGTTGGTCTGCAACAAAATTGTGGGAGTTGATGATTCTCCCAAGATACAAGCAGGTTTAACATTGGGAGTGCCCCACTTTCTGAACACTGTGGCCAGAACCTGCTGGTTTAATGCCCGCTTGCGATTTCCCTGGTTAACTGGAATCTGCCAGGACATTGTCTTTGCCTGGCAGATGAACAGCAAATATGTCTGCCTCTAAGGAATGTGCCAGGTCCCAGATCCTCATTGCCTCTGGGCACAGTTTTGAGGATCTTGTTCCTCCCTGCTTGTTTACGTAGTACATTGTTGTGGTGTTGTCTGTCCTGATTTGGACAGTCTGACCCTGTTGACGGGAGAAAGAAGACTACATTGCTAGCAGTACTGCTCTGAGCTCCAGGTGGTTTATGTGTTCTAGTGACCCCTGTGGGCTCCATGTGCCACTCACTGTGAGGTCCTGCAGGTGGCTTCACCCTAGGAGTGAGGCATCTGTAGTAGGAATACCAGTTGGTGACTTCTGAAGCAAGGGAATGCCCTCTCTGAGGCCGCTTTCCTTCCACCACTGTAATACACCCACTAGTGCTTTTGTCATTGGCACTAGCTTTGAGAGTGGATGCTATCTTTGGAACCAGCAGTCCCTTAAGTGGTGCTGAGTATGTCTCATTTGGAACTTGGCCCATGAAACCACAGCTGTGGATGCGGCCATGTGGCCTAGTAACTGTAGAAAGTACCATGAAGGTCTTATCTGACCTGCTGTGAATGACTCTACTATTGCTATCAAAGCTGTAACTCTGGCCTGCAGGAGGAAGGCTTTCCCCTGCAGGGTGTTAAGCTCTGCTCCTGTGAAGTCCAGTATTTGAACAGGCTCTAGCTGGGACTTCTGCAGGTTTATCAAGAATCCCAGCTTCTCCAACATGCTTTTTCCAACTGGAGTGAGCACCTTGCCTCTTGTTCTGTTTTCCCTGGGACTAACTAGCTAGTCATCCAGGGAGGGGAAAACCACCAATCCTTGTTTTCTTACATGTGCTGCCACCACAGCCAGGCACGTTGGAGCTGAAGTGAGACCAAATGGGAGAGCTGTGAACTGGTACTGGCAGTTCCCCAGCTTGAATCTGAGGTACTTCGGCCACATAGGTACTTCAGCTTGAGGTACTTCAGCCGGAATCCAGCTGCACAAAGGTGAAAGTGCATCCGAGAGGACTGGAGGGAAAAATGGGCCAGAATAAAAGAGAGTACAGTAAAGGCAACAAACTTGTACATCAGGCAAATAAGCAACAGTAGAAGGAAGAGGAGACTATTACGGTTCTCAAGGGAAGCGGCAGAAAAGGTAAGGGCAAAAACAGTGGCATTCAGAGGGTATAAGGAGACCAAGAGAGTGGAGGACAGAGAATTGCATCAGGGAAACAGAGGGAGACAGACAAGGCAGTAAGAAGCACAAAAGCGCATGTGGAGGAAAGAATAGCCCCATACTGTATCGAAGGGGGACAAAACATTTTTTCAGGTATATCAGCGAGAAAAGGAAGACCAAGGGAGGGACTGCACAGTTAATAAAGGAGGCAAGGGGCTATACTGAGGAGGACCAAGAAAAGACAAACATCTTAAACAAATATTTCCTGTCAGTGTTCATAGTTGAGGGTGATGGAGAAGGGCCACAAATAAACACCAAGAGATGGGGGGTAGTGAACACCAGTCCCTTTTCTGAGGAGCAGGTCAGGAAAGCACTTGCTAATCTCAGGGTGGACGATGCCATAGGGCCAAATGGGGTGCATCCCAAGACTGTTAAAGGAATCAGGGAGGTGCTAGCTGCACAATTGACAGACTTGTTTAACAGTTCACTTGAGACTGGCATGGTCCCAGAGGACTGGAGAAGGGCAGACGTAGTCCCACTTCACAAACATGGTAGCAAGGAGGAGGTGGGAAATTACACACCTGTCAGCCTGACATCTGTAGTAGGGAAATAGATGGAAACACTATTAATGGAAAGAATCGTGGAACACCTGGAATCCAACAGACAGCAGGACTCAAGGCAGCACAGCTTTACAGAGAGGAGGTCATGCCAAACATATCTGATATATTTTTCTGATTCGGTAACCAAGGGAGTTGAATCGGGGGGGGGGCGCGGTGGATGTGGACTACTTGGACTTCAGCAAGGCCTTTGACACTGCTCCACGGAGGAGACTGGTAAAAAAGCTGGGTAGCATGGGGAAGGCAATCTGGAGACCTGGGTTTGAATCTCACAGCCCCCGTTTGCATACTGTTTGACCCTGAGCAAGTCACTTAACTTCCTAGTGCTCCCAGGTCACACCTGTAAACAAGCTTCCAGCTTAGTGTGTCTCTCCTGGTAAAATAAAATAAAAAACCTGGGTAAAAAACTGGTTGGGGATAGGAGGCAGAGGGTCGTGGTAAATGGAGTTCATGCTGATGAGTGGTGTGTGACCAGCGGGGTACCACAGGGGTCACTACCGGGGCCAGTCCTCTTTAATGTCTTCATTAGCGACACAGCAGAGGAACTAGAAAGGAAGGACTGCCTCTTTACGGATGACACTAAGACCTGCAACAGGGTGGACACTCCAGAGGGGGTACAAAGGATGAAATGAGACTTGAAACTACTGCAGTGACCAAACGTTTGGCAGCGAAGGTTTAATGCAAAAAAAGTGTCAAATAATGCATTTGGGCCACAGAAACCCAGGGGTGCAGTACAAAATGACGGGAGAGAGACCTGCAGCGACCAAGCAGTAAAGGGACCGGGGGGGGGGGGGTAATCATATCGTATCACATGAAGGTGGCCAGACAATGCAACGGAGCGATTGGGAGAGCTACTGGGATGCTGGGATGTATAGGCAGGGGCATTACCAGTAGGAAGAGGAAAATTGTGTTGCCATTATATAGGTTTTTAATAAGATCCCACCTGGAGTACTGTGTCCAGTTTTGGAGGCCACATCTCAGAAAGGACATAGACAGGATGGAGGCCATCCAAGGAGGGCTACCAAGATGGTACAGGGTCTACATCAAATGTCCAATGAGGAGAGGCTAAAGGAAAGAAAAATGTACACCTTGAAAGGGAGGAGGGATATGATTGATACCTTTACAATACTTCACAGGGGTGACTAAGGTACAAGTGGGAGGTATTTTTCAGAGGAAAGGGTGCTCCAGAACAAGGGGCCACGATCTGAAGCTGGAGGGGACAGGTTCAGGAGAGATGTGAAGAAATACTTCTTCACAGAAAGGGTAGTGGTTGCCTAGAACAGTCTTCTGGCTGAGGCAGTGGGGGCAAAAACAGTGGATGGATTCAAAAAAGCCTGAGGCAAGGGAATCATATGAGACCGATAATGGGGCGGAAGAGAAAGTGCCATGGACCTGGCGGGATCTACAGTGTAAACAATGCAACAAAAAAAGGGCACACTGAATGGGCCATGTGTCCATTATCTGCCATCAGTTTCTATGTTTCAACTTTCTGAGAAATCCGTAGTCTTGCTTTGAGTATCCTTGGAAAGGATGGTAGTCCTTAGCCAGTAAAGCCTTCTCAAGGACACTGCATGTGCAGTATCATTAGTGTCCACCGCCGTGTGGAAATTATATTCTGCGGCATCCAGGCCTGATCTTGCTGTACCAATCAGGTCCTGTGCCACATCATCTTCTGCTCTTTCTGCCACTGCCAGAAATGTGTTCCAAAGTGCTTTCTGGTACTGTGCTATATGTGCTGAATAAGCTGCCTGCCTGATCAGGGAAGCCGCTGTACAAACTTTTTCTGCCACAGTATCTAATTTTTTTTTTTTTTTTTTTTTTTTAGAGTCTTTTTCAGGGAGCTGCATAGACAAAGTAATTTTGGCTCTCTCACAAGCAGCAGCCTGGACTACCCCATGATGATCAGGACGGGCATACAGATACTCCACTCCCTGTTTGTTCACCGGATATTTTCCCTCAATTTTTTGGTTGATGGCTGCAGCTGAAGTGGGTGCAGCTACAATTCTTGCTATGGTATTTTTTTTTTTTTTTACTCTGTTTCTAACCCCTGGCTTCCTGGTCGGCTATTCCATCTGCACTTCCCTTTCTCCGGCCACCATCCGGCCTGCTCCCAGCTCCAATTAGGGCCCTCGCCTTCTTCCCCCATGGTCGGGTGGTGGAGAGCACCCAACTCTTCCCACCATACCGGATCCAGTTCCGGAGATACCCCGTGAAGCTGGGGCACCCATAGATGACCATCAAGCCACCATGACCAGGACACCTTTTTCTCATTCATTATTGTGCTCCCCTGAGAGTGGGGCATGCAATGACTGTACTGAAGAAACTATGACAAAGGTCAAACCGTGTCTCCTGTAAAAGGAACCAATCAATTAGGGTGAAAGGGCACAGCAGAACTGGAAAATGAAAATACTCCATTCTCTGTAAACTGGATAGCTAAAAAAAGTAAACCACTAAACAACGTGCAAAAGAAATGTGATTTACTAGCCAAAATAGTCACAATAGCCAAATTGGACAGTCTCCGGTCCCCAAGAATCAAAATGGGAACTGGAGAACCCTTAATTTACAAACAAAACCAGAGTAAATGCAGAGTAATTGAGAAAACCAACTAAATTCACTTTTTCATATATATAACTACAAAATAAAAACCCAACTGGTGAACCAGTTGTTACCGGAGTTCACTACGGGGTGACTGCTCTCTTCAGGTGGAGAAACAGATTTCAGCAATGGCCAGAGTGGAGTGTGGTTGCAGAGTTTGAACCTACATTCCAAATTCGAAAATCTGCATAGGTTCCATCTCCGGAGTGTCACTCTCAGCCGAGATGACTGCATAAAGTGTAAACATCTAAGTGAGGGATTCCTGGGGTTAGAATGTTTTGGAAACTCATCAGAAAAAAAAAAAACACATGCATAGCAATTGCCTAGAGGATAACATCCAGCATGGTTTTCGGAAAGGAAGGTCTTGTCAGACAAATTTAATAAAGAAAATTTTCTATTTGGTGAATAAGGCACTTGCCATAGCAAAACCAGTAGATGATGTGTTCCTGGACTGTACTAAGGCCTTTGATTCCATACCTCACACATTACTAATTAAAGAAATGGATAGAAGGGGCTGCCCAATGGCTCAGCTGGAAGGGCTTCATACTTCCATATCGACAACCTGGGTGTGGAAGTGAGCTTGGCTCTGCTCGGGTCTGGCAGCCAGGCTGGAGACTGCTTCCAATGGGAACGTGAGCCAGCTGGGGAAGGAGACAGACCAGCTCAAGTGCAGCAGTGGCTCCTTGCAATAAGCCAGGGAGCTTGCTCCCTTGCAAGTGGTGGCGCATACCCAGAGCGCACTGCTGCATTCGAGGTCGACTGAGACACGCTGGCCATCTTGGGTGGTGGAAGGGAACAAGGGAGAAAAGCAGGAGGGGAAAAAGTGGAGCCTGGGCTACAAGAGGCCCTGCTCACTTCCTGCAGGCCCGCAGTGTCACTCTGGGATGCCTTGGTGGAAGCTGGATGTGTGCTTGGAGAAGTAATCTGCGAGGACCATGGCCAGGTAAACACCGGGAGGAGATAGGCACCGGTGATGCAGGGATACAGCAGGTACAGAAGCAGCCATTCAGGTATCCCCGAGAAGTATAAATAAATAATGAAAAAAAGAGAGAGAGAGAGAGAGAGAGAGATGGCTAGAGTGGGAATAAATAAATGCCTGGTGAAATGGGTAGATTCCTAGCTTAGTAATGGGAGACAAAGGGTGCCATTAACAGGTCTTATGTCCAGCTGGGATGATGTGACAAGTGGAGTGCAACAGAAGTCACTGCTGGGGCAACCCCTCCCCTTTTTTTTTTTTTTTAAATACTTTATTGATCTGCATGGTACCTACAATAAGTATACGGATGTCAGAGATACAAAACCGATGTCTACTATACAAAATTCACCCAAGTCAAACCATACAAATAATGAATGGTACTTTCATGTTTTTTCCACTCCAACATTAACAAACAAAATAAATTAACTAAGGGATATGACCGATAGCACAATAGTGCTGTCATGTAGATCATACTAACATACTAAAATGCCAGCAGAATAGGCCTAACGGTCTTTTGCGTCTGCTCGTTTGGTCAGCCCCCACCCTGGGAGCTGACCTTGCTGTCCCCCTCGACTTTTCTGGCTTCTCCCTTCCCAGTTCCAGATATTCTCGCTGCATTGGATTTTGCTTCCAGAACCCTTCCCCTGTACCTGTCCCACCCCCTCTTGAACCCCTCCACTGTCTCTGCCTCCACCAGCCCCCTAGGCAGCGCATTCCATGGCTCCACCACCCTCTCAGTAAAGTAGCACCTCCTCCTTTCTCCCCTGAATCTTCCCCCTTCAGCTTCCACCCATGCCCTCTAGTGGCCCCCTCCGCCTTCCTTCGAAGCACCCTGACTGTTCCTCCCCATTTAGCCCCTTCATGTACCTGAAGACCTCTATCGTGTCCCCCCAGTCCCTTCTCTCTTCCAATGTATCCATATTTAGCTCTTCGAGCCTCTCCTCATAGGTCCTGTCCCCCAAGCCCCAAATCATTTTGGTTGCCCTCCTCTGGACCCTATCCAGGAGTTTAATGTCCCTCTTTAAGTGTGGCCTCCAAAACTACAGGCAGTACTTGAGGCGCGGCCTCACCAAGCAGTTATATAGAGGGAGTATCACTTCCCTCCTTCTGGAGGTGATCCCCCTAGCGATGCATCCCAGCATCCTGTTGGCCTTGGCTGCTGCCCTCCTACAAGTCTCCGAGTTGTTCATCTTGACATCCACCCCCACCCCCAGGTCCCTCTCAGCCATCGGGACTTGTAGCACCCCCCCCTCGGGTGTACACTTGGCCCGGGTTTCTGGCCCCCAGGTGCAGTACCTTGCATTTCCCTGCATTGAACCTCAGCTTCCACTTTCTAGACCATCTTCCAAAGCCTCCAGGTCCCCTGTAGGGCCACCTCCTCCTCCCCATCCACCACCGCCCCAGTTTTGAGTCATCCGCAAAGAGACTCATCTCACTCCTGATACCTGTCCTTATGTCAGAGACGTAGGTGTTGAACAGGAGGGGCCCAAGGACTGATCCCTGTGGGACCCCACTAATGACCCTCCTTGGGGATGAGACTATACCGCCAACTACGACCCTCTGGGTCTGGTCCTGGAGCCAACTGCCTATCCACCTGATTATCTGGTTCCCCACCCCTATTTCTCCCAGCTTATCCAACAGGCCCACATGAGGAACAGAGTCAAATGCCTTGCTGAAATCTAGAAAGAGGATGTCCACTGGTCTACCCAGGTCCAAGGCACTCGTCACCCAGTCACATTTACTTAAATACAAAGGAGGAAGAATGAGAGCACTCTGGTTGGGCCACACCCCATGTATGAATTTAGCATAAACAACTAAGCCATCTGCAACAAGTCAATAAGATATACAGAGTCCCAATAGTGCCGGCTGCAATACCACCATTGAGGTAACACACCTCACCTTAGACTGAACAAAGTTTTCTTGCTCGGTCTCAATTAATCACTGGGGTAATGAAGTACTGTTTTAACTTTTCAGTTGAACTCATGCCACCTGGGGGAGCTAAAACTTCTGAAAGAGTACGACCAGATATGTTACCAAGTTTAGGGGGGTAACTGTAACTGGAGTGCCTCACTCCATTTATTCCTTACATGACTAGACCCACTGTTGCGCTCATATGAACTGCTGCAGTGACAAAATTTCCCCCTTCATCTGTAGAAAGGCCGTCAAGGTGGGAAGGGGCGCAAACTCTGTGGTGTGTCTCCTTCTCTTTGGTTTTCAGGTCTAAGCTGGTGGGTAACAAAGTCCCAAATTCACACATAGCAAAACCTGTCTCCTGGGCCAACCCTTTATTTATTTAATTTTTTAACCAGGAGAGACACACTAAGCTGAAGCTTGTTTACAGGTGCAACCTGGGAGCACAAGTAAAGTGACTTGCTCAGGGTCACACAGTACGCAAGGTATGTCATCCATGGGTTGTTAACAAGGGGGTGGGTGCATATTGAGTAATGTGCATTGTTCTGGTCCCCATACACCGCCCAGTATGATTAAGAATCTGAAAGAAAAAAAGCTTATGAAGAGAAACGGCAGGACTTAAATCTCTAGACACTGGAATTAAGAAGACTGGGGGAAGACATTTCTTGATGAACAGAGCTACTACAAATTCTGAGTTGTGTAACTGTTTGGGGCTTGAAATTAAAGACGAAACGTATGACAGAAGAGGACATAATCAACAAATCACTGGGAAAAAAAAAACTATAAAACAGCCAGGAAAGGTACTTGGATATTACAGAGGGTAGTAAATATGTGCAATGAACTACCAAACAGCATAGTCGAAAGTGGGATATTGGTTAACTTACATTTGAAAACACACTTGCATCTGTATCTGAATGGCTACCTTTAAAAAAAATACTTAGTAACTGAAGCACAAGGAAATAACAGGTTATACCCATAGAGCAGTGGCAAGCCTAAAATAGGCTAACCACTTTACTTTGCTCATAAGATCTGTAAGATCCGGACCCACAGCACTGTTGTTACTCAAAAAGGAAGTGTAGAATCTGGTCAGTTAGCACAGGAGTGCTACCACTCGCTACACCAGTGATCTGGGTTCAGAAGACAGCACAGGTGATGGAAGGAGGGTTAAGTGTCCCAGCAGAGTCTCTCCTCCTTTCAGGATTAAGGGAGGTGATCTCTTCAATGCTACCCCCACTTGGGTGTTCTCAGGCAGTGACATAACAGGAAACCTTATGAACTGGGGAAGGGGGGGGGCCATGTAGGGATCATACACATTTCCTTAGTAACAAATTATGGGGAGGAGAAATATATAAAATATAAATGGAATGCAGGCAGAATTGTATCTAATTATTATGTTTTAAAAGTTTTCTTTGAGGTGTCACTAGCTCTTTGTTTCTTTCTTCAGCCTTACTTTAGCCAAGGTTGTGCCATTCTGCCTTTTATTATAAATACCAGTGAATTACACAAAAAAAAAAAAAACTGAAAGACCGAAAGAGTATGTTCCTTTCTAAAAAGCAGAATTAATGTGTTATCCTAGTTGAAATCCAATGCTGGGGACAGGTCTAAAGGGCAGTTTGCTATTATTGGAGGAATACTGGGACCAGATGAGAGATCCAACTAGTTACACCTAATGTGACCGGTAGCAGCCTTTTGTTCATGCATACTAACAGCGAAAGTCTTCACTCTGAAGAAACTCAATGTATGGAGCGGAACGTCAGGTTAGTGGTGTTCCCATTGTTGCTGTGTTCACTTTTGTTAGCACCATTTTAAAAACCAAATGTTGTAAAAGCCTTTTTAATCATCTTTTGTTGTACAGACCCTCTGCAGGTGTGAGTGCTCTTTTTCAGTATTGGGACATTTGAAGTTTTAAAAGTAGCACCACTATACCTTGGATGTGACCTCACCTTTCATTTTGTTTTTATAAAGCCTTCACTCTGTCTAGGGGTAGCAGTCATCATTTAAAAGCAGTTAATATTTTCTTAACTTGCAGTCCCCTTTAGTATAGAACACAATATGGAACTAGGAAATCAGATGCTGCTGCACTCAGAAAACAATTTGAACTCTCCTGGGAACTCAGAACACACACCAGCAAACCAACTGGGGCTTCAGCTATGAACAAGGGTGATGGGAAATGTCAGGGAAAAAAAAGCTGCACCATTCCCTTTCGGCACCAGCACAAGACTTGTCTGTACCATGATCATACGCTGCAGTCTAGGGTATGTATGCCTACCTCAAACACACATCAGAAATACAATGAACTATTACATCTCATTAGCCCATCACACACATACAATGTCTAAATAATCTAGGCTGTCACAAAGCAACTCCCACACCCCATCTGTAAAGTTGCTTGTGTAGTTAAGACCAAGGCCAGCCTGTCAGCACAGTGGCAGAGCTGCTGCTCACTATGCCAGCAACTGGTATCACACCCCAAGTCTGAATGGAAGGGTGGCAGGGGTGGGTTGGGGGATCAAGCCTCCTAGAGGGCACTATTCTTCTTTAGGGAGGGTTGAAGCCAGGCTCCAGCACAGCACTGCCAACTGGGGGACCACAAGTGGAAATGCAGATGGAGCTGGAGGTAGGACAGCGCTTAACGACTCTGCATAGAGGAACGCAAGCTGTGCACACACAGTGTAGCCCTAGCATGCAGGCATCTGCAGAGGGGAGAGACAAAAGGAGAGAAAAATATATTCATGCACACACACTTCTGGTAGAACTACTACGAAACACCAACATGCACTTTACCAACACCCAGAATCTCAACACCAAAATCCTGACCCACGGATTCCCAACATGGAAATGTTGCCTGTGGCAGCATGTTTCAGGGGGCTTTGCCCCCCCCCCCCCGCACCCCCCTTAATAAATACAACAAATTCCGTTGCGGGTAACATTTCCATGTCAGGAATCTGTGGGTCGGGATTTTTGTGTTGGGTGTCGGTAAAGTGTATGTCTATCAATCGTAATACTCCTCTTCTGGTAGCCTCAAACACCTGACATGCATGTTTCCTATTTTTTTTTACATGTACCTAGTAAAGGAGGCTCCCAAATTTCCTTTGGAGCATAAAAAATAAATTCCCTGGCTAACAGCATGGTAACTCGGGCCCTACGCAGCCACAGTGTCCATCACTACCTCTAGGTGCTTCGGTGAGGAAGGGAAGAACCTGCCCTGATCCAGTCGTGCTCCAAAAGTAAGCCAGCCTGGAGTCGTTGGAAAGTGAGGGTCACAGCTGAGATGACAGTGCTGAGTGGTCGCTTGGGAAAGATAGGGAGCAGGACCAGGATGGAAAAAGTACAAATTAAAAAAAAAAAAAAAGACTATATAATTAGTACATACTGGAAAAAAAACACTGCTACCACCAACACAGATAAAATAAGCCCTACCAGTGAAACTGATTTTTAGTAATTCATCCATGCAAAGTAAATCATGTTAACTCAGGAGCACAGGAATGTTATATGGAAAAAAGAGGAAAGCTCCATCATTTTCATCTGGGAACCCGTGACCAAGCAACCCGTTTTATTTCTCCCAGGCATTCTAAGTTCTCTAAGAACAATGCACAGTGTTGCCCCTTCTTCCCCAATTACTTGAATGCTGTACCCAGTAATGTTAGTCTCCGTGATAGTCTCCATGAGGAACAGATCCTACCTGAGTTTAAAAGATTCAACAGTCCCAACTTGCACAGATTGTTTTGAGAGCTGCTTCTTTTCAGGGTAAAACAATGCTTCCTCACATTACCCTTAACAGTAACCCTCTTTAAACATGGGTATGCCATATAGCTCTGTTAACTCAAACAAGCTGAAAAGTTCTTCCTGATCAGCATTATACACTTCAGTTAAAATAAAAAAATACAATTAATCTTCTTTTTCCCCCACATACCAAGCTTCTCTAAAGGTTCCCCAAGCTCAAGCTTTGTCTCCATTTCCTTAATCATTTTAACTGCTCTCTGCTGAACCCTCTCGACTGCTGCAATATCTATTTTATGCAGTGGTAACCAGAACTGCACACTGTTCTCCAAGAGCGGCCTTATCAGTGATCTATAAAGGGGCAGAAGCAGATCGCTCTCACAATGTTATGCCCCTTTTCCTGCAGCCCAGCACTTGATTTTCCATACCTATTACCTCTGCCCATTACTGTAAAAGCTTCCATTTCCTATCATGGATGGCCCCCGGGTCTCGTTCATGGTAAACTGCTGCTAGGTGTTTGCCACGTAAATAGTACAATACCTCCAGTCTGAATTCCTTGAGCCCAACTGAAGTACCTTACACTTAACAACATTAAACTCCATTTGCTGCTGTTGGCCCACTCCACTGTACATTTAAGCCCCAGTGCAGAGTTGTAGACAGTCTTCCTCTTTCCTGGAAACACTATGGCACAGTGGTCAAAGCGCAGAACTGTGAACATGGAGACACAGGTTTGAATGCCACAACCACTACTTGTGTAATACTAAGCAGGTCACTCAACTTCTCTGTGCTCTTTCCCTATGCCCAACACTCTGATCTTTCTTGCCTTAACTTACTGTACCTGTGCTCACCTAATGACATCTGACAAGTGTTCATGGATTTTAAAGTGCTTTGAGATACATACAGTATGTATGAAAGGCACTATATAAAACAAAATTTGTTTCTGTTCCTTGAACCTACCAGGCTTATCAGCTTTGTGTCATTCCAAAAAAAAATAACCTTACCGGACACCTCTGACTTTAGGCCATTAATAAAAATTCTAAACAGTAGGGGTCCATATGTTGACCCCTGGAGCACCCCACTGGTGACTTCCTTCCAGCCTGATGCTGTCCCACCATGCACAACTGCCCATGCGTCATACTGCTTAACCAACATTCCATCCATTGCACTATATTTTCTGTAATTCCAAGTTTCATAAATTTCTGAACCAACTTCTCATGAGGAACTGCACTGAATGCGTTACTGAAACCAGCTACGTATATGATATCAACTGCCTTTCCTATCTAGTTCCTTTGGTATATTCTCAAAGGAGTCAACAAGTAAGACTGGCGTGATCGCCTTTTAAAGAACCCATGCTGACTCCCCTTCAACAGTTCTATTCTGTCCAAATCTAATCTGCGATAATTATCTACAGTATTTTTCTCAAAGTTAAGGTCAGGTTTATGGCCTTTAGTTACAGTACCTGGGCTACTTCCACTTCCTTTTTTATTTCATATCATGTTTATTCCCCTTCATGTGTTTTGCTACATTCTGTCTTGAGGCAATAACACAGCTTTACCTTAGTCTCTTATCAATCAGTTGCCCTGCGGTGCTAGGCCAAAGGGTCAGCATCTCCTTCCAGAGTACCCTAGGTATGGGTGACATGGACTGCAAGGGGCCCAGAGTGTAATGGGCTTCATCTTGCTAAGTCGGGGTGTTTTCACTTGTTTCCTTCCCTAACCCTAGACACAAATGACATGACAGCAGGAGCACACACCAAACGAGTACTGCGCTTGAGTGCCTGTTATTGCCTCTTTAAAGAAAATTTAAGTTTTTTTTTCCGAAAACATAGCCACTTAGAACTGGAGCAGGACTCTGGGGCATCTGTACATTTCAGTAAGAAATAAATCTGCTGTCAGAACACTGGGAGAAGCATGACCACAGTGCAATGTTTAAACTGAAACATTCTAAAGTTGTATATCCAGGGCAACAACTCAGAGCTGAGATGACTACAGACTGTAAGACATCACTAGTAACCTATCTTTGCTTGAACTCCACACATGAACTTCAGATTTAATATGTATCTTGATCCCAGTTATTTAAAGGCACATTAACTGCAGAAATACAAAATGTTATGCCTAGTAATGTTAGCTTTACACTTATCGCAGCAACTGATGTTTTTTGTGTTTGTAGCATTAAATGTTATGTTCTCACCCCCAGGTCACACATTTATGGGAACAGTCAGCACAAAGGGTCCCACACTCAAGTGAGAGGCTGGTCCCAATATGCACTTTGTGTGCAAAAAATACAGGTTACTCACCTGTAACAGGAGTTCTAGGAATGGTATATGTTGTTCATCCACACTCATTGGCAGTATCCTTGCCGCTTTAAATCTTGCCGGAAGGTCTTCAAGCTTGCTCCTCCCACCCACCCGGGTGTCATAACTCTCGGCTCCGCCCCATGACGCCAGATCTGACCCGCTGGAAGCTCAGGTTGTGCGTCAGCCGGGAGGTCGAGGAATGTAGGATGAACAACATATACCATTCCTAGAACTCCTGTTACAGGTGAGTAACCTGTATTTCTAGGGACATGGATATGTTGTTCATCCACACTCATTGGCAGACTCCTAGCAGTTCTCCGGGAGGAGGGAGGCAAGACGACACCCCATATACTTACTTTGGGAAAGAGAGATGAGAACCGAGGCCCCAAAACCAGCATCCCGGCGTGACTCAAGGTCGATGTGGTAGTGGTAATGAAGGTGTTTGCTGACTTCCAGGTAGCAGCCCTGCAGATTTCCTGGATAGGGACGCCCTGGAAGCAGCCACTGCAGCAGTATGGCGGTAGAATGAGCTCTTATCCTCTTGGGAGGCTCCATGCCCGCCAACTTATAGCAGAGATCTATGCAGGAGGTTACCCACCTGCTTATCGTCCGCTTGGCTGCAGGTCTGCCAGATGCGGCTTCAGCGAGGTGACAAACAGCTGGCGAACCTCTCTCGACTTCAGCCGCGCGCCCTTATAATAAGCGAGCGCCTCTAGGGTCCAGAGTATGGAGCCCATATTCGCCTCCGAGGTGTGATTGGGTAGAACACCGGCAGAGTCAACACCTGGTTAAGGTGAAACTCCACACCACCTTCGGAAGGAATTTCGGTGGGGCGAGGACAACCTTGTCCCTGTGGAAGACCAGGTAAGGAGACTCGATGGAAGCGCCTGGAGCTCTCCCATCCTTCTGGCTGACGTGATAGCCACCAAGAAGGCGGTCTTCCACGACAGGTGAGAGAGCACACCTGTGCATAGGTTCGAATGGCTTGCCCATGAGCTTTGCCAGTACCAGCAGTAGATCCCACGAGGTGGGGGGTTCCCGTACTGGAGGGAAATGTGATCAAGGCCTTTGAAAAGCGCCAGACCACCTTCTCCTGCGCCATCGACTGCTTCCCGCCCGCTCCGTAAGCAGAGATGGCTGCCAGGTGCACCCTTAGGGTCGCGACCCAAGCCCTTGACTAGAAAGGGACCATAAATAGTCCAAGATGCTTGCCAAGGAACAGGAGGAAGGGTCCAAGCCTTGTTCTGACACCAAATGGAAAACCTTTCCATTTGAAGGCATAGCATTTTCTGGTCGACTTACGGACGCTCAACTACATTGAGGACCTCGCGGAAAGACCCAAGGCCTGGAACTCTAGCCGCCAGGAACCAGGCCAGGGTGCAGGGATTGAAGGTCCGGATGGAACACCTTCCCTGATTGACTGAGAGCAGGTCCGGGCGAGCTGGAAGCTGCCGCGAGTCCTGGAGCTGAGACTGAGGAGATCTGGGTACCAGAACTGGCGAGGCCAGTCTGGGGCTATCAGAATCACCTGCGCCTTGTCCCTCCTCGCCTTGAGAAGCACCTTGTGGATCAAGGGAAATGGGGGAAAGGCGTAAAAGAGGCCCGGGGTCCATTGCCTCGAGAAGGCATCCCCCTGCAGCGAGCCCTGCTGAGGGGGCGGGCATGGAACAGACTCAGCCTCTGCTCTCCATGGAGGCAAACAGGTCCACCTGAGGTGTGCCCCAAAGGGAGAACAGATACTGTACTACCTCCGCAGGAGAGACCACTGTGGATGCAGCCCCATCCGCCCAGGGCTCGGCCAGGGTGTTGGAGGCCCTGCCACGTGAATGGCTAGGAGATCCGCCCAGGCTGCGCACGAGCGACCAAATGCGGAGAGCTCCTTGCATAGAAGCATGGAGCGGCCCCGCCTCTGGCGGTTCAGATAGTACATGGTCGTGGTATTGTCCGCCTGACCGGACCACTTGACCCCGGAGGAACGGAGCAAAGGCGGTGAGAGCTAGGCGGACCGCCGAGCTCCAGCAGGTTGATGTGGCATCGACTCCGGGACCAGAGGCCATGAGCCCGTGTTCCCCAGATGGGCACCCCAACCCATCAGAGAGGCATCGGTCGATAGAGAGACCGCCGGCTCGGGCGGACGAACGGGATGCCCTCCTGCAAATGAACTGGAACGGTCCACCACTGGAGAGCTGCTCCACATCCCCATGTGTCACCGAACAAGCTGGTCCAAGGGATCGCAGCTGCCAGGACCACTGGCTGGCCAGTCCCCACTGAAGGGACGATGTTCCAGCGGGCCCAACGGACCACGCTGGTGCAGGCCGCCATGAGACCCAGGAGGCGAGGAAGTCCCGGCAGGGCGCAATTGCCCAACCAGAAATGATCGGGCAAAGGAGGAAAGAACCTCGCCCTGTCCGCCGGAGCCGCGCCTGGCTCGAAGAGAGTCGAGCTGCGCCCGATGAATAGAATCACCTGCTTCGCTCGAGTTCCGACTTGGCCTCGCTTGATAAGGAGGCCCAGTTGAGAGCAGACCTGAGGGCCAGATCTCTGACCACTCCGCCTCCTCCCTGAGGGAGCTGCTATCAGCCAGTCGCCCAGGTAAGGGTACACCCGACCCTCGGCCGGAGGAATGCTGTCACCACTGCCATGCATTTGGTGAAGACCCTGGGAGCTGGAGACAAGTCAAGGGCATGGCTTGAACTCAAGAGGGATCCTCCGCCGGAAGCGAAGGAATCTCTGGTGAGATCGACTGGATAGGGACGTGAAAACACGCCCTGCAAGTCCAGAGAGCAGAACCACACGCCGCTCCAAGGATGGTATTATCTGAGCCAGAGTGACCATCCTGAAGGTTCGAGACCTTAGGAACTTGTTTAGGTCGGTAGGTCGAGAATGGGCGCCAGCCCTCGTCTGCTTCGAACCAGGAAGTACCTGGACACAAACCCTGGGTCTGAAGGAGGGTCCACCACCTTCTTACCACCTCCTTCTGGAGGAGGAGAGCCGATGTCGCTCGACGAGCCGCCAGTGAGGCTGGGGATCCGGCCCCCGAGGGGCGACGGCCTGAAGGGTGGTGCCTGTCAATTCCAGAGGCAGGCTCTTCCCACCACCTCCAAGACCCACCTGTCCGTGGTAACAGCGACCAGGCGGAACGGAAGTGCTGAGCCGCTCCTCCACGGGGACCTAGGGCAAGGACGGGGTGGGGGCGACACCTCAGCCCGGCCACTGGGCAGGCTTGAGGAGGGACCGCCGAGGGACCTCCTGGGCCTTTCCTCCTGCCTCCTGTTAGAGGAAGCCGGCGGCTTGGGTTTGGGATGCCAAGGCCGAGCCTGCTGGCCCTGACGTTGCTGGGCCGGGCCCGCCGGGGGCACAGAAGGACGAAAGGGCTTAGGCTGTGGTTTGCGGCCTTTGTCCTTCTGAGCGGAAGAGACCGAGTCCAAGGTGGCATTGGACTTCTCGATCCTCTGCAGGTGACCTTCCACCCCAGGGCCGAAGAGGTCAGTCCCCAAAAAGGGAACATCCGCCAACTTGTGCTGGGTATCCGAAGTAAAGGTGGATATCCTCAGCCAAGCTCGCCGACGGATAGCCACCGCGGCCGCCACCGATCTGGCACATGAGTCCCCTATATCCAAAGCAGTCTGAGCTGCTGTTTGGCCACTGCCTGCCCTGGTCCCGCACCTGCTTAACCGCTGTCTGCAGATCGGGGGGAAGATGAGGGATGACTCATCCAGGGAGCCCAACAGGGCATGAGAAAATGTGCCATGAGGACGGCCGAACTGGCCTGGACGGGCGTGAGGACGCAGCGAGGACCTTTTCGCCCACATAGTCCAATTCCCTGACTCTTTGTCAGGAGGTTTGTCCACATCCCTGGCGTTGCCGGGCGCTCCGGAAAACGCTGTCGGTAACCAACCCCTCAGCAGAGGGTGTTCAAAACCGGACAAGGAACCGGTGGACCGTTACTTCCTGGCCATCCTGGCCGGGCGAGGGCAGGAAGCAGGGCGCTGCCAAAGTTCCAGTGCCGACCCACTATGGCCTCGCCACCGAAAGGCCTCCGTCGGAGAATCCCCCGTCCAGAATCTCCGTGAGGGGATACCTGGTCTGCTTTGGAACGGGTTCGAGCTCCATCCCGGTAGACTCCGAGATGAGCCAAGCAGTCCTAGGAAGGACGACGGGCTATCGCCCATTGACTGACCTCCTGAAGACCCAAGTCCAGTCGCTGAGAAGAAGGAGGAATCATTTCGACTCGGAAGAGTCCTCAAGAGCTGCTCTGGCCTGAGCCACCCTTCACCTGCCGAGGTCGGTCGGGAGTGAGGGTAACTGACAGCCGATGGGTAAACCCTTAGCCGACCGATAATCTCTTGCCCGGAGCCCCAACTGGTGGCTGTGGAGGCGGAGGTTCCACCGAATCGGTGGAGCAGCTGGTTTTGGCCGAACAACCGCCTGGTATAGGCCTCGACAAGTCGAGGTTGCCGGCTGCCCGTGACAGTTACTTAATGGCCGGGAAGGCGCCGGAGTCGGCTTATTCCTGCCAGGAGGAGCTGTTGCAAGAGCAAGGTCCCTCGTATCACGACGACTTCATACTCAAGCCTCCTCATCCGAGGAGGAGGACGAGGACGAGCGGGCGACGCCGCTACCACGGTGCCAAGACCGAGACCGCTTTGACGGTGGGAACGCTGGACCGCAAGAGGTCCCGAGACCGAGACCGAGAGTCCCGGAATTTCCGGGTCGGTGCGGGAGGTGTCGGCCGAACCGCACTCCTTCGCTCGAAGGTCCATCCGAGGGCTCCGGAACCGAGGCACAGGCGAGCCCACGGGATCCTCAACTCCTCCGGGGAACGGGAGAGGGGAATCCGGTTGCTAAAGGCGACAGCTCATTCCAATGGGTCGAGAAAAATCTCGACTTCATCGGGTGGGAGTCTCGTCAACTGACCTGACGGGACACCGTGAGGCCAATGGCCGGGCCGAGTGGTCGATCGGCCGACGGTCGACGGCCCGGGAGAGGGACCTTTCCCGCCTCCCAAGAGCGCCGACGGAGGGATTCTACCCCTGTCCTCTTTTGGACCGAGAATAAGGTCCTCGCGAGACGCAGGCCCTTCTCCTTTAGTGGAGAGGGACAGACAAAGCTCCTTAAAAGAAGCCGTGTAGGAAGAACCCAGAGAGAGCGGGATAAATGCCGCGCCGAGGAAGATACGCCTGCGTCCGCCCTCTTCGAGGGCCACTATCCGCCGAGCTGATCCGCCGAGCCACCGCCGCCGCTGACACCGGCCAACCGGGCCTCCTTGACTTCACCGAGGGAACGCTTCGACAGCCCCAGCTGCACCGGGCAGCACGGCCTCGAGGACGTGAGGGTCGAGAAAGATGAGCACAGGTCGCGAAGCCCGCGGGTCGTGCTCAAGGCCCAGGCAGTAGCGCACACGTGGAGTGAGGATCCGCCCGAGACATCTTTCACCGCATGGGCATCTCCGAACCGGAGTCGATGTGTCCATCGCAGCCGCGAGGGATAGAAGACTGAAGTCTTTTGCAAAATTTTATTTTTAACCGCAAACGGAGAAATAGGAACTAGTCGCAACGCAGAGCGTTAAGGAGGGAACCTGAGCTCCAAGCGTAAGGAAGATCTACGCCATGGGCGGAGCCGAGTTATACCACCCGGTGGGTGGAGGAGCAAGCTTGAAGACCTTCCGCAAGATTTAAAGTGGCAAGGATACTGCCAATGAGTGTGGATGAACAACATATCCATGTCCCTAGAACGTTTTGGTTTACTCAGTGCTTACTGCAGTATAGTAGACTGTACCAGACTAACTTTGTTTACTTGTAGGCTGACATCTTCTGTTACTACAAATCCCAGAATCCCCTGCAGCTAACATCAGAGCAGTAGGCAGCAGTGAGAAATTCAATAGTCTACAGTGCATGTTACACCTTTTATCACCTCTGATCAGATGTTTCCCAGTTCTGCTTTCCTCAAGGAGCTAAGTACTTAGCCCAGCGAGGACAGCGGGACCAGCAAACAAAAGATCAGAGCTTATATAAACTAACATGCACTGCAGGCTACTGACGCTGCTACTGCTGCAGGAGATTCTGGGATTTGTAGTAACAGAAGATATCAGCTTAGAAGTAAACAAAATGAGTCTGATACAATCTACTATACTACAATAAACAGTAAGTAAATTGGAATGTTTTTGCACACAGAAGTGCACATTGGGACCAGTCCCACACTTGAGGTGGGGCCCTTGGTGCTGACTGCTCCCCTTTAAAACCAACTACTGCATCTCATGGAAAAATGCTGGAGAACAAGATTTAAATAAACTCTAAAAACACTAAGCCTGTTTGTTTGCAAAATTCCTTTTAAAATGGAATTCCGTTCACTATAAATCACCAGACAGTTTACACTGAACAAAACTTAAGCAAAATGGATTCCAGCTAGACATGGAAATACAAGAAAACAAGTACCCAAAATTCAAATTTTAAGCTGATGACAAAATGTGTAATGCTGCCTCACCATTACGTTATGGAGGCCGTGGTGCCTGCAGAACTGTCTGGTTCCCTCCTTCAAATGGATCCTGCGGGTTTGGATTCAGCGCACTAGTGTGCAGGGCCGAGTCTGAGTTTGTCCTGTGGGTTAAGAACCAGAGTTATTTGAAGAAGTGCATTTCTACTAGGGAGGTAAGGAAAAGCAATTTAAAACTACTCTTCTATTTCTGCATCTACACTTTTTTCAGCATGTGTATAGAACACTGCCCGAACATTCACCCAAGTCCATATAAAGCATAGTAACAGAAGCTGACCTTTTTTTTTTTTATATTTAACAAAAAGGATCCTGGTTAAAAACATGAGAAACAGATTGTTGAAAACCAGAATATATATGAAAATGTGATGTACAGTATCATCACATTGCAACCATCATGGCATGTTATGATTAATTCTGGCATAAATGCCTATGAGTAATGATCCCATATCATCCTCCTCCGCATTTCTCTCAAATCCTAAGAACCTATAAGGTAGCAAAAAGATCTTCCTTCGCTAAACATGCACATGCAGGCAGGGTGTTAACTGTTTCTTTCTAGTCCAAAGCAGAGGAACTTACATTCTTTGTTACATTAAACAGAAAAATAATGGGAGGAAAAAATGAAATGCCATGTAAACATTTTACAGAACAGATTTTCTAGCCAAGAAACTTTTTTGCTTGTTTAAGCATGGTATTGTTAAAGTTATTTTTGGATCCTTACCTTACGGCCTGGACAGGACAGGCTTTCTTCTATCCACCAGTCTTTTGTCCAACTCAGTAACTGCACTTTGGAGAGTCCTGGCAAACTACCCCAATTCAGCCCATTAGACACAATCCAAACAGGCTGGACAACAGGGCTGTATGCTATTCCTGCCATGGAGACCACTCTTATGGTTTTAAGAGTGGTCTCATGCGCATTCTTAGAGTATGAAAACTGTAAATCAAAAGTGAGAACTTCTTATATCATAAGAATGTAATGACAGCATTTTTACAGTCTTAAGACTGGTCTCCATGGCAGGATTAATACATTATTGACTGAGGATGATCAATAATATACTGAACATTTTAAATCCTCCTCCAACTGTGCTCATTTCAAGGGCACCTGCATATGATACAGTTTTTACAGAATAGAATTTCTCATGTGCAGGGGAAAACAGCACTTCAGTTACACAGAAGCACTTCCTCAATCTATGGCGACGGTGGAGAAGCTGCAAGACTGGCTGACTGGGATGGGGGCTTCATTTGTCTGTTCAGGACATCGCCTATTTTTCTCCCTTCTTTAGCGTCCAACCTTGCACTGACTTTACAAGCACTCGGGTCAGCAGGGGGCAATCATGCAGCAAGATCAGCAACCCGTAATCATCAGCAAAGTAGTAGGGGGCTTCAAGCATGCGTGGGATAGACATACGGTAATATTTAAGCACTAAGGCATGATAAGGTGTGAGCACGTAACACCGCCACTCCTGGGTGGGTTGAAGCATGAGGCGGCGAGAGGTTTCCACCACCCCAGGAGTGACGTTATTACACGATAACACACACCTTGGAGTGCCTTATTGCAATTATACAATGGCTCGATGTTATGCAAAACAAAATTAAAAATGTTTTTAGTAGATTTTTAGTGAGGCAGTATATCTTTGTTTCTGAAAAAAAAGCTCAGTATCCTCCAAAAAATCAACACAGTGATGTTACTGTGTAATATCATCACTGTCTCAGGCACACACTGACCAATCAGAGTCCAGGAAATTTTCTTGCCATTGTATAATAATAAACAGGCAGGGAGGAGGGAGGGTTGACAGACACCAGTTATGGTCCGTGGAAGACAGACTAGGAAGGGACAAGCTGGACAGACTAGATGGTCAAAATCGTTCTTTTCTGCCAACAAATTTAATGTTTTAATGTTTCCAAGCCTCTAACTGGTTCTGTGACCCTGTGCTGAACCCTCACTATCAATTCAGTGCCCTTAATGTGCTGTGTTCACCATAACTGGATATACTTCAAATGCAGTCACTGCCTAACCAAGGTAGTGGGAGGATCACCTAACTTTGCCTTCTGCTTACCACTTTCCCAGTGCATCATAACATGACGTTCCTCCTCGACAGTGGCTGCACACGGCCTGCCTACTTTTAGCTTACCATCCACAGTTACCCCTAATCTTTTTCCTTGTTTGTGCTGTCTACTGTTGAACCCAGAAGGTGTACGTGTGATCCAGCTTTCTTACCACCGAGTGTATTACCCTGCACTTTCCCATATTAAATACAAGCTTCAATTTCTTAATCCAGGCCCCTAATATGTGCAGGTCCTCCCCCCTTCAGTGCATCCCCTGCCTCCACCATAGCCACTCTTCTTGCCAATGACAGCTGACCCACTCCTCCAGGTCATTAGGAAGTATGTTAAGGAGCAGTGTACCCAGCATCGACCCTTAGGGTACACCATTCAGCACAGCCTGCCACTCTAAACAGTGACCATACACTTATTAACCTGTCAGTCTATTCACCCTATAACCCCTGTACACTTTGTTAACTCCACATAGGCTGTCTTTGTTCACAAGTGCTCCGAGTGGTGTCAAAGGTCTTGTGAAGGCCACACATACCACAGTACATTCACTGCCTGGTCTCTTATCCATCTCCCTAGTTACACACTGAAGAAGTTTATTCAGTCAGATTGGCAGGATCTATCTTAAAACCATGCTTTTTGCTGGAGAACATCCCATTCTTTTCTATGTGCTAACCAATAACTTTGATGAGCTCTGAGAAAAGGCTCATAGGTCTGTAGTTACCTGGATCCAACCTTGCCCCGTTCATGAATGGCTGAGGTGACACAGGCTGTTTTCCTGCCCTCTAGTACTGTCCCTATTTATAAGGAGTCCTCAAAAATGTCAGCAATGACTAGTACCAGACACTGTGGTGCCCTTAACTCTACTACTCCAGTGCAGTACACTAATGGGGTGAGAACCTAAACTCTAACCCTTCAGTGGTACACATTAACCTTAACACTGTGGGAACCTTCGCTTGAACCATTCAGTTTTATACCATCACACAGTGGGACCCCTTAACTCTAACTCTGAAATACTGTACCCAAATTCAGTGGGAACCTAAGTTCTAACCCTACAGTGCTCACACTAATCATAACCCTTGCGGAACCCGTGTAGCTCAACTGGTAGCACATCCGCCACTGGGCAAGAAGGTTGTGGGCGCTAGACCCATAATGTGATTTGGGCTCAAGACCTAAGTGCAGTACTAGGGGGATGCAGTACTGCAGGCATGTGTCATCCTCTGGACAAGATGCTAAACTGAGGTGCCTTCTGCCCATATCTAGTGTTGTTCTAAATGGTGTCCAGATAGAAGTAAAAAAAGGAACTTTTCACACAAGTAGAAGATTTTCACCAATGGCCTTTCCAACATTCCCCTTCGCATTTAACAAAAAAAAAAAAAGAAAACAGTTCAGGCAATTGTCTAAGGCTGTGTGTCGATGTTGATGTGCAAAATGGATGCCACTTGTAAAGCTCTTTGAGGTACAATGTCTATGAAAATAGCAACATAAACACAAACTGTTCTTCTTACAAAGCGGGAACCCTGGCATGAACCCTTCATGGTGCACCCTAATGGCAGGGGGGACCTTAACTCTCACTCTTCAGTGTTGTATCCTACTACAATGAGAACCAGTACAACTAACAATACTCCAATGATTACTTACTAAAGCTAAAATAAACTGCATCTTGTAAGTCACTGAATGTGACGTATTAGCATATATCACCCTTTCCAACTGACAAAATATCTAGGAGGCCTACACTTAATATTCTGAGGTCTTCCAGAGTTTGACAGCGAAAAATCACAAAAGTCTACTCTGCAATATGTCTTCATGTGTAACACTGATGTTCTGTTCAGCAAGGTCATCTAACGTTAACACAGACCAATGTTATCTGGGAACACAGCTCAGCTCCTAGGGGCACATGATTTAAAACGTGCATTTACCATTACAAAGTGCACAATCCTGAAGATTATAGCCCTGTTGGCAGTGAAACTGTAAGTGGAAGAGGGGGAGAAAGAGAACTTATCTCATCAGTAAGTGACTGTGTAAAAAGAATTTCACCTGTTAAGTGTAGATATTAGTTTAAATCCCGGTCGCTTCTCTTCACTCCAGGGTGACTGGTGCCTTCAGAGATGAAAAGAATAACACAAAAAAGGTTTGCATTTCAGTGTATTTATATCAGCTCACTAGTCATTTGCCAAAGTGGGGTTAGTATGCTGGAAAGAGAGAGGGCATCAGATGAGGCCAGAGCTTTTGAAGATGTTTGAAGCAACTATGTGCTCCTGAACAGCTAAGTAGAAATAGAATAAAGAGCAGAAATAACCAGTTAGAGACAATACAGTACTATACTGTGATATCTCAATCCTGAGTGCTGTTAAGAATTTAGGGCAAGCCCAGAAATGTTTAAAAAGCAAGCTGTCCATGACTTACCAGGGAGGCGGAAGAGGATATTTCACAAAAAGAGACACAAACCTGGTTTAACTCAGTGTTTCAATTAATTCTGTATTAAACTGGCTGCAAACATGTTCATGCGCAGACTGCTACCAGTTCAAAACTTCTGGTAAATTAGATTCAGCAATTCATGTTTTTTTTCCTTGGGGGGGGGGTGGTAAATATATGTTTATTGCAGGTTTCTTCTTAGAAAACAGTTTACTGTTGCTATATGACACATTTAAAGACAGCTTCAATGAGCATATTTACTACTATATGCATCCTGCTGTATTTTTGTTTTAATGTGTTTACAACCTTTAACAGAGGAATGTCATTTCTTCTCTTCAGTCCTTTTTATAATGGGATCTTAAGAAGTTACGTTATGTGCCTATGGGAACGAGCATCCTGTTGTGTGTCCACAGAGCGTGGGACTGTAAGGAGTTGACCAAGGGCCAGATGAACTTTTCAACCATTTATAAATCAAGACTGAGATCGACTAGCCCTAATACTGATACAGAAACAGGTTTATATAAAATGTTCTGTTCTTGTATAATATAAAAGATAAATTCCCAAGGCAGAGGACAAGACAAAGGCTACTCAAGATCCTTTTATGACAATCTATTTGAGTTTAAGGCTTTGGTCAGGATTGAGAATTGATACTACTTTATGTTTTAAAGAAGCTAAAAAAAGGGAAAGGCAGACAGTAGATGATATGGTAAGAACTGCAATACGATAAGAGGAAATGTGCTCTCTATCCTTCCCTGTCACTAGGGACATAAAAGAGTCAATTTACTAAAGAAATATACTGTATCTTCTAAACCACAGTTTTAGAGTGGCTTTCCTTTGAATCACTAGACCGTACTAACAAACTCTATGGCTTGCCCATCTCAGGTGAACATTTCAGACGATGGCAAAAGTTTTCAGTCTTGATTACACATTCTCAGCAACAGTGCAGTCTTCCCATCTCGGGTACAAAATCCTAATGATGGCACGTGTGAGTCACTTGTGATAGTGTGACTGTTCCATCACAGGTACAAAATCCTAATGATGGCATGTGTGAATCAATTGTGGTAGCGTGACTTTTCCATCACAGGTACAAAATCCTAATGATGGCACGTGTGAGTCACTTGTGGTAGCGTGACTGTTCCATCACAGGTACAAAATCCTAATGATGGCACGTGTGAATCACTTGTGGTAGCGTGACTGTTCCATCTCAGATATGAAATCCCAATGACAACGCAGGCTTTGCATATCAAGTACAAACTCCCAAGTTTTTTTTTTTTTTTTTTTTTTGAATTTAGTGTCATAACAGGATAACCTCTCCTATAAGTTTATATCTACATTTGATGATGGTCCTTGTGGCAGCAGTAGCAGCAAGTGTGACGTGCATAAGGTTACAGAGAAATCCTGTACAAGGTTTTACACCTAGTCATAATACAAGTATTGCACATAATTAGACAGTTTGAGTTGAAACGGTGCTTCTCTTTGTAATGAGCATTTATCATGTACAACCATAGCATGTGCAAAAAAAACCTGTTTACTCAAGGCTTGCTGTGTACAGAAGATTCTGAGCATTTTTCTTGTTATCTCAGACAGTAAACAAAAAATGACTGACAGAAGCTGGAAGAGGTATCTGGGGAACTGACCATTTACATACTTGTATGGTATATCAGAGTGGTCCACTGGAATTCCTGTCTTTTAGGAAGGGAGTGGAGGCTTAATCAGCTATACAGATTTCAGTGATGGCTGCAGAGCACATCCTAGTACAGAAGCTACAGATATTAAATGTTTACCGTTCTGAATACAACATCAGCAAATGTTAAAGAAGACAGTAATAATGATCATCAGTAGCTTTCTGGTACTGTTGTTGAGTCAGTGGGTATTTCTGTAAAGCAGGCAGAGTTTTGGATGAGTCGATTTAATTATTCAGTGTAGGCTTGGTCTAACCATGCTCTTGAGTATTAGAAGGCAGCAATGTCCTCTATGATTTCACCAGAGATTTAATTTCAAGCCCTTCACACATGGCAGATCTGTCAGAGAAGAAGAGGGGAAAGTAGCAGATTTACATTTATTGAGTGCTCTTCCATAGCTCAAACTGCTGTAAGCCATAAACAACAACACACCAAGGATTACTACTGTATGAGTCACAGAATCGCAGCCATAGTACAACAAATATTACAGAAAGCAAATAGACAACATTATAGCAACACATTATACAAAGGGGTATGCATGCATAAACAAATGATAATTAAGACAGACTTTGAAAACAGACAGGGAACAGAAGGACTACATTTCAATAGGAAGAGACATTCAGAGGCCTGGAGTCACTACAGCAAATGTCTGATCATACACAGACTTGAATCTAGGGGGAAGAAACCCATAAAAGCCCCTGCCCGAGGGACCTCATCACCCTAACAGGTGAGTAGGGAGTCAGGAGATCACAAGAATATGGGGGGACAGCTCATTTAAGGCATTGTAAGTCGCCAAAAGAAGCTTGTAATCTATTCGCCACCTAACTGGCAGCCATCCCAGAACGTACAGCATAATTTTAGTTTTCTTTTTATTTAGGACTAGTACATAACAGGCCATCACTACAGGTGGTTTAGAGTCTGTCCAGGTATATACAATTGTGTCATCTACATAGAGGTGTGGACTGAGGAATCTCGACACGTGTGGTAAAGTTATGACTGAACCGTGTAGCACTCCTTGTTTTACTTAATCTGTTATGACTTGATGTCACTCTATTGCAGAAAACAATATGGGTCCCATCCATTAGGTAGTTTCTTAATCACTTGATGGGTTTGTCAGGCCATGTGAAGCCATTTATTTAAGATGGAATCAGCATACAAAATCAAAAGATTTAGTGAGATCAACAAAGATAGCACCCATCTGCTGACCTCAGCATGTCGTTGGTCTTAGCAGAAATGTAATAGTAGACCGCTGCGGTTTGAAGCAGGACACTTCAGCAGGGAACAGTTTATTACTAAAAAAAAAAAAATGAGAGGATTTGGTTATGCATTATTTTTTTCACAATCTTGTTAAGGTACATAATGCTGATATATAGTAAGTCTGTAACTGGGTAGTTTTGGTTCCCAGATTTATGAAGCAGTGTTACTACAGCCTTTTCCCAAAATACCAGTGTTTCATTTGTTACCAAGGACAGGGTGACATGTAGTTGTAGTTAGTTGGCCAGCTAGCAGTGGGACAGTCATTCTGAGGATGCCTTGTCTTGCTCATGCATGTCAGACTGCAAGCTGCCCATTACTCGTTACCCATCTGTAATGGTTCACCCTTAACTTGGACAAGCTTAGATGGTATATTCCTTTTGCAGGTGACAAGAGCACACTGCATAGATAGCTTCATGCAGATTCGACATCTGGGACAAATCTTAAGACTATCCCAGCTTATGTTGTCAGTAACAGCACAGGCTTCCCATCCCTGGTACAAAATCCCAACAGCAGAGCCAGTTTCCCATCTCCGGTATAAAATCCTAATGATAACACACATGAAATTCCAACAATGCAATCTTCCAGTCTCAAGTATAAAATCTGAATGACATATGCAACTTTTGTTTCTCAGGTTTGAGCTCCTTACGATGAAGCAGCGCTGACATCTCGGGTATGAAATCCTAACAATGGCTGTACAAAATCCAAATTACAGTGCAGGTTCCTTTCTCAGGTATGAAAACCTTACAGTACAAATTTTAGATAATTACCGCATATGACTTTCTTGCCTTTGATGCAAGTTGTCAATGGCACAAATTCCAGATAACAATATGACATACTCATTTCGGGGGCCAATTCCTGATAACACAGCAGTCCTATCTGAACAAAAGTATATTACAACAGTGTACAATATAGCAGTCCCTAGTAGGTATTGCAGTTTCATCTCCAGTGAGAATTTCTGACAACACAGGTTTCCTATCAGGCAGCTACAAAGTCGCAGTATGATTCAGGAGTCTCATCTCAGGTAAAGCAGTCCCATATACTGGGTATGAATTTCTGACAACACAGCTTTCCTATCAGTTACAAAATTGCACCATATGGCAGTCCCATCGCAGGTACAAATCACGAATGATGATGCCAGGTCCTATCTCTTGTCCGAAATCCTGAAGACGAGATAGCTTTCGTATCTAAGGCACAAAATACTGGTGTGTGTCCAACAGTCTCTGGTATATATTCCTAATAATGATAGAGCTTTCCCATCTCTGGTACAAATTCCTGATGGTATCCCTTTCCCATTTTTGATTAATAAAATACTAATGAGGGTGTGCATTGCCCACCTCTGGAAGAAACAACCAATTCCTAATGTAAAAATAACCTTATTTCTCAGGAACCTTCTCTAGAAACCACCTGTCTGTGGTTATAGTGAACCAGCAGAGAAGAAACTGTGTTACATACACTCCTGCTCCCCAAAGAAGCCTACACATCGAGTTGGAGAAGGCAAAGAAGCTTGACTGGTCGGAATGGGCAAGTACTGGATGCAGAAGACTATTTACATTCTGAACCCCTACCACATTTCAAGCTGTTAATCAGGATCCAGTGTTCATGCTTGGAAGGTTGGCTCCAGAAGGAGGAATGGTTCCTTGTCTGTTGCTGGTACCTTCTCAAACTGGAAGTAAAGTTTATAAAGGATTTAAAAAAAAGAGTTACACCTATTCAATTTAAAAAGGAACTCCATTATCAATGCCTCAGAGAAGATCCATGAAAGGTAAAGTCAGACGCCTTTTGATGTCTCAGAAAGGGGGGCACACAATGTAAAGAGAAATGTTTGTATGTCTGTTTGTTCACTGAATGTTTGTTCGTATGAAATAAAGAAGCAGCCAAACATGCTGCAGTTGCAGATGTGACAGGCATCTGGACGGGATGTCTTGGCATGTCTAAACCATACTCAACTGTATGCACGGCCTCTTCTCTGCAGTCTAGTAGGAACTAAGCCGTAAGGTTCAGCATGGACGTCCACGCTCAGACACATGCATGCACAAGCTGTATTTAACCAAGCAAGCACAATACGATGCCTGCAGCAGAGCCAAGCTGAAGAAAGGAAGCCAATTTATACTTATTGGGTGCAATTTGGAAAACTTCCTATCAGAAGCACTCATGGTGTGCATTTTCCAAGAATACTGTGGCACCCAAACCATGCAGCAAAGAACGATCATATAAATAAAATAAACTTTTACTGGGTATTGCAAAGCACTAACCAGGCACCTACTCCATGAGGTGGACATGAAAAAGGGCAGTTCACATTGGGGCCAACATTATTTGTATGAGACTTCTACATGGACAGTTAAGGTTCAGGAAAGATCAAACTGCAGGAACTGAAGTGGTTAAAAAAAAAAAGCTAATTTTCAGCTAGAAGAGAGGTGGTTAGTAAAAGCAGAAAAAAATGTTATGAAAGATAAAAAATGTTAAGAATTTAATGTACAGTCATTTAAAACACATTCTGCATTTCAAAACACCTTTCTTTAGTATTATAAATATGAGTAAGTTTTGTAAAAGAAGGGGTTACCTACCTTTAAACATGATTTTAAATGGTACTCATCATGCACAGACCCAAACGGATGCAGTTAGTTACATCTCAGAATACACGCGACTCCCCCAAAACATTCCAGCACTTCTTATAAGCTTCGTGCACCTATCATATGCCTACCACCCACAGCTACTAAACCATCAGATTGTTTGTACCCAGAAGAGAAGACCCAACAGTATGAATGTTTTGGCAGCAGTTGCCAAGAAATATCATTTTGGGGGGGGGGGGGTGTACTGGTCTGGATGTATCCCACTAAGAAAAAGAGTTACTACTAAATAGCTCCTTCAGAGCCCAAATCTACAGATCTTACATTTTCTAAAGTTTTTCTTGGATTATGGGGCTCCAGGAATGCAGCATGTCAGTGGATACAGAGAAGTACTGTATTTAATCAGTTTTCTTGCCTTTTCTGCATTAGAGACCTTTCAGGCATGTATCAACACACCACCGAAGTCTTAGTTTGATGATTTGAACCCAAACAGTATTACAGAACTGTGCTTGAATCTGTAAATCATTTTTCCCCAACAGAAGCTGCTGTTAAATACAGGTTCCAATTCTGTTGCTGTTCCATTCATACAGGCATTTTAGTAACCTCAGTGGGTGTTTCTGCTTTACAATCTAGCAGTAAGTACCATTTTAGAACTGTATGATGTAGTTGATGTCGCTGTCAGCTACAGAATTCTATACTAGAACACAGATGCATTGTGCCAACAAAAGAAGAGTAGAACAGGGACATAAACTATACCATGCAACACCCAATCGCACAACTAAAAAGCCTGGATAGCTACAGCAATGACAGAATTTGATCCAGTATGTAACCAAAAAACAGCGTCTTACTGGAAAAAATTATTTACAGATTTAGCACAGTTCTCCTTTAAGGGGAAGGAAATACTACCCACTTCAGTTATGAAGTGGGACAGGCTGGTCCCAAACTACCAATTCACATGTACTAAAATTTTTAACAGGACTTATTTTGACTGCAAAATCTATGTGCATCAGGTTGATCTTGCCACCGCTCCAATCTGGTATCCCAAATTTAAAGTAATCCCAGAAACCCCCTCTGCTGCTGTCAGTGACGGAAACTTTCCAAAGGAATTCCAATAATGGCTGGCCTGAAATGAAGGATACTGCAGCAGGTAATGCTGCTAGCAGTGCTGGTAAAATACACACAGCAACATGCACTACAGAATTACATGGTGCCAGGTGGATGTGGCCCGCTCCAATGGCGAAAGTCCAAAGTTGAACTTGAGGTGTTTACTTGGTCTCCCTGGATTGTTGTAATAAGAGTCTGTTGTGTCAATGAATTATTTTTGTCACACTTACAGATTCACTGCTTTCAATCTCCTTCTTGCTGGTCTCCTAGGGTTTGAGTGCAAACCTGGTGGTTTTGGACTGACATATGTGTGGTACCATGCTCCCTCTCTGTGCCAAGTACCTACCAACAAAGTTCTTGTCATGGAAAGAGACTGTGGTATTGGCACTGTCACCAATGTTGACAACTAAAGTATCCCCATAATCAAAGTCCCATGGCTGAGTCCATCACCAATATCCATTTTGGGTGGTTGGGGAGGTTTCTGGGATCAGTTAAAAAAAAAAAATTCAGGATGCCAACCTTGGGGTGTGGGGAGTTCAGGACCAACCTGTATTTATTTATTTTTATTTTATTTATTTTTTGTTGACTGGGAAAGGAGGGCTAAGCAATGCTGCCTATTTTCAACCTTGTCCCAGGCGAGCGGGGGAATATAAAGTTGCAAACTGACATACAGAACCAGATTAAGCAGTTGATGATATTTTTAGTGAACGGGGGAATTTGGCCAGGACACATGGGGACAGTCCCCTACTCTTTTTCGAGAAGTGCCATGGGATCTTTAACGTCCACCTGAACAACCACAAGAACAGGCAGACAGGACTTCAGTTTAACGTCTCATCTTAAAGACGGCACCTCAGAAGTGCAGCACCCCCTCATGATGCACTAAAGTGTCAGTATTGGGATTTATCCCAAGTTCCCAGTGTGGGGCTAGAACCCACAACCTTCCAATCTTCCGGCCTCAAGAGGTGAGTGTGCTACCTACTGAACCACTGAAACTGCAAATAAATTTGCAAAATAAATGCTGCATCCATAGAAAGTCTGTTGAAAATGTTATCACTACGCAAACTGGTAGTTTGAGACCACCCAGTCCCACTACATCACTGTGGTGTAGAATTTTCTTTCCCCTTTCAGCTGTCTTGATGACCATAAGCAACAGACCAACAGTTTTGAAAAAGTCTAAACAAGATTTGACACCTTAGCCAGTGTAGTCCTTGGGTGGTGGTGGGGCAATAAGGCTCCAGAAGGGAACCTGGAAAAAGAAACAAAATAAAACATAGAATACAAAGTCCATAAGACCGCATCAGGGCCATGGAACTAAAGAAAATAACATTTGTTGACAGCAACCAAAATAAAAGGAAAACTTTTCCAGCACTGCAGACTGAACACAGGAGGAAAGCAGAAGAAAGACCTGTGGGTTACAGGTATTTTGGCATGATGCCACTACTTTTAATGTAGAGTGCTCTTCCAGGCTATGCCTGAAAATGCATAGTGTACTTACAGTACCTACGGTAGGTAGTAGGGAGGAAGGAAGGAGGGAGGGAGGGAGGAAGGCAAGCAGAAAGTACAATAACTGATCCCATTAGTTAAACGTCTCTTAAGTAACCAAGGCTTTTCTCTGTAATATATCATGTACACATTTGTTATTTAGCAAAGCTTTGTGACAGTTAACCATCAGAATCAATCATTTCATTAGCAATAACTGTAACTGTGTTTGTATGCCCCCATCTTGGATATTTGCCATGCCTGCTGCCACATGTTATAATGTGCTTATTTTTCTACTTAATAAACCTATTCAAATTTACACTAAAAAAAGAATAATTCATTTCAGATATTTCTTTCAACATATACTGTCTGGGGCATTTGCCTGTGGGGATTCACAAAGATTCCATAGGTAGAGGGACCCCGTTGGAAATGCTGCCTTCATTAGACAAAACGACAAACTGTATTTTTAAGTTTTCCGTAAATACTTCACTACATCCTCCTCTTTGTAACCAAGTACAGAAATACTTAAAATGCCTTTTCTTACCTTCTCCAGTTGTTGTCAGGAGGTGGTGAAAGGTAAACATTTCCATATGGCGAGCTGTCTAAGTAATGACTGTAGTTAAGAATGAACATTAAGAGTAGCAGAACTGCAATTAGTGAAAGATGTTCTTTTATTTCACTGTCCGCTTTATGAGAATTTTATTCCTTACCGTTACCTTTGGTTTTTGCTGGGCTCTGATAGCAATCTTGATCTTCTTGGTTTCTGCTAGCTGTGACAGCAGTCTTGACCTTTGGCTACACCCATCCTCTTAGCAAACAGAAAGGAGTCAGACTTCACTGGGACCGCCTCATTCGCATCATCCTTCTGTCCTAACACCTTTCTATTAGACACATGTTGGCAACATGCCTGGAGTTTCCGATACATAAATCAAATAGTCTACTACAGTTCTTCTGACGTTTTCATCTTAGCATCACTTTAAGGAGATACCTTGCTTGTGCTCCCTGCCCTGGGATGTTCAGGTACATTAAACCAATCCTGATATTTATCGAGCAACCCCTATGTCTCACCTGCTAGATTATTTTCAGCTACAATAAAGACTCAAACCCTCTGATCTTTCTCGAATGGTGCTTTGCAGGAAAAAAGCACGTGCAGGCTATCTGCTTGAAGTAGTAAATAAATGAAAAACATTAATGTTGTTAAAACTATAAACCTGCAGGGAGTAACCATCTATCAGTGGGTGCCATGGACCCATGTGTTGCATATATCTTTGGGACTGCACTCAGCATTCTGTTGGCATCAACTGGGATCACAAACGCAGGCTGGGAACCATGTGCAATTATTTGCTGCACAGGGTAGCCCATTAACAATAATAAGAACAGAGCAAAAAAAATCATGACACTAAATGGAACAGACTAAACTGCAGTGTAGCACAAAACTGGATGAATACATGTACAATATGTATTATGCAAGGTAACTAGCAGTGAAATAAAAAAAATTACTCACCTTAGTAAATATGTTTCTTCTAATGGAGTCTTGCTGTATTCTGACTATTGGTAGTTAGCTCCAACACTTGAACTGCCCCGGAGAGAGAAGGGTTAAAATTCTATGCCAGGCATAGAACGTTGAGCTCGAGCTCGGTTGAAAACTCTGTCTGTAGTATTTTGAAACCAACTGTTAGATTCTTACGAGCTAAACTCACTGACTTAAAGAATGTGGAAACTAAAATTTCTACTAGCCAACTGGCAACAAAGGTTTCAGATTCCTAAAAGACTCAAAAACCAAAAACCAGGTAATAAAGCATAAAAACTCTTAATCAAACACAAAGCACCCAACACAACACAAAATAGACTGAAGACACCCCTGGGGTGCAACACTACACCTGCCCACCCACTTCCCAAAACAGGTTCTGAGAAGGGAGCCAGGAAGGGAGGTCAGAATACAGCAAGACTCTATTAGAAGAAACATAATTACTAAGGTGAGTAATTTTTTCTTCAAGCAACATGAAGTCTTGCTGTATTTTGACTACTGCAGACTACCAAGCAGTACCTCCAAGGAGGAGGGACAGAACCTACTTTTGGAATAGGCTCTGAAGTACTGCTGTGCCAAACCTAGCATCACTCCTAGACTGGATATCCAGAGAGTAATGCTTGGTGAAGGTATGAACGGTATTCCAGGTGGCTGCTTGGCAAATGTCTAACAAAGGAATATCCCTGGCCGCAGCCAAAGATGCAGCTGTACCTCTAGGGGAATGAGCCCTCAGGCCTGAGGGTGGAATTTTTCCCAGCTTCTCATAGCAGAATTGGATACAGGACATAATCCACCTGGCAATAGTTCTCCTGGTGGCAGGTTTGCCCTCACCTACTTCCCCATAAGTGAGGAACAACTGGAGGGAGTCAAACCTGTGACCCTTTGTATGTTCTATGTAGTAACTAAGGGCTCTTTTAACATCTAAACTGTGTAACCTCCATTCTCCTGAGGAAGTATGATCAGTGAAGAACACAGGAAGAGACACAGATTGGTTTAAGTGGAAATCAGAAACCACTCTGGATAAGAACCTTCTATTGGTTCTAAGGACCACCTTATCTCTATGGAATGAAATGAAGTCAGGTTCAACTGACAGGGCTTGCAATTCACTGATACGACTGGCAGAGGTAACAGCAACCAAAAACACAGTTTTCCAAATCAAGTACTTGAGCTCTGCTGATAACATAGGCTCAAAGGGGGCTGCATAAACTGAGCAATGCAAACATTCAAATCCCAGGCAGGAACTGGATCCCTAAAAGGGGGATTGGTATGAAGCAATCCTTTGAAATATTTACAGAATACAGGGTGAGGTAACAGAGAGGAAGGCTTCCCCACTGACAGGAAAGCAGAAACAGCTGACAAATGAACTTTGAGAGTAGCTGGTCTGAGGCCTAGGCCATTAAGGTGAACCATATAATCCACAACTGTAGACAATTCAGCAGTGTCTGGGGATATATGCTTCTTGGAACACCAAATGCTGAATCTTTTCCATTTGGAGTTATAAGTTTTTCTGGTGACAGGCTTACGAGAAGCTTTGCGAATATCCAGAACCCCTTGGAACAGATGCAAGTCTGCATACTCTTAACTCTTCAAGAGCCATGCCTTGAAACTGAGGAACCGAAGATTTGGGTACCAAATCCTCCCCTGAGAGGAGGTTAACAGGTTGTAATTCCTGGGAAGAGACAGGGAAAGATGGACTGCCAGAGACAATAACAGGCGGTACCAAGGCTGCCTGGCCCAGTCTGGAGCAATCAGAATCACTTTGCAAGGTTGTGACCTTACCTTGACTAGCACCTTGAACAGTAGAAGAAAGGGAGGGAAGGCATAAAGAAATTTCCATTCCCAGTTCAAACTCAGAGCATCCAGAGGGACTGAGCCCAGGACTGGGAATCTGCAACAAAACAGAGGAAGTTGGTGATTGTCTGGGGCTGTAAACAGATCTATCTCTGGAGTGCCCCACCTTGAAAAAATTACTTTCAATACCAAAGAACCCAGAGACCATTCGTGATGGCCCTGGGAAATCCTGCTCAATGCATCTGCTAGCACACTGCCCTTTCCTGGGAGGTGGACTGCTACCAGAGAGGTCTGTAGGGAATAAGCCAGGGACCATATTTTCATGGCCTCCATGCACAAGGCCATGGACAAAGTCCCTCCCTGCTTACTGATGTACCACATGATAGCAGTGTTGTCCATCCTGACCTGAACAACCTTGTTCTGTACTGACTGAGAAAAAGCTTGCAGGGCCAGAAGTACTGCCCTGAGCTCCATGTGGCTGATATGAAGAAGGGACTCCTGAGGGGACTATAGCCCCTGGGCTGTGAGAGCCCCCAGATGGGCTTCCCACCCCAAAAGGGAAGCATCTGTGGTAAGGACCACAGAGTGAGTCTGAGTGACAAATGGAACACCTTGTCTCAGATTGTCCAGGTCCTGCCACCACTGAAGGGCCTGAATTAGGGTCTGAGTAACAGGAACTAGTTTAGTAAGAGGATCCTTCCTTTGGGACCAAAAAGTCCTCAGATGGAACTGAATGTCCCTCATCTGAAACCTGGCTCCTTGGAAGCTGCCATGTGGCCCAAAAGCTGAAGAAATTGCCTTGCTGGTCGAGAAAATAGAGGGAGGAAGGAAGAGGCCAGCTGAGAGATAGCTGTTACCCTTTCCAGAGGAAGGAAAGCTCTTGCCTTGACCGTGTCCGGCTCTGCTCCTATAAAAGTGAAGAGCTATACAGGCTCGAGAACTGACTTGGGAAGATTGAGAAGAAACCCCAGGGAAGCGAGAACTTGCTGGGTAACCTGCAGATCTGACTTGACTTGGTCTGGGAACTGGCCCACAAGGAGCCAATCGACCCGATATGGAAAAATTGAAATCCTTTTTTCTTCTTAAAAAGGCCACCACTACTGCTAGGCACTTTGTGAACACTTTTGGGGCTGAAGTTAGGCCAAAGGGCATTGCTCTGAACTGGTAATGGCCTGAGGGCAATTCGAACCGGAGGTACTTTCTGTGGGAACACCTGATGGGAATGTGAAAATAGGCATCCTTGAGGTCCAGGGAGGCTAGCCAGTCTCCTGGCCTTAGAGGGGGAAGAATTGTTCCCAGAGTCACCATTTTGAATTTTGGCTTTAGGTGCTTGTTTAGGTATCTTAGATCTAGGATGGGTCGCCACACCCCTGTCTTTTTCGGGGTAAGGAAGTACCTGGAGTACAGACCTTGGCCCCTGTATGGGGTAGAAACTCTCTCTATGGCTCTTAAGGCCAGCAGAGATGAAACCTCTGCCTCTAGAGCAAGGGTTTCTGATGTATTAGCAGGTGGAAAGGATCTGGGATTCAGTTTCAGAACATTTCTGAAACTGAGAACCAGCCCCTGGCTTACAACCTCCAGGACCCACTTGTGTGAGGTAACAAACATCCAGTCCTGGACAAAGTAAGCCAGCCTGCCTCCTACCGGAATAGGGGAGTCGACCCGGGCCGACACATCAGGGTGTCTGCCTGGCAGGAGCCTTAGGCTGAGGGGTGGATGCAGCCCTGCTAATCCCCCTTCTGCCTCTCCCTCTAAAGAACCCCCTCTGAGAAAAGGGAGAAGAGGCCTGAGCTTGCTAGAAAGGCCTGTGAAAAGGCCTGCCCCTGCCCCTAGCTTGTTGCCTTTGAGGAGTTGCCTGCCTCTCCTTGGGTTGGGCACTCCTATAAGTGGTCCTGTACTCATCCATTTTCTTCATGTAATTCTCTGTCTGCTCCCCAAACAGAGAATTACCCACCACAGGGAAATCCACGGCCTTAGCCTGGGTGTCCTGTGAAAGGCTAATACATCTGAGCCAAGCCATTCTCCGAAGAGCCACAGATGTAGCCATGACTCTTGATGACACATCACTGGAGTCCACAGCAGCAGGAAATTGCACCTTTGATGCCTCAATCCCATCAGCAGCCACCTTCTCCAGCTCCTTGGCTAGCTGGGGGGAAGCCTGCTTAGCCAGTGCCACGACAGTGTCCCACCTGGACTTCTGGTACCTGGCTGTATAAGCCATATAGTTAGCCTGCCTGAGTCCCAAAGATGATGCCATGTACTGTTTCTTTGCCATGGCATCTATCTTCCTGGAATCTTTGTCTGGGGGCGGTGTGACGCCAAGGGAATGTTTGCCTTGTCACAGGCTGTAGCCTACACTACCCCTACAAGGCTGCATTGTTGATAGTAAAACTCTGTATCCGAGCCTGATAAGGTACCTCGTGTCCATTCTCCTGTCAACAGGAGGTACAGAGTTAGGAGACCTTAGAATTTTTTGTGTCGGTCTCTCAAAGGACTTATGGAGGGGAACAGACAGTCTCAGACTCCGAGATGTCCAGCATCTCAACAAAATCAGGTTTCTCCTGATCCTCCACAGCCTCCTCCATGGGAAGCTGGAGAGTTTCAGCCACTTTTCTGTAAAACAGATAGTGGGGAGGGGACTCAGAAAGCCTAGTATGAGAAACACCAGAAGGTCTGTCCGGGGAGATGTCCGGTTCCACAGGCACATCCAAACCTTCACCATCATCATCATCCTCTTCAAAATCCCCTTCCTCATCAAACTCTGGTTCGTAAAAGTTTTCCGGGTAATAATCCTGAACCGGGGGAAACGACCGAACCGAGCCCCTGCCAGAAGGCGCTGGATTGTCCGGAACTGGACCAAGCGATTCAACAATCCGAATTGCTCTGGCTATCTCTTCAGCGGTCAGAACATGAAGGTCTGGATCCGAACCGGCCGATTTATCCTTGCGCTTTCTTTTAGTAGGAACCGTTCCCTCAGGATCGTCTCTCCTCTTGCCCAAAGAAGTATCACCCTGGTCAGAGGGCACTCCTTCTGGTTTGGTAGGAACCGAACTGGGCTGGCCTTCTGGGTCAGCAGATTTCTTGGCCTCTTTATCCCCAAGTCTACCTAACCTTTTATACAAAGTAGACTTAGGGAAATTCTTGCAAATTTGGCAGTCTGAATCGAGGTGGTCAAACCCCAGACAATAAACGCAAGTGGTGTGGGGATCGGCCTTAGAAAAGAACTACCCACACACACTGCAGTGTTGAAACCCAGTGGGCCTGTTTTTTTCTTGGGTTTCTCAGACATGGCTAACCTAACAAACTTACCCTTTATTCCGCAACTGCCAGGCAAAACTCCATTGGTTTCTCACCGTGTTACGGGTGTTGGAAAAAAAAAAATCAAATAACGTTTTTTTTTAAACCGATACGGACTGGTAACCACACACTAACTTTCCACAAAAGATTTTACTGAAGGATCGGTTCAGCCGAACCGACCGAAAAATACAGTTTTTGCAATTTCTACAAAACAACTATCCTAAGTACTTACAGTACCACAGACAGTGTCCCGAACCGACAAACAGAACTTATTGCGGAATAAATCGGACTAAAACCGACAACTTTAACTGACTTTGAACCGAGCAGAAGGAGAAATCTCAGGAGCGACTGTTCAGTAAGGTGAAGTAAAGAATTTGACGGTTGGGTTTTAAAGTACTACAGACAGAGTTTTCAACCGAGCTCGAGCTCAACGTTCTATGCCTTGCATAGAATTTTAACCCTTCTCTCTCCGGGGCAGTTCAAGTGCTGGAGCTAACTGCAATAGTCAGAATACAGCAAGACTTCATGTTGTTTGAAATTCAGTTCACATGCACTCTTAGGCAGTCTTCCGTGCAGCATGTACAGCCAACAGGACAGCCTTCAAGCTCAACTCCTACTACCACCCAAATATGTGGTACTCTGACTTCACCCCACAGCACTCAGATCTGCATTCAACAGGAATCCAAGACAAGCCATGCCAAAGGAAGCTGGGTGGGTTGTGTGGATGTTAGCTGAATACTAGTAACAGAACTATGGTTACACGCAAGTAACCTCAATTTCCAGCTACCTAGATTCAGTTCACTGTCCACATCCAGTTCTCTATCAACACAGTGTTTTATTACCCCAGAACTTGCAGAGCGAGTGAGTGAGGGAGGGCTGGGGGCTGGGTTTGATCCCACACAAACCACGATGCTGGCTGATTTAAATGTGGTTTTGACCAGAATTACTCTCCTCGTTGGATGCATCAGTAGCGGTACCGTCGGCCTGAGTGGAACCTGGGTCCCTGTGCCTTCCTTTGGGGGGGAGGCGGAGGGTGCGCCCTGCAAAAGATAGGACCGCTGAGTACATCAAACTGGGCTACGGAGGTGTCAGGTGATGAAGGGTAACCTTGCGCAGACTACAGGCCTGATGGAGCCCGGGGACTGAGTAAGCAGGGGACGAGCCATACATAACTGACCATGGAAAACCCTTGGTTTAAGGAATCTCATAATCTGGATGCTTTACCACCAGATGCAACCAGGCAGGAGAATATAGGCCCCAGATCTAAGGGAAGCTCACTCGCTCTGATTTTCTCCCCGCTAAATAGGGGATTGACAGAGGAATCCAGTAACCGTGATGGTGTTAAAAGGCTCTCGTGGCTGATCAATCTGCTTGGGCCCGAATACACACCAGGACTGGGAGAACACATTTAAATGAGCTCCCTCGATTAGTCTGCATTGGCTCGTTAAATGGAACACAGTTAAAGGGTCTTCTCAGCCTGGTAAAGTCAGGCGACACACATAAACCTTTCATCCAGATATCCTGAGGTGGAATTTATGGTTGATGAGCTCACCCCGTCTCGTCTCCCCAGGGCACCTGGCCCAGAAAATGCCCAGAAAGCAAGGTAGAAATGTTCCCTCTCCCCTAGACGCCTGTTGTTCCCCATAAGACTCCGTTAGGTCTCCAGTCGGGGTTCCCCCTGTCCCACCCCCCTCACGGAGGTGACGCTGGCTTCGCTCTGATCCAATTATCGAGGAGTAGAGAAGTGGGTTCTACCCCGGACCCCCCCCAGTAGGTTTGAGGCCCTCCATCCTCACCATGCAGACACATCTGAATGGGTGTCTCCCCTCAATACTATCTATCACTGACCCTTCACATGAACGGTCAGTGATACTACCTATCACTGACCCTTCAAGTAAAGGTCTCCACAATTATTGGGAAATGTACTCAGAAATGTCCCCCATAAATCACTATCAACCCGGCTACCCACTGATAAGTAAAAGGCCTCACCTGCATTACCCAGGGCTACCATACCTCCAGTGCACCTGGAACATAGTAAAGCAGCAGACGCCACCCGTGGGGGAGACCTGGGGAAGGCCCCACAATCCAGGGGGACCATGGGAAGTCCTAACAAGCACATTCTCCCTCCCTGGATCAACCAAATGAGATATTGGGTATTCTGCCCAGAGCTGGGCTGCCTGCCTTCTTTGGGGGCATATTCTATCAAGGAAAGGATCTGTAGTCCTGTATGCCTGAACAGCGGAACCTGAGGAGGGGGCTGGAAGCGGCTCTACCCTGACCCTGAACCCAGGAATAACACAGGGTTGGGGGCGGGAGTTGAGCCCTTCACGATGAGGCCAGGAGATACCCTCGTGGCTCAGAATCAATAAACAACACACAATATCATGAGACAGCTCGGGGATATTGTCCCATTAGCTTCTAGACAGGTAGGGAGAGCCCACTTTTCCTGGTTTTCACCACTAAATAGGGGTTTGTCAGAAATGCTTGATACCAGTAATGGACTGATGGGGTCCGGATCGCTAAGCCCTTACATAAAAAGGAGACAGGGCTTCCCTACTATGATGACACATGCCCAATAAGGTGGGCATAGTCACAGAACATCCCCAGCTTTAAGAAATGGGGGACAATGGAGGGTCTTCCTCACTCCGAATGTGCCAAGGGTCATTAGGATACTAGAACTAACCAGGGTGACACGCATGGACCCTCAAGCAGGGGGGCGTGGCCCTCGCCTCTCCCAACTCCTCGGAACTAGACAATATGGAGGACACCGTGATTTGGGTACGGAGGGCCATCTGTCATTTATCCCCTCCCAGGCATTCCAATTCTTGTGGAACACACGAGACATGGATGAATTTCAAAATGGAATTTCCCCTTTTCCCCTGAGTACCCTTCTCTCACCGTCCTGACATAGTCCCGGCTCTGAATCATCCTTACAGGCAGGAAGCCTGTGGCTGGTACTCCTCTCGAACCCTCCAGGGGTTCCTAAGCTCCTCCATCTCCACGACCTATTTATAACAGAAGGCCCCTCTCAAAGGACCCCCAGCTTAATTTGATAAAGCAGATTTCACTACAAATATTCGCTTCTCTTCCTAAACGAATCAAGGTAGTTATCTTAACCTACAAAATTACACTAAGAGCCCCTTGACCCCTACTCCCCAGAGTAACACCCTTGACTCCAGAGCTGTACATAGACTCGCAGACCTCTCCTTAATGAGGGAAAAATGCAGACAGGCCCATATACTCACAGAACCGATGGAGAAATCCCTGAGGTGCCTGGTCATAATAAAACCCTGAAATGGGAGGAATCCAGGAGAGGGATATATGGAGCTGTCTTTATATACCTAGGGGACTCCCACGCTGCCAAAATAGAGGTCACTGGACTTGGCTAGGACCATCTTTTTCTTCTCTCTTATTTGTCTCCCCACAGACTCTACCTCATTTAACAGGCGGTCTGGAGATAACTACATAAGCCAAGCACAGACCACAAAGATCCTGCACCCCCCCCACGAAATCTTCCCTATTCCCTACCAATCATAATTAATTTGCTTCTACCCCTGTTTTTTGTTACCTCCACTCTTACCTTCTTCCCTACCAGATATAGGGGCAATGGTTTCCACAGGGGCCCTAAACCAGTTGGTGATGAGGGAGCCCACTCCTGAACAGCCAATGGTCAGTTCCCCTAATGCCTGCTCTATTCGAGCACACATTAATGGAAGTCACACACAGTCCCCAGAATAGGGGTTTGTATATAGTTCTTAGGTTAACCCACTGGGTAAATACCCTCACAAGCAGGCCCAGTTGGCAAGCTAGGTTTTACATAATTCCTAATTTCTGGCCAGTTCCTTCTTTCTGTTTCCTAGTATTACCACCATTACTTTTGGATCACATAGAACTGCAGTTTTGTTTCAGGTACAGATCTTATTGGTTGAATGCAATTGAAAATAATGGGGAATGGGTGTGGGGGGGGTTGTTGGCACCTGGGGGAGGCCCAAACGAAAATGGAAAACCCACATATAGGTAATAATGCAACACCCTTTTAAACTTGTATCACACAATATGAACGGACTGGATGACCCCATCAAGAGAGATCGGACACTTAGAACTGTCAAAAAACAGAATCCAGACGTCCTCCTTTGACAGGAAACTCGCCTCTCCTCGGCGGAACATCATAAGTTACTCAAATTTGGGATCGCACAGATTATTGAATCTGCATATCAGAGAGGAAGGAAAAGGGGCTCAGTAATCTTAATACCGAAACATTCTAAACTACAACTGTTGGATCAATACACTGATAAAGAAGGCAGACTGGCACTGGCGGTAGTCAGACTAAACCAACATATTTTAACAGTCTGCAGCCTTTATATTCCACCAGCATCAGGCGCCTCCACCATACAGCATCTAATGGATGCCATTCTGGTTAGGCAACAGGGAATTCTAATCCATGGTGGAGACTTTAATTGCCTCCTTAACCCCACCCTGGATTCATCAGCGACCCAACCCCCTCCACAATCATCAGGACAAAAACACTTGCGACGCATTATACAAGACGTAGGCCTAGTTGACGCATGGTGTCAACTGCACCCCTCACAGCGAAAATTTACTTTCTACTCCACGCCTTTAAACACTGTTCCAGACTAGACTATTTCTGTCTAGGAAAGGAACACCTTGATCTAATTTCGACTGCGGAAATCCATAATATATCTTTATCTGACCATGCCCCCATTATCTTGACCCTTAACATTAAGAAAGATAAAATAAACACTCAATGGAGATTCAATCCACCTCTTCTCCGGATAAAGAATTCTGAGACCTGTTAGACAAATGGATACCAGAAATAATTAGAGATAATACCTCCTTACAAATTACTCCATAAACCCTCTGGGATACCCTTAAAGTAGTACTCAAAGGCTACATTATAGCCTACGCCTCTCAAAAGAAAAAACAGGCAGAGTCTAATTTACTAACCATGCAAGACGCACTTAATTTCTTACAAGAGGCCCACATGCAGGGAGACACTGATCTCCTTCCACTGATAACACAAACACAAGTAAAGATCCAGCAATTACTGATGGCAAAAACCGAGCAGGCCCTGGCGTGGCTGTGGCAATGCTATTATGAAGGAGGAGCTAGAGCATCCAAACTCCTAGCCTTCCGCCTCAGAAATCAAATACAGCAACGCACTATTCCCAAAATAAAGGACCCAATATCAGGCCTAACCAAATATTCAACACCACAGATTTTAGAGGCATTCAACAACTACTACCAGAAGCTGTATTCCTCTCCCACCCTCCCCAGAACCACATAACATTCCCAAGTTTTTAGACCAGTTACATCTTCCGGTGCTTTCAGAGGATCAACAAAACCAGATAGTAGCACCAATTACAGAACTGGAGCTTCAAAACCCAATTCGGAACCTTAACAATGGTAAGTCCCCAGGCCCAGATGGTTTCGGAGCGGAATTCTACAAAAATATATGGGGTCTATTAAAAAGCTCACTTCTCCAAGCGCTAACATCTGCGCACACTACCTCTTCTTTTCCTATCTCCTGGAGACAAGCCACAATCTCAATGATCCTGAAACCCCAAAAATCCCCGCATCAATGTGATTCATACCGTCCTATCTCAGTACTCAATCAAGACTATAAAATATACACGAGCATATTAGCACATAGACTAGATTACATCCTTCCCGCACTGATACACCCAGATCAAGCGGGATTCATTAAAGGTAGACAGACCACCGATAATAATCAAAAGAACATTATATCTTATGGACCATGCCCAAACTAATAAATCCCCTCTGCTAATATTAAGTTCGGACGCCCAAAAGGCTTTTGACATGGTCTCATGGGAATTCCTTCAAGCAGCCCTACAGAAATGTAATTTCCCAACTACTTTTAGAGACGCAATTAGTGGAATTTATACAGGACCAGAAGCGGTTGAAAGTTAAATGGTTCTCATTCGGAGCGCTTCTCCCTGCATAGGGGCACTTGACAGGGCTGTCCCCTTTCCCCATACTTGTTTGCCATCTTTGCTGAACCCATAGCGCAATTTCTTAGACAATCCCCCAACCTACACGGATATGAAATTCCAGGCCACTCATATCATAAATTAGCATACTATGCCGATGACCTTTTAATCTATATTACTCGCCCAGAGGAATCATTACTAACTCTATTTACCATGTTAAAAGAAACAGAGACTCTTACGGGATATACTATAAACACTAGTAAATCGGAGGCCATGACGGTGCAGTCCTCCCTCTCCTCAGACTTTACTCACAGATTCCCATTTAATTGGGATAAAACATACCTAACATACTTGAAAATAAAAATCCCTGAAAAATAAAAGAACTTTACAACCTGAACTACTCCTCCACCCTCTACCGAATAAATTCAGATCTCCAGAGATGGACCCCTCTACCACTGTCTCTGATTGCTAGGGTGCAATCCACACAAATTAACTCTCTCCCGAAGTTCTTGTACTTACTACAAAACATTCCTTACAATGCTGGAACAATGCCACTAGCAAATTCTTATGATGGAATCAAAAGCCTAGAATATCTCTGGCTAAGTTGCAGAGTCCCAAGGAGAGAGGAGGACTGTCCCTACCCAATATTTCCCTCTACTCAATGGCCTCACTTCTTACCCACATAACTACCTGGCTGTTGCCCCGAACGCAGATCCCAACTTGAGTATCAATAGAGCAAAATCTGGCTTCGCATCCCTTGTCCTCTACACAGGTATTCCAACCAAATAATAGAACCCATATGCAAGAGGCCACTCGATTTACCAAACAGATGCTTCATTCCTGGACCCAATATCTGGCGCACCCGTCACATAAATTTCTTGCCTCTTGGTTAGGGATCTCAGCCGAAGACCCCTCTTGGACCCTGGCAGGGCTAGATTCCACTTTCCGTTTTTGGGCCAGAAAAGGACTCAGATTTACTCACCAATTCTACACTAATGCAATATTCAAAACATCTGATCAACTTAAACAAGAGTTCTCCCTACAGCACTGCGTCTTTTATAGATACTTACAAATCCGCCACATCTTGAATTCAAAGATCGGACTGGACGTCTCTGATCAAATTATCCCAGCCCCCGGCAACCTCTTGACACAATTGGAAGGGGGAGGCCCCGGTAACCACTTGATCTCTCAATTTTATAAAGCCCTACCGGGAACCCCATCTCAGGTTATGGACCTGGTGCAATTTCACTGGTAGGAGAAACTTCAGATGGATCTGATTAAGGAAGATTGGCTCCGGATATGGAGAAGACAGCATAAAACCTCTAGTCCATACACCTGGACAGAATATTCATGGAAGATAGCTTCCGGACATTTTTGTACACCACATATCACAGCTAAATTCTTGGCTGTCGGGGATTCTACATGTTGGAAGAAATGCAAATGCGAGGTAGCCTCCCACACCCACATTCTATGGTCATGCCCAGTATTAGCCACATATTGGGCCACCATAAGCGACAGAATAACACAACTCTTCCCGACACTGACCAAACTCTATCCGGGAACGAGTCAACTACTCCACTACCCCCGCTCCTTTAGAAACCCACACCAGATATGCCTCCTCAACATTCTATTAGGAGCAGCCAAGAAATGTATAACCAGACTCTGGCTCCAGCGAGAGTCTCCCACCATTACAGCCTGGGAAAACACAGTATACGACATATACAAACTTGAACACATGACCACAAGGATTCATAACAAGGACCCTGAGTTGATGAATAGATGGAATCCCCGGTTCCTCTCGACTGATCAGTTCAGATCAGACCAAATACCTTAAACCTCGAGCTTGGTCGAGAACTCAAAGGGAGATTGGATTGCTGGGATCCAGCCAGTCCTAGATACAGATATCCCCTTTAGAGCTCCTTCAGCAATAATGGAAGATGGATTGTAAGCCTGCTACTGTCACCTGAATGGGCTTCCCCTTGGTGCCGGGGCCTCCCCCCTGATATTTTTCTTCCTCTCCGTTTTTTTAATCTTTGCTTACTTATTTGAAGATGTACTTACCTAATCACCTAACCCAGGAGATATTTTTTAAAGTACAACCAGACCTAGAACAACTGCTGATGTAAATTCACTCTTATGTAAGAAAGGACTGGAATCATCTTTTAACACTATACAACATGTTAAATATTTACTCCAAATTCACGTATATAAGCACTGATTTATATGTTATTTATAGAGTCCATATATCACATGACTAGATACTATTTTAGTGAATCTCGCAGTTTTGTCATGTAAAGTACAATCTACTTCTGTATGATTCTGATGTGATCCCCAACATGTTAAAAATGAAATAAAAAGAAAGTTTAAAAAACAAGTGTTTTGCGGTGAATCATTACCTGTGTTCAGTGTCAGGTACGTTCTGGCTCAGAGTGGCCATCTGGTGGCTGTCTTGTGCTAGGAACCACAAGGGAGGGGACTGTAATCACTGGCTGGAGTCTGCTGGAGGACTGTTCCAGTTGGTCCTGGAAGGTACTGCTGGCTGAGTGGGCGTTGTGTGGTTGGGTGGCCCACCCAGACCTGTCAGGTCATGAGTTGGTGAATGCCGACTCAGGACTTCTGCTGGGGTTCTGGTTCATTTTTAGCTCGCTCCATTTCTCTCCTGAATTACTGACTGCTTTGTTGCTTGGGCTGCTGTGATAGAGTAGCAAAAGCTCCTTCATTCAGCTGCTAGGACCTTGACTTTCTTCTCTGGTGAGAGCAGAGAAAAAAATTTATTTCCACAAACTAACAGTATGGACTAGCAAAGTCAAAGAAACTGATTACATCTGTGTTATTAGTACCTTGAACTGGAATTTTATTTTTCTTTGTTTTGTTAGATTGGGTCCTCCTGTGCTGGTTGTTTAAAAATATTTGCTAATCTTTTGGATTTTGGAGTAGGTTTGGGTTGTATGAATGGCTGAGTGTAGTCTGGGTGATGTTGAGTTTTGGAGTAGGTTTTGGTTGTATGAATGGTTGAGTGTAGTTTGGGTGATCACTGGAGTGTGTGCATTAATTTAGCTTATTACCAGTGTGTTTTGGAGTGTCTGCTTAGTGAGTGGGGTATGTACATTTTATTAGTGCTGTTAATCTGTTGGATTTGTGGGTGGGTTAAGTATGAGTTGGGTAGTGTGACTGGTAGGGTACGAAACTTGTTTTTTAGTGAGTGAGCTGAGGTGTTGTGCTGTTGTGCTTTTTGGGAGGAGTTTTTGGAACGTCGGCTGCTGGGGTGAGGGTTTATTTATATAACTGGTGGCTCAGGTGTTGAATATTTCTGTGTTTTAGGCTTGCTGGGGGTGGTGTGTGTAAAGGCTTGAGAGCAGATACGCACATCTACTCTGGCAACTACCTCGGACAGTCCCATCCTTTTGGAGGAACCCATTAGTCCTCCCTGCAGAGGTTCTCAGCCGCTGCAGGGGAGTGGGGATCCTCTGAGGGGAGGACAATGCATGCAGCGTAGGTCCCGGGTATGATGATCAAGGGTGGGGAGGCTGGGGTGGTGAGATTCAGGAGACACCCGAGGAGAGGAATCTAGAGCATGGACTGTCCTGTCTGTTTCCCCTCCCCAGGGCCCTGCCAAATGTCATCAAGCAGGAAGTAGTCTGCCCAGCCAGCTCTACTCTTCCCCTTTGGGCTTTCTTTGTAATGCAAGGTCCCCGAGGAATAAAACAGCAGTGATGGGGGGTTTCATCATGGATTCCTCAGCTGACCTTGTTTTCATCACAGAGACCTGGCTGGGTGATGATTCTAGACCTGTTCTGGAGGCATCAGTCCCACCAGATTACTCAGTGGTGCACTGCCTAAGGAGTGATCACAGAGGAGAAGGGGTGGCCATTTGCTTTAAATCCACTCTGGGACTCACTGCATTCCCCATGGGAATTTTCAGGTCCTCTGAATATATGGCAGTTAGATGTGCTCCAGGTATTAACGGTAGGATCACCATCACCTTTAGGGTATGGGAGTGATTTCTTGCAGGAGTTGGCAAACTTGACAGCCTAACAGGTGTTGAACAGCCCCAGACTGTTAGAACTAAGAGACTTCAATCCTTGGGTAGATGATGAGTCCTTGCATTCTGGACAACAGTTCCTCCACCTGATGTCTTCAATGGGACTAGCACAGGCAGTTGCCTCTGGAATGCATCAACATGTCCACAGTTTGGACTTGATCTTCTCATTGGGACTTGACATTAGTGCAGTCAATGCTGATCAGGTCAGCTGGTCATCATGCAATGTCATTCCTTTGTGGGGCCCCCTGTTTCAATACCCTTTCTGTGGAGACTGTCTGGTACTGTCCTAAACATATCTGGAGTCTTGCAAGCTCCAAGAGGTACTAGACATCTCGGGTATGATGCCTGATGTGCCCAGGGGGCTGAGAAGGCCACACAGCACTATAATACAGTTCTCGCGGCTGCCTTAGACTCCCTGGCACCATACATCATCCTTTGATGTCCCGTCACAGTTCACTGTGGTACAGTGCTAAGCTGCATCAGTTGAAGACTAAGGGATGGAAGTTGGAGCATTCTTAGAGAAGGTCACGATCTGAGGAGGACAGGTTGGCACTGAAAACTCATTGCGGTGAGTATCAATGGGCAACTGACATGAAAAAGGCAGAGTTCCTCTCAGGGTCGACTGCTGCAGGAAATAATCGACCAGCTTAGCTTTTTTGCACTGTAGATATAGATTGTTAAATCCTCCCTGTCTGCGATTCATTAGAGCCTTTTCAGCAGATAAGTGTGAACAGTCTGGTAAATTCTTCTCTGACAAGTTGCCCTCTATTATATCTGGTATCTCTTCAAGTGGTACGTCATAGGCCGGCTGTGGTCTCCTTCTGGTAATGTGGATCTGTCTACCTGTAGTGAGTTTTGTCTGGTTTTGGAGGATGAAGTGCTTCGGATGATCTCTAGTTTGTGTCCCACCTGCTGTATACTGGAGCCGGACCAACTTGGCTGCTTTTGGGTTGCAGTGAGTCCTTGTATCCAGCGATCACAGAGACCATCAGTGGCTCCTTGAGGGAGGGTGTTTTGCCATCTGCCCTGAAAGATGCGGTGGTTAGACCCCCTCTTAAAAAAGTCTTCCTTGGACCCTGACATTCTGACAAATTACAGACCTGTCTCAATGCTTTCCTTTCTGGGGAAGGTTACTGAGAAGATGGTGGCCGACCAACTTGTGGATCGCCTGCAGAATTATAACATCTATGAACCTCTCCCGTGAAGTTTTCAGCCCCACCATAACACTGAGACTGCACCTGTCTTGGTGACCCATGATCTCCTCCTGGCGCAGGATCAATGACTCCATTTCATATTGGTCCTTCTTGAGCTCTCACTGGCATTTGACAAAGTCAAATACAGGGTGATGTTGGATCGCCTGAGAACCTATGTGGCTCTCACTGGCACCATCTTGCACTGGTTTGAAACCTACACAACAGGAAGAATGCAGCAGGCTACGCCCTAGGAAATTCTGTCTCTGGGGGTCTTGCGCTCTCCTGTGGGGACCCTTAAGGCTCAATCCTTACGCTGTGTTGTTTCTGTGTACATGTTGCCTTCTGAGGAGCTCATTAGACAGTACAGGGTTGAGTTTCACTGTTATTCAGATAATGCTCAGCAGTACCTGTTTTGTTCTCCCAGTGGGGGTCATGTGGTCTTGGCCATGAGGCGATGTCTTGCCGAGATAAATGACTGGATGACCTCAAACTGGTCATGTTTCAACCTAAGGAAGACAAGAGGTCATGCTGACTAAGTTGAGTCGATGGAATGTGACAGCAGTGGGAGATGCGACAGCTCTTCCTAAGTTGCATGGCCGACCTCTTGTTGCTGTTGATGTGGTTAAAAACTCTGGGGTCACTTTGGATCAAAGGCTGACAGTAGACCAGCAGGTGTCTGCAATGGTCCGATCTGGCTTTTACATTCGAAATATCACCAGGATCAAACAGCATACGGCTCCTGCTGACCTGACAATGACTGTTCCAGCTTTTGTTACCTCTAGGTTGGACTGCTGTAATGCTCTCTACTTAGGTCTATCTGGAGGTTTAATGCAATGCCTGCAACTAGTCCAGAATGCCACAGCTCAACTGGTGATGGGAGCTTCTAAGAGGGACCACATCATGCCGGTTCTGCATGTGCTGCACTGGTTGTCTTTGCAGTGGCACATAATCTTCAAGATATGGCTGTTAACATACAAGGCCCTGCAAGGTCTGGAACCAACTACTGTAACTTGAAAGATCTGCTGCTTTTTTTTTTACCTCCCAATGTGACCCCTCTGCTCCACCGATGCTGGCCTATTTGTTGTCCTCTCATCCTATTTGAAACTGTCAAGGGACCGAGCTTTTTGGGTCGTGGCTCCAATGTTGTGGAACTCCCTCACAGGGAGTATTGACTCTGCTGGCATGGTGGAGGCTGTGTACAACTTGTTTATTTGTGCAGGCCTTCCTCAGCCAGCAAGTTTTCAGATCAAAATAGCCTAGACATTTTACGGTTGTTAAGTATTTTTTCTTATTATGTTTTTAATTATTACAGGATTTGTTTGCCTTATAACTTAAAAATGATGTACAGAATACTGAGCCCTTGAGAAGGGGCGCTATGGCTTTATAAATAAAAGAGACTTGTCTTGCCACATTTAGGCAGATTCTTAGCAGTTCTCAGGGGGGAGGTGCAAGATGTGCACCTCAAATAAGGAAATAGTGACTAGAGGACTGAGGACACAAAAGGAGCATCATGACCCTTGAGCAAGTTGATACTGTAACAGGATATGAATGCGTTCCCATTCAACCAGGTAGCAGCCTTACATATTTCAGAAATAGGTTTGTATCTGGCAGCAGTTTGTCTAGTGGAGTCAGCCTTCAGTCACACCAGTAGCTCTTCCCCGATCAACCTTTAACACAGAGCGATGCAGGAAGTGATCCATCTACTTGGCCGCCGATTTGCCTAGGGTGACATTAGCATATGCAAGAAACAGCTCCGAGCCTCACCACAAAAATTCTGCCACATGCTATCTGCAGAAAAGAAAAGCTCTGGGACCACTGAGTTTGTAAAGTAATTGCTCAGCCTCGAAGTGTGTGGCCTCAGTAAGGTTACCACCTTTTAAGAAGCCCTAAGTGGGACATTTCTTACTGAAACATGATTTTTTTGCAGGACAATACGTAACCTCGACTAATACAACATACTTATTTTCTCTATATAATCAGAATTAAGGCTAAGTATCGTAGTTTCTTAGTTGCTTCTATTATTTCTTATCATTTTTTGGTATGTTAGTTAAGGTATTATAGTTTTCTAGAACATTTAGTGGAAAGTTAGAAAATATTTTTTCTAATATAAAATCAAGACATTTAGTATTTTTCAAGTTTTTTTGCAGGACACAGCCGCCCAAATCAGGACTGTCCTGCGAAAATCAGGACAGGTGGTAACCCTAGGCCTCAGAATGGTTGGTAGGATAAGTGCCTGACTTCAGTGAAACTCAGAAACTATCTTAGACAGGAATTTCACATGGGGACACAGCACAACATTGTCCTTGCGGAAAACAAGATAAGGAGGCTTCACAGATAGTGCCTGGAGCTCACTCACCCATCTGGCAATGGTGATGGTGACTAAAACATAGTTTTCCATGAAAAGTGCGAAAGATGATACTTGCCCATATGCTTGAATGGTTTACCCATTAGCCATGGCAGCACCAGCAGTTAAGTCCCAAGGAAAAAGTGGTATGTTCACCAGAGGAAACTGGTGGTTAAGCCCTTTAAAGAAACAACCAACCATTTTGTCCTGTGCAACCATCGTCATAACTGCCTTGGCATGGTATAACAAAATGGCAGCCAGATGCACATTGATGGACATGACTCAAAACTCTGCCTAGGCTAGAGGAAGTTAAGAATGAGTAACACGGAGCAGGAGACGGGCAGCAATCCCTTCTCCTCGCACCAGTGTGGGAACCATGTCCATATCTAGTGCACCCTCTTTCAAGTCGACTCCTTCCAAGATACCCCCAGCACCCAGAGAACATCCTAGGAAAGTCCAAGAGCTTTTAACACTAGCCACTTAAGAATCAGGCAGTCAGGTGGAGGGACTGAAGGTCCAGATGCCCGGTCATCCCCTCAAACCTTGTCAGCAGGACCAGCAGGAGTCCGAGTGGATGCAGAAGCGGTGGCCTGCTGCTGAGACAGAGGAGACTGTGATACCAGAACAGGCAGGGTCAATTCAGAGTAATCAGAATCAGGGACACTCTGTCCCTTTGCACCTCGAGTACCACCTTGTGGAATGGAGGAAATGGAGGAAGACAGACAAGAGGTCCTTAGCCCAGGACTGGGAGAACGCATCCCCCAGCAGAAAGCCCTACTGAGGAGGATGGCTATAGTAATGTCCCAGCTTCCTGTTTACCCAGGAAGATAATAGATTGGATGGTGTTTCCCATTCTGAGACCACCTGGGACACCATTAATGTTTGCAGCAACCATTCATGGCACACCTCTCCCACGTGATTGAGAGCATCAAAGAGCTGGTAGTTGCCTCCCACAATATGGATTGCCAACAGGTCTGGGTACAGGGACTGAGCCACAGACCCTGTCGGCAGCTCCCCCGACACAGAGGAGTGCAAGCTGCCCTGTTCGTTCAGATAGAGTATGGGGGTGATGTTGTCTGATTTGATCTGGACCACTAAAACTTGGATCAGCAGTGTGAATTTCACCAATACTAGGTGAACAGCATGGAGTTCCAGCAGGCTGATGGGATGCCACGTCTCACAGAAACAGAAGTTGACGGCAGATAAGGACCGCAAGGCCCATCCAGTCTGCCCATTTCTTTTTCTACCTTATAAATGTGCCATCAGCCTTTTGTCTCACTTGGTGATCACACGCAGTATGCTCTGTAGTACAGCACATTTTCACCCCAGCTCACCAGCGATGTGTCCATCATCAGAGTGACTGAGGGCTCAGCCCCGAAGAATAGGATACCCTCTGAGAGGTTCACAGGGGACAGCCACCAACAGATTATGTCTGGCATCGGCTGGGTAATCTGGACCAGTTGCTTCAGAGCTGTGTGTGATTGGGACCACTGGTGCTCCCACTGAATTGGTGGCATGCACCGGCAGGGCCACTATGATACGACAGTAGTATAGGCCATAAAGCAAAGAAGCTGGAGAAACCCCTGAGCTGAGTGCACTTGCCCAACCCGAAATGATGGGGAAAGAAGACCTTCACTCTGTTTGGGGAGTAGAAAAGCTCTGGTTTGACGGAGTCCAGCTCTACTCCAATAAACAGGATCACCTGCTTTGGGATGAGCTTGGACATGGCCAGACTGACTATCAGGCTGGGGTCCTGGACTACTCCACACCTGCAATCAGTTTCCTGTGACGAGCCAGTTGTCAAGGTATGGTTGATGCCTCTGCACTTTAGAAAGGTCGCAATAACCGATAGGCATTTCACAAACACAATGAGTGCCAGTGACAAGCAGAAGGGTATGACTCTGAACTAATACAAAGTTCCAAAAGTGAAGGAAACATCTGTGCGACAGCAGGATGAAGGTGTGTAAGTACACATCCTACAGGCCCAGGAAGCAAAACCAACCTCCTGGCTCCAGGGATGGAATGATCAGCTGCAACGTCACCATGCAAAGCCTCCAACTGTGAATTAACTTGTTCAGGATTTACAATTTGACAGTGAGGCACTCACCCCCCCCCCCCACACACATTTTTTGGGGTACTAGAAAGTATAACAAGAACTAACCAGTGTAGGGCCCCAGGGGTCTGTTTTGGGACGGATACATACATAGCTGGAATGCAAGTATTACAGGGATAGATGGCTAAGTTTGTGGACAACACCAAAATTGGTGTGATGGTTGATAGCAAAACCCCATGAGGATGAGGGTGCCGGACTTTAGGAGGGTGGATTTTAAAGAAATGGGGGACTGCCTCAAAAACTGCCTGGGGGGGAGGGGACTGCCAGAGAGGGGTGGAGACACGGTGGGCAAAAATATGGGAGGTTATAACTAAGGCAATTAATCTCTGCATGAAGGAAGTGAATAAAAGCAGAAGGAAAAAAAGACTTATGGTTCTCTAAAGAAGTCACAAAGGTCGTGAAGGAAAAAAGTGTCATTCACACAGAGTTACAACAGGGAGGAATACCTAGTAAAACAGAGTGAAGTAGGCAAGGCAGTGAGGAGAACAAATGTGCAGTCAGAAGAAAGAATCACCAAAGGGACCAGTAAGGAGAATAAGATTTTCTTCAGATACATAAGTGAGAAGAGGAAAGATAGCGAGGATCAGAAGGGTAAAGGGGGGAGACCAAGAAAAAACAGACATACTGAACAGATATTCCTGCTCAGTATTCACAGCTGAGGGAGGGGGAACAAACCCCAGTGAACAGCAGGAATGGTGGGAGGGGAGGTGGACACAAGTACATTTTCAGAAGAAAGATTCCAGAAGGGACTTGCAACTCTGAATATGGACAAAACTATGGCACCGGATGGGATACATCCAAGGGTTTTAAAGGAACTCAGGGAGGTGTTAGCTGCCCCATTGATGGCCTTGTTCAACAGCTCACTGGAAACAGATGTGATTTCAGAGGACTGAAAAAGAGTGGACGAGGTCCCTCTACATATGAGCAGCGGAACGGAGGAGGATAGCAACTACTGACCGATTGGTCTTACATTAGTGATGGGGAAATTAATGTAAACCCTGCTAAAGGAAAGACTGGTTCGTATCATGAATCCGGTGGGCTGCAAGACCACAGGCAACATGGATTTGAGGCGGGGGGAGGGGCATACCAAACAAATCTGATGGATTTCTTTGAGTGATTGACCAGGGAAATAGATCAGGATAAGACACTTGACATGGCTTATCTGGACTTTAGCATGGCCTCTAACACCGTGTCACACAGGAGGCTGAAAAAGAAAGTGAATAACCTGAGGGTGGGATTCCAAGTAGTGTAATGAACTGGGTTGAAAACAGTTTAATAGATAGGAGACAGAGTATAGTGGTAAACGCAGTCATTCGAATGATGGAGGAGTGACCAGCAGTGTTCCACAGGGCTCAGTACTGGTACTGGTCCTCTTCAGTGTCTTCATAAGTGACAGTGCTGAGGAACTAAAAGGAAAGGTATGCCTTTTTGCAGATGATGCCAAATCTGCAAAAAGGTGGAAACTCAGGAAGTGGTGGAGAGAATGAATAGGGGTCTGTGGAAACTCAAGGAGTGGTATGAAGGATAGCAGTTGGGGTTCAATGCCAAAAAGTGCAAAATCATGCACCTAAAGCATAGGAACCTATGCTTTTAGTAGAAGGTGGGAGAGGTACCGACAGTCACTAAACAGAAAAGGGACCTTGGGTTTATCATATCTTACGACCTCAAGGTGGCAAGACAGTGCAACAAAGCAGTGGGTAGGGCTAGTGGGATGATGGGGTGCACAGGGAGGGGTATTTCCAGTAGGAAAAGGGAGGTGGTACTGCCAATGTATCGCTTGCTGGTTAGATCCCACCTGGAATATTGTGTCCAGTTCTGAAGGCTGTACCTCAGAAAGGACATAAGACAGGGTAGAGCCATCAGCCGTCCAGTGGTGTGGAGGGCTGAGGCGCTGCAAAGTGCCTTATCTCTCCCATGCCAGCAACCCAAGTTCGGGAATGATGCTGGGTCACTGGGGATAGCCAGGGGGGAGGGATGGGATAGGGATGAACAGCTGTCTGGCAGCTCTTCTTTCAAGGATCGGGAAGGCAAGCTGTCCTGGCTCTTGGCTGTTACTAACTGAAGGTCCGGTGGTACTGCCGATGCCTAGGAGGTTGGCATTATGCCAGGTGTGTGGGGTAAGAGCTGGCAGTTCACGTACACGTGTGCGCCTCCACGTGCATGCATGACCACATCTGCCATAGCCTTGGGAGGGCGAAACCCAAGGTGGAAAATGAACAGTGGGACAAGGCTTTAATGAAACCCTGCTTACGATGCTGAGACCTGCCCTACCAGAACACCAGCAGGAGGACGGAGGTAGGTGGCCGGTTGGCGGCTCATGGGGACAGGGCTGATAGCCTGCCAAGAAGGATAAAAACCTTTATTTAAACAAACAAAAAAAAAGACAGGGTAGAGGCAGTCCAGAGGAGGGCATCTAATATGGTGCTCCGATTTCACAAGCAGCCCTATGAGAAGAGACTTAGCACATGGACACCCTGGAAGAGTACAGAGTGAGAGGTGACAACATACAGACCTACAAGTAATTCACAAGGGCAAACAGGGTGCAGAAGGGAAGTCTGTTTCAAATGAGAAGGTGCACCAGGACCAGGGGGCATGTGATGAAACTGGCGGGGTGGGGGTTTAGGACAGATGTGAGGAAATATTTCTTCACTGAAAGGATAGTAGATACCTGGAACAGAAGTGGTGGAGGCAAAAACAGTGAGGGCAGGGCCCTTCAAGCATACATGGGATTTACACTGGGGTGTATAAGGAAACAGGACTGGAAGAGAGTGGGTTGCTGGAGACCAGTTAGGGTCTGCAGAGACAGATTAGTTAGGGAACACCTGGGCAGACTGGGTGGGCCAAGCAGTCCCTACTGTCAACAAATTCTACACTTCTGTGTACCATGCAAAAAAGCAAGAATTTCAGCAAACATAATTGAGAAAACAAGGGATAAAAAATTCAGCAAGGGGAGAGGTCAGTTCAAGGTAGCAACGTTACTGGCAGTAATAAGATAAAACTGGCACCAAAATAAATTTTGACGTAAGTGGTGGACAAAAAAAAACAAACAAATCAACTCAGAGCCAGCCTTTGATAAATCATTAACTGCTTCTATTTTTTTCTGGCGTATGATTTTGTTTTGTTTATATAGAACTGTACTAGCAATCAATTTTGTCCTTCCACTAAATAAGTATCTTTAATTCTATACATGCACAATATAGGCAGTATAGCCTAGAGGTTAGAGTAACAAGCTTGCTATATCCAGCAGACCAGACCTGGGTTTGATTCTGACAACCTCCACTTGCATACTGTGCGACTCTGAGCAAGTCACTTATCCGCTCAGTGCTCCCAGGTCTCCCCTGAAAACAGGCAGTTATGCCTAGTGAGCTTTACCTGGTTACCAAAGACTGAAAAAAAAAATGCTTGTTTGTTGGAAGATACAGGCATTCCTCAGCTGCATGCTGAGGCAAGAGGTTGCTGGTCAAGTGCACCTTATCATACACCTGAGGAGTGCCTATATCTCAACAAACACAACAGCCTGGGATGTGGTTTTGCACCTATAAAGTAGCCTGGTATCACTCAAGCAATACACGCAGGCCAGCCCCATGGCACTGAGGGTTGAGACGCTGGACGTTGCACGACGCCGGCAACCCGGATTAGAACAAGCCTGGGCCGCCGGGGATCAGCGAGAGAGAGAGGCTCATGCCCAGAGGACTGCTCTCCTCGGGGCGGATCCGTGGTTAAGCCTGGCACCAGTGCAGCCCCCAGTGTAGACTGGAGGCACTGCAACACTCAGGGCTCAAGAAGCGGGACGCAGAGCCACGACGGACGTCCCTGCCATCACTGCACGCTCAGGCTTTGCAGGGGTAGAGAGGGGGAGAGGGCTCAAAATCTAAGGAAAAAACCCTGGCTTGCTGAGGAGGCGACGAGGGCCCCGGGGACCTCCCTCATATCCCCAGTTCCAGGCAGACCACAGTGGGAATCCACGGCCAACTTCACGAGAGGGATGGACCCTCTAATTTCAGACAGACACCGCCAAGGGAGGGCGGGCCCGGACCCGGGGCACGATCCGTGGCGTTGGGAAGTCCCTCGAGTGAAGGGAGATCCGGGGGTGACTGGTCACGGAGGGGAGTAGAAGGGCTAGTGTCGAGAGGGCACCTCTGAGAGATGCCTCAGTAAGCTGGTGAATAAAATTGTAAAAAAAAAAAAAAAAGCAATACACACAGGCATCTTGTCCGTCTGTCATAACCTTGGATACATGTATACCATGCACCCTTGATGTTCCGTGGCAAAGATCAACAACAGAGAGGAAGTGTCTACGTTCAAGAGTTTTTGAGCTGAGAGTAAGGTAAGCTTGTATGTTTCTTTTAGAACACCAAAGAGTGTGTGTGTGTGTGTGTGTGTGTGTGTGTGTGTGTGTGTGTGTGTGTGTGTCTGTGTTCTACTTCACTTTCTACAGGGCAAGGCACTGAATAGTGGGACATCCACTTGGTATACTGGTGACCTGGATCTTCAGAGCAGAGGCCTGCAGGGAAAACAAAGAGCAACGGACACTCTACTTCCAAGGTACTGAAGGGAGGGGCTCTGGGGCCTCTCACTCACTGACAGCTACAGAAGGTCTTTGACACTGCAGGTGACCATGCAATGTCAGGTTCACCTCCATCCCTCCAAAGGTAGTCACAACTGCAAGCCCACTCGTGCAGAGACCTGGGAGAGACCAAAAGGGAAAAAAATCCTTTTCTACTGGCTGCACTACGGCCTGCGCCGAGGGCTGACTACATCCACTGAATGCAGTAATGTGCCATTCCCACCCCCTAATGCCGCACCACCAGCACTGGATACTTGACTCCCTGGAGTAAGTCTCTTAGCCACGCTGAACTACCGAGTCCCACCTGGTGGCCAAGCCAGTGGAAGAAAGGTAGTTAAAACAGAGGGGTCTCAAAAAGGTGAGGTTCAAGCATTAATAGTGAAGATCTAGAACGGGCAGCAGGATTAAGCCTTGGCAAGGGGTAACTGTAAATGGAATGAAAAAGTTTAGTTTGGTGCTTCAGGTAGTTTTGAACTTTGTGCCTGGAAAATGCTTACTAAATATGGAAAAAGTTACAAATTATTGTGTGCCCTTACCCACCTGCCATTTTATTGGTGGGGTGGTTAGTTGAACAGTTATGAGAAATACTGCCTGGATAGGTGATGTGATGTGGTGAGCCAGAGCTGTCTGCTGTGCCTTAGGTAATGAAGTAGATACAGCACTGGGAGACCATTGCAGAACATTACTTAGGACAGAAGGCATTGTCCTTCTAGCCTGTTCCCCATCATCTCAGCATTTGTACCATTTATAAAATGGGTCAAGCTCGATGTCATGAATACTGCTCTCTCACTGGATGAACCAGGTTACATACCATGCCAATCCATACTTCCGTACACAAGGTGCTGCATTTCCTTACCAAAATATTTCATACCAGACCATTTGATAAGTGCAGTAACACACTCCAGGGTACTGTATTGATTGGGAGATGCAGAGATTCCTTAGTCGTGTGATGACTGAGCAACTGGCCACCTCAGCACACACCAAAGGAATGCCCATACTGTATCTCCCAACTATCATGCACCTGGTCATGTGCTAGTCCCCACTTGCTCCCTTTGAGTGTAACCCACTCGTACAAACTGCCACCCTCTTAGCCCTTATCAGACCCATTAGGAAACTCTTCAATAGCCTGACCACCCTGTTTGCGAAAGCACTGTGCAAAATGTGCTTAAACAATTTATAATATCTCACTACAAAATGTGCACACATAATATACAACTCACTGAAAAATATGTGTACAATGCTCAACAACTCACTGCAAAATGGGCACACTATGCAAAACTCATTGCAAAAGGTGGACACACTATGCACAACACCTCAGTGCAAAACATGGACACACAACGCACAATTCACTGCAAAATATGGCCAGACAATGTAAATCTCACTGCCAAACATGCACGTCCAATGCACAGCCTGCAAAGTGTGCAAACACAATGCACAGCACTTCGCTGCATAGTGTGCACACAAGGAGCAGCATACAACTGGAAGCACCTACAAACTCAAGCACAAGATGTAAATAGCACTCACTTAAAATTAAGTATCAGACAGAGCAGGCATTTTCAAACAGACAAAATGTTAACATTAACAGCGCAAAAATAGTTTGAATATACTCCCATTGCACAGCAGGAGAAAGCAAAGCCCAAACAGCAAGTGCACTCACAAAGCAACAGTGTGACCACACTCACAAATTTGTTTAATTTTGAAGTAAAGGTGTGAGATTGTTTAGCGGGCTTCAAAACCAGTTTCTCTGCCACGGTGACAGTCCCCGTTTGGTAAAATTATACATTTTAATGCTGTCCAGTAAGGGAGGGAAGGGATCGTAACTATGACCAAATTGCTGGCCAGCCAGTTCCTTCTACTTCTCAGTCCTCTGACTATGCTCCAACACTCGGACGTTTTGTGATGTCCTACCAGGGAGAATGTGGTGGGTGTGCCCCCATTGGATCCTATGGGGGTGATATTCAAAACATTACTCTGCATCTTTAAGCTACCTTTCATGCAAATGAAAGCCACCACTCAACTAAGAGAGTCTGCCACTCTATAGGATGCTCCATCTCCTTCTCCGAAATACTGCCAGTGCCAAGGGCGAGTGTGGAGAAAAAGCAGAAACTTAGTGTGGTGAACCAGTTGTTCAGGGAGGTTGGTGCGAGTCCAGGAGATATGGGTTGGTGAGGGCCAGGGGGCCACAACATGGGAGGATAAGGGGTTATATGCCAGGGATAGGCTCCACCTCAACTTGGAGGGAAGGGAGATCCTTAAACTGAAACTATCTGGCTTCATACACGAGAGGTGGGGTTTAAACTTATAAAGGGGGAGGGCTGGAGAATAGGTCCGCTCTGGCGGAACCGCCTAAAGGGTTAGGCCAAGGACCCACAATGGTGTCAGAAAGCAGCGGTATAAGGTCAATGGGCACTGGGCAGGGGAGAGGGGCAGGAGGCTACATGGGGACACAGAGAATGGGGAAGAGGGAGGGCATGGGGTGGAGGATGGTCCAGATCAATGCTAGGAGCATAAGGAATAAAATGCCCGCGCTCCAAGTGATGCTAGCTGAGGGGGCGGTGGATGTGGCAGCAATTACTGAGACATGGGCCATCTAGGGGCATAACTGGGACCTAAACCTGGAGGGCTACACTATGTTCAGGAAAGACAGAGGAGTGGGGGGGGTTGGTGCTGATAGTCAGAAAGAACATTGGCGTTGGTGGAGTGGAGGAGGCTGGAGGGCAGATGGAGGCAATCTGGGTAAATCTGCAAATGAAGGGGGGTAAGAGAATGAAAACAGGGGTTGTGTTCAGATCCTCCCCCCCCCCCCGCAATGGCAGGGAACCTGGAGGACAAGCTGATGAAGAATATTAGGGGCCACTGTGGACTAGGAAAAGGCAGGGTAGCGGTCACGGGGGACCTAAATATGCCGGGGGGCAGACTGGGGCACTGTGGCATCCCCGGTGGCAAGGGAGCAGAGGCTGATGGATGCCTTCCAGGACGCATTTCTAGCCCAGCAGGTGGGACAGCCAACTAGGGAGGGCCGGATATTGGACGTGGTCCTAGCATACAGTGACTAGATTAGAGGTCTGGAGGTGAGCAGCCCGTTGGCAGGAAGTGACCATGCCACGGTCTGGTTTTACCTGTACCTGGTTGGGGGAACCGCATGAATACGGTGGTAACAGACTTTAGGGGAGCGGACTTCGAGGGCACGAGGAGGATTCTTCAAGGGTATTTGGATGAGTTAAGACCGGATATGGACACTGGGACCAGGTGGGAGGTCATTAAGAAGGGGGTGCAGGAGGCTACCAGGACTTGCGCAAGAATAAGGCGCAAGCACTGGAGGGCCACAAAGCCATGTTGGTGGACCCGGGAGCTTCAGGAAGCGGTGAGGGAGAAAAAGGTTGCCTATGAGCGCTTTAAGCACTCAAGGTGAGAAAAGGAGCAAGAGAAGTACGAGCTGATGTCCAGGAGGGTCACCAGGGTGGTCAGATTGGCAATGGTGAGAATGGAGCAAAACCTGGGCAGGGGTATCCAGAGGGGGAGGAAAGGGGTTCTTTAGGTACATGGGGGAGAAAAGAAAAGTAAGGGCACAGATCAGCAGGATTAGGACTGGGGAGGGATGGGCTCAGGAAGCGGTGGAGCAAGCTGAGATATTAAATGAGTACTTTGCCCAAGTCTTTATCAGAGGAGAAGGAGGGGGGTCCACACTTCCCAATGGAGGATGGTGAGACCGCAAACAACATAGGTCACTTGAAGTTTGGTAAACCGGAAAAGGCTCGGATTGGGGATGAGTCGAAACTGGGGCGCACATGAAGGACAGGCAAATGGGGGGGCAAAATCACAGTGGATGGGGTGAGGTGGCCCTCCGGGTCACTAAAGACTGAGAAGGTGCCAGGGCCAGACGAGCTTCGTCCAAGGGTGCTGAGGGAGCTGGCGGATGTGCTGGCACCTCCACTAGCTGTACTCTTCAACATCTCCCTGCAGACAGAGTGGGTGCCTCAGGATTGGAGTGTGGACCATGTTGTGCCTATCCACAAAGGGGGGTCTAGAGAGGAGATGGGAAACTACTAGCCTGTTAGCCTAATATCCATGGTAGGCAAGGTGATGGAGGGTGATATCAAGGAGAGGCTTGGGGGAGTGCTGGAACAGATGGGGCACCTGGATGATAGGCGTATGGCTTTGTCCCAGGGAGATCGTGCCAAACCAACCTTGTTGATTTCTATGATTGGGTGACAAGTGCCCTGGTCAGAAACAGGCCAGTGGACGTCCTCTATCTGGACTTCAGCAAGGCATTTGATTCGGTCCTCCACAATGGCCTGATGACCAAGCTGGGGAAGATGGGAGTGGGGGGAGAGTTCCTCAGGTGGATAGAAAACTGGCTCTCGGCGCGAGTAGAGAGAGTGGTGGTTGGCAGGATAGTCTCCTTCCACAGAATTGTCATTAGTGGGTTCCCCCAGGGATCGGTCCTGGGGCCACTCCTGTTCAGTGCCTATGTCTCGAACATAGGGAGAGATATTAGGCGTAAACTAGTCTCTTCCTGGATGACTCGAAGCTGGGAGCACTGGCGGACGGGAAGGAGGAGAGAGTGGCTCTACAGGGGGACCTGAATGCCCTGGACAGATGGTCAAGGAGGTGGGGGCTGAAGTTTAACGCACGGAAGTGCAGGGTGTGCACCTGGGGGCCAGAAACCCAGGCCATGCATATACCCTGGGGGGGGGAGATGCACTGCAGGCCTCGTCGGGTGAGAGGGACCTTGGGGTGGTGGTGGATGTCAAAATGAATAACACTGAGACTGGTCGCAGAGCAGCAGCAAAAGCATAGCCAGGGGTATTACCTCCAAGAAGAGGGAGGTGATCCTCCCTCTGTATAATGCCCTGGTCAGGCCGCATCTCGAGTACTGTGTGCAATTCTGAAGACCACACCTAAAGAGAGACATTGCACTGTTGGACAGGGTCCAGATGAGGGTGACCCGGATGATCTGGGGCATGGGGAGTAGACCCTACGAGGAAAGGTTGGAGGAGCTCAATCTATACACACTGGAGGACAGGAAAGATGGGGGGGACATGACAGAGGTCTTTAAGTATGTAAAGGGGATCAGCAAAAGGGGAGCCGAGGTGGTGTTCAGGTTTAAGAAGGGCGAACAACTAGGGGGCACGAGTGGAGGCTAGGTGGGGTAGTTACAGGGGGGAGCGAATGAGGCACTACTTCACTGAAAGGGTGGTGGATCCATGGAACGTGCTGCCCGGGAGCCTGGTAGATGAGGGTAGAGTGCAGGATTTCAAGAGGGGGGTGGGACAGGTACAGGGGAAACTGAAGCCAGGGAAGTCCCTCTCTGGGGGAGGAGTGGGCAGCAAATCAAGCACCCAGTAGGGGGTGCTGGCTACCGAGCAGACATGACAATGAGGTCTATTCTACTGACGTTTAGTATGTTAGTATGAAAGGTAGCTTAATGTTTTGAAAATCTCCCCTATAGGACTCAATGGGGTGCGCCCCCACGTGCTCCCTGGTAGGATGTCACAAAACATCTGAGCATAGGGGCATGGTCAGCAGACCAGGAAGTGGAAAGGATTGGCTGGCTGGCAGTTTGGCCAGATTTACGATCCTTTCCCTCCCTTACTGGACAGCATAAAATGTATAATTCTATCAAACAGGAACCATCGCCGTAGCAGGGTAACGGGCTATAAAGCCCAAAACTTAAATTACAATTCTCACACCATTAATTTATAATTGTATTGACCATGTAAGAACCCAAGAGCATAAATGCCCATTTTTAAAGGAGGGATGCTTCATTACCATCAAATTATAGACATATTGCCTTATTGTCGGTCTTATCTAAGATTTTGGAGAGGCTTGTTTACAGACAACTTTATCAATATTTGGAACAACATGATTTGTTGTCAGGACACCAGCATGGATTTCGGACAAGAAGGTCCATGGACACTACTCTCATGGCTTTTAACAATCACATAGTGGGAGGCAGTATAGCGCAGTGGTTTAAGGCTCTGAGCTGCAAATCTGGAGACCTGGGTTTGAATCCCACAGCCCCCACTTGCATACTGTGTGACCCTGAGCAAGTCACTTAACTTCCCTGTGCTCCTAGGTTGCACCTGTAAACAGGCTTTCAGCTTAGTGTGTCTCACCTGGTTAAACAATTGGAAAAAACAAACAAAAAAAAAAATCTCATAGTGACATCTTTGGACGCGGGGTTGAGCATGGGGGCAGTGTTCATGGACCTCAGTAACACATTCGACTTGGTGAACCATCAGATTTTTACTAAGCAGAATGCATAAAATGGGGGCACATGATGAACCTTTGCAATGGTTCAATTCGTATTTATCAAACAGAAAGCAGTGTGTTACTCAGACACTAACTGTGTCTGCTCCAAGGAGAGTCAGGAGGAGTCCCACAAGGTTCAACCGTGGGCCCACTGCTCTCTAATACTTATGTAAATGATTTGCCAAATGTAATGAGGAACAGCAAGGTCCACCTCTATGCGGATAACATGGTTTTGGTGGTGCCTGCGGACACTCGCACTGAATTGGAATGTAAACTCCAAACTGATCTCCAGTCAATAAGTCGGGTCTTTCGTTGAATGGGAAGAAAACGCAGTGCATTTTTTCCCCGGGGTGAAAAACGTACCAAACTGGAATTTGGCCATCAAATTTAAGAATGGGCTCAATGTGACCACTGTAAAGTGTTACAAATATCTAGGTGTCTAACTTGAAAACAAATTAACTTCTGCCAAACGTAAATTTTCTGGTCAACAAGACAAATCAAAAACTTGGTGCTTTGCGAAGGGTGTCCTCATGCCTATCAAAGGAGTCTAGAGTGAAGCTAGCTAAACAAATATTAATTCCAGTTTTGGAATAACGGTAGTTTACTATATCAGAATTCTACTAAATCAGCATTAAAGAAAACTGACAGAATATATTATAGATTAGCAAGATTTGCAAACCAAGTAAAGTTAGCACTCATCACTGTGCTGTTTTCTTGGCCCTAAACTGGCTAGGGCCAGAGGACAAAAGAGAATTCAATTGGTTAACACAGTGCTTCAAATTATTCAACTCAAAAGTTGCTCATCCCCTGAGACATTGGTAACAACAGAGCTACACATGGACAATAGGTACCAATTAAGGACAGTTATGCAAGAGGTATCTTCTACCAGCCAATCGGAACACACTACCACTGTCTATTATACCAGCACAACCTTCAAAAAAATACATGAAGAGTCGTTTATTCACACAAACACCACCCACAGTCGTTTAAATCACACAAAAACTATGCCCACAGTCGTTTATTCAGATCTCGAGCATCACAAGACAAAAAAAAATGGTGTTGGAACAGCCGTCCACAGCACACCACCTCTTCACACCACCAAAAAAGCCACTGTAATATTCAACAAATTTCCCAAACTTTCTATTCAGAATCTTAAATACTTCATCGAACTAGGATTAGCCGAATCAAGCTATTTGTGCAGAATGTCTGAAAAATCCCAAATCAAACTGCGACTGGCTCAGAGCAGTAAAAGTATCTTTTGTTTCAGTCGCTCCATGCCACTCGTATATTTTACTACTTACTGTTGCCTACCACCTGAGGAGACCCTAACAGGTCTACTCAAACAAAATACATGGACAAAAATGAGCAGCACAAAGTACCTAGTCGAACATCGTTAAGGAAACGCAGTTCATACGGCATGGACTGGAAAAATACTTTCTTTTGTTTCAGCCCCTACTCAGATGTTTCACTTTCTACTTAACGTCTCCCCATTGCCGCTCTCCTCGAAACCTGTAATTTGTGGCACTCCAAATAATAAAAACTACACTTGCAAGCAACTCCAACTCGTTTAATAGTAATAACATTCAGTGAGTTGGAGTATACTCTCAATAACCAGCTTCTGTGGTGATTAAACACCTCGGCTTCACCTCGGCGTTTAATCATCCACAGAAGCTGCTTACTGCTTTGTATACTCTAACTCACTGAATGTTATCACTTAAATAACTAGAACTGACCCTATGTAGGTGTGCACAATAAATATGGGGATATGACTTTGCAAATGGGCATTGCTAAATCCTGGAATTCATTGCCAATTGATTTAAAGGCAAACTCTGCACAAATTTCAGACTGCGTTACAGAAAATTTTGAACAAAACTTGTGACTGCTTCACCTGATGATGACAAAATCATTTCACTGTAGTGTTTAATGTATTTTTTTTACCATTTTATGTTATTTGTGATCTATGTTATGTAATGTCTATAACTGGACACAGCATTTGTTGTAAATAGAGGCTTTAACTGTCCCTAACGATTGTTCCTGTATAAAAATACAATTTGATCTATGGATTGATTTTCAGGGGGGACCCAAACACAGACATTAAGCACAGAAACACAAGAATCTCGATTAACAGTAACGAAAAATTGTCAGACTACAGAGAAATCAACCACATCAAGTAATTACAACAAGCAAAAGATTACAAACAAGCAAATGACCAGACAGCCGCCCAACCACTGTGATCAACAACAGAGGACATGAGCAGTCCATCTGAACATCCCCATAGCACCCCCACTGCAAGCATGCGGAAAACGACCCCACTAACAAACGTGAGTAACTGAAATCATAAAAGAATGGCACAAGTCAATCACTTGACAAAGCAACACCCACTCTTGCCAAACTAGCACAGTTGCAAGGCACAAAACACCTATTTGTACCTCAACTGAAATTCCTGTATTCAAACATAACACAAAACAGGATTTTGGCATCTCACGGACTTCAAATTACACGTAGTTAACATCTACTTAGGAGGGCCCCATCCTCTACTTGTTTGAAAGAATGCTGTATACTGTCTACAGAAACAGGCCTCGTATTACAGGACTGTGAAGCGGCAGTAATGCAGTCATGGGGAAAAATGCTGTGTAGAAGTGTTTTGTCCACCACCAGTCACACAGCAGTTTGAGAAGTAGATCTGTGCACAGTTACCAATAACAGTGCAAAAGAAGCCAAAGTGCAGCAACAGTGAATTGGACAGTTAAGTGACATGATCAAGGTCACACTGTAAGCATTCATCAATAGTGTGGACTGCACAATGACACCCATCTCCACTAGCCCACACCACCTCTGGAAAGTACCACAGTAGGCTATGTTGTGTGTGTCCAGTACTTACACATGATCTTTGGGCAGACTGTGCCTGCAAGGACCCTGCAGTTGCTTTCATTGCTCCTTAATTTAGTGTGTGTACACAGGTAGTTGTGATGTTTTCTTTGTTTTTACAATTAACTGATCAAGGACAGCCCAGCTAGGATGCATTATCGCCTTTCCAGTTGAGTCCTTTCTACCCATATCCACACCTGGATGGACCGGAGCCCTGGGTTAACATACTAAAATGCCAGCAGAGGAGGCCTAATGATCTTTCGTGCCTGCTCGATGATCAACACCCATATAGGGTGCCGACTTTGCTGTCCCCCCCACCTCTTCGGTTTCCCTATCCCAGCCCAAGATGTTCCCCATGTATTGGACTTCTTCAGCTTCACTCTCCCCCATACCTGTCCTAGCCCCTCTTGAACCCCTCTACAGTCTCCGCCTCCACCAGTCCCTTGGGCAGTGCATTCCATAGCTCCACCACCCTCTCAGTGAAGTAACACCTCCTCCTCTCCCCCCTTGAGTCTCCCCCTCTAGCTTCCACCGATGTCCTCTATTTGCCCCTCTTTCTTTCCTTTGGAACACCCCATCTCAGACTCCCTTATTAATCCCCTTTATGTACTTGAAGACCTCTATCATGTCCTCCCTGTCCATCCTCTCCTCCAGGGTGTACATGTTAAGCTCCTCGAACCATAGGTCCTTTCCCCCACACCCCAGATCATTTTGGTTGCCCTCCTCTGGACCCTCTCCAGGAGTGCAATGTCTCTTTTTACATGTGGTCTCCAGAACTGCACACAGTACTCGAAGTGTGGCCTAACCAAGCAGTTATACAGAGGTAGGATCACTTCCCCCTTCTGGAGGGAATCCCCCTTGCAATGCATCCCAGCATTCTATTGGTTTTTGCCGCTGCCCTCCTACAAATCTCAGAGTTGTTCATTTTGACATCCACCACCACCACCCCCAGGTCCCTCTCACCCTTCAAGACTTGTAGTGTCTCTCCCCCCCCCCCCAGGGTATATACTTGGCCCGGGTTCCTGGCCCCCAGGTGCAGAACCCTGCATTTCCCTTCACTGAATTTCAGTTTCCACTTCCTTGACCACCTCTCCAGTGCCTCCAGGTCCTCCTGTAGGGCCACTCTCCCCATCCACCACCGCCCCCAGCTTCAAGTCATCCACAAAGAGACTCATTTCGCTCCTGATACCTTTCCTTATGTCAGAGACATAGGTGTTGAACAGGAGGGACCCTAGGACCGATCCCCGAGGGACCCCACTAATGACCCTCCTTGGGGATGAGACTATCCCGCGCAAACTAGATTTAAACTTTTCAACTGCCCAAAAACAATTCTAAGTAAAGACAGCAAAGAAATAACAGTACAACTAACAGCCCACAAATCTAGGTTTAAAATAAAAACTGCAATGAGTAGTCACTGCACTGCACTGAAATGAATCTGGATCCTTCCCCTTCTGGCCTCTTCACTTTTGTTTCAATTTTGCTCTGTTCCTGGTATGTGTGACTCCACCTCTCATTTGCTTCTGCTCTGTACCTAGCTTAGCAAGTGGTTACAAACAAGATTTGACTAACAACAGGCTTCCAATAAGGTTGTTACCTTTCAAACTGCTAACTGAGCAATCGTAATACCAATTTGCAGGGCACAAGCACACGTTGTGCCTTACAAACCGTTCCAATAATAGATTCTGTTGCACACTTACACCTTTATTTATTGTACCTCACATGTATTTTATTTGTATTGCCCTATATCCCAGTTTTGGTATCCTTGATAACTTCACTTGACCTTTTTTATTTATTTTTTATATTTTTATTGAAAAGTCATGACAAAAACAAAACAAACATAAAAACAGAACACTGAGCTACAACCTTTATTTACCTGTATAATGCCACACCTTGTCATGTCCATCAGTGCTGGCTTGTAACATGTATCTTATGCTCCACGCCAGCCAATCTTATAAAGGCGGGTGGCCTCCATACCCTCCTCAATTCTCCCGCCAGAGAACAAAAGCTGGATGCTGTCAGGGGGAACCGAGGAGGATTCCGAGGTATCCCGATAGCGTATACAGAATGAGAAGCAGAAGACTCATTCCTATGGAAGAGGCAAGAGAGACGGGGAAGGAGGGAAGGAATGCAGGGCCTGCAGCAAGAGATCCTCTTGAAGATCTGCTGTTATGGTAAGTTCTTGCTTTAAGGGTATCTCTTGCAGCAGGCCACCACCGGTAGGACTGAGTCCCATGCAGTTCTGACAACTACAGACAGACTGACCGGGTGGCAGGCAAAACTGATGGCATATAAAAGGAGGCCTTGAAGAACAGCTAGGCCAAAGTTGCCCAACACCTAGAGGCAATGTCCACACTTGAAATGTTTGGTGAAGGTGTGGACAGTGCTCCAGGTAGGAGCAGCACAAATGTCAACCGCTGATACATTTCTGAAACAAGCTACCAATGTGGCCATACTCCTGGTGGAATTGCCCTTAACCGTGCCTGAAAGTTCCTTACTGTGCTTCCAGTAACAAAAGACAATGCAACTGGCTAACCACTTGCACAGACACTGTTTTACACTGAGGCGCCCTCTTTCCCAGGGGCGAATGAAACAAACAACTGATTAAACTTCCTGAAGTCTCTGGTCCGGTGTGTATAGTACTGCAAAATTCTATGCATCCAAGGTATGGAGCAATGCCTCCCCTTGACTAGAATACTCCAGAAAATAAACAGGTAGGTGGATGGACTGGATCAAAGTAAACTCTAACACCACCTTAGGAAGAAACTTAGGCTTGGTTCACAAAGACACCCTGTTTTTGTGAAAAATCAAAAAAGGCTCCTTACACATCAGAGCCTGAAGCTCAGAAATCCTTCGAGCAGAAATAATGGCAATTAAAAAGAACGCTTTCTGCAACAGACAGCGCAGCTTACAAGGCGTGGCTGGTTCAAAGGGAAACAGTGTACACTTTTCCAACACAAAATTGTAGTTCTCAGGCCGGGACAGAATCACGGTCTGGAGATTTCAAATGCAGAAAGCCCCTCAAGAATGTGCAAGACACATCGAGTTGAGCCACTGAACACTTATCATCAACAGGTACAAGGTATGCAGAAATGACAGAAAGACGTACCTTAATTGAGAGTATTGTAGACCAGAGTCTAAAAGGAACAGAAGGTACTCCAGGACCTGATCCACTGGGGAGATGAAGGGATCCAAATAGTGCGATGTAGCCCAAAGAGCAAAGCGCTTCCATTTCATAGAGTAAGTTGCCCTGGAGGAGGGCTTCCTGGCCACCACCAAGACGTCTGCCACGCTGGGAGACAACCCAAACCTGGTGATGGCTACATCCTCAGGAGCCACGCATGGAGGAGAAGAGATTTCAGGTCCGGGTAGACCAGGGTGCCCTGCTCCTGGGAGAGCAAGCCTATGCATAGAGGCAGGGAGACGGGAGGTTCCACAGCCAGCTGCTGAAACAACAGGAACCAGATCTGACGAGGACAGAAGGGGGTGACCAGGATCATTGTGTCCCTTCCATCTGAAGCTTGATCAGGACCCTCTGAAGGAGCGGGATGAGAGGGAAGGCACAGAGGAACCTCTCTTTCCAAGAGAGGGACAACGCATCTCACCAGAAAACTCCAGGCCCTGGATCTAGAGAGCAGAAAAGCAGCAGTTTTGCATTGTGTGGGGATGCAAAAAGATCAAACTCAGGACACCCCCATCTGTCAAACAGATCTTTAACCATCGAGGTCAAAAGCTCCCACTTGTGGGCTCTGGACTGAGACCACCTTAGGCTGTCCGCGAGGACATTTGGGTCACCAGGAACATGGATGGCCAAGAGCTCTAGCCCATGCTTTAGGGCCAGTACCAGACTCTCGCTGCTGCCCTGCACAGGCGACAGGAATGAGTCCCCCCCCCCCTCATTTATGTAATTAACCACACACGTTATCCATCCGAATCAAAAGTGGACCTGAAGATAGCTAAGTCTAAAAGGCCTGCAGGGCATACAAGACTGCTTGCATCTCCAGGACATTGATATGGAGTGCCCTCTCCACCTCAGTTCATGTTCCCAGAGTCTTGTGAACTCTACAGGTGAGATTCAAGGCATCCAGCCTCAGGACCTGTTGAGGGGCAGCAATACAGAAGGGAACCCCCGAAGCAGGTTGCTGGGTTCTAGCCACCACAAAAGAACCCTCCTGACTGGGTCCAGGGCGTCCGTGCATTGTTTCCATTGGACTCACACTGTCCATAGAGGGATTCTCATGTGCAGCCTAGCTAACAGAACTATGGCAAGCCCTCACAGGAACATGACAGCTAAACTAAAGAAGACAGGCCTGGTCCACCAGAAGCTCTGCTCTGCTCTGTCTGAGGGCAGAAAGGCCATCCCCTTAGCAGTGTCCAGTACTGCCACTATGTACTGGAGACATTGGCAGAGGGTCAGAAAGGATTTTGGCATGTTGATAGAGGCCCAAAGCCTGAAACAGACTGCAGGTATACGCCAGAGTTTCAAGGAGACATTCCCTGGATGGGGCAGTTAGAAGCCAATCGTCCAGGTATGGGAAGACGTAGAAACCCTGCTGTCTCAAGGTAGCTGCCACCACTGCCAAACATTTGGTGAAGACCCGAGGTGCTGAGGACAAACTAAAAGGCAGAGCTCTGAACTGGTAGTGTTCTCCCTGAAAGTGGAAACGGAGGCAGCGCAGGTGGGAGGTAAAAACCTCGATATGCAGATAGGCATCCTGCATATCCAGAGAGCAGATCCAGTCCCCCTGATGTGGCAGAGGCAGCAAACCCTAAAGATTAACCATCCTGAACCGTCTAAACTCTATAAACATGTTCAGCTGGCTTAAGTCCAGGATGGGCTGAAGATCTCCCATCCGCTTAGGAACCAGGAAGAAGTGGAAGCAGAACCCCCTACCCTACTGGAACTGTGGGACTGGCTCTATGGCCTTTTTTTTCGAAATAAGGCCTGGATTTCCTCCCAGATGAGGGGGACGTTATCTTGAGGGTACGAGGACTGGCCCGGAGGGTTTTCTGGAGGTCACTCTAGGGAGTTCTACTCTAGCATGTGGCCGTGTTCAATGAGCTGCAAGTTATCTGTGGTTATCGCCCTCCACCTGTCCAGGTGAAGGGAGAAACAACCCCCTACAACCGCCTCCTGATGTGCTACTGGTGAGGGGGGGCGGGCAAGAAGTCAGGAGGTGGGAGCAGCAGCAGTTGGGGCTGCTGTTGCACCTCTGGCACTAGAGATGACTGTGGGGGGAGGGAGTGGGAAGAGCTGCTCTCACCTTGCGCTTGCCCTGGGCTTTGGGAGGAGAACAGGCCTGTCTTCAGGAAGAGCAACGAAAAGGAGCCCGCTGTCCCGACTTCGACTGAGTATGGTACACTGAGTGGAAGTATCTGAGAGCCCATCTCAAGGTCTGGAGTTCAGAGATGATAACCTGAACATCGCCTCTGAAAAGCTGTAAACTCCCTGAAAGTGGCATCTATTATCCTAGCGTTGACATCCTGAGCAAAGCCCAAGACCCACAGCCAGGAGCTGCGCCACATACAGATGCCTATGGCCGCTGCCCAGCCAGAGGCGTCTACCACATCACAGACAGCCCCAAGGACGTGGTTACTGACGTCTGAGCCTGTTTTGAGGGTCTGCTGCTTGGAAGAGTCATCCAGCATAGCTAGGACTGCCTCCCTAGCCTGATCCCTTACGAGATTCTGATACTGCACCATATGGGCCAAGTAACTGATGGCCCGAATGGCCACAATGGCAGAGGCGAAAACATGCTTACCCATGTGATCCAGCTGGTGAGACTCCTTGTCAGGGGAAAGGGAGCTGAGGTAGTTAGGCCTCTTGGTGCAGTCGTGTGCCGCATTTATGCCGACCGAGTTGGCCTTGGTTTATTGTCCAAAATATGGCTCGTCAGCCGGGGCGTGATAAAGCCTGTCAGCCTTTTTGGATACTGCCAGGACTATGTGGGGGGTGGGGTTACAGGCAGCCTGGGTGACAGCCTTATAGGAGTTGATGATTGGGGGGACCACCAAGGGAGGTGCGTTGGGCTGATGTAGGTTGATAGCCAATCAATGTCTCTCAGGGTCCTGCTCTTCTGTCTCCCATCCCAAAGTGGCCTGAATGTGCCTCATAATGGCCGTAAAAAGGTGGGATCACCCGGGGTTGGGGGAGGGGAGATTGGGGGACATTGCTCAGTGCCCGTTTCCCTTCTGAGGAATCTGGAGCCAACTGAAGTCTCTCGAGGTCCTGTTCCTCTGTCTCCTATCCTACAGTGGCATGAATGTGCCTCATAATGGCTATAAAGGTGGGATCACCCGGGGAGGGGGGGATTTGGGGAGATTGCTCGGTGCCTCTTTCCCTTCTGAAGAATCTTGAGTGAGTGAGAAAAACTCACTATTTACACTTGCGTCCACATCATCTGCATCGTCACCCCCCACTATCCTCGGGCCAACAACTGTCCGAGCAGCTGGCTGACCTGGCGTTAGGTCCACCCCGGGGGGTGCAAGCAACATTAGGGCCCAGCCGAAAAGGGGCCAGAGGAAGGGAGAAAGGGAGGAGGCCTTGAGGAGTGGCTGAGAGTGATCCCCTCAGAGTTGGAACCTGCATCGGTATAAAGGACCTAGAGCAGATCACGGTAATTGAAGGGAAGGGAAGATTAGGGAAGTCGATCCCCAGGCGTCAGGTAGTTGCAGACCAGCGCAGGTCCCGCCGGCACGGGATAGGGATGGGCCAGTGCCACGCCCGCAGGTGCCGGCACAGGGTATCCAGGCTGAGGTCCTACGTGCACAGGTTGTGGTAGGTCAGGTGCCAGTCCCACAGGAGCAGGTTGTGGTAGGAAAGGCAAAGGCCCGACAGGCGTCGGCTGAGGGAAGACTGGCGCAGGCGCAGGCTGCAGAAAGCCAGGCGCAGGCCCGCCAGGTGGGATAGGGAGGTCCGGCGTGGGACCCGCAGGCTGAGGCAGAGGGAGGACAGGCACCAGCACAGTGGTCATCGACCAGAAGAGCGCCGGAGAAGAATCACAGGCACCAGTGGGGGGAGAGACAGGCGCTGGAGTGGAGGGCAACTCCCCCCCCCGGGGTGAAGACTGAGGAGAAACTGGGTCCAAGGAGGCCCTAGTGGCCTGCAACATCTGCCCCTGAGAAGGAGGAGCAGAACCGGCAGTGGTCCCAGAGGATGAGACCAGCGCAATGTCGGGGTAGTGGCCACTAGGACACTAGCATCTGCTGCGCCCCGACCAAAGAGACTCCGGCTGAGTCACCTGTGTGCCCGCTGGGAATAAGGGCTGAAATAGCAGGGGCTGTGGAGCAGGATATGAAGTACCCTGACCCAAAGAGCTGCCACCTGCGAGGGACACCCAGGTGGACAGCTGGGCCACCAGTATCCCTGTACGACTTAGGGCATGTAGGGCTAAGAAGGTCGACTGCCTCGAGGGAGGAAGACCATTGCGCGGTCAAAAACTTCTTGTGGGGGGACCGCGAGCAGAAGGCAGACCAGGGTTGATCCTGATCCTTGACTCTGTGCTTATGTTTCCTGGAGGCCTTATCACGGAACTTTGATGACGAAGACCCTGAGGACAGGGCCGGGGAAATGGAGGGGCTCCTGGCCTGCATGCAGCTCCTGTTCCACTGAGGTGATCTTCTGCTTATGGAGCTTGTTCTCCAGGATCTTCTGGTGACGTCTCCTGGTGGCCGGGCTGTACTTCTGGCAGGCCTCACAGGCCTGGATGTTGTGGTCTGTGCCTAGGCACAAGGCACAGGCAGAGGCGCTGTCCTTGTCCAGGATCTGTTTGCAACAGACACATTTTGTTGAGTGGTCAGAAGATGAAGAAGGTTTAGAAGACATAAACCATCAGGTGAGAACCGAAATTTTGATGTTAAAAACTAAAATAAATCTAAAAATAATAAAGCGCAGTAAATGTGGGAAAATGGTGGTCAGCTGCAACTGCAGCAGTTTCAGCAGTCCAACGTGCGTTGGTCGACGGCAAGAAACAACTGAGGAGGGTATGGGGGCCGCCTGCCTTTATAGGGCTGGCTGACATCAATGGCTGACGTTGGAGGTGGGTGGCCCCCTCTGGTAGACTGCTAGCTAGAAAGCTTCTGCATGCTCCTAGTGCCTGGTGGCAGTAGTTCTGCCGGTGATAGTCTGCTGCAAGAGATACCCTCAAAGTAAGATCTGGGCATTTTTGCAGCAACTGCTGCAGTTTGAGACACAACCCTTGTTTTCATTTAAAAGCTTTGACATGCAATTTGTTTGTTTAGTTTGTAAAAACAGAATCAAAAACATTCTCAGAAATTTTTTACTATTTCCACAGATTTAAAATGGTCTCTCCTCGTCACTTTCCATTTTTCTTTTGTTTTGTTTTTTAATACTTGTGCCCTCCGCCCCACATACAGACCTCTCCATCGTGTGTGTTAATATTCTTGTTGGGTTGCAAAGGATATTTGTCGTACATGTTTGTCCACAGGCCGTAGGTGCGGAGAGCTGAGACGGTTCCGGGGCACTCTCTCTACTAATCCATGGTGCCGGGTTCTACGAATATTATCCATAGGATGACAGGCGGTCTATAAGAGAAAAAGCACCAGTCACTATAATAAGACCAAATCCTTCTGTTGACAAGCACTCCATGCTGTGCACGTTTGTCTATAAACTAAAAATGCAAAAGGAGTGTTTTGATGCTTATACATAGAAACATAGACTTTGACAGCAAATAAGGACTGCATGGCCCACCCAGTCTGCCAATTTTCCCTACCTGTCTCATATACCGCATATACTAAATGACCTGTGGCTTACCCTCTCTTTCCTATCGCTAGAGTTCCTTAATGTCTGTCCCATGTGTTTTTGAATTTCTCAACCGTTTCTGCCCCTACAACCTCTGCCGGGAGGCTGTTCCATGGATCCACTACCCTTTCCGTGAAAAAATACTTTCTCACATTACCACTAAGTCTACCCCCATTTTCATATCATGGCCTCTTGATCTTGAACATCTTTTTTTTCCCCGAAAGATGCTACCCTCTTGTACCTTATTTATGCCCTTGAGGTATTTGAAAGCCTCCATCATATCCCCTCTTTCTCCTCTCCTCCAGGGAATACATATTGAGATCCTCCAGTCTCCCCACATATGACTTTTGGTGCAGCACCTGCACCATTTTTGACACCCTTTTCTGAACCGCGTCTACTCTATGTCTTTCCAGAGATGCGGCCTCCAGAACTGGACACAGAACTCTAAATGAAGTCTCACCAGTGCTCTGTACAGTGGCATCAAAACCTCCTTCCTTAGCTGGAGATACTCATACACCTCATGGTACTTCAGGATATAATTCTACATGACTCCAGAAAGCTTTTACAGTCAGATATTTTTACAGATACCATTAAAGAAACGTAACAAGTATCCAGATTTTAAGTCTGCCGTAACACTGTCTACAGCTAAATAGAACCTAATGCAGTTATGCTGTTATTTTGGCAAGTGGGGAAGTTCAACCCGTTTAAAGCGAAAGTTCAGAAAACTTAAGCAAACACATCCACAGCCATAATTTTCAGCTGTTGTCATTCTGAAACAGGTCTGTGAGAGAGGAGGCTACTATTTGAAAGGAATACTATATAGTCTAGTAGTTAGATCTGAAAGCTGTGAAGCTGGAGACCCAGATTTGAATCCAAACGCGACAATATACTGCGAGACCTAGGGGAACAGTACATAACCAAAAAATATAAATAGCTCAAATGCAAAATTAAGAAAACTAGCAATAAATAATTTACCTCTTTAAAATGAGTAGATGACAGCAGCCCAGTAAAAATTTGAGTCCCCAAAAAGTCATATCATACCAATTTACATGATATCAAATGCTTGCACAAAAAGAAAAGATGTTAGCCCTTTTTTAAATACCCTCACCGTTGGTGCACTCTGTAGATGACACTGTAGAGAATTCCAGATAACAGGGCCCACAATAGAGAAAGCCTTATCTCAAGACTGCTAAAGGCAGACTCTCACTACAGCCAACAAAATCCCCTTGGTGGAGCAGAGAGGGCAACCAGGGGCACAGAAGGCCAAGGCATCTTTAAGTTAGCCAAGGATTAAGCCATGTAGGGCTCTGTAAGTTAACAAAGTAGTCTTGAAAGTGGCCGTCCCAGTGATGCTGAGGGTTGAAGCACTGGATGCCACACCTCGTGCTGCACCGGTGACCCGGGTTCATGAACGAGTCCAGGCCATTGGGAGGGGGGCAGGGAGGAGCTGGACTGAGTTGCTGTTAGGCAGCTCTCCTCTCCAGGGGAGGGCTGGGCACCAATCAGACCAGCAGACAGTATCAGGAGGGGAGGGGAGGGCACTGTCAGGTGCTTGGCGGAAGCTGCGTCTCCGCACAGCTTCCCGCCTGGACCCTGGTCCTTTGCACCGACGCCCTCGGGGGAGGGGGAAGGTTAGGGCTTCCCGTAGCTACTTCCATGCCTATGGAAAAACCCCCACCCCCTGCCTTGCCCTGTGATCCCCGCAAGGTGGGACAGAGTGGATGGTTAGTACGCTGCCACCGAGCCTCGCCGGCAGTGGGGGAAAAATGTCCCCATTAAAAAAAAGTAGTCTTAAAGTGGTGCACCACCTAACAGGTAACCAATGCAGGCCACGTAGCACAGACAAAACATGATCCGTGCATGATGCAACCAGCTTTCCAGATAGCCATAAGTTCAGAACATTACAGTACTTGAGTCTGGAGGGGATAAAGGCATGTACGATCATAGCCAAGTCCTTGTGCACAAAATAGGGTTTAATCTGGTATGTACTCCATAACTGGAAAAAAACACTGCAGACTACTGTTGCCACATAATGTTTCAATGTCAGTTAGCAGTCCACAGAGACGCACACATTTTTTACCCTATCCACAGCCGACAGTGTTACTGGTACCATTCTGAGATGGCAAGATTGGCACAGCACCCATTCTAGATGACCCAAAAGGGCCTGGTTCAACCAGTGGCAACTCAGTTTTAGCTGGATTAAGGCTCAGCCAGCTAGAAGTCACCCAGTCAGAGATTTCCCTTAGGCACTGGCTCAGCACTGAGAGCACATCATGCCACTCTGGTGTGAGCGACAGGTACCGTTAAGTATCCTCTGCATAACAGTGAAAAGTCACACTGTTACCGTATTATCTAATAATCCATCCCAAAGGCAACATGTAACCCATAAACAGCACGAGGGACAGAACTGAACCCTTTGGAATCCAACAGCTGACCGAAGCAGGGCAGGTCCCATGACAATATGTTGTGACCTTTCGGAAAGGGGAGATTCAAGGCATTTCAAGGCTATTCTGCCGAGTCCCCCCACAATATCTCTCTGAGGTACCCATCAAAACCCCATGATCCACAGTATGAAAGACAGATAAGCAATCAAGCATTCCCCTATAGCCCTCACCGGAACACATTATTAAGCACCTTGACAAGCACAGCCTCCATGCTGTGCCAAAGCCTGACACCAGACTAGAATGGTTCATATAGGTCAAACTTCTTGAAGTGAGCCTCGTGCTGGATTGCCATAGCCTTCTAAATAATATTCCGAAAAAAGGGAAGGTTTGAGACTTATCTGCTGTTTGTTAGCATGTTCAAGCCCAACAATGGTTTATTCGGGGGACCTCTCCACGACTCTCTTTAGAGCAGCTGGGAAACACCTCTCCACAAGGGCATACTGGACACTACACCAGACCCAGGAAGTCCTGGCAGTCCACTTACAGCAGAGTGGGCCGTGGGTCAAATTACAGAAAGCGGGATGCAGTCCAGAGATCACCCAATGTAATTCTCCCAAGTTCCACTAAAACTAACTCAAAAGTACTGCAGGCCACCACCCATCTCATCCATTACAAAAGTACTGCAGGGCCACCACCCGTCTCATCCATTACAAAAGTACTGCAGGGCCACCACCCGTCTCATCCATTACAAAAGTACTGCAGGGCCACCACCCGTCTCATCCATTACAAAAGTACTGCAGGGCCACCAATCGGCCTCATCCATTACAAAAGTACTGCAGGGCCACCACTGCTCTCATCCATTACAAAAGTAGTGCAGGCCACCCCCACCTCATCCATTGTAAAAGTACTGCAGGGCCACCACCCACTCTCATCCATTGTAAAAGTACTGCAGGGCTCCCACCCATCTCATCCATTATAAAAGTACTGCAGGGTCACCACCCATCTCATCCATTATAAAAGTGCTGCAGGGCTCCCACCCATCTCATCCATTATAAAAGTACTGCAAAGCCACCACCCATCTCATCCATTACAAAAGTACTGCAGGGCTGACACCCATCTCGTCCATTATAAAAGTGCTGCAGGGCCACCACCCATCTCGTCCATTATAAAAGTGCCGCAGGGCCACCACTCATCTCATCCATTACAAAAATACTGCAAAGTTACCACCCATCTCATCCATTATAAAAGTGCTGCAAGGCCACCATCCATCTCATCCATTACAAAAGCACTGCAAAGCCACCACCCATCTCATCCATTACAAAAGTACTGCAAAGCCCCCACCCATCTCATCCATTATAAAAGTACTGCAAAGCCACCACCCATCTCATCCATTATAAAAGTACTGAAAAGCCACCACCCATCTCATCCATTACAAAAGTACTGCAGGGCCACCACCCGTCTCATCCATTATAAAAATACTGCAGGGCCACCACCCGTCTCATCCATTATAAAAGTGTTGCAGGGCCACCACCCATCTCATCCATTATAAAAGTACTGCAGGGCCACCACCCACTCTCATCCATTGTAAAAGTACTGCAGGGCCACCACCCACTCTCATCCATTGTAAAAGTACTGCAGGGCTCCCACCCATCTCATCCATTATAAAAGTACTGCAGGGCCACCACCCATCTCATCCATTATAAAAGTGCTGCAGGGCTCCCACCCATCTCATCCATTATAAAAGTACTGCAAAGCCACCACCCATCTCATCCATTACAAAAGTACTGCAGGGCTGACACCCATCTCGTCCATTATAAAAGTGCTGCAGGGCCACCACCCATCTCGTCCATTATAAAAGTGCCGCAGGGCCACCACTCATCTCATCCATTACAAAAGCACTGCAAAGCCACCACCCATCTCATCCATTACAAAAGTACTAAAAAGTATAAAAATACTGCAGGGCCACCACCCATCTCATCCATTATAAAAGTACTGCAGGGCCACCACCCATCTCATCCATTATAAAGGTACTGCAGGGCTCCCACCCATCTCATCCATTATAAAAGTACTGCAGGGCCACCACCCATCTCATCCATTACACTAACAGCCCCCCTACCAAGCTTCTTGAGGCTCACTCTTGCATCAGCTGAAATTCACCCCCCACCTGCACCCGTTTCCCACAGGTGACACTTGCTGGTGGCTCAGGTGGCATGGGGGATGGCACTCCTTCCTCCTAACAGGTCTCTAGTGTGTTACAATTCTTGTCTTCTGTGCCTTGCTTCAACATTATTTGCACTGCATAGGTGTGCCACACTGCACTGCAAATGCACTTGACTCTGTGCCAAGATTTGTAGCTGTGAGGCATTCCATATGGTACTTTGTAACATGGGGAAGAGAAAGGGTTTTGCAGGATTGGCTTAAGTGCATCAGGTGACCACTGATTAATTCTCAAGTAATCCATGGTTGCCTGAGAATTATTCAATGATACAGTACCCACATATTATCTTCCCCATGTCAGTTTCCTGTCGCTACTGTGTATAATGCCTGCAGTACTAACAGTGGCCACACTCACTAGTGACACTCCATTCCCCACGACGTGATCAGCATATACAATACACTCGTACCTCTCAAGTGTCCCTTATTACAAGGGACATCCCTCATTTTACCCCTTAAAATTGCTGTGCCCTCATCAGTCCCTCATGGAAAAGGTGCTGCCCACAAAAATAATGTAGTGTAAATTCAGACTTTAAAGAAGAAATTCACAATATTCTAAAATGCTAAATCAAAAATAAACTTTGTACAAGTAAACACTATGGTTTTCACAGTGTTCTGAACTTCTGTCTCCATGTTTGAGGATGTGTCCCTCATTCTGGGGGTCTAGAAATGTCCATGTCCCTCATTTCACTGACAAATGGCTGAGAGGTATGAATATACTGCAGCTGATCGTACTTGTCACTGTGCTCTCCGTAGGAGTCTGTCTTTTGGGTCACGCTGCTTCCTCGGGCAAAAATATGTCCTAGCATCCCAGTCCCCTTTTTGTGGGACAAAATATGCACGCACCAAAAAAAAAAAAAACACATTAAAAAACAAACATTTAAAGGGAAACTGTACAAATCAGGCAGCTCCTACCCGCGTAAGGTGTACCCTCCGGTTTAGCTCTAGCCCACGCGGCATTTTTCTTGCACCGCTAAGGAGTTTATTTTATTTTGTAAAAGTCCATGAACGGAGGTGGCGGACCTTTGGGGCTCATTAGTGTAACAGTGCGCACTGCCCACTTACTTCAATACAAGCAAGCACTCCGCTTCGCGGACTTTTACAAATGAAATAAACTCCTTAGCGGTGCAAGAAAAATGCCGCTTTTGTGGGCTAGAGCTAAACTGGAGGGTACACCTTACGCGGGTAGGAGCTGCCTGATTTGTACAGTTTCCCTTTAAATGTGTTGCATGTTGTGTCACAAATTACAACAAATGCTACCAATGACCTTCGCAACACCTTTAATTTGTTGCATTGAGTGATTCTATTTGTTTTGCGCAGTTTATGGGGCCAGAACCGGAACAACAGCTACTTTTTTCAGTATGCCTGTTGCGTGTAACTGTTGCGTTTGTCCCTGCCAGTCAGCTAGGAGAAAACAGGGGACAATACTATGTTGCACAGTTCAGCGGCAGAACAAGAAAAGGGGTTCCAACTCTTGGTAGTTGCCCAGATGGAAAAACGTTTCCACTTCATGGCATAAATGGAACGAGTAGAAGGTTTTCTAGCCTCTAAAATAACCTAGGCTACTTGAGAGGAGACCCCAAAGCGAGCAATCGCTATGTCTGCAGGAGCCACACATGAAGATGCAGGATCCTGAGCCCCGGATGAACAAGGCTACCTTGATCCTGAGTCAAGAGGTCGTGGGTCATTGGAAGTGGAACCGGTGGTTCCCTCGACAGCTGTTGCAGCAGCGAGAACCAGACTGGTCTCAGCCAGAGAGGGGCGATGAGAATCATCCTCACCTTCTCTGCCTGTAGCTTGAGAAGGATCCTCTGGAGAATGGGAAACAGAGGGAAGGCATACAAAAATTTCCCTGTCCAAGAGAGAGACAGCGAGTCATGCCAGAAAGCACCATGCCCTGGAAAGAGCGAGCAAAAACTGGGAAGTTCTGCATTGTATTGAGTGGCAAAAATGTCAAATTCTGGATGCCCCCATTTTAGGAAGAGAGATTCTGCCACTTCCCGATTTAATTCCCATTCATGAGTTAGGGTCCGAGACTTACCTACATTGTCCGCCAGGACATTTTGGACGCCTGGCACATGCACGGCCACTAAGGCCAGATCGTGCTGGACCGCCCAGTTCCACACTCGCATTGCCTCCCTGCATAGAGGGTACGAGCAAGTTACTTCTTGTTTGTTGAGGTACCAAACTACCGATATGTTGTCCATTTGGACCAGCAGTGATCCCTTGAGGAGGAGGGTCTAGAAGGCCTGCAAGACGTACAAGACCGCCCTCATCTCCAGAACGTTGATGTGTAATGATGCCTCCAAGCTGGACCACAGTCCTTGTGCTTGGTGTTCTCCTAGATGTGCTCCCCATCCCATGTTCGACACATCTGTAGTTAGGGATGCCCTTGGAGCTGGGCTCCTGAAAGGAAGACCCACGGAAAGGCTGCAGTGGTCCCTCCACCATAGCAATTCTTTCTGAACTGCAGACGACACCTGGACCAGAAAGTTCAGGTCGTCCAGGAGTTGATCCCACTGTACCCACAAGGACCACTGAGTAACCCTCATGTGGAGACGCGCCAAGGGAACAGTAGTGATGGATGCTGCCATCAGGCCGAGAAGACGTAGGATCTCCCAGCTGGGATGATCCTGGACGAAGCCACCCACGAAGCCCGACGGATCAGGGTCTCCACCCTGTCTGGAGGAAGGAGGGCTCTGCATTGGACCGTATCCAGAACCGCCCCAATGAACTGTAGTTTCTGGGACAGAGACATGGATGACTCAGGAATATTGACAGTAGTCTCCAGTCTGCCAAAGAGGTCCAGGGTAAAGGAGAGAACCTCCAGAAGAGAATCCCTGGACGGGGCTAAGATCAGCCAATCGTCCAAGTAAGGGAAGACCACAATACCCTGGCGGCGTAAAGAGGCCACCACCACCACTAGGCACTTAGTGAACACCCGAGGTGCCGAGGACAGACCAAAGGGGAGTGCCCGAAACTGGAAGTGCTCCCCTTGGAATTGGAACTGCAGGAAATGGCAGTGGCTGGGGAAGATCGGGATGTGCAGGTAAGCATCCTGCACGTCCAGAGTACACAACCAGTGATTCTCCAAAATGAGTGGAAGGAGGCTCTGGAGAGTCAGCATCCTGAACTTTTTGTACTCGATGAAGTGATTGAGGTTGCTCAAGTTAAGGATGGGTCTGAAGTCTCCTGTCTTTTTTGGAACCGAGAAAAATTGGGAGCAGAACCCCCTTCCCCTTTGCCGGAGGGGAACGCGCTTCATTGCTTCCTTGAGCAAGAGGCTTTGAACTTCTTTTCAGATGAGAAGAGCCTGATCCCTGGAGTAGGAAGACTTTCTTGGCAGAGATTCTGGAGGGGCTTCCAGAAACTCTATGGTGTGTCCAACGGACACCAACTGCAGGACCCATGTGTCAGAGGTTATCGCCTTCCATTCCTGCGCATGGTGGGTGAACCTCCCCCCCACTGCTCCTCGTCGTGAGACTGAGGAGTCAGTAGGGACAAGGAGTCAGGAAGTGGCAGGACGTTCAGGGGGAGGACCCCCTGAACGTTTCTGGTTCTTGGAGGCTAGAGGAGTAGCTGAACCCGTGGCCTTGAGTTTGCCCTGGCGCCGAGCCGGGGCCTGCTCTCTCTGCCTCCAGGTCCTTTTCCAAAAGGGCTGCTACTTGCTGCTGAGTGCCCGATCGGTACATGGACCTCACTGAGCTGAGGGCGAAGACTCTGTCCTGAAGATCAGTAATATCAACTTTGGTGTCCCTACCAAAAAGCACCAAGCCCCAGAAGGGGGCATCCTGAATCACTAACTGTACCTTGTTGGCAAGGCCAGAGATGTGAAACCAGGAACTCCATCTTAGGGCAACGGCAGTTGCTGAGGTGTGAGCCACAGAGTCGATGGAGTCATATGTAGCCCGCAAAGCATGCCCTTCAGGAAAGGCGAGAGAGGCAAAGATCCTTGGCAAGCTCCTCTTTGAGGCTCGACGGTTCCATCGACTGGACTCGGGCCTCTAAACTGGCTAGGGTAGCCTTTTGGTGTGACACCCTGTGAGCCATATAGTTGAGGGATCTGAGCGCACATGTGGCCGAAGTATAAACTCTTCTACTGAACTAGTCCATCTGCCTTGACTCTTTGTCTGGAGGAGAGGTGCTTATGTGCTTGGGTGCAGCGGAGCGATCATGAGCAGCTGAAATGACGACAGAGTCTGCCTTGGGATGCGTCTTAAGAAAAGGAGCTTCCTTCGGCGCTGAGTAAATCCTGTCCGCCCTCTTGGGCACAGCCAGGAGAGAATGAGGCATCTGCCAGACCATAGAGGTGAGGTCCTGGTGAGGTCCGATCCAGGGAGGAATAGGGACCAGAGACAGAGACTCTAAATCCAGATGTTCGGCTAGTCTCTGTCTCATGGGGTCTTGTTCCTCTGACTCCCAGTCAAACGAATATTTCATGGACCTCAGAAGATCTGAGAAGGCAGGGTCCTCTGGGGAGGACTGGGGGAACCTTGCCTTTCAGACCCTCGGGTTCCTCTAGGGCATCCTCTGCTGACTCGTAGGCATCCTCGTCTTCATCATCATCATCATCAGCCCCCTCATCAGGAAGATGACAAATGTCCAGGAGGGTAATGTCCTGACAAGTCGTCCCCGAGTCATGTACAGTGGACGGAGAAGAGCTCCTTGGGGACGTGGACCTGGGAGAGCGTGGAAGTGGGAGTCTTGTCTCCAGGTCTGACACCAACTCCAAGCGCACCCTCTGCCACCAAGACTGGATTAGGGTCTTGAAGTCTGGCATAGCCGGAGGAGGTGGAGGGGGCGGCATTATCGGTGGGGGGTGGGTAATGATACCCCTGGTAACCCTGAAAATGGTGGTAGGGGTTGTAACCAGGGTAATACTGTCCAAATGAACTCCACTCAGGAGGAGGACCAGCCGGGAAATGGTCCCCAGGATACTCAAGGGGGCAATGAGGGACACCGGGGTCTCAAATAAATCAGTTATCAGGTCTGACAGAGGGGGGACCCACGTCGGACCCGCCGTAGTGTAAATCAGTGGGGGGTCCAGCTTCAGGGGGGCCCAACGTCGACCGCACCGCCAATCCAGCGCCGAAAGGGATCCAGCATCAGAAGGGAAGGGGGCCTGATGTGAGACGGATCTGGTGCCGGAGACAAAGGTAGGGGCAGACCACTGGGCCCTGGCTGAGGGAAAGTCATCGGAGGTTCGGCGTAGGAACTGGTAGCACCGGATCCAACGGTGGGATCGGGACTGGGATATTCATCGGGTCTGAAGGGATCCCACCTGGAGGAGGAGGAAGGGCCTCCACTGTAAGGCCAGACGGCTGAGGAGGAGCCTCCTTCCCCATGACCCCGTCAGAAGAGTGGACCTGACCCCGAGGAATGGTCTGCACTCGAGGGTCTCACCATCTTCGCCTGAGGTACCCGCCTGAGAAGGGAGGTAGGCGAGGAGGATGGAGGAGAGGGGCTTTCTCCCCCTGGTTCTGCCAGACATCGGGTGAGGCGCTGTTATGCCCCGATGGGAGAACCACGTCTGAGTGGCTGTCAGAGACGGACGTCTTACCTGACAGAGCCAGACAGGCAAGGAAGGAGCCCCCAGCCGACTTACCAGCTGGTGCCGGGTGGGTCCCCAAAGGCAGGGGAGCCATCATACCGGCGGCCGGGCGGTCCCCGGAGGAGCTGGGGGCTGACTTAGCAGCCGTAATGGTGTGGCTGTCAGAGGATCCAGCGGTCGACTGACCTGTGGGAGATTTTTCAGACTTACTGTCCGAAGTCTTCTTAGGTGGCAGCTGAGAGGCGCACTTGCTCGTCGAGAGCCGCGAGGCCTCAGGTTGATCCGTGGAGCGTTCCCACTCCAGAGATTTCTCCTTACGGTGTTTCTTGGAGGGAGAAGATTTTACGGAAGACAACTCTCTAATGCGGTCCATCTGCTTCTCTAATAGAAACATAGAAACATAGACTTTGATGGCAGATAAGAACCGCTTGGCCCACCTAGTCTGCCCATTTCCCCACCTAGAGGATAAGCTGCAGATCCTATTTGACCAACAGCCTATTTCTTCCTAACCCCCACAAAAATTGCTTTATGTCTGTCCATGCAGTCTTGAATTCTCCCACAGTTTTAGACCCCACAACCTCCTCAGGAAGGCTGTTCCATGCATCCACTACCCTCTCTGTGAAAAAATACTTCCTCACATTGCCCCTGAGCCATCCCACCTCTATCTTCAAATTGTGTCCCCCTGTTCTTGCACATCTCTTTTTCTGAAAGATGCTACCCTCTTGAACTTTGTTGATTCCACTGAGGTACTTAAAAGTTTCTATCATGTCCCCCCCTCTCCCTCCTTTCCTCAAGGGTATACATATTAAGCTCCTTTAGTCTCCCATCGTATGGCTTCTCTTGCAGACCCTGCACCATTTTAGTTGCCCTCCTCTGAACTGCCTCCATCCTGCCTATGTCCTTGCGGAGATGGGGTCTCCAGAACTGGACGCAGTACTTCAGATGGAATCTCACCAACTGTCTGTACAGGGGGATAACAACTTCTTGTTTTCGGCTGGTGATGCCTCTCCTTATAAATCCCAGTATCCCCCCCAGCCCTCCCTGCCTTCTCATGTTGCTTGCCAACCTTAAGGTCATCTGATAGGATTACCCAGGTCCCTTTCCATTTTGTTGTTGTTACTACCTCCCCCGCCACTCCAATTCGTAATCTTCCCCTGGGTTTTTGTTTCCCATGTGCATTATTTTGCACTTCTTTGCATTGAATCCAAGCTGCCATACTTCTGACCATTCCTCCAACCTTGCAAGTCCCTTCTCATCCTTTCCACACCTCCTTGTGGATCAACCCTGCTGAAGATCTTTGTGTCATCTGCAAAGAGGCATACTTTTCTTTCTAGTCCCTCTGTAATGTCACTTACAAAGACATTAAAAAGAACCGGACCAAGTACTGAACCCTGCGGTACCCCACTAGTAACCCCTCTTTCTTCAGAGTGGACTCCATTTACAATTACTTTCTGTGTCCTGTTGTCCAGCCAATGTTTTACCAGGCTACCACCCTGGGACCCACTCCCAGGCTGGTTAATTTGACTATTAATCTTTTGTGTGGGACTGTGTCAAATGCCTTGCTAAAGTCTAGATAAGCCATGTCCACAGCCCCTCCCTGGTCTACTACTTTGGTCACCCAGTCAAAGAAATCAATTAGTTTCGTCTGACATGACCTTCCCGCTGTGAACCCATGCTGCCTTGGGTCCTGTGCCCCACTGGCCTCTAGGTACTCAACAATTCTTTCCTTCAGAAGTGATTCCATCACTTTCCCTACCACAGAGGTCAAACTGACAGGTCTGTAGTTTCCTGCCTCTGTTTTGGTCCAACTTTTGTGAAGGGGAATTACATCTGCCTTCGTCCAGTCCTCAGGTACCACACCATCCTCCCATGATTTGTTAAAAAGGGTAGTCAGTGGTGTCACTAGTTCTCTGCTTAATTCTTTTAGAATTCTGGGGTGAATTCCATCTGGCCCCATTGCTTTGTCCACCTTCAGTTTTAGGAGTTCTTTCAGAACCCTTTCCTCTGTGAAAGGACAACCCCCCTATCCAGAGTGCTTCTGTTAATTGGATTAGGCACCTCCCCCACCTCCTCTTCTGTGAACTATTCATTCAGTATCCCTGCTTTTCCACTGTCCCTCTCTGTCCACCCACCGTCCATTCTATTAAGCCTCACTATCCCTCCCTTTGTCTTTCTACGCTCCCTGATATACCTATAAAAGGTTTTATCACCTTTCTTAACCGAGTTGACTACCGTTTCCTCAGTTTGAGCCTTTGTTATTCTGACTACCCTCCCTGCTTCCTTCTGCCTTAACTGGTACAGTTCTCCTTCCTGCTCCTTCTGTTTTTCCTTACACTTCCTAAATGCTATCTTTTTCTCCCTAACCTTCACCGCCACCTCTTCTGAGAACCATAGTGGCTTTTTCTTTCGTTTTGATTTATTTACTTGCTTCACACAAAGGCTTGTTGCCTCTGTGGTGGCAGTTTTGATATTTCCCCATTGTTGCTCCACCCCTTCTTCTAGCCTGTTTGCTAGTGCTTTTCTAAGGCACTCTCCCGTCTTGCCAAAGTCAGCCCTCCTGAAGTCCAGAACCCTCACTTTTGTATGGCTTGACTCTGTAGCCGAGTTTATTGTGAACCACACTGTTTGGTGGTCACTTGTTCCCAAATGGCTACCCACTTCTAGATCTGAGATCCTCTCACTGTCCCCATTTGAGAGTACGAGATCTAAGACTGCTCCCTCACGAGTAGGTTCTAAAACTAGCTGTCTGAGGCATGCCACCTGAAGGGCATCGAGAATGGCCCTGCTTTTGGATGTGGCTGCAGCAAATGTGTTCCAGTTGACATCCGGCACATTAAGATCCCCCATCAACAGTATCTCCCCTTTCTCTGCCATCCTAAGTATGCCTTCTATCATATCCTTGTCCATTCCCTCCCCCTGACATGGGGGTCTGCATACAACCCTTGTGCGGATTGTGGTGCCATTTCCAGTCTCTAAGGTGACTCACAGTGCCTCCTCTCCTCCCTGTTTACTCTTTTGTTCAGTTGCTTTTATCCCTTCCCTTAAATAGAGAGCTACTCCGCCCCTCTTCTCCCCTCCCTGTCTCTCCTGTAGGTTGCGTACCCTGGTATGTCAACATCCCAGTCATGGCTCTCTGTGTACCATGTTTCTGTGATTGGTACAATATCCAGGCATCCCTCTTCCATCAAGGCCACCAGTTCAGGGAGCTTGTTGCCCAGACTACGGGAGTTGGTACTCATTATCCTCCATTTCTTGATGGCCTTACCTCTTTTTGCCCCATCCCTGTCCTTACTGCATTTGTCACTTTCTCCATTTACCCCAGCGCTTCTCCCTGTCGACATCTCTATGTTGGTGTCTACCTCACTTAGTACCCTGATTTTTTTGGGGGGGCTAGGATTTCCCTGCTCCTCTCCAGTGCCCCCCCTTGGCTAGTTTAAATGCTTGCCAATGAAGCATTTAAACCTATCGCCTAGGATCCTGGTTCCCTTCTTGGATAGATGCAGACCATCACGCCACTACAGGCCTGCATCCTTCCAGGTGGACCCCCAGTCCCCAATGAAGCCAAATCCCTGAGCTCTGCACCAGTTTTTCAACCACTGACTGAATCCCATGGTGTGGAGCACCCTAGCCTCACCTGTGCCATAGACAGGCAGCACCTCCGAGAAGGTTACCATGCATGCTGTTTGTCTAAGGCCCCTCCCCATCTCCACAAATACTTCTTGCACTGCTCTGATCCCTTTCTTAGCCAGGTCATTTGTCCCTAGTTGGACAATGACATCCAGCTCTCTCCCCTGTGCAGCTGCTCTGCAATCCTGAGGATTCGCTCCTGTCCCTCAAGCCATGGCGTCAGGCAGAACTGTACCTCCCTCTCCCTTCCTCCGCGGTTCTACCTTCCTAACAATGGAGTCCCCCACCAGGAGTTGTTTCCTTCCCCTGTGGGGTTCCATGCCACCCTCCTGTGGGTCTCCTTTGTAGAGGTTCCCAGCATCCTCCTTGGTCTCCACTGCGGGTGCCTCCATAGAGGAACCACACTTTGCCAGAATGGCATATGAATTGTGGAGAGGTACAACTGGAGCACAACTGAGGGATGCCTCTGTTCCACCACCCTCACCCTCCCTGGGCCCACTGTGGTCCAACCACTCCTCTTTCTTGGCAACCTCTGAGGCAGCGGCAGTGACCCTGGTGGTCCCTGGGTGGGAGGAGGCCTAAAATCCTGGCCAACTCAGCCTGGAGATGAGCAACCTCCTCCCTCAGCCCAGAGAGGTGCCTGCAGATGGGACAACGCCGCATCCTCCAGAACGTCTCCCGGAAGACTGCTGCACCACAGCCACTGCACTGCACCACTCCCATCATGTCTTATTTCTGGCCCCCTAATTATTGTTTGGGATACTTACTCTTTCCTCTGTTTGTTTATATCTTTTTTTTTTCTTTTCTGTCCCTACTTACACCTCTGTGCCCTTTTAGCTCCTGATCTTCCTGTTCTGAGACAAGAAGTTCCTATATTTCCCAGTAATCTCCTTACTTGTACAGAGGCAGACCTCCAGCAGCTGGGGGGGCAGAGAGCTACTCTTGCCCTTTTAGGATGTTGAGTCTTTGGTGGCTCTGTGATCACTCACTTCCTGCTCCCAAACAGGAAGTTCCTGTTGTCAGTTAAAGGAAAACTACACCCAAAACTTGAAAAAATATATGTTGTGCAGAGTGTTTTAATTTGTATGTGAAGTTCTAGTGTTTCCTTCCCTCTGACTGGTATTAGGAGTTTTTCCCAAATTAGCCTACTAGCTTTATGCTAGTTTTACGACCCCTGGAGATCTTCATACCTAATAGCATAATTGTATTTCTTGTTCCCACAGTGCATCTTGTCTCATGTGACTGTGATGTAAGAGAGACCCAACATTCAGCACACACATGCCAAACAAACTAAATATCTTGGAAGCTTTACAAGCTGCACAAAAATTACCAGCAGCAAAGTTTTTCAGGACAGCAAAACCTTTAGGATGAGGGTGGTCACCAAGCTGAATTCTGGATTTTAAAATACAGCCATCTCTATTGTTGTGAACTGATTGTAATGCAATGCTTTCTGCTGGATTTATGGATCTGCTACATCACCGTTACATGAAACAAGGTGCACTGTAGGACAAAGAAATGCAATAAAGCTGATTTAATATGGAGATCTCCAGGAGTTTAAACTACCCTAAAGCTAGCAGGCTAATTTAGGAAAAACTCTAATACCAGTCAGAGGAAGGAAACACTAGAACTTCACATACAAATTAAAACACTCTGTACAGCATATATTTTTTCAAGTTTTGGGTGTAGTTTTCCTTTAAATCCTGTGCCTATAAAAGTAGAACTGCCTTTGGGGGGGGGGTGCAGGGGGGAAGGAAGGAGGGCAATATAGTCCCAAGTAGAGAAGTTTAGTTATACCAGCAGGTCCTTCCTCCTGATGCTCTGCTTGTTCTCTGGCAGAAGCTATCTAGGGCAGTGTTTAAATCTGGTTTTAACCTGGCTCCTTCTAGCGAAGCCATTCTCCCTACTTTGCATATCTTTCTACACTTAGTTAATTTCACAGATAATTCCCTTCAGCCATCTGTGACAAGCACCTAGATAACTACACAGATAACAGATAACAATTCACTTCAACTAACTCTGACAAACAGACTAACTTTTTTTTTCTGTTACCCTAAATTGAAGGTCCCAGTACAAGAATTATAGTTCTTGGTCCAAGTAGAGAAGTTTAGTTATACCAGCAGGTCCTTCCTCCTGGTGCTCCGCTTGTTCTTGTAATGAAGCGAGACGGACATTTAAAAGGTGGGCCTCCAAAGCCTGCTGTCTCCACTTTTTGGTGGCCTGATTAAATGTCTGGCACTCCAAGCAGGATGAGACAGGATGGTCTGGGCCCAGACAGATAATGCACTTCAGATGAACGTACTTATCAGTGATCTGCATGCCACAGGACAAGCACTTCTTCTTAGGAGAAGACATAAGCGAGAATTTGAGAAATAATAAGGTCCAAGAAATCCGACACAAGAACTAACACAACGATCACTACTGGAAGTCTGCTATGCGACTGACACGAGACGATGGCGGGAAAGAACTGGAGGGCCGGCGTGGGGGCTGCCCACTATATACAGCCACACTGATGTCGGTCATGTGACGCTATGTGGGCAGTCCCCCGTCAGGGATTGCTAGAAAAGTCTGCCGTGCGGCCAGACGCCAGGTTGCGCCAGTCCTATATGTAATGACCTACTGAAAGAATCCTCTCAAAGCAAGATATAATATTTTCTCCACAAAACTGGTTTCATATTATTTATCACAGGCAGTGAATGGATTATTTGTTTTAAACACCTAAACTAGACTGGTAAAACAAGATGTTTATTGTAAAAGGAAACCCAAGTGTTTTAAAGTGATTTACCAACTTCCCCCGATGTCATGTTTACAGATCACCTTCCCTTCACCGAGTGATGCAAAGCTCAGCTGCCCTGAAGTTAAGTATTAAATATATTCAGATGCTTAGTTTTTTTAACATTTTTGTGCCACAGTTGTCTCTGCATGTTTTTTTTCTTTGTTTGAAGTTTGCACATGAGCAGTGCATCCACATGCATGAGTGACATCAGCACAGGGAAGGTGTTCCCACTGCACCTTTCTCACTGCTCGTTCATTCATCTTTCCTGGACCCAGCCTCAGTGAGTGCAGATCCAAAACTGAACTGGCAAAAATTACAGCACTGATGACTGAAACTGTTTGTTATATTGGCAGCTGTTATACTTGCTTTTGGGATTGCAGAAGTGGTGATTTCTCCTGATTTTCAATTTTACTCATCTGACCAAGCTCTGGGTCCTAGGTCCATCGGTTCTAGGAACATCACAATCTACATTGCTTGAGTACAGTGTTACAGTTTTAATAAGTGCTGCAAGTACACAATTATAACAAGTCGGTATAAAAAATACGTTTTTTTAACTGAGTGGAGTTGTAATCTGTAGAGTATTGGGACACAAAAGGACGACTTTTTGAACAGGGCAGATCTATAAATTGAAGTAAGCTTTTCAGTATTGGTACATAGAGGTCTGTGTTAAATGGATGACTTTTTCAACAGTTCAGAATTGTAATGTGCAGCAAGAGTATAAGCACTGAGCTGCACAGTCCAGTTCCAGGAGAACAGTGCAATAAACTGTGTATTTTTGGCAAGTGCTGCTTCCAGTGTGATTGCTTCAGTAAACTGCCTTTGCTATTGCATTTCTGATTGTCACCATCATTATAGACAGTTTATATTTTTTCTTGTGCTCCTGTGTTTTCTTGGGCTCATTTGGTGTTCTCATGCAAGCACCATAACAGTGATCACCAAAGTATGCTTAGATGTGCATGAATAAAGGGACATGGTGCACTGAATTGTTTCTCCAGCTTGCCAGCTCCTCGCTAAGTTTATAAATGAATACAATAAAATCAGTTATATACTGTACATAGTTTACAGTGCATCTCAACATTAAAACACTTAGTTTTTTAACCAGGATACAAAAAAAGCTAACTGTTAAGAAGGAAGGCTAGCCTGCAAAAGTCCACAGAATTTTAATGGCTATTTATATGTGTAAAAACTTTTATTACTGGTTTTGGAACTGGACAGTCTGAAGCTGTGTTCCTCAGAATCTGCCAGAAAGGGTGTGAGTTTTCTGAGATCCACAAAGGGCAGGCAACAGACAGACAGCCTGAACTTGCGGTTTAGGCAGGACAGATGAACTGAAACCAGGCAGATGAACTCTTTAAAGAAAGAGGAAGGCCAAGAAATATGCATAAGCTGATACGGATTTTTTTTTTTTTTTTTTTTAAATACAGGTTTTTCTCCCATCAGGGCTCCAGGCAGGCAAGCTGTGGTCCTCTCTCAGAAGATCTCAATCCTCCCTGTACTGGCTTGAGGGCTTCATTAAGCCTGCCACGGTGCCCCATTTTCTATTTTTCTCCCATCCCTCCTTGAGCAGTGACGAACACAGGTGAGCATGCATACACGGAGGCACAAGTGCATGTACAAGGAGGCGCGCATGCGCTCCCGGAATCCATGCTCCTTTCATCCTCGTGATGCAAGTCCCAGATCTCCTATGATCTGGCATCCAGCCTCCACTCTGTCAGTCAAGAGCAAGGTGGTTAGCCTCCCCGATCCAGGAGAGGAGAGCAGCCCAATGGCCGCTACAATCCTCTCCCAGAACTCCCCCCTCACCGATCCCCAGCAGCCCGAGCTCACTTCTGAACATGGGTCACCAGCAAGGCGTGGCATCAGTGCTTTAACCCTTAGCACCACCGGGCCAGCTCATATGATCATTTTTTAACTGAAAAAAAAAAATGGACCTACTTGGGATGTTAGAGTACGCAAACTGAAGCCAACCCTTATTGGTTCAGCAGCCACACTATGACTCGTGATGCCAGAGACTTGTGTTTGAAAACCAGCAGTCTGTCGAGGGCCAGCTGGGGGAGGAAGGATCGAGTGTCCCAAGGACAGCTTCCCTTCCTATGGTGGGGGGGGGGCTGCTCCCGCAATGTGACTGCCACATGGTGAACAACTGGAAGTACCAGAAGGGGGTGGGATTGCCGGACACCTGTCACACGTGTGCCACGTCACTGCTTGATGGCACCCCAAAGAGGAAAATAGGAGTGGAGGAAAAGACTGGTCATCCAAGCCAGCACTCCCCTGCAACCTCTTGCAAAACTGACACAGCTGGACCACCACCATAACAGTTCTGTGTAAAGTGCTGGATAACCAGAATGTCTGTCAGAAGGTCAGTGACGGGGCTTGGAGATGCCACCAAACATGACCAGCAAGAGAAACATCTCTATGGGAGAAGAAAAAAAAGATAGTATGCAAGATGAGTCACTGATATGTAACTATCATGCAAACAAAAAAACACAAGGCACTGTGTATTTTTATTTGCATAATAGTTACAGATCAGTAGCTCAGCTCGCATACTCTAATAAGTAAATAATATGTCAGTAAGTAAAGTTTATTTATAATGGCTCCCTTCCCAAAATGCCCAGGGTGCTTTACAGTAAGAGCAAGAGTAGAACATCAGCATAAATACACACTTAGATATAAATTAGTATAGTAATACTAAGCAGAGCTGGGATGATAAGCCAGTCCTGGGAATCTTTCAGTCCCCAAATGCTTGGTGGAAAAGATGCATCTTACAACCCCTCTTAAAGTCCTCCACCAAGAGGGCCACTCTGATGGCTCTCGGGAGAGAATTCCATAACTTAGGCCAGCCACCTTGAAGCCCGGTCTCCCGATGTTTTAAGCCTGCCCTTGATACAATCAAGAGGCCCACCATGAAGGAGCGAAGGAGCACACGGGCACATAAGGGTGCAGAAGATCCGACAGAAAATGAGAATGCATGGGGTCGCACACTTACTACCACATGGAGGGTACACAGCTATTATGCTAAAGAATCCACAACATGAAAAAATGCACTCAAAGTACTTAAAGCAAATACTAAATGGAGAACCACAGTAAAAAGCTTCACAAAGTGGCTATTAGTTGCAAAAGTTTATTGCGTTAACAAGTAGAAAGAAGTGGTCAAAAGAAAATGGCACTTCAAGTCCAGGGTGTGACTCTTCATCAATGGCTGGAATTAGAGGATCTGGCATTCTCTTAAACATCCAGTTCTTAAAGACAAATACACTGGCACTGCTCCCCTTACATATCAGCTGCTTACACACATTATAATAAAGCAGTGAGAACACATGACACCACACTGCAAAAAAACCCTGACATGCAAAGGCATGGAGGACTGCCCCACTTCCCAGTGTGCCAATATAAAAACAAGATCATGAACAAGCAAATATAGCACCACCACTGTCAAGCATACAATAAGGGCTCCAAAAGACTTTTAATTTAAAAAAGATACTCAATTTATTAAATACACAGAGATACCAAAAAGCCTAACTGTATAAAATGTGGTCACCCTTCACTCCTTGATGACGCTTTAGCAAGCAAAACCGGTCAGAAGTATGTGTGTTCTCTGCCGGCATCTCTGTGAGGAGTGGCCACATTTTAATACAACTGGACTTTTTGGTATGTCTATATTAAATTATCTTTTTTTAAATGAAAAGTCTTTGGAGCCCTTACAGTATACTCAGCAGTGATAATGCTATTTTTGGCAGTGCCCGATCTTTTTTTAATTAATATACTTTACTGAACACTTTAACATTATAACAAAGAACAATACAAACAACCAACCTTGACAAACAAACAAAACCCTCAAGCACAGTGGGGACTGTCCACACAATGTATAGATAGAAAGTGTCAGGTAGCAGAAGAATAAAATAAAAAATAGAAAGTCCCTCAATATCTGCCAGTCTAGGCTAAGGCTCAATCAGGCATCCCCAGTTCAAAAAAGTCAGGGTGAATATCTTTCAAAAGGTAGAGCTAGAAACTGGTAATGCAAAATTAACTACAGCGTAAATGTTCAGGGTAGGGACGGATCAAGCTGCATAAGAGTGAAAAGACGCTCCCAGTGTCTGTGGTACCCTGCAAGCTTATTATTGAGACTGGCAACTGACTTTTCTGCCTGTAAGGCTAACATAAGCTCTACATACCATTCACAGTATGTTGAAAGGGGAGAATGGTCCATCCAATGCCAAAGTATCACCTTTCTGGCACAGGTAGAGATCAAAGTTGTGTGATATTTTTGAACAGCAAGTAAATGCTCAGAGTAATCACCAAATATACAGATTACTGGCATAAACACGTCATCTAAGCCAAGGAGTGGGTCTAGTCTGGCCCAGACAGAAGCACAAAATGGCTGCACAAGTGGACAGTGCCACAAAATATGCAGGAGATTGTCAATAACTATATCCACACCTGGTGCAGCGGTCATTGGGAGCTTGCTGCATCCTATGCAGCTTGACTGGTGTTAGATGCATATTATGCAAACCTTTAACTTGCATTATTCTATGCATATCATATTTGATTTATTTTTATAGGTCCCTCCATACACAAGCCCAATCATGATCACCCTCCGGCTTGGGTACTTCAGTCCTCCACTAAGGTGCCAAGCCATCTATCCTGTCCTTAGTAAGATTATATATTTGTTGATATAAATGACAGATGGAGTGGGGCTACACTGCATGGTCTGCAAGGGGTACAATCTGGGCACTATGGTCAGCGGACCAGGTGTGTCCTCGGATATGGTAGGACAGGGCATGTGTGACTTGGAAAACAAAGGAAGAGCCATAGCTGCCAGAAGCTGCTGTCTGGCAGCAAATGAGGTGAAGCCAGAAACTTGGTAATCCACCAGAAAGTGAGCCACACTACTGAGGTCCATATCCAGCCATTTACGTAAAGTGATAAGCTGGCCACCTATCTGAAAATTAGGAATGTGCAAGATGGGCTAGGAAGTATCATTGACACTGGCTGTAGCCCAAGGAGATGGCAAAGTTGGTGATGTACTTGCACTCAGGTCACCACAAGAGTGGCATGAAGAGCTCAAGGCAGTTTCTTGATTGTTGTGTATATAAGAGATTTCGGATCTACCTGAGCCTTAGTGCATAACGTTCTCTCAATCTGTAGCCATAATGGGGTATAGGATTGTTCCCGCTGTGGATAGGGAGGGTCCAACCACTGTAGGTACTTACAGCAATGAGTCGCTAAATACAGAGGAAGAAATTGTGCAACTGAAGGCCTCTGAGGAGTTTAGGAGCTGCCAATTATTTTTAAGCCCGGCAAGCAGCTTCCCGACCCATATGAAATGAGATACCAATTGGTGTAATCTTATAACCCAAACCTTAGGAATAAACTGATTCATCAAACCAAACAGGTATAAAATCTGGGGGAGAAGGTTCATCTTAATCAAACTGATTCTTCCCCATAGTGTAAGTGGCAAGCGGGCCCATTTAGCCTGGTCCAGTATAACTTGCCGTAGAAGGGGGTCCAAATTACTAGAAAGCATATCCCGGGGACATTTGGTAATTAGGATACCCAAGTATATAAGCCGGTCAGGAATACACTTATAAATAGAGATGTCTCCAAACTTACTAATTTCCAAAGAGAGTACAAGGCAGGGATAGAGCAGGATTAGTAAGCTGTTAGAGTAGGTCATCGGCATAAGCCGAAATCTTGTACTAAATACCAGCAATATCAATGCCTGTAATATCTTCACCTGTTTAACTGAGAGAATAAGAGGTTCAAAAAAGAGATTGAACAAAAAAGGAGAAACAGAGCATCCCTGGCTCGTGCCCTGACACAGACTGCAAGTATCAAGTAAACCACATTACAGTTAATTTGGGCAGTTGGGCAAGTATACAACAGCTTAATCCAATGCATAAAATCAAGGGGATGCCATAGGCTGATGAAGTAGTAAAAAAGGTCATCTCAATGGACCTGATCAAAAGCCTTCCCTGCGTCTAGGGAAACCAAAGCCACAGGTGGATCAGGCTCCCCAGATGCAGAGATTAAATGGGTTAATTTACGCAAATGATCTGTGGATGGCTGACATTGCATAAATCCACTCTGCTCACTTGCTATGAGTATTCCACATACTTCTTCCACCCTGTTGGCTAATAGTTTGGCCAATATTTTAATGTTGACGTTCAGCAATGATATGGGCCTATAATTAATCATAAGAGAGTAGTTCATGTTTTGGTATCAGCATAATTAATGCTTTCATTAATTCCCTCTCCCGTGTTCCCCCTTTGTATAGTTATACAGCTCAAGAAGTAGGGGAACAAGTTTGTCTTTAAAACATTTATAAAAGTTTGAGAAGAAACCGTATGGCCAGAGCGCTTTATCCTTAGGGTAGGTCTTGAATTGCTTGCATAAATCAGAAAGAGTAAGGGCCTGAGTCAAGACAGTCCTGTTGAGCCTGGGATAGCTGTGGCAGAGGCAAATCCCTCAAATATGTTTAAATCTGTGACGTAGAAGGGGGGATTCCACTGTGCTATAAAGTGGAGAAAAAAACTGAAGAAATTCAGAAACAATCTCTGTGGGATCTGTAACCAAAGAAGGTCGGGCCAGGTATGCGAAGGCCCTAAATGGCACCAAAAGCATCCTGCTGCCGAATACAAAGAGCAAGAAGCTTCTCAGGCTTCTCTCCTGGTCATAATACTTAACCCTGGCTCGATGAACAGTTGGTTCGACAGCTTCTCTGTTTAATTCAGCGTGGGCAGGCTGGAAGCTGGTTAGTGACAACCAGGCAGCCTCAGGGGTAGAGCAAGACAATGTTCGCTCTGTGTGCATAATGTTGGCAAGTAGTTTGGCAGAACATTGAGTACTTTACTTCTTTCGAACACTTGGCCAATGTATAAGCTCCCTCCAAAGGCCACACTTCAGGGCCACCCAAGACGTTACAGCAGACTGCAATGACCCTTTGTTCAACTGAATGAAATCCACTATAAAAACTTTAAAATGTTTAATAAAGTAAGCATCTTTCAGGAGTTGGTTATTCAATCTCCACTGCTTATGATGGGAGGGGGTGCAGAATGGACAACACTCCATACTGCCAGGGGAATGATCAGAAATAACCCAAGTAATTAATTTTTCAGACATGGAGACCCTGCAGGCCCTCTTTACCAATTAAAATATTGTCCCGTCGGGACTGCGTGTCATGGGTCATGCAACAGAAGGTGTATTCCCTAGAATCCAGCTGTACTGTGCACCAAGGGTCGACTAGCCCTAAAGTGTCTATAAGCTTGCAGAGGGACTACTGTGCAGGGTGGGTAGTGTCCCTGTCTATATCAGAATCTAGTATGAAATTCCACTCCCTGGCTAGCATGATCAGAAGATAGGTACAAGAGACCAACAGGGTCAGCAAGTCCACAAAACATCCAGGGGATCTGTATTGGGTCCAGAGATGGAACCTAAGACAAGTTCAGTTTGTCCCAGGAAACCATATACTAAACTATATCAGCCTAACAGATCTAACTTTTCTTCCAGATTCTGAAACTGGTCAGATCTGGAGATTAAAATAGCCAATCCCCATTTATTAGCTGTCTGATCAGCCTCGCAGACCAGTCCAACCCAAGCTCGATAGAAAAGGATGAGCTGGTCAACAGTAAGATGGGTCTAAAATGGAGGGCTACGCGGGCTTGCAAAGTACTGAGATGATAAAGGACTTGGTATCACGTCACCCTAGCCTGGATGCCTTTAATATTCCAAGTAATGAAACAAAAGGAATTAACCATGAGGGAGAATGTACTGGGAGTACAACACTATTCCAAAATGAAGCCAACTCGTATCTCCCCAGGCATCCCCACTGTGCAAAAGAGATAAAAAAAAACTCCTATCCATAACGTCCCACTGAAATACTACGATCAACCACAGTAACATATACAATATAAACTCAACCAATTAAGTAAAAAAAGAAAAAAAAAACACACACACACTAACACACAACTAAAAAGCAGAAAGTCAAGGGCTCTCCCTCCCCACTAGCCCTCAACACCCAATCAGTCAATTAAGGTGCTCCAGCCAGGGACGTTCATCCTCACTATGCCAGTCCTAGAAATAAAATGGCACAGACAGTCAGAGTGGATGATGTGATGGACAAAATAGGGAAACAGGGTCCACCCTCTCAGCCTGGCAAAGGTACCAGGCATCGCTCCTCTGCCCAGAGAGTAAAGATAGAAAATACAGGACAGTAAGACAAGCAGTCTTAATTATTCATTAGGCTCTGTGTTGATGGTATATACCAGCATAAAACCAGCTCATCAGAAAGCTAAGATGTACTACTACCCCAGGTGGGGAAGTTAAAATCAACATAATTAATGAAAGGATCCAGGCAAGGAAGTGCAAGGGACTGACTCTCATTTCACATCCCTTAACAAACCCACAGTATGGGGAGGAACAGTTATGCCCCAACCAGTTTCTAAGGAATAATGGTTAGTGCCTGAGCCACCGTACAAAAAGTAAGATGGACCACAAAAGGCAGTAATAACACTGATGTATAGACCAATCTGAGGGGAGAAAAGGCTGCGGGGGGGAGGCAGGGACCCAGAACCGCCCTCCTCCATACCCACCACATAACAGAATGCTTAGTCAAACCAGAGCCCAGAAAATCCCATGCAGGACAGAGGTACAGCTAAAGTCATATGTACTAATAGTACTTAGGCAAATTATGTGTCACGACTGTGACTGGCAGCACAAGAAGCAGCCATTGCATCCCAAAACCTGATTAAACAGTCTCCCCTTCACCACCAAAAAAGATCACTAGTGTAGAAAAACTAGTTGCAAAGCCAGCATCTTGCAACGTGGCTGAAGCTCAATTAACTGCATTCTTCCTCCCCAACACTGCCACAACAGCCTAAATCCCTCACAGCAGTCTGTATGTAATTTTAATCATTATGTACTGCATCTGGTATATCATTTCTATATTCATTGTTAAACTAATAAACATAAAATAAAAATAAAAAAAATCCACTTGTATATGAATATACAAATCACAGAAGACAAGATTCAACCTGGGAGAAAGAATGTCCAGTAGATGTGCCTGGTCTATAGTCACTGTTTTTCCTTAGCAGGGAACACATCTGGGAAAATAGCTGGGAGTCTCTCTTCCGCTTCTTTAGCTGAATGAAACTGAGGAGTACCGCTATTAGTGGTAATCAACAGATGGGCTGGATAGAACAGGTGTTACTAAAGCCCTGCACCCAACAACTTAAATTTAATGCCATGATATTTGCCCTGCAGTGCCCTAGTCTGAGGAGTTAGAATACTGTTTGCCTTCCCAACACAAGGGACTGTTGTGACAAGGAGATCCTGCCACTCTTGAGGACCAACCTTTTCTTAAATCTGTTGCAACAGTTCTTCTATTTCTCAGCCTAATCTAGCCTTTACATTTTCTAGTCCATAAGGTTGGCCACCTATGGGCGCCCCTCCCACTTCTTGACTATGCTATAGTGTCCTCTTTAAATTTTCCTTTTCCCTCTCAGGTCCTCATACAGGGAGGTTACTGTGGTGACCTCCGAGCCGACGTAAAACAACAGGCTGTGTTCCTCGTTGTTGGATTTAGTATGCAATAGCACTATGTCATAAAATATCTTGATGTATATACCTTATGTGTATGAAACCTGTAAATGTTGAAAATACCACAGCACTAGGTGTTTTTGATGAAGGTAAAAAGTTACTAGGGGACTGTATTATAAAAATGAAGTTACCTGGGTAAATATATTAGAAATCCCCCGCTGTGTAGTTTAAATGCATGTATAATTACAGATTGTTTGAGAGGCCACCTGGCACCATGCATTCCTGCTTTAAGCTGAACCAGCCTAAAATTCATGATGATTTGCATATACATCCCATGATGCTTTGCATTATGGGGGTATCTGTGATGTTGTGTTTCTCTGAAACTTGGCTTTATTGCCAATGCCCTTTGAGATAATCCTTGCTTCAGTGCTTCTGCACTGAGGTTCTTTGTCTTTAGCTTGTTTTGGGTTTTTTTCATTTTTGAGCTCCCCATCACCCAAACACACAAGACCAACATATGGAATTAATTAATTTTCACTAAAGAGATAGATCAGTGGGTTAGTAGATGCTGACCAAGTGTAGAGGAAGGATATGCATAGTCTGTTGCTTCAAACTGATGTACTGAAGAAGGGATATGCCATTGCTTAAGGTTATTCCCTGTGTTTTAAATAAACATCACACAGAGATTGTGCGTTGAACCTGAAGTTCTGTGACTGGTCCATCTGTTATCCCACTACCCCTCCACAACTGAGCTCTTTGGCCTTTGTCTGTAGTTATTGTTTCTCTAAAGTAGTTGAGTATTCTGAGGATGATAGGACGAGGTTGCTCATTCAGCCGATGCATGGGCCTTAATGCTTAATGGGCATGATCAACTGTGTATACCGAAACATGAGGGCTCGGGCCTGCCATATCGTGGAACAGCCGCTGGACAAATCCCAGGGCATCAGTACCCTCGACCTTTTCTAGAATGCTGCCAATTGCCAAATTATTTCAGTGAATCCTGCATTCCTGATCTTTAATCCAGCTTCTAATTTTTTAAGCCTGCATCTTGAGTTGGCCTGTTGGCGCAATGGTAGAGCTTCTGCTTGCAGTGCTGATGTCCCGGGTTCGGAAGTGAACCCGGGATGTCAGAGGGCCAGCCGGGGGGGAGGAGGATCGATCACCCTAAGGACTGCTCTCTTCCTCCAGGGAGGAGGGTGAGGAAGCACCTGGTGTTAACTGACCCCTGGTGGAGACAAAGGGTCTAACAGCCGGTGCTCAACAACTTCAGGAGGCATGCCAAACGTTCAGCACTACATCACTGCACACCACACCTGCCTAGGGGACAGCATATAGCAAAAATTTATCGGCTGAGCAGGGGGATGCCCACCCTCCACCGGACCCACACAGCCATCCAAGGCATTCCCCCAGATCACAAACCAGTCTCCATTCCAGGAGGCCCCTCCCTGACAGCCCCACCCTGGGGGGTAAGTCAGGGTGCACTCCAGTGGGGTTGGTAAGTCCCATGGGATGGGGTCTTGGCAGGGATGGACAGACGGTAGTCGGCCAATGGCCAAAAAAAAAAAAATGTGCATCTTATGTCAACCACTTTGGGACTGAGTCAGGCTCGGTGGTCCTCCACAAAGGAAACTTTGGCTTCTATGTCACTTACCCACCAGGTAAGTGCTTCAAGAACTGGCAGAAGGATTTTTAACTCGTCGGAAATATCCAGGATCACCTCTCTGATAAGATTGAACTCCTGAAAAAAATTTTCAGTGGTGAATTCAGAGACATCCAATGAAACTTTTTTTTTGGTTTTGTTTTATAAGGGTAAAGGAAGCCTTCCATCGCTTAGAGCTCTTCTCCCGCTCTGGTGATGGTAGTGGTGTATGCTATAGCGGGAGATCCTCCATCAACGCCTCTACAGCACTCATCTCTGCGTCGCTCTGTTCCCAAGTTGGCCATGTAAACTGTCCCCAAGACAAGCAACCAAGGTAATTAGAAAGAGGCAGAAAACCAAGGTAACAGACTCAACTGCCAATAAAAAATAAATTTACCTGAATTATAGTTACAGGACAGTGGCACTCCGGACGAGGTGTGTTGACTAGCTCACCAGCATCAGTGATTCCTCCCTGTTACTGACCTTGTTTTTAAATTAGCACACTGGGCAGTGGGGCAGCCCTCTTTTCCTTTGCATCTGATAGTCCCACCAGATAGTCCAAAGTCCAGTCGAGCTGGCCAGAAACTATACCTACAAGGATATTATGGTCAGAGTGTCTACCAGAACTAATTAACCCAAAACGTACAGTGGCATGTTTCTCACACAGCCACATAAATGAAAAGTGTCCAGGGAAATTGCCACTTTTTCAAATGTGATTCTTACTGGTATTCGGTGGAGCTTGCCAATTTCCGGTAAATACTGGACAACAAAATTGAGTGGTATGCTCGTAAGCTACAAAGGCTCTCACACCATTAATTCTTGAGTCGAAAAGTTTATTAGATTTAAATAGTCCATTTCTCACACAGGCCGCACGTTTCTCACACAGGACGCCACAGCTGTGCTTCTCAATCAACTTTAGATCTTGTTGCTGCAAGTTGTTACAAAGCTACAGGGCCACAGGTCCACACATCCACAGCCCTGAGCCCCAAGAGTCCGGAAGTCAGCACTCTCACTGCTGACACAGGCAGCTCCTGCAGACAAGTAAAACCCACAATTCACCTCCACCCCCATAGCTCAAGAACGCCAAAGAAGCCACGGTTTCTTCAAACGGAAAACACTGCTCCCTGCAGACACCAACAGCACACAATGCCAACTGCACACAGAGGCCCAGCTCCAGCTCCAGAAACCAGTTCCATGAAGAGAATCCACTCCCATAAAAGGTATGAAAATACTAAACAGTCCGGAGTACAAGTGAAGTCGAATCGAACCCCTATGAAGTGAATTGAGAGCTTGTAAGAAAGGGGATACCAGTGATACTCCACCTCTTCAAAGAAGAAACAAGGCCAGTCAGTGTAATCAGAAGCAGTAAGTTACTCATTCAAAAATATTATGTGCAGGATTCTCTCCGTGCTCTAAACAATATCCAACTAAAAGGTCTATCCTGTGCTAACTCACTAAATAACCTACCTACTTTAAAATACTTTGTTTAAATTATTTAAACGTTCACACAAATTAAAAGTTCCCACAAACAGAGAATGCTCAAGCAAAAGGGAGCACTCCTAATGGCCGGCCCAGCCTGGTGGCCATCTTTGTGAGGTCTCTAACATCCTGGATTCTCGGTACACTTGTATATACCTATGACCCAGAGGAAACTAAACAAACAAGGAAGTCCAGGACGTCCTGTCTGCTTATCCCAGCTAATGGCAGCATAAGGGAAATAAGAAAGGTAACCAGGCTGAGAGGACACCCTCTGTGGCCTGCACCGGATGCAGAACCAAGGCAGCTGCGCGCCAGACGCAATTAGGCCAGTCTCACACAACTGCATGCCACGGCCTGCGAGGCAAAAGAACTCATGGTAAAGGGTGAGATAGTGACACTGAGTTTGTGCATTAACTGTTCATTCAGGCATCAGTTGCTCAGTAGGACACCTGCTGGTTTGATAATATATATGCCCCTTCCTTCTTCTCTCACTCTTCCCCCATATGCTCCTGTTCACTGCCCATTTTGTCAGCACTGTAACTCACCAATGAAGGACATAGGTGAGCAGCCTCGGACAATTATTGCCAAGTTTTGCTCATGAGCCAGACACTAAAAGCGTGGTTTTGCAAAGCACACCAGAAATCCACCACCACTAGAGAGTAGGTGCATTCCCTCCACAATGCATGCACTGGTCTTCACCAACTGGAGGGGTGAGAGACCCCAAGTCACTTTAGTACAATGCAAGGCTTCTAATTCATCAGAACAGTATCATTTTGTAATTCTGGAAAGGGGTTCTAGACCATCTGCCACTACCACCAGTCACCCAATAGCTGGAAGTGGGGCCTATGCCTGAGAACTGAGCCATTCATGTTAATGTTTTATCGAGACTTCCAACAGAACATAACAGCATGAACTGAAAATCCAGACAGAACATTCACAACCATTTCAGTAACAGATATCCAGATGGTTTTAGGGTGAAACTTTACATAGCATTAATATACCAAGCTCTGACTAGATAGTGACAAGATTCATCACACAGACTGGGTGGAGCTACCTATATTATTATTCGGTAAACTGGTATGGGAGTAAAGGGGAGATGCAGTCGAAGACATAACATCCTGTCAATCTGAAACAGGAGCAGACTGTTAAAATTATAGGGGGGCAGAGAGACCACCAGATCCCACCTGTGGATGACCCAGATCCCAACGAGCCAACCAATGTCAGTTTAGCTGAATAACACTACTACGTGTTGCAGCCAACAGAACCTGTCTGCTAACCCAAATGGACCAAGTCATTCGTGCTGACTGACCTTTCCCCCTTTCATCTATTCCCACTGTCTAATAATCTTTTAGAGTCCAGTAGGGAGGAAGACACAAGTGGCTCCTATCAAAAGACAACATCAATGACATCAGCTGCCTGCTATCATAGTTCATTTAACAGAATTTTCTACTGCACCTTCAGCATCACACCCACTAGACCCCCCCAACACCCTCTCAGGCGCATCCTCTACATCCCATACGATACAATATGATCAGCCCGAGAGCAAAGTTGTATTTCAAAGCCAATTCTAGAGTCTAGGTCTTCCACAGCCATGATCTCCTCCAGTCAGACTCTCAATGACATCCATCTTTTTTTTTTTTTTTCAATTATCTATTTATGCTTTAATGGAGAATTACCGCTTTGGGGCACAGAAACAGAAATGCAATGCATCTGTCTACAGTTATTTTAAAACCCGCACAAAGACTACTACAAAGTAAACCATTTTAGTGTACAAGAGACACACTTTGAACTAAACAACAGCAGGAAGTGGAGCATTCTGATTGGTTAACTTATATTCTTATTAACAGCTGGAAAATATCAACAAAACCATTAGAATGTACACTATAAAACATAAAAAAAACTTCAGTTTAATAATAACCTTAAAGCACTCCAGGGTTTTGGTTACCCATGGCTCAGCTTTATCTCATGCCGCTAGAGTACTCTAGGTTTGGATTAACTGGCAATAACCCAACTCTCCTCTAGGGCACTGCTTCTTCTTCCTCCACAGAACATTTTTTTCAATCTTTTCAACTTTATTTTACAACACTGGTCACCATAGCTACATGCCCCAACATTCTGAGACTCTTTAGATCACATCTTCAGGGAGTGGTAGTCCTTACTTATGCAGCCAGAAAGTCTTCTGGTCTCTTGTTTATTCTTTCCTGCTTTGCTTGGTTCACTAGGGGCATGCTATTCCATGCAAAACATTCTCTGTACTCTTCAACATCAGGCACCATCCACCACCAGATTTGATCCCAACTCCCCAAGAGAGTCACTGAAAACAAACGGGATGCTTCCTGATGCTAAGAGTATAGTGAACTTTTGCACTGAGTAGCATGTCCCTAACGAACCAAGCAGGGTAGAAAGAAAAAAATAAACGCAGACCAGTATATGCTTGCTGAGCAATAAGCAAGGACCACCACCTCCTGAAGAAGTGATCTTAGGGTCAAAATGTTAGGGTATTTAACTAAGGAGGCCAGTGTTGTAAAACTTTAAAATGGACCCCATATTCAAAAGTCCCCTGCAAACTCGCACAAATGCCTGCACTGCGCATCTGGGATGCACCGGCCCAAAATAATGAAATATTCAGAACATGCGCCGTGAGATGCAGTCACACATCTCCGGCTGAATATCCTGAAGATGCGCTATCGCATGGCAGGAAATGCGTGGTACAGCAAGTGACCTGAGCCCCATGCATAGCATGGGGAAATACATGATGCAAAGCCACTTGCGCAGTGCGCAAAGTTGCAGTATTCAGCCTGGTTCTGCAAATTACCTTACTGCACATTCCAAGCCCATCTCCCACATGCACAGCTCATTACTGGAATGTATTCAGCCCATTTGCATACCCTAGGCATGCACAGTTCCAGCTGTGCAGGGCTGCCCCACCACTCCACAAAGGTGAAAAGGAGGTACTACAGCCTATTAGGCAGGTGTCGAGGACTGTTTGTGTGTGGGTGGGTGGACTGCATTAGCCTGGGTACAGTGCTATTACCCATAGCCATGTACAGGGTCAGACTCGGGTATAGGGGGCCCACCTGGACAGTGGCCACAAAGGAGAGCACAAGGTGACACAGTCTGATCGGTATACCACATGAATGTGATACACCAGCTCCAGAGGCAGCGTACAGTCACATGCAGTGCCCCCGGTATGAGTGGAACATGGTAATGACTGCAAGGCATGGCAGTGTGCAGAGGGTGCCCAGGTACCATGTGTGTGCAACAGGTCAATCCACCAGGCTACCTGGGCACCACTGCCCCAGATGGCACACTGGGTGCATGCCACCACCAGGTGACACCCTGCAGGCCGAATGGGTGCAGGCCATGGCCCTTGGAACATCTGCTGCACTGTGGTTGTCTGTTCCACTAGTGTATCCAGGGGGCACCGGAAAGCACTGGCATGTGGCTGTTGTGTGAGGGGGTTGTTCCCTGGCCAGTGCCAGTGGTGACACAGCATCTGTGGCTCAGGGTTCATCCATCCAGCAGGACTGCTGTGTGTGGGTGCTGGAGCATGTCCTGGTGCACCTCCAAGGGCCGTCTTCAGATGGCTTGCCTACAGTTCTGCGGGCTGTCTGTGGGTGGCTGCCCATTTAAGCACGCTTTTTCCATGCCTAAATTTGGGTGGTTCATCTCTAAGATGCACCACACATTTTAGCTGAATATAGAGGATGCATGGCACATTCATGAGGCAGCCCTCTACATCGCCGCATACATTATAAATGCACGATGGCGCATCTGGAGATGCGCAACGCATATCTCCCTTTTGAATATCACGGTTCCACTCATTTTCTGAGATGCACAGCACATCTCCACTTTGCGCCGCACATCTGATTTGAAAATGTGGGCATAGTTTGAAAAAGGAAAAAAAAAGGGTCTGAATAAGCGAGAAGTGTTTTATTCTCTTCATAATGTTACTAGTTACTATAGTAACAGACTGCACTAAGTTTCTCTTTTCTCTTAATTCCTTTGAATCTGTCAGTCTAGACCATCTATATAGTAATTCTTCTCTAAGAAAATTGAAAAATACCTTTTATTTTCGAGAGGATGTTGAAGGGAGAGAAGGAGACTTGTAAGGGTGGAAGAGATACTGACAGTGTACTACAGAAGTTGAAATATAGAAACACAGAAGTTGACAGTAGATAAGGACCTCAAGGCCCATCCAGTCTGCCCATTTCTTTTTCTACCTTATAAATGTGCCATCGGCCTTTGCTCTATCAATGGCCTATCTATTCATATTCATCTGTATTGCTCCCTTATGCCTATCCCATGCCCGTTTGAAGCCCTAGAAACATAGAAGCTGACGGCAGATAAGGACCTCAAGGCCCATCCAATCTTCCCATTTCTTTTTCTACCTTATGAATGTGCCATAGGCTTTTGCTCTGTCAATGTCCTATCTATTCATACTCATCTGTACTGCTCCCGTATGCCTATCCCATGCCCGTTTGAAGCCTTGCACTGTATTCATATCCACCACTTCCTGAGGTAGGCCGTTCCATGCATCCACCACCCTTTCTGTGAAAAAGAACTTCCTCACATTACCCCTTAATCGGCCTCCCTCTAATCTCATGCTGTGTCCTCTTGTCCTGCTATTTTTTCTTATATTGTAACATGTTAGACTTTTTCACCTTGTTAATGCCCTTAAGGTGTTTGAATGTTTCAATCATATCACCTCTCTCCCTCCTTTGCTCTAGGGTATACATATTGAGTTGAGTTAATCTGTCCTCATATGTTTTCTGATGCAGTCCCTGCACCATTTTAGTTGCCTTTCTCTGGACTGCCTCAATTTGGTTAATGTCCTTGTGAAGGTGTGGCCTCCAATACTGCATGCAGTACTCCAGATGAGGCCTAACCAGTGTCTTGTAAAGAGGTATTATCACCTCCCTCTTCCGACTTGTGATACCCCTACTAATACACCCCAACATCCCTCTAGCCTTACCTACTGCTTTAGAGGTCTGCTTGGATGATTTCAGGTCATCGGTGATGAAGATGCCCAAGTCTCTAAGTTTTCTTCCCTTGTGACTGCCAGCAACTCCACTCCCAGCCTATAGGTGGCTTCAGGGTTTCTCTTCCCTATGTGCATGATCTTGCACTTCTTTGCGTTAAACCCCAGTTGCCACTTTTCCGACCATTTTGCTAGTTTATCCAGATCTCTTCTCATTCTGCCCACACTGTCTGGATCATCTACTCTGTTGCAGATCTTGGTGTCATCTGCAAACAGACAAACCTTACCCTCCAGTCCATCTGCAATGTCACTGATGAAGATATTGAAGAGGACTGGCCCCAGGACTGATCCCTGAGGTAACCCACTTGTGACTTGCATCTCTTCTGACTGTATACCGTTTACCACCACTTTCTGTTTTCTGCCTGTCAACCAGTTTTCCACCCAGTTGACCAATGTCTGACCCACCCCGAGCCTACCCAGCTTATTAATCAATCTTTTATGTGGAACAGTATCGAAAGCTTTGCTGAAGTCAAGGTAGGCAACATCAACTGCTCCCCCTTGGTCCACTACTCTGGTTACCCAGTCAAAGAAATCTACGAGATTTGTTTGACAGGACCTTCCTTTTGTAAACCCATGCTGTCTTGGATCCTGTGCTCCTATGGATTCCAGGTGTTGCACTATCCTTTCCTTATAGCCCTGCACTGTATTCATATACACCACTTCCTGAGGTAGGCCGTTCTATGAATCCACCACCCCTTCTGTGAAAAAGAACTTCCTCACATTACCCCTTAATCGGCCTTCCTCTAATCTCATGCTGTGTCCTCTTGTCCTGCTATTTTTATTATATTGAAACATGTTAAGACTCTTTCACCTTTTGAAAGGGCCAGAACAGCCTGCAAAAGAAGATGTGGCCAGATGTGACATATTTTAAAAGCTCTCACACCAGTTCCAGTCAGATTAAAAAAACTTATAGGAGTATTGGTAGAACAGGAAGTGATGAGCTAAGACAAAACACACACAGGCCTTGAACGTGACCCTGGGTGCAGAACTGGCAAACACATAGAAGGCACGCTGTAAGCATTTTACATCGATTTGGCAATTTATTTATCATAAAGAATCCTCCTTCAACCATTTTTACTACTGAAAGAATAAAGCACAAGGTGTCGTGACTTGCTAATGATCATACAGTCAGTGACTGGTGGGATTCGAGCCTATGATCTCCTGATTTACAGATCATTCTGCCTACTCACAGATACAATCCCTAATTTCTGCCATGGAACTTTGTTTTTGCTTTATTACAGCCCTGGTTCAGTTCAGGGCTGCCTACCAAATTTCAAACCCAGTAACCCCAAGTCATCCAAGTGACACCATATAGTGTCTTACTAAATACATCCACCTAGCCAGCACAGCCAACTGCAACCGAGACATTCTCAACTCAAGTATGCCTCAACCTCCAAAGCAGGATCTACTACGAGATCCCGACACCCTGTAGGCCAATGCCAGAATCCCAAAATGCAAAATCCTGACAGTGGGATTTTGCTTGTTTCCCATGTTTTGGGGGGCTTTACCCCTGCACCCCCCCCAATATGGGGTGGGGCTTCATCTCCCGCACCCCCCCCTTGGCAAATGAGCCAGGATACCCATTATCTAGATTTGGTTATAGCGACTTTATTTTTCTGTGTAAATTGGGTATCCCTATTATGTCCAAAAACTTGAGAGGTTCATGTAAAAAATCAGATCGTCTAAAATGGAAATCTATCCTTAGACATAGGATTCTATTATTTCTTCTTTTTTCAGGTTCAATACACCCTCGCCCTGGCCAAGCATAATATGCTGGCCCTGACAATTTATTATAGTCCTCTTTTAAGACAGTACACCTAAATGTCCAAAGCTTAACAGCTAAATGGCCACTATTTGAGGAATGGGCTGTACAACATGATTTTGATGTCATAACCCTTTCAGAAACATGGTTAACGGACAGGATTCACAATAATGAAATATCCTTTTCAAATTATAATTTATTCAGACAGGACAGAACAGGAAAAAAAAGGGGGGTTGCGGTTTATGTTAGGACTAGTCTTAAGACACTGGGGCCGGCCCCCATCCCTGTGGATCAGGATGTGACATCATTTCTGTTGACCTGCTCCTAGGCCGCAATAAACATCTTACGGTTACATCCCTTTACATTCCTCCGCGTTGCATTAAGCAGGGACTTGTATCTGAAGTTAGGAAATTATTACCAACAAATAGAGAATGCATACCAATGGGAGCCTTTAACCATAATTGGAACACTGATCAAAATTCTCATATTGTAGATTGTTTTCAAGAACGTGGAGTACAGCAGTTAATTTCCCAAATTACTAGATTTAACTATAAGACTGGTGAGAGTACCATATTAGACTGGGTTGTAGTAACCCACCCAACCAAAATAACTGATTCTGGAGTGTTATCTGATGTAATTAGTGACCACAGCCCTGTGTATTGTAGGTGGACTTCAAAACAGCATTCTTGCCCCCAACTTAATTGAAACAAGAAACATTAATGGGGTCACCCCTCTGACCATGACTAAAGCATGTGAACAAATCGATTGGTCCTGTCTTGAAAATATTCATGACATTAACTTAAAATTAATAACTTTTAGTCAATTATTTAACCAGGTAATTAATCAACTGGCCCCACTTAAAAAAAATGAGAATCAGAGGAAATAAAAAAAGAATGGGTTAGCAGGGAATAAAGGGCGCTAATGAAGCAAAGAGACAGAGCATGGAAACTTTAAAAAAAAAAAATAATGATCCTAGTCTTTTGATTAGTTACAAAATTCTTAGGAATAGATGCAAGGCTTCTATCAGAAAAGCAAAAACAGATTTTTTCCAAAAATAACCAACTATTATCCTTTGGCACTCCAAAACAAACATGGCAAACGTTGAACAATCTTTTGGGAAAAGATACTGGGGATACTGTTAAAACTCTTCAGGATGGTGATCAATTAACTAGTGACCCCACTCACGTAGCTAAAATGTTTAATGAATATTTTGGGGATCTTGTAACTTTTCAAAACTCATTACATTTTTCAAGCATAAATCCAGTTATAGAGGAGGAACTTATTAAAAAATCACCCCCTCTTCTATTTTCATGTATTAACTACTGAAGTGGTCACTAATTATGTACTCAAGAATAGCCCCAAACCGTTAATAGGTCAGGATGGGATTGATTTCAGATTACTAGAAAAGGGAATCAAAGCCCTAGCTATTCCTCTCACTTCTATTTTTAATTATTCATTATGTCATAATGTTTTTCCCCCAGATTTGAAAATCAGCACTTATCAAACCCATACATAAATTCGGTAGTAAAAACACTGTTTCCAACTATAGACCCTTTTCCCTTTTATCACCCCTATCAAAGATCCTGGAGAGAATAGTCTTCGACCAAATTCAGGTTTTTTTTTTTTTTTTTTTTTTTTTTTTTAACAGGTTATGATCTGCTGTCAAATTGTTAACATGGTTTCAAGAAATTTCATAATACTGAGACCGCCTTGGTGGGATTCACGAACAGCATACGGGGTTCCCTTGATTTAGGGCGCTCCGTTGCTGCAATATTCGTGGATCTCACCAAGGCCTTTGATTTAGTTGATTATACCCTTTTGTTGAGTGCACTAAACGAGGTCCATCTTTCCAAGGAAGTAATCTCATGGATCAGAGGCTACCTTAATAACAGGGAGCATAAAACCATTATTGGTCATTGTAGTTCTGATTCTAATTTGATATCCTGTGGGGTACCCCAAGGTTCAATCTTGAGCCTTTCATTGTTTTCCCTTTTTTGCCAACGCTGCTCCTTCTTCTATCTCAGGGTCTAATCTTATTATGTATGCAGATGATGTGGTAATTTTTTCTGAAGGAAAACACTCCAGATCAAGCCCTTTATATAGTCCAGCAGGACTTTGAAAACTTTCAAAAATGGTTGTCTTTCCACCACCTTGTACTGAATTCAGTGAAAACTAAATGCATGGTTTTTACTGGCCCTAGGAAAAATAGAGACATAAATACTCAGATTATTGATTTAGTGGGGAATCATATTGAACTTGCAGATAGTTTCAATTACCTGCATTCTCATCTTTCATTTGATCAACATGTGGCCAAGACTATTAAAAAAATTCATTATTGAATTGGGACGTTATTCAGGATTAAATCCTTTCTCATCCCTGAATCTCACAGACTTCTTGGTCACAGCCTCTTATTTAGCGAACTTGAGTATGGTCTTTTGATTTATTCTGGCATAAGTGATAAAATGGTTCAGAAACTACAGGTAACATACAACAGCATTCTGCGTTTCATGACAGGTCTTCCCATGAGAACACATCATTGTTTTCTGTTAAGATAACATACTAACATACAAAAATGCCTGCAGAATAGGCCTAACGGTCTTTCGTGTCTGCTGGTTTGGTCAGCCACCACCCCGGGAGCTGATCTTGGTGCCCCCCTCGCTTTCTCTGGCTTCTCCCTTTCCAGTTCCGGATATTCTCGCTGCACTGGATTTTGCTTCCAGAACCCTTCCCCTGTACCTGTACCTGTCCCACACCCTCTTGAACCCCTCCACCGTCTCTGCCTCCACCAGCCCCCTGGGCAGCGCAGTCCATGGCTCCACCACCCTCTCAGTGAAGTAGCACCTCCTCCTTTCTCCCCTGAATCTCCCCAGCTTCCACCCATGCCCTCTAGTTGCTCCCTCCTCCTTCCTTCAAAGCACCCTGACTGCTCCTCCCCTATTTACCCCTTCATGTACCTGAAGATCTCTATCATGTCCCCCCAGTCTCTTCTCTCCTCCAATGTGTACATATTTAGCTCTTCGAGCCTCTCCCCATAGGTCCTGTCCCCCAAGCCCCAAATCATTTTGGTTGCCCTCCTCTGGACCCTCTCCAGGAGTTTAATGTCCCTCTTTAAGTGTGGCCTCCAGAACTGCACACAGTACTCGAGTTGTGGCCTCGCCAAGCAGTTATACAGAGGGAGTATCACTTCCCTCCTTCTGGAGGTGATCCCCCTAGCGATGCATCCCTGCTTCCTGTTGGCCTTGGCTGCTGCCCTCCTATAAGTCTCCGAGTTGTTCATCTTGACATCCACCACCATCACCCCCAGGTCCCTCTCAGCCACCGAGACTTGTAGCATTCCCCCCTACCGGGTGTACACCCTGGGGGTGGGGAACTAACTGCCTTTCTCTTTCTGATAGAATAAATCTGAAACTCTGAGTTTTTCTGTTTAAAAGAACCCAGGGTCTACTCCCCCAGTTAATTCAGGATCTTATCCCCCTTCAGCAAATTTATATTGAAACTAGGTTCAAGTCCAAGGGCTTATTCAGAATCCCCCTCTACAAAAAATCTATTGGTCAGAAGTCAGTGATATATAGGGCAATAAAAATCTTTAATGGTATTCCACACAAAATCATTAATGCCGGGACAGTACAAATGTTTAAGAAAAGTTTTTCTAAATGGCTAAACAGTCTCAATTATTGTAACTGTTTCTGTTTCTAATATGTATTGTATTTTATATTGTAAGTCTTATGTTTTAATGTCTTTTTTTGTATGCTTTGTATCAACTGTTTGTTTACTTGTCGCTTGTGAAAACGGGCAGTTTGCTCATTTAGCTGACAAGTATAAAAATGAAAATGAAATGAAAAAATTAGGATTACAAACTCGGGGGGCAAAATCCCACTGTCAGGATTTTGCGTTTGGATTCTGGTGTCGAGCTACAGGGTATTGGGGAAATGTGTTGGGATATCATAGTGATGCCTCAAAACAGCCAGTACTGTATTGCAGTTGTATTACAGTCTTGCCATTACCCCCTTCCCACCCTAATGTGTTCTAAACAGGTAACTTTATTTTTATTACCAAAACAGAGAGAAGGCAGACACAGTAGTACAAGCAAACAGTGACTTAAACACCTCACAACATCACCAGCACAATGACACACTAAGAAGTAGGCTGTCTTTAGGCCAGCATCTTTCAAACAGATACTGTAAATGTGGGAGGAGGCCTAATATTTGCACTGAATTGTCTCATACTTAGATTTTAGTATTTGTGGCACACGTCGAAGTCTAAGTTTTAGACACACACCGCATTTTAAATGTTCAGAGAACACTGGAGCTCAGCATTTACAACCATAAACAAAGTGATGGAAAGGTTGTAGTCAGAAAAGGCACTCCGGGCTACTTCCGTGGCACTGAGTGAAGGGTGTTCGTTTGTCACGCTGGGGATCCAGGTTCACGCCCTAAGCCCGGATGTCAGGAGCAGAGTCTGGCGGAGAGGGGCATTAGAGTTTCCTTTGGATGCTTCCCTCCCGAGGTGTTTGTCAGCCCCTGGGGTGGCCTGGGGTCAGTGTTCTTGGCAGCATGGGGCCTCAATGCACCACTGAATGCCCACACCCTCGGGACACCACCGCAGCTGGCTCTTTGTGGGAGGTGGGTCAGGAGAAAAGCAGAAAATCAGATGGGCAGATGATGGCTGTCATTTCCCGCTGTCATGATAGCCCGGAGGTGTCCGTGCGGACCCCTGCCATGCCCAGGATACACTGTACGCCTACAAGCCTTTCTCCTCTTCTGGCTGTGGGCCCATGGGGAAGGGGCCCTTCCGAAGGATTACATTGGGTTACCTGGGGTCACAGCACAGATGGGGGAGCAGATGGCGATAGGGATGTAACCAGCAGTGGGCCTTGGCAGCCCAAAGGGGTGGCCAGCCGAAGGCTCAGGGAGGAGCAAAAGAAAGGCACACCCCATGAGCCAGTTACTACACAGCTACAATGTAAACCAATTACCAGAAAAGCAGTGATGTAACTCAAAGAGAGAACACTCCTGTAAATAGTTACTACAGTTTAAAAGAATGTAAACCAACTACCGTCACTACAGAGAAAGCAGAGCTACTCAGTGGAAACTCACCATGAGAATGGTACTAAAGAATTACACAAAGTGTAAATAAATTTACAAGAAATACAGGGAAAGCAAGGCTGTAGTCAAAGATGGAACTCTTCCACCAGCCAGTGACTAAAGTTACAATCTGTGTAAACCAATTACTAGAAATACAAGGAAAGCAGGGCTGTACTCAGCAGGCAGTAAGGCAGTTACTACAAAATTACAATAAGCGTAAACAAATACAAAAAAGCAAGGCTGTAGTCCGACTGGGAAAACTTCTTCAACAATCTTGTACTCAGAGTGGGAACTCTTTAAACTAAATGGCAGAAATACAGAGAAGAAATATAGAGAAAACACCTCAAAAAGGACATTAACCTGCTGGAGAAGGTACAGAGGAGGGCTACAAAGATGATAGCCAGTCAGCAGGGCAAGGCATACGAGGAGAGGTTGAGGGCACTGAACACGCACTCCCTGGAAGACAGGAGAAAGAGAGGGGACATGATTGGGACTTTCAAGTATATGAAAGGGATAAATAATGTTGATAAGGAAAGTCTATTTAAGCTGAGTGGCAACCATATCACGAGGGGACACAGTCTTAAGCTGGAGGGTGGGAGGTTTAGGAGGGATGTCAGAAAGCACTTCTTCACAGAAAGGGTGGTGGACACTAGAATGTGCTGTCGGAAGAGGTCATCTCGTTAAAGACAGTGAGCAGCTTTAAGAGAGGCTGGGATAGGCATGAGGGAAGATAAGAATCATGGGTAGGGAGGATGGGAGGAGTGGGGAGGGAGGGCAGGGACATTAGCTCAAGTTGTGGACCCTGCAATACGAGCAGACTTGATAGACCAAATGGCCTTCTTCTGCTGGCTTCTTCGTATGTTTGTATGTTCAGTGAGAGATGTCATCCATGAGCCAGTCACTTGAGTTACAAGCTGTGTAAACTAAACAGTCGCAATACAGAGAAAGAATGGCTCTACTCAGTGAGAAATGTCATCCATGAGACAGTTACCGGAGTTACAATGTGTGACAATCAACTACCAGAAATACTGACAAGGCAGGGCTCTACTCATACAAATATACAATTTGACAGCAGATAAGGATCGCTTGGCCCACATAGTCTGCCCATGTTCCCTATCTACTGTCACATCGTAGACCCTACTTAATCTCTGGCTTTACCACCACCCCCCCCTTCCTTGCTTCTAAAGGTTCCCTTATTACATATCCCATGCCTTCTTAACTCCCATTACAATTTTTGCTCCCACCACCTCCTCAGGGAGGCTGTTCCAGGCATCCACCACCCTTTCTGTGAAGAAGTGTTTCTTTACATTTCCCCTGATTCTACCCCCCTCCACCTTCATTGCATGACCCCTTGATCTTCTTCGGGTCAATCTCTTGCAGCAGGCCATAACACATGGGATATCAAGCCATAGGCATCACTTCCTCCAGATAATTTCCCGGCAGTCTCTTCCAGGGGTCTCCCCTTCCTGTCACCTGATGTGCTCTTGCACATATATAAAGGGACGCCCTGATACTCCTCAGTTCTTTTCCAACTGTGACCGAGTCACCATCAAGACCATCAAGTTCTCCTGACCAAGAGTACCAGCTTTCTTCAGTTCATCACCAAAGAAGTCACCTAGAATTTTTCTACTACCTCCTCGGGATCTTGAAGGGGTGAGCCCCTGTCATCGACGGAGCCTGGGCCGGGAGGAAGCATGCATAGCACCAGGCATGTTTCCCCCATATCACCCTCTTCCTCTTCAGTCCTCGAGATCTCAGGTAAGTAGTGGAAGGGACCCACTGAACACCCAGTCTTCTCCACCATCGACGGTCGTGTGTCCCTCCCTTCTGTCGTCAACAGCTCCTCCATCAGCCATCTCTGTTGTAGAGGCTTCTTACATCGCTGCCTACCGGCAGTTTTTTTGAGCCATCGTCTGGTGCCAATGGGAGCTCGACTTAAGTAATTGGAGGACCCACTGACACCCTGTCTTCTGAACTGTCAACGGTGGTGGGTCCCTCCCATCATCGACGGCTCCTCCATCGACGATCACTGTTGTGCTGCAGCTTCCACCACTGCCTTCGCCAACATGTCCTTTGGGCTATCATCTGTCGACACTGGCCTCTGTTGTTCCAACGGTTCTCCTGTCAACGAAGCATGTTCGGGAAGCTCAGCTCTCCTGTCAATGGACCATGTCTTGGGTCGTTCAGCTCTCCCGTCGACTGTTCCCTACTGTTGATGGAGCATGTGTCGGACCCATTGATGGTTCTCCCATCAACAGGGTGCTTCTGCTGTTTGTCAACTCTCCCGTCGACAGTTATCCCGTCACCGTAGTCAATAGTGGACCCTTTTTTCCACCGTCTTACCAACGGCCTTGTCGTTGGTGGTTCTCACATCGACGGTGGCGTCTAGCCTTAGTGCCTCATCAACGATGTTCCCGTCAATGATCACAGGCTCCGCCGTGGACTTCCTGAGAAGGAAGCCCTATCATGGCTCTTCCATCTACCATGGTGTTTGAGTCTTACGTGCACCGCTTCACGCCGCCGGCTGACTGGATCCCTTGCACCATTCCATCAGTGGTACCCTTCCAGTCCTGGACCACTTCTTTTTCCGGGGGTCACTTGCTCACGGTGGACATCCAGGTTTTTTGTCCAAACCTTCAAGGAGGCTGTGGTTCAAGCCTCCACCCCTTCCTAACCAGGGTTCTGTCCCTGGGAGGGTGATTTGGCATCCCATTCTTATCAGATTGGATATGGCGAACCTGACAGGGAGATGGATCTGAGTTACGGATCCCAAGGGTCCTCCTTAGAAGCGTCTTCCCCTCATGAGGCCCCTCTCAATAGCCACTTCCCTATTATCCTCCAGATGACCAAACTTCCTTTTCAGATGTTCTACTACATCTGCAGTACCTTTTGGATTCCAAAATACGGAACAGCATGCCTCCAGAAAACGGTTGGCCCAATACCTTGGTTTTCCTTACAGCCCCAACTTAACATCCCTTCCCTTGTGGAAGCTTCCAGGAAGGCCATATTGGTCACCTGGCAACAACTGTTCCAGATTCCCTCCAATCCCCGTAAAGCGGACAGACTTTCTGGGGCTCCTATGGACCACCCTTATCTTTTTCCACCTCTACAAGCAGATTCTATGGTTACCAACTGCAGCTAGCGATAGATCCGCTAGACCGCTACATATGTGTGCTCCACGCTGTACCCAAGACATTGGATTTCATGGGTAACACTACTATGTCCATTTGCATTCTGCAATATATGGGCCACCTCCTCTAATATCGGGAGGAGCTCCTTAAGGTTACTCCAGATTTGGTCCAGTCCCTTTCACCTGGCCAAGTCTCAGGGGACCCTCCATGACGGCTGCCTGCCGCCACCTGCTCAGGGCTAGCTTTGATGCTGTTGATTCCTCAGCTAGATCCTCCTCTGCAGGTGTTTGCCTCGGATGCCATGCATGGCTGAAGGTTTCAAGATTCTCGATGGATGTACAACAACCCATCCTTTATGCTCCCTTTCACAAGGATGAACTCTTTGTGCCACAGGCTCAAACCATTCTGAAAGCCCTGCAAGACTTGGGTCGTACCCTTCAGTCTATTTGGAACCCTATATTGCAACCTTGGGTGAAGCTTGCATAGCATACAGGGGATCCTTTCGAGGCTGCTCCTTCAGAGATAGACCTACTACTCAGAGGTGATATGCTAATGAATGTAAGGCTCAGTTAGCTATGACGAGCCCACAATATACCCCGGAACTGTCCCAGTATTTCCCTGCTGCTCCTCAGCAGGGACACCCTTCAGCCTGCAAGTATGTCTCTAGTCGTGGAGGCACAGACCCCTCCTCGGCCGTCAAAGGCAGGCTCTCCCTGCACCTCGGAGGTTACCAACGGATGCATCAGACCTACGGCTCTTTTCACTTGATCCAGTCCGGTCCTACAGTGGTCTTCACCAATACCTGCTCCCTTGCATCACACTGTCCTCCGGACTATGCTCTGGTACTGCAGGCAGTAATAGATGCTCTTTTACAAGACCATGCTATAGCACCAGTTCCCGCCCATAACAAAGGCTCAGGATATTACTCCTGGTTATTTCTACTTCCCAAATAGACAGGGAACTTCCGTCCCATTCCAGCTCTTAGAGGTCTCCACCTCTACATACAGTGCTAGAAGCTCAGCTGTTCCCCCTACTAGATACAGGGAACTGGCTCAGTTCCGTGGACATGCAGGACACGTTTTCATATCCTGCGGCACCACCCCGCCCATAGGCAGTTCTTACGATTCCAGTTTCAGGACCATCATTTTCAGTTTGGTCCCTCCCTTTCAACCTTTCTTCAGCTCCGCCCCCAGTGCCCCTAGGAAGTGCTGTAGTGGCAATGTCAGGGGGCCCTTAAGCCTGATGGGTCTGTCCGTCTTTCCATACCTGGTCGACTGGTTCTTACAGGCATCTACATGCCTCATGCTGGAATGTACTGGGAGGCAGTATAGCGCAGTGGTTTAAGGCTCTGAGCTGCAAATCTGGAGACCTGGGTTTGAATCCCACAGCAGCCACTTGCATACTGTGTGACCCTGAGCAAGTCACTTAACTTCCTGTGCTCCCAGGTCACACCTGTAAACAAGTTTTCAGCTTAGTGTGCCACTCCTGGTTAAAACAATTGGAATGTACCCTAACCCATGCTCTAGAGATGTTCTCCATGGTGAACATCACAGTCATCTCCCCAAAGTCTATGATGTACCCATCAAATACTCTCTGGCATATAAGAGAGGCTCTAGATGCCTGTCGGGGCATGGCATTTCTCCCCAAAACTCAGGTACACGCCTCTCTGACCCTCATCTGAGATTGCAGACTTTTCGGTTAGTCTCCGCCAGGGACTACCTTCAGCTCCTGGGACACTAGGGGCTACCCTCCCAGCTGTTCCTCATACCTGCCTTCAGATGAGGATCCTTCAGTGGAATATCAGGGTCCAGTGCGGTCAGAAGTGGGATGACTTCGATGCCCCGGTCCTTTTGTCTTCCCCACCACTTCGTACACTGCAGTGGTGAAAGTCCAGGCACAATCTCCTGCGGGGCATGTCATTCCATCCTCGGGTCCCAGAACTCATCCTAAATGATGGCTGCCTCCTTGATGGGCTGGAGTGCCCATCTTCCAGGGGTTCTGTCCCAGGACTCTTGGACAGTGCTGGAAGCCTGTCTTCACATCACCATCCTGGACATGAGGACTGTTCTATATGCCTTACGAACGTTCGAGACTTTGTTCCCTCAGGGGTGCCTTCAAGCGCAATTAGATGGTTTCACAGTAGTTCACTACCTGAACGAACCAGGTGGTACCTATTCATCCCCTCTCTGCTGTGAGTCCATGAGGGTGTGGCATTGGACGATCCAGAGAGATATTTCCCTTCTGGCGATCCACATTCCAGGGATTTCAAATACCCTGGAGGACGCCCCGAGCAGAACTCCTGCTCGGGCTCACGAATGGGAGATCCCCCCAGATGTCTTGGCAGACATCTTCCTCAGGTGGGGTCGCCCGGAGTAAAGACCGGTTTGCTTCTCCACAAAACACATACACTACCTCTCTATTACTCTCTAAAGCGAGGTCCTGGAACTTTATGGCTGGACACCTTCTCTTGTTCCTGGACAGGATACTTTCTCTATGCTTTCCCGTCCTTTCCTCTCATACAGAGAGTACTTTTAAAAATGGTCAAAGACGGGACGACAATGATTCTCATAGCCCCCTACTGGCCGAGGCTGATTTGGTTCCCCCTGCTGTTACAAATCTCGGATGGGAATCCTCTTCCTCTGCCTCTTTGTCCAGCCCTCCTCTCACAGGAGGACGGTTCTCTGCTACACCCCCAGACCTGCGCTCCCTGCGCCTGCATGCATGGCTCCTGAGGACGTAGTCCTTTCTTGGTATCAGGTGTCCCCAGGGGTAGCCAAGATTCTGCGGGCGGCATGGAAGTCCTCTACTGGGTCATCCTACTCTATGACATGGAAGCGTTTCTCCATTTGGGTATCTTCCTGGGAAATGGACCCCTATGACTGTTCCCCACATAGAATACTGAACTACCTCCTCTCTCTGCCAGAGAGTGGTCTAAAATATTCATCAATAAAAGTACACCTTTTGGCTATATCTGCTTTTCATTTACCTGTGAACAACGAATCATTGTCCCAGTTACCTCTCATTAAAACCTCCCTGAAAGGTATCCTACATTTCCATCCCCCTATTAGGGACCCTATCCTAGTGCGGGATTTGACTTTTGCACCTAAAAAATTAACTGAAGGTCCTTCTGAGCCCGCTAATACATGCGAGCTCCATTTTTTGTCATAAAAACACAATCTTTTTGGTGGCAATTACGTCATGTAGACGTATCTCTGAGTTACAGGCGCTTGTGTGCAAGCCACCTTATTCACAGCTTCATAAGGACCGGGTGTCCTTACATACTAACCTCTCCTTTCTACCTAAAGTTGTTTCTGAATTTACTCTAAATCAGTCCATTCAGTTGGCACTATATTTGTGGAGCATGAGAATCAAGGGGAAACCCTGCTTCATACTCTCGATGTGAAAAGAACATTGAGATTTTATCTTCTCCGCACTGAACAGTTGCGTAAAACTCAGCAGCTCTTTGTTTCTTTCGCCCCAGGACAACTGGGCGATCAGGTTTCTAAGCAGTGCGTGTCCACCTAGACTGGCATCTGCATTACGTTCATATAACAAATATGATAAACCTCTCACAGGATCCATGAAACTCCACTCCACTAGAGGCATGGCTACCTCCAGAGTGTGTTTTTGAGGCATCTCCGCTTCAGAAATTTGCGAGGCCACCACCATACATTCACAAAACATTACAGTCTAGACATTGCTTCTAAGAAGCATGCCGCTTTTGGGAGGGCCGTCCTCAACGGCCTCCTGTCCTAATCTGTTGCGGTTCACTTCCTCCTCCAGTGAGCATCAGAACTGCCTGGGGTTCTTCCCTTGTGTTATGGCCTGCTGCAAGAGACTGACTCGAAGAAGACAGTAGAGTTGCATAAGAACTTACCGTAACAGTAGATCTTCAGGAGTATTTCCTGCAGCAGGCCATGCTGCCCCGCCCACTGTCCCCCTTGCTTCAGAATGGTACCTTACTCCAGCCTCACATGGCAGCCTTGAGCTGCTGCCTTTTTATCCTTCTCTTCGGTTCCCACTGGAGACCTATAATTCACTTTTCATATCAGTCACTAAGATGGAAAATAGAACTGACGAGTATCAGGGGCCTCTCCTTTATATATGTGCAAGAGCACATCAGGTGATAGGAAGGGGAGACTGGAAGAGACTGCTGGGAAATCATCCGGAGGAAGTGATGCCTATAGCTGGATAGCCCTTGTGTTATGGCCTGCTGCAAGAGATATTCTTGAAGATCTACTGTTATGGTAAGTTCTTACGCAACTGTACTTTCTTGTGCATTCTTTTCTCTGAAAAAGGATTCCCTCTTGAACCTTATTTATGCCCTTGAGATATTTGATAGTCACTATCATATGCCCCCTCTCCCTCCTTTCCTCCAGTCTGTACATATTGAGGTCCTTCAGTCTCTCCTCCTAGGGCTTTTGATGCAGATCCTGCACCATTTTAGTTGCCCTGCTCTGGACTGCCTCAACTCTGTCTATATCCTTTTGGAGATGAGGATTCCAGAACCAGACACAGTACTCTAGGTGGGGTCTCACCAGAGACTGATACAAAGGTATCACCACCTCCCTCTTTCTGCTGGTGATACTCCTCCATATGCACCCTAGCATCCCACTGGCTCTCCCCATTGCCTTGTCACACTATTTGGCCACCTTTAGGTCATTAGATATTACAACACCTAGGTCTCTTTCCTGTTTGGTGGTACTCAAGTGAGAGAAGACACCCATGAGCCAGTTACTAGAGTTACACCCTGTGTAAACTAACTAGCAAAAATACAGAGAAAGCAGGGCTCTATTCAGTGAAAGAAGACATCCACAAGCCAGTTAAACAGGTTACTCACCTGGAACAGTAGTTCTAGGAGTGGTATATATTGTTCATCCGCACTTGTTGGCAGATCTGCCTTCCCCTTTAAGATCACCATAACGTCTTCAAGCTGGATCCTCCCACCCACCTGGGTGGTATAACCCTTGGCTCCGCCCCATGACGCCAGATCTTAGCCCACTGGAAGCCAGGTTTGTGCGTCGAAGCCGGAGAGGTTGGGTGGGTCAGTGTGGACGAACAACATATATCACTCCCCGAACTACTGTTACAGGTGAGTAGCCGGTTTTTCTAGGATCATGGATATGTTGTTCTATCTACACTTGTTGGCAGACTCCTAGCAGTTCTCTGGGAGTAGGGAGGCAAGATGCACACTCCCTATTTAGGGAAGAGGGACTGGAGAACTGAGGTACCAAAACCAGCATCCCAGCGTAACTCAAAGTCGATGTGGTAATCGGAAATGAAGGTGTGTGCTGACTTCCAGGTAGCAGCCCTGCAAATTTCCTGGATAGGGACGTCCCTAGAAGCAGCCACCGACGCAGCGGTATGGCGAGTGGAATGAGCCTTAAGCCCTATGGTAGGCTCCCTACCCGCCAACCTATGGCAGAGATCGATGCATGAAGTGATCCACCTGCCAATCGTATGCTTGGCTGCAGGTCTGCCAGGTGCGGCTTCAGCGTAGGTAACAGCTGGCGAACCTCTCCCCGAACTTCCGCCTTATGCTCTTTGCACTAGGCGAGCATTCGTCTCAGGTCCAAGGTATGGAGCCTGTACTCAGCCTCCAGGGTGTAACTGGGGTAAAGGAAAAAATTACTCACCATAGTAATGTTGTTTCTTCTAATGGAATCTTGCTGTATTCAGACATAATGCAGTTAGCCCCAGCACTTGAACTGCCCCGGAGAGGAAAGAGCTAACTCTATGCAGAAGCATAGAACGTTGAGCTCGAGCTCGGTTTTCAAACCTCTGTCTGTGGTACTTCCCAGTGTAACCGTCAGATTCTTACGAGCAAACTAATATACTATAGTTTGGAAATTGTTCAAAATATAGCCAAAGGGCAAAATATTTCTTTTTGGGCCCCAAAAGACTCAAGTCGAGAACCCAAGAAGGAAAGGTAGTAACAATATTTAAGTAAACACCAGAAAAATAACATCTACCCCACCCAAGAGGAAGGGTACAAGGTACACCCCTGAGGCACAACACTGTACCTGCCAGCCCACTTCCCAAAACCAGGTTCTGAGAGGGAGGCGGGGGAGGTCTGAATACAGCAAGACTCCATTAGAAGAAACAACATTACTATGGTGAGTAATTTTTCTTCAAACAACATGAAATCTTGCTGTATTCAGACATAATGCAGACTACCAAACAGTTCCCTATGGAGGAGGGAATGCAGAACCTACTTTGGGAAGAGGCTCTGCAGTACTGCTGTACCAAACCTAGCATCACTCCTAGCCTGGATGTCCAGGGAGTAATGCTTGGTGAAAGTATGTACTGTTTTCCAGGTGGCTGCTTTACAGATCTCTAACAAAGGTACATCTCTGGCTGCAGCCAGAGAAGCAGCTGTAACCCTAGTCAAGTGAGCCCTCGGGCCTGAAGGGGTGTCCTACCCAACTTGTCATAACAAAATTGTATACAAGAAACAATCCACCTGGCAATAATTCTCTTAGTGGCAGGCTTACCTTTCCCCACTTTACCATAAGTGAGAAACAACTGAAGACAGTCATTTATATGTGCTTTATTATGCTCAATGTAGTAGCTAAGGGCCCTCTTAACAGCCAGGCTGTGCAACCTTCTTTCACCTGAAGAAGAATAGTCAGTGAAAAACACAGGGAGAGATGCAGACTGGTTCAGATGAAAATCTGATACCACTTTGGGCAAGAACCTCCTATTGGTTCTTAGGACCACTCTGTCCCTATGGAAGAAGATGAAGTCAGGTTTCACTGACAGAGCCTGTAACTCACTAATCCACCTGGCAGAAGTAATAGCTACCAGGAACACAGTTTTCCAGGTCAAGTACTTCAATTCAGCTGAAGCCAGAGGTTCAAAGGGTGGCTGCATTAGCTGAGCTATGCAGACATTAAGATCCCAAGGCAGAGTAGGCTCCCTAAAGGGAGGGTTAATGTGAACCAGACCCTTGAAAAACTTTCTGAAAACAGGATGAGATGCCAGGGAAGAGTCCTTCCCTGCTGAGAGGAATGCAGAGACAGCTGCTAGATGAACCTTCAGAGTGGCAGGCCTAAGGCCTAAACCATTGAGATGAACTAGATAGTCTAAGGTTGTGGAAATGTCTGAAGAATAGGGCAGGATGCCTTTCTGAGAGCACCAAATACTGAACCTTTTCCATTCGGAGTTGTAAGTTTTTCTAGTGGAAGGTTTCCTGGAGACCTTCAGAATATCCAGAACTCCCTGAGAAAGATATAGAGCTGCATATTCTAACTCTTCAAGAGCCAGGCCTTGAGATTGAGAGACTGGAGATTGGGGTACCAGATCCACCCCTGGGAGGAGGACAGGAGATTTTATGTCCTGGGCAGAGACAGGGGAAGTGACACTGACAAGGACAGCAGTAGAGGATACAAAGGCTGTCTGGCCCAATCCGGAGCCATCAGTATCACTGTGCAGGGTTGAGTCCTGATCTTGATCAGAACTCTGAACAGCAGAGGGAAGGCACAGAGAAACCTGACCTTCCAGTCCAAAAAGAGAGCATCCTGGGGAACCGTCCCCAGGACTGGAGGTCTGCAACAAAACAGAGGAAGCTGATGATTGTCTGGTGCTGCAAAGAGATCTGTCTCTGGAGTGCCCCACCTGGAGATGATGACCTTCAGGATGTGAGGATCCAGGGACCATTCGTGGTGTCCCTGTGAAATTCTGCTCAGAGCATCTGCTAATACATTGTCCTTCCCTGGAAGGTGAACTGCTACCACAGAAGTCTGACGAGAACAGGCCAGAGACCACAGCTTCATGACTTCTGTGCACAAGGCTGAGGACCGAGTGCCTCCCTGCTTGCTGATGTACCACATTGTGGTGGTGTTTTCCATTCTGACTTGGACCACCTTGCCCTTGACCGAATCAGAGAAGCTCTGCAGGGCTAGGAAAACTGCCCTGAGTTCCAGGAGATTGATATGAAGGAGAGACTCCTGTGGAGACCAGAGCCCCTGAGCTGTCAGGGCTCCCAGGTGGGCACCCCACCCTAGAAGAGAAGCATCTGTAGTTAGAATTACTGATGGGACTTGAGGGAGAAATGGAACCCCTTGTCTGAGGTTGTCCTGGTCCAGCCACCATTGGAGAGCTTGGACCAGAGTCTGAGTCACTGGAATCAGTTTGGCAACTTAATCCTTCTTTTGAGACCAAAAAGACCTCAGATGAAACTGAATGTCCCTCATCTGGAACCTTGCTCCCTGCACCACTGCTGTGGAAGCTGCCATGTGGCCCAGGAGCTGGAGGAACTGTCTTGCTGGGTGGGAGACCTGAGGTTGAAAGGAGGAAGCGAGATCCACTAGGGCCTTTACCCTTGCCAGGGGAGGGAAGGAAGGCTTTTGCTTGTACAGTGTCCAACTCTATGCCTATAAAGGTGAGAAGTTGAACTGGTTCGAGTACAGATTCTGGAAGATTGAGAAGAAACCCCAGGGAGCTGAGTGGGTCCTGGGTAGTTTGAAGAGCTGACTTGACCTGCAAAGGTAACTGACCCACTAAAAGCCAGTCGTCCAGATACGGGAAGATGGTGATACCCTGTCTTCTGAGGTAAGCCACCACTACTGAAAGGCACTTTGTGAACACCCTTGGAGCTGTTAGGCCGAATGGCATGGCTTTGAATTGGTAATGGCCTGAAGGCAACTCGAACCCGAGGTATTTTCTGTGTGAGCACCTGATAGGAATATGGAAGTAGGCATCCTTGAGGTCCAGAGATGCTAGCCAATCCCCTGGCCTTAGAGAGGGAAGGATTATTCCCCGAGTTACCATTTTGAATTTCGGCTTTGAAATGTGTTTGTTCAGATAACTTAGGTCTAGGATGGGTTGCCATGCCCCTGTTTTCTTTGGGGTAAGGAAGTACCTGGAATACAGTCCTTTTCCCTTGTGCCAAGTAGGAACTTTCTCTGTAGCTCTGAGAGCTAGAAGAGAGGAAACCTCTGCCTCTAGGACAAGGGTTTCTGAGACTGATGCAGGTGGAAAAGACTTGGCCCTCTTTTTCGAAATTTTCTGAAGCCGAGGGCCAGTCCCTGGCTTACTACTTCCAGGACCCACTTGTCTGAGGTCACAGACTTCCAGGCCTGGAAGCAGTAAGCCAGCCTGCCTCCTACTGGAAATGGGGAGTCGACCCGGGCTGACACATCAGTGTGTCTGCTTGGCAGAAGCCTTAGACTGAGAGGGAGGAGGCAGCCTGCTCATCCCCTCCTACCCCTCCCTCTGAAGAACCCCTCTGTTGAAAGGGAGAGGCCTAGGCTTGGGAAAAAGGCCTTTGAAAGGGCCTGCCCCTGCCCCTAGACTGCTGCTTGTTCGGAGTGGCCTGCCTTTCCTTGGCCTGTGCAGTCCTGTACGTGGTACTGTATTCATCCATTTTCTTCATGTAAGCCTCTGTCTGCTCCCCAAACAGAGAGTTACCTACTACAGGAAAATCCATGGCCTTAGTCTGGGTATCCTGTGAAAGGCTAGTACATCTGAGCCAAGCATGTCTTCTAAGAGACAAAGATCTAGCCATGACTCTAGATGCCACATCATTGCAGTCCACAGCAGCATGAAATTGCATTTTGGATGCCTCAATTCCATCAGCAGCCACCACCTCCTCCAGCTCCTTGGCTAGCTGGGAAGAGGCCTGTTCAGCCAGTTCCAGAACCGTATCCCATCTGGATTTCTGGTACCTCGCTGTGTAGGCCATATAAGTAGCCTGCCTGAGTCCCAAAGAGGATGCCAAATATTGTTTTTTTGGCCATGGCATCCACTTTCCTGGAGTCCTTACCTGGGGGGTGTGAAGCCAAAGGAATGTTAGCCCTGTCACAGGCTGCAGCCTGCACTACCCCAACATGGCTGCAATGACTATAAAGGAACTCCGCAGCTAAGCCTGATAACGAATACCTCCTGTCCATGTGTGTCTGTTTCCCCAAGGATTTATGAAGAGGGATAGACAGCTTTTTGGACTCTGGGATGCCCATCATTTCCACAAAAATCAGGCTCTTCATCCTCCTCTGTGGCTTCAACTAAGGGAAACTGCAGGGTTTGTGCCACCTTTTTGTAAAACAAAAAGTGTGAAGGGGGACTCAGAGAGCCTGGGAGGAGAGACACCGGAGGGCCTGTCTAGGGAGATGTCCAGTTCAATGGGCACATCCAGACCCCCTTCATCGTCATCATCACCGGGATAGTCTTAGTCTCCCTCCCACTCCTCATAATAAGCATCTGGGTCATAATCCAGAGGAGATGGATCCGACCGAACCGACCGTCGAACCGGCAGTACTGGTTCGGATGGAACCAGTCTAAGCGATTGGACAATACTAATCGCTTTGGCTATTTTGTCCACGGTTGGAGAGTGGGATACAGGATCCGAACCGGCAGACTTGTGCTTTTTCTTTGAGCCAGACTGACCCTTGAGTCGGCTCTCCTTTGCCTGAAGGAGGTATCGCCCTAGGTCACTAGGCACCTCCTCAAGGTTCAACCACTAACCAAACCGGGCTGACCATCCGGATCTACGGACTTCTCGGCCTCCCTTTCCTTCAGCCTACTCAGTCTTTTATCTAAAGTGGATTTAGGAACATTTTTACAGATTTGACAGTCTGACTTGAGGTGACCAAACCCCAGCCAATAAACACAGACGAGGTGGGGGTTGGCCTTAGCAAAGGCCTCCCCACACTCAGTAGAATGTTAAAACCCAGTGGGACCGGTTTTCTTCTTGGGTTGCTCAGACATGGCCAACCTAACAAATTACCCTATTGCAGTTTTCAAGCCAGGTAATAAAACAGATCAGTTACAAACCGTGTCACGGGCTTTTTAAAAGAACCAGCAAAAAGTCTGGTTCTTTTGAAACTGATCGGTTCTGGAACACCACACTAATCCCAGAAATGAAATTTAACAAATTCGGTTCCAAACCGGACCGACTGGGAAGAAACCGAAGAAAAAGACAATTTCAACTTTTTTCACCAAAATAGAACACAGTCTCTACCTATCTACACACTACCTGTACCATAGACAGAGGCTGGAAATCCAAAAATAACAAACAAATATGCGGTTTAAACCAAATACTTTATTTTACCAAACTGAGCAAAGGAAATCTACAGAGCGACTTCACTGTTAGGCGGAGTAAAGACGGTTACACTGGGAAGTACCACAGACAGAGGTTTGAAAATCGAGCTAGAGCTCAACGTTCTATGCTTCTGCATAGAGTTAACTTTTTCCTCTCCGGAGCAGTTCAAGTGCTGGGGCTAACTGCATTATGTCTGAATACAGCAAGACTTCATGTTGTTTGAACACTGGCAGAGTAATCACCTGGTTAAGGTGAAACTCCAACACCACCTTTGGAAGGAATTTCGGTTGGGGGTGTAGGACAACTTTGTCCCTGTGGAAGACCAAGTAAGGAGACTCAATAGAGAGCACCTGTAACTCCCCAGTCCTTTTGGCTGATGTGATAGCCACCAAGAAGGCGGCCTTCTGCGACAAATGTGAGATGTTACATTTGTACATCGGTTCAAATGGCTTGCCCATGAGCTTTGCCAAAACCAGCAGTAGATCCCACAGAAGTGGAGGTTCACACACCAGAGGGGATATGTGATCTAGGCCTTTGAAGAAGCACAGACCACTTTCTCCTGCGCCACTGACTGCTGACCGGCCTGCGCTCAGTAAACAGAGATGGCTGCCAGGTGCACCTTCAGCGTCGACGACCGAAGTCCCTGTTGGGAGAGGGACCAGAAATAGTACAAAATGCTAGCCACCGGACAGGATGATGGGTCCAACCCTTTGTCCTGACACCAAATGGAAAATCTCTTCCACTTGAAGGTGTAGCATTTTCTGTTCAATTCCTTATGGGAAGCCTCAATGACGTTGAGGACCTCATCGGACAGACTCAAGGCCTGGAACTCTAGCTGCTCAGGAACCAGGCTATCAGGTGCAGGGACTGAAGGTCCGGATGGAGAACCTTCCCCTGACTGATGGAGATCAGGTCTGGGCATGCTGGAAGCCGCCTTGGGAGCCTGGAGCTGAGGCGAAGGAGTTCTGGATACCAGAACTGGCATGGCCAGTCTGGGGCTACCAAGATCACCTGTGCCTTATCCCTCCTGACCTTGACGAGCACTTTGTGCATTAAGGGGAGTGGAGGAAAGGCACAGAAGAGGCCTGGGGTCCATGGCCTCGAGAAGGCATCCCCCTGCAGTGAGCCTTGCTGATGGCGGAGGGCATGGTACAGCCTCAGCTTTGCGTTCTCTCTGGAGGCAAACACGTCTGCCTGCGGGGAGCCCCAGTGGGCGAACAGATCTTGCACTACCTCCTGGTGGAGAGACCACTCGTGAGATGCCTCGCCCAACCGGCTGAGGGCATCAGCCAACTGATTCGAGGCTCCTGCCACGTGAATGGCTAGGGAGATCTGCCTCCAAGCTGAGCATGAGGGACCATGTGTGGAGAGCCTCCTTGCACAGAAGCAAAGAATGCATCCCGCCCTGCTTGTTGAGATAGTACGTGGTCGTGGTATTGTCCGTCTGAACCTGGACCACTTGGTCCGAATGAACGGAGCGAACGCGGTCAGGGCTAGCTGAACTACTCAGAGCTCCAGCAGGCTGGTGTGATATCGGGACTCCTGAGGGGACCAGAGCCCGTGGGCTCTCTGCTCCCCCAGATGGGCACCCCACCCCATCAGAGAGGCGTCGGTCATCAGGCTGACCGTTGGCTCGGGGCAGACAAACGGGACCCCTTCCTGCAGATGAGCTGGGACAAGTCACCACTGGAGGCCATCCCACATCCTCTGGGTCACAGAGACCAGCTGGTCGAGATGACCTGAGCACTGTGACCACTGGTGGCCAGTTCCCCACTGGAAGGAACACATATGGCAGCGGTCCCATCAGACCACGCTGGTGCAGGTTGCCATGTAGCCCAAAAGACGTAGGAAGTCCCGGGCAGGGTGCAATTGCCCACCCAGAAATGACTGGGCAAAGGAGGCGAGAACCTCTGCCCTGTCCGCCAAACGCCAAGCTCTGGCTCGGCAGGAATCGAGCTCTGCCCCAATGAACTGAACCACCTGTGAGGGTACAAGTTCCGACTTGGCCTCATTGATCAGAAGGCCAGGGTCGAAGCAAGCCTAGAGGGCCATATCCATGGACCACTCCACCTCCAGCCTGGAGGGACCTGCTATCAGCCAGTCATCCAGGTAAGGGTACACCCAGAACCCCCAGTGCATCAGGAAAGCCGCCACCACTGCCATGCATTTGGTGAAGACCCTGGGGGCTGAAAAACAGGCCAAAGGGCATGGCTAGGAACTCGTAGAGGGTTCCCTCGGCTCAGAAGTGAAGGAACCGTCGGTGGGACGGATGGATCGGGATGTGAAAGAATGCATCCTGGAGAGCTAGGGAGCAGAACCACATGTCTTGCTCCAGGAATGGTATGATCTGAGCTAGAGTTACCATTCGAAAAGTGCGGAACCTGAGGAACTTGTTCAGGTCATGCACATCTAGAATGGGGCGCCAGCCCCCCCCCTATGTTTTGATACCAGGAAGCACCTGGAAACGAACCCCGAGTCTGAAGGAGGGTCCACTACTCAGCGTACCACCTCCTTGTGGAGTAGCTGAGCTATGTCGTCTTGGAGAGCTGACTGAGTGGCTGCGGACACCAGATCCCCTCGCGGGGCACGGGCTTGATATGGAGGGGCCTGCTCGAATTCCAGAGGCAGGCTTCGACCGACCACTTCCAAAACCCAACAGTTCATGGTGATAGCAGATCAGGCAGAAAGGAAGTGGCTGAGCTGGGCCCCTTCGGGAGGTCCCAGGGGAGGTGTGACGGGATGGGAGGAGGCACCCCCCCAACCCGTCATTGAGCAGGCTTGGAGCAGGAGGACCCAGCGGAGGGGCTGCTGGGACATTTCCCTCCAGGCTTTCTGAATGAAGAGGCCACAGATTTGGCCCGAGGTCACCAAGTTTGAGCCTGCTGGCCCTGCTGCTGGGCCGATCTGGCCGCAGGAGTGGACGAACGAAAGAGCTTGATCTGACGCTTGCAGCCCTTTTCCTTCTGAGCAGAGGTGGTGGAGTCCAAGGTGGCACTGGATTTCTCAATACATTGGAGATGGCCTTCCACGCCGGGCCTGAACAGGTCAGTGCCCAAGAAGGGGACATCTGCCACTTTGTGTTGCATATCAGCGGTAAAGTCGGAGATGCGCAACCAAGCCCTGTGGTGCATGGCCACTGCAGCCACAACCAAATGGGCACAAGAGCCACTAATGTCCAGAGCAGTCTGGAGTTGTTGCTTCGCCATCGCCCTACCCTGGTCCTGGACCTGCTTGACCGTGGTCTGGAGGTCCGCCGGGAGATGAGGAATCACCTCATCCAGGGAGCCCAAGAGGGCATGTGAGAAGTGTACCATGATCATGGCCGAGCTGGCCTGGCTGAGGTTGAGAGAGGAAGCTGTGTAGACCTTTTTCCCCGAAGTGATCCAACTGCTTGGATTCCTTGTCCGGGGGTCAGTCCACGTCCCCTTTATTACCCAAGTACCAGAAGACCGAGTCTGCCACCAACCCCACCGCCAGGAGGTGTTCCAAGAACCCCGACAGGGACACCACAGAGACTGCATACTTGCGGGCCATCTGGGCAGAAGGCGCAGGGCAAGATGCAGGATTCTGCCACAGATCCAACACTGGGCCCACAATAGCCTCAGCCACGGGAAAGGCCTCCATCGGACTATCCCCATTGTCCAGAAACTCTGTAAGGGGATATTTGGCCTGTTTCTGAATGGGCTCGAGCTCCATTCCTGTGGATTCGGAAATTAGCCGACAAATGCCCATCATCAAGGTGGGGCCCTCCTCGTCGGAAAGATCCCCAGCAGGCTCAACGTCGATGGGACGGGAGAGCAGCAAGGAGTCTTCAGACTCAGAGGAGTCCTCAAAAAGCGGGTGACCATCCGTGTCACCCTCAACCTGCTTTCGGCGGTCGGGAGTAAGGGTGACAGACAACCAATGGGGCAAACGAGCCAACCGAGATTCCTTGGTCAGAGCCCTGGACTTCGGTTGCTCAGGTGGCAGCTCTACCCAGATCGGTGGAATAGCAGGCCTCGGCTGAGCCGACAGGGCCTTAGCTGGCACCTCCGTGGAGGCTGCCGATGTTGGTCGCTCAGGCAAAAGCCACTTCGGATGAGACGTTAAACCGAGGTCCCATCTGCCTGGATTGGTGGTAGTTCAGGTGGATGTCAAAGATCTCATGGCACGTCTTGAAAAGAGTAGGGGAATTTTTTATTGGATAAAGCTTCACAAACAAAATAAGGGAAAATACAACACAAAAATCGTAAAATACAGGAGTCAATATATAACATCAGAGTCCAGAAAATAAGTAACCATTCATACCTTTCAAAAGTCCAAGAACAAAACCCACTCAGAAAAACTTATAATAACCAGAAGCAAAAAAAAACCAGCTATCCCAACAGCCCTTCCCATCCCAATATATAATGGAAAACAAAAAACAGTTCATAGAATCGCCGCGCGAGAATCCACTGGTCAATCAAAAACCCGTAAAAACGGGAGAGAACCCCAACCTTTCCACCAGTCCTGCATAACAGAGCTAGAAAAGATGTGTCTTTCTTTTTTAAATAACATTGTGATTTCAGACTCAATTTTATTTTGTAAGCCCAGCAAAGATAGCTGTTTTTGTTGCAACACAAACTGACATTTAGTTTGCCAAATTACCCATTTAATGAGAGCAAAAATTACTTGAGTTGTCCCTAAATGGAATCCACTCCAAAGAATGTCATCGTACTAACCATACACCAGGTAAGCATTAATCACTGCCAGAGAGGGCTCTGCGATGGATTAATGCCGCTGGGGGTTGGTGCCGAGGCGCAGCCGGTCAACCTGTGAACCGAATCGGCGAAACCCGATACTAGTGATGTGTGCAGCTTATAGGCTCGTCGGCGGCGGCGGCGAGCCTATGTATGTAATTGGAATTACATCTGAATCTAATTGTAAGCCTGTCTCATCGACCGAGGATCACATTTTGACAGGCACTGCAGCACATCAGCAGAATGAGGAACCCTCGGTCTGTCGCGACTGACCCCAATGATTGACTATTAGTAAATGATGACCTAAACGACAACTAGCTGATTTTTACTGACAGCATGCACCCTAAGAAAGCCAGCGGCTACTGCTACTGAAAGGCTGATCAGCCGATGCAGAACTTCACTACCGGAAGCGCGACTGACCAGACTGACCCAGTGATAAAATACTGTACTACTAACTGATTTCTACGGACAGCTTGCTATATAACGAAGGCCGCAGCTATTGCTACATTACCGCTGATCAGCTGATCCAGGAGTTAATTACCGGGACCACGACTGACCACACTGAACAGATAATAAGTTCATGGAGCATTCCATGACGGGACCACGAAGTTGCATTTGCGCACAATATTTAAATGTGATCGCCCAGCGAAATTTACTTTAACAGTGTTGTGTAGTGCTACACTGCAGACTTCAGGAAAGGGACTGGGCATTTCCTGGTGCTACTGTCTGACTGAGTGTTCGAGGCCCCCTCCCCCCAGCATCCGAGCACCAGGGTGTTGCTGCTCACACATACTCAATGTCTGCTGTTTCATTCACAGTGAACATCATGTTCATTAAAAAAAAATTGCGATACCCATATTCCCTTTGCTGATTTGCGTGCTGCTGAGTATTCTGTCAATTTTGCTGGAGTTCACCAGTGCATATGTTTCTAGTGTAAACGTGATGATTGCTTCGGCAATACTAGCCGATTAGCAGCATGATGCAGAAAAACAGGGACTGGCAAGATGTTGATATGAGCATGTGTAATCTAATAGAACAGGAGTAGAGACTAAATGCAGTATTGTATGTGCAATGAAATAAACAGGACACTCGTTTTAGACCCCTCCCCCCTGTGGGGGTCGCGGTGGTGACGGAGCGGGCGGCTACCCTCTAGTGCCTCCATGGCCACAGCTGGTACTGACCGAGCAGGCGTTACCTGTGGGTTAATACCCGCTCGGTTTCAGTCAGCTGTGCCACTTCGGCGAATCCGGAGGCTCCATTCCTGCGGTCTGCAGTGAGCCGTGTTACAAGGTATTAAAATTCATAGACCTTAGATGAGGGATATTCAGGGACACTGGTTTACCGGGATTGAGAAAGGGCAAATTCCATTTTGCACATTGTAAAAAGCGGTACTGTCAGCGGTGTCTGCTAAGCCATAATCCGGTTTTACCGGTGTTTGGTTTAGTGTACTTTATTTAACAATTTTTAACTCTGCTAACATACATTTTAGCAGTTTGGACCACCACTATTGCACATCATTCCATCCTTGTACCAATTTAAAGTTATTTTAGGTACAAAATGTGATGGCAACAACAGCACTAGCCCCCATACCTGAGGTGTGATGGGCAGCAGTAAGGTCCCCACCCTCTGATATGGCAGCACCAACAACACTACGGCCCCCAGCCCTGGTGTGATGGGCGGCAGCAGCAACAGCACTAGTGTCCCCTCCCTCAGGTGTGATGGAAGCAGCAGCATCAAGTGTCCCTATCCATTAGGTGTGATGGCAGCAGTACCACATTCCACATTTCTCAGGTGTGATGGCAGTATCAGCACTATGGTCCCCATCCCTCAGGTGGGACAGCAGCAGTACAACATTCCCCATCCACCAGTGGTTATGGCAGAAGAACTCGCCCCCACCTCTCAGGTGTGATGGCAGTAACAACAATGCAGTCCACATCCCTCAGGGATGATGGCAGTAGTGACACACTATGATCCCCTTTCTATCCCCAACACCCCACATGCACAAGTTATAAATTGCTTAGTCTCTTTGCTTGTTAGAACTCAGATGTGAATTAATCTGAACCACCACCACTACTAAGGTGGAGCAAATTTGTTTTCCTCTCATTTAACTGCCTGAATTGGATTTCTGCCTGTGACACCCACCGACCAGGGTTTGGGAACAGGTTTGGGTGTTGGAAGACCGGCCGGGGGTGAAGGCTTGAGTGTCCAACAACCACTCGCCTTCTCCTGGGAGGGAGGGTATATTCACAGTTCAGCATTTGCTGGCCCCAGGTGGAGGCTGGAGGCATGGCAACACATTGGCCCTCATTGTGGAAGACAGCGTGATGGACCCAGCTTGTGTCTTGACATCATGTGGCCATCATGCTCCCACAAAAATGGAAAAACACCTGCTGGCTACTTAGAGGATGGCTGCTGGTCCCTCCATAAGCATGACGTCCCAGACACATGTGTCTGTTCTGACCTCTACCATGCCTGGGATATACAGGAAGCTCTTTAGGGGGATTGTCTTCCCTTGTTAGCCTCCCACAGGGATAGGGGCCCACCGATGAAGGGTTAATTTGGGTTACCTGGTAGCATGGCCATAAGGGGCAGTGGATGGTGTGGGGGACTCAGCAGCAGTGGTAGGGGGACTTGGCAGGCCTGAAGGAGTGGATGGCCAGGGGGTAGGAGGAACAAAAAAAAATACTGCCTGTATTTGCTTCTTTGAAATAGTGTCTTCACCTAAAAAAAAAATTCACAAGTGATTAGTGGAGGACCTTCTAGTGCATCTCACAAACATGTGGATGCCTTTTTTTCCATTGTCCATGAAAAGGGTGTTTCTCAGTTTTCATGTCTGAGCTCAGTTGTGAATTGAGCAACACTCTACCCACTAGCATCATACAGCCCCTGGGGTCTTACCTTCCATGTGTCACTGAATACGCTTTCAAATCCACTGGCCAAGCATAAGTACACTTACACATGTAACATTTGCTTTTATTAAAGCAGTCTGTCAGAAAACTTTTGTTGTCACAGAGACTGACACAACAGGTGGGAGAGAAGGTGCAAATGATGAAATGGGCAGACTAGGTGGTCAGTCAAAGTCTATGTTTCTATCCCATTCACCTAAATAAGTAGTAAGGCAGCTTGTGCCTTGTGAACATACTTTCATTCAGACTCACTTTCAATCAAACAACTGAGGATTTTGGATGGCCCTGCTGATTATAAACTTGAATAAACTAGTTGGTAACAGTGATCCTGCACTTAGCAATATATATCCTAGATGTTCATATGCAAAAAATACAATAAGAACCTGACTAAAGTCTAAAAACAAGCTTATAAAACACAAAAGTGTCTGAACATTTATATTTACCTATACAACATCATTGCAGCCAGAGTACAACTCAAATAAATTACTGGTACCCTGATACTGTATGATGTAGTAAACATATATTGGTATTTTTTTTTTGTAAACTGGGTAAACTCACCAGGCAAAACTGCCTGTTTTTCAGAGGTGACTCAGGAGCACTGTGGAGGTTAAATGCCTTGCTCAGAGTCACACAGTATGCAAGTGGAGGTTGTGGGAATCAAACTCAAGTCTTCTAAATGTACTCAGTTTGATCAGTGTTTGTTACTCTAACCACTAGGCTATACTGTCAGCCATAACACCCATATATAATGTTTTAATATATGATTTCAATAACAGTGCACAGTACCTACAGTGCAAATTATGAACATTGAACACTTTGCAACATTTTCCTAAAACTGAATTATTTCCCTTTCCATCTGCTTATATTTTCTTACACCAAAGTGGGTGTATAGTTGACAGAGCACTATAAATAGCCTGAGGTAGCACTACTGCTTGCAATGCCAGGGACTCAGGATCAGAAGTGAATTCAGGTTGCTAGAGGCCTAGCCAGGGGAGTAGGATTGAGCAACTGGGGGCCACTCTCCTCCTCTGGGAACGGTGGCTTGAAGGTCCTGATGCTTTACTGCCACCTGGGTGACCACAGGTGGTGGAGCATTGAGGCTGCAGAGCATTTGGGAAGAGAGGAAGCTAGCCAGGATCTGGAGTAGCGGCATGTGTCTATGTGCCCTACTTCCCTGGATACCCTTGAGTGTTGGTGCCCTCAGGGACAGAGTCCAGAAAACCAGTAACAATCACCCCACATCAGCTGCTGGTAGAAGGGACCCAGCTGCCCCAGACTTCATAACCAGTTTCCATGGGGGGACCCACAGGGCTGCCTGACACACATTAAAGGTCTGTGGAGGGGTGACCTGGGGTCCCCTCCCTTCCCACCTGGGGAGTACAACCAAGCAGGATGGGTGCAGGCTCACAGGAGCTCCTGAGAATTACCTGGGGTGAAGCTAAGGGATAGCCAGCCTAGGGATCTCTGAAAAGTGGAGACTGATGCTGTGAGAAGGGGACAGAGAAAGAGAAAATAAAAACATTTAAAAATATGCTGAAATATTAGGGATTCTGTGCAGTGAAATGCAATTTCCGTGAGGCACCGGTACAAGAATTCAAAATCCGCAAACCAAGCAGGATTCCATGATTTTTACCGGTGTTACCGGTAAAAACGGAAAACCATTGTCCCTGGGGATATTCCATGAACAGGCTAACATAGGCGATAAACCAGAAATACATGGGCATTGTAAAAAAAGATGTAACATTGTTTCAATCTCCAATCCACAACCCTCCCTTAGACAAGATCTTTCCTGAACAGATTTGTGAAAATGATTTCCTCTGACATTTAGTCTAGAATAATAGCTAAGCCATACAGAATCCCACACTTTAGGAGGGAGTCTGGTTTCTGTTACTTGGCGAAGGACATCAGCAAGGACTACAGTGTCCAGTAATACCAGACAAGGATCTTTAAAACAGATCTGTAACAGCTTACGATACTCCAATTTTCTGGTAGTATGCAAAAGGTCAGAGGTCAAGATGTGCCAAAGTTTTAATTTTTTTTACAGATTTCCAAAAGATAAGGAGAACAACCTTGTGGGATGTTCCAAAATACCCCCCATCGCTGGGTTTCCCACTTCTGCCAAAAATGGCAGCATCTATCTTTAAACAAGGAAACCCAAGGCAATTGACTGAACAATAAAACAGGAACAAAATTTGCATAAAGAAAAACAGTAAAAAGAAAAATCAGAGGATTGATCATGTTCAAACCACCATCACACACAGGCCAATAGGTACTATTTCACTTTATGGGATTAAGCCGACTCCCCCATAATAATTGAAAAGCCACGCTATACATCCTAACCTCTAATTTGACAGGCAAAGGATACAGATAACTAACATTCAGAAAAATAGGCAATAAAAAAAGTTTTAAACATAAAGACCCTTTTCTTTTTCATCATAGGAAAACCTTTCCATCTTGCAACTTTCTCCTCTGCTTTGACCAAGGCTGTTTCCCAATTGTAACAGGCCGGGTCAGGAGCTTCAAACCAGCACCCAAGAATTTTAATCAGTAATGCAGATACCCCAACACCCCCTATAGCCTGTGGAGCTACTTCTAAAGTACGAATCCCCACAGCCGTACTCTTGTCTGTTGATCCTTGAACCAGAAACAGAAAAAGAATCTACAACCTCCATAGCCCGCTCCCCAGATACTTGATCGGCCACTAGTATAGTAGTATCATCTGCATAAGCCAGGCAATCGGAAATACACCATCCCCAAAACCCCGAAATGGTGCAGTCCCTGTTGTCATATGTAATGTTCTTAATAAAGGATCTAAAGAAAAAACATAAAGAAGTGGACTCAGAGGACAGCCTTGGCTGACTCCTCGCTGAATCAGCACAGATCTCCCTAGCCTGCCATTTACCAAAGGCCGAGATGAGGCATGTCTATAAATGATTTGAAGCATTCTATAAACCCAGCTGGAATACCATAATGTTTTAAAACCTGAAACAGGCAGACATGGGGAACCTCATCAAAGGCCTTAGCTTGGTCAAGGGAGAGTAAATACCCAGAACCACTTGACCCATCAAAAGCTTCTCTTAATAATTTGGTAATGTCTCCCATACCCAGCTGGAAATAGCACAAGAATCTGACGGGTGAAATCACTTCCTGAGCTACCCAGGACAAACGTTTACACAAAACTTTAACTAGAATTTTCCAGTCGACATTTAACAAACTAATGGGCCTCCAATTCCTAAGATCCAATCTATCCCCCTTTTTATAAAGAAAAATCAAAATACTGTCTGCCAAAGCTGCAGGAAAAGGAACTAAACCAGATAATATAGCATTATAAACTTTCACCAAATAGAGACTTAAGAGACTAACTGCTTTCTTATAGAGTTTCCCTGGTAAGCCATCCAGACCAGGAGAAGAACCAGATGGTAATCCAGCAATAACCTCCTCCACTTCTTTCTGGGAAATAGGAGAGGTCAATAGGGATTTATCTGATTCCAAAAGATCAGGTATCTGTAATGTATGGAGAAACTCTTCCATCCCAACAGTAGGGGAAGAGTTGGAACAAAAGAGCTTCCACAAACTGATGAACCACTTCCTCAATATCGGTGCTAGAATTTACAGTCTGACCTGTATCAGACCTCATGGCATGCATATATTTAGAGTCAACCCTACAACATTCATATGATTAACTTCTTGTGCTTTCCTGAGTGCCAAACTTCTGTTCTAAAAGAGAGAATGGGCCCTATCATCTTATACTACACATCTCAGATTTAATCACAACAATGTCATCCGTGAGATCTTCTCCAGTCTCTACAGCTCAAGAAAGTAGCCTCTGGAGCCTATCCCTGAACTGGAGGTAGGTTAGATATTTAGAATTTGCTGCCCGTTTGCCAAGAGACTACATAAGGTTTTCAAATCTCTTTCGAGTCTTGCCACCATAAAGAGAATTATCATATAAATCAAAAACAGAAAATCTGGCCTCCAATTCATTATGAATAGAGCCCAGGTATCTGTATCCGATAAAGAGCCGAATTCAACCTCCAGACTGGATTAGGCCAGGTTGTTTACAGGAGTTCCAACAAAACAGTAATCAGTCTGTGGTCAGAAGTCTCAACTGGAGAAACTGAAAAAGAACACACAGGGACCCAATGGGAGGCAAACCAGAAGTCAATTCTAGTAGACAAGTGACCCCTAGAGTAAGTATACTCTGGTAAGCTAGAAGAACCAGCCGCACAATCCCTAAGCTTGGCCTGTTTATACATTCTGTACAAAAAGTTGGAAACAGAATATAACTTTTGTGATCTACCTGTTTTGTCAGATAAAGACAATATACAATTGAAATCACCTCCTGAAAAACAGATCTTGTGGTATACAAAAAAGGTAGAACTTTCTGCAATAAAGTAACCCATTGGAATTTCGTCTGGTAATTATAAATATTAATATTACGTAATTCATGTGCCCCCAGCTGGGCATCTAGAATGCATGCACAGCCAGGAACCAGGTCAATCAGACGAGAAACATGGAGGTCAGGATTCAAGATTAAAAACCCCAGCCCTGAGCATGGTTCCTCCCCCAGTGATCAAAAAGAAGCACCCCTAAACCAGTCAGTAGATGCCCCGTAGGTCTCTCTAGTAATATGTAACCTGGTGTCTTGAAGTAAACAAATATCAAGATGATGACCGGAAATGATAGAAAAAGTGGAGAGTCTTTTTTTCTGGTTCTTTATGCTTTTGGCGTTTAAGGATCCCAAGGAAAGGTGCCACATCATGTTCAGGTGGGAGAGACATCCGCCATAGTGGAAACCAGAGGTTTAACAGCTTTAGTCCCCAATCTTTTGGATTTCTTTTTCTTCTTCCCCCCCCCCTTTAGTATCTACGAAGGGAAATTCAGAATCAGTTACAAGTTCCGGCTGTGAGGAAATTAGTGAAGAGAAATCCGAATCATCATCCTCTGCATCCCACTGCTTCCTTTTAGCAAGTGGAAGGAACCTGTTGAACATGGGAAGACCAGCCTCACCTCCATCCATAGCTTCTTTGCCCAATTTTTGGGATACACTGCGTATCATCCATCTATTTTTTTGAAATTCCCAATCCATGGAGTGGGGAGGCAGCATAGCAGGGTCCTGCCCGGAAGGCCCTGGTAGTTCAACAGAGCAAGGGTGAGGCTCTGTATTCTCAGAAGGAAGGAGCAATACCGGAGCAGCAACCGCCTCCGGGGCTGTGGTACCTGGGGAAAGTACCTGCTGCCCTGGGAGCTCGACTGGAATAGAGGGGAGAGAGGGCACATGTTTAGAAGGGGAAGGATCAACAGCAGAAACGGTTACAGAGGGCAAGGAGGGCTGGGGAAGGGGCACTTCAATGGGGTAATCATCCCTGGGTCCCTGTCGTATTTTCAGTAGAGTCATCCTCCCAAATTATGTGAAGCCCAGGGAAAATCCCTGAAAGTGTGGTGGTGTCTTCACAAGATTACAAATAACAGGAGTTTGGCAGGCAAATGCGACATGGCCAATCCTTCCTCAAAGGAACATTTCATTTTATAAGGCATTGCTCAGATGAGTATGAGCCCACACCAGAAACATGAGCAGGGTTGCCCAGCATAAAAGATAAAACCTCGGTCCCTCCCCAGGTAGAAGCAACTAGGTAGATGCTGAATAACACCTCGAACCTGAGGCAATTTGACCCGAATCCTCCACCCCCCAGTCCAAATATCCTCAAGAGTCAATAATAGGGTCTGGAAGACCTAAAAACAGAACATTTAGCCCTTAACCAGAACAAAATATCCGATATTGCCACCCCTTCATTCTTGAACAACACAGTCACTGTTCTGTAGGCAGGCTTAGTGAGAGGAATAGCAACAAAGACCTTCCAGTCAGGGTTGTTACAAACACCTTGGTAACGTTCCCAGAAAAGCTCCAAACCTTCGGCAGTTTTAAAGCCGATATCGAAATTTGAATCACCTGAGGTGTGAATTAAAGCATAAATATCCTGAGCAGAAAAACCCATGCTGTCCTTCAAAAGCGTTGGCCCACATATATTCTGTCAGGATGCAACTCTAAGCCTCCTTTATATTTTAGCCTTACTGCGTTATGCCATTTAGCAGGTTCAGGAGGAGCATGAAATAATCCAGCATATGTTCTGCGGGATGAGTTCCAATCATGTTCAGGATCAGCTCCAGCAGTACTCACAGAAGGACGTGGGGGGGGGGGAGACAGGATGTTCCAGGCAAGGCCCATCAGGCGCTGGTTTCAGGGCAACAGGGTCTTCAGGGTCATGATGCTGCCCAGAAATACTGGGCAAAGGAGAGGTTTCCATAGGGTTTTGTTGCTGAGGAAAAAGAACCAGGGGGTCAGACAACTCGAAAGAAGAGGGGAGGTCCATAGGGTCAGCAAGAGCAGACCCTGGTCGTTGAGGCAACACCCAAGGCTGATTTGGCCCAGCTTCAACCCACCCAGCAGCCTGCAAGGCATCAGCAACAGTATGCCCCGTAACCAACAAATTGTTATCAAAGTTAGAACTTTCCCCAGACAATTCAGTACTGCGAGAAACCGTTGTGAGTAATGCAGTGCCAGTCACAGAATCTGACAGCTCCCGAAGAGCAACTGTTCTAGAAGCAGTATCCACCCCCAAATCCTCTCCAGCCTGTAAATGTGGAATTAAGGCAGTGTCAGAAGAAACAACAGAAATCTTACTGGCAGGCTCCCGGCATGACATACGGGAACCGATCGTGTCCATGGAGGTCTGTAACTCACTGTTTACCATGGCTGGAGTTGCAGCAGACCCAGCACCAAACTCCGTCATGCATACTCCGGGTGAACTGACAGCTGTTGTAGAAAGTGGAGCTCCAGTAAGCAATGCTCCTGTCTCGAGACAGAGGGATTGGCTGTGATGCTCGCGGGTCTCTTCTGCAGCAAGAAGGGCTCACAAATACTCACAACGGGACCAAAACAAATGACAGCTTGGGAAGTCCGTCTGCAGCAGTGGGTCTGTGGAAAAAATAGGAGCCTCAGAGGAAGCCACACAAGCAGGAGAGGTAAACAAACGATCCTCAGCAGGAGCAAGAACAGTAACAGTATCCAGACTAGGCAGTTCAGATGCAGGCAACTTAGGAGCAATATCCACATCCATCTTCTCAGAGATGGGAAAAGCCTCACACACAGGAGGAACTGAGGAGGAGGCCAACTCCTCAGCTCCAAGTACCCTCTCACCTCCACCAGGATCAATGGGAGCCGCCATCTTGGTCCCACAGGAAAATGGGTCCCCCCTGCTCACAGGAAGCAGAGTAGGGGAATTTCCACGGTGTCCTGGCCAAATTTCCCTCATTCACTGAAAGAAAAAAAAAAAAATACCACCAACAGCTTAATCTGGTTCAAGGTCAGTTGGCATTCATCCGTATCCCCCTCCCCCCGGTCGTGCCTGAAAATAGGCAGGATTTGTCTAGTGCACTTACCCAGTCAACAAAAACTAAATAAACAAATAAATAAATGGATGGGATAGAAGCCGGCATCAGTTTCGACCCGGTCAGAACCAACTGTTGCCACATCAGGTCTTCACAGCACCGATGCAACTTGCGCCGGAGCCTCTCCTCATCCAAGGAGGACAAAGATGAATAGCGGCGACGCTGCTTACGATTGTGTCAGGATCGAGATCACTGGTGATGGCGAGTCTTGTCCGACGCCGAGGTAGAGGAACGAGACTGAGACCTCGACTGCCGGTGGGGGACCTCTGAAGGAGTTGGGGAAACCTGGGGCTCCTGGTCAGGCTCCTCGATGGGTGGGTCCGACCCAGCAGGCTGAGCCAACCCGTTCGAGGGCACCAGAAGCACCAGAGACCTAAATAAAGAGTAGTCATCCGGATCGGACGACAACCCACCGATCGGCTTGAGAAAAATCTTGGACGCATCGACAGGCATCTCGGCTGACTGGTCTGACGGGGGCACCGTGAAACCAGCGCCCTTGCTGCGACTTCAACCGAAGTCAAAACAGAAGTTTCCTGTGAGCAGGACCGCTCCCGGTCCCAAGAGAGTTGACGTTGCAACTTTTTCTTCTTCGACTCCTTCTTGCAGGAGCGCAAAATGTGCAACCCAGAAGGGCCCTCTCCCTTGGTCAAGAGAGACTGGTACAACTCACTGAAGGAAGCCTAATAGGAGGATCCCAGTTGGAGCGGAATGAAGACCACAGCCAAAGAGGAGCCTGCCGTGGCCTGGGCTGCCTCCTCCTCGAAGGCCTTGAGCTGTTCCAGCTGCTCATTTGACCCAGCAGCCATGGAGACCACATAGCGGTATCCATAGATTGCTTGATTAGGTTACACTTTTCTAGTGCGCCCCAGCTGAAATTGAACGGCTGCGGTCTTCAGAACGACACAGAAAAGGACAGAGGTAACGAGGCTCATGGATCATGGTCGTGGTCCCAGGCAGTAACATACACGCGTGAGGGTCAGTGCAAAACATCTTCTGTCCACAGGGACACCGGCGAAACCCAGGAATTGATTTTTCTTCCATCACGGTAACAAGGGAAGAGGCAGAAGACGAAACTCAAATGAATTTTAAAGTAAGTTTTGGAAGTAAATCTGAAGATTCGAGAGCCAGGGCCTACTACATGCGGAAGCGCTAAGAAGGGAACCTTAACCTTCCAGCGGAAAGGAAGATCTGGAGTCATGGGGCGGAGCCGAGGGTTATACCACCCGGGTGGGTGGGAGGAGCCAGCTTGAAGACGTTCCGCCAATCTTAAAGGGGAAGGCAGATCTGCCAACAAGTGTGGATAGAACAACATATCCACGATCCTAGAAACTAATGTTACAATGTGTGAAAATCAATTACCAGAAATACTGAGAAAGTAGGGCTGTACTCAGAGTGGGATATCCTTCACGACCACAAGCCACCATATCCTCCTTTTTTCCAGTAACATGTAACCACTGCACCTGCTTCTTTTCCACCAGCACCCTTATACTTTATCATCATATGATTTACATCCTGACTGTCTACAGGGCGGGGGCTAGTCTCCATTGAGAGATGTTACCAGCTTAACAGATCTTTAAGGCCAGAGCTGTCGACATCCAGGACACTATTTCAGCCACCACTGAAAAATGCTGGCAGCAAAGGCACAACAGAGAGAATCTGGACAGCTGTCATTCTCTGGTAGGAGTTCCAGCAGGTGGATAAGGGAATATTATTCAGTGATCAGTGTCTTGTGGTGCATCACTTCTAGACTGGACACGGTTCTGACTATGCTGCCCAAAGCGAAGAACGGAGCTCGGACCACAGTCTTTGCAGAGACTGTCGATGCTTCACTGAGGGAAGATTGCCAGTTTCTTTAAAGGGAGCAGTGATTAGGCTACACCTCAAGAAGCCATCCTTAGATCCTGACAACCATGCAAATTATAGACCTTTTTCCAACCAGCAGTTTTTGGCTACGGTAGTGGAGAAGTCTGCTTTCCGGCAGTGACATAGCACTGAAAGGTTGGGTACTGCTCCCAAATGGTTCTGATCATTCTTCTCAGAAAATGTACAGTTGCTAGCAATCAGCTACTGCCGGTCAAGCTAGATTCTCTGGAATCGGGTTTTCCCCAAGGGTCAGTCCTCTGCCCCCGCCCCCAGAGTTGTTCGCAGTGTATATGCTGCCACAGGGGTAGATCATTAGAAAATTCTGTGAGGACGTCCACTGCTATGCAGATGATACCAGGCTGGATCTGTCCTTTGTAAGTGACATGATCAGTCTGTGGGGCCTCCAACTGGTTGGCGCTCAACCCAGGGAAGACCAGAGTTGCTACTGGTCAGGTCAGTATGGCACTTAACTCTTAGGTGTGATCTCAAGTAACCTGAAGCTCCCCACTCTTAATGGGGTTCAGTTTGATACAGTGATGGAAGTTTGTGTGTCTGGGGCACTCCTTGACAGGCATCTGTCACTTGCCTCCCAGGTGTCAAACGTGGTCAAAGTCTGTTTTTACCTCCATAACAAACATTACCAAGCTGCACTCCTTTCCTGATTCTGCCAATATGAGTACAGGCCTTTGTGTACACTAGGTTACGAGTCAAAATTAAGGTTTGCAGCCACTAACCAGCAGGGCTAGTGACTGGAAAAATCCATTAACTCCACAGACCTTTACACGAGCCCAGCTAATGTACTTATTAATATGTCACCTTCTCCAGTGCAAGCCCACAGGGCTAGTTAAAGGAAAACCTTACTAGCCCAACACAAAAACCCTACCAGCATTTGGCTAGTGGGCCAGTGCTAATTTCGACCCTGGGTTAAATTCCTGTAATGTGCTTTACAAAGGCTTACATGGTAGTCAGATTTGCACCAGAGCACAAGAAAAGGGCGTACACACCAGCAATGTAATTTGTCCAATGTTTCTTCACACTTTACACACATAAAAACACTTGCATCTGAATTTAATACATGCAGCAAGGACGTGGCAATCAATAACACAGCAGTTATGCTAGTTATCCAAATTGCAAAAAAAAAAAAAGCAGAATTTTAAGTGTACTTGTCACAAACGCACTCCGAGGGTCAGGCCCTCTGTTCCCAACCTCAAAATGCAATATATGAACAGAGGACAAATAGGGACACCATCCTGTCCGTTTTGGGTCAGAGCAACTACCAGTCTCGAGTGCTGGGATCAAATATGAACCCTTTTACGCTAGGACGCCCAGGTAACAGATACAAATATCACACCCTCTTCAGGGAAAGCAGTGCAATACTTAACCCAGCAGGCACACAACCTGGTTCACAATCCCCCTTCTGACTCAATTGAGACCTAGGTATTTCCTTACCTTGCTGCATGTGGTGGCACACTATAAGCACTTTAACAGTTATGTCAGACTTATCAACACTGTCCCAGCATTCACACTCAAAATGAGAAAATGTCTCAGGCAGGATTTTAAGGAAAACAGAGTTTACCAAAATTTAAAATAGTGAATAAAATATAAAACACAGAATATGTAACATTAACGGTACAGTCAGAAAAATAAATGGACAATTATAAACAAACCACCTCATACTGGGTCTCTAATCTTACCCCAGTTTCAGCTGGTAAATAGTGGTGCTGAAATTACCTAATTTTGGTAGCAGTGCTTCTTAAGTCTAGAACACAAGTGTGTTAAGTCTTGCAAAGTTGGAACAAGACTGTGTTCTTTCAGGAGTCCATAAGTAAAAGAGTACAGTGTTCCTTCAGCAACTTGACAATATCAGGGGGGAAAGGGTCCCACCCAGCTTGTGAGGTCACAGCTCTGTGGTGATGCTGGCTGTGAGGTCACTCTCACTCCTGCATACTGAATTAGTCACATGCCACTGCACACTGGTAAACATTTCAATTAAAAAAAGATACATATCCCTTTTAATTAGTGAGCCACAGAGCATGAATTAAGACAGGACAGAATATCCCTGTGATCTCTCAGAAGAACATCCTGAAAGGCACGTCTCTTAATTCTGTGAACTGTCACAGGTAACTGTCAGAGTGGACTTTCCTCCTAATAGGTTGTAAAATACAATATTTTATAACAAGTTTCATAGGTTCAAAGCAGTGGCTGGTTTTATAACCTGTTGTATCAGCTAACACAGGCTTTGACAGGTAGGTGTCAAAAGGAAGTTCTTAATTAGTTTATCCGCTGGGTCAAGGAGGGGCAGACCCTTCTTTTCTCCCTGTTCAAATCCTATGTTTCATGATTCTTTGCTGCTTGGCCTGTTTCCTAAGCAGAAGTCTAAAACATATATTTATATCAAAATTATGTGCACATAACTAGTAGATGGTTATCACGTCACAGTACTAACTTCCACCACTAATGAACAGAACACAGAGGCAGGCTGGATGACCCCAGCCCTTCTTGCATTTACTCCACTTTGTCAGATTTTCAGCCAGCAGCTCTTTCGAAACGTGGCAGTAAGGTTTCCAACTTTTTGCAAAGATCAGATTACGTTATATCACTGGGGAGATAGCTGGCACTTACTGTAACTGGCAGATTAACTATAAGGTACTTTTGCTTATATTTAAAGCTCTAAATGACCAGGGTCCCCAGTACCTATGCGGGCACCAGTCACCCTACACTACTAACAACAAGGTCAACAGGACAGGGGCTCATGCAGGTGTCTCCTTTGCACTTGAAATGAGCAGAGTATCAAACAGTTGTGGTTGCAGCTCCTCTCCTGTGGAACTCGCCCGTTAGACATCTGCCTGCCCACCTCCATTTAAAGTAAATTTCCAATATAAGGGAGCTACTCACATATTGTGGTACCTGCCCTCAGTGATCGTTACTCTAGCCATGTTCGAACTTTTAATAGTAGCCCATACCTTTGATATAATCGCTCATAACTTTTGTATAGAGAGCAGCAGAATGAGCCTTTCCTAGTGCCCCAATGATGCTGACATGCCCCTGTGCTCAAGCACGTAATGGCGTATGACCAGGAAGAGCACAGGGGCATCCCACTGAAATGAATGGGGCTCGATCTCTCTTCCATTTTTAAGCCTAAGAGTGGCCCTTGTTAGTCGATAGGTGACCTTCATTAATCTCTAATTGGCCATTCTTGAGCTTAAAAATGGAAGAGAAATCGAGCCCCATTCATTTCAATGGGGCACGTGCCTGCGCTCTCCCTGGTCACATGGCATTACTTGCATGAGCACAGGGGATGTCATCTTCACCAGGGCACTCAAAAAGGATCAGTCTGCTGTTCTCTATACAAAAGTTACAAGCAATATATCAAAGGTATGGACTGCATAAAAGTTCAACCAACTAGAATAACTATCACTGAGGGCAGCTATAATATGTAATTAACTCTAAATTGCACAAAAATGGAAGAAATTGAACCCATTCATTTCAATGGGGTGCACTCCAAGCGCTCTCCCTGGTCACATGTTATTACGTGCTTGAGTGCGGGGGCGTGTCAGCATCACCGAAGCACTCGGAAAGGATCAGTCTGCTATTCTCTATACAAAGCTTACCAGCGATATATCAAAGACATGGGCTGCTATTAAAAGTTCAAACATGGCTAGAATAGCTATTGCTGAGGGCAGCAACCTTAATATGTGAGTGGTAGCTGCTCTCAGCTAGGTCAGAAAATCTCTTTAACTCTCTAAATCTTGTGCTGCAAAATGTTTTGCCAAGTCAAGCATTTCCAGCTCTCTCCTAAACTTGTTTCTTGTTTTTATTTGCATGCTTCACTGCAACAATATGTTTCTAATTTGTTGTGGATAACATCCTTGACTGCACTGCTGCTCTACACTTTGGTTTTGCTTGTGTGATGAGTTATACTTTTTTCTCATCTCTCCATGTTTACTGTGTAGAATTATGTAACTTTCATGCCTTCAGGGCTCTGGACAAAGCTAGACAACTAAAAAGCCACTACTACTACTACTGCTTTACCTTCCATATCAATATGCTTCGGTATCCTTTCTACTAACACCCATACACTTGATCACACCCTTCCCCCTCACCAGTAACCATCACTGCGTCCATATTTTACAACACTGCACTTGTATGCTCGATTGCCACTACATCTTTCCCTAAAATACCCTAGCTATATTCTTCCTCTTTATGTTTAACCACTGCTGGTTTTTATGCTCAGTAACAATCCACATCACAGTCAGTCCAATATTCTTCCACACTATATATGTATACTTTAGCCCCTCCCCATCACTCCCCTGTGCACTTCATTACTGCACCTATTCTATAAGCCAGAGACTGTTATGCATCCCCACCCGAGTTTGCCATTGTACCCTTCACTTTACAGCGTTCCTGACACCTTTGAGAAAATGATACTAAAGCATCCTGAAGGTACTGCTTGCTCTTTAGCACCTACATTCACCATTTCCCCCTGGTAACATTCCACTCTGCACCAGTATGCTTCATCACAACACCAATATCTTTATCCGCAGCAACCTTATACTTTATTTACACCTATATCCATCCATTTAATGAATCTACCCTTCATTGGTACGCTTGTAGTAGCACCATATGGTACGGTTCAATATAAGGACTCGAACCACACAAAGGCGAGGGTCCTGGACTTCAGGAGGGCCGACTTTACAAAGATAGGAGAATGCCTCAGGGATGCCATGGTGGGGGAGAGGACTTGGATGGAGTGGAGGAACAGTGGGTGAAACTAAAAGGGGGGACAGTGAAGGCAACAAACCTCTACGTCAGGCAAGTAAGCAAAACCAGGAGGAAAAAGAGGTGGCTCAAAAGGTAAAGGCAAAAAAGTTAGCATTCAGGAGACACATAGGGACGTGTATCAGAAGGAGCAAAGAGAGGCAGGGAAAGCAGTCAGGAGCACAAAGGCGCAAATGGAGAAGAAAATAGCCCAGGCATTAAAGAAAGGGGACAATACATTATTCAGGTATGTAAAGAGAAAGACCAAGGGTGGGATTGTAAGGCTAAGGAGTGAAGGGTGTGTGTGTGGAGGAGGACCAGGAACAAGCAGATATCCTGAACAAATACTTTTGTTCAGTGTTCACAGAGGATGGGGAAGGCGAGGAACCACAGATAAGTGACAGGAGCATTGCAGGAAGGGAGGAGGACACAAGTCTATTTACGTAGGAGAGAGTCCTGAAGGAACTCACAAATCTGAAAGTGGACAAGGCAATGGGGCCAGACAGGATACATCCAAGGATATTGAGGGAGTAGAGAGAGGTGCTGGCTGCACCTCTGACAGTCCTGTTCAACTACTCACTGGAGACGGGAGTAGTTCCGGAGGACTGTAGGAGGGCAGATATCATCCCACTTCACAAAAGTGGTAGCAGGGAGGAGGCTAGCAATTACAGGCCAGACAGCCTGACTTCAGTGGGGGGTAATTAACAGAATCACTACTGAAGGAAAGGACTGTGAAATATCTTGAATCCAGTGGTTTACAAGACCCGAGGCAGAATGGATTCACTTGGTGGGGGGTCATGTCAAAACAAATCTGATAGATTTCTTTGACTGGGTGACCAAGGAATTAGATCAGGGTGGGGCAGTGGATGTGGCCTACCTACAATATATTTCAGTAAAGTCTTCGACACTGTTCCACATAGGAGACTCATAAGCAAGTTGGGCAGCCTAGGAGTGGGTCCAAAGGTGGTAAACTGGGAAAGAAATTGGTTGGGGGATAGGCAACAGAGGGTGGTGGTGAAGGGAGGGTGACCAGTGGGGTGCCACAAGGATCAGTACTGGAACCAGTCATTTTTAATGTCTTTATTACCAACACTGGAGAGAGGCTAGACGGGAAGGTATGCCTTTTTACAGATGACACTAAGATCAGCAATAGGGTAGACACTCGGGGGGAGCGGGAATGAATAGAGACCTAAGAAAGCTAGAGGAGTGGTAAAGAGTGTGGCAACTAAGTTTCAACGTGAAGAACTGCAAAATCATGCACTTGGGGCACAGAAACCCAGAGATGGAGTACAAAATGGGAGGAGTGGTACTGATGACCACCAAACAGAAAAGAGACCTGAGGGTAATCATATCGGATGATCTAAAGGTGACCAAACAGAGCAACAAGGCAGTGGGAAGAGATAGTGGGATGCTAGGGTGCACTGGGAGGGGAAACACTAGGAGAAAGAGGGAGGAGGTGGTGATACCGCTGTATATCGATCACTGGTGAGACCTCAGCTAGAGTACTGGTCCAGTTCTGGAGACCATAACTCCGGAAGGAAATACACAAAGTGGAGGCAGTCCAGGAGAGGGCAACTAAAATAATGCAGGGTCTGCATCAAAAGCCCCATGAAGAAAGACTAAAAGAGCTGAATATGTACACCCTGGAGGAAAGGAGGAAAGGGGGGGTATGATAGCGACTTTCAAATACCTCACGAGTATAAATAAGGTTCAAGAGGGAAGCATTTTTCAGAATAAAAGATGCTCAAGACCAAGGGGTCATGCCATGAAGCTGGAAGGGGGTATACTAGGGAGATGTAAGGAAGTACTTCCTTACTGAAAGAGTGGTGGATGCCTGGAACAGTCTACCAGCGGAGGTGGTGGGGGCAAAAATTGTAACAAGATTCAAGAATGTATGGAATAGGCATAAGGGAACTTTAGCGGTAAGGAAATGGGGGGGAGCTGGAGATCAAGTAGAGTCTGCAGTGTTACTATAGGTAGGGAAAATTAGCAGACTAGGTGGGACAGACGGTCCTTATCTGCCTTCAAATTCTATGTTTCTACATTGTGCCCCCCCCTTGTCTCTTTACACTTACCACTGCATTCAAATCCTTCATAGTTATGATAAAACAACATTTTATTTGTAATACAATATTTATATTGAATAGTCTTTCATACAAACTGTATCCCATGCAAACTGCACAGAAATTATATTGCTAGAGAATTGTGCTCACACAGGACTGGAATGGAGGAGGTCAGATATCGCGTATTTGGGCTGCATGAGGCCTAAAGCCTTTCTCTGCCACCAACATCTATGCTTCTATGTATGTTTCTATATTTTGTGCTTGTTTTGAGGTTTGAAACTAAATAATGTACTTAGGTGGGGATATCATAGTGCCTGAGGTTCTTAGTTTGACTACCTTTTTAAATAAGACACCACTGATATGAATGGACTGTCCACAAAAATCAACACAATTATTAATGCATCATTAACATTTTAGTTAAGAAGGCAAGTGATGTCACCATTCAAAGGAGGAAACTGGGGAAGGGGGTCTAGATATTTAGCGAGTAATATATATTTCTTGCATGTGCCCATGATGTTTTCTGAGGAGAAATAATTCAATAACCTCTCTGACTTAAACCTTGATAAAGGGACAGGGAAAATTCAATATTTTACTGAATCATATGAACTATATTCTCTTACAAATAATTACTTTTACCATATATACTGCTGTATTACAATATAATGTTGCTGTCAACTTGTGTGTTATAAAATCTTTCAATAAAAAATTAATTAAAAGAAAAAAAGGAAAAGGGCTCCCTTATGACCACACACACACACTTAATGATTTGTTTGAGTACAGTTGGAGCTTACTTGAAAATCAGCTGTATTATTTCCAATCTGGTTAACGTTCGGCAAAGACCCTCCATAATACTGAGCACGGGTCTGTGCCAGATGCAACTGTTGAAGCTTCTGAAACTGCACCTGAAAGAGAAAAAAAAAATAAACATCTGATTAAAGTTCATACTGTGGTCGTTTAAGAAAAACTGAAGGCAGAGATGCCCATAATGTTTTCCATCCAATGTCCCTTATCTGTAAGCGGAACTCCTATTGAGAAGCCACTTAACGATAAAAATCATCTTGTTTCTGCTAATGATCCTCTCCAGTGGAAGGGCATTCCAGGTTCCTATCACCCTTTGTGAAAAGAAGTATTTCCGGTTGTTGGTGTTATACTTACACCTATGTAATTAGTTATGTAAAGTTACAGGACTGTGTATACGTCATTAGGGATTCCTCGTCCACTCTGGAAACCTGGTCTGTAAAACAGCCTATGCTTTCCAATGCAGGCAGATTAAAGGACACCTCAAAACACAGCAAACTTCTCAGGACTGGATGCAACTTAAAAAAAAAAAAAAAAAAATAGAACTTGTTTTCATCTGGCTTAATCATTAGGAAAAGAAAAAAGTGTGGGGTGTGCTCTAATAACTCACTCTACATGTAGGCTGGAGTTATGAGGCAAAGCCAACTGACTTCAATCGCCCATCAAGTGGGTTAATAGAGAACAACCCATAAACCCTCAAGTGTGAACACTGGTATTGCTATTTGTAAGTAAACTGTAGACGAAAAAGACAAAAGGGAAAAAACTTGCGAAACTACAGTGTACAACATGCACCTGAGGGCTGCTGCTTGTGATGCCATTAACCCAGATTCGGGAATGAGTTCGGAACATCAAAGGACCAGACAGGGGAGGAGGACTGAGGATGCTCACCTCTTTGGGAAGGGAAGGCTGTAGACTCCACTGCCTTACAGATACTTGGGTGACGACAGATGGCGGTACAGCTGAAGCTGCCACTGGGAATGACAACACCGACTAGCTCTGGTGTCTGCCGACATGCATATGTGTGCACCTTTGAGCCCTTGTCGGCAACATCCTGCAGGCAGGGTTGAAAAATGAAAAACCCCACAAGCGCACAGAACGAAGCTGGCACTCTCAGGTCCCGATGAACTGGCCATACTCTTCCCCTCCCTTAACTATACTGTTTAATGGGGAGCTGTGGGTGCAGGATCCCCTGAAGACCATACCTCAGAGAGGTAAGTATGGGGTAAGAAGAGGTGGGTATGAAGAAGAGATGGCAAGGATGAAGCTGGGAGGTCCCCTAGCAGAGGAAGGACCTCTCCGGTGAACAGACCAAGGCAGGACAAGACAGCAGCACCTTTGTCGAATGAAGTACACCATCATCTATTAGCATGGCCAAAAAGGAAGAGGCTGCCTTCAACAGATCTTCAAATGTTTGTACTTCCCTGCAGCCACAACCACCTCACGTGGGACATGGATGGAAAATGAGATCCTCCTAGGCAGGTGGGAGAAAGACTCCAAATCCTCTGATGGGTCCATGTCCTCCCAGCTCTCCTTGTCCGAACCAGACATATCAGCATCTGAACTATGTCTGGGTCCTCTCAAGCTAGTCCTGCTATCAGGCTGCGCACAGCTCAACTCTGTATTCCACGACAAAATGCCCACAGCACCCAAAAGCCTGCCACAGGTGGCCAACCTGGGAGTGAAGTATGGGAAGTTTTGGCAAAGGCACTACCAGTTCCACCGTTGAAGAGGGGGCTACCAGGGTAGTGCCATAAGGCCCTGCCAGGGGCTAAGGAACCAATGGAAGTGAACCCAGACTAGCAACTGACTTCGGAACTTTTTGGATTGTTGCCCGCTAGGGCCAAGTACTCCATGCCCTTCTACAGGACAGAAGTTATAATCTCTATAGTCATATTCCTTTCCACTTCCAAATGATGGTATCAGAGGTGTGCATGAAGATCGGCTGAGCTGGATCAAGACCAGCATCGATATTTGCAGCCTTGATACCTATCGATGCCTCTTCAGCTCTTTAGGCATTGATGAGAAGGGCAGGAGGAGCTCCTGGATGACTGGGAGCACCACCTCAATCTATGGGATAAAGTAAAGGATCTGGAGCAAAACCTTGTTTTTTTTCCTCAAATCGGGGGAGGGGGGTCTGCAAGGAGACAGGCGCATTAAAAGGACCCTCAACTCCCAAGCATCAGACTCACCCCCCCCGACCAGTCCCACATGGATGGGACTCTTCCCAATTCCAACCCCAAAAGTGTCCTTCTTGGGGGACTGCCCCAGACAGACAGCCTCTAGAAATGACTGGTGTCCAGTGACAACCACCTTAAGCTGTGCAGTCACAGGTGTTACCACAACAAGATCGACCAACCAGATGTCATCAATATCCTAAGTGGGCAAGGCCAGTTCAGGACCTCAAGGGTCAACCAACTATTCGACGTGTCCACTGGAGCATTTGCTCTCGAACACAGTCTGGTGGATAATGAGTCAGTGCACCAAGAATGATGCACGGAGTACTGTATATTCGATGTTACTACTGGTCAGTACATCACCACAGCAAAAAACAATACTGATTAATTATCAGACCATATCACTGCACAGAAAATTAGATTATAATATATATAAAAAGCCAAAATGTGTTCTAAAGAGAGTAATTCACATAACTGTGTGTTGTAATACTATACTGCTTAGGGGATATAAAAAATGTTTTACACAACATGCTAGTAGAACTTTACCTTGCTGTCAATAGGAAAGTGGAAAGGGAAAGGGGAAACTGTTTAACCAGGAAAGGGACACTGTCGGGAGCTTGTTTGCGCGCACCTGGGAGCACATGAAGTTAAGCGACTTGCTCAGGGTCACACAGTATGCAAGTGGGGATGATGGGATTCAAACCCAGGTCTCCAGGTTTGCAGCTCAGTGCCTTTTACCACTACACTATACTGTCTCCCAAATAGCTAGCCATCGGTCACTATCTACAGCATCTACGATTAATGTATGGCATTCTACTGTCACATAGATGCATGGTTATGGTGTATTATTTGTATCTGTATGTACTTACTGTTACAAATTTAACTGTGTTTATTTTTGAATACTTTGAAACTGACAGTGTAAAGTTGACATCACACTGTGAAACATACTAAGGGACCTCACAGTAAATGAGCCTGTGGCTCAGTTGTGTGTACATATCCCCGTTCATTATGAGATGAATACAACTATTCCACTGCTGCTGCTGCTGCTACTGCTGCTGCTACTACTACTACTATTTCCCAGATAGCTAAAGGACCTTGGTTGTACCTCTTGCCTTAACCCACCCAGGCTTCCCAGGGCATCCAGTCATGACAGAAACACTGCGCATCTGTCAAGTCTTATTTTTTTTACAAATCAATCCACTGAGGATTTATTTCACATCAGAGGTCAGCAAAACACAAATAATGTTGTGTAACATCTTTCGCATAAACTGTATCCCATGTACTTCACAGGGCACACGCTGTGCAAAACAAAAAAGTGTTTGATCAGGCAATAAATCAGTTCACACAGGAAAGGATGTACTGATTACTGAATACCAGACATTAGTAAACTGAAGCACTGGAAATGACACAGCAGATTACAATTTAGTAGAACAGTGCACAGAACTGGCAATCTATGGTTCAACAGAAATCAGTATCAGTGCACTAGGAATGATATGTTGATTTTGCGCCAAAAATTGATACTTAAAGCAGCAGTGCAACAAAACTGGGGATACAATTTCACCCTAGCGTTTTTTCACTATAAAAGATTTCAGGCATCTTCCAATTCTATTTGGTGGTAAAATTTTCTAGTTCAATCTCGTTGACAGGCTGAGTAGGCCAGACTGGTTCAGGAGCTCTAGCGTCAACCGAACAACAATTCAACATGTCCAACAAGGCATTCACCCTCAAATACGGTCTGGTGTTAATGAGTTAGCACTCTCACAATGATATACAGAGTACTGTATACCTGTTCCTACTTGTCAGTATATCAGCATAGCAAGAAAGACAAATACCAGACCTTAGCACTGCACAACAATGCACAGACACTGAGATGATCTGTGTCACATTTGAGTTTTAAATGGAATAATGCGCATCAGGGTCTGCTGTAATACCGTACTTCCCAGGTGGCTTAAGGCCACTGACTGTGCCTTTTTCCTTAACCCACCCAGGCCTCACAGGGCATCTAGTCATGACAGAAACACTGCACACCCGTCAAGTCATACTTTTCACAGATCAGTGCACTGAGGATTAATTATGCATCAGAGGTCAGCAAAAACACGATACAATCATGTCTGTGTAAAATCTTTTGCAAAACTGTATCCCATATGCTGTACAGGGCTTGTACTGTGCAAAACAAAAAAGAAACAGTTTAATCAGGTGATAAATCAGTTCAGTCAGGAAAGTATATATCGAGTCTTGAATATCAGACATTAGTGAATCGAAGCACTAAGAATGACACAGATTATTTAATGGGTAGAAAGAATGCTGAATTCTGACTGGCTGAGAGCTGCTTTCAGCTGGGCCGTTATCCCAGCACAACGGCCCAGTTTAAAGTATTATGTTTAAAAATGCATAACATTTACTAAAAATGACCCATTTCATAATCGCAATAAGGCACTCCATGAGGTGTGTTATGGTGGACTAACGGCCCTTCTCGGGTGGTGGAAGCCCTCGGCTATGCCTTGTGCTTCAACCCACCCTGAGGTGGGCCATTATCCCACCGTAGCACACCCAGTCATGCCTTATTGCTTAATTACAAACTAGCAAAGCAGTGCAAAGAACTGGTGATCTATGGTATATCAGAAGTCAGTACATCAGTGCACTGGGAATTCTATGTTGAGTTTGTGTCGAAAATTAGTAATGACGTGCAAAGGGATTGATGTCATTTATCATAGTGTAACCCCCCTACAAATAGGGGTTCTTGAAAAATCTTCCTTGAGCTTGCTTAAATGCTCACTGCCAGGCTGGTGTTCTGCGTTTTAGCAGATTAAATGTATTGCCAGAGAGTGCCTGTATAGCCTAGGTGTACTGTCTCTTTAAGAGCTGCCTGGATTGCAGTCTTAATTAATCTAAAAGGGAACTCTGTTAGAAGATATGCTTGTTTGCTGATCATTTGTTAGAGTAGTAATAATATTGCAGTTTGTTATAACCTGCCTTCTTTGCAGCATGGACTGTTCTGTTTATCTCCACCAACTTGGCCCAGGACTGTCAGAATGGACCAATCAGTACTGTTGGGACTCTAAAATGGAGCCTGCCTACAGGGGCTTGGTGGGGTCAAAACCTGCAGGAATTGTAGTTTTTGCATTTTGGCACCTAAAATAACCTGGAGGAGGAGCCCTTGTTGTGACTGACAGACAGATCAGCCAACCGAACCTTTTGGATCTTGGGGAAATTCCCAAGCTGCTTGCAGCTAGTTTCAGTTCTGAGTTGGGAAGTGAAGAGATAACAGCTTGAATGATTCAAGCAGCAGCCCCAGTGTAGATTCGCGTGGGAGAACTGTGGAAAGGCCCGAGTTTTGGCCTGCATGCCTGCCATCCCTGAGAGGGAACTTGTGCCTTTTTCTGACTGAATCCGAACTTGGAGAGTGAAGTAAGCCACTGAATTGTGACCAGGCTCCTATCTGAAGAAGACCGAAGATTCGCTGAATGCAATTGGCCTGCCTGGACTTCCAGCCACCTCTGAACTCCCGGATTGTGCAGAGACTCTGTAACTGCCACCGGAGAGCCTTCTGCCTGGTACAGAGTAATTTCCTTACATGTGAATGTGTTGTGTGCTTATAGTGGGTCGTGATTTGGTTCCCCACTGTGGTTTGAACTGTGTTCTGCTTGCTGGAAGCTGCATTAGAATTTCCTTACGTGTAAATGTGCTGTCTGCTGCTAGCGGGTCGCGATTTTTTATTTAGTTTTATTTAGTTTTTGTTGACCAGGTAAGTGCACTAGACAAATCCTGCATATTTTCAGGCACGATCCGGGGGAGGGGGATACAGACGAATACCAACTGACCTTGAACCAGATTACGCTGTTGGTGGTATTTTTTTTAGTGAATGAGGGAAATTTGGCCAGGACACCGGGGAAATTCCCCTACTCTTTTCGATAAGTGCCATGGGATCTTTAACATCCACCTGAACTACCACCAATCCATGCAGATGGGACCTCAGTTTAATGTCCCATCCGAAAGATGGCACCTCAGAAGTGCAGCACCCCTCTCATGCTGTACTACAGTGTCAGTACTGGGATATTAACCCAAGTGCCAGATGTGGGACCTGAACCCACAGCCCTCTGATCTCCCGACCTCAGAGGTGAGTGCGCTACCTACCGAGCCACTGAAACTGCCATTTGGTTCCCCACTGTGGATTGAACTGTATTCTGCTTGCTGAAAGCTGCATCCAGACCCACGGACTAAATCCAAAATCATCTCCATTGGGCCTGGGCCTTGCCACACTGGCCCAGCCTGACTACCCGCTGCACAGAGAAAGCCATCGATGAGAGACCTGCCTGGGGATCAGCCCCCTGCTCAACACTTAAACAGGAACGACATCTCGGTGATTTGTGTGGGCCCCACTTTTCCAGGCACTCCAGCTCAACAACCTGCAGTCTCGATTTCGTCCTTCCTGTCTCCAGTATTGGGTATCGTGAGCAAACATCAGGGTAGCTCCCTGCAACAACAGCTAAATCTAAAGTGTTGTCATCTGATTGTCTGGTTGCTTTTTCTTTCACAAACTGAGCCCTCCAGCTCCGGATTACAAATAGTGTGTGTTGTGCATGTTGCTTTCTTCCATCACAGGGCCCCAACCAGCTGCAACATTCCTGGCTAGCCCATTGTCTCCACACGTGAGTACCCAGAGGTGCGACTGTGTGGGGACTTAAAGCGCATGCATAACTGTTTGATTAATACAGCCTTTAAGCCAATCAACCTGATTACGCTCCTTCCATGTTCAAGTCCCCTGAATAAATCAGATCTGACTTTTTTGCTGCATTTAACCTGACTGTGGTTCCAGTTTGTGCCAAGAGTACTGTACTGTTGCTATTTACTGTGCATAACCTTGTTTTACAGGGGGTTCCCAGGGTCGAGCCAGAGGAACCAGCCCTGGCAGTAAGTGCAAACAGTGTGGGTACTGGTATGGTGTACAAGGGGTACTACGAAAGTGATTATTGAATATTGCTTAGGCCACTAGAAGGGAAAGAGGGGGGTTACAGTGTCCCGGAAGGCTGTGCCCAGGTTAGTTTAACCATTACCAACCCTGACATCTGGGTGGAGGGACCTGTTTCGAACTCAGGCCCCTTAACTTGCTACTAGCCATGCAGGCAGGGGTAGTTGCCCTTGGGATAGCGCCACCAAGGAGTTACAATAGCATGTCATGTTAGTATTCCACTGCACTGGGCTTGACATAATAATCATGACAGATAAGAAATTTATACACCAGCACACTGACACTGAAGATGTTAGTAGATGACTGGAATTATGTGAAATAAAGTATACCCAAATGAACGTCATAAAGCAGTAACAGCACTGAGCAATTCTGGGGACAGTTATAAATCATGAGAGCAAAGCATGAGTGGTTTAAATGTATCACCAGAACCCACAGATGTCATTATAATCTTATATGTACACCTCTTGTGTATTTTATTCGTCTTAACCTCACACACACACCAATCTGTCAGTCCACCTATACCTGCTCTTATGTCATTCACTGGCTATGGTGTTTTATTTTCACTTTTGGTGTGTGAGGCAGAAAGTACATAGGAACTTGCATGTGCAGCTTTATTACTGGCGTGTTCCTTCACCAGAACTACCCAATTTAAAGAAATGACACAGAACTCATGGATTATAAGGCTGCAAACGCCTGTATTTTATAAGGCAGTTAATATTCAAAAATATTATATATTGATTATAGCACATCAAATGTTACTACAACAGTACACTGGGACAGATATATTGAACACAGAGTATCAGACATTAGAACACTAGTGTACTGGGTTGATATACTGATTATTATATTGTACAATAGACAATGAAAATCTAGCACTTTTAGCCATGGGTAAATCCCATGACAACCCAAGCAAAAACTGCAAGTCAGCCACGATGCCAATACCAAATAAAATCACTACGCCTGTTCTGAAACACAAATTCAAAACAATGTTGCCACCCTTTTCCCCTCTGCTTAGAGAAACAGCTAACCCAAAGACATCAAAATGTGTCTCAACCGTAATTTTGCGGCACCAGACGCTCACACCTTGCTCTCTCGCCTGCCATTCCTTATCACAAATTGAATGAAAAAGGAAAAAAGGCCAGCTGCTCATACTTTGCTCTCTCAGTTTCAGCTGCTGCTCTCAATTTCAGAATAGACTCCATCACGGCTCACTCTAGTTCACAAAACGAAACCTGCACTGCTCGCTCTTACTTTCCTGGCCCACTCACAAGCTTTCCCTTCCTAACAGAAACTCATTCTTTTTTTTTTTTTTGTAATATAGAAAAACTATGACTGCCAGAGTTGGAGGGGTGCCTGGAGTGCCTCGCAGTTCTTGTCCTGACTCCTGGCTGCTGGGGAAGGGGTGGAGGTGGGGTAATATTTAACCTACATTTTAATATAAATCAAGAAAAAAAAACTAAAAAAAATTTAAAATTTGTTTAACATTCTTTAATTTTTATTGTAGAATCACAATAATGCACAACACGGTGTGGGTTGTTTTAGGATTCGCCTACTGTACCATGCTAGACACTGTTTAGAAGGGACAGGGAAGGTAAAAAGGGAGAGGGGGTGGCCCTGTATGTCAGAGAAGGCATAAAGGCTACAGACATACAGGGAAGACGGGGGGCGGGGGGCCGAGGTAATGTGAGTCACCCTTGAACCAGGAAATGGCACAGCAATACGTACAGGGGTGAACTACAAACCTCCGGCACAGAGGAAGGAAGTGGGCATGCTACTAGTGGAGGAAATTCACGACATGGCAGCTAAAGGTGAAATCCTGTTGAATGGAGATTTCAATATGCCAGATATGGTTTGGACCACCCAGGCAGCTGCTTCAGCCAGAAGCACTGCCATCCTGGAATCCCTGCAGAGGGTTAGACTCAGACAGCTGGTGCATGAGCCCACCAAGGACAAATCGATTCTACACCTGGTATGGACAAATGGGAACAGAGTCGAAAAATCCAGGTGGAAGGGCAGCTGGGATCCAGCACTCACCACATGGTGTGGTTTGACATGGAGACAGGGACTCAGTTAAGCCACATAAGGGCACAAGTATTAGATTTCAGAAGAGCGGATTTCAATGAAATGGCAGATGTTTAAGAGCAGCCCTGGATAAGGTAGAGATGGTGGAGGAACAGTGGGGACTAAAATGAGCCATTATGGAGGTAACTAACCAATGCATTAGGATAGTGGCCAAAGGGAAAAGAAGAAATAAACCACTATGGTTCTCTAAAGAGGTGGGAGGCAAAGTAAGGGCTAAAAGAGCAAGTTTTAGGAAGTATAAGTGGACCCAAAAGGAGGACAGGGAGGTGTACCTTGAATGTCTAAGAGAGGCAGGGAAGGCTGTTAGGAAAGCCAAGGCACAGACAGAGGAGGGTTTAGCACGGACTGTGAAAAAAAGGGGACAAGACATTCTATAGGAACATCAGCAAGAGAAGAAAAACGGGGTTGTGAGACTCAAAGGGGAGGAGGGAGAGTGCAAGGAGGGGGATCTAGACAAGGCAGAAATACTGAACAAATACTTCTGTTCAGTATTCACCTAGGAAAGAGAGGATCAAGGACCACAGTTGGGGAGCAGAGGCAATCTGAAGGGGGGTTAGCAATGGACACCAGTCCATTAACAGTGGAGAGAGTTCGGGAGGAACTCACAAAGCTGAAGGTGGATAAAGTCATGGGGCCAGATGACTTACACCCGAGGCTATTAAGGGAGCCGCGGAGGGAACTAACAGCGCCTCTGGCCACCCTGTTTACAGAGCCACTCAACACAGGCGTGGTTCCAGAGGACTGGAAGAGGGTGCATGTAGTCCCACTGCACAAAAGTGACAGCAGGGTGCAAACGGGGAACTACAGGCCAGTCAGCCTCACCTCAGTGGTGGGGAAGATCATGGAGACACTGCTGAAAGAAAAGATAGTAGCACACTCTGAATCCATTGGCGCCCAGGATCTGAGGCAGCATGGATTCACATCAGGAAGGTCTTGTCAAACTAATCTGATAGATTTTTTTTATTGGGCGACTAGGGAAGTAAATCAGGAAGGGGCCGTAGACGTCACCTACCTGGATTTCAGCAAAGCCTTCAATACTGTCCCACACAGAAGGCTGGTTAACAAGATGAGTAGTCTGGGCATGGGGCATAAGGTGATACAATGGGTTAGAAACTGGCTGACGGACAGAAGGCAGAGGGGTGGTGGTAAATGGGATCTAATCCGGGGAGAGAGGGGTGACAAGCAGAGTGCCACAAGGATCAGTACTGGGACCAGTCCTGTTCAATGTCTTCATTAGTGACACTGCAGAGGGGCTGGATGGAAAGATCTGCCTGTTTGCAGATGACACCAAGATCTGCAACAGGGTGGATACTCCAGAAGGGGTGCAGAAAATAAAGAGGGATCTGGAGAAGCTTGAAAGGTGGTCGAAGGTGTGGCAACTGAGGTGTAATGCGAAAAAGTGCAAGATAATGCACCTGGGTAGGGGGAACCCTGGGGAGAGCCACAGGATGGAGGGGAGGTACTGACAGTCACCAAAGAGAAGGACGACTTAGGGGTTATCATATCTGATGACCTTAAGGTATCAAAGCAGTGCACAAAGGCTGCAGGGAGGGCCAGTGGCATGCTAGGGTGCATAGGCAGAGGTATTACTAGTAGGAGGCAGGAAATGGTGTTGCCATTGTATAAAACACTGGTACGGCCTCACCTGAAGTACTGCGTGCAGTACTGGAGACCACACATACATAAGGACATAAACAAGGCAGAGGCTATCCAGAGAAGGGCGACAAAGATGGTGCATGGTTTGCACCACAAAACATATGAGGAGAGACTAAGAGACCTCAATATGTACTCACTGGAGAAGAGAGGAGAGAAAGGGGTGCCATGATAGAAACTTTTAAGTACCTCAAGGGCATAAACAAGGTGTAGGTGGGAGATCTTTTCCAATGTAGAAAAGATGCCAGAACGAGGGGGCACAATATAAAATGGGGGGGGGGATTAAAAGGTAAAGTGAGGAAGTTTTTCTACACAGAGAGGATGGTGAATGCTTGGAATAGTCTGCCACAAGAGATGGTAGGGGCAAGCACAGTGGAGGAGTTTAAACATCCCTAAAACATGCACAGGGGAACCTTGGGCAGGAAGGGAGTGATGAAAAGCCATTGACCTCTTAGGGTGAGTGGATGCATACGTGTATAGGGCCTACGGGCAGACTGGATGGGCCTAGCGGTACTTATCTGCCAACAATTTCTATGTTTCTGATGCGGTCTAAATCACTCAGCCTGCAGTCTCGTGACACTGTACCAGATGTGAGTAAATCCCACAACAACCTACACCCTGTCGTGCATTACTGATTTACTATGTCAGACAGAGACCCAGATAAACGGACTACTTACCTATTGTACTCGCCAATTTTTAAGAAATACTCTTTAAAATATTTTTTGATTACATAAACTCATCCCAAACCTTGGAAGCACTCCATAGATGCATCAAAAGGAGCGTTTTTTCCAAGTTTACTGCACGTTTACTCATCAAAATTATATTTCATTCACCTAAAATGGTGAGTACATTACTCCTGAATGCTGACATTATCTAGAGCACTGATGTCGGATATACATCATTATACAATTGGGGGGGGGGTCTAAAAATTCTCTCTCCTAACTGGTCGACTGACACTATATTCTGTGGGGGTAATTTCTGCATAACGTACCATTCAAATGCACACAGTAGGTACAGTAAAAATAAATCACTATACACTCCCAAGGGAACTGTAAATGCCACCATCTCTGTTCCTGCTAACTAGCACCACTAAATGTGAATCGCTCGCATTTCAGTTATAATCGTTCTCTCACAGCGCTCAGCTGTCATGCTGCAGTCAGCTCTCTTGTAGTTTAGAGCCGTGCACTCTTGGCCATACCTTGCTAGCTCTCTTCACCGCTCATCCACTTGCAAATACAGGGGTATAGGATGGCTTCTGCCCAATAACAATGAATTATTTGGTGCAGGAGGATGGATATTTTATTAAAATCAGCATAAAAAAAGCTTTTTCTTCACTTTTTGTGTATTTCTCATGTTCTAATTGTATAAGCTGAATAATCCACAACAGGCTGTGGGTTGGGCTGGGATTTACCCACACCTAGCCTTTTTGGTCACTCGGCCTGTGGCTTCATGACTGAACCACACCAGATGTGGGTAAATCCCAGCCCAACCCACACCCTGCTGTGGATTATTCCATAAGTATACTGGAATGACAAAATAATCATGCAGTATCAGACATAAGTACAATATATCCGTGCACTGGCAGGACTGATATTCTTAGTGTACTGTTTGCACGGGCATGCCTTCTAGTTTCCCTATTTTTGCCCTTTTTTAACATCCCCTGCTTTTACGGCACCAATCTCCCTAAAATCATCAGAATCAAAGAACAACCTGTTCCTCCTGTCTTTACTTTAGCAATTTAAATTGCTAGGCATATAAGTGCCCTGTAAAAATCTCCCCGATTTTTGAGGTCAAAATCAGATCATCTCCCTCAATCAAGGAGTGGAGAATTGAAGCTCTGCTGGAATGACGTATAGATTATAATGTATATCAGAGATCAGTGTGGTGTATCAGTGTCATGTTTGGTATATTGATCAAAGTACAGCAAATGATATATTTATGATTCTGCAGCCCATTTTCTAACAGAACTGATTACTATTACGTATGCAACTGGGCTGACTTAACTGACTGTGATCAGTGATTACAAGGGAGTCAGCAGTAGTGCCTAGATTAGGGTAGAGCTTTGAGCCCCCGACTGGACTGGCAGACATGGGTTTGAAATCCAGAACTATCCCTTAAATGCTGCGTGACCTAGAGGAAATCACTGAAACTCTTTGTGCGCACAGAACATAGAAATGAGGTTCGTCTCAGTGTGCTTTAGGATTTGATTGCAGCATATTTAGTCGTCGGCATTCCATGTCAGTTCGTTACCAGGTATTTCACAATGCAGCCTGTTTATCAGTACAGTGATTGCCTCGTAGTGATATTCTGATTAGTGGAAAGTATGCCGTGGGACTACCACAGACCTGTTGCTCACACTTTGCTAACGACTTGTAACCTTCCCGAAATAATATTCTAAAGAAATGCAAATTAATAAATCAATGCGTCTTGGGGCTGCGGTCACTGCTCACCCTGGACAGCGTCAGGTCCGTCATCAGCTGTTCAAAGGCCCGCGTCTCCTCGGCTTGTTTCTGATTGTGCAGGGCGATCTTCTCGCTGAATTTCCGGGGGTTGGAGGCACTAGATCCCGGGGCGGCCGCCATGGCGCAGGCCGCGCAATGCCAGTGTGGTTCGGGACTCCCGTTTTGGGGTTCGTTGCCCGGCTGCGGGGGAGTGCCCGTGCCCGGAAGGATCAGCGCGCTGTGTGGCGTGGTCCGGCCCTAGGGCTCAGTTCAGCGCTGGTTCCACCCGACCATGCCCGCTGGCAGCTACTGCTGCTCGCACCAGGGACGCCAGTCGCTGTTGCTGCTGGTGCGTTTACCTCGACGGGCCGGTCGAGGCGCTGCAGTCTACCGGGGCGGTGACGGGCGGAGACTGATAAAGAGAGGTTGTAGTTGCCCGGGTCCCCGTTTTACCCGCCGGCCGTCACCGACCGTACCATCCGACCCCACAATAACACACACACAAACACTCTTGCTGCTTGGCACAGAGGCGCTATGTTCTTGTCAAGCGAGGCGGGAACTCTCTCTATACTCCGTCCTGCCTCCGACTCGCAGTCAGTCGGGCCCGGCCCCCAACTCACCCACCGCCCGTCTCTACTAGCATTCCAGTCCGACCGACCCCACAATCACACCTCTTGGCATTAAAATGTGTTGCACTGGCCTTTAAAATGAGCAAATGGCCAGAATTAATAGCAAATTTTTATTTAAAAAAAAGTTTAAGAATATTGGGCATCGTATAAGGTGTGTTAAGGACTGTTTCTACCGGGTTATTTTTTTTAGTATCAAATAGTTTGTATGTCCAGGAATAGCTTTAACATTATAGGGAACCTCACTAACTCTTCACGGAGGAAGGGTAAAATGCATATAGCACTCTGCTAAATTCACAGCAGCTGAGAGATGTGGACAGCGCACTTTAGACACTTTGTCCGTCACCGAGAAACGGCGTACTTTACAGTTCTGTTTGAGAGCGGGGAAGAGTAGCCAAGTTAAGTGTGCAAAGAGTCGGACAGCACTGGCCTTAGTAAGCCCCTCACTACATACGTTCCCTGCGCCCCATCCCCATTAGACACAGACGCCACCCTGACAACGGCACAGTCCCAGTTCGCTGGATCCGCACACCACACTGCCTTCCCCCCATTCACACTCCATAAATTCCCTTCCCACGCTTCGCAATTTAAAAATTTCATATGTACAACACGCTGTCCCCACTCACACTCTGTTCATCACAGACATTTGCACGCTCAGTCAAGCCCCCCAACATACTGTACACCTGTGCAAGCTGTCCCTGGTTAGGAGGGACCTCCCTCATTTCACCCTTCAAAATTGCTCTGTCCCTCATGAAAGAATTTATTACCATTTAGAGAATATGTTGTAAACTCAGTCTTTAAAGCAGAAATTAATAATATTCCAAGATGGTAAATCTAAAATAAATGTTGCACAAACACAGTAATTTCCACAGTGTTCTGAGCTTGTATTTATGTTTGAGGATGTGTCCCCCGTTATGATAGCTAGTCGCTCATTGTCCCTCAGGTTAAAATAGAATGTGATGGCAGATAAGGACCGCTTGGCCCACCTAGTCTGCCCATTTTCCTACCTAACAGATAAGCTGCAGATCCTAGTTAACCAACGGCTTACTTCCTCCTACCCCCCCACTAGGACTGCCTTATGTCTGTCCCATGCATTCTTGAATTCACCCACTGTTCTTGACTCCACGACCTCTTCAGGGAGGCTGTTCCATGCATCCACAACCCTCTCCGTGAAAAAATACTTCCTCACATTACCTCTGAGCCATCCCCCCTCTATCTTCAAATTGTTCCCCCTTGTTCTTGCACATCTCTTTTTCTGAAAGATGCTACCCTCTTGGACTTTGTTGATTCCCTTGAAGTACTTGAAAGTTTCTATCATGTCCCCTCTCTCCCTTCTTTCCTCAAGGGTATACATATTAAGCTTTAGTCTTTCTTTGTATGTGTTCTGATAGAGACCCTGCACCATTTTGGTTGCCCTCCTCTAGACAGCCTCCATTCTGTCTATGTCTTTGCGGAGATGGGGTCTCCAGAACTGCACACACTACTACAAATGGGGTCTCACCAACTGTCAGTACAGAGGGGTAACAACTTCCTGTTTTCTACTGTTGATGCCTCTCCCTATGCATATCAGTATCCCCCCAGCCTTCCTTACTGCCTTCTCACATTGCTTACCCAACTTTAGGTCATCTGATATAATTACCCCCAGGTCCCTTTCCATTTTTACTGTTGTCAGTCTCTCACCCCCCATTGTGTACTCTTCCCTTGGGTTTTTGTTTCCCAGGTGCATTACCTTGCACTTCTTTGCATTGAATCTGAGCTGCCATACATCTGACCATTCCTCCAACCTTGCCAAGTCCCTTCTCATCCTTTCCACTCCATCTTGTGTATCAACCCTGTTGCAGATCTTTGTGTCTGCAAAGAGACATACTTTTCCTTCCAGTTCCTCTGCAGTGTCACTTATAAAGACATTAAAAAGGACCAGTCCTAGTACTGAACCCTGCGGTACCCCGCTAGTAAACTTCCTTTCTTCACTGTGGACTCCATTTACTACTACCCTTTGAGTCCTGTTGTCTAGCCAATTTTTTATCCAGGCTACCACCTTGGGACCCACTTCAAGGCTGGCTAACTTGTGTATTAATCTTTGTGTGGGACTGTATCAAATGCCTTGCTAAAATCTAGGTAGGCCATGTCCACAGCCCCTCCCTGGTCTACTACTTTGGTCACCCAGTCAAAGAAATCTATTAGATTCGTCTGACATGACCTTCCCATCGTGAATCCATGCTGCTTTGGGTCCTGTACCCCACTGGCCTCTAGGTACTCATCAGTTCTTTCCTTCAGAAGTGATTCCATCATTTTCCCTACCACTGAGGTCAAACTAACTGGTCTGTAGTTTCCTGCCTCTGTCCTGCTCCCACTCTTGTGAAGAGGAATCACATCCACCCTCTTCCAGTCCTCAGGTACCACCCCATCCTCCCATGATTTGATAAAGAGAGTAGTCAGCGGTGTCACTAGTTCTACCCTTAGTTCCTTTAGAATTCTTGGGTGAATCCCATCAGGCCCCATTGCTTTGTCCACTTTCAATTTTATTAGTTCTTTCAGAACCCTTTCTTCTGTAAATGGACTGATATCGACCCCCGTCTTCAGAGTGTTTCTCTTGTTTGGTTTATCTACCTCCCCCTCCTCTTCCTTTGTGAATACTGAGCAGAAATATTTGTTCAGTATCCCTACTTTTTCACTGTCACCCTCTACCCACATTCCCTCCCCTTTATTAAGCCTCAGTATCCCTCATTTGGTCTTTCTTCACTCCCTAATGTACCTATAAAAGGTCTTATCCCCCTTCTTAACAGAGTTGGCTATCCTTTCCTTGGTTTGGGCCTTTGCTATTCTGACTGCCTTCCCAGCCTCTTTCTGCTTTAACTGATAAAGTTCTCTGTCCTGCTGCTTCTGTGTTTCCTTATATTTCCTGAATGCTATCCTTTTCTCCTTAACCTTCCCTGCCACCTCTTTTGAGAACCATAGCGTTTTTTTCCTTCATTGTGTTTTGTTGATTTGCTTTACACAAAGGTTTGTTGCCTCTGTGATGGCTGTTTTGATTACTCCCCGTTGTTCCTCCACCCCTCTTTCTTTCCTGTTTGCTAGTGCTTGAGAGGTATGCACACACCGTCAGCATTTACATTACTTACACACCCCCTGTCTGTCATAGTTACACAACACATATAGAATAGTGGATGGGCGACCATCCACAACAGGCTGTGTTTCCCTCACAGGGAGTTGATGACATCATAGAGACCTCGAGAGCAAAGTTCAAGAGGTCTCACTGATGTCATCAACTCCCAAGAGTGAAACACAGCCTTAGTTGTGGATGGGCGACCATCCACTGTTTTAAATAGTATATGGTTCCATAAATATTTTAAAAAAGAAATGTTTCATTTTGACAAGGTATCATACCTTGTGTTTGTAGTCCTGCTTGGTCCTAGCCACTCAGTGTGGTCCCGCTCCGCTCCTTCACAGACTAGTGTCAGCCGTTATCCTACACTTCTGTCGACACTAAACACAATTGCTGCAGCAGTTATGAAAAAAAAAGACAAAATATCTGTTCGTCTCCTGCTTCCAGTGTCTGCTGCCTCTCCTCAGCTCCCAATTGCTGCGGCTTCTCCCCACTACCTCTCTCTCTTTCTCCCCTCGCAGTGGCTTCTCAACACTCCTGCTTGCTCTCTTTTCGGCACAACTTTTCTCCTCTCCCGCTCGCTCTCTCTCTTTATGGCACAGTTTATTTTAAAACAGTATAAAAAACAACATTTTGGACCTGAAACTATGGGAGGCTCTTCCTATCAAAAATAGGAAGCTTGCATTGCCACCAACAGTAGGAGAATCGGGCCGCCGTGTTACAATATTTTTTTCTCCTTAGGACCTCATGAAGAGAGTCAATCAGGTGGCAGGAAAAGGCTCAAAAGTTGTACTATCAATGTGACAGCAGAACGATAGTACAACAACTTTTTTGACCTTTGAACTGTCCTACAACAACATTTTGAAAGGATCTGAATTCTACCCACAATAAGCCTTAACCATATACTATAGTACAGCACACAACCCTTGACTGACACTTCTGCACCTGGTACAGCCAGCCTTAGCTCCAAACACCTGTGATGGTCAGAAACTAAAGCTGTTGGTTGGTTCTTGGACTGTCCATTATATCATAGCTTTATTTTAGCTAAAAAGGCACTGCTTGGCTTAACCCACCCCCCCCCCAAAAAAAACTGCTTCCAGCCTGTTGTCAGCCAGTACAGCACCAGGAGCATGGAAAGGCATGTTATGTGACTGGCTTTCTAGAGAATTAAACTGGGCAAGCACTCTTTCGCAGTAAGGGCTGCTGGCTAGCTAAACAAATTGCTTGAATCTCTGCAAAATCTCCAAAATGTTGCCCATTTCAGAGGATCTTTTGGGTTAGTTATTTACTGCAACTTAAGTGCTAATAACCTAACTGACTCTTGCCTGGTTGTGTTACCCCTGCTATGCTCTGCAACTGGCTTTGCTGTTTGTTAATGTTCTGTGACTGAATTCCTCTGGACTTTGTTTGAAGTACCATTTATGTATCTTATTGTATTTGCCTAGACAGTATTCCTGTTTTGTTGAGGTAAAGGTCAGGAAGCATAGGCAACCCAGGAGAAATCATAAAATTCACAAGTAACGTTTTTTTATTTTCAATAACAATAAAAATACAAAAATGACATTGTGCAGGATAGCTCTTATACAGGCAGTTCAAATGAAACAAATTCCTTCCTCTGAGAGTATTTCTAAATTGCAGTCTCTCTCTAAACAAAATCTTGCTCTTTTTATAGGATGTTTTTTTTCCTGGCAATTAAATTATGCATCCTGTTCTCATTAATATACATCTCCTGTTTTCACACACTGTCCCAAAACTTTGTCAGTTTTTTTCCTGTGACCAGTAGATTCTGTCTTCTTAACTGGTGCAACCAATTATAAAATGGACAATGGAAATCCTGCATTCTGATTGGTTGCTATTCATACATTAGAAGTGTCTAATGCATGGCTAGTAATAAGGTCAGGCAGTTACAGCCCAACAACAACAAACAAGTATCCTTAAGCCTAATGGAACTTTGAGGTTTGAAAATCCACCATTTTTTCTAGCTAGCCACACAGTAGCCAAAATCTGCCTAACTTCCATTCATTTGCAACTGAGCTGCCTTCCTTAAATTTTGATTTGAATCTCATTGATTAGCAGCTTCCACTATTTGTGGTGCTAGAATTGCCAGTAATCACCGTCCAAAAAGAGAAAACGATCATCAACAACAATTTTCAAAATGAAACCGCCACCGTATTTTCCTCCACAGGAGACCATGGCAGTCCATTGGTTCAACTCTCCTTATTAAAAAAAAAAAAACTCCACGTATAAAACGTTCCCTTATTTAACCAATTACAGTACCAGGTATTTTGTTACACTGTAACTATCCCGCTGCCTGCCTGCTCATAGTTCAGACTCGCATCCCGGCCCCTTTCATTCCCACTGGCTACTCCTAAGATCAAAGTAGCTCTTTCGCCCCCCCCACCCACCCCATCGCAGTCAAAGTATTTCAAGTGCTGTACCACCAACTGCACAGATGCTGATCAACTCTTATGCAGAGGTTTTTTTTGTTGTTTTCTTTTTTTTCTGTTTACCGATCCTTGTGGTCACACATTTCCTCTTAGCTGTCCACTTGACACTGGCTCGCACACATGGTATTGCCTCTCAAAGGAAGTTCATTATTTTAGCCCTGTTGTCTGCTCTTAAATGTTTACCCTGCCCTGTCACCAAATGCTCCACTGCTCGTCTTCTCTGTGTCCAGGCAGTCAGTTTATACTTCAAGCCAATTCAGTTCAAGGAAACATACAAAATAATAAATATAAAATTCCCCCTTTCACAATATGAAATCTGCTGCTTGCTAGTGCTCCTGATTGGGCTCAAAATGTAACTTAAAAAGAAAGCAAATTAAGGCTTGTGTGGGGTGGGGGATATCCTTCTATATTTCTGGATGAGGTGTTAACTATACTGTAGCTACAAAAGCCATAATAGGACAAATTTCCCCAAGTCAAAAAACATGCATACAGCTGATGTGGACAAAAGAACTATTTTATGGCAAATATATAGAAAGACTCTAATGTTTTATTATTTAAACCTAATAGTATTAATTTGAATAAACATATAAAATACAGAGTACCATTTTATAAGCACAATAAGACACTCCGGGAGTGTGCATTAGACATTTCTAATGCACAGCCAGGGGCTGAAGGCATTCGGCCGCACTATGCCCCTGGCCGTGTATTAGTCATGTCTAATGCACACACCCTCATGTCTTATTGCTTACTTAAGACATCCTGTCCCAAGGCTGATTTCCTATGGACAATTTTTGCAAACAAGCTTGTGGAGAATAAATCTCAAGGTTAACCCCCTGTATTCCAGGTAAACCCAAATAGATTTTTACAAACATTTCAATAATATAATCATATACATTTGCAAACCAAAAGATCCTGGTTTCACATACAGATTCATATTTATTTGCAAACATGCAGTAATGCAACATTTAGGGTTCCGGCTAAAATGGCAAAAATAGGGAAATATAGTTTTAGGGTTTCCAGCCCTAAAACCCCAACCCCACCCGAGACACAAATCAGGGGTGGAGTCTTCCTAGGGGTTGTCAACCCTAAAGCTGACCCCATTCTATACACTGCAAAAATATACACGACTCTGCTCCTGATTAGTTTTTTTTTGGGGAGGGGGTTGGGTTTTAGGATTGGAAACCCTAAAGCCACATTTCCCTACTTTTTTTGCTTTAGCCTGAACCCTGAATGCTGCATTAATGCAGTTTTTTTTTTTTTTGGCAAAGAATTGCCTTACATTTTGAGATAATATAATCAAATCCTTATTTTCATGTTGGAGCACACATCCATACTTTTACAGGTAATGTAATTGTATCCTTATTAGTCTGACGGAGGGCCCTGCACTCCTGTCCCATCTATAATTGCATAGATACATAGATACATAGACAGTGTCGGCAGATAAGGGCCTATGGCCCACCCAGTCTGCCCATTTAAGTTTGTAAGTTCAGTTTATGTTTTCCAGGAAGTCTGTTGCCCCTTACCCCTGACCTCCAGAATTCTTTATGTCTATCCCATGCATTCTTAAATCCCGTGATTGTTTCAGCCCCTCACCACTTCCTCTGGCAGGGTGTTCCACTTGTCCACCACCCGTTCTGTGAAGAAATTCTTCTCCATGCTTCCTCTGAATCGTCCTCCTCCAACTTCATCCCATGCCCTCTAGTCCTGGAACATCTTTTCGCTTAAAATAGTGCATTCCTGCACCCTGTTCCTCCTGTAAGATACTTGTATGTCTCTATCATATCCCTCTCTCCTCCTCTCCTCCAGGAGTACATGTTCAGTTTCTTCAACCTGTCCTCATAGGACTTGTGATGCAATCCATGCACCATCTTTGTTGCCCTCCTCTGAACCTTCTCTACCTGTCTATGTCCTTACGTAGAGGTAAGGTCTCCAGAACTACAGATGTACTCCAGTGCGGCCTCACTAGTGTCTTGTATAGTGGAATTATGACCTCCTTTTCCTGCTGGTGATGCCCTGCCTATGCATCCCAGCATCCTATTTGCTTTACCTGCTGCCTTGTCACCTGTTTCCCTGCCTTGAGGTCATCAGAGATGATAACTCCAAGATCCCTTTCCTGCTTGGTGCATGCTATATCCTCACCCCCAACTGATATATTGTGCCAGGGTTTTGTGCCCTATATGCATTATCTTGCACTTCCTTGCATTGAATTTCAACTGCCAAACTCCTGACCATTCTTCAAGTTTCTGCAGGTCCCTTCTCATTCTGTCTACACCCTCTGGTGTGTCTATTCTGTTACAGAGCTTTATGTCATCAGCGAACAGTGAAATTCTGCCTTCTAGGTCCTGTGCAATGTCACTGATGAAGATATTGAATAGTACGGTCCCAGCACTGATCCCTGTGGTACCCACTGGTCACTCTTCCCTCTGTGGAGTGACAGCCATTACCACCACCCTCTGTGTCCTGCTGCCCAGCCAGTTACCTACCCACCGCACTACTGTCCTGCCCACACCCATATTCCCCAGTTTGTGCAATAGTCTTCTATGTGGCACAGTGTCAGAGGCCTTGCTGAAGTCCAGATAGGCCATGTCCACTGCCCTCCCCTGATCCACCTCCCTAGTCACCCAGTCAAAAAATTCAATGAGGTTGGTCTGACATGACCTTCCCCTGGTGAAACCATGCTGCCTTGGGCCTTGTAGTCCATTGACAACCAGATGTTCCACCAATCTCTCCTTCAGTAGTGCTTCCATGATCTTCCCCACTACCGAGGTGAGGCTGACTGGTCTGTAGTTCCCTGCTTCCTCTTTGTTCCCACTTTTGTATAAGGGGACTACATCTGCTATCCTCCAGTCTTTGGGTACCTCCCCTGTTTCTAGTGATCGGCTAAACAGGATAGCAAGAGGTTCAGCCACCACCTCTCTTAGTTCTTTAAGGACCCTGGGATGCACCCCATCTGGCCCCATTGCTTTATCAACTCTTATTACTTCCAGTTCCTTCAGGACCCTTTCTCGTGTAAAGAGACTTGTGTCCATTTCTGCCCCATTCTCACCCCTTGTACTCCATTCAGACCCATTACCCTCCTCTTCCTTAGTAAAGACTAAGCAGAAATACCTGTTCAATATGTCAGCTTTACTGTTGTCATCCTCCACACAGCCCCATCCTCCCCTTCAGTCTCACTCTTCCTCCTTTGCCTTTCTTTTTCACTAATGTACCTGTAAAAGTTTTGTCCCTCTACCCACTGATTTTGCAATGTGTTCTTCTGTCTGAGCTTTGGCTTCCCTTACTGACCTCCTGCCTCCCTTTGCTTCTCCTGGTACTTCTCCCTATCCCCTTCTGCCTGTGTCTTTTTGTATTGCATGAATGCAATCTTTTAGCTTTCACTTTCTTTGCTACCTCTTTGGAAAACCATAATGGTCTCCTCTTCCTTTTCCTCTTGCTAACCTGCTTAATACATAATTCTGTTGCTCTTGTAATCCCCATTTTAAATACTTCCCACTGTTCCTCAACCCTGATTCCTGCCCATTCCCTTAATGCCTCTTTCAAGTATCTCCCCATTTTCCCAAAGTTTGCCCCCCTAAAATCCAGGATACGTGTTTTTGTGTGGTTAGGTTCTGCTCTTTCTGTGATTTCAAACCACAGTGGCTGGTGGTCACTGTTCCCCAGGTGCTCCCCCACTCTTACCCCCATCACACTGTCCCTGTTTGTGAGCACAAGGTCCAGTATTGCCTTCAGCTGAGTTGGTTCCATGACCAGTTGCTTGAGGAAGGCACCCTGAAGGAGTCCAGGATAAATCTGCTCCTAGTTGATGCTGCTGCTGGGATGCTCCAGTCCACATCTGGAATATTAAGTCTCCAACCAGTACTACCTCACCTTGTCTGCCATCCTCTGGATGGCTAGCATCAACTCCCTATCTGTTTCTTCCTCCTGGGCTGGTGGTCTATAGACCACACCTGTCTGGATGGCTGGCCCCATTTTCCTTTCCAGCTTAATCCACAGTATCTCTCCCCATTTGTTCCTCCTGGATCTCTGTGGCCCTTATGTCATTTTTCACATACAGTGCCACTCCTCCTCCCTTCCTGCCTGCCCTGTCTTCTGAATATGTTGAGTCAGGTATGGCCAACTCCCAGTCGTGGTTATCATTACACCAGGTTTCAGTGATGGCCACAATGTCCAGGTCTGACTGCACCATGACAGCCTCCAGATCTTCCATCTTGTTGCTAAGGCTCCTGGCATTTGCACACTGACTTTCCATGATTTGACCTCCTAGACTGTTTCAGCTGTTCTACTCCAGCCCTTCCTTGGTTGTCCTTTATCCCTGGTTCACCTTGCTGTCTGCCTTTCTGCTGAATTTTGCCCCTATTCTGCCTATCCACCTCCTGGGTGCTAATCTCCATCTTTTGCACTTGGCTAACCTCCACATCCTTTCCTTCCATTTCTCTGGTACCTCTATGTGGTTGTCCCTGTTTGGCAGTGTGGCATATGAGTTCTTGAGTGGAATAGGATCTGGGATGTGCTCTGCCTGACTGGTCTAACCTTCCTGAGCCCACTGTCATCCAAGTACTCCTCGTTCTCTGCATCCTTTGAGGCAGCTGCATTGGACTGAGTGGTCTCTGGATAGGGGTGATGGTACTCCTGACCCAGTTTACTTCCACTCTGAGTCTGGCTACCTCATCCCGCAGTCCAGAAAGATGCATGCAGATAGGGCAGCACCTCAGTGTCCAGAAGATCTGCCTGAATATGGCTGCCCCACAGCCACTGCATTGCACCACTCCCCACATTATACTGCAGTTATACTGCAGAAAGAACTGGAAGGGGACAGGATCAGTTGTGTTCCAGGACAGTAGCTGCTGCTGTTGTTTTCACAGGGTTCTTGTGGATTTTACTTGGTAGGTTGGTTCTTTTCTTTCTTACTTCTAAGGGGCTAGCAGGGTATTGTTTGGGGTGCTGCTGGATGTTTGTAAACTGATTTGTTGGCTGTAAGGGGGGCTCATTTTGTGGAGGTTTCACTGTGTAACAGGCTGCACTGGTAGAGGCCTATTTCTTCTGATTTAAAACCTATTTGGTGGGATTTGCTTGGGCCTGGTTCTTTGACTGCTGGGCTTGGAGGGGAGACACAGGGCTGATACACTCTCTCTCTCGAGTCAGGTGTCTGCCCAAGACCCACCCTCCCCACCCCTCCCTCCCAGAAGTCTGCAAATTTATAGGGAACACCTGTCCTGCAATTGAGAAAAGGCTGCAGGTGCAGCTCATGTAGTTCTAGCCACTGGGGTAGGATTTAAAGGCTGGGAGAGAGGAGCTTCGAGTTGTTCATTTCCTTATAAGTTTAATGTGTTGTACTGCACCTAGTAACAGGGTTACTGGTGTACAGTGGGACTGTCTGTAAGATTAGTGGGTGACCTGATTAGGCAGTAGGGGTATCTTGGACTAGGGGGAACCTGGGCTCACCCAAGGAAACCTATTTGGAAGGGATGGAACCACACATCATTAGGGCGGCATCTTTGGGAGGGTGGTGGAGTGCACAGGGTGTGGAGCAGCCATGATACTGGACTGGGCTTGGAAGTTCAGTGGTTTCCAGTGTGCTACCAGCTAGCACAGCTAGGGAGGAGGTTCTGGGGATTAGGAGAAAGCTGGGGAAGGGGTGGTATGGTTGGGGAAGGGGTGGGAATCTCCCACAGGGTTGCACCAAGCACGGGGGTGGGGGCATAGGGAAAGGAGTGCAGGAGAATACTCAGGGGTCACATAGGGAACCTGCAGAGGGGTAAAGGACACTACCAAGGAAGCAGGCAGGTAACTGGGGGCCCTCACAAAGGGGATGGAGGACAACATTCTCAGGGAAGTAGGCAGATGGCCAGGCTGGACAGAAGGAAGCAAGAAGGAGGTGGATCAGACCTTACACTCAGTAACCGCTTAATTCTCTTCTGCTCAAGGATGAGGGGGTGATATAGCCATGACAGGGGTAGTTAGAGATGGAAAGGAAGGGAGGCAGGAGGCAGGGCCAGATAGCAGGAAGAACAGGGGGACCTGGAATGCAGGAGAATGGGGGAGCAGTGAATCAGAGCAGGAGGGGCAGGGGAAGAGGAGGAAAGGCATAGGAGAAGGACCAGAAGTACAAGGAGGATTCAGTAAAGGGAGCTGAGGTTTAGGCCAGGAGCACGACTAGAAAGGAGGAACTAAATGGAGACAGGAAGGAAGGGAGGATGAGCCAGGCTAGTTTAGCAGATGGGGGAGAAGGACCAGTTGCGAGCAGTGAGGGGGGAATTAGCAAGGAACAGAAGGATACTCAGGAGGAGGAGAGGCATAGGATTGGAGGGGAGGGGGTGGCCATGGTAAATAAGGAGGGGTGGCATGTGGCACCCAGAAAGGGGAGGAACACGGAGCCGGCTGGGTGGAGGGGCTGTAGAAAGGATGAGGGACATGGAAGGGGGAATGGAGGAAAAGGAGGTCAGAGTGCTCCTGCTGGGGATTCTATGATCAGGGGTATCAAATGGGATAGGGAGGGGAAGCCTGGCCAGTTAGAACAAGATGCTTCCTGGACTAACGGTGCACAGGGCTAAGCACGAGGTATATCAGCTGGCAAAGGATTGTGGGGTTCCCCAGACATACTGGTCCACCTGGGTACAAATGACATTGAGGAAATAGCGAGCTAGAGATACAGGCAAGATTTAGGAGCTCGCCAGGGTCTGTCATGACATAGGATGCACAGTTTCCTTCTCAGAAATCCTGCCAGTGCCAAGGGCTAGTGGGAACACAAAGGAAAATTAGGAGATAAACCAGTGGCTCAGGGGGTGGTGTGAGGCCAGAGGGTATGGGTTGATGGGGATTGGGGAGACCTGGGAGGATAAGGAGCTGTATGCTGAGATAGACTACATCTCAATTTGGAGGAGGGAATCCTTAAGTTGAAAATAGAGGGGTTCATTGGTGAAAAGTGGGTTTAAACTTGTGAAGGGGGTGGGATGGGAGAAAAGGCTGTCAAGGGGTGCCGATAAAGGGAGGGACTCTGTCTCCACCCCTGGGACAGGAGGATTGCAGGAAAGGCCAACTGGCAAAGTGCAGACCAGGGGAAAACAGAATCCCCATGGGAACAGGAGCAGGGGAAATGGAACTATAGGGAAAGGGTGGAAGGTAGTCCTGCTAAATGCCAGGAGCTTGGGCAATAAAATGCCTGAGCTCCAGGCGATGCTAACTGAGGGAGCAGTGGATGTGGCAGTGGTCACTGAGACTTGGGCCACTGCAAGACATGACTGAGACCTGAACCTGGAGGATACACTATGTTCAGGAAGGACAGGGGAGGGAAGGGAGGAGGGTAGCAATGATAGTCAAAAACTGCATTGGTATAGGGGGAGTAGAGGAGGCAGAGGGAACCGTGGAGGCGATTTGGGTCACCTTGATAACAAGGGGGGGCAAGAGGGTAAAAATAGGAGTGGTGTATAGACCCCCTGCCCTGGCGGAGGAGCTGGAGGACAGTCTGGTGGCAGATGTTAGGAGACACTGCAGACTGGGCAGAGGAACAGTGGTGGTGTTGGGGGACTTAAACATGCCAGGAACAGACTGGGAGACTATGACATCCTCTGTGACCAGGGAACAGAGGTTGTTGGATGTCTTTCAAGACGCGTTCCTAACTCAGCAGGTGAGGAACCGACCAGGAGGCATGGTACTGGATGTGGTCCTGGCAGACAGTGACCAGATTGGGGGCCTGGAGGTAAGGGACCCATGGTGGGGAGTGACCATGCCACGGTCTGGTTCTGCCTGGACCTAGGAGGGTAGAAGGCTGCACAAAGGCGGAAGTAACCGACTTCAGGGGTGGATTTTAAGGAAATGGGAAGGATCCTTAAGGAGCATTTGGATGGGATTGGGTCAGACATGGACGCTGATAGTAGGTGGGAAATCATCAGGAGAGGGGTGCAGGATGCTACCAGCACCTGTGCAAGAGTAAGACGAAAATGCGGTGAGGCCCAAAAACCCTGTTGGTGGACCAGGGAGGTCCAGGAGGTGGTCTGGGGAAAGAAAGCAGCCTATAAGCAATTCAAGTGCTCAAGGAATGAAAGGGATCGAGGGAGTATGAGCTGATGGCTAGAAGGGCCACTAGAGTGGTGAGGCGGCTAATGCAAGGAAGGAGCAGAACCTGGCCAGGGAAATGGGAGAGGAACAAGGGTTCTTTAGATACATTGGGGAAAAACGAAGGGTGAAGGGCAGATTAGCAGGATTAAATCAGGGGAGAGATGGGCACAAGACCGAGGGAGCAGGCTGAGGTACTAAATGAGTACTTCACCTCAGTTTTCACCAGGAAAATGGGGTGTTGCATCATACATGGGAGGAGACAGAGATACTGAGGAGGGGGACCCTTACGATCGGCAGGTCTGGGGAGAGGGAGGCATCACTGGCAGGTGGGGAGGGCTAAGCAGGAGAAGGGTACGGAAGTGGAAATCACAGCAGAGAGGAGGGAAGCCCTCAGCTCCCTTAAGATGGAGAAAGCACCGGGCCGGATAAATTACATCCCAGAGTGCTGAAGGAACTTGCAGATGTCCTGGCAAAACCCCTGGCAGAGCTTTTCACCATCTCTCTGAGGACAGGGTGGTGCCCCAAGACTGGAAGGTGGCGCATAGTAGTGCCTATCCACAAGGGGGATCAAGGGAGGTGGCAGGGAACTACAGGCCTGTCAGCCTGACCTCGGTGGTGGGCAAGGTGATGGAGGGCATTGTCAAGGAGAGGCTAGGGGGACCTGGATAAGTCAGGGTGCCTGGACGATGGAGCAGCATGGATTCATCCCGGGGAAATCGTGTCAGACAAACCTGGTGGAGTTCTATGACTGGGTGACAAGTGCCTTGGACCTGGGTAGACCAGTGGATGTCCTCTTTCTAGACTTCAGCAAGGCATTTGACTCTGTTCCTCACGTGGGCCTGTTGGATAAGCTGGGAGAAATGGGGGTGGGGAACCAGATGATCAGATGGATAGGCAATTGGCTCCAGGACTGGACCCAGAGGGTCGTAGTTGGGGGGATAGTCTCATCCCCAAGGAGGGTCATTAGTGGGGTCCCACAGGGATCAGTCCTTGGGCCCCTTCTGTTCAACGCCTACGTATCGGACATAAGGACAGGAATCAGGAGTGAGATGAGTCTCTTTGCAGATGACTCGAAACTGGGGGCGGTGGTGGATGGGGAGGAGGGGAGGGTGGCCCTACAGGGGGACCTGGAGGCTCTGGAAAGATGGTCTAGAAAGTGGAAGCTGAGGTTCAATGCAGGGAAATGCAAGGTACTCCACCTGGGGACCAGAAACCCAGGTCAAGTGTACACCCTGGGGGGGGAATGCTACAAGTCTCGATGGCTGAGAGGGACCTGGGGGTGGTGGTGGATGTCAAGATGAACAACTCTGAGACTTGTAGGAGGGCAGCAGCCAAGGCCAACAGGATGCTGGGATGCATCGCTAGGGGATCACCTCCAGAAGGAGGGAGTGATACTCCTCTGTATAACTGCTTGGTGAGCCGCACCTTGAGTACTGCGTGCAGTTTTGGAGGCCACACTTAAAGCGGGACATTAACCTCCTGGAGAGGGTCCAGAGGAGGGCAACCAAAATGATTTGGGGCTTGGGGGACAGGACCTATGAGGAGAGGCTCGAAGAGCTAAATATGTACACATTGGAAGAGAGAAGGGACCGTGGGGACATGATAGAGGTCTTTAGGTACATGAAGAGGGTAAATAGGGGAGGAACAGTCGGGGTGCTTCGAAGGAAGGAGGAAGGGGCCACTAGAGGGCATGGCTGGAAGCTGGAGGGGGGAAGATTCAGGGGAGAAAGGAGGAGGTGCTACTTCACTGAGAGGGTGGTGGTGGAGCCATGGAATGCACTGCCTAGGGGGCTGGTGGAGGCAGAGACAGTGGAGGGGTTCAAGAGGGGGTGGGACAGGTACAGGGGAAGGGTTCTGGAAGCAAAATCCAATGCAGCAAGAATATCCGGAACTGGGAAGGGAGAAGCCAGAGAAGGCAAGGGGGACAGCAAGGTCAGCACCCAGGTTGGGGACTGACCAAACGAGCAGACACGAAAGACCGTTAGGCCTATTCTGCTGACATTTTAGTATGTTAGTATGCTATTCCACTACTTGTCTGCTACTGAAGCTCTCCTAGTTCCCTTTTTATTAATTTACTGTCCTAAAAATCCTGCCACTGTTCCTCTATAATGTTTGAAAATACATACACTTCTATCTCACCTCTTTATCCTTACCATCAAAAGGTAACTACAATCACAATAATCTACCTTCTACTAATACAGATTCTATCACAGAATCAGAGCACAGTGCAAAAACATCTGCTACTTAGCAACAACAAACAGCAAAAATTGCATATTTGTATGTTTATGTGGAGGGCCCTGTGCTTCCATACGTAGGACAACAGCAATCAAATTGTCAACGTAGCCTTCTTATTACCCCACCTCATGAACCCAGTAGTAAAAATTGTGAAATCCTTGCCAAACCCTCTGCTCTACTCTGCCTGCTTGGGCTGTGTGGCTGGGTGTTTGTGTTTGTCTCTGTCAGTAGTTTAGTTTTGTGGATTTTCATGTGTTTCGGCTTGGAGGAACTAGACCATTCTTGGATATGAGATCTATGCAAGTTTCCTGGACTAAGAAACTGGAAAACATCACCAGCAGATATTGGGATTCTCATTATAAATCAACTTTTTTGGAAGCCATCACAATCAAAGTAAGTACAGCTAAGAAATTCTGCAAGCTCTGACCTGGGGAGTGCAAATTGAATCCACATTTCTGTCTACCTTGTTGGTAAAGGGATCTGCATGTCTTTGGGAACCATTCACAACTATTTAAACAAAGGGAAGACACTGACAAAGGGTTTTAACTTCCTGCATATACCCCAGGCCAGTGTTCCAGGAATTTAACACATCCTTTGTCTTGTTACTGTAGATCAAACAGTTTACTTGTCCTTTTCCTGTGGATTTGATTATTTTACATCATTTGGCAATGGGGCAAATCCTCCCCCTGGAGGCACACCACCAAAATTGATCTGTCCCTGCTCATGTGTGAGCCTTGGGCACATCTAGCCACATCGTATACAACTATTCCAATGTTGCATTTTCGACATTACCACCTGGCGTACTACTGTACAAAAAAGAAACGCAACCTCTCTCTCTGACTGAACTCCGCCTATGCACCCTGAAACTTGTGCTCCTCCTCCTGCTGCTATCAGGGACTGTTCACTCTAACCCCGGACCAAACACCTCTAACCAAAACAAACCAACAGGCAGTCTCTCAATCATGTGCCTGAACATCTGCAGTTTACCTCCTAAGCTTGATGCACTGTAAGCCTTTACCACCCAACACAACCCAGATATTCTGTCAGTAGTTGAAACTTGGCTCACCTAAAAGATTCCTGACCAGGCAATCACCCTTCCTGGCTACAGTGTCTTCCGGGTTGATCGTAAGTCCAAAAGAGGTGGAGGGTGTGCCTTATATGTGAAAGACACTTTCCGAGGACACCCCATTGATTCCAATCTTCCAGCAACTCCTGCTCAGATTCTTCCCAAACCGAGGAAAGGATAGCCAACTCTGTTAAGAAGGGGGATAAGACCTTTTATAGGTACATTAGGGAGCGAAGAAAGACCAAAGGAGGGATACCGAGGCTTAATAAAGGGGAGGGAATGTGGGTAGAGGGTGACAGTGAAAAAGTAGGGATACTGAATGAATATTTCTGCTCAGTATTTACAAAGGAAGAGAAGGGGGAAGTACCTAAATCAAACAAGAGAAACACTCTGAAGATGGGGGTCGATACCAGTCCATTTACAGAAGAAAGGGTTCTGAAAGAACTAATAAAATTGAAGGTGGACAAAGCAATGGGACCTCATGGGATTCACCCAAGAATTGTAAAAGAACTAAGGGTAGAACTAGTGACACTGCTGACTACTCTCTTTAACAAATCATGGGAGGATGGGGTGGTACCTGAGGACTGGAGGAGGGCAGATGTGATTCCTCTTCACAAAAGTGGGAGCAGGACAGAGGCAGGAAGCTACAGACCAGTTAGTTTGACCTCAGTGGTAGGGAAAACGATGGAATCACTTCTGAAGGAAAGAATTGTTGAGTACCCTAGAGGCCAGTGGGGCACAGGACCCAAGGCAGCATGGATTCACGATGGGAAGGTCGTGTCAGGCAGAATCTAATAGGTTTCTTTGACTGGGTGACCAAAGTAGTAGACCAGGGAGGGGCTGTGGACATGGCCTACCTAGATTTTAGCAAGGCATTTGATATAGTCCCACACAAAAGATTAATACACAAGTTAGCCAGCTTTGGAGTGGGTCCCAAGGTGGTAGCCTGAATAAAAAATTGGCTAGACAACAGGACGCAAAGGGTAGTAGTAAATGGAGTCCACAGTGAAGAAAGGAGGGTTACTAGTCGGGTACCACAGGGTTCAGTACTGGGACCGGTCTTTTTTAATGTCTTTATAAGTGACATTGCAGAGGAACTGGAAGGAAAAGTATGTCCCTTTGCAGACGACACAAAGATCTGCAACAGGGTTGATACACAAGATGGAGTGTCTTAGTTTGTCTTTAATCTGGGTGGGGGTTGCCTTTCAGTAATCACATCCTTATACTAACTGTGACACTCATAGCTTGATTTAGGAGTTATCTGCTTCAGCAGTGTTGTCTTATGTCAATTAAATTTATATGCAGTAGGATTCTTTGTATGTGTGTTCCACTAAGCACATCTGAACTCAAGGTTTTTTCTGGCTGAAGGCAGTATTGTACTGTTAAACTTCTCTGACATCATCTTCTGTTTTTTTTTGTGTTTTTTTTAAATGAGTATTTTAAACCAATGGGGATTTTTTTCTGTTTTTCTCTGCATTATCTAGCCGTTATAAGTACTGTATTTTCTAAACAACTGCCATGAGCTTCTGAAGAAGGACTGGTTGGTCCGAAAGCTAGAGTACTTTGTTCTTCTTGTTACATCTATGTTGGTCCATTAAAAGGTATCAAATCCTTTGCTTCTGGATCTACAAGATGGAGTGGAAAGGATGAGAAGGGACTTGGCAAGGTTGGAGGACTGGTCAAATGTATGGCAGCTCAGATTCAGTGCAAAGAAGTGCAAGGTAATGCACCTGGGAAACAAAAACCCAGGGGAAGAGTACACAATGGGGGGGGTGAGATACTGACAACAGTAAAAATGGAAAGGGACCTGGGGGTAATTATATCAGATGACCTAAAGGTGGGCAAGCAGTGTGAGAAGGCAGTAAGGAAGGCTGGGGGGATATTGGGATGCATAGGGAGATGCATCAATAGTAGAAAACAGGAAGTTGTTATCCCTCTGTACAGACAGTTGATGAGACCCCATCTGGAGTACTGTGTGCAGTTCTGGAGACCCAATCTCCGCAAAGACATAGACAGAGTGGAGGCTGTCCAGAGGAGGGCAACCAAAATGGTGCAGGGTCTGCACCAGAAGACATACGAAGAAAGACTAAAGGAGCTTAATATTTATACCCTTGAGGAAAGGAGGGGGAGAGAGGGGACATGATAAAAACTTTTAAGTACCTCAAGGGAATCAACAAAGTTCATGAGGGTGGCATCTTTCAGAAAAAGAGATGTGCAAGACAAGGGGGCACAATTTGAAGATAGAGAGGGGACGGCTCAGAGGTAATGTGAGGAAGCATTTTTTCACAGAGAGGGTTGTGGATGCATGGAACAGCCTCCTTAAGGAGGTCGTGGAGTCAAGAACAGTGGGGGAATTCAAGAATGCATGGGACAGACATAAGGCAGTCCTTGTGGGGGGTAGGAGGAAGTAAGCTGTTGGTTAACTAGGATCTGCAGCTTATCTGTTAGGTAGGAAAATGGGCAGACTAGGTGGGCCAAGTGGTCCTTATCTGATGTCAAATTCTATGTTTCTGTGTTCCCTTCAGACTCCTATTAGGCGCCCACAATAAGGCCCTCACAGTTGTCACTGTTTACATACCTGCTAAGGAACAGGGACCTGGTCTTACCGCTGTCCTTGACTTTGTCAAATCCCACCCATTGGACTCCAAAATCATCCTCCTTGGTGACTTTAACATTAATTGTCTCTCAGCTGAAGGTGGGTCATTTAAGGACTCCGTTATATCAGCTAACCTGACTCAAATGGTTGACTATGCAACCAGAAAGAACTACAGAACTGGGACCTGCACCCTACTCGACTGGATCCTAACCAACTACCCATCTCAGATAACAACAACCTCAGTCCTCCCTGACTCACTCAGTGACCACTGTCCCATCAGCTGTACCTGGTCAAACAAATTCTATAAGCCCCCTCCAAAAATCATCACTAGCAGAGTCCTACCCGTGGTCAGCTACCCCACCTCAAATTGCACCTCCGTCTACAGGACTGGTCCCCCATCTTCAAGGCAACAGATACTAATACTGCACTGGAGCAATTTATTCACATTTTCAGTGAAGCCTGTAATAAATTTGCCCCCCTCAAAAATCATAAAGTTAAATCACTCAGTAACCCTTGGCTGTCAGGAGACCTCCTAAAAAAACTTAAATCTAGGGACCACCTCTGGGAACTGGCTAGAAACTCTGGTAAGCAACTCGACTTCCAGAATTATAAACGGACATGGAACTACTGCACCAAATCCATTCAGCAACAGAAATCTGACTACTATAAAAATGCCCTTACCAACTCCTGGGGAAATGGGAGAGATTTCTGGAAAAACATTAAAGATGTCACTGGAAAGCAGTCAAAATCTTCACTGAACATACTCAACATAAATGGGCGCACTACACGACCCTAAAACTATTGCGAACACTTTTAACATGTCTTTCACTGACCTTAGCAGTGTTCTCCCCTCTGACTGCTTCCAAGATGCGTCAACTCCCACCCCCCAACTCCTCCACCCGTGCATGTCACCCACCTTTCTACTTTAAAGCATTAAAGAAACATCAAGTCCGAAACTACATTGCCAAAGCCATCAGCAAATCTAGAACAAGCAATGACACACTTGATCTCAAGCTACTGGCCCTAACGCTTGACGAGATACTTGGGCCCCTCACCAAGATCTTTAAACTCTCTCTCTCTTTCCCTTTGCCAATTCCTGGACAAATGGAAAATGGCCACTGTTACCCCGATTCACAAAAGTGGTGATAAGACTGACCATGCGAACTTCCACCCTATCTCTAGTCTGCCTCCCCTATCAAAGGCACTGGAACGTATAGTAGCGGGCCAACTTACCGAGCATCTGGACAGTTATAATATTCTCTGTAAACAGCAACATGGCTTTAGAAAAGGTCATAGTACATCCTCTGCCTTACTCGAATTCACTGGCTCCATTCACAGCTCCCTCAACAATGGACAACTAACTGGTGCTATTTTCATCGACCTGACCAAAGCCTCCGATACTGTCCACCACTCCCTCCTGCTGAGCCAAATAAAAAATGTGGCTCTCTCCAATGATTCAATCTCTTGGTTCAAAAGCTATCTTGAAAACCGCTCCCAGCATGTAAAAATCGGGGATGTACACTCTGATTCCAAACTTGCCCTCTCTGGAGTCCCCCAGGGTTCAATACTGGGCCCCTACTCTTCAGCCTGTTCCTTAACACCCTACCGGACTCCTGCACTGAACATATCACCCTGTATGCCCATGATGCAGTAATCCTTGCTACACACCAGAACCCGAAGAAATTGCAAGAAAATCTCCAACTCGGCTTCTCCTCGGTTGAGAATTGGTTCTCAAAGCACAAACTGATCCTTGCTAAAAAAAAAAAAACCAAGGCATGATCTTCAGCAGCTCCCATAATAAACATAAGCACTTCCAACTCTCCGTTATCTCCAGATAAGGTGCCGCACTGGAACAGGTCAAAAACTTTAAATACCTCGGGATCACCCTTGACCCTCACCTCTCTACACTGCCCACATCGACCATGTACGCCAAGCTGCTAACTCCTGGCTAGGCCTGCTATTCCATCATAGGAAACACCTGACACCGAAGCCCTCGCTGTCGCTGTCAGAGCTCCATCATATCCATTACTGATTATGGCATTATCATTTATGGCGCTGCTACAACCACCGCACTCAAACGTGTATCCATCACCCTCAACAAGGCCTGTCGACTTGTCACTGGCTCCCAACGCCTAACTTACACATGTGACCTCTATTCTCAAACTGGATGGTTGAATCTTGCCAATCGAATAAAACACCAAACTTGTAATTACTACTAAGAAAATCTTGCTGGGCCTTGCCCCCCCCCCCGGAGTCTGTGCCCTCATACAGCCGAGAATCCACACCCGTCATACCAGGGGATCGAAACCTCAGCTTCTGCAAATCCCGCATTGCCGCACAACAGAAGGTCAAAGATCCTTTGCTTACCAGTCCGCTAGTTGGTACAACGGTCTTCCCAGTGACATCTCATCCTCACTATCGCTCAGTACTTTTAAGACTCTACTCTGCCTAACACTCACTGCCTCCAACCTCTGTGACTGTTGTGGCTAAACATGTCTTTTGGTTCCATAGCTGAAGATGCCCTTTTGGATCCACATCTACTCCTGCACTTTGCCAGCACCTCACCCTCCTATCTTCACCTCCCCTGCTGGCCCATGACAAATGCCACCCGGCTGCACTACCTCTATTCTTACCCACCTTCCACCTCTCCTCTCTCTGTTCCCCTCTCACCTACCTCTCCTTTTCTCCCATCCACTTAGTCTCCCTGATTTCACCCTCCTCCTTTCCCTTCCCCTTCCCAAATTTTCACCTTATTGTTCTTTTTTCCTCTACAAGGTTATGTGTTTTTTTTTTATTTTCATAAACTGTTATCTTTGCTTATGTTTGTCTCAATTGTATCAATGATGTAGAACCTTTGTAAAACAGCCTCAGCTCAAAGGTATTTGTAATCCTAAAACAAATAAAATAAAAAAAAAATAAAACATCATTCTGCACCACTGCAGCGTCATTCCATGTCAAAGGCATGAAAAGACACTTTGGGCAACATTTGAAAAATGACAGCTGTCACATTCATGAGGTGGTGTAAAGAAATGGCTGTGTTGAAAATGTGGGGTAAAAATATTGAAAATTACAAAAGTTACGAGTGAACATAGCAAAATGTCAACGAATGCACACAACTTTGCCATTTTAGCATATTTTGACCCCAAATGTTCAACATACCCTTCTTATGACCCCACCTCATGAACAAGTATGGTGAAATTTTGAAATCATAAAAGGTGATTTAGCCAACTGACATAAAATCATCTTTGGGCAGGATTTGCAAAAAATAACTTCCAACGTTGTTTTATAAGGAGGGGTCTCAAAAAGGGCATGTTGAAAATATGGTGTCAAGATATGCAAAAATGGCACAGTTATGCACTAAAGTTGAAAACCCCATTGAAATACATTGAACTGTACTTACCTTAGTTTCTCATATTGCACTAGCCGGTTCCGGCAGCAAGATGTGTCTCCCGTATGAAAGTGGATCTTCACCCTGGGACATATTCAGGTGAGTGAGGGTGTGTAGGGAACTCTGGGGAGTGCGGGGTGGTGGATGCTGAGTGGGAGGTCAGGGTGAAGGGAGGTGCAATCGGTGATGGACCATCTTTTTTTTTTACAGATTTAAAAAAAAAGAAAACATTGACTGACCATTTTCTTTGTTACAGGATATTTCAATATGGGGACGGCGATCAGAGGGGGGTCCACTAGACACCAGGAAAATGTATTATTTTAATGGGGATGGCGATCAGAGGGTGGGGGTGCCACTAGACTCCAGGGAAATATATTTTAAGCATGGAAACAACGATTGGAGGGTGGGGGTGGCACTAGACATCAGGGAAACATATTATTTTAATGGTGATAATGATCAGAGGGTGGAGGGTGCCACTAGACACCAGGGAAATTTATCATTATTACAGGGATGGTGAGTGGAGGGTGGGGATGTGCCACTGACTCCAGGGAAATATATTTTAAGTATGGGGATGATGATCAGAGGGTGGAGGTGCCACTAGACACCGGAGAAATGTATTATTTTAATGGGGACTGTGATCAGAGGGTGGGCAGTGCCACTAGACACCAGGGAAATTTATCATTATTACGGGGATGGTAAGCAGAGGGTGGGGAGCGTGCCACTGACTCCAGGAAAATATATTTTAAGTATGGGGATGATGATCAGAGGGTGGGGGTGCCACTAGACACCAGAGAAATGTATTATTTTAATGGGGACTGTGATCGGAGGTTGGGGAGTGCCACTAGGAAACAAGGAAATTTATCATTATTATGAGGACAATGATCGGGGGTGGGGGTGCCACTAGATACCAGGAAAATATGTTTTAAATATGGAGACAGTGATTGGCGGGTGGGGGTTGCCACTAGACACTTGGGAAATTTACTAATAATTATGGGGATGGTGATCGGTGGGTAGGGGGTACCACAAGACACCTGGGAAAGTATTTTGTCCTCACAAAAAAGGATCTTTTTTGTGATTCGTGATATGAAAAAATAATCTTTTTTTGTATCATGGGTCACAAAAAAAGGTTTATAATCTGAAAAAAAAAACATTTCAAGGGCATTCCACTAACAGTTAAGTGCAGAATCTAGCTAAGGGGGTCCTGATAAGCAAGTTGAAGCCCCCCCAAATGGGCTTACCTATGAGCTGTGGCTCCAGTCTCCCCCATGGTGCTGGCTGCATCCGTGGCTGTGGGTGGGAGTTGCACATTGCAGCTCGTTAGTGCAGCTTGCGACTTCGGCCACCTGTTCATGGTGTCTCAGCCTGTGCAGGATCAGGCCGAGTGCCAGGAGGATCTTCCATGCCTCTGGGCGCATTCTTTTGTGGTCTTAGGTCCAGTTTAAGGGCTGGCCAGGCTCAGAACCACAGGATTCGGGGAGTAAATAAATAATGTAAATAAAAATGGTGTCTCGTGCGCACTGGGCATGTGTGGCCACTGGCCTCAAGAACTTTAATGGGGCAGCAGCTCCTTTTTAGAGAGAGTAGTTATCAGTGACAGCTGGCTCAATGGAAATAGTGAAAATGAGACTACGAGTCCCATAGAACTTTGGGAGACCAAGGATTTCGGCACATTTTTGGAGGGTCTGGACTAGACCGGACCTTGAGGTTTTTTTGGGTGTCAATTGAGAGAGGGCATAAAAGGGAGAGACTGGAGGAGGGGAGAGAGATTCAACAAGGAGGAGAAAAGAAAGAACATGGTTTGATTGGAGGTGATTTCCCGCTCGGCCATTGAGGCCTCGCTTTGTTTTTTTCCTGGCAGCCTAGTTCAGAGAAAGGATTGGGGATGTGGCAACTGCCATTTCACATGGAGCCCTGTGGTTTTGGATGCCAGTCTGTAGATTTAACCCCTTTGAAGGGATAACAGCAAGCCGTCTGCCACAGAGAAAGAAAATGGTGAGACAGCTTCTGGGACTTGCTGTTTGGGGTTGGGCTGACCTGTTTCTAGCCTGGAGGACCACTGTTGAGCGGGCCCACCCCAGGATGAGAGTCAGCCAGATGACGGGACTGTGAGGAGTACAACAGAGGCATGAGGTGAGGGGGTCTTATTTTGAGGCCAGGGGTCCACAGGTCCTAGACTGCCCTTGTGCCTAACTGTTTATTTTTGGGCTCTGTGCCCAAAAAGGGAGCCTGATGTGAGGGGAGCTGCAAGCGTGGGCAGCCATCCCTTAAGAGGTTTGTGCTCCTGGACTTGGAAGGAGTAGGGGTGGACGAGGAGGGTCATCATGACAGGGTTGGCCATCCCTCTGGAGATCCATGCTCCTTGTGGAGTTGGAGAGAAGAGAAAGGGGAACTTTAGTTGATTGCTGCTTACAGGCCTAATTTAGTCCATGAACAAGCTGCCTGTGTCTGGACTGCAGGCTACATAGCCTGAAAGGTGGCTGCCAAAACTAAGTTGTTCCAGTTGTGACCTCCATGATCCAGAAGAAGGGTTTCTGTCTTCAAATGTGACCCTTCAGTCCAGAGCATCTATGAGCTTCTGATGTGAGCACTCAATCTAGAGTAACCTGTTTGTGTATTCCTGCTCCATGGAGTGACTGTTCCCGTTTTTTTAACTGTTCATTAAATAGGATTCCCTGTTACTGCAGTTCTGGTGTTTGGATGAACTGTTTGCTGCTAAAAAAAAGTTTGCTTCCACAGCCCAGCTCCTTTCGTGTTTCAGGGTGGCATCCAGTGGTTCGGGAGCCAGAGAACCATCGAGGAAGACATCAAGAGGCCTGCCTTGTGAAGACTGTCTACAAAGCCCCCTTAGATGAAGTTGGCAAGGCCAGGCAGGTAAAGGTCAGCATTCTTCATCCCTCCAGTGTACCAACTCTGCATCCTGAAGGTCTGAGGGCACCCCGGTTCCATCAGGTCTGGTAAGCCAGGCTGAATAGGTATGTGGACTCTTTCGGCTGTACAGTGCCCCTCCCCATGACATTTACCACCATTTATACCCTTAGATGCAGGATGGGGGGCTTACACAAGCTACTTGTTTTGGGCTCCCTCTAGCATGGCATTTTTGTACCTTTTCAATTAACAAAAAAAAAAGATGACGGCATATGAAAAAACCTCACAAAAGGATTTCTCATATGAAAACTTCATATAGCTATTTTTTTTATGTGGACTGAGCATTCTCAGAACTCAAAGTGTTAAAATTTAATAACTTTGGAAAGGATTAATATTTTTTTACCAACCCACCAAAGGAAATCCTTCTGAGGCAAGCCCTTTCTACAATGAATATTTCATACTAAAATTCCAAACCATCTGTGCTACGCAATGGCGAAAAAAAAAGCAGAAAATGGTGTGGGGGTTTGCATTTTTTTTGCTATCTGCAGCTTAGAATCCACACATCCAACCAGAATGAAACTTGTACACTACATCGAGAGAACTACACCCACTAGACCACACATGAAAAATTTAATGTAAATCCGTTGAACGGTTGAGAAGTTATTAAAGTGCAAACTTGGGGTGTAACATACAAAGCCCTGCTCAACCCTAAGTGGCGCTACTGTGCCACTATAATATATATTTTTAATTACAGAGAAGCAAGGGGAGAACAAAAGAACAGAAACAGTAAGTGAAGGAAGAGAGATAACGGGGATTGTGCGATCATCAGAATGGCCAGATCTGAGGTTCCACATAGAAAATTAGATTTCATAATCAGATAGGCAAGAGATAGACAAGTGACAGATTAGCAGAGGATACAATAGAGCCTTGCCTTTAAGAGCAGGTGCTGTGCAGCAGAGCTCTGTCACCGTGTGGCAGGGCTGAAGACATCAGGCTGTGACTTCCGGTTCCAGTATGTCTGGCTGAGCACACAAACTGAGTAGCTCCCATCTAGCTGTGCAAAAAGGGCGATTTACTGAAAAAAAAACCTAATTCTTAGCATTCAGCAGGTAAAATATTTTAAGACATCGCCAAATGAAGACAAAATATGGCAAAACAGAACCAGAATCGATTTCAACCAATTGTTGATATGTTGGAGGGAGACGACCGCATGTCTGATAATGGCGAACAACATAACGGACTGTCTACAGCCACAGACCAAAAGAAATCTACCTCTTCTACTAGAACTAAGAGGTGTATAAAAAAACAATCAGTAACCAATGTGGATGCAATTTGACAAGCGATCTCGGACTTTAGGGGCGAGGTTCAATAATCGCTGCAGGACCTAAAAACGGAGTTGCGTACTCTCCAAAATCGAATGACCAAGGCAGACCACCAGATCACCTTAAATGCTACCAGACTAGATGATTTAGAGGAAACAATGAGAACCATCGCTGCAGAACAACTGGCAGTTTCCATCCGCCAGGAAGACCCCGAAAATTGCGGCAGAAGACGAAACATAAGAATATTTGGCCTACCAGAAAATGAGGAGGGAAACGATCCTAGGGCCTTTGCGGATTACCTTCTGAGGTTGCTGCTCGAACTAGACCCAGACTTTCACCTGGATATCGAAAGGGCCCACAGGGCACTTGGCTGAAGCCTTCATGTCCAGAGGCAAGGCCTCATTCCTTTGTGATTAGATTTCTTAGTTACCAAACAAAAGAAACCTTATTAAGGAAGGCCTGGCAGAAGTGGAGAGTAATGTGGGGCCAACAAAGGTTGCTGTTTGACAACAATTACACTCCGGTGACCCAGAAACAAAGGAGAGATTACAGTCCCCTCTTTCCTATTCTACGAGCCCAGAAGATTCGTTTTCGCACTCCATACCCTGCAAAACTAACTGTATTCCTTACATCTGGCCAACACACCTACAACTCTGCCACCAAAGCTATAACTGATCTTTTGACGAGGGAATTGATTAATGAAAAAACTGCAGACACAGTCAAATCATGCATAGGCCAAATTAATCAAGGAGAACAGAAAGGAACTCAAGCAGCACAACTCCAGATGAAAGACATTTTACAGTGACTCCAGCAGTTTAGGAATCCAACATTGCCTACCTGAATAATATCAGAAGCTGAGTAATTCCTTTCTTTTTGTAGTGGCTTAAGGATGCTCCCCAGGAGATTGTAATGGGGGGAGGGGCGGTGAGTGAGCGGGGGGCTGAGGGCATCTGGATAAGGGCATCTTTAAGAGGCCCAGGCAACAATACTTTAACTATATTCTTAACTTCTTTATTTGGCTAATTGGCTTTGGGTTGCAATAATGGGCCACATATAGCTCCTAGATGGCAAAGATCTTCTCAAGCTAAGGAGCTAAGATGAGACCATTGCCCTCTTCCTGGGGTCTCCCTCCTAACCCCGCCTGCTCCTCGGCACACCCTTCCTTTCCCCTAGAGCCAGCTGTCTTAAGCTGGTCATGATTGATGCTGGGAGACTCTGCCCAACTTTGATAAGAAGGTCGGGGTAATCATGTCCCCAAAGGAGGGAAAAATCCTGAATAATCAGAACAAACTAAATAAAATTGCTGCACATACGAACTGCAGGGTTTTTATTCCTTCTTATGTAGCAATGGACAACTGAACAGCAAGGCCAGGACAATTTGGAGTATAGCAGCTTCAGTTATAATTTGAGACTCATGCTGACTAAGCAATGTTCCGTTATATATAATACTTAATTGTTGGTGTATTTAGTATAATGTAAAGCAGGGGTTCTACAGCCTACTCCCTGCTGATATGATGCTTAGGATTTTAGGAGCAAGAAAGCAAAATTAATAAGGGTGTATAACTTCAATGAAAGGGGAAATCAGGTTGTAATTTTATGGCTATCCATAAGAGGTCGCTTCACCCTTTTTAAGGTTAATGAGCAAAAGAAAAAGCAATGAAATTTCAACCGGGGGTATCCACGGTGAGATGGATTCAGTTCCATGGGGGACTGGAATGTCCACAGTTTTGAGGCAGTTTTCACTGGGTCAGCTGCAGCTCTTTGGACCTGTATGGCAACAGATGGGGTCAGAGAAAAGAATAAGACTAAATGAAGGGCCATCCAACTTTTATAAATATACCATGCAGGGTTATTTGGAGGAGGGGATTTAATTTTGAATTTTGGAACCTGATAGTTGGAGAATTTGTTAAATTATAGTATTGATCTACTTCAAATGAAATGTGTGGAAAGATAGAGATATAGTTGAAAAGATTAGATAATGAATGAAATCTAAAATGTGCTGAAATTCAGACATTGCCCACTAGAGGTCATCTTCCCTCTTTGTTAAGACAAAAGAGTAAAATAAAGCCATATAATTAGTTCATTAGATGGGAAGCTTCTCGGATAAGGTATAAAAATGCCGCCAGACACACTGATACCTCCACAGAATGGACTTAACTCCATTCTACTTGGGGCTATAGTGATCATTCTGGGTACTACCCTTGCCCAGATGGGTTATAATGCTCCAAACTCCTCTCCTGCTTCGAATTAAGACAAGGACAGGAAATTTCAGGGGGAGCGCCTGTTAAGTACCTCCCAAATGGGAGTCATTTTGTACAAAGTTCTTTTTAAAGTTAACAGATTTAAGTACAACTACTATGTACTAATAGTTCAGTTATGTTACTTTAGTAAGGGAGATAATAGAACTGGGGGAAGGGGTATTCTGGCTGCCAGTTACCAATCATATGTTACTATATTGCTGAACAACCTATTCATAAGTTAGTTAAATGGACATGTGATGTGGTAATTTGGTATACTTTAGGAAAAACATGCTTAATAAGGGATGATTGGAAGGCTGGATACCACATAGGGGAGAGGGGTGGGAGAAGGGATAAAAAATACATGAGTCAAGAGTTTATTCAGAATAAAAGATGTTTAATACTATACTGCATATATACAGGACAGCTGAATTTACAGTTTGGTTTTTGGACTGCCGACCCTTGCAAGGGAATGATTTGGAAAATACAAATCTTCTACCACCTAGAGGAAGGGAAAAATCAGACAGTTAAGTTCCAAAGAAATAAAGATGTCAGTTGACCCAATCAAGATTATTTCATTAAATATAAATGGGCTCCATGACCCTATAAAAGGTCCCGCCTTAAACAATACTTGAACAAACAGAAGGCAGACCTCATCTACCTACAGGAAACCCATCTCTCGGAACTAGAGCACAAGAAACTGGCTTGGGGTGATAGATATAAGGTCATAGCCTCCTCCGACCCAAGGGGCAGGAAACGGGGGGCAATAATTCTAATCCCAGCAACAACTCCCTTGGAAGTACAAAAAACCCATATAGATGCCCAGGCTCGTTATATAATTGTACAAGGAATTCTGTGCCATAGAATTACCTTTGCTAGTGTTTATTTTCCTCCTCAGACAAGATTCCTAATACTGAAGGGCTTTAGATAACCTTCAGGGTCAATTAATCATGGGAGGGGATATCAATATGACCTTATCACCACATTTAGATAGCTCTAATCACCAAACTTATAGGAAAAATGCTACAGTTAAAAATACAAAAAAACAACACTAGAACACCTGGGTATCATGGATGTGTGGAGATGCTTATTTCCCTCTACTTCTGGTTATACATACTATTCTCCATGGTTTAAATCATACTGTGGACTAGATTACTTTATGATGACATGTGAGCCTTTCACATCAGTCTAGGATATGACAATAGGTTTAAAATTACTCTCTGACCACCATCCTTTAATCTTGAAAATAGATTTGGGCCAGGAAGGAAGAGGACCCTATTGAGATTAAACCCATTAACATTAAAAGATAAAGAATTCCTGGAGACAGTTAAAAAAAGAATACACCAATTTTATATTGAAAATAAATCACAGGACATCATGGAGGTGATACAATGGGATTCCATGAAGGCAACGATGAGGGAGGAGATTATAGTGTACACCTGAAAAAAAAAAATAAAGAGAGGGAGGCAAAACAACTTGAATTATCTGAACAGCTACTGAACTATCAGATGTTATACAGAGAAGGAGACTCAGAATTATACCAAAAAATTAAAGATACAAAGGTGGAACTACAGAAAATTATAAATATCAAAATACAACAATCTTTAATATATTTAAGACAAAGGGTCCATGAGGGGGGAGCTAGGAGGGGTTCGGAGATTGGCCCAGAAACATAGAGCTAGGAAAAATACTTCCACAATATTGAAACTATGAAATCCATATACTGGTATAACACACCATTCAGATGTTCATATCTTACAGACTTTCTCAGAGTACTACACTAGTCTATATTCACCGGAAATAACTCCTGGACAGTCAGAAATATCAAATTTTCTGGACCAAGTGATCTTGCCTACCCTCACCTCTACTCAAATTCATAGTTTAGAGGCTCCCGTAACATAACTGGAGATCCAGGAAGCTATCACAAATCTGAACTCGGGAAGCTGTCCAGGACCTGATGGCTTTATACCTGAGTGGTGTAAGATACTTAAAAAAGAACTCACCCCCCAATTACATACTTTATTTGCTGAGATAGCCCAAGATGGAGCTTCTCCACCATCATGGGATTACACCACCATTGCTCCAATACCTAAACCAAATAAAGATAATTCGGACCCGGCATCCTACAGACCTATTTCCATTTTAAATGTTGATTATAAGATTTATACAGCTATTTGGGCATCTAGATTAAAATCAGTAATGCCAAAGATTATTTCATCTGACCAATCAGGGTTTATTAAAAACAGGAATACTACGGATAATATCCGCAGGACTCTACTATTACAGGAATATAATAAGACCAGGAAAATTCCATCTGTTTTCATTAGTTTAGATGCCGAAAAGGCTTTTGATCAAATCTATTTGCCATTTCTGTGGAGCACTCTTGAGGCCTTTCACTTTCTGGCTCTGTTTATCACTACTCTTAACAAGCTATATAGTTCCCCAAGGGCCTACGTGAGGGTTAATGGAACCCTATCCTCACCATTCAAATTAAGTAGGGTCACAAGGCAGGGGTATCCCCTATCACCGTACTTATTTGCATTATATTTGGAACCACTAGCGGCAAGATTGAGGAAAGTAGGCTCTGTAGAGGGGATTCCTATAGCACAACAAGAACGTAAAATAAATATGTTTGCAGATGATATGCTCTTGACCCTGTTGTCCCCATCTCAATTCTGGCAGCTTGGCAAATATTGAAACAATATGAGAAACTGGCGGGATTTAAGTTAAATACTAGAAAAACAGAGATCCTGACCTTTAACTTTATCCCCACCCAAAGACTGAAAAAAGAATACCCATTTAAATGGCACACTACCAAAATAAACTGTTAGGAATTAACATTCCTCTTAACCCAGAAGTATTGGAGATTTTAAATTATTAACCCCTCAAACTATAATCCAAAATGACCTTGAAAGATGGTCCACCTTTCTTACCCCCTTCCACCAACGGATAGAAATAGTGTGAATGAATATGCTACCTAGATTACGTTATCTAATTCAGAACATACCCTATTTACCAGCAACTTATTATTTTAAATCATGGGACAAGTTAATTTCCATGTTCATTTGGGGTAAAGAACGTCCTAGGATACGACCATCGGTTCTTAAATTGTCCCTGTCTTGGGGGGGATTTAACCTTCCAGACTTTCAATTATACTCTAGGGCGTCCTTCCTTAGGATAGTCCCAATCTGGATGACGGAATCCCATTCGACCCCTTGGAAGGATATTGAATTTCATCTTAATGATTTATTTGATATCCAAAATATTCTTCTCTCTTGTGCTGAAAGGTCTCTATTACCTGCTACCCTAACAGGTATTATAGCTCAAATTTATAAATGTTGGAGAAGCTTGAGGCAAACGGGACCACTACATATTATATATGCATATATTAAATTATTATCAGAAGATGATTCATTTACACCCATATATATATATATATATATGGACTCCACATTCCGGGAATGGAAAAGATTAGGCCTTTCACATCTTTTCCAGTTTTTGTCCCCTTAGGGGATACTCCCCTTTGAAAAATTACAGTCCCAATATGGCCTTAGCAGATTAGATTTATTCCATTATTTCCAGGTCAGGAACCATATACTCAGAAATCGAATAATTCAACCCAAAATTCAAGATCCAACTCCAGAATTACTCAAATTATTTATGAAAGCCATAAGGGGGAACTTGGGTTAGCATTTAATAGGCACAATATATAGGGAATTGAGAAACGAACAAAAGGAATCAACTGAAGACATATTACAGGAATGGAACAAAGATCTCCACCTAGAAGTAACCATGGAAGAATGGAGGGGATCAGCTGTGAGTGCAGTAAAGATCACTTCCTCTCCATTTTGGAGAGAATTTGCTTGGAAGTGTCATTCACACTCTTTTAGAGCCCCGGCAGTCCTGATCAAATTCCTCCCAGAAGAGTATGGAGTATGCTGGTGAAAGTGTGGATGTCCGAGGGCAACACTGGGACACATATTATGGGAGTGTCCTTGTTTGATGCCCTTTTGGCTATCCTTACAAATAGAATTATCCAAATTAATAGAACGAGGGATAGAACTGACAGCTGAACAGGTTCTGCTAGAGATCTTTCCAGACCATTCCCCTCCATGGGAAAAAACTTTTGCCTCCCAGTCTTTTGGCGGCCAAAAAGTCCTTTACTCGTAGATGGGTGACCAGTATAATTCCAACAGTAGTAGAATGGAGATCCACCATGTCTGAATTATATGAAATAGAAAATCTTAATGCTAAAATTCAGGGTAAAGCTCCAACATACATGATGAGATGGCAGAAGTTGGTTCTGTATCATACTGAGATGGATCCACACTCCTGTCCTTAAGTTTGGTGGAGTTGGTGGGGAAGGTAACGGGGGATGATCGAACAACTACCAAAGATCCGAAGGGAAAAAAATTTAATTGAAGGAGGAGTTAACCGAGAAGAGGAAATTATTCATTTGGTTATATTAGAAATGAAGGAGTAAACAAAACTTAAGGGGTAAACAAGGTGTGAGCTAAAATAGAAAAGAGTTGGAGCTTTACCTTCTGTATGGTCTCTGACCAAAAGAATGTATAAGACTTTATATCAGACGTTTAAACCTCAGGGTAAATTACAAAAAAACTGTTAATAATACATATAGAACTCAAGACATGTGACAATATAATGAAATGTACTCTTGACATAAGTGTAACAAAAACCATTTAATAAAAAAATAAAAAAAAGATCATTGCTTTTAACTCTTTCTGTATAACAAATGGGACAGGGTCTTATGCAGCCCTGTCACATGCCCCACTCTTTACGAGGGAACCTGCTTTCTTTTCTTCTCTTTTTAAAATAGGTTTCCAAAACCTTCTTTTGTTTTTCGTTTAACATCACCTTATAACATTTATAGTTCTTTGCATATGTGGTATCTCTTTTTTCATGACACCTAATACGGCAAACATTTCAGTTAAGCACATACATTTTTTTCAACCTTATGAATTCTCAATTACTAAACCATATCTTAACAGAAAATCAAATTGACATTCTCTTTTACAGATTTGAGCGTCAGTTTGAATTTAAGTGGCTGTAGTTCCAGGTACCACCATGTGATTCTGGGATTTTTGTCCTTCATTTGATTAAATGAACCAAGAGGATTGTTATCTTTACAAAGTCAGTTCCTAGCAAATACAACTTAAGGGACTCCATTGCCCATTTCACAGCAGGACATTCTTTTTCAATAATGGAGTATTTTCTCTCTCTGTCGTGCAATTTTCTACTAATATACAGAGTGAGATATTCCTTCCCATCTATATTCTGATGCAGGACTGCACCTAGGCCTACCTCTGATGCATCTGTCTGTAACAGAAATTGTTTCTCAAAGTCTGGACTTCTTAAAACAGGGACTGAACATAATGCTGTCTTCATGGCCCGAAACAGCTTCATCACACTTTGGGGACCATTTCATAAGCATTAAGCCACGACAAAGGAGTGTTCTACTGTGGAATTAATGCATGGTTGGGGGGAGGTTGTTGTGGCAAGAGGCCGCAGGCCGCGTGCCTACAAACCACCTAACCATGCATTAAGTTCACAGTGGTGAACCCTCCTTTTGGAGTGGCTTAATGCACTTGTAACATGACAAGTGCTGTGGGACAAGTGCATTATTGTTGACAATGTAAGAGAGTGTTAGCACTATGCACAAATGAGACAGACACTGCATTTGATATAAGATTTGCGATTCATTAAACAACAGTTCTGTGAGAAGCAAAGGACACACGATGTTGTACATTGTGGTTGCTAGTCACTAAAAAAACTGTATGGAATATTTCAACATTTGCTTTGTAAACTGCAATATAATTATTAAAGCTTACAACACTTACAGATATAGAGATATCATGCTGGAAACAAGCCGTGAAAACTTCGATGGGCTGCTGCATTCTGGGTACAGACACTTACCGAAATTTTCCACTGCTGGTACTATAACAGTTATTTCAGTATCCACTCAGAAACTTTTTTTCTGACTACTAAGTGGCTAAACGTGCATAATATACAACATGCTTATTTGAACACAAACAAAACTTGTTCAGTTCGGTAACTATAAAGGAGCATCGTGTACATACTGTTTACATTTTGCCACGCTGATTGCACATTGCTGATGTTCTGGTATGGGGCTCTGTACTACCAGTTTAAAGTCACACAGTTCAATACTCCTTTTTTCCTTTTTTTTTAATTGTTTAACCAGGAGAGACACACTAAGCTGAAAACTTGTTTACAGGTGTGACCTTGCCGTTATTTGTTAAGTGGTACATTTATTTTTCACCGACTACCACTTTAAGGAACTCCTTGCTGCTACCGCACACTCATATTTCAGAAACGCTTACTGCAGTCAGTTCGGACGATATATTCCCATTTATGAGTCAATGCTTTTTCAACAGAATACGGCCACTTACACTATGTAGTAAGTACAGCTGTACATTAATTTTTACATTGTCAGTATTATTTGGTTTTTGTAACATGGCAAAAATGATAGTGCTCAAATGGAGCATTTCTTGTGGGTTTCTGTTTTTTTAGTGGATGTACACAGTACTACACAATCAACTGTGCATTACTTGGGAATTAATGCATAGCTAGCTACTATTAATTGACCAATAGAAATGCTCCATTTGAGCACTTTCATTTTTGCCATGTTACAAACATTATTCAGGTACCGTTTCTTCATGAGTTCAGTGAGGGAGTAGCTAACTGGGCAAAGTTGGGAACAAACCTCAGGTAGTAACCAGCCAGCCCTAAAAATGACCTGACATGTTTCTTTGTTTTAGGGACAGAACTGACAACTACAGCTTCTATCTTGGAAATCTCTGGCTTTATTTCTCCATTTCCTAAAATATAACCCAAGTATCTGGTTTCCTGCATGCCCATTGCACACTTGGTAAGATTAATGGTCAGACCAGCATTTTTGATAGACTGGGTAGCTGCTCGTTGGGGTTTCATGTGACTTTTCCAGTATGGAATGTACACCACGACATCATCCAGGTAAGTGGCACAATAACTAGTGAGAGGGTTTAGAATTACATCCATGTTCCGCTGGAATGTAGCGGGTGCACCATGTAAACCAAACGGCATGGTGGTGAGCTGAAAAAATGCAGTTTTGTCACTGGATTCTTCAGCTAGAGGAATTTGCCAGTAGCCCTTGGTGTGATCAAGGGTACTAATGTACTTGGCACTTCCAGTTTGTCCACTAAGTCATCTATCATGGGCATAGGATAGCTGTCAGATATGGACACTTGATTACGTTTCTGAAAATCACGGTAAATTCTTACACCCCCTTCCTTTTTATTTACAGTCACCACTGGTGATGACCAAGCACTTACCGATTGTTCAATACTACCCAGCTCTTTCATTTTTTGTAACCGCATCTGCTCTCAACCGCTTCGGTAACCTGTATGTCTTTTCTCTGATAGGGTGAGCATTCTCTGTCACTGTTACATGCTCAACACCTTTTATTCAGCCTGGCACTGTGGTAAAAGTTATTTTACCAAATTACAAATTTTTGCAGTTTGTTCAGTGGGTAAGGAAACATTCACCTTTCCAGCATCAGCTGTTACATAGAGAATAAAGGATGGGGAAGGGGGTGCTATGAGAATTTAATGCACATCCGAATTGTGTGATGCTACATAAATGCCCTCAGAGTTTATCAAAGCATCCCACAATGAGGGTGTGCATAAAATTCTCATAGCACCCCTTCCCCAGTCTTTTATTTTTTATAATACACTGGGCCACAAATGTTTATCTACTTACAGTCTGGTCTGATCATGCTTTGAATGCAGGGCTCCGTTCCAGCTTAATGTTCACACCCGCAATCAGACAAACGGCAGGATCAACCGGATATACAAAAAAACTATGCAGTGGTGCCCTGAAAACATTGCAGGAGCAATAAGATACCGCTTTTAAAAGCTGTGAAAGGTAGGATCAACCAGATATTTAACAAACGAGTCATTTTGTTTCGGCTCCGCAGTAAGCAAGAGACGGAGTCACCATGTTTTTTGAACTGTTAGCCTGCCCACAAGGAAGACAAGAGCCAATGAGGGAGTGACATACTCTGATTGACATGGCTCGTGAATGCCATAACAACCAGACAGTTGTTACAGGAAATATCAACTGGTCCAGCCCATAGGAAAAAATGCTGACCAGTTATTATAGTTTGTTCCAGTCTGTCATAAGCTATATCAATATCTTCTTTAGCAGACTAATAAAGCAATCTCTGATGTTTTTTCAACCCATTTCTTCAGGAGGTTATCAAGGTATATCTTGGTAGGGTTTTTCCTGTCGGGGGGGTCAGTCTCATAGTTAATTATACTGGTATATCTATCCACTTAATAAACAGTTTGTTGTCTGTAGTGGGTAACAGTAACAAGACCTCTTCAGCCAACTTAAAACCTTTTTCTTTTAACCCATAGTCATAATACATTTTCTGCTGTTTTTGGGCCTCTTCCTTGTTACTGTGGAAAATGTCAACATATTTTGACAGTTTCTTTCTCAGTACACACATATAAAATGAATAGATTCTTTATGAGTGGGATTATCTTTCCATGTTTCTTTTATTACAGCTAATGGCCCTGTAGGTTGTCTACCATACTACATTTCAAAGGGTAAAAAACCTGTTGATGCTTGTGACACTTCTGTGTGAGCAGAAAGCAGGTAAGGTAAGTACATGTCCATCTGAGGGTGATATGGGGAGGTTCTTATGGCAGTGATACCTAATAATCAGTACAGCTCCTTCAGCAGTACAGCACCAAAATTACTACCCAGATCAGTAATCTCCTTAGGTATGCCCACCCTTCTGAAAATTTTGGCAAGCTCTGCTGCCACTTTTGGGGCTGTGACAGTACACATTGAAATTGCATCTGAATATCAAACAGCATAGTCACATATTACCAAAATGAATTGATTACTCTTTTTACTTTTGTCTAGGGGGTCAACCACATCCATTGCAATTCTCTCAAAGGGCACATCTATCAAGGGTAGGGGCAGCAGGATAGCCTTGTCTTTTTTAGTTACTGGGGCTACTTTGTGACATTCAGCACATGAACTTCAATAAGCAGTAACATCCTAATGAATCCCAGGCCAGTAAAATCTGTACAACAGTCTGGCAAGGGTGCAGTCCTTCCCCGAGTCACCAGCCATATGTCATGCATCATCTGTAACTTCAGCTCTGTACTTCTTTGGTATGACCAATTTTTGTATCTGTTCCTGAGTCTGAGAATTAACCCAAACTCTCTACAGTAGCCCATTATATTTTTTAAATATTGGTTCACCCTGTTTTTGTTTCACCCCCATCTGCTTAAAATAACTTTGGAGAGAAACGTTGTTTTGCTTAGAAACAAAATCACAATCGGTTTTCAGTTTAGTTTCAGCATTTTCTAATATCAGCCTCTTATGTCCATCACTCTTTTTCTTTTGTTGCCACTGTTTTGTGAAGCATCTTCTTTCTTTTGTGGATTTCTGGATCTTGGAGCTGGGCTCAGACAAGTCCGAATCAGTGTCACCAAAAGGAAGAGAGACCCCAACATTTGAGATTTTCTTTACCTGTGCTATTGTTATCACAGCTGCTGACACAGCAGGATTTACTCCCTCTGTGATTAACTTCACAAATCCTGGTAAGTCATTTATAATAATCACAGGTACAGGTACGTTTGGTACTACCCTTACTTTCATTTGGTGCGACACCCCATTAATGTTCAGAGTCATTGGGGCGGTGAGATAGTATTGAGTGTCCCCTTGGATGCATATGACCCCAGTAGTTGGTCCTTTTGCACAGTCTTTTCTCAAAACTTCAGCATGCAGCTGTGTCTGTCAGCTTACTGAATCTACAAGTCCCTTCACAGTCTTATCTCCTACCTTGACATCTGTTAAATACTTACTCCAATTTGCTAAGGCAAAATTTGCTTCAGTGTTACCTTCCTTATTTTATGGCAGTTTCTTGCAATATCGCCTGGCTTATTACAGTTAATGGCAAATAAAGTGTTTGGGTGCAGATTTGTTACACCCATCAGAGTTCTTATCTGACCAAGAATTAAATCGGGAAAGAGAGGGTCTTTCCGGTCCCTGGCTGTTACTTCACTGCTGCTGTGTCTCTCTGGCCATCTGATAGTCCTTGGCCAATGAAATGGCCTTTTCCTTACTTTCTGGTCAGTGTTCGTTTACCCAAAGCTACATATCTGTAGAAAGGATTTTGATGAATGGCTCCATTGCAAATATGTTGATCTGTGGGACTGCTTTGCCCTCTGGTTGGAGCCCTTTAATGAGGAGTTTCCTTTTTTTTTCTATTTACTATACTTTATCCCCCCTGCCTGATCAGCCCACATCAGCTCAACCTCCGCCTCCAGCCCCATCACCCATCCCTCAGGACTTACCTCCCTGCGATTCTTCCATGAAGAGTTATCTGAGTTGGATGAAGGCTTTTCAAGGCTTGCCAACAGAGGGGTACTTCAGGGACCAGTATCTCTGCCTGTAGGACGCTCCTGAGATATCATATCTTTTAAGGCTTTCTCTTTTCACAGGGTCATAGTTTACTGACTGCACAGTGTCCATGTTGTTGTAGGCAAGTTGTACTTTACCTCTCAGATAAGGTACAAGCCTGATTTCCCGTTGCTGTTGTGGCCATTAGCAGGCTCCAGCAACCCTTTCAAAAGTTGTTAGGTATGCCTCAGTTGTTATCTGAGGGACACAACTTCTTTGTAAGTTTAAGGTCTTTTAAGTTGCTTGTGTTTTGTTGATCTGCTGGACCTGTACCAGATCCTGCAGCTTTGATAGCTGGCAAGGTCTGCAGCCATTGCTGCATCTCATCTTTTCTCTGCTATTCCTGTCATTGCATCTCTTCTTTTCTCTGCTCATCCTGTCACTGTATTTCTTTTCTGTGCTTCTCAGTCTCTCTTTGTTGTATAGCCCACCATTTGAAAAAGGCAGACATGCTTTCAGGCTGTGTCCCTGCCTGTTGTTCTTCCATCACTGGTGCTGGCTGTACAGTCTCAGTTTGGACTTTTGTTGTTACTTCTAGTTTGGCTGCCAGTCTTCTGGCAATCACTCCTGGGCTTGCTGTTTCAGGGTCCAGACCTTTATGCTGTGCTTCCCTAGTACCAGGTGTAGTACCCACAAACAAAACTCCTGACTTAAAGTATGCATGGTGTAAATCCCACTTTATCTGACACCACCTGTCAGCAAGGCATAGGTCAGGAAGAACAGGCAAACCAGGAGAAGTCATAAAATTCACAAGTTGCATTTTATTATTTTCAGTAACAATAAAATTAAAAATTACATGAAATTGTGCAGGATAGTTCTTATACAGGCAGTTCAAACAAAACAGAATCCTTCCTTTGATGGTATCTCTAAATCTCATTCTCTCTCTTCAAGCAAAACATTGCTCTTTTTATAAGATGCCTTTCCTGGCAATTAAATTATGCATCCTGTTCTCATTAAGATATATCTCCCGTTTTCAGACAATGTTCCAAGACTTTGTCAGTTTCTTTCATGTGACCAGTACATCCAGTCTTCTTAAAAGGGAAATGTCCATATCAGTATACCCCACACACCATGGTATGGGGCACCCCCATTACCATTTTTGCCCAGTGTTACTGAACAAAAATTCAGGTACCTGCTTTTGAAGTAATTCTATTTTATCCGGTTGATCCTGCCATCCCTCCTGCCAGCATTTTGAATGCAGCACCTCTAGTGGCGTATGTCACAGTCACCTGCAGCTGACGTGAGAGCTAGGAAGCAGTCATGGGAGTGTGTATAATGTAAGTCTATGGATGGAGCAATTAACAGCTCCGGTTTGCCACAAAGAGGTCTCGGTACTATACCAAGGCCAAATGTAGACTGGTATTTGACTGCCCCCATCTTACCCCATCTTCAAAAAAGCCCATTCACTGTAAAACATTTCATATCTAATAATACAAACTGATAAATGTACTATAAAGAATCCTATTACAGCCTAAGGGTATGTAAAAGTGATAACGAATTATTTGCAAAAAACATCGTTAATGCATCAGTTAGGGTTCAGATTAAAATGACAAAAGTAGGGAAGTGCAACATTAGGATGTCTAAGCCTAACTCTGCATCTGACCCCAACCCCCCAATAAACAACGAAAGGGGCAAGGCAATACAGAGCAACCAGAGACAGCCATCATCAGGGAAGACAAACAACATACAACTCTCTGCAGATAACACAAGAGACATCTATTATCATGGTCCAACACTTCTGCAGCTATGGATAAACATGCACAATTCAACACATACACACCTACTTCAGGCTGCAGAAAAACACTGCTTTGAAAAGCATAAAAATAAAACACAAAGAAAAAGACAATGGCAAAATAAAATTACTACTATATTATCTAAATCGGTCAGTATCAGTGGTTCAGTAGGTAGCACACTCGCCTCTGAGGCCGGGAGATCAGAGGGCTGTGGGTTCAGTTCCCGCATCTGGCACTTGGGTTAATATCCCAGTACTGCCACTGTAGTGCAGCATGAGAGGGGTGCTGCACTTCTGAGGTGCCATCTTTTGGATGAGACATTAAACCAAGGTCCCATCTGCCTGGACTGGTGGTAGTTCAGGTGGCTATTAAAGATCCCATGGCACTTATCAAAAAGAGTAGGGAAATTTCCCCGGTGTCCTGGCCAAATTTCCCTCATTCACTAAAAATACTACCAACAGCTTAATCTGGTTCAAGGTCAGTTGGCATTCATCTGTATCCCCCTCTCCCGGGTTGTGCCTGAAAATAGGCAGGATTTGTCTAGTGCACTTATCCGGTCAGCAAAAATGAAATAAATAAATATATGCATAACAAAAATTCTTGCTTGTTAATGAAGTGTTATGTTGAGACAACTTGAAACAGGAGCACATGCATGCTATTATTTTTAAATGGAAGCACACAAAAAATGCAATACATTTGCATTGTGATATGTATGATGCTGTGGTAATAACATATAACAAATAATGGGGTGTATGGTAACACTACATTGCCACTGGCAACTGATTCTTTGTATTTAAATGTTTAATGTTTTAATATTGTAGGCTACTTTGTAAATGGCACTGGAAGAAAAATGTGTGTATAAAAATTATGATCACAGAGCAAAAATTGTAGCAGTACTACTATGTTGTTTTAATGTCATGATGTACTACAACTTCTGTGATGTATATTCACATCAAATCATAATTTTTTGCAAACATCACAACCAAACAAAATAAAAGATACAGTCTACATGCCTATATGGTAGCACATCACTACTGTTAAAAGTAGTTTGTACCAGCCCGGTAGTGCTGAGGGTTGAGGCACTGGACTCCACACCTTGCGCTATGCTGGTGACCCGGGTTTGGGAACACACTTGGGTCATCAGGGAGACAGAATGGTGGGGAGCAGGATTGAGCTGCCTAATGGTGGATCTCCTCTTCTGGGTGGGTCATCTTCCAGCAGTTCTGCTGCCTCTGGGTGGAGGTCCAGTGAGGGTGCAAGAGGGTAATGGGTGACTGGTAGGACGGGGCGTCCCACAGTGTGTGACACACACATATCTCCACATGTGCACTCTCACACCAAGGACATGAGGGAGGGTGAAAACAGGGAAAACATGGCTAAACAAATAATAGGGAAAAAGTAGTTTATGACTGTGAAGTTACACATCTGTTTGGTTGTGTACTATTATCTTATGAGTATCACTATAATACTGACCCAAAACCTATGCATCATGTTGATAGCTATTTACATGTTTCATCACAGTATTTACAGATTTTGCAACCATTTTTGGCCAGCTAAGTCACGAGTGTATTAATGGAAAAACAAATACAGACAACAAGTGTTTATGATACTTGCATACTTAAGGAGTGATGAGATTAATTTATCTTTGTACTTGCAGTCTTACACTTTCATACAAAGTGTTACATTGAAATTATGATGCAAACAATCATTACATTACTTCATAGGTACACAACACTGCATGTCTGGCTTGTAAGAAAAACTAAAAAAGAACTGTAGCCTGAAGTGGGTGTGTATATGTTGAAGCATGCATGTGAATCCATGACTACAGAAGTGATGGACCATAATGATGGATGTCTCTTGTGTTATCTGCAGAGAGTTGTACATTGTTTGTCTTACCTGATGATGGCTGTCTCTGGTTACTCGGTTTGCCTTGCCCATTTTGTTGCTTGGGGGGGAGGGATGCGGTGTTAGGGTTAGAAACCCTAATGTCACATTTCCCTATGTATGTTGTTTTAATTGGAACCCTAACTGATGCATTAATGAAGTTTTTTGCAAAGGATTACTTATCACTTTTACATATTCATGGACTGTAATAGGATTTCCTGTAGTGCTTCATCAGTTTATATTGCTAAATATGAACTGTTGTACTGTGAATGATCATTTTTAAAGATAAAATCAGTAAAATGTTTTTGAAAAAAAAACTGTACAGTTGAGAAAAATTAAGAGATGGATATCAGAACTTGTTTAGCTATAAGGAAGCAGGACATTTCCAACATGTTTTATAATATGCAACCTCTTCTTGGTCTTCAAACATTTGCAACCCACTGAGTCTGGCAACATATGGTAACCCTCTGTTGGTGTCAGCAGGGGTCAGGCACAGCCCAGGGAGACTCTCTGTGTCTTAAGGTAAGGTGGACTGTTCATCAGAATAATTGGAGACCTGTCAGGGATGTTAGCTTAGCCCAAATGCTTTCAGTATTAGAATCCTCCTTGATTTTCTTTATGTTAATTGCTCCTATACTTTCATGTATAAATAGTGCCATGCCTCCACCTCATCTATCAGTCCTATCAGAAACATGGTACACACAGAACCATGACTGAGATGTAAACATACCAGGGTTCACTATCTACAGGAGGGACAGGGAGGGTAAAAGAGGAGGAGGAGTAGCTCTCTACATAAGGGAAGGAATCAAAGCAACAGAAAAAAGGGTAAACAGAGGAGAGGAGGCACTGTTGGTCAACTTGGAGACAGGCAGTGGCACCACAATCTGCACAGGGGTTGTATACAGACCCCCATCTCAGGGGGAGGAAATAGACAATGAAATGATAGAAGGTATCCTTAGAATGGCAGAAAAAGGGGAGATATTGTTGATGGGGGACCTGAATATGCCAGATGTTAACTGGAGTGCATTTGTTGCAGCCACATCCAAGAGCAGGATCATTCTAGATGCCCTGCAGGGGGCACGCCTTATAGACAGCTAGTACTGGAACCCACTTGGGAGGGAGCAGTCTTAGACCTGGTACTCTCAAATGGAGATGGAGAGAGGATCACAGATTTAGAAGTGGGTAGCCATCTGGGAACTAGCGACCACTGAACAGTATGGTTCACAATAAACACAGCAGTAGAGCCAAGCCATACAAAGGCAAAGGTCCTGGACTTTAGGAGGGCTGACTTTGCCAAAATGGGTGAGTGCCTAAGGAATGCACTAGCAAATGGGCAGGAAGGAGGGGTGGAAGAACAATGGGGAATAATCAAAACTGCCATCACAGAGGCAACAAGCCTTTGTTTGAAGCAAATAAACAAAACAAAGTAAAAAAACACTATGGTTCTCAAAGGAGGTGGCAGGGAAGGAAAGGGAGAAAAAGATAGCATTCAGGAAGTATAAGGAATCACAGAAGGAGCAGGACAGAGAACTGTTATCAGTTAAAGCAGAAGGAAGCAGGGAAGGCAGTCAGAATAGCGAAGGCCCAAACTGAGGAAAAGATAGCCTACTCAGTTAAAGGGGATAAAACCTTTTATAGGTACATCAGGGAGTGAAGGTAGACCAAGGGAGGGATAGTGAGGCTTAATGGGGGGGTGGACAGAGGGTGACTGTGAAAAGGCATAGATACTAAACAAATATTTTTGCTCAGTATTCACAAAAGAAGGTACCTAAACCAAACAACAGAAACACCCTGGATAGGGGGGTCAATACCAGTCCATTCACAGAAGAAAGAGTTCTGAAAGAACTCTTAAAACTGAAGGTGGACAAAGCAATGGGGCCTGACAGGATTCATCCCAGAATTCTAAAAGAACTAAGGGTAGTGTAACCCCCCCCACCAGCCCCCCCTTGTTTAACCAGCATGGCTTCTCCTCTCACCACAAAAGTCTAGGAGTTAAAGAGAGTGCAGGGGGGTTACATAAATTAGTACAAGACATAAAAAAGATAGAAATACCCACCATTAGGCTAGGTGACCCAGCTGATACACTAGAACAGTCAAACCCAAGTGTGGCTACATGGCACACACCTGGGGGGACCAGTTACCATGGCCAGCAACACAGGTCCCTGAGAGAAAACATTTGCTCAAAATTATGCTAGGTTTGCACTTCTGGACAGAGGCACCCAAGTAACTCCAGACACAGGGAAGCAATAATAATGCTGTCCAAAACCAGGTTGGGATTCTAGAATGTGGCTTTTGTTCATGTAACAAAGTAGGAATAATCACAGAGCGAAGATGGACCCCCATGGAGCTACACATACTGGTATTGCAGATTCTCCAGGGTACAGAAATTCCTGACATTCTCATTTAGCATAGGCTGAAGTAACACAAAACAGTGAACACTTCGGTTATGAAATGGAGATTGGCACACACAGCCAGACGTAGTACATTTCCCATTGACTAGGCACACACACAACCAGTACTAGGACACTTTCCCATATTTCAAGAGGAATGACGGTGGTACACATGACCACAAAGGAGCACATCCAGGCTCAGTACTTCCAGAATCCACTATACTGGGGTACACTGAGAGAAAACAACCCACTTACAGGGTTAAAACACTTTTCTCAGTCATTGGCCAGTTGCACTGAAGAAAAAGTAATAGGTGCTCTTCAGAACCCATAGAGGTAAACTGGTAACTCCAGGTGTGGGCGGGTCTCCCACCTTTTGTTTCCAAGCTTATACTCGCCCATTCATCTGGTTAATAACGCCACACAACTATAGAAAACTGTAGCTGTTGTCTTGAAATGTATTTCACACTTAACATACTAATTTCACGCACCTCTAAGGTGTCAGAAAATTAAATGTTCTGTACTTGGACAGTCACATGCTGGACTGCAATGTAGGCAGAGACTTTTAAACAGAAAGTCTAGGTGACAGGGTCCCTTTGTCAGAGAAATTCACCTCTAGGTATTGCAGATGCACCTGGGCTTACACAGAGAAATTGTGCTTACAACAAATGAAGATGTCCAAGGCAGCTTCACCAAATAAGTGGATCAAGGGGGTTGCCCCTGAACCCTGAAGATCGCCCCCATCCCTCCTGAGATAGTGCAAAGGAAAACCCACTTAGCAAGGTCTCCACCACTTCAGACACTGCCGTCTGTGTTCTTCTTCTATGGTGAGAACAAACTACCCAAAAACAAAAGGGGTAGCTCTATAACAGTGGAATGAGGATCTGCACAGCAAGCTGCAGCCTCCTCCTGGAACTCACACTCCAAGACTACTGAACATTCTACTCTAGCTGACAACTGCTTTCCAGAGTGTGGCTTATGCTGCTGCGAGAGTTCTAAGATTACATTATCGCTCCAGCTCAGCCGAGACTGAAGACAGAGTGAAACCCATTTACGTGGCTGCCATTTAGTTTGCCAGTGGGGCGAAGCTCAAGCAGGTCGCTAAGATGCTGAGGAGAAGTGCCTGTAGCAGGAGTCAGTGAAAAGCATTTAAAGGTTTTACAAAAGGTATGCCACTGTTGCCTCTATATTTATTATTTTATGATTCACTGACCTTTCAGTCCATCTTTGAGCTTGAGCCCGTCAGTAGCTTGTAGGGTGGAGTTTGAGGGCCTCTGGACCTCTCTCACAAAATCAACAAGGAGTTTGTTGGTGGAGAAGCCGGCTGAGAGTAGGAGAGCTTGGTGGAGCCCACGGGGACTTGTCATCCTTCAGAAGCCTGCCCAGATTAAGCTGTGTTGAGTAAAACCACCAACTTCTGTGAGACAGAGGAACAATGAAGGACTATCCTTATTATACCCCTTTTACACTCTGAATTATATCCCTACTTACATTTCTAGTGTGCTTTGTCTGCATGTTTGGTACTCTGTTACTGAGTATAAGGGTGTCTCTTTTATTTTCTTCTGAATATAGTGGATAGCATTTGTGCTATCTAATCTAGCATAATTTTACATCATATTATATTATATCGGCTGTAGTCTACAGGTTATTTTTAGGCTTTTTAAATAAAAAAAAGGAGAGCCCTCTGAGTATTTTTGTGGAGAACTGTTGTAATGTAATAAATTGCTGAAAAGCTCATTTATTCAGGTAGTATGCTTCAATGTATATTGAGCATTCAGCAAGTTACAAGTTGTAAGTCACAGGAGCGTCGAGTTGGTATAAATAGTAAATAGTAAACAGGGTAGTTATTTGGTATTTAAAATTTAAGAGAATTTTATTGATTTAAAGATTTAAAGAGTTTGAAGTAAAACCAGGAAGTTTATTTCCCATTGGAGCATATGAGCATATGACTTAGGAGCTAAAATATGCATGCGCTGGTGTTCCTCTCTGTAGGCATCATTTCCATTCAACCCACGCAGCAGAAGAGCAGGAGTCTGCTGAGGGAAAATTTGTGTGCTGTGCCTGACAGATTGCTTGACAGATCTAGAATCTTTTCTTCTTTTATTCAGAAGTGTAATACATATTTAAATTGCCTTGTGCAAGTGCTCACTCCAGTGGGGCTTAAATTTGTTGCTTCTCATTATTGTGAGCTGTCTCTCAGCTGCTGGTACGCTGGCTGTGTCAGCATTCCCTCCCCCCGAGAAGGCTTGGGAATAAGTGAGAGGGAAAATCTGCTGAGCAACATTAAAAGCTTAGAGCTTGCACCTGGAGGTTTTAAAGCGGCATTATACTCCAGCTAAGAGAATCAAACACTTTGTAACAAGTAAGTAAAGTAAGAAATTGAATCTTCTTTATGCCAAGTCAGATGTCTCCTGAAACTTTATTAAGTTTGTTGCTGCTGTGTTCTAGCTTATTAACTTATTTATCAGGACAACGTTTTGTCCTTTTAATATTTAGGATTACCTGAAGCCTAATTAGTTTTGTCTCTTTTTTGCCACTTTTGTGGACTTTTTGAATAGACTGGGTTTATAGATCCTGGAAGTGCCTAACGATTAGAGTTTTATGATTTTATTTTACTACCTTGATCTATTTATTCTTAATCTGTAGTAGACACGCTGAACAGTGTAAAGAATCAAAAGTACAATTTAAAGGGACTACTCATCGGAATTCATTCTCCTGACCCGAAGGGCTGCACAGAGTCATTTAACAATTGGATTTTGTGATCTAGAAAGACAGGAAATGGTCTGTAATTTGTAATAACTCTTTCTACTCTTTTCTGCCTCTTCAGATTTATATGTGTACTGGATTGATGTGACTCAGGCTTTGTGATCTTCTGAAGGGGGTCTATCAAGAGTAATTTTTACATTTGGACATTTCCCTGCACATAGAAGAGTATAGGTAAAGACTGGAAGATCCAACTTGCTGAATGAGAACTTGAAAATATCAGATATTTTTGACACTCAATCACTGTCTCCATATCTGTACTGTTATTTGGGTCTTGCCTATTTACTTGCAGAAAAGTGATTGGGAAGATCACGTGATTTTTTTATCATTAAGAGCTCAATGGTTTATTAGTTATCTAATCCAATGTAACCTACTGACTGTTTTCTAATTAAGAATAACAGGTTTCAGGCATAGATACTTCTGTATGTTTCAGGCTGACATATATACAGCCTGCTGAATAACAGTGTTTTAATACTATAGTAGTGTGGTACAGATTGGGAATTTACAACATCTCTAGGTCTAGAGGCTATTTCTCCAGCAAGGGGAAGATATCATTTAGCTACTATAAGATATTATAATATATTGATTAAACAAGTTTAAGAGTGATTCTCAGAATTATGCCTGTTGAAACCAGGAAGGGAAAGAGCACATCATCTAATAATTACCAACTTAGCAAAGGGAATTAATTTCAAAAACAAAAAAGGCTATAGTAAAGGAAAAAAAGGACAAGAGAATTTAGAAACATCACAAACACTTAGGATGACTGAGAAAAAAGTAAGGGAGTCTATGGGAAGTACAGGAACAAAAGGGAGTATAAAGAAGGAAATAGAAATGGTTACGAAAGAAAATCCCACAGCTGTTGATTGTAACGATGGTTATAATGATAGAAATAATGATGGAAATAAAGAAAACATTGACCTGAATAAAATAGAAGAAAAATAATTTAAACTGTCTACGTATAAGAAAATGATCAGTCATGTGACTAATTCAAAAATGAAACAGGCTTCCATTCAGGATTTTTGTAAAAAAAGGAACAATCAGTGTTACCAGGGGAAGTAATGCATAGTATGCCAATTAATACAAACATTATGCCATTAAAGGGTAAAAACAGTTCACTTGGGATAACTAGACAGGATTCTACATTAATAGAATTAGCAAATAACGAGGTGAGCAGGACAATGAAGAAGATCAAAGAAATGAAACAATCTAATTATAGAATTGAAAGGGAACTCAGAGAACTTAATACATTGAAGATGGATCTGCTGGATAGTTGCAGTTCACCGATATGTCAAGTTTCTGGTCAAAGTGATTTGATCAGAACTAAGACATTAATTAATAATCCCTTAGAAGTATCAAGGGCATTGGATGAAGTCAGTAGCTGTGTGAGCTCTATAGAATTCAGTACCCCTACTTTAGAAGCAATCACAAAGGGTTGCACTTATGCACTTAAAGATCCAACATTAGCAAACACAATGATTTATGAACAATTAACACAGATTTCTCAAAGTCTCTCATTTATAAAGGGAATTTGTATTGAAAATAAAAAAATTGACTGGATGTACAATAAGATGACACAGAGTGTTGTAGAAAACAAGGGTAATCAGATTTCAATAGAAAAGGAGACAGAGAGTCTGTTAATATCAGATGAGACTCAAAAGGAAGAACTCACATATGAGAAGACAATTTTATCTGCAAGTATACTAGATCTTAGAATGATTGATCAGGAAAATGACAGTGAACAAGAGTCGGAATTAGTAATGTTACCCAGTAATTGTGACTTGAATAATAGTCTAATTAAGGAACTAAAAGCTGGGAATACAGACATTTGGGAGAAAGGAATAAAACAAAACATGAGGAATAAGAAAATGGCTTATGAAATCAAAAATAATAATAAAGATTTGAGCAAGAAAGAAAAGGGGGAAAAACAAATTAGGGAAAGTCCATCATAGCTGATAAAAAGTTAGAAAGGGAACCACAGTATCAGATAAATAAAGAATTACTGGGAGATACCAAAATAAGTCAAAGAGAGAGCTTGAAAAAAAAACAAATAAACAGTAGAGAGAAATCTAAAATGAAACATGACCAGCACAAAACAGAGTGAGACAAAGAAACATGAACAAGTGAAGGTGAATCTAGAACAGGACTTAGAGAAGACAGACAAAGATATTCTTCAGAACATAGAAGAAGTAGTAAGGAAAAATCTCTGAGAATGAGAAAGAGAAACAAAAAGAATTAGACAAATTTATTTGAGACCTCTGTTAGAACTCTGGAGATCAATTTCATCCTACCACTGTATAAAGTACCGACAATTCCAGAAGAGACTGAATTAACACTTAATGACAATCTGAAGCAATTTATGGGCTCCGTTTTACAGATTAATAAAAATTGTGACATCTTACTGGCAGGTTTCAATGTAATAAGACCAATAATTGACATGGAATTGGTCATTTTGCTATCAGACCAATTCTACATATTAAAAGCAACAGAGAGCCATAAAGACAAGCTGAGAGAATTTGGAATAGAAATAGACAGTGTTGTGGGAATAAGATCGATCGTCCCAGAGTTCTTTAGAATAAGAACTGACTCAACATGTATAGAAAATGAATATGTAATTTCAGTGTTTGGTCTAAATGATTTTATATCAGAAACAAACTGAAACATTAGAAAAAAGGTCACGGAAATGTTACAAAATTTGACTAAAGATAATAGTCTAAACAAAAGGATAAAGAAAATAAAAAGATGGGGAAAACAATGGTCAAATAGCAATTTGGGTGAGAAACAAAAAGGATTACATTCATATCCTGGTGAAATCCCATTTGTCAGGTAAGGTTGAAATATACCTACAGGGAGAGACAGAAGAAGCGGCTAGTACACATGATGGACAAAAAGAAGAACACTGGTTAAATTTAATAGAAACAGCAAATAGATTTCAGACATTAAAGAATCTGGAAGATTGACAAATGTTCACACAAAGAAGGAGAGAAAAGAATAAAGATATAAAGAGAAGGTATAATATGATATCATGGAATATTGCAGGGATTAGGAACAAATTAGCAGATCCTACTTTTATTGATTTTTTTAGTTCAAGATAATTATATTTGTTTACATGAAACATGGAGTACTAAAGAACTGAAATTAAATGATTTTAAGGGATTTTAGAAGGTAGCAATAAGTTGCAAAAAATATGGCAGACCATCTGGGAGGGACTTGTGACATGGTGTAAAATAACAGACAAAGTAGAGTACACAGAACTATTTCTGGACTCAGATCACATCCTGCCAGTTCAAATTGATGTAAATAAACAAAAATTGGTTATAATAAATGTATATTTCCCTCCAAAAAAAAATTCCAATTATGTGGATCATGAAGATGTGGAGAAACTAGGTAAATTTATAGAAAACTGTCTAATGGAGAACCCAAATCATGGAATAAGCATACTGGGTGATTATCATGCCAGGGTGGGACACACCCTTGAACTACAAAAAGGCTTGGCTGGGGCATGTGCAGCTCTGAATCCTCCTGCCCTGACTCCAACAAGAAGGTGCTGGGATAGTAAGAAATGTGAGAGAGGGATAAAATTGGTGGAAGATTTGGATAACTTAGAAATTATCTTGATTAATGGTCGAACAAAAGATGATGCTCAGGGTGATTATACATACATTGGAACCAAAGGGGTCTCAACAATTGATTTATGTTGGATCTCAATTTTATAACAAAGTTGCTTGGTTTTAGAACAGGTAATAAAATGAATAGCAAACATAGATCTTTAGAAATAATACTTGACTTATGTATCATGTCAAACAATAATACGAAAAAGAAAGCAGATATTATAAGGGTTAAAAATGGGATCAAGTCAGAAATAAAAGAGAATTTCAGGTCCACATATTTACTGCTTGATTATGGTTTTAGGGAAGACATAATCAATCTAGGACAACAGGGACCGGGGGGGGGGGAGATGTATTGAAATGTTCTGAAATATTGGCAGATATAACCACAATACTATTAAAAGTAACAATAAGTAGAGGAAAAAAAGGAAGTAAATGGTTTGATGATGAATACAAAAAGAAGAAAAAATAACTAAACAAGTTTGCTAAATTCACCTATAATAGACCAACAAGAGAAAACAAAACAAGATTAAATAATCTGAGGAGAAAGTATAAAAGAGCACTGGAAGTAAAAGAAAGAGCTATCGAATAAAGATGTGGGACCAACTTGAAAAATGTGTAAATGAGAACAATAATAAAAAATGTTGGCACCTTGTCTCTAAAGGATGGGATCAGGTTTATGATAATATTGAAAGTTATATAGACCCACTGACATGGGAAAACTAAGACATTATTTTATGACCAAGAAATGAGTCACACAGTTAATAAAATTGAATGGTCCCCTTATGAAAATAAAATAAAATAAGTGGAAGTAACAACAGTAGTGCAAAAGGCAAAAAGACGTAAAGCACCAGACCCTGATGGGATACCAATGGATATACTGTAATTATAGATGATCCTCTATTATGGACCCCTGCATTAGTGGATCTATATAACACTATACTACAAATAGGGAAAATACCCCAAACATGGAGGGAGAATATCATAGTTCCCATTCATAAAAAAGGAAGCCAAGCAGACCCAAGCAATTACAGGCCAATCAGTTTACTGGACAATGTTCAAAAACTGTTAACAAAAATGTTGACTAATAGGCTTATGGATTGGTTAGATAAAACAAAAATAATTAACAAAGCACAAGCAGGTTTTATACGTAATCACTCGACACTGGATCAGTGTTTCGTTTTAACACATTTAATAAATAAATACACAATAATTAAAAAACAAAGATTATTTTGTGTATTTGTAGACAAAGGCAGCTTTTGATAGAGTAAATAGGGATAAACTTTGGGAGGTTCTTAATAATTATGGTCTAGAAACACCTTTATTAAACATAATTAAAATGTTATACGAGAACAACCTTACAACCATCAGATATACTATGGAGGGAGATTGGCCAAATTTCCAACTAATGTTGGCCTTAAACAGGGGTGTGTCTTATCTCCTATTTTATTTAATCTTTTTCTAAATAAGACTTTGAAGGGAATGGAGGACTCGGAGCTGCACATGCCTAGGGTGGGCAATATGCAGATGACGTATTAATTTCCACTAGTTACTTAGGAATAAAGAGAAGCCTAGATAAATTCCAAAGTGAATGTGAAAAGCTCTCATTGGAGATAAATTACAATAAAACAAAATACATGGTATTTAATAAGACTCCAGTCAGAACAGGCAGGTTGTGTTTTATGAAATGCAAGGGCCATGCAATAGAATATGTATCAAAGTTTAGTTATTTGGGTATTGCATTCACATTTAATCTCAAATGGAAGGAACATATTTCAGGAATAATAAAGCAAATTAAAGGGGTTGTCCCAGCTTTAGATAGCTTTAATGATAAATATGGGAGAAGATCTGTAGCAGGACCACTTAAGGTACTAAATGCGAAAGTGCGATCTCAAATAGTTTTTGGGGCAGAAATCTGGGGGCTGGGAAACAGGGATGGGTTAGAAACAATAATGAACAAATTTTATAAAAGACTATTAGGCCTCTCATGTGGAGCATCTAGCAGTTTATCCAGATTAGAATTAGGACAATTACCAATGATCTGCAATATAGAGCAACAGATGGTGATCTATTGGATTAAAGTATACATGCCCGAGCACAGATTGCCAAGAATGTGCATTGAGGAAATGTTAAATCAGAGAAGTGAAGGCTTCACTTACCAAAGCACACATATACTAGAAAAACTTATACTATCTTATGGGTTATTAGAATTGATCTCAGAAAGCATGAGAGCACATCTTAAAGGATTAATGAGATTGTTAAATCTAGAATAAGGGATATCCATATCCAAAAGGAAATGGAAGTAGGTAAAAATTGTAAATTAAGCTCATGGTTGGCATCAAATACTGGGAGGCAATTTGGGTTACATCAATATTTAAGGAGAATAGGCAACCCAAGTAACAGAAAAGCTTATACCAAATTTAGGTTTGGTTATGTGTAAAGCAATAGTTTGAAACTGAAAATGGGACTGGCAACTAACACTATGTGTGCTTGTGGTTTAGATGAAGATACACCTAAACATTTATTAATATTGTGTCCTCTGTATAAATCACAGAGAAACTCCCTTCTGGGGGATCTGTTAAGGAATCTTGACATGGAGTTAATTTATCCATACAATTATTTATTAAAAACAAATAATACCTGCCAAATGAATAGGGTTGCAAAATTCTGCAGATTTACTGAATTAGGTAAGTTACACTTACAGAAATTGTGATATCATATGGAAATTAATTACCTCTTCTACAAAGTATAATATGTGAACTTGTATATGTTTTTTATTCATGGTTTTTATATATTAATCTTAAAAATACGTGTATTCATATGCTCTAGATGAATGTTTTTATTGTATATTTTTGTAATGACAAAATTTTTTTTTTGTCAAACAATAAACTTCTACCTACCTACCTACTCTGCCTGCCACTGATTCTAACTGGGATTCTAGTAACTTCTGGGAACAAGGGGGTTACACCTACCCTTAGCCAGGAAAATGACTGTCCCCAGTCATTACCTACCCAGTACCGGACCATCCTACCCTATGTGTTACCTACAGAGAGGGGTGATGAGGCTCTCTCCTACCATGTGCCAGAAACAGGCAGGCAACACTAAGGGCCAAGAGGCCATTGGCTGAAGCATCAGCCTCTACACTATGATCTTACTATTGATAATCAGTAGCTCTGGAAGACCTGTCCAGAGCATGGCCCTAATTGACCAAAACTGCAGCCCCTCTGGCTGGTCGGGACCACAGCCTGTCTATCCCCCTAGCCATCTAGGGAATCTATCTAACCAAAAACCTACCAAAAAGAGGGGAACCTTCCCCCAACCCAGGCCACCTGCAAACCAAACCACACTGAGCTAACACTTTACCTAAGCATTACCCTCCTGTTATCCCCCACGCACTAACACCTGTGGAAGGAAAACTGTTAGCACCTGTTACCCGTACAATTCTACAAAGCAGTACACAAAAGCAGGAGAACTCGGATGAGTTCCCAAATCCTCTTCTGGTCTTCTCTTCTTTCTTATTTATCAGGAACCACCTGAAAGAGAAAAAGAGACAAAAACGTACCCCAAATCTGCAAAACACACATTATAACAACAATAACCCTTACCGTCAAACACTGGAGAATCCCCAAAAAATATTTTTTCTGAAAGTAGAAAACATCTAACTTTATGTGCAATACACCTTTTGGGGGAATGGAATACCCTAATTATACAAACTAGTGACAAACAGTTATGCCCAAAGGCAAAGTCCAGAAAAGAGTCTCTCCTGGGCTGGAGCCCACTGAAGCACAGTTCTTGAAGTACTGTAATCCCAAAGGGGAGAGTCTTTGTGGACAGTTCAACAGTGTGTAGTCTGCCAGGTGTAGGGTGAGTATTGCAATGTCAATAAAGTAAGAAAAGTCTGGACTTATCAGTCCCTTGAAGAATGAAAAATGGACATCACCTGCTTCTCCAGCCGAAGACTCTCCCTGGCAGCATTTTTCAGATACAGCTAGGTGGAAATCTTCTGGAAAACAGGATGATGAAGCAGGAAACTGCTGGGTTGATGCCATCTAGGAGATGGAACCTTGAAACAAGAAAGGAACAGCTGGGTTGATGTCATCCAAAATCCCAGGTGATGAATCAGGAAAACAGCTAGGCTGATGTCATCTCAGCTATCTGGAAGACCAGGTGATGAAATTGGAAAGGCACACTGCAGAGCTGATGAATCTGGATGCATCTTGGATCCTGGAACAGCAGACTGGTGGAACAACTTGGGTACAGCAACAGCTGGATGGCAGACACTTGCTAACTCTGCTCTGCTTCCCTCTGGATAGGCACAGGCATATTCTCAGGATGATGGTACACTTGAGGATAGTACCAATTTGGATCAGGTGCAAGAATTGTGATCCCGTCTGGGCATACATAATTCACATTATGGAAAGTCTTTTCCTGTAGGGTTCGCATATCGTACAGTCTCTATGAACAATGTCCTGCCCAACTTCCAAAACCACAGTTTGTCTTCTGTCTCTTTGTTTCTGACATACAGAGTTGCACCTGGATGCAAATACAGACTTGCTTCCTCCTCTAGCCAGGATCTCCTGTTTTTCTCAATCTCCTCCCAGACATTCCAAGGAAAGGTTCACCCATAGATGTCGTTGGCCTTCCTATGAACCAGTCTTTCCTCCTTACTGCTCTTCTGAGGGCAGGGCTGTGGAGTCACCAGCTTCTTCTTCTGGTTCCTCCGAGGCAAGACCTTGAGGCCACTGACTGGGACCCTCAACAGAAAGATACATATCTTCCTCCTCCTCTTCCTCACTCAAAACTTGGGCCCAGGAGTGAGCAGTCGTCCTCACTCCTGAGACAGTCCACTCTTCACTGGGCGCAGAGGTAGACATCTCCCATTCTAGAGTCTCTCAAACCTCATCCTCTCCAATGAGGCTAGGGCTACGACTCTCTCTCCATGGATCCATCTATTCTCCCTCTGCACTGTCCATCTGTGGCACAGGCATGGAGACATCTCAAGAAATCTGCTCCGGTAGTACATCTACACCCTCTTCCTTTGTGCCACATTCTGCTGGGCCTCTCCCAACAGGTTCAACCTGGTGCTGTGTGCTACTACATGCAGGGTCTTCTACTTTTGTCCACAAGGGAGCCAAACAAATTCAGAATGTTCAGGTCAGACCTTGCTTCTCTAAACATCCTGAACAGTGAAGAATCAAAAATACGTCCCTCCCAGCCTTGAGGCACATTATGCATACTCTCACAGGGTAGTTGGGAATCACAACATGAGGAGACAAACTTCCACCATAGAAACATTGCTCTATTTCTTTAAGCATGGCAACCTTCTCCACTATCATAGCTCAAACATGGTAGTGGGATGGTCCCGAAGCCATGTCTGTAAATAAACACACAAAAGTTCACTGTTACTATTGAATCCACTATACTTGGAACAGTCTCTCAAAATGACTCCCTGCTACTGTGTTTACATTACTGCCCCACCCTGTAATGGCGACAGCTGCACTCCTGATGCATCACTAAATCTGTATCTGACTCAAGCCACTGCGCATCTGACTTACTGCTACTGAAACATTTCTCAAACTAACGATTGCACTGCTTTTACCTTCCTCAGCACATCTATATGATTTTTGGACTTTACAATTAGCTTTCAATCGATTTTACTTGCTTAAAGTCACTAAAGCCACAGTATTTCTAGGAGCAGGATTGCCTGCTTGTTATAGCCTCTCATACAACTCACAGTCTCTCTTTTGCTCTTTTGATTGCGGGCATCTGTATAAATAAGTTCAATATCCCTGGTGGTCCAGTGGACCGCTATCCATCGATCGTCGGGCATCTATATAAAAAAATCAAATATCTCTGGTGGTCTGGTTCCCCTCCCCACCCGCCCACTGAGCCCACCACCCCCTCCCCCGGTCAGTCAGCAGGCGGCGGCAACCCACCCGCCTGCCGCCCGCTGCCCACCGACTGACACCATCCGGTGGGGCTGCCGCCCATTGGTTCACAGTGTGAGCCAATGGGCGTGCAACCATATACACATTCCAGATATGAATGAATCATTCCTTATCTGGAATGTGTAATCTGTACTCAACTGCATGCCCATTGGCTCAAGCTGTGAACCAATAGTGACAACCAGCAATGACAGTGTGGCGGGGGCGGCGGGCGAGATGAAGTGCTGCCCCCGCCCGGCTGACCATGGAGGAGAGAAGAGTGAGCTCAGTGGAGAACCACCAGGGATATTGATTTTTTTATACAGATGCCCACGATCGGTGGTTAGCGTTACTGGACCACCAGGAGATATTGAACTTATTTAGACAGATGTCCGCAATCGGGCGAATAGCGGTCTACTGGACCACCAGGGATATTGAACTTATTTATACAGATGCTCATGATCAGGCAGATAGTGGTCCACTGGACCACCAGGGATATGGGGAGGACGAATTCCTTTCTTTTTACAGATGCCCGCGATCGGGCAGATAGCGGTCCACTGGACCACCAGGGATATGGAAAGGATGAATTATTTTCTTTTTACAGATGCCAGTGATTGGGCTGCAGGGGGCGTCGGTCCCTGATGGCTGCTGCCTGGCAGGGCACCAGGCGCAAGTCATCGGGGATCGGCGCACCTGCCTGCAAATGGGGCCATAATGACATGCAAATGGCCCCATGTGCATCTTGCATACATTATGGCCCCATTTGCATGTCAGCTTTTGAATATCGCGGTTGCTGTGCATAGTGCAATGGAACTTGCATAGCGCATCCCCATGCTCCACTCTGGCCACTTGTGCTGGTGCAGTGCCACTGCACGATGCACACTGGGGGTGGCCAGGGTGCGATATTCAATGCTGCTGAGCCATGGCACAGCTCTGTTGAATATCACCCAGTCCACACCCCTGCACAGCCAAGTTGTGCTGCACCCAAACTTGCGCCCAGCATGGCGCAGTTTGAATATCTGGGCCCATTTGTTTAAGGACTGTAGGTGCAAGGTCAGTAGAAGTAACCTATACACCATTTATGGGAAGGATACAAACGATTAATAGAGTAGAATGCTCACAATCGGCTAGTGTTCACAGCTAGGCTACAATTAAACTCATACAGTTCATTTTAAAAATGAATATGCAGTTTAGCAATGAACCGAGAGTTTAACTGCCAAACAGCTACACAGCCATCCCTTTGTTTCTGCGCTATTACACTGCCCCACTCATTAGGGATCTAAATATGTATCCGGCAACCTGGAAGTGCCTGCTTTGGTCATGCAGGTGCACAATCATGACCATATACAATATTAACTGTTTAAAATGCTCAGAGGTATCGATCAAGCCTCAAAATTATGTTTAAAAAAGTACTGTATGTCCCAGCAATAAAATGTTAACAGGGTTTGGTGTACTAAAATGCTGTGGTAGTCCCTGGGGCTTACCAGGGAACTGTGTTACTCAGATATATCTCATGTGGTCACCTAACAACCACAACACTCACAGCCAGGCTACAATTAATCTCACATGGCTTGTTTTAAAAATGAATATGCAGTTTTGCAATGAACCAAGGGTTTGACTGCCAAACAGCTATGCAGCCAGCCCTTTGTTTCTACACTATTACTTCTAGCATGAGTAGTTTGTGATGATATCATACACCAAAGGTGTGTAAAAAATGATATTGTTAGGGTACCTAGCCCCGATCAGATTCTTGGCAGTACTAAATCAGCAAAAGAGACTCGGACAAGTGGCATATTTGGTAATAAACTTGTTTACAACACAAAAGGTAACAGTTGCAAGAAGACAGGTCTTACCATTAGACCCTGGGCGCTGAAGTTTCCCAAATATCCCTAGGAGTGATTATGATCTCGAGGAGAATATGTAATACAACATCATATATAGTTAGATAGTAGCTATGGTTACTAAAAGATACATAAAATAAGCCCTACTGGCTAAAAGTTATGTGGCTCCACAGTGTTATCTAATGACATACATCATTCATAAAGTCAGCTAAATATGAGAACAAAGAATTCATACAAGGTACAGGATGTAGTGCAGTATTACATAAATCCGCATAGCGGCAGTGCAGGCTATATAATGACTTCTCAGAAGGATAAACAGAGAACACAGCTGTATCTTGGCACAGTATTTGCAATATGTTTCTTAGCAAAGGCATCATAAGTATCGCAATATGTCCCTGGCTACTTACACTTGTACGGTAAGTGCCAACTCCCTAAATGTGAATACATTAGATATTACATATTGTGTGTGTATGTGTGTGTGTGTGTGTGTGTGTGTATATATATATATGTATGTATATACAGTATACACACACAATATGGGTGAGGGGTGAGTGGTAAATGAGCATGATAAATTTTATTATTTTCACCAGAGTGTGATAAATATAAGACCTGACATTTATCAAACCCATGCAAAGCAGCGCTAAGCCACGCATACCGCACAAAGCTGTGCAAAGCCAAGCAAATGGTACATTTTGTAACAATGAGGCCCCCATTGTATATATTGGATACATGATGGGCACTCGTGTGATATGGAAAATACGTTCAGTCCTGTACAGTGACCTCTGAGACCTCACTCATGGCTTCGCCACTCGTGAGTATTCAGAGATCACTCTATAGGAGTGAAGATATTTTCCATATCACACTCATGCCCATCATGTATCCCATAACATATATATATATATATATATATATATATATATATATATATGTATTGTCTATGGTGCACAGTGGAGTATCCAGTCAGAGTGTGTGGACCTTGCATCATAACATTCCCCCCTTATTGCTTTACTGAAAAGGCAACAACACTATGGGAAAGCAGTGGGAGCAATCTCCATCATTTACAGACCCGACACACGAGCCTTGTAAAGGAACTTGAGTTGCTCATGGTGTTGTTTGAGCATGTGCCTTAAACAATAAAGTGCTAGTATCAAAAATATTATCAATAATGCTTGAATAATAACAAAACCTTTAAAAGCTGATTCTAACCAAGTATTTGAAAGTGCAGCACTTATATCATCATCATGGATAAGGGTGTTAAGGGCATCTCCAGCTTTGGAGATATTATTGCTGATGTAGATGAGATGGGTGTCCTTTCTATCTAAAAGGGATTTCAAAGTTAATGTCAAAGGGTCTATATGGATGTTAAAAATGGGTAAATACTGAGATAGAGCAAGCAAATATTCTGAGTCACTGATAATAACATCTGGTTCTGCAATGGTAACAGGTGTGATCACTGTATAACCAATAACGGTAGTTTGATGAGTAATAAAACAAAAGTTAGGATACTTGACTTCACACATTTTATCACCATATGAGAAGAATTTGTGATTGGTAACAATGCAGTACTGCCCATCAGAATTACATGACATTTTCACAGTAGGAACCCTCCATTTTTGCAGTTGAATTTAGCAGGTGAAAGATTGATTCGTGAGTCTTGTAGTCAGGCGATGAACTTCTTCTACACAGTTGTTGTAGAGACATCCAGTGTTGCCCATTGGTGGTGATGCTGTTGATGGTGCCCTGGGGTTACCAGTTTCATTGGAATTAATGTCCAAGTCCAAAGTAAATGACCAGTCAATGCTGTCCAGTGAATAGCCATATACCGGCTTGATGACGTCAAAAACATCGCAGCTACACAAGTAGTGATATTCCTTTTTCACACAACAGTCAGTATGAGGTGATACCCAGGCTTCCAGAGTAGGATATAGACCAGAAGAGGTGGAAGTTTGATTCTCTGTCTCTCTCTCTCTCTCTGTAGATGTCCTCATTGAGATGCCCAATGGAGTGAATGGAGGCCAATCTATCAAACATAGCAGTCTCTGCATCAAAGCAAGGTAGAGACACAGTGAGGTAATGAACATAGTGTCCCATATGGTGCAGCAATGAACATTGTAACATGGGCCACTGTTGGGGTGGTGTGTGACATAACCTAAATCCCTAGCAGTTGATAATGGTATAGAAACAGATCGAGACATGTGCATTATAATACAAGCAGTAGACCTACAATGTGGACAATGTCATTTAGTAAGTCTCATGTCATGGATAATATCTGCAATACATCCAGATTACAGATCACAGAAGAGATTATTGACAGTGGTTATGACATAAGAGCCATAAGCAGAGGAGTTCCCTGGCAATATATTGCTTGTCTGCCTATTTGTTATACTGAAAAACAAGTTCATTAATTTTATTCTTAGTGTTATTAAAACTCTTGGCAATATCATGCATGTTATAAACTGTGCAATGCTCTTCCTGACTAAGTCTATCTACACCATGTAATAATGGGGGTAAAACATAATTCTTCATGCCAGTCTGGAATGTAACTGTTTGACTTTTAATGGTAGCAATGTCTGCCCTGTTCCAGATGGACATGCAGGCTCCAAAGAGTCCGGATATGGTGCCAGTTGCACCAGGAACAGCAGTGTCATGCCTCCTATGAGAGGAGGAAGATTTCTTGTTAGCAGGGTTAGATCTAGATCTGAATAAACCTAAGTGCTCAGTGGTATGTGAAGCAGCCATGGGGTCTTGTGTGCATTTCTGGTATGCAGCAAGGCTATCTAATAACATAGTGCTGAAAAATGTTGAGATTAATTTTAGAGCACATACCAAATTCTGCCATATTCAAATGGGTGAGATTAAAAATAACGAATGTGCATAAATTGCACATTGTTGACAAGTGTACTTGGAAGGGAAATTGCAGTGAGACCATTGGGTGGGCCAGGTTCCTGTGGGGGCATTCAGTAAGTTCTGCTTCAGTAGATGGTACTACAGAGAGAAACATAGCTGCTGTAGCCATGTAATTATGAGTACAAAAGTCTTTTGTGGAGTCTTCTGGGAACCTCTCACAAAAGGAAGGGTCAATTAAAGCAGCAAAATTATACAAACCAGAATGTCTGTGGTTAGCTTGGTGAATGGACAGGGTACCATTTGGGGTGATTCTAGTGTTGGGCCAACCTTGGAAGGTGCCTTTGGACAGGTGGGCAACAGGGAGTGTCTGCCCATTGCTGTCAGTTTGCCATTCAGTTTGGAGGGATGATTTGTCAGGAACCACAACTGAGGCAGTAAGGTAGGTGTCCTTGCCTTCCTGAACAGTAATTAGTTTGTTGGGAACATCAGTGTTAACTCCTTCAGAGATGGTGGTAGGTTTGTCTGCTGGGGTCAAGTATCTTCTCTGATGATGATCAAGAAGTGGAAGGAGTTGCCTTAGACGTTGATTGCTTTCAGATATAGTTTTCATATCCTTGCCATGGACAAAGGGGCCTGCTCCTAATAGCAGGAGAGCCAGATGCAAGATAGCCATCTTGCAGGAATACCTGTAAGGAAAAAGAAAAGGTCAGTAGGTATAATTCCGCCCAATGGGGTTAGGAAAAGTAGTTATTCTCCTTTTTACAGTTTTAACTGGTTAGCATGCAATCATTTCTCAGTAGGTTTCTTTTGGTGAAGGAGTCTAACTTGATAGACTGCGGGACTGAGTTTGTTAGTTTGTTTACTGTGACAAAAAAAACTGCACTCTCTTTGCCATGTCTCCTTGACTGTTGTTCCTCATGTTGTACTCTCCCGGGTCATTCCTGAAAATAGGCATAATACTTGTCTAGTGTACTTACCCGGTAAACAAAAGCTAAATAAATAAATAATAATGGGGTAGGGTCCTTCCCATTTATTGGAGAAGGAGTGTGTAGGGTGAGCAAATCTGAGAACCATTAACCTGATCTCCGACTTGCCAGTCCACCTCTTATGCATGTTTGTCAGAATGAATCTTGGACTGTTGTTTGGCCTTGCCCATACAGTGTGCAGCGTACAATTGGGTTTTAACAATATCATCTCTGAGTTTTTCAACTTATTTGTCTGCAGGACTCTGTCTGCAGTGGGTGTGTTCAGATCTATCAACAGGTGTTCAGGTAATGGCATGGTTCTACCAGTCATCACCTCGAAGGGTGTCAAGAGGGTGGTAGCTGAAGGAGTACCCCTAATTGCCATAAGGAGTAAAGGCAAAAGGGAATCCCAATCCTTGGGATTGTCCTAGATAAATTTGGAAAGCATTTGCTTAATCATCTGTTGGCTCTTTCTACCTGACCTGATGATTGAGGGTGATAGGGTATGTGGAACTTCTGGTGTACATCAAGAAGTTGGAGTGTTTCTTGCATCAATCCACCTGTAAAGCTGGTTCCTTTGTCAGAGTCTACCTTGAGAGGTAGACCCCATCTGGAGGAAAGTTGTTCTACCAGGACTTTTGCAGTTGCCTTGGCTATACATTTCTGAGTGGGGAAGGCCTTATCCAACTTGGAAAATAGGTCAGTAACCACAAGTGTGTATGTGGTGTTCCTGCTAGTATTGGTCAGGGGACCAATAAAGTCAATTTGGATTGCATGCCATGGGCCAGATTGTCTCTGAGGAAGTAGTTTGGCATTTCACTTGGTTGGGGCCGGATTGTTCTGAGCACAAATCAGGCAGTTTTCTGTGTAGTGCTTGACATCCTTGGTGATGCCAGGCCACTAACCAATAGATTTTAGTCTCTGAAGTGTATTTTCTACCCCCAGTGTCCACCAGTTGGGGTGTCATGGACCTGATGAATAAATTCAGATCTCAAGGATTCAGGGTCTACCCACAGCTTGTAGTTCGAGTCGTCTGACTGATACCAGATCAGTTTGTTGTCCTGGGACAGATGCAGTTGGTTTGCATGTCTTTTGTAAGGGCTGTAGGTAGGCAATTCTTATTCAGTTCCTTTGTCAAGGAATCTGAACACATCTCTTAGCTGAGGGTCAGACTACTGTGCTGTGGACAAGTCCAGTAGCACAAAAGGTTCAGGTTTCTTCTTTATGGCAGCTATTTGTACAGCTGCTAGAGCATCAGGATGAGCCATTTCCCATGTCTTCCCCCCCTCAAGCACCCTCTTTCATAAGAGTGTTTGCTCGATCATTGAAAGAATGATATGGGTCAGATTTTGAGTGTGCCTTCACTTTCTGGATAAACAGTTTGTGCTTAAACTGTTAAGTCAGTTTGTGAATGTATACAAAGAGTGCTTTGTACTTCACAGGAGTACCATCAGAATATGCAAAGGAGTTCCTCTGCCAGAAAGGTAAAAATTTGGTCAGAGAACAACAGACCCAATTAGAGTCTGTATAAATGATGGTGTCCTCGACGCCATGTTGTATCAGTTCGAGGGCACAGACCACAGCTGTCAATTCTGCATACTGGGATGATGCAACACAGCAGTGTTTGGAAGCATGAGCAGTGTTACCATTGGGGTGCATGATGGGCACTCCAAATCCAGCTACCTGTTCTCCTTGATAGTACGAGGCTGAGCCATCAGTAAAGATATGACTCAGGGAGGTGTCAGCAAGGAGCTTTGTGGTAGCAGGAAGAAAAGGGCCTGGATCAGGCAAATCGGGGGGTTGGAGTGTGCAGTCATGCAGGGTTCCTTGGTACGAAAGACCATGGGCTAAAATTGAGGGCATCTTGGCAGGGTGGACCTGTATGTTGCGGTCTTGGCGAAGAAGGGACCAGTGGGTCAGTCTGGTGTTGGATACTGATCCATCCTTTACTCTGTCTGATAGCAGAAATGTTGTGGGTGTGTGGTTTGTGTTCAGAATGATTGGTGAGTACCCAATGATATACAGGAAATGCTTGACCACCCAATAGGTAGACAAAAGGTTTCTTTCACAAAGACTGTACTTCTGTTTCACTGGAGACAGCTGTTGGGACGCATAAGCAATAGGTCTCAAGGTACCATTCACTTTCTGAGTGAGGACTGCAGACATGGCTATGTTTGAAGTAGCTGTTTCCAAATGGAAAGGTAGAGCTGGATTGGGATTCATTAAAGCTGGAGCAGAGGCCAAGACCTGTTTCAGAAGGGTCACAGCTTTGGTGTGAATTGGGCCCAAAGTCCAGGGAACATCCTTTTTCAGGTGTTCATACAGAGGGGCGGCCTTTTGTGCAAAATCACAAATAAAGTCCCTGGAATAGTTAACCATTCCCAGGAAGCATCTGAGTGTTGCCACACTGGTGGGTAGTGACAAATCTTGTAGGCCTTGGATCTTCCTTCCAGGCTGGGCTCCTGCCCTGTTCTATTATGCTCAGGCTAAGAAAGATGACTTCCTTCTGGCATAGTTGTGCTTTTGCAGGATTGCACTTAAGTTCTGCTCTCTGTAAGAGAGTCAGTAGTTCATCAAGGAGGTCAAAATGGTGCTCCTTGGTGGCAGTTGCCAACAGTAAATAATCCACATACTACAGAAGACATTGTGGGGGGCAGAGAAACCCTGCAGGGCATCCATCATGTGTAGATGGAAGAGAGAAGGGCTGCTGTGAAAACAATGGGGTAAGCAGGTGCAAGTGTATTGTCGACTCTCAAAGGTAAAGGCAAACCTGTATTGACTTTCTTGAGCTGGGGCAGTGACTAAAAGCCATTGGAGATGTCAAGGGTGCTGAATCACCTACAATCAGTAATATGGCAGTATAATCAAAAGATGGTGGTCATGCTGAACTAGCCTCCTTACCTCGTAGTTTGTGCTCTGTTTGAATTACCATATTTGCCTTATTTTGTTCTTATTTATTGTGTTTTAGTTCTAATACATTTTAACGCTTAACGTTTTTGTTTTATTTTATTTTTGTACTGCCCGGTGCTTCTGCAGTCGTTTGCCGCTTTCTGACAGCTGTTTGTCCTGGCATCTCCCTCGTGGGTGAAGTGAGTCATCTTGCTGGGAGTTGCATCCTACGTTTTTTGCGGTTATTTACCACTTGCTGCTGGTTGTTGTCCCAGCATTTCCTTCGGTGTGGGGAAGTAAGTCGCCTGGCATCTCCCTAGTGGGTGAAGTGAGTAGTTTTTGCTGGCAGCAGCATTCTACGTTTTTTGCGGTTGTTTACCGCTCGCTGCTGGTTGTTGTCCTGGCGTCTCCCTTAGTGTGGAGAGGTGAGTCGCCTTGCGGGGTGCTGTATCCTGACCAGGCAAAATATCTAGGATAGCACAGATTTGAGGAGTTTTGTGGCCTATCTCCTGGGTTTGTTCCTGGTCTCTTGGATGCCCATTTGTACTGGACCCATGGATTTGCTGGCTGCTGCTGTTTGATGCTTGGTCCTTACAGCTTGGATGTACTGTTGGAGGACTTTACAGCGTTGTCTGGGGAAGAGATGGGTACTCTTGCTGTGAGAGCATTGCAAAGAACTTCGGTCGAAAGGACAGTTGGTGGTGCTTTAATGTATTGTGAGTGGTGGGACCTGATTCATTGATCGGTGTCATTCTTTTCTCTGGGATTTTTTATTTGTATTTTAAACTGTGTTCAGTTTTGCTTGGGGAAGCAGTGCCATTGTAGTAACCTTGGTTGTGGGAGGCTCTTCCCCCCCCCCGTGCCTGGGTGATCTTGGGTTGTGCTGCCTGGGACTGAGCAGGAGCTGTTCTCATTTTCCTCTAGGGAGTTAAGGGTCATTGGGGGGCTCTTAAGCTACTCCAGGGTTGGCCTTGTTAGTCCAGCCTCGGGATATCTGAAGCTGCGGGTCCTGGTAGTATAATACAGCCTGATTAGGCAGTTTGGGTGTGTGTGTGGGGGGGGGAGTCCCCGGTCCTTGCAGCTGAGCCTGTGGATATTCTTGGCCCTATCTGAGACTTTTCTGCCTCCACCTATGGACTTGCACTGAGACTGCCTATCATTGTCCTTTGGATGTACATTTGGAGTAGTTTGGATTTTGATTTGGGTTATCGTAATGCCATTTGACTTTCTACCGGATCCTGTTTCCATCTTATGAAGGAAAGTGTGTGTGTGGTGAGAGGGCCTCACTATCCTTATGTACTTGGATTCTGTGCAAAATTAATCATCGTCGGCAGCGAGAGTGCCTAAAACTGCAAATGGACTATATTTTTGCTTTTGAATGTTTTTGTCCTACTGGTAGTGAGAGGACCTTTGGAATGAAAATTGGTTTTGAATTTCTTCCCTCCTCAGAGCCATGAGAGGGTCCTGGGGTAGGGAAGGTTTATTAGCTTGCTTTTGTTTATTTGTTTACTGAACTATGTTATTATAGTTATGTTTTGAGTAAGGTGTAATTACAGGTAGGTTTTAGTTTATTTGTAATCTAGGGAAATTTATTTACGAGGTAATTAGGATTTTTATTGAAGTGTCTGGTAGTTAGTTTGTTTTCTGCTTGTGGTATGTGTTGGTTAGTCCCCCCGGTCGTGCGTTATTCATCCTCTGATCTCCATGCCCTCCGCCCTTCCCCCCCCTCCTCTCCCATCTTCCATCTACCAGCGCTGGCAGGTGTCTGGTATTGTACGTAGGAGGGATTGGGGTAAGTGTGGCAGGGGGCATGGACATTGGAGGGCAAATGAACAGACCTCTCATATAGGGCTGGTTAGGTCCAGAAGACACCCTGGGGTGAAATGGAGCCTGGAACATGGTGTTCCATGTCTAGTCCCCATACCCAAGGGCACCATCTGTTCTGATGGGCAAGTAGGCAGGATGGCTCAGGAGCCTTGTCTAACTTGGGTGGTGTTGTGCAATGCCAGATCTGTTAAAAACAAGTCTGCTGTTATTGCTGACTTTGTCAGAACAGCTGATCTGGCTTGCATCACCAAGACCTAGCTGGATGGAAATACTGGCCCCATTTTGGAGGCAGCAGTTCCAGCCGGGTACTCGGTGATTCACCGCCCGAGATTGGATCGCAGGGGGGAAGTAGCGGTCTCTTGCAAGACTGGGTTGGGGCTCATGGGTGTACCAGTTGATGAGGCTGAATCCTTTGAGAGTACCGTAGTAGCTGGTGTGGTTTGCAGGACAGCCCTTGTCTACCATCCACCAGGGGATGAGAGGCGATTCCTGCAGGAAGTGGCAGACTTCTTCGCCTATATGGCATTGGAGTCGCCCAGATCGATGGTTCTGGGTGACTTCAATACCTGGGTCGACGACGAGTTCTCATCTTTTGTTCAACACTTCCTCCAGCTGATGATATCGCTGGGCTTTACGCAGATTGTTTCTTCAACTACTCATAATCACGGTCACTCTCTGGATTTGGTTTTCCTCCTGGGGATTGAAGCCTCTGATTTGGTGGTGGAACCTGTTAGTTGGTCTGATCATTACACCGTGGGCTTCAATTTTCGTGCTCCCCTTCGTAGGTCTGCCCCTGTGGAGATGGTTCAATACCGCCCTTTATGGGATGTGTGCCCTGAAGACCTGATGGAGGTGTTGAACCTCTCAAAGTTTCCTGTTGCCAGCATGAGTCTGGAGTCGATGGTTTTGGCTTATAATCAGGCCATTTCCTCGGCTCTTGACTCAGTTGCTCCTGTCTGTGTTCATCCCCACTCTCTCCACCCTCGGACCCCATGGTTTGATGGGGCCTTGCGGGAGCCGTGACAGGTGGGACAAATGTTAGAGCGTTTTTGGTGGAAATCTGCTCTAGAAGTTGACCACCTTAGTTTGGGGGGCATTATCTGCTCTACCAATCAGAGATCTCCCGTAAGAAGGCAGAATTTCTGTCCAGGGAGATCGCTGTCACTCAGAATCGACCGGCTCAGCTTTTCAGAACTGTGGACAAGCTGTGCAACCCAGCCTGTCTTCAGCTCCGTCGAGCTTTTTCACAAAAGGAGTGTGATGAAATTGCTCAATTCTTTGTGAATAAGGTTGCCGACATCAGATCTGAGATCCACCAGACACACTTTAAGGGAGAAGCTGTTGGTCGGTGTTCACCTACGGTACCCCGGGGCCTCCTGGAGTTCCTTTGACCTGCTGAAGTTTGAGAATGTTATGCGGATCATCCAGGGGATGTGCCCTACGTGCTGTAGTTTAGATCTGGGTTCAACCTCCCTGATTTTGGGTTGTGTTGAGATCATGGGCCCATTTCTGGCTAAAATAATCTGGTGCTCCCTAGAATTGGGTGAGTTTCCTAGCTCCCTGAAGGAAGCGGTGGTGACTCTTCTTTTGAAGAAAGCTTCTTTGGACCCAGATATTTTTGCCAACTACAGACCTATCTCTAACCTTCCCTTTATTGGGGGAGGTTATTGAGAAGGTAGTGGCAAACCAGCTGGAGGACCATTTGACCATCCATAATATCTATGAACCTCTCCAGTCTGGTTTTCGCAAGAGGCATAGTACTGAGACTGCTCTGGTTCGGGTGCTCAATGATCTCCTGATGGCGAGAGATCAGAGAAACCATTCTATCTTGGTTCTTCTTCATCTCTCTTCAGCTTTTGACACTGTAGACCATGGGGTTTTGCTCGAGCACCTGAGGTCCATGTGTGGACTGTCTGGTACAGTACTCCGATGGTTTACATCTTTCCTATCTGGGAGAACACAGAGAGTTGTGTCGGGAATTTTTTCCTCTGAACCTTTCTCTCTGCAGTGCAGGGTCCCCCAGGGCTCGGTGCTTTCCTCCATGTTGTTTGCAGTGTATATGCTGCCCCTCGAAGACATTGTAAGATGGTATGGGCTGAGGTTTCACTGCTATGCTGATGATACCCAGCTTTACCTGTCTTTTGCCCCGACCAGGCTAGTGCTTTCTCAGTATTTCGTAGCTGCCTCGTTGAAATCCATGATTGGATGAATTCGAACTGGTTAAAGTTGAACGCCGGTAAGACCAAGGTTATGGTTGTGGACCAGGGTCGCAGGATAGAGGGGCTGAGGTCTGATCAGCCTTCTGGTTTATTTCTGGGGGGATCAGATCCTTATCTCTGAATGGGTGCATAACCTGGGAGTGGTACTTGACGATGGGCTGACCCTTCGTTATCAGGTGTCAGCAGTTGTTAAGTCTGCATTTTACCATCTTAGGAACATTGCCAGGGTGAAGCACCTTGTTCCGTCTGGTGATTTACCTGTGTTGGTCCACGCCTTTGTGACCTCTCACCTTGACTACTGCAACTCTCTGTACCTGGGGCTTCCTGGGGTTGATATCCGCCACTTGCAGCTAGTGCAGAACGCTGCTGCTACTGTAGGTTGTTGACAAGGGTATCAAGAAGGACACACATTACCCCTGTCTTGCATGATCTGCACTGGCTGCCTATACAGTGGCGGACCACCTTTAAAGTAGGTCTTTTGACCTTCAAAGCCCTGCATGGACTTGGCCCCAACTACTTGAAAGAGCTTCTGATTCCTTACAGCCCTGTACGACAGCTCCGTTCGGCTGACGAGGGGTTGCTGGAGGTTCCAAGGGTTATTTTAAAATCTTCTGGGGCTCGGGCTTTTATGTTTATAGCCCCAGCCCTCTGGAATTCTCTGCCTCGCTGCTTTGGGAATGCACTACTGTGGAGATTTTCAAGCGGGAACTTGAGACCCATCTGTGGAGTCAGGCTTTCATGGCTTGAGGTTGTTGTTATTATTCTGATTTTATATATGTATTTTTTTCTGATTTTATTGTTCATTTGTACAGCACCTTGGTGCTTAAAAGGCACTTAATAAATAAAGTTTTATTATTTATTATTATCTGGTATTAGGAGTTTGAGCACATCTGGTGTTGAAGCTACAGTTGGGGAGCAGCTAGGAGTGACTTGATTAAGTCTCCTGTAATCAATAGTGAGTATTCAAGATCCAGTGGGCTTTTTCACTGGCCAAATGGGTGAGCTGATGGTTGAGACACAAGGTCTGATCACACCTTGTCTAAGGAGTGACTGAATGGTTTATCTGAGTGATGGTAAGGCCTCAGCAAGAAAGGGGTATTGCCTTTGCCTGTCATGTGCTGGGCCTGGAATTTCAATAACAGTCTGCATTCTCCCACATTCATGCTTCTGTGTAGCAAAAGCATCCAGATGCTTCTGCAGGATGGGTAGGAGTTTCTTGAAAATCTCATGTGTCTGGAATAGAGCTATGACATCATATTCCTTGTCATTAGGGGCAATAGCTGCAACCACATGTGAATCAGAGATCATGACCATATGATATTCTCCCCTGATCTAGATCAAGAGCATGTTGGCCAAGTCCACCACACAGCTGTATAGTGCGAGAAAATCAATTCCCAGGATGCTGAGATGATTACGTGATACCATCAGGTGAAAAGTGTGATTCATTTTGGGGGCGCGCTGTGGAGCCCGTGCTGAGAAGTCGCAGTACAGCTCGACTCTGTGCTGGAGCCAAATAATTCTTTAAATTAATACTACTTTAAATTGAAAAAACAGCAGGATCTTTTTAGTTTTGGAAAGTAAACAGCTTAGAGAACATCATGGGAAAAACTCACAGAAATCCGCAGGCTGGAGAGAGCAAGAAAGACGGAGGGAAAGGATCACCATCTGACCTTAACACTTGTACCATGTATGCTGAGATGACTGTGGGATAGGAGACAGAGGAGACTCTGCAAACACTAGGCCAGAAAATACAGCAACTTTTGGCATCAGCGGCCTCTACAAATTCCAAACTTGACACTTTGGTCAGAAGAATAGCCACTGAAGAAAATGCAGTGGAAACATTGCAGGGCGATGTGGAGGAGGCAAAGTGGCATGTGGCAATATGCCAAAGCACCACTATACAAAGCGCAAAGAAACAGCAACACACTAATAACAGATTGGAGATCCTTGAAAATCAGATCCGAAGTCAAAACTTGCATATTGTGGGCTTACCAAAGGGATCTGAGGGGGACTCTACACGCTTATTTTTAAAGGACTGGTTGGGTTAGCAGTTCCATTCTCATATTACTGACTTCGAGTTTACTATCATTAAAGCCTATCGTTTACCCCACTGTTCGAAAACACCACCGGAGCTCCCAGCAGTATTAATGGTGGTCTTAGATAGTATGGGAACTCAGGACCGCTTGTTGAATCTGGCAAAACGTTTTGAGCCTCTTAATATCGAAAGTGCATCAGTACACTTGTTCCCAGACATCTCATATGCCACCCACCTTAGACGGAAGAAATTTAATGGAGTCAGAGAAACTTTGAGAGAACTAAATATACCACATACGATCCAATTCCTTGCCAAACTAAGGATCATTCAGGACAGTAAAATATATATCTTTACAGATCCGGGTGATGCCGGGAAATGGGCTACAAAGATGGCGGTGGCTATGAAGAATGGGAAAGACGCCATGAGTGCAGTAGGAGAAGACATTTGAGGACTCCTCTTACACAGTTACTGTTTGAATGCTTCTTACTTACTAAGCTAATGCTGCCAGATAGTAATAAGGAGTAGTTTGTAGAGACTGAATTGTTCTGATTTTTTCTAAGTTTCTCAAGTCTCTACTCTATAGTTAAGACTTATGGGGTGGAGACCCTATAAGATTACACCAAGTTTAACATTTTGGGGTTATATACCCTCTGTTCAGGACTGCATTTTAGTTTAAAATATATATTCATTATGTGAAGAAATCAATAAGTGAGGTTGTGATATTAGATCTGCTGTTTTATTTTTATTGGGACACAGGAGTTGGGGTGAAGTACTAGCTGCCTATAACATTTTTACTGGTCTAATTTTACATATAGTGAATTTCATGGCTCCAAATAATCCTTTAGGGTAAGGAGAGTTAGGTTCGCAAGTTTGGTATTAATTAATACAAGGTAAATAGCCATGGTCCCTTGGGCTCATTGCACAGCATTTAGTAATTGTATCTGGAGTAGATAAACATCTTGTTGTACCTTCCTATTTGGTAATCTGTAAGGGATACTATCTCCTGTATATAAGATATAAAATCTCTTTTCTTTTTAAGAGTGGATAATGTTTGTTGTTCCTTGCACGGGACTTTTGTATGAGTGTACAATTCATTCAAAAATGAATAAAATATAAGTTTAAAAAAAGTGTGATTCGTTTTGAGGCTATCACTTCGGAAAGTACAATAGAATGGTAGGTGTATCGCTTAGTGCCATCCACGCGTTGCGCACTGGTCCTCCATCCGGTAGACCAAGGAGATACCACTGGATTCTCATTGTGTAGTACAGACACAGCTGCGCCTGTATCTAGCAAAATAACCAGTTGGCAGCCCCTGACTGTGGCCATGGTACAAGCCCTTCCATTTGTGTCAGGGGTGAGCTTGTTCACAATATGGACTAGGGCCTGTAGTTCAATCCAAACTATCGCTGCCAGGTAGTTCCTGAAAAAATAGCCCTGCCTGTTCTTGCTGGGCCTCTTCTAGGTCCTGTGTAGGATACAAGGAGGTCTGAGCACCAGTAGCCACCACGAAAGGCGAGGCATCAGGATTTGGGCCTTCTGCAGCCTGATCTGAGGAGGTTCTGATGTCTCCTCTGCCTAGTGAGGCCTGGGATACTGGAGCTAACGCTGCGATGGTATGCTTCGGGATCGAGTCCGTTACTGATTGGACATGCTCGAAAAGGTTGTGGAGGTTGTTGCTCTCCTCCACGATCTCATAATAAGAAGGGTCTGATCGATAATTTTGATTACCCCAATTATCATGCTGCTGGTTATGCTGTTCAGAATTAGGGTTGTTCTAATTCCGCCTGTTATTCCTATTTCGATTTTAGTTCCCATTCCTGAACTGTCAATGCTGTTTGTTATCTGAGGGCGCAGCCTATTTGTCTTGGGCATTGCCCTCTACTGTGTAGTGGGTTGTGGGCTCACGGGTAGATTGTACTGTGGCCACCTTTTTTTGAACCAGAAGTCAAATCTTGGAGGTAGAGCTGGTAAACTCGCTCAGTCTTCAGGAGAATATCTGCAAATTTGTCCTTTCTGGGGAAAACCGAAGGCTCAACTTTTTCACGGACAACTGGAATCATGTTCTGGAGAAACAAGGTCTTGTACTCAATTTGGTCAGTGTTTGCACCTCCTTCGAAAGTGCTTTGCCAGTATGGTAGGCCAGCCATAGCCTTTGGTGGTATGACACTGGGCTCTCCTTGGCAGTTTGCTTTATGGGGTAGGCCAACATAACACCAACCACATTTGGGGTGTGCACAGCAATGAGGGCCGTGGCGACCTTGTCAAAAGTCATGTCTGTGGATTGACGAATTTCCTCTGGGAGTTTTGACCAGAGGCCAGGGTCTAAAGTCTGCCATAGGATCTATACCTGAAAGGTCGATTGTAGACTAAGCATCCCACATTTGGAACAAAAATTTTCCAAATGACAAATGAGATTATCACTGGGTTTCATGTGGCTTGTGCTGTCAGCGATCTGCTGTACAGAGTGGGCCATCTGAAGGGGATTATTTTGAGCTGCTGGATGCTCAGAGAAGGGATTTTGGTTTTGCACACTGCCAAGGGTGGCCTCTGCTGCAGCATCAGCCACATAGCGGACGATAGATGGCTGGGCAGTGGCTTCCTTCATCATCACATCCAAGTGTTGTTTAAAGAGTTGCCTTTGGTCCTCAGACATCTCCGTCTGAGAGAGGACAGTCTCAATTATTTGATCAATCTCTATTTTGTTGCCTTTTGCCAAAGCAGCAGTTAGAGGGGCTGTACCCAGGCCTCGGCCACCCCCCCACACCATGGGGGTTGCTATCTTGGCGTCGCATGTGATAGTTGTCATTCCACTGATGACATAGGGTTGCGCTGTCACAGCATGGGGATCCGCTATCTTGTGGGTGGTGGGAGGACACTGGGTCACAGCGAGGTAGTGGCCTGGTGCAATTTTGGCAGTTGTCATCACCAGAATCATCGTTGCCAGATGACATAAGGTCATTGGGTGTATAGTGAAACACGCCCATCGCTTTGACGTGACCAGCCAACAACTCATGCTGATGTTGCAGTTTCGCCATCTTAAGTCTACATGCTTTGTGGCTAACTTTTGCAATGTTCTGCTCAACACCTTTTGCAACTTCTTTCTGTAACACTCTATATGTAGCGCTCAACTTGCAATTGTCCCTAAACTCCCTATCTAACTCATCACTTACCTGTTTCAGGTCCTCTCTCATCTCATCAAGCTCCTGATGCAAAGTCTCATTTGTACCAATTAACAAATCATTAATCTGCAACACCTGCTTCTTATCTTGCTTCACCCTGCCACATTCCTCACTCAACATGCATAACTCTCAGTCAGTACCCTGTACAGGACAGTGCAAAAGAGTCTTGTTCTTACTATGCAATAACTGAAGTTCTGCTTCAAGCTGCTGCTTGGTTTTCAAACTTTCAGATGCCTGCAATTCCATCTCTTTCTTAAGAGATGAGAGTTGCAGTTCAAGGGAATGAAACCTAGATTTGGAGGCTTCTAGAGCAGCATAGAGAGCCCTTTAGCATCACAGTTTTTAGCTGTTTGCCTCGCCTCTGAGTACTGGGTTGAGATCTCCAGTACAGGGTTATCCGACCAATTCGCGTCCAGTGTGAAATCATTCCAGCCTCCATGGGAGGTAAGAAAGTTAGAGACGTCGAGTCTCAGATCTGCACAAATATTAAACATAGTGGTACCAGCAAAGTTTTGGGAAACACAAAAGAAACCCGTCAGTGGTTGCCCTGCTGGTTATCGATCCACAGTGGTTGAACCAACAGACAGTCGGGCTACTGTACTTTGTAATCTTGTAATTCAAAACTGCTGTTGACAAAGGTGAAATGGCATCAGCCTTTCCCAGTAAGCAGCCAGACTTTATAAGATGCTATGGAGTTACAAGTATGGGCGAGGTGATACGGGTGTGTATACCTACTTACTGTGATGTTTGGCCAGCTAGTTATGATTATTGTATGATATTTGTAATATAAAAAAATATAGTATGTGATTGTCTCACATAAGACAGTCAGTGCTTCCATGAGTGACCCCCAGGTTTCAGTGAAGCTGCAGGATAAGAAACTGACCAGGAGATCTCTGTAATGTAATTAACTTCCTCGAGAAATTGTATTTTATGGCCTTTATGAACTCATGATTTTCAAGTTAAGAAACTAAATATACATTTTATTACAGGACAGGGCATCATTTAGCTGATTCCTGTTGGCTATAGCGCACCTAGGTAACGGACTGCAGGGTTGTAAACCACAAAGGAACTGGGGCATCAAAGACTCATAATTTGAGAAATGAGTTTTTGCTGATGTCACCTTATTTAATATACCTCCTGATAGGACATCATGTTTGTATTTTTTTATATTCTAAAGGGAGGAGCTAGATTACTCACAGAAGGGGTGTGGCGAGACAGAGTTAATCTAATACTTGTGTCTGAATTGTTTGACGTATACCATTTTGGGACTCTAGAAAGACACAGCTCTCTGATATAACTTAAGCACTTCTAGAGGTAATACATTAGATAGAAAAGGTCTAAATGTATTTTGGTAGGAGTTTGTTCTGTAGATTTCCTTTTTTTTTCTTTTAAGTGATTGTATGCTCTTTGATATTGTGTTCTGTGTTTACATTTTTCATATTTTCATCATCTTATAAGAAAGAATGTTTTATTTGAAAGACTGCCTGGGTGTCTGCCAGTTCTTTTTGCCTGTGATGTATAGAGGGTTAAGTCTGAAAAAATGGTTCAACAACTTGATGGTGTTGCTGAGCTTGAGGGAAAAGGTAAGAATATACCTAAGTTCTCTTATAGAGTTTTAAGGGTTCATTTTGGAAGCCTGGCTGGGTGCCCCTGGAGTAAGAGTGTACCACAATCATCAAAGAGAGTATGTATCTGAGCCTGTACATTGGGTACGCTAGTAAAAGGTTCACAGTTTGAATCCCCCCAGAACTTGAGATTAAAGGTGATTCAGACCCAAAAGCAGACAGGAGGGTTACTCTGTCTGTTACCTGTTCACACTATTGCGTTCTGAGATTGGCACTGTGAGAGCAGAGGGCCTGATCTGCTGAGTGCGTTTTGTGGCATTTACTACCTGCAAGGGAAGGGTAAGCCAGAAAGTCGAGAAACTTTGCTAATTCAGACCACCTGTACAGTGTCACCAATATGCTAAGATGCCTAGCCCTGATCAGATTCTTGGCAGTAGCGAATCAGCAAAAGAGACACAGATAAATGGCATATTTGGTAATAAACTTGTTTATTACACAAAAGGTAACAGTTGCCCTAAAATAGGTCTTACCATTAGACACTGGGAGCCAAAGTTTCTCAAATACCCCTAGGAGTGAAGATGGTCTCAAGGGGAATACGTAATACAACATCTTGTATAGTTAGATTGTAGCTATGGTAATTAAAAGACTAGATACATAAAATAAGCCTTATTGGCTAAATGTTATGTGGCTCCACAGTGTTCTCTAGCGATATACAGTATTCGTAAAGTCAGCTAAATATAAGAACAAAAAACTCATAAAAGGTACAGGATGTAGTGCAGTATTACATAAATCCACATAGTGGCACTGCAGGCTATGCAATGACTTCTCAGAAGGATAAACAGAGAACACAGGTGTATCTCGGCACAGTACTTGCAATATGTTTCTTAGCAAAAGCATCATAAGAATCACAATATGTCCCTGGCTACTTACACTTGTACGGTAAGTGCCAACGCCCTAAATGTTAGCACATTAGGTATTACATATTGTGTTTGTGTGTGTGTGTATATATATACTGTATATATATATATATATATCTCTATCTATATATATAGATATATATATATATATGTTATATATATATCTATATATATATATATATATAGAGGAATGAGAATAATGGATATGTAACGGTGTGATATGGATTTTTTCCACACCCAAGGTGTGTGATGACCCTTCACTCGAGAGGTTTATTAAGTCATCACACACCATGCGAGGAACCTCCACAGGACTTACAGGGGAGAATTTTCTGCGAATAGGAGACCTTGCTGCAGGGGCTTTGTTTGCTTCAGCTGGGCGCCAAGTTTGAATGTTGCTGCAGATGCCTATTAGCCCCTTCCTGCTGTGACGCTCAGTCTGACTCAGTTCTTCAGGCCAACTCATGCCCCACAGCGCCACTCTTCTATGGATCTGCAGCCTGGGGAGGTGAGGGAGACCTACTGCTGCGGGTCCCCCCCCACCACAAACTTTCTGACTTTTGTTGGGGTTGATGCGCCGGCGTGAAGCTTGAGCCGGGCGGACCCTCCCGATGTGAGGAATCTCCACAGGACTTACAGGGGAGAATTTGCTGAGAACGGGAGACCTTGCTGCAGGGGCTTTGTTTGCTTTGGCTGGGGTGTCAAGTTTGAATATCGCTGCAGATGCCTGTTGGCCCCTTCCTGCTGTGATGCTCAGTCTGGCTGAGTTCTTCAGGCCGACTCGAGCCCCACAGCACCACTCTTCTACAGATCTGCAGCCTGGGAAGGTGAGGGAGACCTACTGCTGTGGGTCCCCCTCGCCACAAACTTTCCAACTTTTGTTGGGGTTGAGGTGCTGGTTTGAAGCTTGAGCTGGGCAGACCTCACCCGACATGAGGAACCTCCACAGGACTTACAGAGGAGCACAGTGATCCAGATGCAGGACTACTCCAGTTTTGACATTTATAACTTCTTTGCTGACCTACGTCAAGTGGACTGGTCCCAGGTTACTGCCTTGAGTGATCCCTCAGTAGCCCTCGACAACTTCCTCACTGTCTTTGCACCCCTGCAAAATGAACATGTTCCACTCACTAAGAGAAGGGTGAGGGGCACCATCACCAAGTGACTCCATGGGGGCCTACTATCTCTCATGAAGCAAAGAGACAACTGCTGGGCAAGGTTCAAGTCCTCCCACTCCCCTACTGACCTCCTCGACTATCGACGGTTGAGAAACTCTTGTAAAAGAGCCATCTGCTCTGCCAAGAGTGGTTTCTGCCAGCCTGCCCTGCTATCCATGGCCAGAAACCTGAGGAGCTTCTGGCAAAACATTAAACCATGGTTGCGGGGTCTGCCAGAGCCCAGGTCTCTGACTTGTTCATTGAAGGGGCTAGCTGCAATAACCCCCTCACAATCGCCAACGCTTTTAACCACCAGTTCTCTGACATGACTGTTCTGTCCTCTCAACCCCCTGCTCCTCCCTCCTTCCCAATCCTCTGTCCCCACGGCCACATGTCCCTCCCTTAGTGTGACCTCCAGCTGTCCTTCCTTCTACCTAAAAGCCGTCTCTGTCCTGGAGACCCAGAGGCTCCTCGCGGGTCTCTCTCCTCACATGGGAGCTGGACACGACAGCATTGAGCCCAAACTGCTCTGCTTGGGGGCATCCCTCCTCACCTGGCCTATCTCTCACATCTTTAATGCCTCACTAATCTCAGGCACCATCCTGGATGTATGGAAGTTGGCCAAGGTCATCCCTGTCCTCAAACAAGGTGACCCAGAAAATCTTAATAATTATTGCCCTATTCTGATCCTGTCTGCAATCAGCAAGTTACTCAAAAAAAACAGTTGCCTCCCAGCTCACCCACTACCTTCAGAGCTACGAGCTTCTCTCTCCAGCTCAACACGGATTCAGAAAAGGGCACAGCACTTCCACCGCCCTTGCAGTGGTTACCTCTGCTATCCGGTCCGCCACCTATCAAGGCAAACTGACTGGAGCCATCTTCGTAGATCTCTCCAAAGCCTTTGACCAGGTCGGCCACTCGCTCCTGCGATCCACTCTCTGGACCTTGGGCTTCTCTCCCCCTGCCCTCGCCTGGTTCACTCACTATCTCTCGGGAAGACAGCTGTATACCAACTTTAACAAGGCCTTCTCTGACCTAGCTCCAGTGACCTGTGGTGTCCCCCCAGGGCTCCATCCTTGGACCCATCTTGTTTTCCCTCTTCATAAATGAGTTGTCTCGGCCACAGCCTTTGGGTACTGTACCCTGTACACGGATGACCTCGTCATCCTGGCTAGCTCTCGGGACCCCACATCCATAAACACCTGGTTAAACTCTGACTTTAACCATATCCAGTCTGGCTCAAGGACTATAAGCTTACCATTAACCTCAAGAAGACTCAGGTCATGCTCTTTGGCTCCTCAGCCAAGTTAAAAGCCTGCCCTGCTCCTCGAAAAATCTCAGGAGCCAATGGGTCCCCCTTGCTTGTTGCAGAAGTGGTCAGATACCTGGGGGTAACCCTTGACCTGCAACTGGATCTCACTCTGCACATTCGCAACACCTGCAAAGCTGCCAACTGCAAGCTGGGCCTGGCTTACAGAGCTAAATTGTGCCTCAGCCCAGCGGCTCATCTGACCCTTGCTGGGGGGGGGGGTCCTCCTACCCAAGCTCTGCTGTGGCCTTGTATCCTTTGTCCACATCCCAAAAACCAGCTCTCTCTAAATGGGACACAGCATACAACAATGTATGCCACTTTTATTTGTGACCTATAGCCCTGGTGAGAGTGGCTCCCCTGGAGTACCATCACACCTTCATCCTTGGCAACTTTATTGACAATGTCATCCGAACTGCCACCCCTTCTGCTCTTGCCTTGTCCCTCACTCCCGCAGCTCCCCCCTACCACCTAATGTCCAGCGACTCTCAGGTCCTCCTGGTTCCTAAAACCTGCACCCGAATGGGTGACCAGGTCTTCCCTGCCTTCGCGCCAAAGCTGTGGTACTCCCTGCCAGCCTGCACTCACACCTCCCCATCAGATTCCTGCTTCAAAGCCTCCCTGTGAGGCTTCCCGAAATTGGCCTCAGCTTGTCTCTGCACCTGAGCTGCTATCACTTGATATCAACCACTGGGCATCTAGTCCATGGCTAAAGCTTGCACTTTGCCCAGCTGGTCTAGCCCATGTCATCTGACATACCATGACTGGTCCCCCCCTTGCACTTCTGTTCTATTCTATCCCTTCCTGCATCCCCCTTACCCCTTCCGGAGGGTGTGGCCGGCCTTGCTTGGATGCTACAGTTGACCATGCCTGTCTCACCTTATCTGCCTTATGATGTAGCCTACGAGTCTGATGCTCTGTGTACCCTGAATTGTCTGATCCTGATGTTTTGTACCCTGTTAATCTACCTGATGCTCTTTGTACCCTGATCTGACTGATCCTGATGTTTTGTACCTTGTTATTCTTCCGGGTCACTGGGAGACTCCTGTCACCCATGCCTGTACTTTGCCGCTTGCTACCTCATATAGTAATCTATGTACCTCATTGCTGACTTTATCAATATACCTCATTGCTGACTTTATCAATGTGCTCGATCCTACTGTATTCTGTGTACCTTATTCTTATGTTACATATGTGCCTAATCCTAATGTATGTTAACCCTGTATATGCCTGATGTTCCTGTTTATGTACCATTGTAACCCTCCCGGATCGCACCTGAAAATAGGCACTTGGTTGTCTAGCACGCTTACCTGATAAAAGCAAATAAATAAGGGCGTGAAAAAAAATCCGTGAACACACTCTTGCATATACATTATTTTTTATAATTGCTGCTGGTGCAATTACTCCTTGTGCTTTTGGTTACATGGACAAAGATATGCTTCAGACACACACACACACACACACTCACAAACACACAGTCATGCTGTCTCCCAAGCTCTTTTTTACATCTTACCTTTTCTGTCATCTATAGTAATCGGTTGGGGCTGTGACTCAGCGTCTCCCATTCTGTAGACGCGGCGGAATGAACCAGATATTTACTTTCTGGTAAAAAAGCAGGATTAACCAGTGAAAAGAAATGGCAGGATCAACCAGATAGAAAAATAAATAAATCTAGTAAATACTGAGTCTGTAGTGATGAACATTGGCTCGTCGCTGAGCGGAAAACCGAGGTGCCATTTTGTGAGAAGGTTCAGCCCGCCCACGTAAAGAGCTTGAGCCAATGAAGTAGCACGTTACCAATTAAGTGACACTGGAGTTTAAAGAAAGTTTTGCAAAAGCTGTAATAACCCATTCTACAGGTTATTATGGCATTTGAAAACAGCAGCGGTTCCGTGCATTAAAGGGGGGGTCACCAGTAATTATAGACAGGATCAGTCCTGACCATGGACTTCAGTCAGAACCTTAGGGTTCGTTTTGTAAGTTGTACCCTCCTCTCAAAACAGGAGCCAAATGAACCCTCCTATTCCTCTTATTCACACAGTAGTGGGGGAGTTTATACCTCTGGTCACAGCCTTTTCTACTCTGCATTACTTTACCAGTTTCTCCCACTGGGCTATACGATTTCGGTTTAGACTTTTACACCCACTTTTTGATACTGTAGCATCTAGTCAGCAAGTGATACAGGTGGCATCACTGCTGCAGACTTCTCACTCTCAGACTTTGGTGAGCTAATGGCATGCAGGAGTTCCCTGATCCTAAGCGTCACCACTTTGTACATAGAAACATAGACAGTGACAGCAAAAAAAGATCAATAGTCCATCTAGTCTGCTCAGAATTTCTGCCCCAGGACCTATTGTCCATAGGGGGTTTTATCTTTCCCGGTCTATCTCCTGCTCCCCTCCCTACTGCTACTGACCTGAGTAACCACTAAACCCTTCACTCTGTCCCAGCCATGCTTGAAACTGTTTACGGATTTGGTGCCCACTACCTCCACTGGCAGATTGCTACACAGCTCCACCACCCTTTCCATAAAATAGAACTTCCTCACATTCCGCTAAAACCTTCCCCCCACAGGTTTCCATTTGTGACTTCAGGTTCTTGATGCTGTACTCTTGCTAAAGCCCTGCAGTTCGCTTTGCTTATTCGCTTCAAGAATATGGAGGTCTCTATCATTTCCCCCTCTCTTGATTGGTCTCCAGTGAGTACATGTTCAGCACCTTGAGACGATCTTCATAAGATCTGCCTTGTTGGCCCTGAGACATCTTGGTCATACTGTGTTTCACCATGCCCAGTATGTCCCTGTCCTTCCTTAGGTGAGGGCTGCAGAACTGAGCGCAGTATTCAAGGTGTAGCCTCACCAGTGACCTATATGAGCACAGCATGGTAGCACATACTGCAGCTGCCTACTGGTAGCAACTGACAATTGCCCCAGTCCCTTCTCAGGAGGCAGTAACTCCAGTACCCATCTCAGCTCAGGATCTCTGGTACTTAGTCTAGGGATTTCTTCTTCCTGGAGTTGCGGGGGTCTGCCTGACAGGGGTCGGGTAGCTCCTGTGGCACAGTGGGGGAACTGGGTGTACTCTAGGGCCTGCATGGGGGTAAGTTTTGGTCTGGCATTTAGTCCGTTAAAGAAGTACCATTGAGGGGACATAAATGGACCTGACTCTTTGAGACTGGCTGAGCTGTTTTCGAACTTTGTTCTGTGAGGACTCAATAGAGTTTGCCCTGTTGTTTGGATTGATTGGCATTCTATATATTTTACATCCTTTGTAGGCAGTGAGAGGGCCTCTTCCTTTTATTTGACATTGTGATGTGGCAGTGAGAGGGCTACATCTGTTTGTATAGACCTTATAGTTAAGGGGTGGTGAGAGCCCCCCTTCCAGTTTCAGACTTAGGCTGGGAAGCTATAGCATGGCTTGCTGGTTTCTGCTAAGCAGAACAATAACATTATTGGACAGCAATAAATCTGCATATTACTGCCATTTTGACTGTTACTAGCTGCTGTTTTAGTTAGTTTATTTTGGTTTTTTGGTGTTTTGTGTCCTTGGTTGGGGTTAATTTGTATTTGTGGGGCTGCATGCTGAGAATATGTGTTGGGAAGGAGCAGGGACAGTCAGGCAGTATTCCCCCTCCAGGCTCAGAAACCTCTGTCCTTTTGTTTGTCCCTCACTGTCCGCAGAAGTGTATTGGTGGTGCCGAGCTCTGGGTATAGTTAGGAGGAAGAAGGCAGGGTCTGGGTCTGGAGGGGGAATGGAAAGGAGTGGGCGGATTGGGGTAGTGGGAACAAGGGAGATGCCCTGGGGTGAAATGGGTCCAGGAAAGGGTCCTCCTGCTTGGCTCCCTTACCAAGGGCTCTGCTGCTCGCAGGCAAGTATTGCAGGCTTTCTTGGTCACTCATCCTACTCAGGCGGTGTTATGCAATGCCAGGTCTATTAAGAACAAGACTGCTTTAATAGCAGATCTTGTTGGATCATCTGACCTGGCTTGCATCACCGAGACCTGGCTGGATGGAAATGCTGGTCCAGTTCTTGCTTCAGCAATTCCAGCTGGATACTCAGTGATACACTGCCCGAGGATGGATCATAGGGATGGGGGTGTAGCCATCTGTTTTAGATCGGAACTAAACCTGGTGGAGGTTCCAGTGAGGATCACCAACTCCTTTGAATGTATCCTGGGTGAGGGTGTAGGGTGTAGGATTCTTCTCATCTACTGTCCACCAGGAGATGGGAACATTTTCCTGCAGGAAGTCATGGACCTCATTGTCGACCTGGCATTGGAGTCCCCCAGATGGCTGATTCTGGGGGATTTCAATGCCTGGGTCGACGATGAACTTTCACAATTTGGTCAAGACTTCCTCCAGCTAATGAGTTCGTTGGGCCATACACAGGTTATTACCTCCTCAACCCATATTGGAGGTCATTCATTGGACTTGGTGTTCCTCCTGGGGATGGAACTATCCGATTTGGTAGTGGAGCCAGTCGGGTGGTCTGACCATCACACCATTGGGTTCAGTTTCGTGGCTCCCCTCAGTGACCCCACCCCTACGGAGATGGTCCAGCACTGTCCTTGGAGGGGTGTTACTCCAGATGGTCTAATGATGGTGCTGGATCTATTGGGAGTACCAAGTGAATGCATGGATCCAGGGGATCTAGTACTTGCCTATAATAAGGCAGTGGTGGTGGCCCTGGATTCCATAGCACCTGTTCGTGTTCACTCCCTCACCCTCCATTCAAGGTCTCCTTGGTTTGATGAGACCTTGAGGGAGTTGAGGAGAGTGGGGCAAAGGCTACAGCGGAGCTGGCGGAAATCAGGCCTGGAGTGTGGCAGACTTAGATTGATGGAATGTTATGTGGTCTATCAATCAGCAATCACCTGTAAGAAGGCAGAATTCCTATCCAGGAAGATTGCTGCTGCAGAGAACTGACCAGCTCAGCTCTTCCGGACTGTGAACAGATTGTGCAATCCAATCTGTCTCCAGCCTGGGGTAGTCTTGTCACAAGAACGGTGTGACGAGTTTGCTCGGTTCTTTGTGGATAAGGTTGCCACAGTCAGGTCCAGCATTTGTCTGGCTGCCTCTAATGGAAGTTGTGGTGGCCGGCAGGAGATGTTGGGCCCCCAGCTTGCCTGGTCTGACTTTAGCCAACCCGCAGTCACTGACATTGTGATGGCCAACCGGACGTTGCAACCAATCAGCTGTAGTTTGGATCCAGGCCCTACACGCCTCCTGGTAGGATGTGTAGATGAGATCGTCTTGGTCCTAGCCAAGATAGTCTGGAGGTCATTGGAGAAGGGGATCTTTCCGGATCTCCTGAAGGAGGTGGTTGTTCAGCACCTCCTTAAAATGCCCTCCCTTGATCCGGACTGCTTGGCAAACTATAGACCTGTCTCTAACCTGCCCTTTGTGGGTAAGATTATTGAGAAGGTGGTTGCATTGCAATTGGATGATCATCTCACCAGCCACAATGTCTATGATTCTCTCCAGTCAGGATTTAGGAAGAGACATAGTACTGAGACGGCCCTTGTCCTGGTACTAAATTACCTCATAATAGCGAGAGATCAGAAGACCCGTTCCATTTTAGTCCTCCTTGATCTCTCTGCAGCATTTGACACTGTAGACCATGGTGTGCTGTTGGAGTGCCTGTGGCTCGTCTGTGGACTGTCTGATATGGTCCTCAGATGGTTTTGATAGTTCCTTGAGGGTAGGACTCAGAGAGTGGTGTCTGGGATTTATTCCTTGGCCCCTCTCCCCTATCCTGTGGGGTGCCACAGGGCTCCATCTTGTCACCCATGTTGTATGCAGTGTATATGCTGCCGTTGGGAGAGATTATTAGGTGGTACGGTTTGAGTTTTCAGTGCTATGCAGATGATACTCAGCTGTACATGTCCTTTGTACCCGGTCAGGATGTGTTCCTCTCAGTATTTAACAACTGTCTAGCCGAGATCCAGGAAAGGATGAGTGCGAGCTGGCTGTGGTTGAACCCGGCTAAAACTGAGGTGTTGGTTGTGGACCCAGATCATTGGGAGGTGGGTTTGTCGGCAGGTCTACCCTCGAGACTATGGCTCGGGGATGTTCAGCTGACTACCTCAGACCAGGTGCGGAACCTAGACATTATTGTTGATGATGGCCTGACCCTGAAATCTCAGGTGTCGGCAGTCATCAAGACTTCGTTTTACCACCTGAGGAATATCACCCGGGTGAAACACCTGGTTCCTCCCGAAGATCTATCAGCATTGGTCCACACCTTCATTGCCTCTCATCTTGACTACTGCAACGCCCTTTACCCAGGGCTACCGGAGGTTGATAGCCACCACATCCAGCTAGTGCAGAATGCAGCAGCCAGGCTATTAACTGGTTCATCTAGAACCAGTCATATAAGGCCTATGTTCCGCAGACTGCACTGGCTGAAAGTGCAGTGGCAGATCACCTTCAAGATTGGTTTGCTGACCTATAAAGCCCTACATGATCAGGGACCTAGTTACTTGCAAGATCTCCTTCGCCCTTACTGTCCCCTCCGCTCTCTCTGATCCGTCGACGAGGGACTGCTAGAGATTCCCAGGGTCTGTTTAAAGACATCTGGGGCCCGGACTTTTGGTTTTGTGGCTCCAACCCTGTGGAATTCTCTACCTCGTCGAGTGCAAGATTGCATGACCGTCCAGGATTTTAAAACTGCACTAAAGGCCTATTTATTTGATCCGGTATATTCAGATTTTTAGGTATTATTATAATTGTCAGCATTTTAAATCTGAGGATTTTATTGATTATTGTTTGTTATGATTATTTATTGTATATTTTCATTATGTACAAGTGCCTTGGTTGTAAGAAAGGCACTTTTTATAAATAAAGTATGATTTGATTTGTCCGCAGCACTGCCTCTCTCACCAGGTTTATCTTCATTAGCAGCTTGCTTGGCAGCATATCTCGGGTGCAGGGTACAAATGCCCCTCAAAGGTGAACACCCCTTTTCTGTGGGACCCTCCCTCCACTGCAAGGCTGCCAAGGACCCCCCCCCCATTGTGTCCCCTACTTACTTCCAGGAATAAACTGCAATCTGCATTAGATATCGCCATATCTATTACCTGGGATCTCCTCTGCTGTCTTAGGCTTGTTTGTGGAGACTACCTGGTGAATCAGCAGCAAGATAAGATGGTCTTAAAAGCTAGATCTATTAACAAATGTGAGGTGTGAGGTTCTTGCCACCTCAAGACAGTCTGGCAAATGACCAGAGGCAACAGACCTTGAGGGAACTCTGTCATTCTTCTCACTTGCACTAAACTCGGCTCACTGGTTCTTCTAGGTCTGAGTCACTACCAACCAATAGGCTCTGGGCCTGGATTTGGGGATTTTCCCCAATGTCCTGGCCAACATTCTACTTCCCATGAAACCAGTTCATACAATTGTTCATGTCTTTGTGTGGGTGCTGATGTGTGAAATGGCTGCAACTGCATGTTCAGTCACTTCACTACCAGTCTAGCATTGCTTGTAAAGCGCTTGGGAATACAGTGTGTATGAAAAACGTTATATAGATACTGATTCTTCTTCTGCAGTCCCCTAGTGGCAGTGAGTTATCATACTCTTTCCTCCCCCAGGAAGTTACTTCTGTCCATGGAGGTGAGCTGATGCACTACCCAAAGCACCACACAAGGGGGTCTGCGCCAACTACCCTTCATTCACCTGTGATGCTCACTCCTTGCATGTCAGAAGCCCTCCCAAAAAATGTCAAATGATAAAACAACTCATCCAGTCTATCCACAAGGTCCAAAAAACCCCAGGCATGTGGCTCAGGTCTGCAATGGGAAGTCAGTCTCATCCAAACTCCACTGAGTTTCCCCCAGAGATTTGCAGCACTGTCTTCCATGTTCACCCATGTGTTAGGAATTTGTACTTCCAACACGTGTGCAGCATGGTCCCAAAATCAAATGATTCAGACTTCCTCAGCAGTGACACATCTTGCAAGTTGTGACTGCCACACTGGTACACACTCATTCTGTTCTACCCACTCTGGCAAATAGGTGTAGTCAACCATACAGCACCCAGGGTGTACCCTCTCCCAGTGACCAAGTTCTGAATCCCAGCAACAGAGTAATTTATTCCTTGGGGCACTTTCAAGTGTTCCATGTTCTGCAACAGTTTTCTTGAACATTTCATGGACAAGTCTGTAGCCTCAAAATCAGCCCCATTTGAACTGAGGTGGGCAGCAATGTGCAAGATGTGATTTTCACTCAAATTTATCGAACTCCAGACTTCAATTGATTTCTCTTTGATGTCACATTGGGTGTGTCTCCGTACCCTACAACCTATAACGAGTATACTCAGGTAATGAGACCAGACAGAATACATCCATGGATACTAAGGTAGCTCAGAGAGATGCTGGCTGCACCTCTGACAGTCCTGTTCAACCATTCACTGGAACCGGGAGTGGCCCCAGAGAACTGGAGGAGGGCAGATGTAGTCCCACTTCACAAAAGTGGTAGTAAAGAGGAAGCTGGAAATTACAGGCCAGTGTGCCTGACTTTGGTGATGTGGAAATTAATGGAATCTCAACTGAAGGAAAGGATTGTGAAATATATTGAATCCAGTGACTTACAAGATCTGAGACAGCATGGATTCATAAGGGGAGATCATGTCAAATGAATTTGATAGATTCTGTTTATATGTGTGACCAGGGAAGTAGATCAGGGGGAAGCAGTGGATGTAGCCTACCTAGATTTCAGTAAGGCCTTCTACACCGTTCCTCATACTAGACTTGTAAGTAAGCTGTGCAGTCTAGGGGTGAGTCCAGAGGTGGTAAACTGGGTGAAAAATTGGTTGCATGATAGGAGACAGAGGGTAGTGGTAAACGGAGTTCACTCCAAGGAAGGGAAGGTGGCCAGTGGGGTGCCACAAGTATCAGTACTAGGACCGGTCCTCTTTAATGTCTTTATTAGCAACATTGCAGATGGACTAGAAGGGAAGGTATGTCTTTTTTCAGACAACACTAAGATCTTTAATAGGGTAGACATTCTGGGAGAGGGGGTGGAAAATGAGGGATCTAGGAAGACCTGAGGAGTGGTTAAGAGTGTGTCAACTCAATTTCAGTGTGAAAAAGTGTGACATCATGCACTGGGGGTGCAGAAACAAAGAGGTGGAGTATAAAATGGAGGGGGGGAGTGGTACTGGCAACCACCAAACAGGAAAGAGACTTGGGGTAATCATATCTAATGATCTAAAGGTGGCCAAACAGTGTGACAAGGCAGTGGGGAGAGCCAGTAGGATGCTGGGGTGCATAGGGAGGGGTATCACCAGCAGAAAGAGGGAGATGGTGATACCGCTGTATAAATCACTGGTGAGACCTCACCTAGAGTACTGAGTCCAGTTCTGGAGACCACATCTCAGGAAGGATGTAGAGTAGAGGAAGTCCAGAAGAGAGCAACTAAAATGGTGAAGGGTCTGCATCAAAAGCCCTATGAGGGGAGACTAAAGTACCTCAATATGCACACTCTGGAGGAGGGAGAGAGAGAGAGAGAGAGAGGGAGAGGGGATATGATAAAGACTTTCAAAAAACTCACGGGTAGAAATACGGTTTCAAATAAGCCTTTTTCAAAGCAAAAGATGTTTAAGAACTAGGAACCAGGCTATGAAGCTGGGAGGGGGTAGACTCAGGGAAGGTGTAAGGAAGTACTTCTTCACAGAGTGGTGGATACCTGGAGCAGCCTCCCAGAGGAGGTGATGGGGCAAAAACTGTAATGGGATTCAAGAAGGCATGGGATAGGCATAACAGAATCTTGTGGCGGGGGTAAAGCCAGAGATCAAGTAGGGTCTGCGGTGTTACAGTAAGTTAGGAAAATGGGCAGACTATGGGGTGCCAAGCAGTCCTTATCTGCTGTCAAATTCTAAGTTTCTATGTCTCTGTGTTACTCAGACATTCCTACTGGTGGCACCTTCTCCTCGATATGTTTCAGTCTATCCTCAGCATCCCACCAGAACCATGTATCTTGGTGCAATTCTACTGTCTCCCAAACCCACCTGGCATAGCTGGGAAATCATACCTACCTCCATCTGTTAAATACATGGTGCCCCACTTTCCAGTCTGCCAGGCAGTTCTGCATTAGGTTCATTGGGTCTCAGGCTGGTGGCAGCCAACAACACAAGTCTCATTTTTTTAAATACTTCATTGCAATGCCTATTTTTAAATCTGAAATGACCAGTATCCCAAGAGCTTTTTCTTTCACAGTATCTGTCAGGATTTAAAATTTGAATTTGTGGTTGTTACAGTTAGGTTTCTTTATTTGAGCCACTAGCTGCTGGGCTGCCAATTTATGTACCCCCCACACACACACACAGTTTGTGTCTGTGCTTGAGCTGCTATTTCTTTACTGGACATCTATGCCCTTAGCTTCCCAACCCAAAGTGATCCAATAATTGTACTCCCCTCCCTTTGTGAAAGGGACTAAGAATACTAAAGGATACTAAATGATGCTAAGGATACTAAATTATATTAAAGGATGCTAAGGATACTAAAGGACACTAAAGGATGCTAAGGGTACTAAAGGACACTAAAGGATGCTAAGGGATACTAAATGATATTAAAGGATACTAAGGATACTAAAGGATGCTAAGCATACTAAATGATACTAAAGGATAATAAAGGATGCTTAGGATGCTAAGGATACTAAATGATACTAAAGAATACTAAGGATACTAAAGGACACTAAAGGGTGCTAAGGATATTAAGTGATACTAAAGGATGCTAAGGATACTAAAGGATGCTAAGGATACTAAATGATACTAAAGGATACTAAGGATACTAAAGGATGCTAAGGATACTAAAGGTTACTAAAGGATGTTAAAGGATACTAAAGGATGAGGAGCTGAAAAGGCATATGCCCATAAGATGGCTCCTGTGATTTAAGAGTATTTTTATTTATTTTATTTATTTATTTAGTTTTTGTTAACCGGGTAGGTGCACTAGCCATAAAATGACTATTTTTCAGGCATGACCCGGGAGAGTAAAACAAAAGGAGAACAGTTGAACAACAGCAACATGGGTACAATAATACAAATAGAGGAACAGTACAGCAGTGCTACAAAAATACAATGGGTAGAAACAACAAAAAATAATGGCAAGCATTATACAGATAATGGCAGTAAGATATATACTAAGTGCAGAAACCATGGACCCAACCTGTGGAGTGAAAGGGTTAATAAGATAGTAAGGTTCTATAGTGAGAAATGTGAGGAATGTTCAAACATGACAAGAAAGACTGACAGAAGGAAGGTCAGGGGTGGTAGTAGCCAAAACAACAGTGGATGGTCAGCAACAAGGTTCGAGAAGGAAGAGAGCTAGTAGTCAAGAAGTTATTTACAAAGAGAAGGAAAAATATGGGGAGGGGAAGAGGAGACAGTCTTGGAGCTGGATTAGAGCAGGGGTGACATTACTGGTAAGTCTCAGGAGCTTCAGGTTGGGTCAAAGAATGTACAAGCATCAGCTGAGGATAGATAACGACGATATTCACTATTAAATCCAAAGTGAGACTGAGACAGCCAGAGGTTGAGTGGAAGAGCATTCCATAGACTGGGAGCAGAGAATTGGAAGGCCCTGTGCCTTTAGTCGTCCAACATCTCAGAACATAGAGCAAGGATTTGTCAGCTGATCGCAGGCCATGGGAGGATGGTTGAGGGACCAGCAACGCCGCCAGCTGGGATGGATTTTTTCCCTGGATGATAGAGTCCATTAGTGATCCAAGGTAGTATTGTCTACTGGCAGAGGGTGAGAGCCAATTCAGATTCTTATAAAGAAGGCAGTGATGTTTGAGTCGAGGCGACGAAGAGGCAAATCGCCATATATTGTTATAAGTTACGTCCCATTTTAGTAGGGAGGTTTTATGGGCAGAGGTAAGAAAGAACAGAGGCACCATAAGTAAGGGTTGGGAGCAGAACACCGCAATTGGTAATTTGGCCAAGGGTGTAAGCATGTAGCTCATTTTGTAAGCTACTCCTAGTTTCGAGTTTACAGCTTTGCATGAGGACTGAATGTGAAGATTAAAATCAAGGGACTGGTTCAGGAGGATCCCAAGGTACTTGAAGGAAGTAACATTTTCAAGTGGAAAGCCTCCTGGGTGAAGAACCTCCAGCAAACTAGAACAGGTCTTAATCTTCGGTGCAGAACCTAGGAGCATGGCATTTCAAATTACCCCCTTTAGCCATATAGTTATCTAATTTATTCTTAATTTCACCATTTGTGAGACTTATAGTTATGTCAAGTGGTAGCTTATTCCATGGATTACTAGCATGCTGATTAGAGAAAATTTTCCATTTGTCATTATTAAATTTACGTGTCTTTAGCTGAACTGTGTGACCCCTTGTGTTTGTTAGTATTCTTGTGTTCCATACTTAATTCTGCAAATAGATGTGGATTTTGAACTATGTCATTTAATAATAATAACAACATATGCATTAAGCAGGTTAGCAAGAGGAAAAGGAAGAGGAGGCCATTATGGTTTTCCAAAGAGGTAGCAAAGAAAGTGGAAGCCAAAAATATTGCATTCAGGCAATACAAAAAGACACAGGCAGAAGGGGATAGGGAGAAGTACCAGGAGAAGCAAAGGGAGGCAGGGAGGTCAGTAAGGGAAGCCAAAGCTCAGACAGAAGAGCACATTGCAAAATCAGTGGGTAGAGAGGACAAAACCTTTACAGGTACATAAGTGAAAAAAAGAAAGGAGGGATAGTGAGACTGAAGGGGAGGATGGGGCGCGTGGAGGATGACAACAGTAAAGCTGACATACTGAACAGGTATTTCTGCTCAGTCTTTACTGAGGAAGAGGAGGAGTAATGGGTCTGAAGGGAATACAAGGGTGAGAATGGTGCAGAAATGGACACAAGTCCCTTTACATGAGAAAGGGTCCCAAGGAACTGGAAGTAATAAGAGTTGATAAAGCAATGGGGCCAGATGGGGTGCACCTCAGATTCCTTAGAGAGAACTCAGAGAGGTGGTGGCTGAACCTCTGGCTATCCTGTTTAGCCGATCACTGGAAACAGGGGAGGTACCCAAAGACTGGAGGACAGCAGATGTAGTCCCCTTGTACAAAAGTGGGAACAAAGAGGAAGTGGGGAACTACAGACCAGTCAGCCTCACCTCGGTAGTGGGGAAGACCATGGAAGCACTACTGAAGGAGAGATTGGTGGAACATCTGGCTGTCAATGGACTGCAGGATCCAAGGCAGCATGGTTTCACCAGGGGGAGGTCATGTCAGACCAACCTCATTTAATTTTTTGACTCGGTGACTAGGGAGGTGGATCAGGGGAGGGCAGTGGACATGGCCTATCTGGACTTCAGCAAGGCCTTTGACACTGTGCCACATAGAAGACTATTACACAAACTAGGGAATATGGGTGGGGCAGGACAGTAGTGTGGTGGGTAGGTAACTGGCTGGGTGGCAGCACACAGAGGGTGGTGGTAAATGGCTGTCACTCCACAGAGGGAAGAGTGACCAGTGGGATACCACAGGGATCAGTGCTGGGACCGGTCCTATTCAACATCTTCATCAGTGACATTGTGCAGGACCTAGAAGGCAGAATTTCACTGTTCGCTGATGACACAAAGCTCTGTAACAGAGTAGACACACCAAAGGGTGTAGACAGAATGAGAAGGGACCTGCAGAAACTTGAAGAGTGGCCAGGGGTTTGGCAGTTGAAATTCAATGCAAACAAGTGCAAGATAATGCATATGGGGCACAAAAACCCTGGCACAATATATCAGTTGGGGGGTGAGGATATAGCATGCACCAAGCAGGAAAGGGATCTTGGGGTTATCATCTCTGATGACCTCAAGGTAGGGAAACAGTGTGACAAAGCAGCAGGTAAAGCAAATAGGATGCTGGGATGCATAGGCAGGGGCATCACCAGCAGGAAAAGGGAGGTCATGATTCCACTATACAAGACACTAGTGAGGCCCCACCTGGAGTACAGTGTACAGTTCTGGAGGCCTTACCTACGTAAGTACATAGACAGGGTAGAGAAGGTTCAGAGGAGGGCAACAAAGATGGTACATGGATTGCATCACAAGTCCTATGAGGACAGGTTGAAGGAATTGAATATGTACTCCCTGGAGGAGAGGTTGGAGAGAGGGGACATGATAGAGATATACAAGTATCTTACAGGGAGGAACAGGGTGCAAGAATACACTATTTTTAAGCAAAAAAGATGTTCCAGGACTAGAGGGCATGGGATGAAGTTGGAGGGAGGACGATTCAGAGGAAATGTGGGGAAGAACTTCTTCACAGAACGGGTGGTGAACAAGTGGAACAACCTGCCTGAGAAAGTGTTGGGGGCTAAAACAATCACGGGATTTAAGAATGCATGGGATAGACATAAAGGAATTCTGGAGGTCAGGGGTAAGGGGCAACAGAGTTCTAGGAAAACATAAACTGAAGTTACAAACTCAAATGGGCAGACTAGGTGGGCCATAGGCCCTTATCTGCCAACACTGTCTATGTATCTATGTATATCTACCCTTTTTCTGCAATAATCTAAAGTGAAGAGGTTTAGTTTTTGTAATCATTCATTGAGGTTCATACCTTTCGGATCTGGTATGATTTTTAGTGGCCCTACACTGTACCCTCTCCACTCTGGCCACATCGGTTTTTCTATAGGGGCCCCACATTTGAATGCCATAATCCACCAATGATCACACATATGATCTACACAAGGGCATTATCACATCTGCCTCTCTACTAACAATATTCCTTTTTATCCCTCCCATTACTTTATTTGGCTTGGCCACTACCGAAAAGCAATAGTCTCTGGCATTAAGTTTGTTATTTATAATAATTCCCAAGTCCCTTTCCTCATCAGTCATTTTTAGTACTGTCTTACATAAAGCATACTGGTGTTTCATTGGTTGTGATCTGAAATGTATAACACAGCATTTGTCCAGATTAAATTGCTTGTTCCACTTGTAGGCTCATCTGGTTATGGTATCTAGATCAGATTGTATACAGTTTATTTGGTTATCTGTATTGCATAGGCCTCCCACCTTGCTGTCATTGGTGTACTTAGTTACCCAGTTTGACACTTCAGTACTCATATCTGATATAAATATCTGTAAAAAGAATTGGTAACTGCACCTTCAGATGATAGACAGACGTTAATAGAGACCTTCTGTGTTCTGTTTGTAATCCAGTTTCTAATCCAAGTTACCAATTTAGTGTTCAGATTTAATTTTATCAGCTTTTCAATTACTGCTGATGTGGTACCATGTTGAAAGCCTTGCAAAAAAAAAAAAAAAAAGAACATCCACTGACTTTCTGTTGTCCATTGCTTGGTTAACTTTTTGTAAAACTAAAGGAAAAAGTGAGCACCCGAACCAAGGACCAGTACCATGGGGTGGAGAACTGACAGTCACGAGACAGGCAAGAGACCTGAGGATAATTATTTCTGACAGCCTGAAGGTGGCTAAGCAGTGTGGCAAGGCAGTGAGGAAAGCTAGCAGGATGCTGGGATGCATAGGTAGAGGGATCACCAGCAGAAGGAGGGAAGTCATAATACCCCATACAGGTCATTGGTGAGACCTCACCTCGAATACTGTATGCAGTTCTGGAGGACCTGCCTTTGAAAGGACATAGACAGGGTCAAAAGGATTCAAAGGAGAATGACCAAGATGGTGCAGGGCCTGCACTTGAAGCCCTACAAGGACAGACTCCGACAACTAAACATGTACTCTCTGAAGTAGAGGAGGGAGAGAGGAGACATGTTAGAGATATATAAATATCTCATGGGAGTAAATATGGAACAAGAAGGGAGTATTTTCCAGAGAAGGAGTTGCACAAAACTAGGGATCATGCAAGGAAGCTGGGGGCGGAGGCGGAATATCAGGAAGTTTTTCTTCACAGAGAGGATGGTGGAACTCAGAACAGACTCCTACAGAAAGTGGTGAAAGCTAAAACAATCATAGGCTTCAAGAACACATGGGATGGGCATAAGGGAATCCTAGCATCAAGGCAAACGGGGAAAATCTGAGGACTTAAAGGTGGCTGAGGGGGTGCTATAGACTGGATCAACATGGCAGGCCAGGTGGGCCTTATCTGCCAACAATGTCTATGTTTCTATGTATAAAAAAATAATTTATTCACAAAGTGCAGGTACTAGACAAATGTTAAACTACTGGCTCAAAACCAATATGGTAAATCAGTGAGAAAAGCCAGTAAAAACTTTTATGCTTCGTTTGGTGTGCTGCCGAGCTTCATCAGAGATAGCTAATAGAAAAGTTGTGTTCCCTTTTTAATATGACAAAGAAGTAAACCTCATGCTCATAAAACAAACCTGTAAGGTGATTCAGTTACAACAGACACAGGGCAGAATTAGCCCAGGCCCAAATCATTTAAAGAGACTGTTCATAAATATTTCACTTGTAAATGTATGTACATATTTAAATTCATTCATTATATATAAGCATGGCTTATACATACAAGAAAGATATTTCATAATAAAAAGGTAGATGAATCCAGGGTATCATTTAAACCCCTACTCTTCCTTGCTTTCAATTAAAAAATCCAGAAGCTTTCCCATTGACCAATGTTGCACTCAGGATTACCACAGCGAGGTCCACCAAGACCGTTTCCAGTCCCACAAATTTATTTGTATGTACTATATTGTGTTAGCTTCTCACATGTTGGACTATGGCATAGGACAAATCATCGTTCTCCAATGTCTGAATATGTTTCCCTATCCAGACTCGAAATTCCCTTGTGGTTCTCCTTAAATAATAGTAGCCAGCTTGGATTTATCTGCCTTTTTGTAATAAAATATCCTTTTTGTATGTATATGCCATGCTTATATATAACAAATACATTTAAATATGTACAATTATTTACAAGTTAAATATTTATGAACTGTCTCTTTAAGACCCAAATATTCAAAACCTAGTGCAGCATGCAAACCAGTAGCGTGGCAATAACGCAGGACTAGAGCAGAGCTTCGATATTCAAAGGACCGGTTATGACGCTAACCACAATAGCATGGGTAAACCGATAATGTATGCAAGGGGCAAAGTGAGGGGGCGGGAACCAGCATACACGCACTACAGGATATTCAGAGCAATAGCAACGCACTAGAGCACATAGCGCAACCCGTAGTGCGGCACTAGGTACCGCCTTTAAAAGGCTGGTCTTATCCCAGGCCAAAACACAGAGGGGAAGGGACCACACCAGGAAGTGAATATGGCAGCAGTGCCGAATGCTGTGTTGCTGCAACTGATGGCAGCAGCAGTGGAGGAGGAGGAGAGGGAGCAGGGCCAACAAGGGCTGCAACACAGGCCAAGAAGACGTTATGCTGCACACATGTGGTACTGGCCCAGGGTCTCCTATGAGACCCTGCCAGATGAGCACATCACTGGCTGGTACAGGATGAACAGGGGTATGTTGAGGCAGCTATGTGAACTCCTGCATGAGCAGCTGCAGCCCAACACCAGACGCAGTCATGCCATGACAGTCGAGGAGAAGGTGACAGTAGCGATGTGCTTCCTATCCACAGGGATGTTCCAACAACCAACGGGGGAACACCATAGGGGTATCGCAGTCTGCCACCTCATGCCTCATGACCCAGTTCCTCGATGCTTTCCTGCCACATGCTGGTGAGTTCATAGTATTCCCCAGCATGGTAGCAGAGCACAGAGAAACAATGCAGCAATTCCATCGAGTTGCACACCTACCAGCAGTACTTGGTGCCATTGACTGCACCCACATCCCCATTCGTGCACCACCTGGCGATGGCAGTGAGGCATACGTGAACAGAAAGGGGTACCACTCCATCAATTGCCAGGTGGTGTGCAATGCAACTGGGTGCATCAGCAATGTCTTTGCGCAGTACCCCGGCAGTGCCCATAACACCTTCATCTGGCAACATTCCTGGCTGTACCAAGCTTTTGAGGAGGGCAGGATACCCAGTTGGCACCTAGTCAGTGAGTATCAGCATGCACGGCACACACACACCCCACAGCAGGGGTGGGGAGAGGCAGGGGAAGGCAAGGAAGGGGCTCGGGAAAGCAACACAGGTGGTGCACCACAGCAAGGGGTGGACAGCAGAACAACAGCACTAACAGGTGCACATTTCTCTGCAGGGGACAGCTCCTATCCCCTGCAACCTTGGCTGCTGACACCAGTACCCCGGCCGGCCACAGTGGCAGATGAGCGGTACAATGAGGCACATGCCGCCACTAGAAACATCATAAAGAGGGTATTTGGCATACTAAAGATGCACTTCTGATGCTTAGACTCGTCAGGCGGTGACCTAAAGTATAGGCCTCAGAAGGTATGCCGTATCATCCTAGCCTGTTGTATGCTTCACAACATGGTGATGAAAGGTGGGATACAGGCACCTGAACCTGAGGAACAGGCCGAAGGTGACCCAGAGCCAGGGGACAGGGAGATAGTGGATCAACTCTAGAGGAGAGATCCTCGAATGGCCTGCAGAGCTCTGGAGCACAGGGCCGCCATCATCAGGACACTGTCACAAGCCAGAAGGTGAGTACACACAGCACAGCAACCAGAAACAGTACAATGGAATTGAGTTTAATATGTACAGACAATCACAATAGTGCGAACCACCAACAAAGTATGTGCACAACACAGTGGGAGTGAATGTACACATGATGTCAGTGTGAACTGTGGCCCATGCAGGACATGCATGTGACTACGGTACACAGCCATGGCACAGTGAAGCAGGTGATGCCTGATGTGAGGCAGCAGGGTGGGAAGGGCCACCATGGCTGTGAACGTGCCAGTGACTGTGTGTGTGTGTGTGTGTGTGCATGCGTGCATGTGTGTTAACAGTGTTCATGTGCATGGCAGCTGGGCCTATCTGTGGCAGCTACCACCACACACATGATGCACACCATGTGCGTGGGACACAGAGCCAGGGGTGCTCTGTGCCGAGGAATGGTTCAGAGAGGACTGCAGTGAGGCTGGGAGGGTGGTCCGCTGGTGCCCTGGCTGACCAGCAGAGCCAGACAGGGTGGGCGGACGCTCGTGGCGCCGCTGGGTACCGGCTGATGCAACCAATGCAGTGGTGCTGGAGCCAGTGCCTGTCCTGCTGCCATGTGTGGCCTGCCTGTGGGCCTGTGTGCCACAGGCACACTGTCCCCCCTGCACAGCCTGCTGACCACTATGCACCCTATGGATCACTGTGGTGAGATCAACCATGGCAGCCATGAGACCCACAAAGCCATGCTCAAGTGTGGCCACCATGCACCCCAACCTGTCCTCAGCCCGCTGTTCGGCCCGAGCAAAGCCCAAGGACACAGACTCACACATCTGTGACAACTCATGCCGCAGCTCATACTGAAGGGAATGCAGGTCCATCTGGGCCTCATGCTGGGACGTGAGGGTGGTCTGGAGCAGAGGGTGGGACCCCTGGGCATCTGGCTCCATGGCTGCGGCATTGTCAGTGTCAGCCGGGGGTTGCACCTGCTGCTGGAGGTGGTGGGGATGCTGTGGTAGCAGCTGAATGTCCCACTGCTGCAAGGCTCCTGTGGTGTTCTGTGTACCCTGTGGGCCCTGTTCCCCTCCCTGTGGATGGCAACGCATGTCTAGTGGTGCACAAATGGCCCCCTCATGGCCCAGCACTGGCTGGACCAGTCCTCCCAAGGTGGCATGGCTACCCACCCCCATGGCACCCATGATGCAGACCTCAGCATGCCCCACCCCTTTGCCACCCACCACAGGCCCCTCCACAGGCAGGTAGTATCCCTCCTTTGATTCGTCTGACCCAATGTCACTGGTGACCATCAGGAGGATCACCTGGCCACTAATCAAATCCTCCACCTGGGCATCCTCCAGGGCTGCACCATTGTCCAGGTCCCCACCTGCATTGATGTACCCCATGTCTATCTGAATGCCGCACATATGGCGCAGCTGAAGGTCCACGCCTGGCACCCAGTCTGGAGGTCGATGGCATGTTGTCCTCCTCCACAGCCTCTTGCTCCGCAGCAGCCATCCCAGCCATGACCTGGTGCACTGCAGGCTCTGCACTTACTGCTGTGGAACAAGAAGGGACAGAGTCACTGACCAGTACGTGCACAGTGTGCCACAACCACCACCAGGACATGCACACCCTAGGATACATGCCACACACCACGACATGCACACCACACAGATCAGTCCCAGTGACACAGACCATGGCCGCATGCACACACACCCCACCACAGTGCACATGCCTTGAGATGTCGGCTGTGGTGACGGCCCTGCTGAGGCAGTAGAGGCATGCTACCCCATCCCATGTGTACAGTGTGCACAGCCGAGCACCCCCAAAGTGCACCCCATGCTCCACGGCAACACTGACCCCCAGCAACAGTGCAGATATGCTGTGCAGGGTGCACACATGCAGATACTGACCTGTCCTAGGTGGTATGAGTGGCGTCTCACACCCTCCACCATGTACACCAGCAATGGACATGGGATGCAGTGTTGATGCCACCATGGTCATTAGTGGGTCCTCCTGACACTGTTGCATGGATTGTGGGCCACCTCCAGTCCACAACCAATCACAGAGCCACTGTGCCTTCTCCTCCTTTGCCCGGCACAGCAGGTCACTCCACCACTTCTGCACTGCATCAGTGGTATGTCCACGGCCGCCAACGGCATTTACCCCTGCCGTTACCTCATCCCACATCTGGTACACCATGGCATCCATTGCCCTGTGGCAATGGAGCACCTGCTCCCTCTCCTTTATGCCATGGACCAGCGCCTTCAGCTCGTCCTGTGAGAAGCGATGTGCATGGATGCATTCCTGATGTGTTGCAGTACCTATAAGAGACATGTAGAGGGACATCTGTCACATGCTGTGGCATGCCTGCAATGCATGGTACACACAGAACACCATGTGCATGCCACCCCCAACACCTGCACTGACCAACCTGTTGTGGCATGTTGAAGGCCCAGGCTAGCACGTGTGTGTACAGTGCACACAGCCACTGTGCAATGCGGCCACCCCTGTGTGCACAGCACAATTGCATGGCTGATGGCGTACACCACAGACACACTGCACACACCGCCCCCCCCCATGGGCACCACACGGCCCACATCACCAGCACACATACCCCTCAAGTGTTCCCCGGTAAGAGGGGCATCCCTACTGCCACTCCCTGGCATTGCTCCATCCCCCACCCACCCCTCATAGGGCATGTGCCCTGCACACAGAGCATGTTCTGCATGTCCAGACAGTACAGCAGAAATGCAAACAAGTGAATGATACCAGGCCCAGACATCATGGTGCTGCTGTTGGCACTATGGGATCTGTACTGTTCTGAGCCTGTATCCCCTGGGCTGTGGCTGTATGCCACCATCAATGGGTGTGTGACCCTCAACGTCCCTCATCCTGAGTGGCCAGAGTGGGTCCATCACCCCCATGTCAGTGTAACACGGTTGAGAGGCATGCCTGCAGGCCACATCCCCCACCAAGCCCGGCGCCTGGCCGCCATAGTGTTCTGGCAGTTCACTCACAGTGGTGGCTGCTGCTGGAGCATGGGCATGTCACACGGCCCAGTCAGCTGGCCAGCTGGACCAGTGGCCACATGCACCACTACGCAGCACCATGCTGGCATATGGGCCTGCATGCAGCTGCCCTGTCCCATACCTGTACTGTGTCGGACTGCAAGTGTGCAGTGTATACATCTGGGCCTGGTGACAACCCACTGCCATACAGCCAAGCCTCAGGCTGCTATACAGACCTGCCTCTTGCTGCTCTGCCTCCTGCGACATGACCCTGTTTGAAATGCCTGTTCGGCTGTTGCATCAGTTGAGTGCTGCAGTCCCACAACACAACACCGGTGGAGCACTGTTTGCCCTGTTATAGCCCAGCTGGGCAATCCAGCCTGTTAGGCATGCAAATGTGTGGTTAATGCTATGCTAATCACACTGTTTGCCCCTTGCATACACAAGTGCCCTCATTTACATAGGCCGGTTGAATATGGGCCTGATTAGCGCCGGGCAATCAGCTTAGCGCCGTGCAAAGCATAATGCGGCGGGCTATATGTGGGCCAGCACCGTGCTGCCCCTTTAGTGTGATGCTATGTGGCATAGCGCAACCCCCACGCATGCGCCTGGGGCCCCTGTGCCACGCTAACACCCCAGTGTAGCATGCCGCAGCACCACGCTATGTCACATGTGTGACCCCACCATGACTCTGGAGCATCATGGCCACGCATACGCTCTGTGCTAACTTCCAGGTAGCGCCGCACTATGTTGTGTTATTGCGCAGCACTACAGCACACTTAGCTGGTGAGCTCTGTGTGAGTGGCACAGGCTGTGATTTTACACTTGTTGCAGGGTACCAGTCAGGTTTTACTATGGCAGAGAGGCATAGGATGCACACTGTAGTACACAGAGATGGGTACGAGGGGGAGGTTGAAACAGCCAACTTAGTTCAGCTGGTGCAGCAAAGGCACAGCTGCCTCTTTGGGGAGGTCAGGAAGGGTGACCTCAAATGCCAGCAGGTGTGGGCCTCCATAGCCCGTAGGCTCACAGAATGCACAGGCATACCCCATGATGCCGAGAAGTACCAGCATCGATATACAGACATGTGCCAATGGCAGAGGCAGCAATTGGAGGGCTACAAGTGCATGGTGTGTGTGGGCACTGTGCCAGTGCCAGGTAAGTGCTGTCGCATGTTGCACACTTCTGTCATGCATCTCTCAGTCTGCCAGTGTGTGCATGCATGTGCCTGTGTGTGTGTGTACGTGTGCACAGGTGTGCTGGCATGAACGGTGGTAGGACGCATGTGGCACTGGTTGGAGGGCACACAGTTTGGGCACCTTGGGGGCACTATGGTACAGGGTGTGGAGGGGCACAGTTGCCACTGTCGCCAGACAGCACACATGGTGGTAGCGGTGCTTGTATGGTGCATGCTGTGTCCATGGGGGAGACACTGCAGTCATGCCATGTGCGGCCATGACACATGGCCATGGTGTCGGTGGCGGGTCTGGACATTGCAGATGGTGGGTCCTGCTACAGGACCGTCCTTTGGCCAACACCAGTATGGTGTGGGGTTGCTGTCACCTGGGCCCCTGACAGCTTACACAGCTGTGTGTGCATCCAGTCACAGTGCACCTGCGTCTGGCACTGTTGCACTGCTGTGCCACCATGCCTACATGCCCTGTGTGTCTGGCGCATGATCCGTGGGCCATGGGGTCCTCAGTGTGGGTGTATCCTGTATTCAGCCACTTTCCCGGGCTGCCCTGTGTGTTATGGGGGTGGATGTGCATCTTGCTGTGGCACTCGCAGTACATGCTGTGTGTTGTGCTAATGCTGCTGTTACCTCCAGTCCACTGTAGAGCAGATCATGCAGCCCAGCACAGGGAGAGGGAGCCAGGAGGTGTCCCAGGACTCATCAAGGGGCAGCCCGAGGCTGCCGTCCATACTGCAGTGGGTACAGGAGAGTAGCCCCGAGGCCAGGGGCCTGTTGCGTGAGTACATTTCTTTCTTCATTTGAGCTGTGCCTCTGTTTTGTGTGTTTACTTCACTGGGCTGCCATTGACAGCACTTGTGGATTGGCCGCCATGGGCATCATGCCATTGCTGGTGCAGCATTGTGCTGTGTTGTGCACCTGTGTTGCACAGTGCTGCTGGTGTCTGTCTGGCTGCCAAGCCCTGTGGCGGGGGGGTGGTATGGACCAGTGTGGGCATGCATGGCTGGCATTGCCATGCAGTCTACGATCACTGCTGGCCATGTTCGGCTGTTCACCTGCCATGTTCGTGTTCTGGCTGCAGGGCACCACTCACATTGCAGTATATGGGCCATGTGTGGCAGTATCTGTCGGCCTATCCCTGCTGGTGTATGCGCCCTGTGTGCTTGCATCTCCTGTGAGTCGGTTTGGCCCTGGCATGGGTTGGCCATTGGGCGCCCACCATGCCTGCATTGTGGTGCTCCAGCACCCCTTTTGGGTGATGTTGCGCTCTGCTTTCTGTTACACTGCTATCTGACTATGGGCAGCTTGTCCCGATGTTTGGTCTCCCGTGTGTGTTGTTACGTGGCCCACACCCACCACCATTCTGGGGACCGGCTGTGTGTCTGCACTGTCTCACTGTGTGCAATGCTTGGGTCAGTGGTGTCCATACCATGGTGTTGTGGAGGCCTGCATCTCCATGTGTATTGAGTTGTTGCCTGTGTCTTCCAGGCCTGCCACGTGGGCACCGGTCGGTTGTGTTTACCATTGTGTTCCTCAGCGCCACATGGGCATGGCTGTCAGGACATGCTGTCCATCCCTGTATGGCTACCTGTGGCTGCAGTATGCCTCCTGGTTGGTTTCCCATCCTCACATGCTCCTCCCATCCTCTTGTAGGTCCACTCTGATCCTTACTGTGGGCTACAAGGCTGGAGGGATCCAAAGGCACCGAGGACCTCCTGCAGTGAATTGTCTGCCAGCAGCACACGCTGATAGAGCAGCAGGCAGTGCTGATCTCGAGACCCGGAAGTGGCCACTGTACTGGAGGCACATCTGCCAGATCCCGCGCACTCCCAGCCATGAGGACCAGCAGTGCACCTTTGTTTACCATGCCCCCCTTACTGGACTGCTGATTCTGTTGCCACTCTTTTCCCTCATTGTTTGTTTTCACATCTCCGTCCCTGCCTTTGACATTGCTTTTGTGTATTTTCTCCACCCCTGTTAATATGGTTTGCTTTGTTTATACCTTGGTTGCTGTTGTTCACTTCATCATTGTTTGTGGTAGTTTAGTCACCATTGTAGTGTAGAGTGTAGTGGTAGTATAGTTAGTTGTAGACATAGTAGTGGTAGTTGTAGTTGTAGTGTTAGTCGTAGTCGTAGTTGTAGTTGTAGCAGTAGTTCCTGTTCTGGTGTAAATAGTGGTTGTCTTTGTAGTAGTGTTTTGTGTAAGTTTCCTTTTTTATTTTTCTTATATTACATTACATTGCTGTTTATTCTGCTTTTTTTTGTTCACCTGTTGATCGCCTGTATGTGTACCATTGCGTTTCTCACAATATATATGCCTATTTCATACTTGCACTGTGTCCGGTGTCATTACTGGGTGCCTGCCTTTTGCTACAGGGTTTTTCCGTGCTTTGGTTCTGCTCATGGGTCTTGGTGCCCTCTGGCCTTTCCCCTGGTTGGGTGTGTATCGGTGTCTGGGTTCTGCACTGCTGTCTGCTCTTGGGGTCCCTTTTCAACCTCTGCTCCTTTACCTCTGTTCCAGGGCCTGGCGGCTCCATCTGCATTGTGTTCCTGTGGGTATTTGCACTGCCTGCCTTGAGTGCTATTTTCAGTGCTGTCTTATTTGCCATATTCAGTGCTGTGTTATTCCCAGGCTATTTCTGCCCTGCACTCCTGGCCCTGTTTGCCTGCCTTTCTTTGCGTGCTATATTCAGTTGTTTTTGCACCAGGCTATTCCTTTTGAATATGGCTTGCTTTTTGCACCGGACTATGTTTGCCCACCGGGCAGTGCTAATTCAGCCCCGGAGCAAAGTTTTGAATATCATATCTGGGCCTAAATGAGTTGTGTCTGGGCTAATTTTGCCCTGTGACTGTTGTAATTGAATCACCTTACAGATGTGTGTATTTTATGAGCACGAGGTTTATTGTATGTCATATAAAAGGAAGCACAACTTTTGTATTAGCTATCTCTTACGAAGCTTGTCTGCATGCTGGGCAAAATGTTGGGGTTTTTACTGTACTTTCCTGCTGATTTACCATAATCATTTTGAGCCAGTAGTTTAACATTTGTCTAGTATCTGCACTTTGTGAATAAAATACTTTTTTTATATATTGGTCCTTGGTTTGGGTGCTCACTTCTTCCCTTTGGCTTTGCAAGTTTTTTGTGTTAGCACTGAACCACTCTTGGTGCAGACGTCCTGCTTTTTCTGTAACGTTATTGTAGAAACATAAAAGAGCTATGTGCTCTTTTGCCCCGCCTCGAGGGTGGTCTTTCCCGATGGGTCTGACATGCCCTGAACTGATGAGGTGATGGTGGCTCTCTCTGCATGTCAGCTGGCACTGTTTATTATTTAAAAAACCTTTTTTTTAGTTGCTAAGCATGTAGCACACTCACCACGACAACTTGGGTCACACTGCTGTGGCTGCTGCTGGGGGAGAATGGGTAATTGGGGAGATACTGCTCCCAAAATGCGACTGCTGTTGCTGCAGATGGAAGGGTGAACTGATGAACTGGTGCTCCCAGTGGAACCATGCTGACTGGATGACTGGAATGAGCCAGAACTGATCGGGGATCAGAGACACAACAGAAAGTGCACCTGGAACTGACAGGGACAGTTGAATTACACATGTATACTTTACCTTGTCTTCTGCCGCTCTGTGCATCCTCCCTGTCTTCTGACTTCTCTCAACTGCCCCGAACAGTCACTGTATGCACCCCAAGCCAAGTCAGGAATGCCCAGTCCAGATCCTTTACAACAGCTCTGTGGGCTCCAACTTTTGGCCATAAGCTGACTTCTCTTAAACAAAATGCGCCTTCTCTTGTACTGGGCAACAATGGCCTGAGCTCCCCATGTACTTTCATGCCTGCTCATGCTGCTTGGTGAGAAGGACTCTAAGAATCAGAAAGGAAACAACAAATGAAAATAAGAAAATAAAAGTACTGCCCAGACAGCTAGAAACCAGGGCTGGGGCACTGATGTGGGTGAATGCCCATTACCTTATTTACAGAGGGAAATGCTGGGGCTGCTATTTACCTAATTTTTACCAAGGTCCAGCACTGCTTCTCCCATGACTCAACAACTGGTGCTCGGGGGGGGGACCCTGGGGTCACAATTTCTTGTCTCTGTAGGGCCCCTAGCCAAGTGCATACTCAAGGGCACTACACACCACCACCTACCCATACTCTGTACAGCCTCGATCTGGCCCCTGACTCTCATACTTCATGCACTCGTGATCTAGCTTCAGTTCTAAACACTGGCCCAGATTCTCACACCATACATGTTTAGCCCAACCCAGACCTCACATTCTCACACTGCACATGGTCTCATCTCCCATTCTGTACATACATGTGAAACTAACCCCTGATTGTTGGGTACTATGGGGCTCTCCACTACACGAGGGTGCTGGCCAGGGTTCTTCCATTTTCATTTGGTGGGACCATGGGGCATGAGGAGAGAAAAATAAAATTTTAAACAAATGGTTGTGCTCAGTCTTCATGGTGGAAGGGGAGAGGATGGACCAACACTAATTAATAGGCACCAAGGGAGAGGGGAGTGGACACAAGTCCATTTATGGAAGAGAGAGTATTCTGGGGATTGGAAGCCCTAAAGGAAACAAGAGATGGGTCCAGATGGGATCCACCCAGTGATACAAAAGATACTGAGCATGGTGCTATCTGCCCCTTCGGCAACATTATTGAGCACCTTACTGGAGATGGAGGTGGTTCTAGAGGACTGGAGGAGGGCCAATGTGGTCCCTCTGTACAAGAGCGGCAGCAGGGGAGAGGCTAGAAATTACAGACCAGTCAGTCTCACATCAGTAGTGGAGAAATTAATGCAGTTCCTGCTGAAGGAAAGATTGATGGCGTACCTGGAGGCAAATGGGCGGCAGGACCCCTGGCAGCATGGCTTCACAGTGGGGAGGTCATGTCCAACAAATCACAGACTTTTTGAATGGGTAATTGGAAGGTGAATCAGGGAAGGGTAGTGGATGTGGCTTACCTAGACTTCTGTAAGACCTTTGACACTGTACCACACAGGAGGCTGATAAAGAAACTTAGCAACCTCGGGTTGGGGGAGAAGGTAGTGAGCTGGGTATCCAACTTGTTGAAAGATGGGAGGTAGAGAGGTAGAGGGTGGTGGTAAATGGCAGTCACTTGGAGGACAAAAGAGTGACCAGTGGAGTACCACAGGGATTGGTACTGGGTCTGGTCCTCTTCAGTGTCTTCATAAGTGACATTGCTGAGCAACTGGATGGGAAGATATGTCGCTTTGTGGATAATACAAAAATCTGCAACAGGGTGGACAGAATGCAAAGGGATCTGGGGAAACTAGAGGAGTATTATAGGGAGTGGCAGCTGGGTTTCAATGCCAAAAAGTGCAAAGTTATGCATCTGGGATGGGGAAACCTGGGGCTATGTATAAAAAGGGGCATACTTACAATTACCAAGCAAGAGAAGGACCTTGGGGTAATCATATCTGATGATTTCAAGGTGGCAGGGCAGTGCAACAAGGCAGTAGGCAAGGCTAGTCAGATGATGGGGTGCATAGGGAGGGGGATTTCTAGGAGGAGAAGGGAGATGTTGTTGCCTCTGTATCGCTCACTTGTGAGACCCCATCTAGAGTACTGTGTTCAGTTCTGGAGTCCGCACCTCCACAAAGACATCAGCAGGGTGGAAGAAGAGGGCTACCAAAATGGTGCGGGGCTGCATGAGAAACCATACAAGGAGACACAGCAGGATCTCAGCTTGTACTCCCTGGAGGAGAGAAGAGTAAAAGGGAACATAATCGAGACCTTTAAGTACCTCATGGGGGTGAACAAGGTACAGGAGGGGAGTCTCTTTCACTGGTGGAGTAGCAGTGGAACATGGGGGCATGTTATGAAGCTTGAAGTGGGGGAGTTTAAGAGAGATGTGAGGAAATACTTCACAGAAATTGTGGTGGATGTCTGAAACAGCCTACAAGAAGAGGTGGTGGGGGAGCTTTAAACATGTGTGGGATATGCACATTGTAATAACAAGTAGAGGTAAGGAAGGAGGGAGGGACACCTGTGACCCCTTAGGTTCTAGGGCATAGCAGTAGGCAGAGAAACTAAGGCAGACTAGATGTGCCTACCAGTCCTTTCCTGCTGACACATTCTATGTTTCTGTATTTTATTGAGGAGGGGGTACCATAAACAGTTTAAACAGTCATTGTCCACACGCATATCTCCAATCAAGCAGTAAGTAGTTATTAGTACAGGCTGGATTCACTAACTGCTCCAAGGCAGAAGACTACACAGCTGAGACACCTCTCAACTATGGACACTGCAGGACCCTGGAGGGGAGGACCTTGGCTGACTCACAATATAAAATGTTGAAGATAAATCCTGGAAGCTGATTGGCTGAAGCAGTCTTTGACCCATGACAATCTAGGAGGCAGTATGGCGCAGTAGTTTAAGGCTCTGAGCTGCAAATCTGGAGACCTGGGTTTGAATCCCACAGCCCCCACTTGCATACTGTGTGACCCTGAGCAAGTAACTTAACTTTCTTGTGCTCCCAGGTTGCACCTGCAAACAAGCTTTAAGCTTAGTGTGTCTCACCTGGTAAAATAATTGGTAAAAAAAAATCTTAGTATGTCTTCACGGTTCAAAACTGATTGCCAAGATCAGTCAATTCCTAACACTTATGGGCCATTATATAATCACAATACAGTTGAAGCCACTTAATCGGGACATGCTTAATGGGGACGTTAGCTTTAAGAGGACGATCCCCCTGGCACCGATTTAAATGGCTATGCAACTGAATGGAAGTATCACACCTTTAAAAGGGTACATAGGAATCCCTTCAATGGGGAAGATTTTGTAGCTATTTCCTCTGCTGTCCTCTAATTATCTGTCATTATCACCTACTAAGACACTTGACATTTCACACCAAATCAGATGCAGCTAATCGAATTTAATCAGTACATACTGCATAAAAAAAGTCACAAACTGCTAATCGACATAGGCTTTGTCTCTTGCTGTTACCTGTGCCCATTTATCTGTCTTGATGGAGTCTATATGAGTGGATCTTCCCTTGACAAAGTAAAGGTTATTGAAGCGCTGCAGGAGCCGGGGACATCAATATCTGAGGTACCTAAACTCTGTACTGTTTTTAAATACTTTTTAAAATGTTTTTTCTCAATAAAATAAAGTAATATTACCTAACTTGAGACACACAGCACAAAATCACAAAAGAGCTGAAATCAGTACGTGCTGTTTTAGTGTTAATGCATATCTCTGTTTGTTCCTGATGTTCGTTTGCTGTATTTGTCTCTGTACGTTGCGGTTTTTGGATCTTCTATTATTAGAGATGCCCACTTAAAGGGGACGAAGACCCATCCATGGAGGCGTCCCCTTTAAGAGGCTTCACTTGTAATACACTCCAGAGTATGATATATTATGGGATATTGTCACTTCTTGGATGGTTGAAGACACTCAACATTGCCTTGTGTCTCTTAACGCATCCAAGGTGTGACAATATCTCATATCGCACCCTGTTGCGAATTATTGCTTAATTATGCAGTAAGGGCTTACAAATGCACAAACCCGATTTGCTATCAATATTCTTTACCAGTGGCATTATCAGCCCATTATATAGAGGATAATGCCTGATGTACAGGTGATAACCATGGTGTAATCACCTTGAGTGGTTGCTAGGGCATCAGTAAGCCTCGAGAGCGCATCTCGAGAGGTTTACCATTGCCCTAGCAACCATGAAAGATAATTACACCATGGTTATCACCTGTACATCAGGTATTGTCATTTATAATGTATTTGACTCGACATGAGAAGTTACACCTCCCACCCAAACACAGGTAATTTAGCCTTACCTTATTAATGAATCTGCACTACGGCCACATAATTGTGTAGGAACACTATTTATTAGGATACACGGACTGAACGACAGCGGGCTGAAATAGCATCAGAGTTAAAATCTCTATCAGACATAGTGATTGCTAGATTCAGTAACCATAAACTGAGACAATTGGAATGTTATTTGAATACTGTACTGAGATTAACAATCACATTCTGGGTGTGTAGAATACTGAATATAGTATATGGTTACCCTTTGTTATGTATAAAAAATCTTTCTGCTCAAAATCCTTGTTAAGCACATTCTAAACTGCTATGCGCATTCTAAAGTGTTGTTATGCGCATTCCAAACAGTTGTTATGCAGAGTTCAAAGGTCATACAATTTTAAATTTCTCATTTATTCTACACTTAGCTACTTACTAACCACCCAGTGCCCAAAGTCATAACTTTTAGCTTTCAAAAGTCTGGAAATTTGATTTTGATATGTGAGTAGAACAAAGAAATGGCAAGATTTTTGGTTTTTACTTCAGTGGGGGTCTGTCACTGTAGTGTAAAAAACCATATACTATAAAAAATAAAATATGGTCTGCCACACACAACTCGGCATGTGTTTCCATCTTGGGGTTGAGATGACAGCATGGACCTCTCGAGCTTTGCTCTTGAGGTTCATATGCTGTCATCTCAACCCCTCGATGGAAACACAGTCTTGTTGTATATGGTTGCCTATACATTATTCTCTTTAATACTGCCATTCCATTTTGTAAACCCACTGCTGTAACATAGATGAGATAGGTTTATAAGGTTCTGACATCATAACAGTGGGATTACAAGGTTGTAATCTGCTTGATTTCAGTGGGTAATAAGGGCTACCCATACATTATACACTGATAAAAAATGTGTCCCTGTATCCAGAGCCTTTTCACATTCATTAACATACTGCAAATCACTGCACCAAGGAACTCCAACAATCAGTAGCAGCACCTACTCCCAAAACACACACAGTTTAAATACAAACTGAGAATCACTACTCATATCAACTCTTCATTGTCACTCCCACTCCTGCACAAAGTTTAAATAAAAGATGCAACACAGCATTGCCTCAGCCACCCACCCATCCTCACACTGTAAAACAAAAGTCATGCTTCTTTATACTCACTAGCCACCGCGCTCCATCTCACCTACCCACCCCTGCCACAGAGTTCAAATAAAAGTCACAATGTGCAGAGTCTCTGCCTTCCATCTACCCACAGACTTAAAAACAAAAGCTGATCATCGTCTTCTTGCTCCATGACAGCCACTCTCCATGCCTAATTTTAAAAAGAAAGTGGCAGTGCAGCAAACATCCATGATATTGCTAGATTAAACTTATTACCACCAGGTCTGTCCAATGCTGGTATGCTCCTCACTTCAGCATCACCAATAAACAGTTGTTGGGGGGCAGACAATGGAGCCTATATACTATTGTGTTGAAATTGCACCCATATGTGATGCAACGCCGGTGCACAGCTATACAGCGTGCATGCCATCCCAGCAACACGTCATGTGTGAACTGACATGCAGGGAATTCTGATGTGGGGGTGTGGCCTGTGGGTGCAGGCAGGTCTGCACAGACCACAGGCTGGGTGGTCCCAACGTATGTGGCTCCACCCCTTGATCCCACCCACCACATATAAGCAGTGGCATCACCCCACGTGGAACTGCAGATGTGAATACTGATATGGAAGAGTAGGAGCAGGCAGTGGGGGAGGATGGGAGTGCTGTGCCTGAGCTACCCAGTCCACCATCAGGGAATGATGGTGCTGGACAGAGCACCATACAGCACTGTGGACACATCCGGACCCACAGCGGAGGATGGTCATGGTCCACAAATTTCATTGGCATCTAGGTGGTGGCCATTGTCTCATATATATCCATGCCCATTACACCACCCTTTATGGGCACAGCCCCTTAAGATGCTAACCGAGACAAAAGCCCACGTTTTGCTTAATATACAGGCTGCTGTGAACACAGCCAGATGAGAGGCATGAACACTGTCGGCCATCAAGCATAACCTGTGTTCGACTGTCAAACAAAGATTTGAACTTGGCTTGTACTTGTTTTAATTAATTGATATATGGAATGTTTTGTCTAATGTGTCATGTATAGCATTGTATTGTCATTTTGTTAACATTATAGGACTTTGTTGTAAATGGGACTTTGTCCCAACAAATGTATTTCCTGTATAAAAATACATTTTATCAAATCAAATTAAAATAAACTGGCAGCTGGCAAATGGGCACAGCTTTTTTAATTTAATCAACTTTATTGAATTTTTCAAAACATGAAAACACATGGAACAAGAACCAAGTCATGAACCATAACAGTAATCAACCTTCCCCAACCCCCCTCCCAACCCCTCCTGCAAGCCCAACCACCCACCACCTCGGAGTGTGCCATGGACCTCCTGCAACCTTATATATCCCTACAATAAGACTAGTGAAGATGAAGAAGAAGAGGAGCTGGTAGAAGCCACAACGATGGGTCAATTCAGGTAAAGGGCAGAGAGTTTCCCCCATCTCTTGTCAAAACAAGCCAGTTGATGATGAAAACTGGTAATTAAGCGCTCAATACTTAAACAAAAGGACAGCTCTTGCAACCACTCCTGATATGAGATGGAAGCCTGGTCCACCCAATGTCTAAGAACCAGCTTCTTAACAGCCAGAGAGATTAAAGCAAGAGAAAATCTTCTCTCTTTCACAGGAATTGAACTATAATCCCCAATAATGCAGGTTTCTGGTGAGAAGAGGCCAGTGAGTCCTAACAATGAGTCCGCCTTAGCTTCAGTCTGTTGCCAGAGAGGAGCTAGTTTACTGCAAGACCAAAATATGTGCAGAAGAGTGCCCTCTTCCTGGCTGCATCTGAAGCCGGCAGAGGAAACTGAGCAACTTAGCCGGGGTGTAGTACAGGTTATTTAGGATGTGAAATTGAGTGAGTCGAAGCCTGTCCTGAGAAACATACCTATAGAGGTCTTTCCAAATATGCATCCAATTTAAATTAGGGGAGGGAAGGAGAACCTTCCATACTCTGGGGCCAGATGGAGGGAGTGGTGAAATTTTGTCAAGAATAAGAGACTATATGAGACCCATACCATGAGCTTTAGACGCTGTGCCCTTCAGAGAGGTGAGGAAGGTGGATTGGTCAGTGGTGACAGGAGGGGATCCCAGGACTTGTATGAGGAGGTGTCTCAACTGGTACACCTTAAAGATATGTACCGAACCCAACAGGAGTTTCTGTAAGATCTCCGGGGAGGAGAGGAGCGAGCCCTGACTTAAAAAAATCTGCGTGTGGTAACCAAGAGGAAGAAAGTGGGTGTCCCACAATCTTAATGTTGTTGTTAAATAAAAGAGGCTGAGAGATATCTTGAGAAGGTTGGTAGTTGAGGAAGGCACAAAATTGGGAGTAAACCTTAAGGGAGACTTCAATTGGGGTTCCCTGGAGCAGTTTAGAAAGAGCTTTCCAAGGTGAGAAGAAGAAGAAGTGGGAAGCAGTGGATAAGCCAGCATCTTTAATTAGAGTCAGTTCAATTTGAAGCCAAATAGGTACATAAGAGGGATCAGAGGAGAACCATTTAAAACACTTATAAAGATGGCTTGCCCAGTAATAAAATAAAAAGTTGGGGAGCCGAAGACCACCCTGGTCCCTGGGCAACGCCAACTTAGCATATGACCGCCTAGGAGTTTTGTCCAGCCAAATAAACTTGGTAATCAGAGCATGGATACACTTCAAAAAGGACAAGGGGAACCATGCATTTAACATATTAAGGGGATAGAACAGTCTGGGCAAAGGAATCCACTAGATGAGTAAGACGTAGCAAAATATCATCCACGTAGACCAATAGGGTTTGAACCGAGTCCCCAATTGGGATGCCCTGAATACGGGGAGAAGATAAATGGCCACAGCTTGGGATGGGTGGTCATCTACCCCCACAGGAACTCAGACTAAGCCCTATAGAGAGGACAGTGACAGACACCCTCACTGAGGTGGCCCTGCATGGGGAGGTGGAGGGCATGGACACTGTGCTGGGTAGGTAGTACTATGTTGGGACAGGGACTGGGATGTCCTGGATGCTACATGACAGCTAACCTCCCTGTGCTGCACCCTATAGACCCTGATACTGGACACACCCTTGACATGGAGATGGCACCCTCTATGGAGCCTCCCACACAACATGTGTCCCACACAGGCAGTCAGAGACTGGAGGACAGCACAGGTAGCTGTCCACTAGATTGCCATTAACACACCATGTAATGCCACTGCAGTGCTGCTGCATGTAACACATGTGCCTTATCTCACCCCCAGGTACACCATGAGAGTCTGTGGGCATGGTGGACATAGAGACACTACTGCAGATCACACACACAGTGACAGTAGAAGAAACACAGGCAGCCAAGGATGATGATGACACTGCCCTCCATTAACTGCTATTCCCTGCAGGCCCCAGTCATGAACCTCCACCACAATTGCACCATGGAGTGCATCGACAGACACCACCAACCAACACCAGAAGTCGGTGGTATGCATGCGCGCCCTGCCATCACACAACTGCCCAGTGGCTGTGGGGATGAGGGCCCCTGCAACCGGCTGACCAGCCGGACACGGAGGCCAACCACACGTGGAGTACTCCACACCTTCTGTACAGAGGTGCATCAGCTGGAACAGGAGAGGCTACAGGTGCAGTGAAGGAACACAGAGGAGCACCTGATCATGATGTTTTCCGTGACTGTGTCTCCAGTTGGAATTGGTTATTGTAGCCGAAATAAACTACATTTTCTTTTAAACAAAATTTGTGTTGGAAAACTTCACTGGAGCAAAACTAAGCTCCTGGCTCTGGAGTGCAGGTGAAAATTTTGTGTCTGCTTTAATGTGTTTACAGGCTGCCACCCATCACCTGCACCCTGCCCTGGTCCTGAGCGCAGCACATTCCTTGTCCTGTCTGTAAGGAACACAGAGGCCCTGGAGGTCCTAACCAATGTAGTACAGGGTGTGCTCTGCAGCATAGACTGCATGGGTGACCTACTTCTGAGGCTGATAGACCACCTACTATCCGAGGGCATCACGGTCAGCCAGTCCATCCCTATACCATGGCGGGATGTGCCATCTCATCCTGCACCCTCCAGCCCTCCAGTGTCTGAGGCATAGCACAGCGCAATGGTGCCACATGCACATGACAGCCCTAGCATAACAGAGGTCCAGGAGACAGTCAGCAACAGCATGTGCCAGAGACACAGATGGACAGGCAACCATGTAGAGGGGGCAAGGCGACATCAAAGACCCAGCATCTGGATACACAGATAAGTCCCACACTCTTCAGGGCCCTTGTGATGCAATGAAGATCAGTGTTGATGGTTCCCCTTTGCAATTTGCATAGAACCTTTGGCATCATTGGCCATGGAGGGAATTCATACAGGTGGGTGGCCGGTCATGTCAGGAAGAAACAGTTGATTCCTAATGAATAGCTTTCCCCATATTTGTTGAAGCACCTGAGGAGCTTTTCATTGGAACTGGTGGCCATGAGGTCTAGAATAGGTGTTCCCCAGTGCCTGCAAATCAGGTGGAAGACTTCCTAGTAGAGTTCCCACACCCCTGGATGGAGCTTTTGTCAACTGAGCCAGTTAGCATAATAGTTGTGGGTGCTCACTAGGTGAATAGATAACAGTGAGAGCATGTTCATCTCTACCCAGTAGAGTAGCGAGTATTCATCATTCATCACTCTGCTTTTCATGCCTCCTTGGCATCTGATGTACAATACAGTGACCACATTGTCTGATCTGACAAAGGTGTGTGGATTCTTCTGTCTGCCGGTAAATGTGAGCAGTACTCTAAATACCCCTTCCATCTCAAGAACACTGATGGGAAGCTTAATTTTTGCTAGGCTTCAAGTCCCTAGAGCCAAAGCTGTGCCTAGCATCGCTCACCAGCCTGACATGCTGGCATCTGCCATGAGGGTGAGCCTTACCCATCCCTTATAGACACACCTCAAATTAGGTTCCTCTGTATGGGCCACCATTTGAGGAATGATGTCACCAATGGTGTCAAAGAAGCAGTGGTCAATAGGTATTGTCTCTTTGGATCCCACAGTTGTAGTAGGTGGAGGGGTCCGGTGATCATAATACCATATGGTTTGAACTGGCCCTGGGTACCAGTATACCCCCATCAAAGGCTGTGGATCTGGATTTCAGAGGAGCAGACTTTGATCTGATGAAGGAACTAATCAAGGGTAAGTTGGTTGGAATTAACAAAATTGGGGGTTGGTGGAGGAGAGGTATGGAGAATTTAAAGGGACTATTTCTGAAGCAAGTAAATCATGCTTGAAAATGGTTACCAAGGGTAACAGGCACAAGAGAGTGATCTGCTTCTCTAAGAAGGTCAGGTAAGCAGTAAGGGCTAAAAAGGGCCTTCATTAGCTACAAGAAGAATCAGGGGGATGAAGAATAGTGTGAATACCAGGTAAAGATAAAGGAGTCCAAGAAAGCAGCTAGGGACAATATATTTGAAGTGATGCTATATCTCCCGGATCCATCTTGCAATGGTGACGGATGCCTCGTGGCTTGACACAGCCTTTTTGGTTGTTCTGAAGAGGATGAGATGGCCAATGTCTTCCAGGGGCAACATAGTATGCAGCTAGAGGTGCTGTATGGAAATAGCTCCTGAAGGGAGGTACATCCTCTCTTCACCCAGTACCTGTTCCTTGTTTGGATTTTACATGGTATACTTCAGCTACTGCATGGTGTTTGTTCTTTAAAACTGGCCTTGTTCGGGCACTGTTTGTACGTTAAGATAATGAGGGGCAACAAGTAATATTCCAAATAATTAGATCCTAACTTAAATGTTAGTTAAGAACTATTCACTGTGTAATAGGGCAAGGGTTTTGTGTATTTTGTTGAAATTGAATGACGCACTTAATGATGGGTTTATGGTTGGCCATGCAGTTTGCTGCTTTACAGAGGTCATATTTTCTGTTCAGTACCATTACTCGTGGTCAGACGAGGCTGATTTTTCATCTGTCAGCTGTGAAGGATTATGTTTACAGACAGACATTTTAGTCCAGCAGCACAGCTCAATTAAATTTTTTGGGGTGAACTGTGCACTTTTAAATACCACCATGACACTTGGCATATTTGAAGAGGCTCATAAGACAATCATTTTCTGAATAGTGCCAAACTGTAAAACAATCTTTTGCCATGGACATCAATTTTTAATTGAAACCTTGTATTATCTACAGGACCCATTGCTATCATGAGTCTATTATTCAATCACAGTGATCCAGATAGTCACCATACATCTTCTTCTTTTTACGTATTATGAAAACATCACTTTATGTTAGAGAAATCTATTTTATTGATACTGTATTGATTTAAAAATGCTTTTTTTGTACAGACAGCATTGCTGTAAAGGAAATAATCATCAAAGCCAGTATTGTCCATAAATTGGAAATCAACTTGAATGTTATCTATATATAACTGGTGCTGCTCAACATTATAAAATATGTATGGTTTAAAGTCATATCCAAATCCTGGATTTATTGTCTTAACACACATACCAGAATAACATAATTCCGTGAAGAAGCAAAATAATAACAATAAAGAATACTTGAGGCTAGAGCATTCATGCAATCTCATTGTTTACAGAACTGGGTCCAGCCATTCATCATTCTAGTCTCTTGCACATTGGCCATCAGACATACAAAGTGGTGTGCAAGGTAGAGAAGCTGAGATGCACAATTCTTTTTACAGCCACAGTGTACAAGTTCATAACATGTTTTGGCAGCCTCTGGCAGAGTAGTCCAATTAGGTTGAAGTTCCCAGTCAACAAGGATCCATCCACAGTTGGTAGGGTCTGGAAGCAGTGGCATCACCACCATGAATTGTCTCCATTTGTACCCCACTTAGTAGGTTGCCTGACGGATGTGCTGCACCAGTGCAGTATGCGTTGGTGGTATTCCTTCTAGACCTTGTCCCTTCTTAGTGAACAGATACTTTTGGGCATCATTCACCTGCAAAATTAGCAAGATGCATTCTTGTTCTAGTAAAGACATTCATGAAAATACAAATATTTTAACAGAATACAATATCAAATTACCTTCTTGGAGTATTGACTGTGTTTAAGCTGTTGATGAGATTGTAGTTTTATCTGTGTTTTATATTGAGTTATAATGCTTGACTTGTATTACTTGTTTTGTACAATGCCTTGAAAATTGAAAGGCGCTTTAGAAATAAAATGTATTATTATTATTATACATCTTGCAGTTCTCATCAAAGAAAATTATTAAAAAGCTTTACATATTGCATATATATATATATATATATATATATATATATATATATGTATGTTTAAACTCTGTAAAAGCCCTTTGATACATGTTGAATTGTGCTTGATGCAAATAAAGACTATATATAATGTGTATCTATATATATATATATATATATATATATATATATATGTAAAATAAGCGTGAGTGATAAATGAGTGAGATAAAACAGTGTATCATCCACTGCAGTGTGATATTTTTACCATGTGTTCTACTGTGATGCTATCAGACATTTACACACACACACAGGTCACACAAAGGTCACTGATATCATCACTTTAAGCAGCTTTCCCCTCAGCATGCAAGAAACACTTGTGCTGTTACCATAGACACAAATGCAGAATTACATGAGAGGTCTCACTGCTGCCTGTACCTAACTCAGTTAGCATTACAAAACACACCTATTCCCCACTCTAACTTTCAGCTCATTACTGTGATACTCTTAGCTTGACTGCAGCCAGCATTCTAAAGAGCACAGCTTCACAGAACACTGTTCCTCACTGCTGCCTGCAGCTAACTCAATTACCACTAAAAACAGTCTCAGCTGTTCTGGCACTCTGACTCTCAGCCCATTTCCATTACTGTGATACTGTCAGCTTGACTCCAGCTAGACTTCTAAAGAATACAGCTTCACAAAATAGTCTGTTTCTCACTCCTACCTAAAACTAACTCATTTAGCATTGCAAAACACACTCATGTTCCCAAAGTTTATAACACTGCCAGCCCATTCAGAAAAACTCATACACAGAATGAGCAAACACATAAACAGGAACAGAACACAAGACAACATAACAATACTTCTGAAACTCCTAGCCCTATTGTATAAATCGAATACATGATGTGCAGATTGTGTGCTATGGCAAATATTGTCACTCCTGCATTGTGAGCTCTGGATATCTCACTCATGACTTCGGCACTCATGAGATATCAAGAGCTCACTCTGCAGGAGTGACAATATATGCCATATCACACTCATGCCCATCATGTATCCTATATACATACACATACATATATATATATATATATATATATGTATAATATATTCAGTAAATGCAATATACCTTGTCAGAGCTACTGGTTTGATCATACATCAAGACTACAAATCTTTCAAGGGTGCCTACACACTCAGTAGGCATATCTGAAGGACCTTGTACTACCTCCAGGAATGTATCCAGAACTTCAGGAAAGTTTTCCCATGTCATCCAAGCAGTTTTTCTTTTCCACGCCCACCAAAACATGATGTTATGTCACATCCTGTTATGGCATGAAAGACTGGGAGGCTTCAGGACTTTGAGGACCTAATGCAATGGCATATGCATGGGCAGGCAAGACTCTGTAATTCTTTCCTGTTCCATATGCAATCCATAGTTCCTTGATAAACAGTCTGAAATGCAGCAACTGAAAGCACCACTACATCAGTATCTGTGGAATGGATCATCACCAAGCAATGTCTCCTTGCTACAGTATCAGCAACATGCACCATCATGCGTGTGTCTGCTTCTTCGTGTGAGCATGGTGAGAGTTTAGTAAGGTAATTCCAGGTGGGTATGTGAGCACATTTTGAGCATCTACTGCCACAGCTTCCTTGCCTTCAGTTTGAAGCTTACTAACTTGTAAGAGGAATTTTAACAGCTCTTTCTTGTTATCATCTGAATGCAAGAATTCTTGCCAGTTGGTAGGGATTGCTACTGATGGTAAAATGCATCTTCTGGTACCTTTTCTTCTTTTTGCCCTTGTGGATGCCTTCAGGCTGGTAGGAAAGTAGTTATCCCATACTATATCCAGTCTTTGCTCTTTCTCCAACCACTTTGAGAAGTATGGTAGGAAGATTTTCTCACTGTAAGCTAGGAAAGTTTTGCACAATGTAGGCTTTAACATCTGGACAATAACTGCATCAATTACAAAAACAGAAGGCTCTGGCTTGTATTATGGGGTTTTGATCAATTTATCTAAGCAAGTGACTAAATCACTCTTTGTTCCAAGTCTGTTTTCCACCTTCAGACAAAGAGGGTGGCAACCTTGGTTTTCATGGGCAAAAAACTAATTGAGGTTACCATCATGACTTTGGCAACCAATGTAGAGCTTGGAGAACAACTGACAGTCGGTCCTTACTGACATCAGCTACATCTTGTCCTTTTTTACATTCTTTGTTGGACGGTCTTTAAAAAGAGGAAGCTTATTGAGAGGGATTCTGTCTTTCATGGGTTTTGACCTGGTCATTAGTCTTTCCATAACAAAAGTGTTGTACTGTTCCTTTCCAACTATTTTTATCTTCCTGACGGTATCATGAACTGAATGGTTGGCAACATCCTTTGTGGCTAAACGGAAAAGATCTCCACTTTCTTCTTCAGTTGGTTGCTTAACTCTTCAATTGTAGCAAATAGTGACTTAACATGAGTCTTAAATCATTCTTGACTCGCTGCTGATTCTTCATGATGGGGTGATCTTTCAGATCCATCCTACCCTCCTCCTTCCTTAAACTCCCTCACCACTCTAGCCATTTCAGGTCCAGCCACCATCCACCATTAGAGTGCACTGGGTTTTCTATTAGACCTACAGCCCCTCCATCACCTTTGACCAGTTCATTGTTCTGTTCATGAGCCTGATCTATCAGGATGGCTTAAAATACATTTGCAGTCTTATGTACAGTGAATTTGCCACCCTCAAATTCTTTGTTTACAGCAAGGTGCTTGTGTGGTAGTTATAGCATGTCTCTTTAATGCATTAGTAACCAGTGGGCATAATTTGTCCTGTATAGGGTAAAAAAAGCTGGATAAGTTCAGCCAGTGCTGCAGTGTACAGGGTGAAGTGTGACTGTCTGAGTGATTGCACCAATATCATGATGAGGAGCTCCAGTTCAAGCGTCAGGCTCCAGTACTGGAATTGTGGACTCTCATTGGCTCAATGGTTGCACCACACAGAAAATGACAGGACAGCATCATCAGGAAGTGACTCAAGGTACTTCTTGTAAGCATAATGCTGAAGTTGGTACAGTCATGCAGCAGTAACCTGATGTGCGTATCTTGTGTGTGTCAAGTGTGCAGCTTGTAGTAATGAATCTGCTGTCCCAGGTGTTGTAACCTCAGCCAGAACCAAAGCATCAGTCCATCCACTTCCATCAAGCCATGTACTTGCTGCCTTCAAAGCAACCATTTCTATATGCAGCCCACCAAGCATACTGTAACTACAAGCTGGTTTTCTCCAACACTCTGGTGAGGTCCACTGTATTTCTTTAGCTAATGCAGAGAGCAGTTGGTCACAGACAAGAGCATGAGTTTGCCCTGGGTTGAGATATTGCACAGCTGCTTTCTGTACAACAGTCATTGCATGACAAATCATAGCCACTGAGTGAGCAGAGTCTGGGAAAAGAGGCAAAAGAGAGCTCACACTCTTTGACTTGATTTCTCTTTTCTGACTTTCTGCATGGTATGCAGACCAGAATATTCAGTCTGTTCTATCTTGGTTCCTGTTCATCCCCCTTTACTTCCTTCCCAACAGTATTATTTTCTTCACTACAGGTTTCTGTCACTCTATCAGAAATTAATCAGCTTGACCATGCCTATCACCCTGCAGAGTGTGACATTGGTATCAAAATGTGCACAGTTTATCAGCTATGCCACTGGCCTATTTCATTCATATCCATGACCCAGTCTTGCCGTAATGGCTTATCTCTTTTTTTCTTTCTCCCTGGATTCAGATTACAGGTTATCCAAAATAATTTGGTATTAAATGGTAATACTCACCCCCTTGGTGTAGTATCTGTTCTATACTGAATCATCCTTACCTAGGGGTGTGTGCCTACCCCCTCCCACTATCCTAACCTATGCCTATCCTGTCTAAAACCTTCCATCATATCCTTTTTGTATCAAATATTATTTATTTATTTGCTTTTGTTAACTGGGTGAGCACACTAGACAACCAAGTGCCTATTTTCAGGTGTGACCCAGGAGATTACAATGGTACATTCATAAACAGGCAAAACAAGTATGGTAACATTTAAAGTGCATCAAACAACAAGGTCAGTACAAGAAGACAGCAGGATTTTAACAATGCAGACAGCAGGTAGGATAACATTAGAGTAGTCTCAGGATAGGCAGGGACTGCCATGTTAGGTGGCAACTCAATAAAAACTTGTAGGTAGGCAGAGAAGAACAAAGTGGGGGGAGGAGGCCCAGTGCATAGTCCAGAAATAGGACATTAACTATGCACACACTGATTGAGCAGTTGGGCCTAAAGTGAATTAATCTATCTAGTTGGTCTCTAGCTCGGTAGTGGAATAAAGGTGCAGTGGACCACTGCCATAGCCAGATAAGTTTGGTAGCAACTCAGCCAGTCAGAGCAACAGAGGTCGGGTGGGTTCATCTAGTGCATAGGCAGGTGGACGCTGATTTGAGAAAGCCCCAGAGGGAGGCTTTAAAGCCATGGTGGGAGGGGGAGGAGGAAGTGCTTGAGGGAAGGGGAGTTCCACAACCAGAGCGTGTATGCAGCGAAGGCCCGGTCGCCCATTTGGGTGTGAGTCTTGGGCACCAGTAGGGCCTGAGAGTCGCTGGATCTCAGATGGTAGATGGGGTTAGCTGGAACAAGAGATTTAGCAAGGGCTAAGGGGGTGGCAGACCTGACGACATTATCAATGAACTTTCCCAAGACATAGGAATGGTGCTTTTCCGGTAGGAGCCACTGATGCCGGGAGTAGAGCTCACAGCAATGGGTAAGGCGGGGAGCTGAGAGTGCAAAGCGACATACGCTGTTATACGCAGTTTCCCATTTTATGAGACTAGTTTTAGCAATGTAGGCGAAGGTGACAAGCCCATAGAAAAGCGTGCTTGGGAGGACTCCCAAGGCTAAGGCAAGTCAGGCAGCAGAGGTGAGGCAGTTTTTCGCTCTGTATGCAAGGTCCAACTTGCAGTTGGAGGCCTTGCATGTGTTACTTATGTACAAATTCAGATCCAGTTGAGGGTCAAGTGTCATTCCAAGGTACTTGACAGAATCTGTAGTGTGCAGTAAGGATCCATCGGCACCTATGATCTTAAGCGGGCCCGGGACAGCTTTTGTCTAGTTGTTGAGCCAAAGAACATGGTCTGCATCTTCTGCAGGTTAATCGGGAGCTTGTGGACTTTTAGCCAGGTTTGGATTCGGTTGAAGTTGGAGTTTAGTGCAGCATTGATGGTAGAGATGTCCAGGGAGCTGGTCATGATGACTAGATCATCTGCGTACAGAGTAGTGTGCCCATGCGCCGGGGCCGAGGGTAGCTCATTTATGAAGAGGGAGAACAGGAGAGGCTCCAGGACAGAGCTGGCTCAGACAGGGCCTTGTTGAATTTTGTGTACTGCTGCCTGCCTGAGAGGTAATTATTGAACCATGCAAGGGTGGGGGGGAGAAACCAAGGGACAGGAGAGAGGACCATAGTAGACATGATCAACCTGGTCGAAGGCTTTTGATAGGTCAATGAAGATGGCCCCAGTCAGTTTGCCTTGGTCTGCAGCAGTCCTGATAGCAGAGGTAACAGCTGCTAGGGCAGTGGAGGTGCTGTGCTCTTTTCTAAACCCATGCTGAGCTGGAGAGAGTAGGTTGTGAGTCTGTAGGTAGAGGTTGAGCTGAGAGGCAACAGCCTTTTCCAGGAGTTTGCTGATCACTGACAGGATCGCTATAGGGCGGTAGTTCGTTGTGTCTTTTGGATCACCTTGTTTGGGGACCAGAATGACTTTGGCCATCTTCCAGATGTCCAGAACTATGCCTGAGGTAAGTGATGCATTGAAGACGTGGGCGATGGGTCGGGCTAGATAGGGCACCCCCTAGCCTAAGTAGTTTGGGCTCAAGGCAGTCATGCCCAGTGCCAGTATGGGGGAAGAGGCTGGCAAGGAGCTTCTTCATCTCCATGACAGAAATGACCCTGAGGTAGAACAAGGGTGGGGGTTTTCCCCCTGGGAGGGGGGCATGGTCCTTAGAGTTGTGTGTCTGGTTGGGGGGAGCTGGCAGGTTAGAGAACAGGAAGTTAAACTCATTGGCAATTGTACAGGGGTTGTTGCAGTTGATCCCGCCAATGTGCATATCAGTAACCTGAGCTCTGGTGGACCCTCCAACCACGTTCTTAATGTTCTGCCAGAAACTCCTCAGGTTTCTGGCCGTGGAGAGTAGGGCAGATTGACAGAACTCACTTTTTTGCAGATTGGATGGCTCTCTTGCACGAGATTCTCAGCTGCCTGTACTCAAGGAGGTTTGCACTGGAGAGGAAGTTCTTGTATCTCACCCAGCATTCATCCCTTTGTTTCATTAGAGAAAAAAGGCCTCCATGGAGCCATTTAGTGACAGTGCCCCTCATCCTCCTTTTTGTGAGAGGAGCATGTTTGTATTGCAGTGGGGTGAAGACAGTCAGGAAGTTGTCAAACTTAACACTGGTGTCTATATTTTTTTTTAAATTTAGTCAGTGCAATTACATACATACAGTGCTGTCTTTCTAATTGGATGCACTCCACAAACAAATTTCTCCAAAGAATAAACTTTGGTGGATTCTCATTTTTCCACAACCTAGCTATATATTGTTTAGCATTTATCAACCTCGTGTTCAAAATTATTCTTGACTGTCCAGAGGGTAAGTGTTTGATTTTGGGATATCCCCAATAGACAGACCTCTGGTTTGAATTGTTAATTTGTCCCAATTATTTTATTTAATGTTGAGAACACTTTTGTCCAGAAATGTTGTTATTGATTTTATACAAAAAGTAAATACAGTGTATAAAAATTATATGAAGTATATTAAAATGAATTTGGTTCAGTCTAGTACTAATAATAAGTTTTGATGATTTTAAAATTTCCAGCCCCTTTTCCTCTGAAATCTGGTACTGTAATTCCTTTACCCAACTCGGTTTCAACTTCAGATGTAAATTCCACTGGTTCATTTTCAAATTTTTATAGATTTTAGAAATCAATTTACTACTTTGACCTGTATTAATAATCCATACCTGTAAGGATGATAATTCTGGCTTATTTAAATTCCTCCCCAATTGGTTCCACAGGTTAGATCTAATTTAAATATAGTTACATTTTTCAGATTGTGGAAGTTTATACCTATTTTGCATTTTTTTTCAAAGGACAAAAGGTTCTCATTTCTGTATAAATCCCTTATATCCAATATGTTGCATTTTTTCCATAGGTTGTTTGCTTTCCCTAATCCTTTTGCTTTTCCTTCCTCTAACAGAATTACAGGACTATATGTTAATCTTTTCTCTCTTTATGGTAATGATCCCAGGCTATCAATGTAGCTCTAATATTAATGCTTTTAATATTTCTTAGAGTGCGAAGTTCCCTGATGTCAAACCTCCCTATTTCAGAGATCCTTCAGCTTCAAGGGCCCCTCGTGGATGAACGGTCTACCCAGCTTCATCGCAAATGAAAACTTCATTGGCCTCTTCAAACCCACCTTAAGACACATTTCCAGTCCTCAAACTGCTGCGACTGCTATTGAACCAGTTTCTTGATCATCCCCCACAGTGACAATGGCCTCTGACTGGCTTACCTCTCCCCTTGTCTTACTATATACTTATCTGTGTCAGCCTAAGTTTCTCTGGTCCTGATTGCGAGCTTCACGTTGTACTTTTACCGTATTCTAGTTTATTTTGTACTTTTACTATGTATTTAGCTGTTCTGTTTACTGCACAGTTTGTTTACCTAACACTGTACTCTCCTTTATTTGTGACGTGGAACCTTTGTAAATGAGTCTTTGACTCAAAGGTACTTTCCAAATATTGAATGAATAAATAAAATAAATATACTCCCTATAAAAATGGTGATAGGCTCCCCCCCAAAAATAGTTTTTCTCATAGTCTGTCCACCATGGTGACTTCTCAGAATAGTATTCTTTGAAATGTGAAAGGATTGCTGCATATTGATATTTCTTGAAATTAGAGAGATTTCACCCCCCAAATTCTTCCTTTTCCATTATTTTTGCCAATGTGAGTCTGGGTGTTTTGTTCTTCCATAAAAAATTTTGAATCATTCTCTCCAGATTCTTAATCTGAGTACTTAACATGAGTAATGGGAAAGCTTGTAAAATGTATAATATTTTAGGCAGGCTTATCTTGATTACTGTTTGGACTATTTATGGACTTTTTACCATAATTATAATGTTTAAATCACATGTATGCACAGTATATAAACTGGATTACAAGTGAAGTATCCTAGTGTAGTATATGTCCCATTTGGTAGAAACATCTACAACGTGGCCTTGTAATTGTAGGCAGTCTGTTCATGTTTTATATTTTAAAATAAATAAAAATAAATGTTAAAATAAACTGTAAGGAACTATTCAGCAGGAATGGCATATCAGAAACAAAGGTACATGAGTAGAAGCTGGCAGGGGGGGATTCTGGAGGAATGCAAGAAAAGTTTACTTTACAGAGAAAACAGATGAGCCTTGGAACAGCTTACCAACAGAGGTGTTGGATGCAAAAACCATTAAAGGGTTCAAGCACAGATGGAACAGAGTAAATGGCTTAATAGTTTCTTGTGGGTAGCAGTAAGGCAGGGAGAAAAAGGTCAGGGGTAGGGTAGGGTAAAACTGGACAGACTGGATGGGCCAATGGTCTTTTTCTGCCAACATTGTCTATGTTCAATAATGGAGTGAGAGGAAAGCCTGACCCATGGCATTAATTTTAAACTCTAGCATTTTGAACACCTCTTGAATTCCCACTATCCTAAGAATAATTTATGTACTTGTAATGTTTGTTGAAATGTTCAGTATATTTTAGTATTTGTTATGTTTGTTGAATATTCATTATATGTTTTGTACTTTTTTTACTCTATTTTTATTCCCCAATGCCTCTTTTTTCCCCTCAACTTCTCCACTCAATCTGAACTCCCAATGCTGCAAGCGTTACCACCTACCCGACTTTCAGAGTCTGCCCCTAGAGCACCTCAGCTCGACTCCCCTACTACCTGAAGAGTCCGGATTACCATCCGGGTGGGGTGAGGACAAGTTCCACCTTACCTTATCCCCAAAAATTCCACAGGGAGAGGGCCTTGGCACAGTGGAGTCTGCCCTGAATCTTCATCGGTGGTGGCATGCCTGCTTGCTGGGGAGATCATCACCTAGAAGAGGTGAAGGATTTTCCTCCATCCCTGATGCCAGCATGCAATGGGGAGCAAGGGGTCAGGCGCACGCAGAGACGTGCGTCTGCCCCAGTCCCCTGCCAGCATCGACCCACTATGATGCTGCACTTTCCCCTGTGCACCAATGTCCCCCCAGTTCACCAGGAGGTGGCGGTGGGCGGGGTAGCTACAGGACCCCCGAGGAAGGGCAAGCCGTTAGGTGCTAGTCCTTCTCCTCCGGCTGACCCACCGACGACCCGAGTGCATTCCCAAACCCAGGTCGCTGGCGTAGAGCGAGGTGTGGTATCCAGTGCCTCAACCCTCAGTGCCACCGGGCTGGCCATGTTTTGTACTTTAATGTATTTATTGTCAGGCGTAACTGAAAAAGAGCTGTGCCCAATCACCACCTGGTTAAAAATAAAAAATAAAATAAAATAAAAAAAATAATAATTGATGCTTGTTGCCATCAGATCCGGTATATGCAGAACTGTCCTTATAGCTCTGCCTCTCCCTTGCCTGCAAGAGGGGCTGCACGCTTCTGTCTGTGAGTAAAAGGTAAGTAAAAACTTTATTTGTAGAGTGCCTTTCAAAAACCAAGGTGCTTTACAAAAATAACAGTTCAGCATATGCAATAAAACAATACATAAGTATAAAAACTTAAATATAACAAGCAGGCACAAAAATCAAATTAAGAAGTGAGTGACACTGTTGCTCTTGTTGTGTCAAGCACTGCCCCGGTTGATGGAAGAACTACTGTACATCAAATTTACTGTAGTGTGCCCATCCTGTGATTTGTCATTCACCCATAGTGTGGTCTCCTGCTGAGCTAGGAAACAGCTCAATATGCTACAGACAGAGACTGTGCTCTGATGAGACAGCTGTTCAGGATTGAATTAACACGTGTGCCCTTTTTAGGGCTTTCTTGGAGGTGGAGCCTGCAACATGTAACTCCTCGCCATATCATCTTAGGTATTCCCCCTCAGCAGAGGGGTTTAAAGGAGCCTGAAAAGTTACTTATTTGACTTGGCTGTTAATTTCATGTCTGTCTAGTTTTGCTGTACCTCTGTTGATTTTAATAGGGTGAAACCCATCATTTTTAATGCTGCATTGACTTATTTTATGTGAAGTGTCTGAAGCCCTTGGGATATGGCACTGTACAGATAAAACTGCCTTGCCTTCTCCTTGAGATGTGCTGCCAGCACTGCCACAACCTTCAGAAATACTCTCAGTGCACTGAAAAGACCAAAGGATAGAGCGCAGTACTAAAAATACTGGCCTTGAACAGAGAGTACAGAAACTAGTTATGTGATTGATGAAGGGGGATATGAAGATAAACATCCTGAAGGTCAGGGATGCCCAGAGGTCCCCTGAGTGCACTGTCACTATGGTAGATCATAGCATCTCCATTCAAGTGCAAGGACTTGATCCATTAGTTGAGGCATTTGAGGTCCAGCAAGGCTCTGAAACCAAGGTTTTTAGGGGATGATAAAGAAGATGGAATAAAGGCCAGAGTCCCTTTGCTAAGACAGGATCTGTTGCACAGCTTTAATGCTTCTGAAATGATCAATTGTAGTGTGAATCACCTGGATCTTGGCCAGGTGTGATACCCGGGATGTCTTGAATAGGAGTATTTCAAAACTTGACAGAGTAACCATTACATGCAATGTCCAACTCTCACCCATCTATGGTGACTGCCATTCACTGATCTACCAAGAGCAACAGTTTGGTGCCTAAGGGGTGCTGGGGACTGATATAATCTCAGTATGAGTGATTATGATTGTTTTTTTCTGATATCCTGGCAGTTTCTACCCCTGTCTCCTCTACTATAGCAAAAGTATTCTGGATTGGGGGAATTTTGCACCTTGCCTGATGAAAAGTTTTCTTTTTTGCTTGATTTTTTTTCTTCCCCGACCAACTCCTTCCGACCCCCAGCCCAGTCACCTCGGTGTCTACGGGCTCACCTCTGCTTCATGAAGTGCCGGCTGGCCAGGTACGGCACCTGTGGGAGGTTGGCATCCTCTTGCCGGTCGGGATTCCCTTTTCACTGTTGCTTCCTGTCCCCAAGCGTGGAGAGAAGTCATGCAATGATACCAATGGCTGATCGATGAACGGCATGCTGGGTGTCTGCCCGCATCCACCCCCCTATGTTATGGGTCCATTGCGCCAGCCCCCAGCAACTGACAGGGGTTAGATAAGCAATGGACTCCACCCCATCCCTCCCCAGGAAAGGAGAGGAGAGCAGTCCTCTGGATGCTCGGTCCTGTCCCTCCCTGGACGACACCCAGTGGCCCGTTTGCACTGCAAACACAGGTCGTTGGCATGGCAGGAGGTAAGGCATAGCTGCTTCAGCCTTCCACGCCACTGGACCGACCCTTGCCTTATGAAAAGTTGAAGCAGCATCCAGGTTGGTACTGCACATTATGAAAGATACATCTTATTAGAGGTTTCCTATCTTGTAGGAGTGTCATCTTTGACTCTGACACATACTTGTTGATGGCCTCCAGTTGTGGTCCTACTAATAGGCCCCCTACAATGGCATATCAAGGAGCAAGGCATTGGAAGAATTATCAGAGTCATGAGGCAGTTCAAAGGAGACATCCACAAGCCAAAATGTCATGGCTATAAAGACATAAGCTAAAGCAAGCACTACCCACATGGAGACTTCCGCCACCTAAGCCTTCATCACTGCCTCTAACATTTTATCATGGGGATCTGTAAAAACTGCTGCACCTTGAAGTGGAGTGACAGTTTTATTCATGGAGGTCGAGATTGGTGTGACAACCTTAAGGCTCACATCCCATGATTTTTCAACCCTTCCATCAATATTGTAAGGTTTCGCATATCGCACAGTCAGTGTCCTGAGATCTGTGTTTGCCCATTTGGAGTCCACAATATGTTTTACTATGTCATACACCAGGAAGACATCCTTTCTGACCACACCCTGTAAGGGGTCTACTTTCTTTTTGGACATGCGGTTGTGCTCATCCTCCAGTTCCAAAGTGATGCAGGCTGCTTGATCAATGTAGGCGGGTGTTCCCAGCTAAAGGCTTTCCTTTATCTGCCCCGTGGTCCTCATGTGAGGAAATACATTCTCTGTCATCTAATCTGGAGCCCTTGATGTCCACAGATGATGCTGGAGACACCTCACAGGAGGTTGAAGCATCACTGGGATGAAGCATGATGAATTCCAGCAAGGTCCTTGGTGATGCATAAGATGTGTGAGTGTAACTTTAATTTATTGTGGGTGAGCCTTCAACAGAACTTCTGTTAGGATGTCCATGGTCTTGCTGAGCCTCACCATTGTAGGATGAAGCTTACGTGTCTCAGCACTTGAGAAATGTGATCTTAACCCCCTTGCGGATTATACCAGAGATAGGTGAGGGGGGGTCCCTTGGATGATGATGATGCCTTAGATATAGGCTCTGAGATAGTTCTATTCTGTTGCCCCTGTGGTGGAGCAGAAGTATTAGGCTTTGTTCTTGATTAGAGGAAAAAGCAGTCACAGGATAGAAAATTGGAGCTAACTACAGTGGACCAGAGCCTTGTCTGGCACTTTTGACACTTGGAGGCCATCAATCTTGTCTTTTTCAACTCGGCAAATGAGGACCCCATGATAAAGTTAAGAAAACTGCTGAGGCTTGTGTTTGTCCAAGTACACATTTTTATGGAACAAAAGTGACACACTGGCCTCAATTAATGAAATCTGCAGCTAAGATATTTGTAGCAGTGTTTATCACATTAAAATAACCTTCCAATACTGCCGGCATGCTCCCATGTGTGGACTGTACCAAGGATGCCACCACTTTTACAGCGCATGCATGACCTATACCAAGTATACAAAAGATGGCCGCTGCTTAGTGTGCAGTTCCTGGCCTCCCAAGATATCAGCCATTATGCATGCATGGACAATGGCGTGGGATCCCTTTCAGTTGTGTGTGACCCTTGTGCTGATCTGTGGACTACGAAGCCCCCATTAACCATCAACACCCAGTGTTCTGTCTTATCTTTGGTGGAGGAAGAAGGATAGGACCTTAATAAGGCACCACAAGGAGACTGGGGGCTATAGTGACCCTAGCAAGTCACGGCAGCCCAGAATTTCAAACCTGCAGACTGAGGCCATACAAAATACAGAAACTACTGCTAAAAGTCCTCCTTTGCTGCTGAAGATTGAAGAGGGATTCCATGAGCAGCAACATGACCTGATGTTACAGTATGCAGAAATTCAGCAACCAGTCCTGCTCCATCATAGAACAAAGTGTGGGATCATATCACACACAATCTTCTGATTGTATGGAGCCAGGAATCAAGTTCTGGGTTGACTCAGATTTCCAAGCCAGCTTTCTACTCCTTCCATATGGAACTTTTTCATCAGTTCAGTGATAATGGGAGTGTAGTACAGTTGTGAATTCAGCCCATCAGCTCACACAACTCCTGCAAAACTATAGTTTATATGTACAGTATATATATATATATATATATATATATATATATATATACACACACACATATCACATTCCCTCTTCATATCTTTCCTTTCTAATGCCTGAAATATCTCCAATCTGAATTTCCTCTGGATTCTTTCAAAATCTGCTTTTTAAGTCTTTGTTTCCCCTCTTGATGTGCTCAGACTAGTCAGAATTTGATACCTTAATTAGTCTACCCATCATATCATCTGTATTGTTTAAAACGTGGCCTAGAGTATCCCCCTCTTGGTTCTTCTATCTGTATATATATTTGTCTTCCAGTTTTTTTTAATCAAGTGTGATTATAATCAGGTTTCCTCCTTGGCTAGATTCCCACCTATCAGTAACTTCCTAACTCCTGCAACTCCCTTATCTGCATTCCTATGTTTTCCTACTGCTTTCAACCCCCTCCCATGATGAGGCTAAAGGGAGGCACACCATATCCTCAACCAGGATGCAATCTGGTACAGGCTGGGCAAAGAGCAAGGGGTCAGAGCATGCCCATGCTGTCCTCCTGGTGGCCACCATTTTTTCCTTCTGATTTAACCTCTAATCCCTTTCCTTAGCACCGTCCAATGCTGAACATAGCCCATAACCAGTTTTGTGCACAAGCATTGTGGTCTCACTCTGAGTAGCAAACTTCCCCGCCCACCACAGGGGCTGCTGTGGCAGTAGAAAAAGTACCATTCCTTCCCTGGCTAGGACATGCATGTTTCAGTCTGCCAACCATTTTCAGAGTCCCTGAATCCAGCTTGCCAGCATGTAGCATGATGCACTACAATTTGGCCACTGGAAGTAGTCCTGTTTTATAGTCACAAATGTACTGCTGAAAGTTCTAGTCAGTGTGTCTGGTATCAGGAGGTCTAAACCTCACTCTCAGGTTCTTGGCAATATTGGGAATGCAAGGAATCATGGACACATTGCATAAGAGTAATAAACTTGTTTATTACTGCCAAAAAGGATAAATCACAGTTGCCCTAAGCCATTCTTACCAATACGAACCAGGAGCCAATGCTAAGCATTCCCTATACCTCGAGGTTTCTTCGTGTCTCTTGGGGTCTCCGAGGTATAAGACTCAGTGTCTCACATTATATACCTATGATAATAACTATGGTTACTGTAAGATAGAAACATTTCTAGTTACAGAGATGAGCCCTTTTGGTTAAATTAGAGGTGGCTCCACAGTCCAAGATAACATTATACAATTTTGTAGTAGTCATCACTTTGTGAAACAAAAGAGTACAGTTCTTACACAAATCAGTGTAGTAGTGCAAATCACCAAAAGGTAGCAATGCCGACTTATATATCATAATCATAACAAGGACACAGAGGTCCTAACATCTTGTGAGTAAGAAATCCATAGAAAATATATATACGTATTAGAAAGCAGAGTGTATAACAATAATATGCATACATATCCTGACATCTACTCTTGTACGGTAGATGCCCTTAGCCCTACATTTTAGTATAACATATGCCTAAGCACTAGCTGTCTATGGTGTACCTCTGGGGGTACCATTAAGGGTACAGGGACCTCGTGTAACATTCCTCCCCTTGTTGCCTCCAAGGGCAACACAGGCAAAAATAGGGAAAGGTCAGGGAGCAGGGGTTGTTTACAAACCCAACGCGCAAGCTTTGTAAAGGAACTCCAGCTGCTCATGGTGTTGGCACAGTGTGCACCGTAGGCAGCATAGCATGATAACTAAGAAAAATATCAAAAAATGCTTGTATAATAACAAAATCTTTAAAAGTAAGTTCTAACCAAGTGTTAGTTAATGCATCATTCATACCACCATCATTAATCAAGGAAAGGATAGCTTCATTAGCCTTAATAATATGATTGCTGATGTGAATGAGGTGGGTGTCTTTTCTTTCTAAAAGTGATTTCAATGTAAGTGACAATGGATCTATGTGTACATTAAAATATGGTAAATATTTAGAGAGGGTGAGCAGATAATCTGGGTCACCATCAATGATGTCCACATCCATAAGTGGGATGGGGGTAATAACGGTATGTCCAATAACAGCCTTCTGGTGGGGAACAAAACAAAAGTTAGGGTTATCAATAGCACATGTTTCAGTTCCGTAAGTATAGGACTTATTGTTTGTAACCACGCAGTACTCCCCATCAGAATTGTACTGCATTTTAACAGTGGGGAGTCTCCATTTTTGCAACTGTACCAGGCAGATGTAGGTTGTCTTGGAAATCCGAGTTGACAGACGATGAACCTCCTCTCGATAAGACTGATAAAGTTTATCTGGAGTCATTGTTGAGTCCAAAAAGGCAGTGTCATTCGTGCTGATGTCATCGTCCATGGAAAAGGACCAATCAATACTGTCGGGAGAATAACCACATGCAGGTTTAATAACATCAAATACATCACAGCGACACAAGTAGATATCCTGTTTCTTCACACAGCAGTCTGTGTGTGGAGCGATCCAGGTGTCCAGGAAAGGATGGAAGACCAGTAGAGGAGGCAACTCCTGGTGTTCTCTGTAGATGTCATCATCAAGGTGCCCAATGGAATGGACAGAAGTGAGCTTGTCAAACAAAGCTGTAGTGGGATCAAAGCATGGTAAAGAGACAGTAAAAGAAACAAACATTGTATCTATGATAGAGCATTTCTTGGAAGTAAAACAGGGACCAGTATTAGGGTGTCTGGTCACAAAACCCAAATTTCTTGCTGTAGAAAGAGGAATAGTTAGAGATTGTTGCATACACATAGCAATACAGCCAGGGGTTTTACATTGTGGACCATACCATTTAGAAATACGTCTGTCATGTATGATATCAGGGATTCTTCCAGATTCTAGATCACGGAAGAGATTATTGATGGTAGTGATAATGTACAAGCCATAGACTGAGCATTGAATCTCATGGGCAATGCATTGTTTATCTGCTTCTTTGTTGTTCTGTGCAATGAGGGCGTTAATCTTATCTTTAGAATCTGTAAATGCCTTAGCAATGTCTTGCATATTGTAAACAGTGTCTCTTTCTTCCTGACTAAGGCCATCCACACCTTGCAATAATGGGGATAGTATATTATTCACCAAACCAGCCTGAAATTTGGCAGAATGAGATCTGATAGCAGCAATGTCTGCTTTATTCCAGATAGACATAGCTGTACCAAAGAGACCTGTGACAGTGCCTGTTGCACCAATGACATCAAAACTGTCAACTTCACGTGTATTACGTTTATGACTTTGATCATCAGGATTTGGTCTTCTCCTGAAGTTGCCTCTATGCTCGGTGGTATGTACCCCGGCAATAGGGTCTTGACTACAAATCTGAAATGCTGCTAAACTATCAAGCAATAACATATTGTAAAATACTGAACTGTTAGTATTGTGACACATACCAAATTCTTTCATATTCCAGTAAGTTAAATTAAGCAAAACAGGTATATGCATAAATTGCAAATTGTTAATCAGTGTACCAGGTAGAGCAGTGGCTGTTAGACCACTACGAGGACCAGGGGTGTGCTTTGGACATTCCAAAAGCTGTTTGTCAGTGGGTGGTAACACAGAAAGGTACATGGCAGCAGAGGCCATGTTGTGTACAGCACAAAATTTTCTAGCAGAATCCTTAGACAAAGAATTATAATATGAGGGATCAATTAAAGCAATGATATTGTATAAACCAGAATGTCTAAGAGCAGTTTGTAGCAAGGACAGAGAACCATTTGGGGATAATTTAGCATTAGGCCAACCCTGTAAAGTTCCCTTGGAGAGTTTGGTCACAGGTAGAATTTGTCCTTGTGATGTGGTTTGCCACTCAATTTGTAGGGTAGATTTATCAGGAGCAACAACCGAGGCAGTGAGGTAAGCATCAGAACCTTTCTGGACAGTAATCAAACTATTGGGTATTTTGATGGATACTCCCTCTGGGGCAGATGCTGGAGGATCAAGGTGAGGTAGGAGGTTCAGTACCATGCCTTGGATGCAGGGGATGACTCCTGAGATGAGGAAAAAATGGAACAAGATAGCGATCTTGTCAGTATATCTGAAAAGGAAAATCAAACATTAGTAGTTAGTACTATTCCACCCAATAGAGTAAGGAAAAGTAATTATGCTCCTTTATACAGTTTCAGTTGGCTTGCATGTAACCATTTGTCAGTCAGTTTATTGTTATGCAGGAATCTAACTTAATAGACTGCCGGACTGAGCTTGTTGACAATGGGGTAAGGGCCTTACCACTTGTTGGAGAAGGAGTGTGTGGGATGTGCATATCAGAGGACCATTACCTGATCTCCAACCTGCCAATCCACTTCTTGCGCATGCTTGTCAAACTGTATCTTGGTCTGTTGCTGGGCCTTGCCCATGCAATTGGCAGCATACAAGTGTGTATGAGGTATTTTCTGAGTTTTTCAACATATTGGTCTACAGACACTCGGTCCGCAGTGGGGGTATGCAGGTCAAACAATAGGTGTTCAGGTAATCTCATTTGTCTTCCAGCCATCACCTCAAAGGGTGTCAACTGGGTAGTGGCTGAAGGTGTGCCCCTGATTGCCATAAGGAGTAATGGCAGCAGTGAATTCCAGGTTTTGGGATTGTCCTCAATGAATTTGGAAAGCATTTGCTTAATCCATCTGTTGGCTCTCTCTACTCGACCTGAAGATTGAGGGTGGTAAGGTATGTGGAACTTTTGTTGAACTCCAAGGAGCTCAAGGGATTCTTTTATCAACTCACCTGTAAAACTGGTTCCTTTGTCAGAGTCTACCTTAAGAGGTAGGACCCACCTGAAGAAAATTTGTTCCACCAGGATTTTGGCAGTGGTTTTAGCAGTGCATGTCTTAGTGCAGAAGTGTCAACCCACTTAGAGAAGAGATCAGTTACCACAAGAAGCATACTTATTGTTTCTGCTGGTATTGGCCAGGGGACCAATAAAATCAATCTGTATGGCATGCCAAGGGCCAGAGGTCTTTGTGGTAGTAGTTTGGCATTTCATTTGGTAGGGATGGGATTGTTTTGTGCACAAACAAGGCAGTTGTCTATGTACTGTTTAACATCTTTGGTGACACCAGGCCACCAGGTGGTGGTCTTGAGCCTCTGGAGGGTGTTTTCCACTCCCTGGTGTGCACCAGTGGGTGTATCATGCACTTTGTGCAAGAATTCAGACCTAAGGTGTCTGGGGACCACCCACAACTTGGTGGTGGAATCATCTGGTTGGTACCAGAGGAGCTTGTTATCTGGTGACAAGTGTAACTTACGTTCATGTCTACGGTAGAGATTATGTGTGGGGAGTTTTTCTTTGGTACCTTTGTCAAGGAATCTGAACACTTCTTTGAGCTCAGTATCAACATGTTGGGCTGCTGAAAGGTCCAAGGGTGAAAAAGGTTCAAATTTTCTTCCTCACTGCAGCCTTGTGTACAGCTGTATTGGCCTCTGGATGATCCATCATCCAGGTGTCCTCCCGGACCCTTGGCAAGGGTATCTGCTGTGTCATTGAAGGCATGGTAGGGGTCATGTAGGAAATGAGCTTTGACTTTGTGTACATAGAGTTTGTGTGCAAACCTTTGTGCCAGTGAGTTTTATTTATTTATTTATTTATCAAGTCTAGGATTACAAATACCTTTGAGCCTTGGCTCTTTTACAAAGTTTCCATGTCAGAGAAATACAAATTATGGGTAACATCAAGACAGACGTTACAACAATGTGGACATTGCAAACAGAGTACAGAGTAATACAATTCAAGGGTAGCATTGTAACAAGGCAGCCAGCGTCATTTGTCAGAGAAAATAGAGAACAGATATGAAGTGCCAGAGTCATAGGGAGAGGGAAGAGGGGAGGGGGAGAGAAGGAATGTAGGAAGGGTGGGGAGAGGGTGAAAAGTGCAGCATTGGGTATACCAAGATGTGAGGGTAGAATCCAGTGAGGATGGGGGACAACTAGAGCAGAAAGGGAAGTGGAGAAACAAGGTTAAGTTGGGCAGTCACAGGAGCTGTTGGTAGTGAGATAGTCCTGGAGCCTCGTTTTAAACATACCAATTGTTGGGGCAGAGGAGATAGTTGGGCTGAGGCCATTGAACCAGAGTGGTGCTCGATAAGTAAAAGAGCATTGTCCCTGTGAAGTGTAACAGTGGGGGACTTTCAGTAGCTGTAGCGAGGCTCTCCTAAGGCACCATTTGTTAATTTGATGAGTGTATGTATATTACCAGTTCTTTGTACTTCACTGGGCTGCCATCAGAAGAGAGGAAGGAGTTCTTCTGCCAGAAGGGAAGAAATTCTGTAAGAGAACAACAAACCCAATTACAGTCTAAAAATGATGGTGTCCTCGGTTCCATGCTGGATGAACTTGAGGGCACAGGCCACCGCTGCCATCTCTGCATACTGTGATGATGCTACACTGCAATGTTTAGAGATTTTAACAGTGTTATCATAAGGGTAAATCACTAAGATACCCATCCCTGCAATCTGTTCTCCCTAATAGTAGGAAGCTGAACCATCTGTGAAAATGCGACACAAAGAGGTACTCTCAAGTATTTGTGGCATGTCAGGGAGGAAAGGACCTGGATCTGGAAGAGCAGGTGGTTGCAGTGTACAGTCATGGGGTTCTCCTTGGAAAAGGAGTCCATGTGCCAGCATGGATGGAATTTTGGTTGGGTGTACCTGTAAGTCTCTATCCTGGAGAAGAAGTGACCAGTGTGTCAGTCTGATATTAGAGACTGACCCATCCTTCACTCTGTCTGATAGAAGAAAGGTAGTTGGGGTGTGGTTGGTGTTAATAATCAGTGGAGAGTACCCAATGATATACAGAAAGTGCTTGACAGCCCAATAGGTGGCTAGAAGGTTCCTCTCACAAAGGCTGTACTTCTGTTCCACTGGAGTCAAGAGCTGTGATGCATATGCAGTGGGTCTCAGAGTATCATGAACCTTCTGGGCCAGCACTGCTGACATGGCAATGTCAGAGGTGGCACATTCCAGATGGAATGGTAGTACTGGATTGGGGTTGACTAGAACTGGAGCCGAGGCCAAGGCCTGCTTCAGTGATGTCACAGCCTGGGTGTGTATGGGACCCCAAGTCCAGTGAATGTCCTTTTTCAGTAGCTCATATAGAGGAGCAGCCTTCTAAACAAAATCACAAATAAAATCTCTGGAATAGTTCACCATACCTAGAAACCTTCTAAGAATTGCCACACTGGTAGGCAATGGCAAGTCTTGCAACCCTTGTATTTTCTTCCAGGTAGGGCTATGGTCTTGATCAGTTATTCTCAGGCCCAGAAAGAGTACCTTATTCTGACATAGCTGTGCTTTTGCTGGATTACATTTGAGGCCTGCTCTCTGGATGTAAGTCAGTATTAGTTCATCCAGGAGATCCAAGTGTTGTTCCTGTGTAGCTGATGCCAACAGCAGGTCATCCACATACTGCAAGAGACACTGGGGAGTAGAGAAACCCTAAAGGGCATCCATCATGTGCAGATGGAACAGGGATGGGCTGTTATGTAATCCCTGTGGTAAGCAGGTCCATGTGTACTATCTACCTTCAAAGGTGAAAGCAAACTTATATTGACTCTTAGGGGCCAATGGCAGTGATCAGAAACCATTGGAAATATCCAGGGCACTGAAGTATTTTAAATCAGGGGACAAGAATTGTAGCACATCAGGTGCAGAGGCCACAGTTGGAGCACAACTGGGGGTGACCTGGCTCAGTTTCCTGTAGTCAATAGTAAGTCTCCAGGTGCCTGTAGGTTTTTTCACAGGCCACACTGGGGAGTTGGCAGTAGAAACAAATGTTCTGATTACCCCTTGGTTGAGGAGTGATTTTATAGTTTCCCTAAGAGAAGGCAAGGCCTCAGATGGGAAAGGATATTGCCTCTCATGTGCTGGGCCTGGCACTTCGATGACAGTGTGCATTCTGCCACAGTCATGCTTGTTAATAGCAAATGCTTCCAAATGCCTTTGCAAAATGGGAAGGAGCTTTGGAAAAAGCTCATGGTTCTTGAACAAATCTATGACATCATACTTCTTGTTGTTGGCAGATATCGTTGCCACAACGTGTGAATCAGGGATTAAGATAGTATGATATTAGCCCTGAATCTGTATCAGCAGCATGTTAGCTAGATCCACCACACAGCCGTGTGGTGCAAGGAAGTCAATTCCAATGATACTGGGGTGATCATGCAATACCATCAGTTGGAAGGTGTGCAAGGCCTTCAGGTGTCCCAACTCTACAGGTAGTGGTAGAGAGCGGTATGCAGGTAACCTAGTACCATCTACTCCTGACATGTTGGTCCTCCATCCGATGGACCAAGGGGATGTATCCGGGTGGTCATCATGTAATACAGACACAGTCACACCTGTATCCAATAACACTGTAAGTAGGCAGCCCCCGACCTCGGCCTCAGTGCAGGGCCTTCCGTTTGTATCCAAGACCAGCTTGTTTACAATCCGGACTGGGGCCTGTAATTGTCAATCTGTGTTGGAGGAAGCATGGAGAGGTTGGGACTGGCTCCTTTAAACCACTTCACCATGCTGCACTGATGCTATATAGGGAGATGCTTCTGGGTTCAGGCCTGTATGGGCCTGAGAGCCTGTACTTCTGCTATCGCCATGGCCCATTGGGGCCTGGGTTCCCAGTTGTATGGCTGCAAGGGACTGAGCAGGAACAGCATCCGCTACAGAGCACACTTGCCCCAGAAGTTCTCTAAATTTCTGATTCTCTTCAGCTATCTCCCTATATGAAGGGCCTGGTCTTTGTTGTTGTTTACCCTTATGATTTTTGTGCTTCTTATTTTTGTGATAGTTCCGGTTCCCACCCCATTGCTGCTGTTGCTGCTGTGGTTGTTGTTGGGCCTGCTGTGGGTGTTGGTTGTCCACGAGGAGGGGCTGTTGGTGTTGGGCCTGCCCTTCCACCATGTAGTGCATCGTGGCCTCTTGAGAAGACTCCACAGCAGCTACTTTCTTGGAACCGGAGCCCATATCATGGATGTGGAGTTGGTAAATGCTCTCAGTTTTCCTAAGGATGTCAGCAAACCTTTCCGTGGTGGAATAGGTGGTTGGCTCTACCTTCTCTCTCACTGCAGGGATCATGTTCCTAAGGAACAGGGTCTTATATTCAATAAGATCTACATCTGCAGCTTCTTGTGCAAGTTGTTTTCCTGCTCAGTAGGCCATCCAGTGTCTCTGGTGGTAAGTCACTTGACTTTCCACTGCATTCTGTTTCACAGGGTATGCAAGCATTACTCATACTACACCTGGGCTGTGTGCAGAAATGAGTTCATCTGCAACCTCGTCAAAGGTGGCGTTGCCAGCCTGGTGGATGGCATCGGGGAGTTTGGCCCACAATCCAGGCTCGATGGTTTGGCATAGTATTTGGACCTGATAGTCTGCAGTGAGGCTAAGCATCTCACATTTGGAACGCACCTTTTCCAAGTGACAGCTGAGGTTGTCAGACAGGCTTATCTGTCCAATACTGTCAGCTATTTGCTGAACAGAGTAGGCCATTTGTAGGGGATTATTGGGCCGATCAGGCTGGGGTAGGTTGCCTCGGGCACCATCCAGGGCTGCCCAGGCTGCGGCCTCAGCCACAGTATAAACCATGCCTTCCTGAGTACCAGCCTCTTGCAGAAGCTGCCTAATCTGGGTTTTAAGGACCCGCTTATTTCTCTCAGAGATAGGCACGTTACCTATTGCATTCTCAATCATTGTTTCTATCTCCTGCCTGTCTTCCACATTAATAATGGCTACTGGTGGTGCTGTTGGGACCAGGCTTGGGCCTGCTCCCCCCTATCATGGGGACTGCCATGTTGGCATCGCCTATGATGTGCATCACGATGTCGATGACGTATGACAAGGTGTGGGTGGAGTGGGGACCCACCATGCTGTGGATGGCTGGGTGGGATTTCTGGGCCATAGTAGGGGTGTGACTGCGCATTGTACTGAGAGGTGTCATCATCTGAGACCTCCTCTTCAGATGATGTATGTAAGACAGGAGCTACACCTCCCATCACCTTAATATGTCCAGCCAGATCCTCTCGCTGATGATGCAGTTTCACCATCTTGGATTCTCATTCTGCATGATTCACATTTGCAACATTCACATCAACCTCATCTTGCATTTGTTTCTGCAACACTCAGTATGTGGTGCTCAATTTGCGATTGTCCCTAGTAGCCACTTCTAAGTCATTACATACCTGGTTTATCTCGTCCTGTAGCTCTCCCACATCCTCACTCAACTGTTCATTCACTCTGCTTAATAAGTCATTCATATTCAAAGCCTGCCCCTTATCCTGTCTCAAACTTTCACACTCCTGCTTCAACATACAAATTTCTTGTTCTCCAGCCTGTGCAGAATGATGCAAAAATGAATCCTTTTCATTGTGCAGGGTTTGAAGTTCAGATTCCAAATTTTGCTGCAGCCTAACACATTCTGTTTCCTGTAAACGCATCTCTTGCTTAAGAGATGAAATCTGCAGGTCAAGGGTTCAAAACCTCACTTCAGAGGCTTCTAAAGCAGCATAGAGAGTCACGACCAACAGCCCTTTGGCATGACGCTTATTGGCTGTTTGTCTCATCTCACAGTACTGGGTTGAGATTCCCAGTATAGGGTTTTCAGATGACTTGTGTCCCGCATGAAGTCAGCCCATCCTCCATGGGAGGCAAGGAAGTCTGAGACATCTAGTCTCAGTTCTGCACAGATATTTTATACAGTGGCCATTGTATGGGAGGGAATGAAAAATCAAACTGTGAAGGCGCCGTGCTGTTTATCGATCCACAGCAGGAACACTTTACACACAGTCGGGCTGCTGTATACTCTGTAGGCTTACAATTCAAAGCTGCTGTGGAGTGGGTCGAGTCGGCATCAACCACACCCAAGAAAAGCATCCAGACTTTGCAAGTGACTACAAAGTGGTCTGAAAATGGGAGAGGTGATGCAGGAATGCACACCTACTGTCCCCGTTGGGAAGGGAAAAGTTTTAAGCAACAAGTGAAAGCTTACAAACACCAGATATTGCCTGCACATGGTCACCAATTGTCAGGAGGTGTAAACCTCACTCTCAGGTTCTTGGCAATATTGGAAATGCAAGGAATCATGGGCAAGTTGCACAAGAGTAATAAACTTGTTTATTACTACCAAAAAGGATAAATCACAGTTGCCCTAAGCAGTTCTTACCAATATGAACTGGGAGCCAATGCTAAGCGTTCTCTATACCTCGAGGTTTCTTCGTGTCTCTTGGGGTCTCCGAGGTATAAGACTCAGTGTCTCACATTATATACCTATGATAATTACTATGGTTACTGTAAGATAGAAACATTTCAAGTTACAGAGATGAGCCCTATTGGCTAAATTAGAGATGGCTTCATGGTCCAAGATAACATAATACAATTTTGTAGTAGTCATCACTTTGTGAAACAAAAGAGTACAGTTCTTACACAAATCAGTGTAGTAGTACAAATCACCAAAAGGTGGCAATGCTGACTTATATATCATAATCATTACAAGGACACAGAGGTCCTAACACCTTGTGAGTAAGAAATACGTAGAAAATACATAGAAAATATATATGTATTAGAAAGCAAAGTATATAACAATAATATGTATACATATCCTGACATCTACTCTTATAAGGTAGATGCCCCCCTTAGCCCTATATGTTAGCATAACATATGCCTAAGCACTAGCTGTCTACAGTGTATCTCTGGGGGTACCAATAAGGGTGAAGGGACCTCGTGTAACACTGGGTAACGGAGGTCTGCCATTGTACTTACTTTTGGCACCGGATATGGGGAAGGTGTGACACAAGTTACAGACATCACACCCACCCTAGTAGCTGACAATCCTTTGAAGATCAAGCCATGAAAGTCCTAAAGGGCAAATACGATACACCCCAGGATGCTACAGTTAGTGGAACAATTGATGGCATAGCTTGCTGAACTCTTTAATGAGTCTGTCTAGACATACAGTATATGGTGCCAGAGGACTGGAAAGTTGCTGATGCAGTCCCCATGTTAAAGAAAGGCCAAGGTCAGACATGGTCAGTTGCAAGCCAGTCAGCCTTACACCTGTACTGAGGAGGGTCCTGGAGGCCAGTATCATGGTCAGAATAATGAGGCACTTGGTGCATCAGATTGGTATCAAAAGGCAAGTGAAGAAAAAGGCCACTATGGTTCTCAAAAGAGGTAGTAGAAAAGGTAAGGGCTAAAAGGGCAAGGTTCCAGAAATATAAGGAGACCCATAAGGAGGAGGACAAAGAGGTGTACCAAGAGTGTCTAAAGGAAGTAGGGAGGATAGTGAGGAGAGCAAAGGCACAGACTGAGGAAAGTTTAGCGCAGACAGTAAAGAAAGGGGACAAGATATTCTACAGGTACATCAGCAAAAGGAGGAAAACCAGGGGTGGGAACTGTAAAACTTAAAGGGGAGGAAGGGGAGTGTAAGGAGGGAGACATGGATAAGGCAGAAATACTGAATAAATACTTCTGTTCAGTATTCACAGAAGAGGGAGAGGGACAGGAATCACAGCCGAGCATCAGATGCCAAGGGGGGGGGGAAGAGATGGATAACAGTCCATTCATGGGGAAGGGAGTCCTACAGGAACTCACTAAATTGAAGGTGGACAAAGCAATGGGACCAGATGGTATACACCCAAGGATACTATGGGTACTGCGGAGAGAGCTAGCAGAACCTCTGGCAGCATTGTTCACCGAGTCACTTAACACAGGAGCACTGCCAGAGGATTGGAGGAGGGCACATGTCATCCCTCTACACAAATCAGGCAGTAGGGAGGAGGCGGACAACTATAGGCCAGTCAGCCTCATCTCGGTAGTGGGGAAGAACGTGGTGGCACTACTTAAGGAAAGGATAGTGGGACATCTAGAAGCCATCAGTGCCCAAAACCCTAGGCAACATGGGTTCACAGCGGGTAGGTCGTGCCAGACAAATCTCATAGACTTCTTTGACTGGGTGATGAAGGAAGTAAATCAGGGGGCCGTGGTGGATGTAGTCTACCTCAGTTTCAACAAAGCCTTAGACACCGTCCCACATAGGAGGCTGGTTAACAAGATGGGTAGTCTAGGCATGGTAGACAAGGTAGTAAACTGGGTTAGGAACTGAATAACGGACAGGAGACAGAGGGTGGTGGTAAATGGAGAACAATCTGGGGAGAGGAGGGTGACCAGCAGAGTACCTCAGGGATCAGTCCTTGGACCAGTCCTGTTCAATGTCTTCATCAGTGACATTGTAGAAGGACTGGAAGGAAACATCTGCCTGTTTGCTGATGACACAAAGATTTGTAACAGAGTGAACACTCCTGAAGGGGTGGAGAAAATGTGGAGGGACCTGGGGAAGCTTGAGAAATGGTCTGCAGAGTGGCAACTGAGGTTTAATTCAAAAAAGTGCAGGTAACCCTGGGGGAGAGCTACAGGACTGGGGGGAAGTTGCTGACAGTCACCAAAGAGGAAGAGACCTGGAGGTATGTCAAAGAAGAGCACAAAGGCAGTGGGGAGGGCCAGTGGCATGCTGGGGTGCATAGCAAGGGGTATCACCAACAGAAGGCATGAGGTAGCAATGCCATTATACAAAACTCTGATCAGACCTCACATGGAGTACTGTGTGCAGTTCTGAAGGCTGCACCTTTGAAAGGACATTACCAGGCTGGAAGCAGTCCAGAGAAGGGTGACTAAGATGGTACAGGGCTTGCACCACAAGACTTACGGGGAGAGATTAAGAGACCTCAATTTGTACTCGCTGGAGAAGAGGAGGAAGAGAGGGGACATGATAGAAACATTCAAGTACCTCAGGGACATAAACAGGATGTGGGGGGACTCCTCCAATAGAAGAGGAGTACAAGAACTAGGGGTTATGACATGAAATTGGAAGGTGGCAGGTTAGGAGGGAATGTGAGGAAGTTTTTCTTCACAGAGAGGGTGGTGGACACATGGAATGGTCTGCCACAGGAGGTGGTGGGAGCGAGCACTGTAGTGGATTTAAACATGCATGGGACAGGCATAGGGGAACCATAGAGGTTAAGCAGGGGGGAGGGTCAAAAGCTGTAATCAAGTACAGGACTTACGGGCAGACTGGATGGGCCTAGCAGTCATCTGCCGACAATTTATATGTTTCTATGTTTATGTAAGGTTTTTTACCCTTCTCTGCATGGCTTTAGGAGAAGAAAATGCTAAACAAGCTTGACCACCTTCTTTGAAGAGGTGTCCAGGTTGGTGGACAGGGCAGGGCCATAGACATATTTTAGCTAGACTTCCACAAGGCCTTTGGCAAAGGTGCACTACAAGCTTTTTGAGTCAAGTACACCAGTGCAGTATACACTCGGTAGACTACTAACCGGACTGGGTCAGGAAGCAGAGAGCTTTGGTGGAGTGGTACACAGCAAAGTTCCTTAGGGATCAGTGCTGGGCCCACTGCTGTTCCACATTTTATCTACAGACTAGCAGCTAGGATCTCCAGCAGGCTGCCTAAATTCACTGAAGACAGTAAGCTGTCCGGGGTGATGAACTCTCTTGAGAATCAAAACAAACATCAGGAGGACCTTAACAACCTGGACAATTGGTTGGACTCCTAGAGTCTTGGATTTAGTGATCTAAATACGAAGTGCTACACTTGGGGAGGAAAAACAGAAGAAGGACCTACACACCGTATGTAACTATGTTTGCTGCAGTGGTACAGGAAAGGACTGGAGGGGTCATATAAGACAAGGGGCATGAGAAGCGGTGTGTGGCAGTTGCCAAAAGGGTTGGCAGAATACTGGAGTGCATCAAATGAGGGGTGGAACACAGGGAAAAGGAAGCAATCTTGCCACTTTATAAGGCCTGGATCAGGCTCCACCTGGAGTACTGCATATGCAATACAAAAAGGACGCTGTGGCAGTCTAAAATGTGCAGCTTCATCACCAACATGATCTGGGGCATGTGGCCAAAAAGTACAAGTGGAGGCTGGGAGCCCTTCATATGTTCATCTTGGAGAAAAGATGGCTGAGAAGGGACATGATCAAGTATAAAAATAAGACTGAACAGAGAGAGATGTCTGATATGATGTTGTTTAGCAGGATACAGGAACACACCTTGAAGAAGGCACTTCTCTGAGAGGGTGCACCTATGGAACAGCCTACCAGTACAGATGGTGGATATGAAGATACAGACATAGTCCCTGACTGGGCTCCCTGCTCCCAGCAGCATGGCTTCTCCAGATCGACACCACCTGCTTCACCATCTAAACAGCTCCAGTGCCACTTGATAAGACATAGCCCCCTGACCAGGCTCCTTGCTCCCAGTGGCATGGCTTCTCTGGATCACCACTGCCTGCCTCACCATCTAAACAGCTCCAGTGCCACTTGCTAAGGTATGGTCCTATGTGTGAATGTGGAGTTCAAGTTTGGCACTCTTCACAAATTCTCCAGGATTGGCTGCTTTTTGTCTATCCCTCAGCTTAGCCCTGATTCGACGGCTCTCAAACAAATCCTCCAGCTTGTGCTCTCTTCTTTCTTCTGCCTACTCTAAACTGTATTGTACTCCACAACTGTATTTTGTCCCACCCCCAACACTCTTTAAATCCTCTTGCTGTGCTTTTAGACCCCACCTTGTAGGGCAGCCTGCCGAATAGCTAAACTTGCAGGTATTTGCCTGCCCCATCTGGCATCTGGGTTTATCATCTCCAGTTCTCATGTGTTACTCCAGTAAAAAAAAAAAAAAAAAATGGCCAAAAAAAATATAAGTGCTTATTCTCTTCTTGGGCACTGACAATAGGGGTTTTGCAAGCCTCAGATTTGGTGTCTTAATCCTAAGCATGAATTGAGCTGGGGCTTTCATAACACTTCCAATCCTCCCCTTAAACCAATAAAACACCTGCACAGTGCTGTAATCAGCAAGTTGTACTACTTGTAATTATAAAGTCCAAGGGGCCAGATATTCAAAACTTAGCGCACGCAAACCAGTAGTGCGGGAATAGTGCAGGCTTAGTGCGGAGCTGCTATAGTCAAAGGACCGGATAGCACACTAACAGCAATAGCACGGGGCAAACTGATAATGTACGCAAGGGGCAAAGCAAGGGAGTGTGAACCAGCATACACATGCTATGGGATATTCAGAGCGATAGTGCCGTGCAAGGCCACATAGCATGACAATTAGTGCAGCGCTAGTTGCCACCTATAAAAGGCTGGTCTTATCCCAGAGCAAAACACAGAGGGGGAGGGACCAGACCAGGAAGTGACCATGGCAGCAGTGGCGAATGCTGTGATGCTGCAACTGATGGCAGCAGTAGTGGAGGAGGAGGAGGAGGAGGAGGAGGAGGAGAGGGAGCAGGGCCAAGATGGGCCACAGTGCAGGCAAGGAGACGATATGCTGCATACAGGTGGTACCGGCCCAGGGTCTCCTTTGAGGCCCTGCCAGATGAGCACATTACTGGATGTACAGGATGAACAGGGGTATGTTGAGGCAGCTATGTGAACTCCTGCATGAGCAGATGCAGTCCAACACCAGATGCAGCCATGTCATGACAGTCAAGGAGAAGGTGACAGCAGTGATGTGCTTCCAAGCCAGAGGGACGTTCGAACGACCAATGGGGGACACCATAGGGTATCACATTCTGCCACCTCACGCCTCCCGACCCAATTTCTCAATGCTTTCCTGCCACATGCTGGTGAATTCATAGTATCCCCCAGCACAGCAGCAGAGCACAGAGAAACCATGCAGCAATCTCATTGAGTTGCGCACCTACCAGTGGTACTTGGTGCCATTGACTGCAGCCATGTCCCCATCCATGCACCAGCTGGTGATGGCAGTGAAGTATACGTGAACAGGAAGGGGTACCACTCCATCGATTGTCAGTTGGTGTGTGATACAACTGGGTGCATCAGCAATGTCTTTGCGCAGTACCCCGGCAGTGCCCACAACACCTTCATCTGGCACCAGTCCCAGCTGTGTCAGGCCTTTGAGAAGGGCAGGATACCCAGTGGGCACCTAGTCAGTGAGTAGCATCATGCAAGGCACACACACACACACGCACACACACACACACGCACACCACACAACACAGCAGGGGTGGGGATAGGCAGGGGAATGCAAGGAAGGGGATCAGGATGGCAACACAGGTGGTGCACCACAGCAAGGGGCAGACAGCAGAACAACAACACTAACAGGTGCACATTTCTCAATGGAGGACAGTACCTATCCCCTGTGACCCTGGCTGCTGACACCAGTACCCCAGCTGGCCACAATGGCTGATGAGTTGTACAATGAGGCACACGCTACCACTTAGGAACATCATAGAGAGGGTGTTCGGCATACTAAAGATGCGCTTCCGCTGCCTAGACACGTCAGGTGGTGCCCTACAGTAAAGGCCTCAGAAGGTATACTGTATCATCCTAGCCCGTTGTATGCTCCACAACATATCAATGAACCATGGGATATAGGCACCTGAACCTGAGGAACAGGCCGACAGTGACCCAGAGCCAGGGGTTGGGGGATAGTGGAGCAACTCGAGAGGAGAGATCCTTGAATGGCCTGCAGGGCCCTGGAGCACAGGGCTGGCATCATCAGGACACTGTCATAGGCCCGAAGGTGAGTAAACTCAGCACAACAACCAGAAACAGTACAGTGTAAATGTCTGTAATATGTGCAGACAACCACAATAGTGCGGACCACCAACAAAGCATGTGCACAACACAGTGGGAGTGAATGTACTTGTGACAGCAATGTGAACTGTGGACTGTGCAGGACATGCATGTGACCATGGTAGACAGCCATGGCATGGTAAAGTGGGTGATGCCTGTGGTGTCTGATATGAGGTGGCAGGTTGGGAAGGGCTACCATGGCTGTGCATGGGTGAACATGCCAGTGACTGTGTGTGTGTGTGTGTGTGTGTGTGTGTGTGTGTGTGTGTGTGTGTGTGTGTGCGTGCATGGGTGTGTGTACGTGCATGTGTGCACATGTGTGTGTGTTAACTGTGTGGCTGTGCATGGCAGCTATTATTTTCTGTGGAGACTACCACCACACACACAACGCACACCATGTGAGCAGGACACAGAGCCAGGGGTGCTCTGTGCCGAGGATATTTTTGGGAAGGACCACGGTGAGGCTGGGAGGGTAGTGCACCAGCACCCCAGCTGACCAGCAGAGCCAGACAGGGTGAGCAGCTGCCCACGGTGCCGCTTGGTTCCAGCTGATGCACCCGATGCGATGGTGCTGGAGCCAGTGCCCACCCTGGGGCTGCATGAGTCCTGCCTGTGGGCCTGTGTGCCATGGGCACACTGCCCCCCTTGCACAGCCCACTGACCACCATGCACCCCGTGCAGCACTGTGGTGAGATTAACAACAGCAGCTGTGAGTCCCGCAAAGCCACAGTCAAGCGTGGACACCATGCACCCCAGCCTGTCCTCTGTCCGCTGTTCGGCATGTGCAAAGCCCAAGGACATGGACTCCCGCATCTGCGACAGCTCATGCTGCAGCTCACATCGAAGGGCATGCAGGTCCATCTGGGCCTCCTGCTGGGATGTGAGGGCAGCCAGGTGCAGAGGGTGGACTCCCTGGCCATCCGGGTCCATGGCTGCAGCAATGTCAATGCCATCCGGGGGCTGAGCCTGCTGCTGGATACGGTGGGGATGCTGTGGTAGCAGCTGAATGTCCTGCTGGTGCATGGTCCCTGTGGTGTGCTGTGTCCCCTGCAGGCCTTGCACCCCTCCCTGTGGATGCAATGCATGTCCATTGGTGCACATGCGGCACCCACATGGCCCACCACTGGCTGGACTGGACCACCTACAGTGGCATGGCTATCCACCCCCATGGCACCCGTGTTGCAGACCTCATCATGCCCCACCCCTGTGCCGCCTAGCATAGGCCCCTCCATAGGCAGGAAGTAACCCTGTTCTGAGCCATCCGACCCAATGTCACTGGTGACTGTCAGGAGGATCACCTGGCTACCACTCAGATCCTCCACCTGGGCATCCTCCAGGGCTGCACTGTTGTCCGGGTACCCACCAGCACTGGAGTACTCCCCCCCCAACAGGTGTACCCCAAGACCATCTGACTGCCACACATGTGCTGCTGCTGTGGGTCCATGCCTGGCACCCAGTCTGGAGGTTGATGGCATGTCGTCATCATCCACAGCCTCCTGCTCCATGGCAGCCATCCCAGTCATGTCCTGGTGCACTGTAGGTTGCGCACCCACCACTGTGGAACAAGAAGGGACAGTGTCACTGACTGGTACGTGCACAGTGTGCCACAACCACCGCTAGTACATGCACACCCTAGGATACGTGCCACACTACATGGACGTGCACACCACACAATTCGGTCCCAGTGACACACACCCTCCACAGTGCACATGCCTTGGGGTGACGGCTGTGGTGACAGCCCTGCACAGGCAGTGGACACGTGTAATACTACCCCATGTGTACAGTGTGCACAGCATAGCATCCCCATAGTGCACACCATGTACCATCACGGCAACACCGACCCCCAGCAACAGTGCAGGCATACCATGCAGGGTGCACACATGCAGATACTGACCTGTTCTAGGTGGTGTGAGTGGTGTCTTAACCCCCCACCAAGTACACCAGTAATGTACACAGATGGCAGTGTGGATGCCACCACGGTCATCAGTGGGTCCTCCTGCCACTGTTACATGGTTTGTGGCCCTCCTCCAGTCCATAGCTGATTGCAGAGCCACTGTGCCTCCTCCTCCTTTGCCCAGTGCAGCAGGTCACTCCACTGCTTCCTCAGAGAGTCAGTGGTATATCCTTGTCCATCAATGGCATTGACCTCTGCTGTGACCTCGTCCCACATCTTGTGCACAACGGCATCGGTTGCCTTGTGGCAACGTAGCACCTGCTCCCTCTCCTTGACGCCATGGACCAGCGTCTTCAGTTCGTCCTGTGAGAACCGATGTGCCCATAAACATTCCTGATGTGCTGCAGTACCTATGGGAGACATGGAGAGGGACACAGGTCAGATGCTGTGGCGTGTCTGCAATGCATGGCACGGATGCAATACTATGTGCATGCCACCCCAACGCCTGCACTGACCATCCTGTTGTGGCAAGGTGCAGGCCTAGGTCAGCATTTGAGTGTACAGCGCACACTGGAACTGTGCAATGCGGCCACCCCTGTGTGCACAGTACACGTGCATGTGCATGGCAGACACTGCAGCCATACTGCATGCATTGGCCCCCACATGGGCACTGCATGGCCCATGTCTCCTGCAGACATACCTCTCAAGTGTCCCTCATTATGAGGCCATCCCTAATTTCACCCCCTGACATTGCTCTGTCCCCCATCCGTCCCTCATGGAACATGTGCTCCCACACAGAGAATGTACTGCACATCCAGACAATACGGGGGATATGCATACTATTGAATAATACCAGTTCCAGAACCTACGTTGTACAAGTGGGCACTATGGGTTCCACACTGTTCTAAGCTTGTATCCCATGGGCTGAGGCTGTGTTCCTCAGTCAGAGGGTCTGTAACCCTCATCATCCCTCATCCTGAGTGTCCAAAGTGGGTCCATGACCCCCATGTCAGTGTCACATGGTTAGGAGGTATGCCTGCAGGCCACTGTGAACCCACCCTCCCAGGCCCGGTGCCTGGCTACAACAGTATGTGGGCAGTCCACTCTCAGCGATGGCTGACGCTGATGACACGGGCATGACACATGCCCCAGTCAGCTGGCCAGCAGGAACAGTGGCCATGTGCACCACTACGCAGCAACACGCTGGCCTGTGGGCCTGCATGCATCTGCCCTGTCCCATGCCTGTACCGTGGCTGACTGCAAGTGCGCACTGTGTACACCAGGACCTGGTCACGTCCCACTGCCATACAGGCAAGCCTCAGGCTGCTATACAGACCTGCCTGTTGCTGCTGTGCCTCCTGCAACATGCTCCTGTTTGATATGCCTGTTCTGCTGTTTATTTATTTATTTATTTAGTTTTTGTTTACCGGGTAAGTGCGCTAGCCAACAGGTGACTATTTTCAGGCACTACCCTGTTGCATCAGATGAGTGCTGCAGTCCTCATCACAACACCGGTGGAGTACTGTTTGCCCTTTTATAGCTCAGTTGGGTAATCTGACCTGTTAGGCATGCAAATGAGCAGACAATGATATGCTAATCAAACTGTTTGCACCTTGCATACACAAGTGCCCTCATTTGCATAGGCCGGTTGAATATGGGCCTGATTAGCGTCAGGCAATCAGCTTAGCACTGTGCTAACATTAGCACTGGGCTAATTGGTGTCCAGCGCTGCACTGTCTCGTTAGCACAGTGCTATGGGGCATAGCAGCGACCTCCACACATGCGCGTGGGGCCCTTGTGCCACGCTAGCACCCCAGTGTAGCGTGCCATAGCGCCGCGCTATGTCGCTTAGTGCAGATGCTCCAGGTTTGTGGTGGGGCCATGCATGTGCAGTGCACCCACTGCCGGATAGCACTGTGCTATGTCATGTGATAGCGTGGCGCTACAGCACATTTAGCTGGTGAGCACAGGGTGTGGCACAGACTGTGGAATACCACTTGTGGCAGGGTGCCAGTCTTGCTAAACCATGTCAGGGAGGCATAGGCTTCATGCTGTTGTGCACAGGGACAGGCACTGGGGGGATGTGGAATCTGCCAACTTGGTTCAGCTGATGCAGCAAAGGCACAGACACCTTTTCAGGGAGGTCAGGGAGGGTGATCTCCCATGGCAACAAGTGTGGACCTCCATTGCACGGCGGCTAACTGAAACGCATGGGCATCACAAGGGATGCTGAGAAGTGTCAACATCGCTACACAGACCAGCACCGCCGAAAACATCAGCAGTTGGAACATTATAAATGTATAGTGTGTGATGGCACTGTGCCAGTGCCAGGTAAGTGCCATCGCACATAGCACACATACGGCACATGTCTCTCTGTCTGCCGGTGTGTGCGTACATGTACATGTGTGTGTGCGTGTGTGTGTGCACAGGTGTGCTGTGGTGTGAGGTAGAAGGACATATGTGGCACTGGTTTGGGGGTACACGGTTTGGGCAGCCTCGGGTGCACAATGGTACAGGGCATCGGGGCACACTTGCCAATGTTGGTAGGTGCCATACAGGGTTGTAGCGGTGCTTGCGTGGTGCATGCTGTGTCTATGAGGGACACACTGCTGTCATGCCATGTGCAGCCGTGACCCTTGGCCAAGGTGTGGGTGGCAGGTATGGACATTGCAGGTGGGAGGACCTGCCACAGGATCATCCTGCAGCCATCACCAGTATGCTGTGGGGTGCTGTCGCCTGGGCCCCTGACTGCCTACACAGCCGTGTGTGCATCCAGTGGCAGTACAGCTGCATCTGGCACTGTTCCACTGCTATACCACCATGCCTACATACCCTGTGTGCCTGACACACACCCCATGGGCCATGTGGGCCCTCTATGTGGGCATAACATGTGTTCACACACTGTTCCTGGGTCGTCCTGTGTGCACAGTGATATGGGGTTGGGGGTGCATCTTGCTGTGGCAATCGTGGGACATGCTGTGTGTTGCACCAACGCTGTTGTTACCTCTGTCCACTGTAGAGCAGATTGAGTGCCTAGCATGGTGAGAGAGAGCCAAGAGGTGTCCCGGGATACAACAGGGAGCAGTCCGAGGGTGCTGGCCATGCTGCAGCGGGTGCAGGAGAGCACCCCTGAGTCCAGGGGCCTGTTTTGTGAGTACATGTCTTTTTTAATTTGTGCTGTACCTCTGATTTGTGTGGTTCCTTCACTGTTCTGCCACTGACTGTGCTGGCGGGTTGGCTGCCACAGGTATCATGCCAGTGCTGTTGCAGCACTGTGCTGTGTTGTGCACCAGTGTTGCACAGTGCTGCCAGTGTCTGTCTGTCTGGCCGCTGTGCCCTGTATTGGGGGTGGGGTGATGTGAGCCAGTGTCAGTATACATGGCTGCAAGGGTGCAGGATGGTAGTAGAGGCTGAGGGGGCGAAGGATCAGAGGGGCACTTATGAGGGTACAGAGGGCACTGTTTCTAACCTTGTTTTTGCCATATGAACATCTGCAGTGGGGTGGGTGCCACCTCTCTTGCACCCCCCCAGTTCCTACACCTGTGCACAGCTAGCATTGCCTTGCTGTCCACACTCTGTGCTGGCCATGTTCGGCTATTAACCTGCCACGTGCGTGTTCTAGCTTCGGGACACTGCGCACAGTGCAGTACATGACCCATGTTTGGTGGCATCTGTCGGCCCACCCCTGCTGCTGTCTGCACCCTGTGGGCCTGCGTTTGTTGTGGGTCAGTTTGGCCCTGGCATGGGTTGGCCATTGGCTGGCCACCATGCCTGCACTGTGATGCTCCTGTGCCCCTTTGCGTTGTTGTTGAGCTCTGCTTTCTGGTACATTGCTATCTAACTATGGGAAGCCTGTCTCGATGTGTGGTCTCCCATGTGTGTGTTGTTGCATAGCCCACACCCACCGCCATCCTGAGGACTTCCTGTGTGTCTGCACTGTCTCACTGTGTGCAGTGCTGGGGAGGGTGGTGTCAACTGTGCAGTGCTGGGAAGGGTGGTGTCAACTGTGCCATGATGCTGTCAGGGCCTGATGTAACCATGTCTATTGGGTATTGGAATGGTGCCTGTGTCTACCAGGCCTGCCCTGTGGGCACCTGCTGGGTGTGCCTACCATTGCATTCCTCAGCACCACTTGGGCATAACTGTTGGGACATGCTGTCTATCCCTGTATAGCCACCTGTGGCTGCAGTATGCCTCATGGCTGGTTTCCCATCCTCACGAGCTCCCCCTTCCTCTTGTAGGTCCACTCCAATCATCTTTGTGGGCGACCAGATAGGAGGAGTCAGAGGGCTCGGAAGACCTACTGCGATGCCTTGTCTGGCAGCAAAGGACGATAATTGAGCAACAGGCTGTCCTAATCACAGAGACCAGGAGGGTGGCTGCTGTCCTGGAGGCACGTCTGCTGGATCCATTCCACATTCAGCCATGAGCATCGCCCATTTTCTGTTGGCTATCCTCCCTCCCCTTTATGGATTGGTGTTTATCCTTGGCCTCAGTTCATTACTCCCTGTTTGTGTCCACTTCCCCTTTCCCCCATTTCCAGTGCCATCCTTTATATATTGTATATTTGTTTTTCATGCCACTGTTTAGGTAGTCTTTGTTATCATAGTAGTTGTCGTTCGCATGGTAGTCTTCTTAGTGGTAGTGTTATGTGTTGGGTGGGTGGTATTTGCATTTCTGTTTGTTGTATTCGTACAGTTGGCTTTATTTGTTTTAGTGGTGGTTCATCCAGTAGTAGTTGTAGTAGTGTTCATCGTTCACAGTAAGGTATTGTATGTTGATTATTTCATTTGTTTACTTTTCACATTGTTGTGTGTACTGTGTGCTTCGCTGTACTGTTCCTGTTGCTTTGCCATTCATTTGTTTCATAATACATTCCAGTTTTTACTGTTTACTGTGTCCTGTGTCATTCTTGGGTGCTGGGGTTTTCACTTGGTATGTACTGTTCCTTGGTTCTCACTCATGGGCCTGGTTGTTCCTTGCCATTCACGTGCATATGTGTCATATACTGGGTTTTGCACTGCGGTCTGCACCTGGGACCTCGTTCCAGACTGTGTTTCATTGCATGTGTCCCAGGGTCAGGCTGTTTCACCTGTACACTGCGTTCCACTGAGTGTTTGCGCTGCCTGCCTGGGTGCTATATTCAGTGCTGTCATTTCTGGGCAATGTTTGCCCCGCACTCCTAGCCCTGTTTGCCCGGCTTCCTTTGCTTGCTGTATTCAGCTGGTTTTGCACCGAGCTATTCCTTTTAAATATAGCTTGCTTTCTGCTCCAGGCTAAATTTGCCCGTTGGGCAGTGCTAACTTAGCCCCACGGCAGGATTTTGAATATCTGGCCCAAAGTCTCCTAAGTCTCAACCACTTCTGCGTATAACCTTTCTCCTGTCCTAACCCCCCCACCTAGGAGCCTCCCCTGTGCATCCTGTATTCCTTACCCTCCAGTGCTCCCCTCGATAGCTAATCATGCACCCTGCCTCATCCCTCCTTCTCATATGCACTATCTCATATTTTCTCTTCTCCTCCTCCTCCCCCTCATCCTCCCTTCTTCCCCCCCTTGGTTATTTGTACCCCTCCAACCCTCCTGCTCCTTCTGCACCCCATCTCCTGCAACACCATCTCACTCGCTCCTTGCTCACTCTGAAGTCTTCTTCCATTTCTTCCTTCCATATGATCTCTACCAGTTTTTTACCTCCCCACATATGCTGCTGCTGTACTCTAATTCGCTGCTGTGGATGCACACCCTTTGCCCCCAATGCTATCAGAGGCCACAAGCTCCTGGCTACCTTCTCGGTCCTCTTTCTCCTGTTGCTAATCACGGGGGACATTGAGCTGAACCCTGGCCCCCTTCAGCTGAGCAGCAACCAAGCTCCCACAAAGGCCTAAAAATCATGCACATCAACATTAGGAGTCTAGTTGCAAAACTGGACCTATGCCTCTCAGAAACCTGGCTATCAGCCAAAACCCCTGACTCATCCCTCTCCTTCCCAGGCTACCACATTATCTGGCAAGACAGGGGAAAGAGAGGTGGTGGTTTCACAATGATCATAAGACAGCACCTCTCCCATTCTCAAATAAAAAAGGAGTCCTGTCTCGGGTCCCATGAGCTGATTCTAACCAAATTCTCCCTTCCCCACACTCTTCCCACCTTCATTGGGGTAGTCTATGCCTCACCTCAGCTCGGCCAAGATGATCTTGCTGCATGCATCTCTGCCCTCCACCCTTTAGCACACTCTGGCGAACTACTGCTACTTGGTGACTATAACCTTGATTGGCTGTCCCCATCTTCTAAGCCCACCACCACAAAATTCGCGTCCCTCAATTTCACGCAGCTAATCACAGAACCAACCCACTACAACTCCCACTCCTCTAACCACTCCCTCATAGATTGGGTACTGTCATCCCATCCTCACTGTATATCATCAGCCAGAGTACTGGACCCCGCCTTAAGTGATCACTGTGTCACCTTTTGCAACAGAAAAACACACCTAGCCAAATCCACTCCTAAATATATGGAATTATGCCCTCTAAACTCGCTAGACACTAATTCCCTCCTTTCTGACCTACATAACGCCAGTTGGGCCCAGTCTACTCTGCTGTAAATGTCGACACTGCCCTAGCCCAATTCACTAACATTTTCAACCACGTCTGGGATTTCCATGCCCCCCTGAGGAAAGCCAGAGTCAAGAAACATCACCACCCCTGGATTACCGCCCCTATTATAGCCCTCTGCAAAGCCCAGGACAAGGCATGGTCCACCTTTAAAGCCTCCCCAACCCCACACACAAGACAAGCATATAACTCTATTAGAAATGCTTGCACCAAGGCCATTCGGAGCACAAAGGCTGATTACTTCAAGCACCAGCTCAGCGTAGCTCACCACTCTTCCTTCTGGAACATAATACATTCCTTGGTCAATCCACCTCTCCACCCCCAATCTAACATCCCTACTCTAAAGCACAACAGCTTGGAAATAACAGATTCCATTCAAGTTGTAGATATCCTCAACACTTTCTTCACTACTTGCTCCTCCCCTGACCCATCCATGCCACCCCCTTCTGCTGCTACACCCCCATGGCACATGCCTAACAATGCATTCCTTCTAGCTCCAGCCTCCACGAATGAAGTACTGCTTGCCCTCCTATCCCTCAATATCAAATCTAGCCCAAATGGCTTGCATCCCAGTCTCCTGCATCTTTCAGCCCCTGCCGTTGCCCTCCCCCTAACCTTTATTTTAAATTTGTCCTTCACCTCATGCTCAGTTCCAAAATCTTGGAAATCAGCTTGTGTCATCCCTCTCCACAAAGGTGGTGACCCCTCCTCACCTGGGAATTACCGCCCCATCTCCCTCCTCCCTGCTCTGTCCAAACTGCAGAATTGCCTAGTACAATCCAAACTGACTTGAGTTCCTTACCGCCACCAACTTCCTATCCCCCCTTCCAGTATTGCTTCAGAAAAAAAATTCCACCATATTCTCCCTTCTCCATGTCACTGGTCACAGTCAAGCAGCTGCTGACAAAGGCCACCTCACTTCCGCAGACTTCATCGACCTGACCAAACCTTCGATTCGGTGTCCCACCCTCTTCTCCTGGATGCACTCGAGGGAGCGGGGCTTGCCCCATTGGCCATACAATGGTTCAACTCATTTCTCACCGACAGGCACTAGTCTGTCAAAATCACCAACTCCTCCTCCCCCTCCCTCCCTATCCTAGCAGGCATCCCCCAGAACTCCATACTTGGTCCCATCTTGTTTTCTATCTTCATAAATAACCTCCCATCAGCCTTTACGCATATTGACTTTAAAACTACCAAACTACGCCTGAAACTGGGTACCCTCTACTGAAATCAGGACCCTCTCCCTACCCCTGTCCATTGGGAACTTCTCACAAAAGTGATCATGCCAGTTTTTGACTACGCTGACATTGTATACAGCACTGCCCCCTCCACCACACTCTCTCATCTTGACTCACTCTACTGTACCTTCTGTCGCTTCACCTCAAACTCTCCCTTCAGAACTCACCACTGTTCTCTACTCTCCTGCCTTGACCTTCCCCTTCTCTCTCTCTCTCATAGGTGCCTCACCCACTCTTTAGCCTTCATCTCCAAATTCTGGTTCAACCTGCTCCCCTCTTACTTCGCCACCCTCCTCTCCCCTGCCCCATCCCCGACTTACTCCGTATGCACTAGGGATTCCTGCTCCTTCTGTCTTCCATCTCCATCTTCCAACATGGGTAAATCTTCCTTCACCTATCGTTTACCCTATATATGGAACTCTCAGTCTCCTCTTCTATGCAACTCTCCCTCTCCCTCCTCTATTAAATTATTACTGCGTCTCCTGCTCTTCCCTAGTTGCTCTCACAATAACGCGTAGCACTTTTATTTTTACACCTTGTAGCACCTAAATCTGCTCTAAACCATTGCCTAATTGTATGCTGTATTACCAATCATGTATATTTTTATTATGTTTTATTGTGTTTTCTATTGTGTAACTCTGTAATTGTACTCCTTGTTCTCATGTTCTCTGTCTCCCGAGTCGCACCTGGAAATGAGCCTTGGCTTAGTGTGCCTTTCCCAGTCACCAAATGTTTAAATAATAAAAAAAAAGATAGTACAGGCCATTAAGGGATTAAATAAATATATAATAATGTATGGGGAAGTGTGGTTAACGAGGATTTTATGCACACCCAAGGTGTGTGATGCCCCATAAACTCTGAGGGCGAAGCCTGAGGGGTTTATCTGGGCATCACATACTGAGGTTGTGCATAAAATCTAAGTTCGCCATCTACCCCATGTTTTATTTTTTTATATTTACTGGTTCTGAGATGCTGAAATGTGGAGCTGTTATTACTGCATTTTCTTTTGATCGTGGTTTTTGTGCTCTCACTTTAAAACCCCTAGTGGGATAGACTGCTCTTGTGTCACTGTGGGAGGGGGGGAGAGAAAACCACTAAACCACCTGCAGCTCTTATTTTCTTTCTGTGTCACGCTGTGCTCTCATCAGCTCAGTCTTAATGTAACCAGTCACAGTTCATATACAGTGTGCTTCCTCACTTCCATTCAGCTTCTGACCCTATCAAGCAACAAGAAAATCTAGAACATAAGTATAACTCCTGAAACAGTGATTAAAGTAAAAAAAAAAAAAGTTTAACAAAAAATAAAAAAAAAGGCCGTTTTCCCATTTTTTATGCTGTTTGCTTCTCTCTTCAGGAATTAAAAAAACGGAGCATGATCTGCACAGCTGTGAGTAAACTGAACCAGAGTAAAATCATCAACATTTTTCACTTGCCTTTCTTTGTCATGAGCTCCATGCACCAGCAGTTTTTGCTATTCCATTTCACAGTAGGAATCATGATGGGCTTGGTATTTTTTTACTGTTTTCTTGTGAGAAGTTTCTTTTTTAATGTTCTCTTTTCCCCCCTCTCCTCGGCCTATGTTCAGGAAGGATTTAACCCCATCCCCGGCGTCAACCGGCTAACACCAACCATCTTCCCCCCGGGCATGCCCCCCCCCCAGGAAAGGTCGTCGGGGGTACCTGAAGCCACCACCGAAGACCAGATCCAGTTCTGGTTGGCAGTCCTGCTATTGGGATCTGCAAACCCCCTCCTTCATCTAGCCAGGAGATCCTTTTTCCATTATTTTTCTCCATCGGGGCAGGGCATGCAGTGACAACAGTGATGTGCTGCGAACACTCCCATGCACGTCCCATTGGGTGTCTGCCCCGCCTCTGCCCACCATGGACAGCATCAGTGTGCCAACCCCAAGCCTCTGCTAGGGGCCAGGCAAGCACTGACAGCTGATCACCCCCCTCCCCAGAGAAGGAGAGCTGTACCCAGTGCACTTGATCCTTCTCCACCCTGGCCGACCCTCAGCGACCCGCTCGCACCATGAACATGGGTCACCGGCATGGCAGGAGGAAAGGCAGAATGCCTCAGCCTTCCATGCTACTGGGCTGGCTATTGTCAGAGTTTTATTACAAAATTGTGCCCAGCTTTCATTTCACTGCCGAGAAGCCTGTCATTCGCGTTGGTGGCTTTCCTGAGGGAGTGGGAGCAAACAGCCAGTGCAAGAACAGAGGACAGGTGCTTGGGTGCAGTGAAAGTTGTTTTTAGAAAGGTGGTTTATGGAACTCCATAAATTAACAAGTGTGAATTATGGAGTTTGTGAGGTACTGCCAGCGGTGGCTAATTGACCCTAACAAGTAAATATAGTAATATAAAAACTGGTCAGCAATTTTTTTCTAAGGCTGACTGAGTTGATATTTGCTGTGCTAACCCATGGGTTATTACGCTGAACAAGCACTCTGTCAAACTCTGCTCCCTCATTTGCTCTCATCCTCTGTATGGGCGGACAGAACACTTCCTCAAACATAGCGACTCCAAATCTCCATTAGCAAGGAGCCACCACAACAACAATCGTCTCTCCTTATTTTAAATTTTTTTTAATCTATCTAGTTGATCCTACCTTTCACATTTAAAAAACTTGATCCTGCTGTTCGTCCGCTTTGGGACATTGTGGGTATGAGCAGCAATAGGGCTATGGCTTCACTAACTATAACACTAGCGCAATCAGTACTGCAAACTCTAAGTAAAAAAAAACAAACAGTAAAACCAAAAAGAAACACGAAAAACCTCAACCTGAAAAGGGAGGGAGGGAGATAGAGACTGTGTGTGTGTGTGTGTGTGTGTGTGTGTGTGTGTGTGTCTATGACACATGGTCACAGAACTCGGACGGGAAAAAAATTGCTGACTAGCAATTATATAAAATAAAAGATGGGGAAGTGTGCATATGAGAATTGAATGCACACCCTTGGTGTGGGATGCTTCAATAAACCCCTCAGGCTTCACCCTCGAGGTTTATGTAGCATCCCACACCATGGGTGTGCATTAAATTCTCATATCACACACTTCCCCATCCTTTATTCCATATATATGTTTGCACAGCATTCTGATTCATACCTGCAAATGAAGGGAGGTGGACATGATGGACCTAGAGTTCCTTCTGACTTTAAGTCGCACCTGGAAATGAGCCTTGACTCAGTGTGTCTTTCCAAGTTACCAATTTTCAAATAAATAAATCTGTTTCCCCCTCCCCCTGGGTTGCACCTGGAAATGAGCCTCAGCTCAGTATGCCTTTCCCAGTTACCAATTTTCAAATAAAAATGAATGTTACTATGTTATCATAGCTTAATTCTTATAGCACAGAGCTGTGAAACTGCAGACATATGTTTCAGTCCCACCTCTGCCACTTATTCATGTGTCCTTCAGCTAGTCACCTAGACTATATGTACCTAATGAATCAGCTGTGTGTGCTTAGCCACCCTGTTGTCATCTAAAGGCTGCTTTTACTGTTTGTGGTTTAGGTGCATTGGACACTGTGTGTATGAAAGGTACTATTGTATGTTAGACCAAATTACCTCCTTCTTCCTTTGGCCATTTAGAGGAGCACTACACCTTCACATAATGTAAACTGTATCTGTTAACTTGTCACTAGTCAACTCTTTTTCTACAGCTGTTCAGAATGTAAACTTTTGTTCTAAGGGTGTGAATACAGTTCATGACTGATACACTGGCAGTCTTCTGGAAGAGAGCGGAGTCATCATAATGTCTTCAAGCTAAGCTCTATCCACCACCTGGGTGGTATATCCTCTGGCTCCACCCCGTGACATCAGATCTTTCGTTCCACTGGAAGGGACAGTTCAGTTCATACTTTTTTTTCTTCAGTCATTTAGACCATTAGAGAAACTAAATAAATACATACAGTGGCCCAGATATTCAGACTGAACCGGGCAATGGCGCGAGTGGGGGCGCAGTGTAACCAAGCTGCACTGGGGCCAGTACAGGGTGATAGTCGAAGGAGATGTACCATTGCACATCACCACTGAATATGGCAGAGAATGCACATAGCGCAAGAAGAATGTGCCGGTGCATCCCCCAGATGGGGGGGGGGAATGGGAATGTTCCAGCGCAAGTGTGGTTGCGCTGTGCACATCACCTGCGATATTCAGATGTGGGCATGCAAATAGAGCCATAATATATGCATGGTGCAAGTGGGGCTATTTGCATGTCATTATGGCCTCATTTGCATGCGATGTGTAGAACATGCTGGCGAAATGCACCTGGGGCCCTGCATAGCCACCTGCAACATGACAGGAATCCCTGGTAATCTAGTGGTATCCCCCCTCCCTCCCATAAATTCAACCGTGGGCAACTGTTAAATATAGAATCCCTGGCAGTGTAGCGGTATCCCCCTCCCTCCATAAACCTGATCGTGGGCAATTGTTTAATACATAATCCCTGGTGGTGTAGTGGTATCCCCCTCCCTCTCTGTGCCTGAGCGCGGGCAATTGGTATAATAATATCCCTGGAGGTCCAGTGGTACCCCCACCCACAAAGGCACCCCAGTCCACCCAGCTCCCCTCCCCTCCCCCATCATTGGTGGGTGGCAGCATATTGTACCAGGTGTATTACTGGCACAACCCATTTGAATATCCTGGCCAGAATATAAAAAAACAGCACTTATATTCAGTACATTTATATTATAAAAATAGCCCAGCACATCCTTAAGTTACATCCATTTGCACTAAAAACAATGTAGAATCTGAAGTTACACAGATCCAGCACTATAGTAGGCACTGGAGATTATTATGAGGCTGGTGATTACAATTATATGATCAGGAGAATAACAATGCAAGTTTTTGTCTTTCCAATTTCTGTGACAGCATTTAAAAAGTTTATATTCCTCTGGAGATACAATATTCATCCTCAGTTGTCATAAATACAGCAAGCATTTCCCTGCTCTGTAAATTATAGTCTTGAGTAAATTGGCCCAACCAGCGGTTCCTCATAATTTCATAACAGAAGCACTATATGTATTAAATTGTCTGTCCCTCTGCTCCCATGATTACACAGTTTATCTTTGAAATCCCTAAGTTTACTGTATCATGCAGGCCTAGCTCTAATTTCTTTTTTCACCACTACCTGAGCCAAATTTTTTTTGCTCCAGTTTGATTTAACTGTTGCCGGTATATGATATGGTTTCACAGTCCATTTCTCAAATGCTTTGTGAAATGATAATTCAGCGTCTTGTGGTCCCCTCAGTTCATATCATTATATTCAGTGTCTCTGTGTTCAGACAGTTCCTTAGACAAGTCTTAATGAGATTTTGCTTGCTGAATCCCTGTCTGCAATCAACAGTTGACACTGGCATTGCTATGAAAACAGATGCAAGAATTCACAAACGGGGTAAACCCCTTCCCCCTTCTGTGATTATCAATGTGCACACATCTGTGACAGTTTTCAGTTATGTTGTTTCTTTTCCATCAGTGTCGTGAAGTGGCTGTACTCCTGTCTGGGTGTTTTTTCAAATCCTGATTGAACTGCCAGGGTGAACTCCCTTCTGATAAAGTGCTGGCAAATATGTCTGAAAACTGAAGATGAAGAAGAAAAAGCTGCAGTATCATCATCAGATGAAGAAGAATCGTGAGAATCATGACGTGATGAAGAAGAATGATCTAGCAAGATGAACTTTGCCATGAAAACCTCATTAAGACCCCTCAGAACTTTTGAACTGTCTGTGTCACTGAACCTTTTATTGAACAAGGTAAGCTTCTGAACAAATGATCAATATGCCAAGGTGGCTTCTGTCCTTTGCTTGTCACGGTCTTTCAGTATGTTACCAGGACACTCAAATTCAGATCCAGCTTCCCGTGGTGTGCAGCCTCTCAGCCTTGTAATGGACACGACACGCCGGTCCTTGCTTCGAGTTCAGGAAGTTTCTGAACAGTGATGGCCATCATGTCATGCATTTTGCCAAAATGGAAGTCTTTTTGCTGGAAAGCCCTATTCATAAATCCAAGCTGGTGGAAAACACCAGAATGAAAATGAGAAACAGAGAAATTTATATGTGGAGATTGATTTTAGCAAGACATTGGTTTTGGCTCTATTAATCGCAGCAAGCATGCTTAGCAGATTAAAATAATTCACCAGTAATGCATCAACTGCTCCTTCAAATTATAGCCATCTTTTGTGGGAAATTCTTGTTACATTTTCAGTGTTTCTCATTCAGAACACTCTGAATCTCTTTAAAGGCATTAGAGTTTTTGGTAAATTAAAAGAAAATGTGTAAATGCTGTCAAGCAGCACCTGGTACTGTATTTCACTAGATAAGGGATGCTGTCAGCAGCATCCACTGCAACTAGTGCCATTATTTGTGAAATGCAGTGACATGACAAGATACCTAGATATATGTCCTTTAGTCTAGTGACCAATCCAGACTTAACCCCAGATTGCAGCCCCATATGTGGCATCACCACACATGTTGAGATCTATGTAGCATTTCTCTTTAAAAATATTTAAAAGTTGATTCATGATAACCTCTGCCGTAGCACCAGGGAGTTGCGTCAGAGACAAAAAATGTGTTTCAGACAACCTAGAATTCATATTTATAAATCACACCTGTACACAATAAGATTTTGCGCCACTGCAATATCAGTTGATTCATCTAGTGGTATGCTAAAATAGGGACTGTTTCAGTTTCTCAATGATATCACCCTGCATCACAGAAGCAATTGCTGACTGGAAATCTCTAACTGAAAAGTGGCGACTGTAGTTGGTGTGTGAATGCACTTTCAGAGTTTTGAGGTCTTCAACGCCATGTGAAAAGCACAGTTGATTTATCTCTGAGACAACTGCACTTGGGAAACTCAGTTTTGTAGCGGTCACATTTTTAGAGCAGATATTATTGCTGCGTCTGATTTTCTCGCAGCATTAATCTGCCCTTGATGTAATTGTTTTGCCAATACTCGTCATTCTTTGGCTGAAATATGGCCTTTGATGTTTTGTGATTAGTGATGCTTTCTGCGGCCTATTGTGAATGAATTTGCTAATTCTGCATCTAAATAAATTTGGCAGTACATTATTCATTCTTTTGCTTTATAAAATGTGTTCTGAAAATCCTATATTCTGATTCCTCAAAATAGATCACCTGACCATAGAATAATTCTCAAGAAACACACAGTTGGGTTTCCCAGACTACAAAATCCTGACAGCAATGTAAAGTGACGTAGTCAAATCACGCCACCAGAGAGACATGTAAAAAACTACAACTACAGCATCCTCATTAGGACAATCCTTCTAGTGGAGAACTACAACTATGGCATCCTCAGTAGGACAAACAAATTAGACGGAAGAACTAGTTTATTACAAATGTATGTTGTTAGTGTTTTTTATATTTATTTAGGTACACGTCTAAAATAAAGTTGCCCATTTTATAAGTGAACTAATCTCACTCCAGGGCATGGGTTTACTGAGAATTAATCCATGCCTGGGTGGTTGAAGTCACTTGGCCTGTGGCCCCATGCCTAACAACCCTCCCCTCCCCACGTGGATTAACCCTTAGTAAACCCATGCCCTGTCATGGGTTAATCCTTACTTGTTCCTCAACAATGGTCTGTCGCACTTCCAGAGTGGTCTGAATGATCTGCCATGATGAACACCAAATTTTGAATCTGATTCAGAAGAACCAAGAACTGTCGAATCCCCTAGTTGCCTGTTTTTCAATTCACTGCTTTTCTCAGTTGGTTTAGAGTCATTGTTCTGTGTAGTTTCTGAAGTTGTGGTGGAGTGAACCTGGCCAGAAATAATTTTGAGAGAGGCAACACTTTTGGAACGAATCTGGTCAGTTGTTACTTTAAGACACGCAATACTTTTAGAAGGAGCAGATGCACTGGCATGGGATACTTCAAGAGATGCTACAGTTTTTGAAGCAGTGGTTGATGTACAATGCTGGTCAGATGTAATTTCTAATGACATTATGGTTTTTGTCACAGATGGGGCAGCATACAGTTCCAGAAATGTAGCAGTGGACACAGTGCATGAATGTGGAGGAGCAGAGTTAGTTGAGGGCCATTCATCGTGTTGTTTATTCTTTTCTGTGCTTGGTGTACTAGATTTATTTGTACCACCTGTCATGTAAATATTGAGTGATTTTATTGTTTGATTCATATTTGAGCTGCACAAACTGTGTTTTTCTTCTGTGGCCCATGATGAAGAAGAAGAAGAATCAGCATTTATATAGCGCTTTTCATACATAGTATCCCAAAGCACTTTACAAGCAATGCTAGACTGGTAGTGAAGTGACTGAATGTGTGGTGGCGGCCATATCACACATCATCACCCACACACAGCCTGGATAATTGCATGAACCATTTTATGGGAAGGGGAATGTTGGCCAGGACACTGGGAATATTTCCTGCTCTTTGCGAAGAGTGCCCTGGGTTCTTTTACTTCCACCTGGACACCCACCAGGACGACACCAGGATGGGCAGAAGGGACCTCGGTTTAACATGTCATCCAAAGGATGGCACACCCCAGCAGTACAGCACCCCCCAATATTGCACTCAGATGCCAGTGATTTTTAGGTGCAAGTTCAATCCCAGTGTGGGACGAGAACCCACGACCTTCTGGTCCAGAGGCAGATGTGCTACGAACTAAGTCACGCTGACACCATGATGACATGATGTTACTAATAAAATTTTACCTGAACAAAAATGAGTCTTTTTTTTGTCTATCTTAGGGTAAACTCTCTCAGATTCGAGAGTTGTGTTGGTATCAGCAGAGCAGCGGAGGACACAGGTTCAACAAAGTACAGACACAGCACAAGTGCTTGAGTAGTTCAGCTAAGGCCACTAGGACTCACAGTAGTCCCTATTTTTGTTTTATTTCATACTGCACTTGCAGTTAAGTACGGACGCAGCACAAGTGTTGTAGTGACTCAGCCAAGAGGACAAGGACTCACAGTTGTCCTTAATTTTTTTTTATTTCAAACTGCTCTTGCAGTTAAGTATACACACAGTACAAGTGCTTGAGGTCTCAGCCAAGACCACCAAGACCCACAGTAGTCCCTAAATTTTAGTGCTTGAGTGGCTCAGCCAAGACCACAAGAACTCATAGTAGTCCCTCATTTTTTTTTTCCACACTGCACTTGCAGTTCATTATTTGAAGTACACAGTAGGCAGATCCCCTCCTGTTGATGTTGTACTGTGGTTCAGGCAAGACCACTACTACTAACCCCGTTTTAAAAAAATTTGGGGGGGGGCGGGGAGCAGCAGAAGCCACTTTAAAAGAAACTGTTCCCAGCAGTCACTGATTGCCTGCTCCTTTCCCACCCTCCTTTGCCAGGCACCCCTTACAGCAGTTTGCTGTTTGCCCTAATCAGTCATTGACAGCCTGCTCCTTTCCCACCTTCACTCCTTTGCCAGACAACCCTCTTACAACACTCGTTGCTGTTAATACACAGAGTGCCCTTTCAATTTAATTATGAAATCTTTTTTTTTTCTTTTCTGCTGTGTCAGATTGGGAGCTCCCATTGAGCACCTGGAGTTAATCTCCATCCTCTATGACTGTCTGCTGCACACTGATGCATGCTTCAGTGTAAGCAGCTACCTAAGACTCTCCCGTGGACTCCTGACTGACTCCTGGCACTACCAATCACAGAAGACCCTGAACTGCACTGGCTTTCAAGTGGTGGGCATCAGGTGACTGGTTACCAGGTGCCGTTTGGGCTATTTTCAGCAGTCCATCATGTGAGTGCTCTTTGATGACCCACGTGACCCATGTGGCACTGCGTCAGTCAGTGAGCCACCGATCAGTTAGAGGAGCTGCCTCTGAAGTAAATGTTTAGGTGTGCTATGGGACTGGGAGGGAGCTGCGCATGTGTGGTAGTCAGGGAATGCACAGCTGCCAGGGACTGAGTAGCAGAGTCATGCTAGGGTTTTGTTTTTTTCTAGTATCATCAAACGATGTCAATTCAAAATTTAAATCGTCACTGACCAAAAAAAAGTCTTAATTTGTGCTGAAGGCGAGCACCAGCGTGACACCTGTCATGAATTTAGTGCATTACTAGGAAAAGTTTCAAATCTAAAGTTCATGAATAACTTCCTTTTTTAGAATCTGTGATAACATGAAGATAATATTTGAAGTTGTGTCTAATATCATTGGCTACCAACCAGGAAGAATAACGTGAAATCTTAATAATTTCTTGTTCCCTATGAACCTGCACACCCTGGACTGTCTTGCTAATATAGTTCTTATATTTTAAACTAATTTTGATATTTTTCCTACAGTAATCCCATAAATATTTAAAATGAAAGCCGTGAAGCAATTTTTAAGTTTTTTCAACCAGACCGATTGTGAACACCCAATGTACTCCCATTTTATTTTTTATTCAAGATACTGCTTTAGGAGACTCTCTGTACTCATACTCGATAAAGTTATCCAATAATTATTTTTTCTGATAAGTGATAATGTCAAAATACTAGAGCATCCCAATTCATCTGTAAGATATGTTGCTGGGCCACACCCAATAATGAGTGCCAAGAACTGATTCACTGGCTTAAACAAGATATCGTAAAGAACTGATTCACTGACTTATCCAAGATATCATTAAGTTTATCTGCCCAAAATTCTGCCCCTTATTTATATTCTATATAATGCCCTGAACTTCGTACTCTGCTGTTACAGCCATCAAGGTAGAAGAGGAGGAGGAGTAGCTCTCTATGTAAGGGACGGGATCAAAGCAATGGAGCTAAAGGGTAAACAGGGAGGAGAGGAGGCACTGTGGGTCACCCTGGAGACTGGAAATGGCTCCACAATCTGCACAGGGGTTATATACAGACCCCCCATCTCAGGGGAGGAAATGGACAAGGAAATGATAGAAGGCAGTCTTAGGATGGCAGAGAAAGGGGAGAGGTTGCTGATGGGGGACCTGAATACACCAGATGTTAACTGGAGCACCTTTGCTGCAGCCACATCCAAGAGCAGAGCCATTCTTGATGCCCTACAGGGGGCATGCCTCAGACAGCTAGTGTTGGAACCCACTCAGGAGGGAGCGATCTTAGACCTGGTACTCTCAAATGGGGATGGAGAGAGGATCTCAGATCCAGAAGTGGGTAGCCATCTGGGAACAAGTGACCACCAGTGTGTTTCACAATAAACTCAGCTGTATAGTCAAGCCATACAAAAGTGAAGGTACTGGACTTCAGGAGGGCTGATTTTGTCAAAATGGGAGAGTGCCTCAGAAAAGCACTAGCAAACAGGCAAGAAGGAGGGGTGGAGCAACAATGGGAAAACATCAAAACTACCATCACATAGGCAACAAGCCTTTGTGTGAAGCAAATAAATCAAAACAAAGGAAAAAAAAACACTATGGTTCTCACAAGAGGTGGTGGGGAAGATTAGAGAGAAAAAAATAGCATTCAGGAAGTATAAGAAAACACAGAAGAAGCAGGACAGAGAACTGTACCAGTTAAAGCAGAAGGAAGCAGGGAAGGCAGTCAGAATAGCAGAGTCCCAAACCAAAGAAAAGATAGCGAATTTGGTTAAGAAGGGGGATAAAACCTATTATAGGTCCATTAGGGAATGAAGAAAGACAAAGAGAGGGATATGGAGGCTGAATAAAGAGGAGGGTGGGTGGGCAGAGAGGGACAGTTAAAAAGCAGGGATACTGAATGAATACTTCTGCTCAGTATTCACAAAAGAAGAGGAGGGGAAGGTACGTAATCCAGTCAGTAGAAGCACTCTGGATGGGGGGGGGGGTCGATATCAGTCCTTTCACAGAAGAAAGGGTTCTGAAAGAACTCCTAAAATGGAAAGTGAACAAAGCAATGGAGCCTGAAGAGATTCACCCCAGAATTCTAAAAGTAGTAACACCACTGACTACCCTTTTTAACAAATCATGGGAGGATGGTGTGGTACCTGAGGACTGGAGGAAGACAGATCTGATTCCCCTTCATGAAAGTGGGAGCAAGACAGAGGCAGGAAACTACAGACCTGTCAGTTTGACCTCAGTGGTAGGGAAAATGATGGGATCACTTCTGGAGGAAAGAATTGTTGAGTGCCTAGAGGCCAGTGAGGCACAGGACCCAAGGCAGCATGGCTTCAGAGCGGGAAGGTCATGTTAGATGAATCTAATCAATTTCTTTGACTGGGTGACCAAAGTAGTAGATCAGGGAGGGGCTGTGGACATGGCCTACCTAGACTTTAGCAAGGTATTTGACAGTCTCACACAAAAGATTAATAAACAAATTAGCCAGCCTGGGAGTGGGTCCCAAGGGTGACAGCCTGGGTAAAACATTGACTGGACAACAGAACACAGAGGGTAATAGTAAACAAAGTCCACTCCAAAGAAAGTGGGGTTACTAGTGGAGTACCACGGGGTTCAGTACTGGGTCTGGTCCTTTTTAATGTCTTTATAAGTAACATTGCAGAGGGGCTGGAAGGAAAAGTATGTCTCTTTACAGATGACACAAAGATCTGCAACAGGGTTGCTACACAAGGTGGGGTGGAAAGGATGAGAAGGGACTTGGCAAGGTTGGAGGAATGGTCAAATGTATGGCAGCTTAGATTCAATGCAAAGAAGTGCAAAGTAATGCACCTGGGAAACAAAAACCCATGGGAAGAGTACACAATGGGGGGGATGAGATACTGACAACAACAAAAATGGAAAGGGACCTGAGGGTAGTTATATCAGATGACTTAAAAGTGGGCAAGCAATGTGAGAAGGCAATAAGGAAGGCTGGGGGATACTGGGATGCACAGGGAGAGGCATCACCAGTAGAAAACAGTAAGCTGTTATCCCTCTGTACAGACAGTTGGTGAGACCCCATCTGGAGTACTTTGTGCAGTTCAGGAGACCCCATCTCTGCAAAGACATAGACAGGGTGGAGGCTGTCCAGAGGAGGGCAACCAAAATGGTGAAGGGTCTGCACCAGAAGACGTATGAAGAGAGACTAAAGGAGCTTAATATATATACCCTCGAGGAAAGGAGGGAAAGAGGGGACATGATAGAAACTTTCAAGTACCTCAAGGGAATCAACAAAGTCCAAGAGGGTAGCATCTTTCAGAAAAAGAGATGTGCAAGAACAAGGGGACACCATTTGAAGGTAATGGAGGGATGGCTCAGAAGTAATGTGAGAAAGTATTTTTTCATGGAGAGGGTTGTGGATGCATAGAACAACCTTCCTGAGGAGGTTGTGGAGTCAAAAACAGTGTGGGAATTCAAGAATGCATGGAACAGACATAAGGCAATTCTAGTGGGGGGTAGGAGGAAGTAGGCTGTTGGTTAACTAGGAGCTGCAGCTTATCCATTAGGTTGGGAAATGGGCAGACTAGGTGGGCCAAGCGGTCCTTATCTGCCATCAAATTCTATGTTTCTATGTTAAGGCTGGTGCTACCGAATAACTTCCCAAGCTATGTCTAAGACCATTAATTGTTTTATTCAGTTTGAGCTCCACATTTTTTAAATGTCTGGTCCATAGACAGCTGAAAACATCACACCCAAATACATATATTCCCGGACCATACCCAGGGTCTCCATCCACACTCTCCATTTGTAACAATTTTTATTAGTCCTAAACCCCATTACCTCACTTTTGTTAGGATTCATTTTAACATTAATTCATCCAGCGTTTTGGTCAGTGTATCCATTTTCCTCTGTAAGCTCTGACTTGATAAAGAGAATAGCACCATGTCATCTGCCTAGTCTAAAACTGGGCACTTTTGAAGTCCAATTTCTAGAGAGTCTGAGAGAGGCTCACCTAGGTTTACAAGCGAATTGATAGAGACACAAAATAACGTGGGAGCTAGAACATAGCCCCGTCTCACTCTGTTAGTAGGGAATGTCCCTGAGAGCTGCTCTCCGGTTCCTACATGAACCCTGGCCCGCGTTTCAGAATACAGATCTCTAATGATACCTATTAGGGCTGGCTCAATGCCCCATTCATACATAATTCCCAAGAGTATATCCTGTACAACTAAATCAAAAGCTGAGTTATAATCTACAAATTCTGCATAGAGTTTTTGAGTCCTTATAAAGACACGTTTTTCCAACAGATGATGGAAGGTAAAACAGTTATCTATGGTACTCCTGCCAGCATGAAGGCCAGATTGAAACTATGATAACCCACACAAGTTCTCTATTTGTAACAATAACCTACTAAGTAGTACTTTTGAAAACATTTTCAACATAATATCCAGAAGGCTTGTAGGTCTATACATTCCAGGATCACTTCTATCCCCTTGTTTGTAAATTGGGACTATTTCCACTCCCCTACAGGAGTTTGGAATATATTTCTCCTTGATTCACTTAATAAAGAATTTTGTCAGAATAGGGCTCTAGATAACTTCCAAACATTTGTACAAATTGGCAGGTATGCCACCAGAACCCGTAGCTTTCTTATATTTTAATTCTTGAATGACCAGGTAAACTTCGGTAACAGAGAATGGCTTAAAGGCATCTTTATCCTCAATAAGATTTAAGGGGCTTACCAGAAATACTTAACTTCTTTCTTCATAAAAAAAATCTGGAAGTGAGAAATCCATTTTTCTATTGGTATGTTATTATTGATATCATTGCTAAAATTAATAAAAGCCTTGGCTACCAGAAGTCAAAAACATTTTCTGTAATTCTTTTCTATAACAAACAGCATTCTGTTCCACTGATCTTTCTAATATTCTTTCTTTCTTTCTTTCTCCCTCTCTCTCTCTCTTTCAAAAAACATTTATACAATTTCCTACATGGGTGGAAAAATCTACAATTTTCTTTGTTTACGTCAAAATTGCTTGTAATGTTTTTCTCCTGTCTACATTCCTTATTAAACCATCCAATTTGTCCAGAAGACATTTTCTTTACTGTTGTTAAATAACAGTGGTCTGATAGTCTCAAAAGCCTCTCTGAGTAAGTTAACATAATCAGTAAGTGAACTGTTCTCCGAGAATGTATTTATCAATAATAATAATAATCTAGTAACAATTTTACCCTCTAATACAACATCCCAAGATATAGGTTTTTGGTTGCTAATACAACTAAAAGGGTGCCGGCCCTTTTTATTTATTTTACTTATTTCAAATAATCGGAAATACACCTTTGAGTCAAGGACTCCTTTGCAAAGGTTCCACATCAGGGATACAGAGGACAACATAGGTAGATACAGAGATAAACATATGTACATAGAAGTATGTTAACTAAGATTGAGATACATAATAGGGCAGGACATGCCCAGTGTCAGAATGTTAATAAAGAAAATAACAGTGCAAAAAAAATTCAAAATAAGGTCTGGGAATCAGACCCATCCTTGAGCACAGTGTGTACTTCACATGGTGGCAGACCACCGAGTGGACAGCGGGAGGAGAAACAGGGAGGAGGTGGAAGGGAGACTAAGGGCAGTCACAGGATGAGCGCATGAGGAGCTGATTTTTGAAGTTGGTTTTGAAAAGGCCTAGCTTGGGTTTAAGAGAGATGGAGGTGGGAAGTTCATTGAGCCATAAGGGAGCCCGATATAGGAAAGCCCTCTGGCCTAGGGAGGTCGTACAGCGGGGAACAGCTAAAAGGGACTTGGTAGTACTTCTAGTGGGCCTGTTCAAAGAGGCCTGCTGGAGAAGTGGGTGAAGCTCTGGTGGGGCAAGATTGAGTAGGATTTTTTTCACCAGGAGACAGGTGTGATATCTGAGTCTCCCGTCACAATTTAGCCATTGGGTAAGCCTATATAAGTCACACATGTGGGTGCATCTGTCACAGCCCATGATCAGATGGCAGGGATTTATTTAACTCTAAAAACTGATTAGCGTTTTGCTCATAAAAGTGCTAAATCTTTGTGAAAATGCATAGCTCTTGCCTCACTGTGTTTAACAAACACAGCACTTCTAGAAAATCTATATGAATACTTTCTGTACAGTTAGTATCATCCCAAGAAAAAAACTGCTAATCAATTATTTAAAACCCTGAGATGGCATGCTTTGTTAAGGGTGATTTTGATGCGGTTTAGAGCAGTCGGGTCCACAGCACCATATATTACTATGCCGTAATCTATTAGAGATAGTACAGAAGAGGATACAGCTAGACAGATGGCTTCTGGGGTTAGACAATGCTTGATTCAGTACAGAAGACCTAGCTGGATGTTGAGAGAGGTAGATAGGAGCTGAATATGTGTGTGTGGAAGGCAAGGGTTGTGTCTAGTGTTATGCCCAGGTATTTAAATGTGCTAACCTGCGCTAGCAGAACACCCAGCAAATTGACTATGGAAAGGGATGATCCAGAGAGAGGGCTCTTGCGGTGGGCAAAAATCATAGTTTTTTTTTTTTTGTGGTCAATGATAAGTCTATGGTCCCAAAACCAGGACTTGGCTTCCGTGAAGTTGTTCTGGAGAGTGTGCTGGAGGGTGAGGGGTTGTGGATGACTGCTGTAAATGACAGCATCATTAGCGTATAAGAGGATTTTACCTGAGCAGGCATTGGGAAATGAGTTAAGAAATAGGCTAAAGAGGAGGGGACTGAGTATGGAGCCCTGTCGGACACCTGAGAGGATGGGGCGGGAGTCAGGGTAGAGCCAATTTTGACACGTTGGGTCCTGCCAGCGAAGTAGTCTGTGAGCCTGGAGGTTGTTTCATTGGAGAGGCCGAGGGCTGGCAGGTAGTGCAGGAGTAAGGCATGATTGACTGTGTCAAAAGTCTTTGTGAGTTCAATACAGATAGAGACGACTATGTGGCCACGGTCGAGGGCATGGTTTATGTAGGAGGTGTACTCTACGAAGACAGTGGTTGTGCTGTGGGCCCTCCTAAAGCCATGCTGTTCTGGGCAAAGGAGATTTTGCTCCAATAAGTAGTTCGAGAGTTGATCAGCTACAATTTTCTCCAATGCTTTTGAGAGTGGAGGAAGTATGGAAATGGGCCTGTAATTATTGGGGGAGGTACTGTCCCCACTTTTCAGGATGGGGGTAATAACAGCCTGTTTCCAAAGAGATGGGAATTGGCTGAGGCAGAGAGATTTGTTAAGGATTTTGTTCAGTGGGTGGATCACTTGATCAAGAGTGAGTCAAATGAGCTTTAAGTCCAAGGTGTCATTACTCTGATGAGACTTGGCCAGGGCTTTGGATAGGTATTCCCTAACTTGATTAGGTGACAGGGTATGAAGCTGAAAGGGTGGTATATTGGTTGGAGGGGATGGGAGGGGTGGCAGCAGGGGGAGGGTCAAAGAAATTTGGGGGGAGGACTTCACTGAGATCTGAGAAGGTATTGTTTAGGATATTTGCTATGGCTCGAGGGTCCCAAGACAGGCTACAGGTACAGGCTCCATCAGCAGATAATTGTGCAGGAGGTGGGGATACAGTCTTCCTGCTGAGTTCTCTGATGTTTTTCTCAGAAGTCCAACCCAGAGCACCAGGAGGAGGTAAGGGCTTCTTTGTAGTGGGCGCCTTGGCCTGGTGGATGGTCCAGGTACACTTGTTTCTAGCATCTCTGAAGAGCTGCCTATCCCTCAAGAGTTGGGTTTCGATGGCAATGTGCCAGAGATTGTCACGGTGTCGTATCATGTCTATAGCTACCTACGTGTATAGTCTTTCATATTGTGCCTCCTCAACTGTACAAATTATTTGTGTTTTGTTGTCCCCTCATTGCCCCTTCCCTTGTTCCCCCAGGTCGCATCTGGAAACGAGTGGTTAGCCGCTCAGTATGCCTGCATGGTTAAACTCTTAAATAAATAAATAAAATAAATAAATAAATGTCTGTTAGGGCTTGAGAGATCCATGGAGTGTCCTGCTTTTTGGCGTAGAATTTTAAGAGGGGGGCAAACATATCACAGGCTTTGTTGAAAGTGAATATAAAATGGTATAGTGCTGTGTCAACGCAATTGGCCTTATCAATCGGGGATCAATCACAAGCCCAGAGGTAGGATTTGAGCCAAGCGAGGGAGCCTTTTCTTAGCCGCCGCTGGAAGAAGGGAGCCAGGAGCAAGCAGGGATTCTTATTTGACCACCAGCAGGCAACTGGAGAGTGGTCACTAAGCGTGTCTGGAAGCACCTTGACCTGTGTGATATTTCTGGGTCTATTTGTGAAAATGGCACAAACCTTTGAAGAACTGTGTGCGTGGCTGTTTGTGCTTGTCTGTGTCTGTAGCTTACTTTTTGAGGACTTAAATGATTTTCTACTTGGAAAAACTACACCATTCTTGCTCACTACATTTGTGAAAGTTTCCTGGACTGGATTTCTGCAAAACATCAACACCAGGTATCTGCATTTTTAGTTTAAAAATCTACTTTTTGGAAGCTATCCCAAGCAAAACATAAGTAAAGCTACTAAGTCTGACAAGCTCAGTGACTCTGGGTCCTGCATGAATCCACGTTTTTGTCTGACCTGCTCCTAAAGGATCTATATGTGGGCTTTTGAACAACCTCTTTGAATAACAAAGGATGCATACAGACAAAAGAATTTCACATCCTGCATATGCACAGGCACAGTTCATCACCTTCAGGAATTCTAACACATTCTGGGACTTTGGACCTTGGCAGTTGATCATTTCTTTTGATTTTTGACTTACCACCAGGTATCAACATTTTCAACTGAAATCAACTTTTAATGTACTTGTCTCTAAGGGCTATCCATCCAACAACTGTTTTGTGCCACTGCTCACCATTATAACTAACCACTGCAGTGAATCCCTCCCCTGGCACATCCACTGATCCACTGTCCTACTTAGTTTCACTGGTGCTGATACGAGCTGTAAAATGTTTCTAATACTCCTTGCGCTTATTGCAGTTGGACCTGAGGTCAGTATCATTGCTCTCTTCCATAACTGGTGCCTTGTAAAAAGCATGTGGTTAATTGAAACAGGAATGACCCTCTTGACAAGGGCTAACCACGAGCACCCAACACGCTCTATATATCCGGATGCCCGAGCATCCAACACCTGCAACTGCACCCCCATTTTCCCACCCCTGACTACAACCACACTGAGGCAACTACAGCCATCCCATAGTAAGCTAAGATGACGCAAGACTCATCACAGTAACTGTCTGCATATCAGCCAGGAAAATCATCCTAATGCTTCTCCTCCTATCCGGGAATGTGCATACCAATCCTGGCCCCCCTGAACTACTTAGGATCTGGAGGATGTAAGACCCATGGACCACGATTCACCGCCATGAATATTTGCAGCATCCCGGTGAAATTCATCCAATTCCAGGCCTAAGTAGCACTCCACAGACCCAACATAATTCGCCTCACTGAGACATGGCTGACAGAGAGGATCAAAACCAATGAAATATCTCTGCCAGGTTACCAAGTTCTCAGGAGTGACAGGAGGGGCAAGAAAGGAGGTGGCTGTCTCATCTACACCAGGGACTTCCTCCTATGTTCAGTCCTCCCCATCTCTGCTATGACTGATGACCATGAACTTCTCATAGCAAAAATTCAGATTGGACAGTTAGGCAAATCCCTAATCATAGCATCAGTCTATCTACCCCCAATGAAAACCAAGGAAGGCCTACCAAAGGTAGGGTGCAGTGGCCACTCTCCCGAAAGATAGCGAGATCATAATAACTGGTTATTTTAACATCAACTGGAAAAGCACTGATGTGACCCCCCAGAGGGATATCATGGCCAACAACTACCTAACACAAATGGTCACTGTAACCACCAGGCAGAACAACAGGACAGGCAACAGTACCCTCCTGGACTGGCTCCTCTCTAACTCTCCCTCTCGGATTTCCAAGGTCTCAGTGCTGCCTGATATCTTAAGCGACCATTCCTCGATCTCCTTCAAGTGGTCCAACAAGTTTTAAAAAAATCCCACCCATCGCAATTGTGATCAGGGTACTGAAGAAGGGACAGCTTGGGCAGCTTAAATCAGCCCTCTCTCTGTTTGACTGGTCCCGCATCGATGCAATGACCGACATTGACAAGGCCCTTAAATACTTCATCGATGGTTTCAATAGCATCTGTGATCATTATGCTCCTCTTAGAAAAAGGAAAGCTTATGGCTATAACAATGGCTGGATCACAGGTGAACTTCTGGCTAAGATGAAGGAAAGGGACATCCTCTGGGAGAAAGTCAGATCCTCCGGAAATAAGCACGACTTCCAATGCTACAGGACTACAGGAAACCACTGTATGAACCTAATTAGGCAGGCCAAAGCCAACTTCCATAAGGAGTAGCTGAACGACTGCTGGGGAGACAGTAGGAGGTTTTGGGATAACATCAAAATCCTTCTAGGGAAGGCCAATCGGAATCACCCACAGCTGATCAACACAAACAGCTCACCTTCAATGGATCCACTCCAAATTGTTGAATCCTTCAACTCTACCTTCACTGACTTGCGTTCAGTCCTCCCCCCGACTATCTACACCCCACCAAAATTACCCCACGTAGCAAGGCACCCTCAAACAACCACCCTGAGTTCTACTTCAAGAGAGTGTCAACAAAGGAGACTGCCAACTAGGTTAGGAGAGTCCTCAGTAAAATCAGAATGGGCAGTGATGGAGTAGACATGAAGCTTCTATCTCTCACTCTGGATGTACTCATCGTGTTCATTACCAAGCTCTTCAACAAATCACTGGCCCTGGCTAAAGTCCTGGCAGTCTGGAAGCAAGCGCTTGTGACCCCGGTTCGTAAGAGCGGCGACAGGTCCTGTATCTCCAACTACAGACCAGTCTCAATCCTCTCCCCACTATCCAAGGCCCTGGAAAAGACTTTTAGATGACAAACTACCTAAGCAAACACCAACTGCAATGTCCAAACCAGCATGGTTATAGGTGGAATCACAGTACCACCATGGCTCTGGTGCAGTTCACTGACTTCGTGCACTGGGCCATGGATAAAGGCAGGTTGGTTGGGTCAATGTTCATTGAGCTAATGAAAGCCTGCAACACCATGAACCACAACATTCTCCTGGCTCAACTTCGAAACCTGGGGGTGGCTGCTAATGCAATATGCTGGTTCCAGAACTACCTGTCTCTAAGGTCCCAGCATGTCAAGATAGGTCAAACCATGTCTGGGTCCAGCGAAGTCTCTCTGGGTGTTCACCAGGGGTCTATCCTGGGACCTCTACTCTTCCACCTTTTTCTTAATCTCCAAGGAGCCTGTGGCTCAAAAATCATTCTTTATGTGGATGATGTGGCCATTCTCTGCAGTGATTCACGTATCGAGTCTCTTCAAGTTGCACTCCAACACTCCTTCTACAAATTATAGGATTGGTTCTGTGAACAAAGGCTTCTGCTCAATTATAAAAAGACTAAAACCATGCTCCTATCCTGCTCCCAGCTCAAGAAAAGGGCTGCCACCCTCTCCATCTCCAACAAGGTCCAAGCACCCCTGGAGCAAGTACACTACTTTAAATACTGGGGGAGTCACCCTTGATGACAACATGTCCTTTGCTCAACATGTGGACTTGGTGGTCAAGGCTATAAAGGCAAAACTGGGACTGCTTTACAGGCACAGGAATCAGCAAACTCCAGCAGCACTCCGCCTTGCTGTTATCAGTTCCATCTTATCAACCATTGACTATGGTCCGGTAGTCTACAGGGCAGCCACTGACACTGTGCTAAAGAGAGTTCATACTGCACTTAACAAGGCCTACAGACTCACCCTGGATGCTGATCACCTCACCTACACCTGCTCCCTATATGACAAGACAAACTGGTTGTCTCTAGGGGGCAGGATAAAATTCCAAACTTGCCTTCTTGGAAAGAAAGCTCTACTGAGCAAGGCACCCTCGAATGTATCTGCCATCATCTCCAAATCAGTTTCAGGTTACAGCACTAGAGGCATGAAGCAGTGGGGTTCTCATGGTACCTTTCCAGCATACCACACTTGGTCAACATGCCTTTTCCTATAGAGTCCCCCTCTGGCTAAATGAGAACCTTGAGCTTACTCAAAATACAGAAAGCCTCTCCCTTTTCAAGTCTGAACTCAAGCACTACCTCACCTCCTGCAACATGTGTGCCTCTTCCCCAAACATGTAGCACAACCCCCCCCCCGGGAACCTGTAGCATGGCACAGCGTGCTCCTCACTCGAAAATAGCATAGGATCCCTCCTCGGGTCTAACTCCCTCTTCTACTCACAGTCTGGCCCCCATGCACCTTGCCCCCTCCTTGCCACCCCACCACTGGTCCCCCTCTCCTTATAGCCCTTCTGTTTTTCCCTCTCCTCCTTCCCCCCAGCCCTTCTATGTACTACTCAACAAAGTCTGTTTTAAGGCTGCGCTCCACTTTCTCATCTGCCCAAACCCCTCCCCCCATATTCCCCATTCTGGGCTTTTTCCAACTACTTTGCTCTGCCCTGGATCAAGCTATCACTAGGGGTTGGGTGTCTCCCTTCTCTGCACACCCCTCTGTACCTCACTTTTATCATTGCCGCCTACTTCTTTCTGCTCCATCAATCACTGGGTCATTGTTAAATGTTGGTTCTACTGTTTATTATAATGATCTAGCATTGTGCACTGTTTATAGATGTATACTCCTTCAGACCAATATTGTTTTATCTGCATGTGTCATTGTTTTTAAGATGAGGAATCTTTGTAAAAGAGCCTTGGCTCAAAGGTCTTTCCAAATAACAAATAAATAAATAAATAAAAATGAGGCCAAGTAGGGTCATGCTGCCCATTTTGTCATTCAGCCTGGTGGGAGATCGAATGACTTGAGTGAGGTCGAGGGCTAAGGCAGAGTCATGAAAGTGCGAGGAGGAGGAGGAGGGTGCTAGCCAGTTGATGTTAAGGTCATGAATGATAATGACTTCATTTTTGGGGGGGGTTGCGCGATGTGGCTTAAGATGGATTTAAATGCAATCCTTTGGTTCTGTATTCTGTGCTTCTTGGACACTGGGCATACAATACTTTACAAGAACAACTGGTATTTGATCACTTTCTCCTCAATTTAACACTCCCACAAAGGCCCACCACTCAGTATTCCCATTACAAAGAAAAAGATCAATGACTGATACTCCCAAAATATATAAATTCATCCTTTTCATCTCTCTTTAGCCTTCCGTTTGGAGGAAACAATGGAAACTCCCCCTAAATCTCTATTAAATTATTCACTTTTTCAGCTCCTGTATTTCTTTTCTGAGCTATGACCTCACTTATAATCCAGTTCATAGTAGTATTATCAGAAAAAAAAAATCAAAATTCCCTTTCCAAACAATCATATCTCAGCTAGTAATAATCATGCAGCTGAAAAATTATTGTGATAAAGAACAAAAATATTGTTTCATTTTTTCCAAACAGTCATACTCTAATATTTAGAATTATGTGGCAGAATATGACGGTCAATTATTATTTAGTCCTTACAATTCAACCTCACGATTAGTGCAAAAAAAAAATATTCTCCCATTATTTTACACTGTAACTTTGAATTTATTTTAATCAAAATGGCTAGGCCTCCAGTCCTTCTTCCTAACTTCTCAAGCTTCTTCCCTGGTTTCTGGAAAATCTCCAACTACTTATGAAAGTACCCTGACTTTGTACACACCAAGTTTCTTGTAGGCAGACTACATAAAAATTTTATATAAATAATATCCAATTGGAATCAGACACCTTATTATCAATATCTGCTATGCACCACATCAAGTCCGCGCTGTCTGCAATAGCTTAAACAGAACTTTGGAAAGTGATTCTACCTGGATTTCTCTAAAAAGTTCTAAACTTCAATTCAGAACTACTTTCAGGAGGATTTCCCCTAACAAATTCTGTTGAAGGCATTTGAAAATTCATCCCTGTGAAGTTGTAATAGATAATTTATGTGGAGTCTGAGGTTGTGCATGGAAAGCATACTCTTGAGTCCTACGAGTTAGTCCACATAAAATAACGAATACAATTCCACAGGGATGCATTTTCTAATGTTTTCAACAGATTTCTTGGGGAAAATCCTCAAAACGAATTCTGCATTAAACTTTAGAACTTGTTAGAGAAATCCAGGTAAATGCGCTGTCCAAAGTTCTGTTTTACTTGTTGCAGATGGCGCTGACTTGACGTGGAACCTACCTGCTACAGTATATTCCAAGATAAGCTAATTCCACTTTCTCAAAATCCTCCAAAATTACATCTTACTGATATACAACGTTGGACACACTTTTTGGAGATACAGGATTTTGTGTATTAACTAACCTGGAGGCATCTAATAATACATTATCTAACTGCAACAATGCTAGTGGGGCAAACTTGTTTTGTACATGTATTATGTTATCATATTATAAAGCAATATCACCAATTATGCTCTTCCTTGGGGACTCATGAAAACTTTTGTTATTCTCCAAATGACTAAAGTCCACTATGTAGATTCCTATTACATCCAGTATTGATGCTTTACCTAACATTTTTTTCAACAAGATCTTGATTTTTTACAACAATATCTACTTGCCCCTCTTCTGATGAACATGGCCTTCTTATTGCCGTCACAACCCCCTCCCCCATCCCGATGAATCTGTAGGAAATGTTTCAACATACTGCAATTAGCAGGAGTTAGTTTAGTATTATTCTCTCTATCTTTAGGCCAAACATACTTCATAGAGACAAAACAGCTCTATCACTTTCTTTATTCTCTACTTCCCAAAATTTGGCTTATTAATATATAGGAGTTTCAATTCCAGTTTTCCCAACTGATCACTGTTGACCCATATATATTTTGCTATTCTATGGGTAGCACATATTATAGAAGTGCATCTGTTTCCTTGTCTATCACAGCCACAATATAGATATATATGTTATATCCTCATTTTCTACACTAAGGCCCATTTCTGTGCATAGTATATTGAAAACTGTTTCTGCCATGTTTTGTTCAGTTTCTACATTGTTCCTAAAGAAGCCACATAGTATGGCAATACACTTATCCTGTAAGGTTCAGAATTTGGTTGTTTCTTCTACTGCATGACAGCCTTTAACTCCTAATACAGTTTCTTTTTCTAGATGCCTATCTGTCTCAGTTAGGATATTATTGGAATTCAAACCTATAAGCTCTAATAACTTTTTATTGTATACTTGCTCAGGGATATTAGGTTCCACCACTTGGCAGCCTGTTTTTACTGCCCATGACTCTGGGGTAGGCTTACTATTGAGCTGATTTTCCTTAACCTCTTGTTGATGCTCTCATTGTGCCACTTCCTGATTCTGTGCTCTATAATTTTTTACTTCATTGCCCACTTCAAATTCTACTTTCTTGTCACTTCCTTCCTTCCTTCCTTCCTTCCATTTCCAGTTTTCCATTTCCCTGGCCATTCTTTTAATACAACACAACAAAATTCTGGTCTCCCTGGTCCATTTTTATCAGTTATAGGGGTGTCAACAATAGATGAAGACCCTCTTGCTGGAGCAGTGCTATTTAATATTCTAATTGCATCATCCATTCTTGTTCCATTTATGGCCATGTCTTCCCTTGAAAGTTTCTATTTCATTTCTGATAATTACTAACTTTTCTGTAATCATTAAATTAGCGGCATATTTGTTTTATAATATCATTACTTAAATATGAAGGGTAGTACTGTAAATCTAGTTTATCATCTCTAAAGTCACAATTGCAAGAAAAGTCTGCCTTTAGTACATTTGTTTTATCAGTCTCCTCTATCCCTCTACTGCCAAGCAAAACCTAAGAATGTTTATTAAGGTGGTCGAATGCCTTGAGACCATTTATAGTCTGTTGTAATTCTTTAAGAACATTTGGAATTGTCAAATTATTATTTCCTTCCATTCTGACCATCCCAGATTTATCTTCCATCATATGATTGCTATTCTGATTCTGTATTGAAGTTTGGGGCAAAAAAAGGAAAATCCATAGTAACTCATTTCCATTTAAAACTCCTCCTCCTCCCTCCTTGCCATTAACCAAACTTTCCTTGGATCTTCCCTCCAGTGTGCTGAGATATATAAGTAGATTGTTTGTTTCCCCCTAATGAATCAGTGGTGGTGTCCTGGGGACCCAATACATTATGCGTATGCTGACACTCTGCCTGGTCTTTCATTTTTCTCTTTGTCTTAAGTAAGTCATTGCTTAAAGCATCCTTCCACTTACTATTTGTAATTGGGGCAGAAGTAGTCATACCAGAGTTACTGAACTCACATATCCAATTTTTACGGCTGCATGGGTGGAGCTCCGCAGACGTTATGCCATCACTGTAGGAGAACAGGTGGTCAGCTCTGGAATGCGACCCTGCATTCTCCTACAGTGGTGCGGCAACACCAGGACAGTGCTGCTGCCATAGACGCTGTCCTCTGTGGCAGAGCTCCCCTCCACAGCATGGTCACCTCCCTCCCCACGGTGCACTTCTTCGCGAGTGCACTTCTGGCATAACTGCACATGCATGAGTATCGTGCATGCGCAGTTTCGCCCCTGCCACCATCTTGTGAGTGGCAAACTACTGCTGATCCACCACTGCTCCTAAACTGGTGCTCCATTGTCACCATCGCCACTCCGTTACCCGCCTCTTCTCTGACAGCCATGCTGCCGCAGCTCTGCTACCTAGACAGGTAAGAGCTTGCTGCAGCTGAATCAGCTCTGACCAGAATTTGTTTTAAAGATCTATAACATGATTACCCTTTGGGGGCCTCATAGTTGTTATTTTGGGCTGATTATTGTCTATAATGCTCAATACCAGATCTTTTTTTCCCTTTTTCTTCTTGTCCTTATTGGGAGTAGGAACCTATCTGTTTTATTACCCCTACTAGATAAAACTACTTTTTTCCTCTGGATTTTTTATACAGGGGGAGCGAGTATCCTGTTCCATTTTTTTTATTTATTTCTGTTTCCTGAATAACACTGTATTAATATCCCCTACACTGGGTAAACACAACTTGACTGGACAGAACACACTAATTCAATAAAAAAAATACAGGTTTCTCAGGTACAAGTGCATAAACAGCAGTCTAAAGTTTAAGGCTTGGTTTCAGTGCTTCTGGGTTGGCTTTCTGTTTATCTTTCAGTGAATAATGTCTGAATGGTCTTACCATCCCCAAGTGCAAATGTTCAGGTTTTTAAAACTTCAGTTCAGTTAATAAAACTTCAGAATTCACTTAAATCAAAATTACCACTGCAACACCAGCTGTTTCAGGGCTCGGGAATGAGGCATCCACCCTTCCACAAGGTCATAATCCTCGCTTGTTCTGTTAGTATAAAAGAAGGAATAACATTTACAGATAACTTCTAAAAATAATCTCTCTTAATTCTGTCAGTATGCCCATTACACATTATTTAAACTAAAAGCACATGAGAGATTAAGTAAGGAATAAGATATGACGAGGTGTGGTTTATGGCCTGATAAGAGCATGCCCCAGGTGCATAATGAGGCATGAAGTGCTTGCGCCGAGTGCCTTTTAGCACCTGGGAAGTGCTCTTATCAGGCCATAAACCACACCTCAGAGTGTCTTATTCTGCTTATAAAATGGGCCCCTCCTGTAAAGCAGTTAATTAAAAAAAAATGCACAGTGTACATAAAACGACTGAAGAAATGTGATAATCTCTGTAGGAAAAAAAAATAGTCCATGGTGTCATTGTCTTATAATGGAGCTCTTAAATTAAAAGTCCATAGAGGGCATTGGTGTCAAGCCTCCTCCCCCAATACACAAACTCTCTCAAAACCATGTTTTTTTTTTTTATTATTATTTCTTTCTTAGTTTGCCCATGAAGTTTCAATTACATTGAGCGAGAGCGATCATGTCCTGGATCGACTGGCGCATTCAGTGTGATGTTGCTTGTCTCCCCACACACACACACAAATACAGGAAAAAAAAATGTTTGTGTCCTTTTTATATTTTTAGGGGTCATCTTTTCATCTTTCATTGACTTTTTCAGTTTCTTTACTTATACTCAACAGCTGGCTTGACGGGTGAGCATGTCCCATATCAGCAGCCGTCTTGAGTGGTTTCCTGCTGAATCGAGGTTTTGCTTTCTCCTTCCAAGTGTTTCTCTCAGACCGACCACGTTTTTTTAAAAGTTAAAGTTGCAGTGAATGTAATAAGAAACTGCTAGTGTGATGAACGGCTCTGGTTTTACAGTACCCACGGGGTTTACAATATGGGGAGGCACCACCTGAGGAACAGAGCCACGAGCGATATTGCTCAGCAACATAACGGGCAGCAAGGATCACTGTGAGAGCCATGGATGACTGGCCCTCAACAAACTGCTGTGTAAAGAAATCACAGTATATGTGGGTTGCTCTTGCTGGTAGATGGGCAGCTGGGTGGGCTGAGGAAAAGTGAGTCTGCAATGAGTTGTTTTTCTCATTCATTATGTTTAAAGGTCATAACGGTCCATGGAGGAGCAGGTCTGTGGTCTGGTTTTAAATGTTTTGATCTGAGCTTGCAGTTAGCTTTGGAGATCACAGTCGACTTGCAGGGTGGCATGAGTAGAGATGTTTTCATGTTAGGTGGCTCTGCCTGGCACAGTTAGTGCCGGTTGTAACGTTATGGCCAAGGCCACTGATTTATGGTGATTAAAGTAATGTAATTCTGTTATCAGACTTGAAATTCTAGGAATTACACTGGTGATTGTAAGTCTAATTTCGGGATTTTACCGGTATTCTGTTGTCATTCTTTTAGTATGTGTACAAATAATGAAAATAAAAGAAGGCTTGATATACAGACCATTAAATGAATCAAACTGAAAGTAGCACAGGAAGCACTTGTAAGAAAAATGCAAGTTCTGTAGGTTTATTGATCTGGTATAAAATGCCAAATTCCATGAAATTATGCATTTTTCCAATGTACAGGCAGTCCAAATTTCCAGAAATGAACTGGGTTTTCCAGTAAAAAAAAAATGAAAACCAGTGGCCCTGGTTATGGCTTAATAAGGACATGGGTAGAAGTGGCTATTAGCCAATCAGGTTTCTAGAAATGTTGTGCCCATTTTATAACATCTATCAATCTTCACCAAGTTCCATATACTAATGTCTAGTCACAGACTATAGCCTTCTACCTGAAAGCTATGGCATACTCAGCAAAAAGGAACCCATTATTTCCTCTAGAGAGAATCAGTAAAAAGTAAAAACACTTACTTTGCACACATACTGAAACTACGCTGAATCATCTGGAAAGACAATGAGTGCTAGTGTGTGTCTTCTGATCATGCACTGCTCTACATTTCCTCTCCCCCATGTTTAGCTCTGCTCTGTACAGCATTTTTGCTCTATCCAGGTGGCTCAAAATAGAGTGAGAGATTGAGGGGCATTCCTAAAATATAAACGCTCTTAGGTCATATGACCAGTCCCCAGGCCTGCAAAATTTAAACTTGGGAAAACCATTGGGCAGTAATTAACAATGTCATCCAGGATATCTAAAACTCCTATTTTACTTAAATAATTTAATTTCTACCCAAGTATGACTAAAAACCCATAAAGAGGGAAAAAAGTAACCCAATAATTTCAGTGAGTTCACTTGTGCCGTCATTCACCACCGCTCCAGCTCAGATATTTAAAGAATGGTTTCAAAGATAACAGAGTGCAACATAAAACTGCTAGCTAGTATTCTGCATTATTAATTCACCTCTATCCTGCCAGACATTGCTGGAGAGGTTTTTACTTTAAGTAAGTCCAGTACTATGCATGTAGTAATATTAATACGGAACGACTCAGAGTTTTCACTCAAATGACCTTCAACTAGTCAGTTCAGCCTTTCCATGTTCTTTGTTTTTAACTCTCTTCAGTCTCCCCTGCTCTGTTCTTCCCCCATCTTTCACTCCTGCCACCCCAGCTTCACATAGTGCCATTTGCTGACATTTTCTGGCATACAAACTTTGGAGTCCCACCACTTCTCAGGCTTTCTCCTCTTCTCTCCTATCCCTGGTGCCCTCAATCTGACCTGTGGCTGCTTTCCCCGAACACATACAGCCTGGCTCAGCCCAGTGGGTCACAACACACCTGAAAATGAAAAAACATGAAAAATCCTGGGAGCCACCACGCACAATTTACTCTGCACTCGCATAAAACCAATGCACAAAGTTGGCAACAGTGGCATACCTGTTAAAAAAAAAAAAAAAAAATCAGCATATGAAGATAGTCACAGGAGCTCCACCTCAGAGTCTGCAACCTCAGGCAGCCATCTTTTTAAAGAAAACTGGAAGAGACGGCTCTCCTTCTTAGCAGCTCTGCAGCATTTAAAGATTTCAAGTTTTCAAATGCTTTATTTAGGTGAATCTTTGATTTTTGTCAGTCCGTATTCAACATTAAAGTTACTCCTGCCTCTTCTGGCTCCACTTCGCGATTGATGATGGAAGGCAAGAAACCGGACTTCAAATTCTGCACTTGGTGCTGGCAAAAAAATGTCAGCCATGGACCAGCACGACACATGCGATAACTGCTTGGGAATCAGTACAATGTCTCAGGATGCAGTAAGTGCCAAACCATGCTGCACATTCACTAAAGAATAGACTACCAGGCTGGCCTTGGGAAGGCTCAAAAACCACAAATTGGTTTCAGCAGCTGATGGGTCAGCTGCACAGCTTGCGGTCATGAAACAGGAGGTAGTGGAAGCTGCAGTGAGTTCTTCGGTCTCAGGGCTGTTCCTGGGTATGACATCACTGGAGGGTCATTCTCTGATGATTTCAGGGAAATGTGCATGGTCCTTTTTCTGGAAGGCAGTGAGTTGTTGTACTGCCTGAGGATATTGTACCATTCACTTTGTGACTGGGAGGTATTTTTTTACAGTGACAGCTCTGAAGCAAAACCAGAGGTAGCACTGTGGTATGGTTGCTTGGCAACACCACACAGATGAACTGAGTTGATTTTGCTTGAGAAGCTGCATTTTCTGGGCACTTTTTTTTACATTGTGTGGTCTGGGGGCTATTGTCTGATCTTTTAAGGGCAGACAAAGCTCATTTTAAACTATTGTGGGACCTTGTGTGTGGCAAGGGGACCGGAAGTGGGTGGACATGACACTTCCATTTTGTTTTTATTATAAACGAACCTATTGCGAGCATTAGTGAGCCCAGTATTGGCGAGCCCAGCGAAGGCGACACGGCTAAGGTAAACAGCCTAGCTGTGTCTGCTATGTCAGCCAGGGAAGCAGGGAAGAAGGCACATCAGACCCAAAGTAAGTCAAGGGATGTGGGCTCAAATAGCAGTATAGCAATAGTGGAAGAGAGAGGGAGAAGTGAAAATGTCATGGCAGCAGTGTGTGAACTGCTATATGTGGGGAACCATAGAGTCATTTGAACAGGAGTCATGTAAAAATTGTGTAGTAATTAAAGATCTTACATTTAGAATAAAGCAGTTACAAACAGACATGAAATTACTGGAAGGGATGAAGGAATTAGAACAATTTGTTAAAACTACTAATAACATCCTACAGTCCAATGTATATATCCTACTAGGACAGGTATTAATAAAGGACCAATGGATAAAAGAAAATGTAGGGTAGATGAAAATGACTCCGATAGTGGTAATACAGACACAGATGATTGGAGTCAGGTTACCAAGGGGCCAAGGAAATGACATAGCGAAACTGCATTACACATACCAACTTCAAATCATTACGATGCTCTAGTGTCAGAGTTACCTGGAGACAGTGAAGCAAATTGTAGGCAGGATGATCATGAACAGATGGAGTTAAATGGATAGGAAAATCCCTGCCTGGGTTTAGAAACCCAGTCCCAGGATAACAATGAAACCCTGGAAGATCCACCAATACCTAAGAGACTACCACACCTCTCAAATCATAACACGACAACAAAAGTAGGCAGAATGCAGGGGTGGGATGCTATTAGGAACTGTCTAACTGGAAATTGCTGTCCCCACAGTAACAGTAAACAGCACCCAATTAACCTGGATAAAACTTTGAAGGGGCAGCTACAGGAAAATTCTAGAACCCCTAGTGGACCTTCCATAACTAGAGGAGTGGAGGTTTGTGGAAACAATTTAGCTCAAACCATTTTGAATACAGACACCCAACTGTCTAATGGGTCATCAAAAGATGTGGTAGTCATAAGAGAGTCCATACTAAAACATAAAGACAGGATTATAACTGGGGGGGGGGATCTAATGTAACGGTATCCAGCTTATCTGGGGCAGGTACATGTGATGTGAAAACTATGCTCCCAAGTTTTCTTGAACATACTTATGAGCCGCTGGTGATCTTACATCTCGGTACTAATGATGTAGGAAAAAGAATCTTTATCAAAATCCAACAAGCTTTTGAGGAAGTGGGTACATTTAAAAAAAATCAAAAGTGTACATTAGCCATCTCAGAAATACTACCAATTCTGAGAGCAGGTAGATTTAGGACTTCTGAAATTAAGAGAGTAAATGGTTGGATCAAGAGGCGGTGTATAAGAGAAGGTTAAACATACCTCGAGCATTGGCAAAGATTTGAAACTGTCTACAGATTATATGCAGCCGATGGACTTCATTTAAGTAAATTAGGAACCAGAGTCTTGGCAGACAAGATAAATGGAGTTGCTAAACCATATTTAAACTAAATAAGGGGGGGCAGGAGGTGGGGGTATAAAATGTAGACAGAAGCAAACAAAGTACTCTAAACCTGTGGATTGGAAATCTCTATTGGTCAATGCTAGGAGCCTACAAAATAAAAGAGACACATTGGAGTTTATTTTAAATTCTGAAGATGTAGCAATCTGTGCAATTACCGAAACCTGGTGGTGAGGTGTTGACTGGGGACAAGAAATTACTGGATAGGCAGGGGGGAGGGGTGCCCCTGTATATTAGGGATGATATTAAAGCAATTGAAATACCATAGAAGGTTGACCAAGAAATTGAACAGATATGGGTACAACTTATCCAACCTATGGACAAAAAAATAATAGTGGGCGTCTGCTACAGGGCACCATCCCTTTCAAGAGAGAAAACTATTGAATTTATCAATTGTATTAAGGAATTAGACCCTGCCAAGCGATTCATAATTGTGGGAAATTTTAATTTTCTGGGAATAAGTTGGGGAAATGGAACTACTGTAACCACATCTGAGCCAGAATTCCTTGACTCCTTGGATATCCTCAATGTGGAAAATTATGTTCTAGGAAACACCAAGGACAATCATTGTCTTGACCTGCTTTTAAGTAATATGGGAGAACTAGTTACTGATTGTTCGATAAGGGAGACACTACTAGGGAGTGACCATAACATGGTGGAATTCCAAATTAAAGTTACTACAGAAGTTCAAAAAGGGCACATTTGTGACTTCTGGTGACGTCACGGCCTGTGTAGGATGTTAGAAGAAGAGCTCTCCACCCCCCGGAGAAATAAATAAATTTAACTCACTAAATTGGCAGAAAAATAAACAGAAAATGGCATCCAAGTGAAGGAAGACCAGAGGAACACTCAAACGAAAAAGGGAATGCCTAAATTACCAGACAATGGCTCCCGATACAGGCCTCTGAGTTCCGACCACAGCAGGAGTGCTTCCCTAGCAAGCATACCAGGCCTTGAATGTGAGACCGTTCCGGAAGAGGAGACACTCTCCCGGAACCTATTTGAGACCCTCCTTACAGAAATAAAGGGGTCCAGAGTGTAAAACAGAAGAGAATTTAAAAACATGCAAGACAGATTCACCAAACTGGATAGCAAGTTGAAAGACACAGAGGACAGAGTGGAAACCATGGCGAGAGACACATGGCAGCTCAGCAACGTGGTTACACTACTGGCATAACAGGTGGCAGTTCTGAAACATAAATGTATTGATCTACAGGCACGATCAAGGAGAGACAACCTGAGGCTCTCCAGTTTACCTGAGAACGTGGAAAGTACAGATATGCTGGAATTCCTTCAACAATTACTATCTGAACTACTGTATTTATCACATACCCTGGAGAGAGCACACAGAACCCTGTATCCAAAGTCTAAGGACCCAAATTCTCCACCCAGACAAGTGTTTATGAAATTCTCCAGCTACTGAAGTAAAGAGACTGTGTTAAGACTTGCATGGCAGAAGGGAATCATAATGTAAAATGGGTCATGCCTTTTTCTAGAGCAAGGCTATCTTCCAGAAATACATAAGCAAATACTCCAATATCTGGATATGATTAGGGTACTCAGAGAGAAAAAAATAACATTTCAAACCCCACACCCAGCATTGCTGAAAATCTTTTGGGATGGGGGGGATCTGCACGTACTCTACACCAGAGGAGATGATTGAGGGCCCAGCAAAGCATGGCATTCAAGTGGAAAATAGGAGAAGGGCCCAAGAACCGAGTGCAGCACAACAGACAACAGACCCCCACTAGATGGCAGCAGGTGCATAACAGAAACGGATGACCCACAGGCAGACGAGACGCGGGGAAAACAATGCGAGACATCCAAGGCATTGACACATACCTTGCAAGAAGAAACCAACATGGCAGACTGACCAACCAGCAGACAGAATGGAGATACCGGGCTGGGGCAGGGGCAATGGAGGACTGACGAGGAGGAGGCTAATCCTGGTACAAGGACTAACACACATGGACACAGATTAAGGTAAGTGCTACTCCCAGTCTGGATCTCAACACAGGAGTAACTTTGTTATTAATTTTTCTTCAAACAGTTTAAGGGGATATCTAAGGGTCAACACAAGAGGGAGTGGACCAGTGTATACTGGGAGGGGTAACAAATGCATAAGGAGAGTAGAAGGAGGGATGAAAAGCAAAGGGGAAAATAGGGGAAGGATAGAGACATGATGGTAAATGGGGGGAAGGGAAAAAAACAGTAGAAACTATTAGAGAGTTGAATTCATAGGGTAAATGCTACACTTCAAATTCCCTCAAAGTTAAAAGCAGAGATCAGCGAGATGATGGGGGTGAGGGAGGGGAGGAGGGGAGAACGTCACTGAACTTATAAAACAGGTAACAAGTTAGATGATACCAATGAAGAGAGCTAATGTAGAAAAGAGGAGGGGGGAGAGTGGAAGTCGACAGAGAAACTGAGGGAAGAGATTAGATCATTAAAGTGAGGTAATAAAAGGAAGTCTTTCATAAAGCCTGTTTGGGAACAAATGAAAATACAGGAGGAGGAGGAGAGGAAGAAAGGGGATACGAGGGGAAGGGGAATGAAATCTATGGCAAGATTGGAGAGATTTATTAGAGACCAGGAGAGAAGAAAAGCAAATCACATAGATATATGATAAGCACAGAGGGGCGTCTAAGAGGAGACAGGGAGGAGAAAGAAGAAAATGTAATAAATGACACTTGTTGCAATGAAAATCTATTTATTTATTTATTGAATTGTTTCACCAGGAAAGATACACTGAGCAACTTAATGCTCGTCTCACGGTACGTCCTGGGGGAAATGGGGAGAGGGATATGTGCAGAGTGAGAGTTCATTAGATACAAACATAACAGATGGTGAATACATACATACAATTTCAAAACAGGTTCGTGGCAACTGAGTACAGAATAGGCTGATGCAACAGTTACTGTACTGGCAGTGCATAGGAGTAGCATACATAAAGAATCAGTACAGGGGCAAAAGGATCTGATGCACGGTTGATAATGATTACATTACAGGCAGTTCTCCGGTGATGCAGATGTAGCAAGGGGTAGTATAAGTGCAGGTGGGGTGGGGGAGAGAAAGTGGAGAGCAAGAGGGAGAGAAAAAAGTGAGAGGGAGACGGGTATGCAAGGAGGGGGTCAGGAGCAGGTGCAGGTAGGTGTGAGGTAACTGTGCAGAGTAGAGGTAAGGGAATACAGGGAGAAGGAGCGGCAGATTTGTGGAGGAAGTGCATTCCACATTTTAGGCAAGTGGCAAGAGAAGGCTTTTTGTCCAGAGGAAGTAGTTCTGCAGGGGACTGAGAGGTTACGAGTGTCAGCCTGGGATCTCAGGGAATAGAAGGAGTGGGTAGAAGTACCAAGAGAGCAGGAGATATATGAGGGAAGGGATCCAAGCCAGAATTTAGAGATGAATTTGGTACCATGTAGCGCACGTCGGGAGTATAGGGGAAGGAGGTTGAGAGAGCGGTAGCGGTCACAATGATGGGTGCGGGAAGGGGCGTCAAGAGCAAAATGACAGAAAGAATTGAAGAGAAGGTTCAGTCCGGATAGGTGGGACTGTGGGGCAGGATCGTAGACTATGTCACAGTAGTCGCAGTAGTTTTTTTTTTGTTTGTTTGTTTGTAAGTACTGTGTCCCTTGTACTACTGTTCTGATGTCCTCTTTGTGACGAGGTACCTTTGTAAATAAGCCTCTGGCTCAAAGGTTTCTAAACTGATGTTTAACTAAATAAATAAATAAAGTCAAAAATGGGCATGATCATCTTTTGTACCAGCTCACGCCTGGCAGAGAGCAGGATGCAGCTGCAGTTTCTGTAAAGGGCCCCAAGCTTGGGCCTTAGTTTTTTCGGAATGGCATTAATGTGTACAGAGAAGTCAAGGTGTCTGTCCAGCCAGATGCCGAGATACCTGAAAGAGGAGGAGTCCTCAAGAGCAGTCCCATCAAGGGTGTGAAGGGTGAGGAAGTGACTTAGCCTAGTGAGTCCCTGCCTTGTGCCAAAGGACATGGAGATTGTCTTCTTGCCATTTAGAAAAAGTTGAGAACTAAACCAGAGTTGGACTTTAGTGAAGTCGGACTGGAGCCTGGTAGTGACATCAGCGACAGTATTGCCAGAGGTAAACAATACTGTATCATCAGCATACATGTGGATGCTGGATGCAGTGCAAACCAGGGGTAGGTCATTCAAAAAGATGGAGACCAGAATGGGGCCTAGCACTGAGCCTTGGGGGACTCCAGTGGTTATAGGCAGGAGGGTAGAGATAGCATCAGCTATTCTTACTGATTGCGACCTGCCGGACAGGTAGGCACTGTACCATCCTGTGGCAGAAGGGGATAGTCCAGCAGCTGAAAGGCTGTGCAGGACAAGGGGGTGAGAGACAGTGTCAAAGGCTTTGGCCAGGTCTACAAAGATAGTTGAGGTAATGTGCCCTTTGTCAAAGCCTGAGGAGATGGTCTCAGTTACCTTAGCAGAGAGGTGGTGGTAGAGTGGGATTTTCTGAAGCCAGGCTGGAAGGCGGTGAAGAAAGCAGAGTCAGAGAGAAACAAGGAGAGTAGGTTGAGGGCTATGTGTTCTTGTAATTTAGCTATGGTTGGCAGTAGAGAGATATGACGATAGTTCCTAGGAGAGGAGGAGTCAGCCCCCTTCGGGAGGAGGAGGACGACAACGGCATGTTTCCAGACAGTGGGAACAGTGGCAGTCTCAAAGGAGAGGTTTAGTGACAGAGAGAGTGGGAAGGCTATGGCAGGAGCAGAGAGGTAGAGAAGCCTAGGGTCAAGGCCATCAGGTGAGGAGTCTTAGTAGGGTTTAGTGTCAGGAGAGCTAGAAGGGTAGTGTCAGGAGAGACAGGAGAGAAGGAGAACAGGGAGGGTGTGTGAAAGGTTCAGAGGAGGGGATGGGGCAGAGGAGCAGAGGGAGGGGACAGGATGTGGGGGTGACGGTGGTGGGAGAAAGAGCAGTGGAGGGTGGGGCAGAAGAGGGGGTCATCGGGGCAGGAGATGGACTTGGAAGGGTGCTTAGCAAAGAAGAGGCACAGGTGGCAAAGTGAGAGTTGAAGCATTCAGCAATGGCAATAGGTTCAGAGAGTACAGAGTGATTGTGCCTGAGGATGGGTGGCAGAGGCGTACAGGATGGGGAGAAGAGGGAGTGAATGACCTTCCAGAATTTAGAAGGGTTGTTTGTATTAGTTTGGAAATTAGACTTGAAATGCTTGGTTTTAGCAAGGCAGATTGCTTTAGTGCAGCCATTCCAAAGTTTGTGGTAACATTGGTGATCAACAGGGCAGTTAAGAGACTTTGGCTTTGTGCCACACAAGGTCGCGAGCATGCTGGGCAGGCCAGAAGCTCAGGAGTGACCCAGGGGAGGTGCCCACCATGGAGCCTGGTTTTACGGGGCAGAGCTCAGGAGTTCCAAACTTGAAGAAACTTAGAGGTGAAGTAGGCAAGGGCCTTGTCAGCTGATGCTGCTGTGATAAGGGGGACCAGTCAGCTTGTGCAAGGACATGGAGCAATAATTACAGGTCAAGTGATGTGAAGGGTCTAGTGAAAATAGTTTTAACTGGGAGTTTAGACCTATGTATTTTCTGCACTACAAAGGTCATGTGGTGGTCACTGATAGAGTCTGGTAGTAGTCCTGAGGCCACTACTCAATGGGGATGGGAGGTGAGGACCAGGTTCAGCAGGGAGTGGTTTAGTGTTTTAAGGTTTAGATGAGTGGATTCCAGTATCAGCTGATGGAGGTTTAAGGCTTCGATAGTGGATGGGATATTAGCCAGCGATGGGGACAGCCAGTTTAGATTTAGGTCACCCAGGATGAATAGTTCACCACCGCCAGCAAATGAGTAGAGCTTTGGGACCAAGTCAGTGAAGTTGGAATGTGGCTATCCCAGGCAACAGCAAACTCCAGCAATGAAGATGGGGACTGTGTGAGGATAGGAGATTTTTAAAAGCCTCATGGGATGACTGAACAGAAGATGTAAGGAAGAGAGAGATCTGGAGGGTAGATGAGGTATAGATAGCCACACCGGGACCTTGCCCGGTCCTGTCGTGTCTAGATATTGTAAAGCCAGGGATAGCAATAGTATGGTCTGGAATGGCTTTGGACAGCCAGGTTCAGTGATCACAATGATGTCAGGGGCATAGGCTTGTACCATGGGTTGCAATAGAAAGATTTTGGGAACAAGACTTCTTATGTTTAGGTGGATGATTTTAAGACCATTTGGAAGCGAAAGTGGATTTGTGGCTGGGTGGGCACCGGCTGGTGGATGGGCAAGTCCAGGGCCAGAGTTTGGGTGGATATTGCTGGATGCTAGAAGGAGCAGAAGAATAAGGAGCTGGGATAGCCTGTATCCCTTGGGTGGGTGATAGTGTAAACGTTTACTAGTTTTAGAGGGGAGAGACAGAATGATAGGAGAGGATACTATCTTAAGGAGGGTAATAAGCTGAATGGGCACCGAGATGATTGTGGCACAGAGGAGTGTAGGGCAGTGGGGGAGTAAAGTAGCAACCAGGTGGTGCATTGTTCCAGTGGGGCAGGCTGAGCTGTTAACCACCATCAGTGGCGCTAGCAAACTAGGTTGGTCTTCCAACAGCTCTGTACGGAGTGAAAGAAGTAGGAACGGTATGAACCAAATTTTTGAAGTAGGACAGAACTCCATAGTACAAGCAGTCAGGGCGAGAGAACAGTGGAGGGGGATGTAAAGGGTTAGCGAGCTGCAGATCTTGTAGGGGGAGCCACAACCAGATGTCTCTAGTGGTAGAGAATTATAAGGAGCCAATGGGGAACTGGGTAGATAAAAAAGACGATCAGGTGATCAGTGTTGATTATAAATATAAGTGTCGACCATGGTTGGGTGGGTGGGGGACAGGTGGGGCAGTGCAGGGCTTCAAACAGGCATGGGATAGGCATAAGGGAGCAATACAGATGAGTATGAATAGATAGGCCCTTGATAGAGTAAAGGCCTATGGCACATTTAAAAGGTAGAAAAAATGGGTAGATTGGATGGGCCTTGCGGTCCTTATCTGCCGTCAACTTCTATGTTTCTATTCTATTTTCTGCAATCATCATCGACATGTTGCCTGGTTGAATTCCTGGCAATGTCTGCAGGAGTCGGTGTTGTGCATGTGATCCAGACACCTAACACAAATGGGATGGTTGTCGTAGCGGTAGTTTCCTACTGCAACGATATGACCAAAAAAGTGATGACTTGCTTGTAGATTCTTTGGACATTCATCAATGAAGATTGGGAATGGAGGAAAAAACTTGTTCCCAGCTCAAGTTCTCATTGATGACTGCTTCAGAAGTGCTAAGCTGCTGCATGTGAGCTGAAGATGGTGGGAAGATGAGCTGAGGATGCCTGGGACCGCCCAATTATATAGGTGCAGGATGATGATGTCATGTGTGGGCGGCCCCTAGGCAAAGACTGCTAGAAGAAAGCTGCTGTGCAAAAGAGTGCCCTCTGGTGAGGTCCCAAGTGTATTACTTGCTGCAAGAGATTACTCTCATGGAAGATCTAATGTTACAGGTGAGTAACCCATTTTTCTAGGGAAATGGATATGATGTTCTAGCTACACTTTCTGGCAGACTCCTAGCCATTCTCCGGGAGGAGGGAGGCAAGGTGCACACCCCCTACTGAGGAAATAAGGATTGGAGAACTAAGACCCCAAAACTGGCATCCCAGTGTGACTCAAAGTCTATGTGGTAATGGGAAATGAAGGTGTGTGCTGACCTCCAGGTAGCAGCCCTGCAGATTTCCTGGATAGGGACATCCCTGGAAATGGCCACCGAGGCAGAAGTAGGCCGGTGGAATGAGACCTTACTTAGCCCTACAGGAGGCTCCCTACCCGCCAACCTATAGCAGAGATCAATGCATGATACAATCCACCTGCCAATCATCCACTTGACTTCTGGTCTGCCAGGTGCATCTTCAGCGTAGGTGACAAACAGCTGGTGAACCTCTCCCTGAACTGCAGCCATGCGCTCATTATAATAAGTGAGTGCTCACCTCAGGTCCAGAGTACAGAGCCTGTGCTCAGCCTCCAAGGTGTGATTGGTGAAGTACACCGGGAGATTAATCACCTGGTTAAGGTGAAATTCAGACACAACCTCCGGGAGGAACTTCGGGTTGGGGCGAAGGACAACTCTGTCCCTGTGGAACACCAGGTAAGAAATGATGGAAAATCCAAGGGCATTCTGGAAAACAATAAATAAGTTGTATAAGGGTCCAAATATGGGTTATCCTAATCATTTTCTCATAAATGGGGATAAACAGGGTATAGGAAATCTGGTAGTTAATGAGTTTAACATCTTCTTTATCAATATGGGTACCGAGGCAATAAAATTAGGAGGAGAAACTGTAAATTTGGCATCACAAGGTAAATATGATGGAGTATATGCACAATCTAGTGAACAGGATGAGTTTGAATTTACTCCTGTTATGAGAGGTGAAGTTAGGGACCAGCTGCTTAAAACGAACACCAGTAAACCAGAAGGTATGGATGGTATTCCTAATATTTTGTTAAAGTTGGCAGCCCCCATTATAGACCAACCTCTAGCAAATTTATTTAATTTGTCTTTATTTTCTGTGGAATTACCCTCAGTTTGGAAAACAGCTAAGATTGTTCCAATTTATAAGTCAGGATCTAGGATGCTTCTGGAAAATTATAGACCAATTTCCCTGTTACCAACTATTTCTAAAATCTTGGAAAAGATTGTTGCAAAACAATTACAGGAATTTTTGAAAGACAAAGGTATCCTTAATGGCCATCAATCTGGTTTTAGACCAGAGTATGGAACCAATACGGCTTTAATAAAGGTCACTGGAGATATTGTGGAGGGTCTGGACAGGGGGATGCCAGTGGGTGCGATCTTTGTTGATCTGTGAAAGGCGTTTGATACTTTGGAGCACGGCATCCTCCTGTCCAGACTAAAAACCTGTGGTATGTCTGATTTGGTGGTAAATTGGTTTTGAAATTATCTTGCTTCAAGACAACAGCAGGTAACTATTGGGGAGTGGTCATCTGATCTGAAACTGATCGTCTCAGGAGTTCCTCAAGGATCCATTTTGGGTCCTATACTATATAATTTATACATGAATGACCCGAGATTTGAACAACAGGGGGTGCAATATCATCTTTATGCTGATGACACAATTGTATACTTTGTTGATCATTCAGTGCAACTTATTCAAACTGTATTGCAGCAGGCATTTGATCATCTGCAGGATTTTCTGCTTGGATCTAAATTAGTTCTAAATGAGAAAAAATCTCAGGTAATGGTGTTTTATAGGGGAAATGGGTCTAAATTGGAACAAGAAGGATTACAAATTAAAACTTCTTCTGGGGGTATATTGCAACAAGTTGATAAATATAGATACTTAGGGGTATACTTAGATGTAAAACTCAAATGGGATAGTCATATAGATAGTACTTTGGCAAAAGTTGGAAAATGTTTGGGCTCATTATATAGAGTAAGAAATAGTATGTCTTTGGAAATTAGAAAATTAGTAATTACAGTCGTGGTATTACCCATATTGGAGTATGGAAATTTGATTTATATGGGTGCTTCAAAAGAGCAGTTATATAGGCTTGATGTTATGTATAATAAATTAGTTAGATTTGTATTGGGTGCCTCAAGAATGACACATAGAGTGAATATGTATAAAGAATTGGGTTGGTACACTTTATCCCAAAGGCGCGATATTAGTGCAATCTTACTTATGTTAAAATGTATTTCAGGGAAAATTCCTAAATATTTGGTTGAGAGTATTAATATAAAACATACAGTAGAGGGCTTGCGCTCTGCAAATAGTCTGGTATGTCATGTTCCAAAACGAAGAACTGTCTGGGGGGATAATCATTTTCTAAGTATGGGACCCATTCTGTGGAATAATTTGCCTGGGAAGCTTAGACCCATTGATAGGGACTTTCAATTGTATTTAATAAAATAATGGCTTATTGATAATATTAACTATAGAGGGGCGCTCAGCTTAGCTAAAAAATCTACAATTTAGATGGTAGTCTTTGAAATTAGTATTTATTGCTTTAGCACGGACTACTTTGTTAGTTGAGTATGGTTTATAAGCTATATGTATATGTGGATATTTTGGATACGTGTTATATTTATTCATTGATGTAAGACTGTGTTGTGGTTATTGTCTTTTATGTATAACTACTGGCAGTGTAACTGGAATTGGTACCTTGGACCTCTCTGTAAATGAGCTTAGGCTCAGTAGAGTTATCCATATTCATTATTTTATGAATAAAAATGTTACTACTACTACTTTACCACTACTAGGTAAGAAGACTCCACTGAAAATACCTGGAGTTCACTGATCCTTCTGGCCGATGTAATAGCCACCAAGAAGTTGGTCTTCCATGACAGGTGAGACATGTTACACCTGTGCATCGGTTTGAATGGCATGCCCGTGAGATTTTCCAAAACCAGCAGCAGATCCCAAGGTGGGGGTGGTTCATGCACCGGAGGGGAAATGTGGTCAAGGCCCTTAAAAAAGTGCCAGACCAACTTTTCCTGCACCATCAACTGCTGACTGGCCCGTGCCCGGTAAGCAGAGATGGCTGCCAGGTACACGTTAAGGGTCATTAACCGAAGGCCCAAGCTAGAGAGGGACCAAAGGTAGTCAAGAATGCTAGCCACTGGACAGGACAAGAGGTCCAATCTCTTTGCCCTGGCACCAAATGGAGAACCTCTTCCACTTTAAGGCACAGCATTTCCTGGTTGACTCCTTATTAGATGCCTCAACGCCACTGAGGACATCTTCAGAGAGACCTAATGCCTGGAACTCAAGCTGCTCATGAACCAGGTTGTCAGGTGCAGGGATTGAAGGTCTGGGTGGAGTACCTTCATCTAACTGATGGAGAGCAGGTCCGAATGGAAGGGAAGATGCCTCAGGATCCTGCTGCAGAGGCTGAGGAGATCAGGGTACCAGAACTGGTGGGGCCAGTCCAGAGCCACCAGGATCACCTGTGTCTTATCCCTCCTGACATTGAGCAACAACTCGTGAATCAAGGGAAGTGGAAGGAAGGCATGGAAGAGGCCTGGGGTCCAGGGCCTTGAGAAGGCATCCTCCTGTAGTGTTCCCTGCTGAGGGGAATGGGCACGAAACAGCCTCAACTTTGTGTTCTCCTTGGAGGTGAACAGGTCCACCTGAGGGGTACCCCACTAGGAGAACAGACTGTGTACTACCTCTGGGTGGACAGACCACTCATGAGACACCTCGCCCACATGGCTGAGGTTGTCCATCAGCTGGTTGGAGGCCCCTGCCACATGGATGGCTGGGAGATCAGCCTCCAGGCTGTGTACGAGGGTCCACACATGGAGAGCTTCTTTGCACAGTGGTAGAGAGTGCGTCCCACCCTGTTTGTTGAGGCAGTACATGGTCATGGTGTTGTCCATCTGGACCTGTACCACCTGACCCCAAATATGAGGAGCAAAGGCAGTTAGTGCCTGCCAAACTGCTTGGAGCTCCAACAGGTTGATGTGGCACCGGGACTCCTCGGAGGTCCAGAGCCCATGGACTCTGTGTTCCCCCAGTTGGGCACCCCAGCACATGAGAGAGGCATCAGTCATCAGGATGACTGTCGGCTCTGGGCGGACAAATGGGATCCCTTCCTGCAAATGTTCTGGGACTAACCATCATCGGAGGGCATCCCACATCCACTGGGTCACAGTGACCAGCTGGTTGAAGAGACCCTTGCACTGAGAGCACTGGCTGGCATTCCAATGGACCACGTTGGTGCAGGCTGCCATGTAACCCAGCAGGCTCAGGAAGTCCCGGGCAGGGTGCAGTTATCCAACCTGAAATGATCGGGCAAAGGAGGAGAGAGTCTCTGCCCTGTCTGCCAGAAGCCTGGCTCTGGCTCTGCAAGAGTTGCACTCTGCCCCAATGAAGTGAATCACCTGCAAAGTCACGAGTTCCGACTTGGCCTCGCTGACCTGGAGGCCAAGAGAGATGCAGGTCTGGAGGGCCAGGTTCCTGAACCTCTTCACCTCCTGCCTGGAGAGACCCGTGATCAGCCAGTCGTCCAAACAGGAGTAAACCTCGACCCCTCAGGAAAGCTGCCACAACTGCAATACACTTGAAGACCCTGGGGGCCGAGGATAGGCTGACTGGCATGGCCTGGAGCTCATAGAAGGTTCCCTCCCCTTGGAAGCAGAGAACTGCCAGTGTGACAGATGGATCAGGACGTGAAAGAAAGCATCCTGTAGATACAGTGAGCAGAACCACGTTTTGCTCGAGAGATGGTAGGATCTGTAACAGAGTTACCATCCTGAAGGTGCGCGACTTGAGGAACTTGTTCAGGTCATAAAGATCTAGAATGGGGTGCCAGCCCAACATCCGTTTAGACACGAGGGACTATCTGGAGACAAACCCTGGGTGTTCTGTAGGATCCATGACAGGAACCACAACCTCCTTGTGGAGGAGCTGGGCAATGTTGTCCCGACGAGTCAACAGAATGTCTGCGAATACCAAGTCCTCCTGTGGGGCGCAGGCTCGGCAAGGAGGGTACTGCTCAAATTCCATAGGCAGACCCTGACCCACCACCTTGAGGACCTATTTGTCCATGGTGACAACGGACCAGGTGGAAAGGAAGTGGCAGAGCCAGCCCCCCACGGGAGGACCCAGGGGAGGTGTGATAGGCATGAGGGAGGCATCCCTCATCCTGTCACTGGGCAGGCTTGGAGGAGGAGGAGGGTCCAGCTGAGGAGCCACCGAGACCACCGACTTTGTCCGAGGTCACCAGGCCTGGGCCTGCTGACCAGCTTGGGGATGGGTTGGTTTGGATGCAGGAGTAAAGGTGGATCAAAGGGGTATCCATTTCTGCTGCTGCTTAGAGCCCTTGGGGTCCTTTTGGGCAGATGTTAGAGTCCAAGGTGGCACTGGACTTCTCAATGCAGGTGAGGTTGCTCTCAATCTTGGGTCACTTGGTTGCCAGTGGCCAAGGCTCTGTACCAGAGGTGACTACAGGATTTCATTTCCTAGAGTAGGTCATGTGTAATCCAGAGATTGGTGTAACCCTTGATCTTTCTTGTTTTGTGAGGTGCGTGGACATCGCATGCTGTGTTGATGGCAGTAATAAAGTAATCCAAGGCCGTATCGAAATCCAGGGTCATGTTGATTTGCGACCAGTGCACCTGTCGGAGCTGTGTCTTTAGAGTTCTAGTTGCCCTCTGATGAGCACCTTGCTGTTAATGGTCCGAGCTGGAGGTCTGATGTACTTGTTAGACCAGGTACATAGGACAGGCGAGTGATCGCTAATTGAATCTGGCAAGACTTCAGTGTGGGTAATATGATCTGGTCTGTTGGTGACTACCCAGTCCAGCAGAGTACTGGTCCCAGATTTGTAGTTCACCCTAGTGTCTGACTTTACCAGCTGTGTGAAATCAGCGGTTGTTAGAGCATCCTTATAATGGTTTGCACTGTTAGAGAACCAGTTGATGTTGAAATCACCAAGTAGTATGGTTTCCGACTTGTGACATAGGCCTCTGATATAGTCAAAGAGGGGGATTAGGTCCACAGTTATTACATTTGGTGGGATATAAATTGATGCCACTGATAATATTTTGTTGTGTGCACCAAGCATTATTCAGGTGGCAAGGATCTGTGCATCGACCCTGAACTTGGGGAGTGTTAGGACTTGACCCATGAGAGGCTGTTTGATATACAGGGCACATCCACCATCCCTTTTGGAGATTCTGGCCTTCCTAAAAACAGTGTAGCCCTGCACTGCGATGCAGTGTCAGGGGTATTAGGTTTCAACCAGGTCTCCTGTACTGATATGACATCGGGGTGGTGCTTATTAGCCCATGTGGTAAGGACATCTAATTTGTGGAGGAGGCTGCATATGTTAATGCTGCCTAGAGATAGGGCACCAGATTTGACACGGCCCAAGGTTGGAGGGCTGGGCCTAGATTTGGATGAATGTTGCCTGAGATGAGCAGAAGTAGTAGGCATTTCAGGCAGTTTTTCAGGTGCCTGCTATGAAGTAGGTTGAGTTTTTTGCTTGTGCGAGTCTGCAGAGTCTTACAGTGTGCACAGCAGAGGCTGAAAAAAAAGAGGTGGCTGGAGGTAGAAGGTAGGGGAACTCCTCCAGGTGCTCCCAGATTTGTAGGTAGACTGCATGTTTAGGTGGTTGAAATGTGAGAATTTAGAGTTGACACTTGTAGTTGTAGGGCCAAATACACAGAGCTGATTCTCGTTTATGAGAAATAGGGGGTGGTGAGTGTTGGCTTCAGTGCCCATACCTGTAGGGTGAGTTATGGTAAGTAGGGCAATAAGATGAGCACAGTGATAACTGTAGTCATTGTGTCTGAGGGAGGGGCTAATGGTGGAGTATATTCTAATGGAGAGGTAAAGAAATCCTGGTATTGTGGATCCAGGTATTACCCCTTTAAAAGCTTTGCTGTAGCTCTTAGGTGTATACCCCTTTAAGAGGGAAAGTGAGGTGTAACCAAGTAGGAGGTGAGCAGGTCTCTCAGCTCTGGTAGAGTATTTAATAATGGAAGAAAACCACTAAGAAGGAACCAGTTTAGAGAAGGCAAATCTTGCAAACAGTGCAGTGAAGGACTGATCAGCATACCTCTCAACTGTCCCTGATTTTCAGGGATGTCCCAGATTTTGCCTCAAAATTTTCCTCTGTCCCTCATAAGATTTGTGTTTTTGTGACAGAACAGTGGGGACTAAAAGCACAAAATGATGTCAAACATAAAAGTTACAGACTTGTTGTTCTTCAGAAAATGTATCTTAACACAAATCCTTTCATTCTATCAGCTTTCTGAGTGAATAGTACCAAATTTTAAAATGTGTCCCTCATTTTGGGTCTTTGTCCCTGATTTTTTTAAGCCTTGTCCCTGATTCATGAGGCAAAAGGTTGAGAGGTATGCTGATCAGTTCAGCAAAAGATACAAGCCAGGCTGTGCAGCCCTGAAGACTGAGCAGCTGACAAGAAAAACAAGCAAGTAGCAGAGCTGCACTGTGCAGCTCAGAGAAATGTGCAACTGAACGAACTGTGAAGCAAAAAGATCAGGGCTTCACTACGCAGCTGCTAAAAGAAGAAAAGATCAGTGTTTCTCTGCAGACTTATGCCCTAGTCCAATGATTTCAGCACTGGCTGCAGCATCGAGCAGGAAACCACTGTCAGTGCTCCGGGGCCACGTGGAAACATGCAGGTCCCACAGCAGAAAAGGCACCAGGTATGCAATTAGAAAAGGGAATGAAAGCTCCAAAATACCCTTTCCCTTGTCCTGGGTCAGGGACCAGCTGTTACCTTGCGAGCCAAGGAGGAGAGCAGGCAGTAGGGGCCTTTTTGCTCTGTCCTGGGTGGGCGGGTTGCTTGGGGAGTGGACCACATCTGTGGTACCAGCCCAGTGGGCTCCGATCAGTCTGAGAGAGATGAACAGAAGAGAGGGCAATTATTAGCCTGAGTGGTGGTTAGGAGGAGGATTCAGTGCAGGGAGGAGTGAGATACAGACTCTGGCGAGGTGCCAACAGCAAACTGTAACAGGGAGTTAAAACAAAGGGTGTTAAATGGGGGCATGTATCTGACCTGATCGTTTGGTGCCAGAGTTGGGGGTGGGGTCTAGTAGCCAGACAGATTAGAAATGCAGAATCAGTCTTAAACTTTAAAATACAAGTGCAGAAATTGTCATCAGTAATCTAATATGCAATGTAAACGGTGTTCAACTTAAAATTAATTCAGAAAATCAACTCTACAGTCCATTTAAGCAAACCCTCGAGGCAGGATCACCATAAATAATACAAATAATCACTAAGAAGGAACCAGTTCAGGGTAGGCAAATGCTGAAAACAGTGCAGTGAAGGACTGATCAAGTCAGCAAAAGATTCAAGTCAGGCTATGCAGGCTATCCGGGTAGAGGGCGCAGGGCAGGAAGCTGGGTGCTGTCAAAGCAGGGCCAAGAATGGCCTCTGCCAACGGGAAGGCGTCCCCAGGAGTATCTCCACGGTCCAGGATCTCAGACAAGGGGTATCGAGCCTGTTTTTGGACAGACTCCATTTTCATACCCATGGACTCCGAGATCAGGCAGAGAAGGCCTGAAAAGAAAGTAGGGACTTAGTCTGTTGAGAGACCCCCAATGACTACACGTCGACCGGACGGGAGTGCAAGGAGGAACCCTCCAACTCCGAGGAGTCGTTAAAGAGGGGTTGACCACCCCGAGTCCCCACTGACCTTCTGTGGACTGTCAGGAGTGACAGTGACTGACAGCCAATGGGGAAGCCCCTTGGCCAGCCAAGATGGTTTTCAGCTGAATAGATGGCAGCTCCAAAGGAATCTGTGGAGACATCAGGGTTGGCCGAGACAAGACCGTCTTGGTCAGCTGCTGAGGTGGAGAAGGCGTCGGCCTGTCGGGCAAGAGCCAGGTGATGGCTGGCATGAAAGCTGGAATGGGCTTCATACCGGAGAACACCAGCTTCTGCCACATGAGAGCCTCACAGCATCGATGCAATTTGTGCTGAAGTCTCTCCTCACCCAAGGCGGATGAGGATGAACAGTAGTGGCAGTGCCACTTCTTGGAGTGTCGAGGTTGGTGGGAACTGGGCCAAGTATTTGACAGAAGTCAGACTTGAAGAAGTGAGGGAATCCTATGCCCTCAACCAAGAGTGCTCCCGATCCCACGATCGATGGCGAGACCATTTGTTGGTCTCTTTCTTCAACTTAGATTTGTGCCCATAGACCCCTGACCGAGGGTCGGCACAACCTGGCACAATTCTTTGAAAGACCCCATAAATGAGGAGCCCAGCTGAAGTGGCACAAAGGCTGAAGCCGAGGAGGTGTGAGCTGCAGCCCTGGCTGCCACCTCCTCAAATGCTAAAAGCTGTTCGGTGCACCACGCAGCCCCAGAGACCACCCGATGGGCATCTTTGAATTTGACTGAAGAGTTCCGTTTGCTCGGTTGGTCTAACTTGAGATGGGCTAGACGGTCCTCCAGAATGGTAGGATGGAAAGTTTGACAAATGTCACAAGCCTGGGGATCATGCTCGTGACCCAGGCAGTAAACACACGCAGTGTGCGAATCCATTCGGGACATTTTCTGTCCACAAAGGCACCAGCAGAACCTGGGAGTTGACTTGTCGTCATCCATCATGGTCGTGATCGATGATTGAGCTGAAGACAAAGTTTTGAAACTTTTAGCAAGTAAATCCAAAGATTTAAGATGCTAGGGCCTACTCAGCTCGAGAGTGGTAAGGAAGGAGCCTGCTTCTTCCAATGGAAAGGAAAATGTGGTGTCATGCGGCGGAGCCGAGGGAGTTACCACCTGGGTGGGTGAGAGGAGCTAGTTTGAAGATGTTCTGGGCAGATTTAAAGGGAAAGGCAACTGCCAGGAAAACATCAGATCCACGTCCCTAGAAAAGTTTTTTTAGACATATTGGAAAAGAGGGGATCACATGGCCAGTCGAGGGGGGTAGGGTGACAGAGGAGGACAGGCAAAAGGAAACCATCCTAAATGAATACTTTTGCTCAGTATTCACTAAGGAGTAGAGATGCAGCGAAATTTAATTTCGCCGGCAAAACTGCGATTTCTGCTGTGCAAAATATTTTGTGAAATTTGTGCATTTTTTGGGTGCAAAATGTGGAATTTTGCCCATGAACAGTGGAATTTTGTCCGGTATGGCAAATTCATCTGCAGGTGGAAATTTCATATTTTTTCACTCAGAAATATTTTGTGAAATGCGTGAATTTCGAGAAATATTGTGCTTAACAAAATTTGCAGATTTAGTCCATCTCAAATAAGGAGGAATGCGGGTCCATGCCTGAGAGTGGCATCAAAGCAGTCACAAGGGGAGTCTCGGAAATGAGTCAGCCATTGTTAACTAGAGAAAGGGTCCTGAAAGGGCTGGCAGCTATTAAGATAAATAAGACTCCGTGTCCAGATGGATTGCATCCAAGGTAACTAGCAACAGAGCTGGCTGAACCACTGACTGGGTTGTTCAACAGCTCACTCAGGTCTGGAGAAGTTCCAGGGGATTGGAAAATGGCAGACGCTGTGCTGCTACATAAGGGGGGAGGGATAAAGAGCAACCAGGGAATTACAGGCCTGTCAGTCTGACCTCTAGTGTGGGGAAGCTTATGGAATCCCTGATCAAGGAGGACCTCACAGAGTACCTGGAAAGCTGTTCATAATTCTCTGCTCAATTTCTACTTGCAACTTAAATGTAATGTTGCTATCCTTGTTAGCTACTACTTGCTTTTCCTTTGGATAATTATGATGGATTGTAACGTGTTCTCCATGCCATGACTATAAAGTGAAATATACTCTAATGCTTTCTACCTGTGTTGAAATCACCACAGCCTAATTTGTATTATGCAAAGTCTGTTGTACGTATGCCTTTTCTGGGTTAATGTGTTGTACCATAACTTGCTGAACTCTTTATGTGATTATGTGCTGTATTGTATCCTCCCGGGCCATGCCTGAAAATAGGCATATGTATGCCTAGCACACCTCACCCGGTAAACAAAAGCTAAATAATAAACTGACTCCTGGATAGCAAACAACATGGTTTTGTGGCAGGAAGGTCTTGTGAGACCAAACTGATAGTTTTCTTTGACTGGGTGACTAGAGAGATAGACAAGGGCTACGTGGTGAACCTGCTGTACTCTGACGTTAGAAGGGCCTTTGGTTCGGTACTGCACAAGAGATAGCTTAAGAAGATGGAAGACCTGGGTGTGGCTAAAAGTCTAGTACACTGGGTGGGTAATTGGTTAGCAGGGAGGCAATGGAGGGTGGGACTCAACAAAGTTAAGTCAGAGGAGAGAGAGAGAGAGAGAGAGGTGATGAGCGGGGTTCATCAGAGATCTGTCCTGGGCCCAGTCCTCTTCAACATGTTCATTAGTAACACTGGTGAAGGAATCCAGGGCTGGTTGTCTCTCTTCATGGATGACACAAAACTATGTGGGAAGGCGGATAGTGAAGAGGGAATAAAGAATATGCAGAAGGACCTACAAAAGCTTAGGAGGCCGTCAAAGCTGTGGCAGTTAAAATTCAACGCTAAAAAGTGCAAGGTAATGCACCTAAGGAAAAAGAACCCCATGACAGAGTATTGGGGGGGTAGTCTTTGCACTACAGACAAGGAGCGGGATCTAGGAGTTAACTCCCTTTAACAAATAACTCAGGCCAATAGCAAGGCTTGGATCCCCACTTGAGCTGGCTGAGTCGTTCAAATATCTAGGGGTCACCCTTGACACGTCCATCACCTACCATACACATATTCAACAACTGTCCTCAGCTATCAACTCCAGACTTGGGCCTCTGTACCATCACAAACACTGCCTTGCCCCAATGGCTATCCGTTTGGCCGTTACCTCGTCTGTCCTCTCCCTGGTAGATTACGACACAGTCATCTACGGCACTGCTGACCCCACTGCATTACGACGCATCAAAGTCACCCTCAACAAAGCATTCAGACTGGTCACAGGTTGTGACAGATGGACATACTCCTGTGATCTCTATAAGTCTGCCGAATAGTTGCCATTTGACGCCCATCTTAGGTACCATACTTGCCTCCTAGCCAAGAAAATCCACCTTGGTCAAGCCCTGCCTGGTCTGAATAGCCTCATCCAATCCACCCCGTTGGTCAGAACCTCCTGTAGTTCGACTTGGACCTCCCTACTAGTCCCCCCACAGTTGAACATTCCTTGGTCAGAGCCTTTTTATACAGAGCCCCCCGTTGGCTCAATGGCCTCCCCCCCATCTCTCTGGAGCCCAGGATCGGTCCCTTCAAGACTAGTCTCAAAGCTCTTCTGCTAGAATCTTCAGCCTGTGACTGTCCCTAACCCTCTTTTCCTCCTGCTCCCCCTACTTGTTGGGGCTCTGTAGTATAACTACCTCATAAATGGTATGCTATATACAGAAAAAAAATACAGTTTACTCACCTGTAACAGGAGTTCTAGGAGTGGTATACGTTGTTCATCCACACTTATTGGTAGGTTTCTTGCCGCTTTAAATCTTGCCGGAAGGTCTTCAAGCTGGCTCCTCCCACCCACCCGGGTGGTAAAACTCTTGGCTCCACCCCATGACACCAGATCTAGCCCACTGGAAGCCAGGTTGCGCATCGAAGCCAGGGAGGTCAGGTGGGTTGTGTGGATGAACAACATATACCACTCCTAGAACTCCTGTTACAGGTGAGTAACCTGTATTTCTAGGGACGTGGATATGTAGTTCAATCCAAACTTATTGGCAGACTCCGAACAGTTCTCTGAGAGGAGGGAGGGAAGGTGCACACCCCTTAATTAGGGAATAAGGACTGGAGAGCCGAGGTCCCAAAACCAGCATCCCGGCATGACTCAAGGTCGATGTGGTAGTGGGTAATCAAGGCGTTTGCTGACCTCCAGATAGCAGCCTTGCAGATTTCCTGGATAGGTACGTCCCTGGAAGCAGCCACCGAAGCAGCGGTATGGCAGGTAGAATGAGCTCTTATCCCTCTGGGAGGCTCCATGCCTGCCAACCTATAGCAGAGATCTATGCAGGAGGTGACCCACCTGCCTATCATCAGCTTGGCTGCAGGTCTGACAGGTGCGGCTTCAGCGTAGGTGACAAACAGCTGGCGAATCTCTCCCCGAACTTCAGCTGTTCACTCCTTATAATAAGCAAGCGCTCTTCTAGGGTCCAGAGTATGGAGCCTATATTAGGCCTCCGAGGTGTGATTGGGGTAGAACACCAGCAGAGTCCACACCTGGTTAAGGTGAAACTCTGGCACCGCCTTCAGAAGTAATTTCGGGTGGGGTGCAGGACAACCTTGTCCTTGTGGAAGACCAGATAAGGAGACTTGATGGAAAGCGCCTGGAGCTCTCCCATCCTTCTGGCTGACGTGATAGCCACCAAGAAGGTGGTCTTCCACGACAGGTGAGAGATGTCACACCTGTGCATCGGTTCGAATGGCTTGCTCATGTGCTTAGCCAATACCAGCAGTAGATCCCACAGAGGTGGAGGTTCTCACACTGGAGAGGATATGTGATCAAGGCCTTTGAAAAAGCGCCCAACCACCTTCTCCTGCACCACCGACTGCTTGCCGGCCTGCACCCAGCAAGCAGAGATGGCTGCCAGGTGCACCTTAAGGGGTTGTTGACTGAAGCTCTAGCTGAGAAAGGGACTACAGGTAGTTCAGAATGCTAGTCAAAGAACAAGAGGAAGGGTCCAACCCCTTATCCTGACACCAAATGGAGAATCTCTTCCATTTGAAGGCATAGCATTTTCTGGTCGACTCCTTACGGGATGCTTCAACAACGTTGAGCACCTCATCAGAAAAACCCAATGCCTGGAACTCTAGCCACTCAGGAACCAGGCCATCAAGTACAGGGATTGAAGGTCCGGGTGGAGTACCTTCCCCTTGTTGACTGAGATCAGGTCTGGGCGGGCTGGAAGCTGCCTCGGGAGCCTGGAGCTGAGGCTGAGGAGATCTGGATACCAGAACTGACGGGGCCACTCTGGGGCTACCAGAATCACCTGCGCCTTGTCCCTCTTCACCTTGAGAAGCACCTTGTGGATCAAGAGAAATGGAGGGAAGGCGTAGAAGAGGCCCGGGGTCCACGGCCTCGAGAAGGCATCCCCCTGCGGCAAGCCCTGCTAAGGTGGGCGGACATGAAACAGCCTCAGCTTGGTGTTTTCCCTGGAGGCAAACAGTCTACCATCAGTTTGCTCCAATGGGAGAACAGACTGTAAGTTACCTCTGGATGGAGCGACCACTCATGGGATATCTGGCCTAAGCGGCTGAGAGCATCTGTCAGCTGGTTCAAGGCCCCTGCCACATGGATGGCTAGGAGATCCACCTCCAACCGGGCCTATGCTGGTCCAGATGCAGAGCGCCTCCTTGCATAGCAGATGGGAGTGAGTGTCATCCTGTTTGTTGAGGTAGTACATAGTCGTGGTATTGTTCCTCCGGACTTGAACCACTTGACCCCGGAGCTGAGGAGCGAAAGCTGACAGTGCCATACTGACTGCTGTGAGTTCCAACAGGTTGATGTGGTAGCGGGACTCCTCGGGGGTCCAGAACTTGTGGGCCCTTCTGTCCTCCATGTGGGCTCCCCAGCCCATGAGAAAGGCATTGGTCTTAAGGAAGACCGTTAGCTCAGGGTGAACAAATGGGATCCCTTCCTGCAACTGGTCTGGGGCAGTCCACCATTGGAGAGCATCCCACATCTCCAGGGTTACAGTGATCAGTTGGTCGAAATAACCATGGCACTGAGTCCAATGGGCAGCCAGCTCCCACTGGAGGGGGCGCATGTGCAACCAGGCCCAACGGACCACTGAGGTGCATGCCACCATGTAACCCAGAAGGCGCAGAAAGTCCCAGGCAGGGAGCAAGTGCCCAACCAGAAATGATTGGGCAAAGGAGGAGAGAACCTCCGCTCTGTCCGCCAGGAGCCAGTCTCTAGCCTGACAGGAGTCAAGCTCTGCCCCAATGAAGCCCATCACCTGGGAAGGCATGAGTTCCAACTTGGCCTCGTTGATCAGGAGGCCGAGTTGGGAGCAGGTCTGGAGGGCCAGATCTCTGGAGCTCTCCACCTTCTGTTTGGTGTAACCTGCCAGGAGTCAATCATCGAGGTAGGGGTAAATTCTGACTCCCTGGTGCTGGAGATGGGCCACCACCACTGCAATGCATTTAGTGAAGACCCAAGGAGCCAATGACAGGCCGAAAAGCATGGCTCAGAACTTGTACAGGGTCCCTTCGACCCTGAAGCAGAGGAACTGCTGATGGGACGGATGGATTTTGACGTGAAAGAACGCGTCCTGCAGATCCAGTGAACAGAACCACATGTTGTGCTTCAAGGATGGTATGATCTGGGACAGAGTGACCATCCAAAAGGTGCATGACCTGAGAAAAACTGATTCAGGTCATGGAGATCTAGAATGGGTTGTCAGCCGTCCCCCCTTCCACTTGGGCACCAGAAAGTACCTGGAGACAAAGCCTGGGTCTGCAGACGGATCTGCCACGATAGCTACCGTCTCCTTGAGGAGGAGCTGAGTAATGTCGTCTCGAAGAGCCGACTGGGTGCATGCAGAAATCCGTTCTTCTCAAGGGGCGTGGGCTCGGCTTGGAGGGTACTGCTCAAATTCTAAAGGCAGTCCCTGACCAACCACTTCGAGAACCCACCAGTCCATAGTGATAGCGGACCAGGCGGAAAGGAAGTGGCGGAGCCGAACCCCCACGGGAGGACCCAGAGCTCGTGTGACGGAGATAGGGGTGGCAACCCCCACCCCGTCACTGGGCAGGCTTAGAGGAGGAGGAGGCTCTGGACTTGAGCCTCGGCCTCCTTTGCGGGCCTGTTGGGGTCCAGGCTTGGGCTGAGGGCGCCAAGCTTGAGCCTGCTGCTGATACTGCTGATGCTGTTGTCTTCCTTGGTAGGAGAACTGCTGAACTGCAGGGGAAGAGTGCCAAAAAGGCTTCTTTTTCTTCTGCTGGTTCTTGCCCGAAAAACTCTTGGAAGAAGTGGCGTCCAAGGTGGCACTGGACTGCTCATTGCGCTGTAGGTGACTGGCCACTCCTGGGCCGAACAAGTCCATCCCAAGGAAAGGCACATCAGCTAACTTATGCTGAGTATCCACCAGGAAGGAGGAGAGCCTCAGCCAAGCCCTGCTGTGAGAGGCCACTGCGGCGGCCATCCAGCGGGCACAAGAATCCCCAATGTCCAGGGCTGTCTGGAGCTGCTGTTTGGCAACAGCACAGCCCTAGTCCTGGACCTGCTTAACCGTGGCTTGCATGTCCATGGGGAGATGTGCGAGGACTTCATCTAATGACCCGAGAAGGGCATGAGAGAAGTGTGCCATGATGGCGGCCGAACTGGCCTGATGAAAGTCCAAGGAGGAAGCCGCATAGACTTTCCGCGCCAAATGGTCCAAAAGCTTGGACTCCTTATCGGGGGGACGGTTCGTGTTGGCAGAAGTGCCAATACACCTGAACACAGAGGCGGTCACCAGGCTCTCGGCCGAAGGGTGCTCTGAGAACCCTGCAAGGGACCCCATGGGCACCGCGTACTTTCGGGCCATGGTGCTGGACACGAGGCAGGGTGCTGTCATAGTTCGAGTGCTGGACCAACAATGTCCTTGGCCACAGGAAAGGCCTCCGTCAGGGTATCGCCTCTCTTGAGGATGTCTGTGAAAGGGTACTCCGCCTTTTACTGGATGGGTTCCTGGGGTATACCTGTAGAATCAGAGATGAGACGGAGGATCCCTTGGAAGGAGGAAGGACCTTCCTCCATCCCTGTGCCAATGGACGACTCATCATCCCCAGGATGAGAGTGGAGGCTGTTGACATCTGAGCCCGAGGAGTCGGGGTACAGCGGCCTGCCTCCCAAATCACCCTTGACCCGTTATGGACAGTCCGCAGTGACAGTGACCGACAGACGTCGGGGAAGCCCGGTATCTGGTCGGTCCTCTTTGGAAGGAGTCCCTCCCACAGGCTGCTTAGGCAGTGGCTCCACCACTATCGGTGGAGAGACAGGCAAAGGCCAAACCAGAGGATGGGCCGGCCCCACGGCCTGGGGAACCAAAGGCTTCGGTTCCGAGAGGGTTGGCTTTGGCCTGGGAGGCAAGAGCCAAGTAATGGCCGGGGTAGACAGCGGAGCCGGCTTCTGCCCGGTCAAAATCAGCTGTTGCCACATAAGGTCCTCATAGCGCTGACGGAGATTCTGTTGGAGCCTCTCCTTATCCGAGGAGGAGGAAGAGGACTACCTGTGGCATCACATTTTTTCAGAGCGCTTATGGCTCTTCCTTGGCTGTTCAGTCAAGGGGGTTCTAGACCTCGATCGAGATCTGGCAGGCCGACTCGGTCACTTGGGAGACACCGGAGGGATTGGTGAAATCCGGGGGTCTGGAACCGGGACCTCGATGGGGACACCAGCGGGCTGGATCTCCTCACTGGTGAACACGAGGACCGGAGTCCTCTCCAAGGAGTCATCGGCCATGGCCGGCGACAGAGGGTTGATTGGGCTGAGAACAACCTTGACCTCATTGCCCACTTCCTCAGTCGTCTGGCCAGACAGAAGGTCCATGAAGCCTGCGGCTGAGGAAGCAGCTCGACAGAGGTCGAGGACCCCATGCTCCTGGGACTGAGACCTCTCTCAGTCCCAAGAACACTCGTTGAGGCGAAGACAAGCTGGTTCTTTGTCCCTCTTTCGAGCCGAGAGGAGTGCGAGCCCGCGGCGCCTCACCCCAGGTGGGGAGAGACTGGCACAACTCCTTAAAAGAACCTGTGAAGGTGGAGCCCAGGTTGAGTGGAACGAAAAAGCTTCGATTCGCCAAAGCACAGGTGTCTTCTTCAAACGCCTTCATGCTTTCCAGTTGCTCGGCAGAACCGCGGCTGTGGAAATCGTCCACCTAGCCTCCTTTAGGATTCCTTTTCCCTGGTCTCCCCAACTTCAAATGTGCCAGGCAGTCATCCAGGACACTGGGATGGAAGGCGAATCAAAAACTGCAGGATGAGGTGTCATGGCCGACACCAAGGCAGTAGACGCATGTGAGATGGGGATTCAAAATCCTGGAGAAGATTTCTCTTTCATGATCGAGGACGCAAAAGCGCAATCGCTAACTCGAATGAGTTCTAATCTCAGTAAAACCGAAGTTTTTTTTTGTTTATTTTTTTTTTGTTTATTGAGTACTAGGAATTAATACCTTTGAGCCAAGGCTCTTTTACAAAGGTTTCGCATCAAATTAGGTACAAGCAATAAGGTTACAATGAATGACACAAGTAAAGTACATTGTGGAATACTATACACATAGGCTGAACAAATATCAAAAAGAGAAGAAAACATTAGTGCAAGGACAAGTAATTATGAGGTGAAACACATTAAATCAATAGGCAAATCAAATGGGAAGCAGGAAGATAATGTGAAGAATACGTATATACAAGAAAGGAGGGAGGAGCCAACCACAGGTAGTGGAAAGGAATCGTCTACCGGGCCTTTGTCAGGTAATTAGGGCAGGAGAGCAACAACTTAACTAGAGAGGAATTAGTCAAAGCAGTCACAGGAGTTAGAGGTGGTAAGGTGAGAGAATAGGCTTGATTTAAATGCACCTAGAGAGGTAGAGGAGGTAATAGAAGTGCTAAGTGCATTTAGTCAGGAAGGGGCACGATAGGCAAATGATCTCTGGCCCTGGGAAGTCCGGCAACGGGGGACCTGAAGGGGCTGATTTTCAGATCTTCTGGTGGGTCGAGCACTTGTGTTCTGACATATCAGGTCTTGAATGCAGGGTGGAGTGAGGCCCAAGATGGATTTTTTGGCCATAAGGCAGGTAAGGTACTTTAGTCGGTTTGAGAGTTGAAGCCATCCAGTTTCAGCATACAGTTCGCAGGTGTGAGTATGTTGATGAGCCCCAGTGAGCAACCGACAGGCCTTGTATAGGGAGGTTGTAATACGCTTAGCAAGACTTGTAGAGGCAGACCATAGACAATTAGGCCATAGTCAACAATTGAGATGATTGAGGATTGAATAGCTAGCTTCAGTGCTGGTAAGGTGAGAAGCTGTCTGTTCCGGTACAATATCCCAAGTCGCTGATTGATAGTTTTGGCTGTGCTATCGATATGGGTTGCATAGGTGAGTCCCTGATCGAAGGTGATTCCAAGATATTTGAAGGTAGCCACCTGTTCAAGAGTGGATCCCAAGGATGTGTTGATGGTGAGTGGTGTTTGCCTTTTCTTGTTTTGTGGACTTGAGAACAGCATGGATTTTGTTTTTTTATGGTTTAGGACTAGCTTATGTGTCACGAACCACTTTTCAACACCAGCAAAAGCATGCTGGAGGCTTAGGCATAAGGGGATAGGATCTTTATGAGAGGATAGAATCACAGCATCGTCAGCGTAGAGAATAATTTGCTCAGAGCAGGATTTAGGGAGGATTTAGGAAGAGGCTGAAGGAGAGGGCCTAGGATGGATCCCTGTGGAACTCCCGAGGAGGGCAGGCTTAGGTTCTGAGAGCACACCTGCTATTTTTACAACCTGGGAGCGCTGTGTGAGGTAATTTTTAATCCAGGCCCCTGCGCCCAGGGAGAGCCCAAGAGATTGCAGTTGACTGATGAGTAGGCCATGATGTACCGTGTCAAAAGCCTTCATTAGATCAATGTACACAGCTCCAGTTAGGAGTCCCTTGTCCAAGGCCTTGTGGATAGTGCCTGAGAATTCAAGGAGGGCTGTCGATGTGCTATGTCCGAGTCTGAATCCATGTTGCTGGGCACAGAGGATGTTATATTTCTGCAGGTAGTCTGTAAGCTGGTCTGCCTATCACGTTCAAGAGCTTTTGAGAGGGAGGTAATATTGAAATAGGTCTGTAGTTGCCAGGCAGGACTTGTCACCATTTTGTGACAGGAGTGACAGTTGCAGCTTTCCATATACTGGGAATTTACTGGAGCAGAGGGAGAGATTGAATAATCTGGTGAGGGGGGAGTAGAACTTCATCCAAAATAAGGGACAGTATTTTAAGGTCGATAGAGTCACTGCTTGTCCGAGATTTGGAGATTGCCTTCTTTATGTATTTAAGGACTTTGTGTGCTTTAACAATTTTGAGATGGAAGGGTGGGATGGTTGGAGAGGCAGAAGGGGATATGGGGATAGGAGTGTCTGTGTTAGAGAAGTAGTCAGATGGGAGGACACCACTGAGGTCAGTGAATGTCTCATTAAGGGTATTTGCGATGACCAGCGGGTCCAGGGTAGTATTACCATCAACAGTAAGTATAGTGGGAGAGGCCTTAGCCTGCTTTCCTGTAATATTTCTTAAGTTGTCCCAGAAGGATTTGCCTTCTCCCCAGGAGTTGGAGAGGGCATTCTTGAAGTAAGAACTTTTCATCCGACGAGTCTCTTTGGTGCAGTGATTTCGAGCCTGTTTGACTTTAAGATGTCAGACAGTGAGCCAGTGGCTCTTGCGATAGCCCAGAGGTGGTCCCTACCTTTGAGAAGTGACAGTAGCCTGGCAGTGATCCAGGGATTCGAGAGCGCTTTCACTTTATGTTTTTTTACAGGTGCATAGGAGTCACAGGCAGCATTGAAAATGTTGATAAAGTGATTTAGGGCTACGTCTACATCTTGAGTGTTGTACATAGGAGACCAATCCTTCTGCCTAAGATTTTCCTTGAGTTGATTAAGGTTGCGGAAAGGTAGTACTCTACTAGAGATGGTTATAGGAGGAGGTTTTCTGAACTTATTTGACCAAGTGCATTTTATGGGAGAGTGATCGCTGAGAGAGTCCGGGAGCACGGCAACATTATTTATTCGAGTAGGGTGATTTGCAAGGATCCAGTCAATAAGAGTGCTGTTCCCAGATTTATAGTTTTTCCTAGTGGGTGAATTGATCAGCTGTGTGAGATTTGCAGCAAGGATAGCATCCTTAGTTGACCCTGAGTCAGGTGATAGCCAGTTAATATTGAAGTCACCAAGGAGTAGGAGCTCTGCCTCAGTAGGTTGAGATCAGACAAATTCAAGTACAGTCAGGAGACCGGCCCCTGGATCTTTTGGTGGAATATAAATAGCAGTAACCGTGAGGACTTTGTTGTGGGCACCAAGAAGTAGCCTGATTGGGAGGAGCTGAACAGTAGTATCAGTGGTGGAAAACGGGACAGGGAGGCATGTGAGATAATCCTCTATGTATATAGTACAACCACCACCCCTTTTTGAGGTCCTGTCCAGTCTAAATAGTTTGTAGCCTTGTAGCGATATGGCATGGTCAGGGGTGTTAGGTGTCAGCCAAGTTTCAACAATGGTCAGGATGTCAGGGTTATGTTGGCTGGCAAAGGTTTGGAGGGAGGCCAGTTTAGGTAGGAGACTGCAGATGTTCAGAGTGATAATAGTGAGCCCCTCTGCCTTGTTGGCTGGCTTTTTTGTGTTATAGAAGACAGGGCCAGGATTTGGATGTACACAGCCTGACATTAGGAGAAGGAGGAGGAGCAGAAGTTTGAGAGTCAAATGCCTCAGATTATAGTAGATAGTAGTACGTCTCTGCTGATTATGTGAGTAGGACCAGTGCAGGCGTCTAGAAACCCATTGAAAGGCATTGGTCAGAAGTAGGTGCCAAGTCGCACCCAGGCCATCACCATATTTATTCATTATTATGCAGTCCATTGCCAGATGGCACCATTTAGGGGGGACTGCAGCCATACTAGATGAAGGGTAGCTGGCCATGAGGACCAGAGTACAGTGTGGAGAGGGATGGGAGGAAATTGGAAGATGGCATAGCGTAGGGAGCAAGGAAAGGGCAAGAAAGGGCAGGAGAATATAATTACAGGAAGACATGATAGCTAGGTGAGAGGTAAAGGTGTGAGGGATATTGGTTGTAACAGTGCAGGAGAGAGGAAATGGGAGAAAGAAGCCAGGGGCTGAGGTTACACTTAGGTCGAGACCAGCAGATCACACAGTGAAATTAGCTATGAGAAATGAGAGTGCAGGGAGAGGAGGGTTTAGCAAGTCAATCAGGATAGGATGAGAGGAGGGGAGGGTAGTAGAGGGCAAGGCGGCGACAGGGAAGACTATTTAATAAAGGTCGGGGGGGGAGGGCGTAAAATTTCGGCACTGAGCAGTGCAAGTCTATGGGCTCCGAGCCCAGCAAGCCCAAGAATCGCCCAGACCAATCCGGAAGCATGGTCTGAGACCAGAGGCCAATCAGAGCTAGCACAATGCTCTGTAAGCCAATCGCAGCTGATCACTGCTTCCCCAGTCAGAGGAATATCCTTACCCGGCTTTAGGGGTCGGGAGGTGGGACATCGTGGGTGGCGTGGGGAACCAGGTCCCATCGGCCGTGCCCACCTGGCACCAGCTAGCCCTCTCTAGGCTCTCAATCCGGCTTTAGGGTTCGGGAGGCAGCACGGCTGGCCATAGGTGGCTGGGGAACCAGGTCCCATCGGCCATGCCCACCTGGCACCGCTAGCCCTCTCTAGGCTACGAAACCGCTTTAGGGTCGAGGCGGCAACGAAGTGTCGTAGGTAGCGTGGGGGAACCAGGTCCCATCGGCCGTGCCCACCTGGCACCCGGCTAGCCCTCTCTAGGCTGTGAAATCTGGCTTTAGGCTTTGAAAGCCAGGGCCTATGAAATGCATGAGCACGAGGGAGGCAACCTGCATCTTCCAGTGGAAAGGAAGATCTGATGTCATGTGGTGCAGCCGAGGTATATACCACCCAGGTGGGTGGGAGGAGCCAGCTTGAAGACTTCCAGCAAGATTTAAAGGGCAAAGGGACATACCAAACAGTGTGGATGAACAACATATCCACGACCCTAGAAATAACGCTTTCCATGACAGAAAGTGTAAGCTGCAACTTGTGGCTGGCTCAAAAAGAGCCAAAGTAAGTTTTTCAAGGACATAGTTCAGGTCCCAATGCGGTACTGGATTATGAATGGGAGGTTTTATGTGCAGAATACCTCTCAAAAATGTATGGGAGATCTCGAGTTGGGCAACCATATACCCATCAATAGGGGCATGGAAAGCTAATATAGCGGCCGAATGCACCTTAAGTGAGGAATACTGCAGACCAGAGACTGACAGTGACAACAAGTATTCCAACAACACATTTACTGGATAGGTGAGTGGTTCAGTATGTCTGGAAGCTGCCCACAAAGTGAAATGCTTCCATCAAAGAGTATGTATGTCTGATGAAAGGCCTCCCTGGCCGCAACCAGCACATCAGCAAGTTTAGGTGACACACCAAAACATGTAACGGCTATGTCTTCAGGAGCCAGACATGCTGATGCAGTTACTTCACATCTGGAAGGACCAGAGACACCCTATTCTGTGACAACAGAAAGCTGCATACAGGCAGAGGTACTGCAGCCTCCACTGCCAGTTGTTGTAGCAGTGGTACCATATCTACCAAGGCCATGGGGTGCAATGAGGATGAGGATCGCACCCTCCATTTTCAGTATACAGGATACTCTCTGTAGCAAGGGGAATCAGATCTGACAATGCCAGAATGGGGCTATGAGAATCACTGTGGCCCCTTCCATCTGGAGCTTGATCAGAATCCTCTGAAGCAGTGGGAAGGGAGGAAATGCTAACAGAAACCTTCCTTCCTTTCCAGGAGAGGGACAATGTGTCTCGCCAGAAAACTCCAGGCCTGAAGTGAGCAAAAACATGGCAATTTTTACGTTTGTGGATGCAAAAATGTCTAGCTCTGGATGACCCCACCTTGTGAAGAGGTTGTCTGCTACTGAGGTCAGCAGTTCCCCATTTGTGCATCTTGGACTGTGACTGGCTTAGTTTGTCTGCTAATATATTTTGGAGATGCACAGCTGACAGCTCTAGGCCATGTTGCAGCCTCCAGTACCACATTTTCACTGCTTCCCAACACGGGATAATAACAAATTCCCTCCTTGTTTGCTTATATAATGAATGACACTGACACTGTCCATCTGTATCAACAGAGCACCTGGTGTCAGATGCTCCTGAAAAGACTGGAGGTTGTATAAGACCACTCTAATCTCCAGGTCATTTATGTGCAATTTAGTTTCCACCTGGGTCCAAGAAAGTAGTTATGTAAGAACTTACCATAACAGTAGATCTTTGAGAAAGGCTCCTGTAGTAGGTCATTACTTATAGGACTGCACCCCCTGGTGTCAGAACCACACAGAAAATTCTATCTAGCAATATCTGGCGTGGGACCGCCCACCCGTCACATGATGACATCATCGTGAGCCTATATAGTGGGTGGTCCCCACGCCTGCCCTGTAGTTCTCCTGCCAGAGACCAAGAGCCAGGTACAATAGGAGAAAAGGAGAGCTAGCTCCTGGAGCCGAAAAAACAAGGCTCGAGAAAATAGTTGCAGAAGCTGGAGGAAGGTGGGGTGAAAAGGTGACCCTACGAAGAACCTCTCGAAGACAGTACAGTTACGTAGACTTCGTAACAGTAGATCTTGAGAACAGCCCTGCAGCAGGTTACACCATTAGGACTGAAGCCGGCAGGTGCCAGGCACCCACGGAAATTTTCTAGCTAGCAGTATTCAGCGGGGACCGCCCCCAACGTCAGTCTCGCCCCCGACGTCAGGCACAGTACATAAGGGGGCGGTCCCCAGAATCCCTAGTTCTCCCGCCGGAGACTCACGGCCGCTGGATGACATCAGAAGAGGAGACTGAGGATCCACAATCAAATGGCAGTCAGAGAGATGCTGAGACACCTGATCCTAGGAGAAGGATGTTGGAACTAGGATCTACCTCCAGCGGGGATGGTGGGAGGGAAATACAGGTTACTCACCTGTAACAGGAGTTCTAGAATGGTATATGTTGTTCATCCACACTTTCTGGCAGGTTCCTTGCCGCTTTAAATCTTGCCGGAAGGTCTTCAAGCTGGCTCCTCCCACCCACCCGGGTGGTAAAACTCTCGGCTCCGCCCCATGATGCCAGATCTGGCCCACTGGAAGCTCAGGTTGTCGTCCGAATCCGGGGAGGTCGGGTGGAGTCGTGTGGATGAACAACATATACCATTCCTAGAACTCCTGTTACAGGTGGTAACCTGTATTTCTAGGGACATGGACATGTTGTTCATCCACACTTCTGTGAACTCTAGCAGTTCTCGGGGAGGAGGAGGCAAGTGCACCCCGATACTTACTTGGGAAAAAGAGACTGGAGAACCGAGGCCCCAAAACCAGCATCCCGGCTTGACTCAAGGTCGATGTGGTAGTGGGTAATAAAGGTATGTGCCAACTTTCAGGTAGCAGCCCTGCAGATATCCTGGATAGGAACATCCCTGGAAGCAGCTACTGATGCAGCGGTATGGCGGGTAGAATGAGCTCTTATCCTCTGGAGCTCCATGCCTGCCAACTTATAGCAGAGCTCTATGCAGGGGTGACCCACCCACTTATCGTCCGCTTGGCTGCAAGTCTGCCAGGTGCGGTCCAGCGTAGAGTGACAAACAGCTGGCGAACCTCTCCCGAACTTCAGCCATCCACTCCCTATAATAAGCAGCGCTAATCTAGGGTCCAAGTATGGATCCTATATTCAGCCTCCGAGTGTGATTGGGGTGAGAATACCGGCGAGTCAACACCTGGTTAGGTGAAACTCGACACCACCTTCAGAAGGAATTTTGGGTGGGGGCACAGGACAACCTTGTCCCTGTGGAAGACCAGATAAGGGAGACTCGGTGGGCGCCTGGAGCTCTGCATCCTTCTGGCTGGCGTGATAGCCACCATGAAGGTGGTCTTCCACGACAGGTGTGAGAAATATCGCACCTGTGCATCGGTTCGAATGAAGCGCCCATGAGCTTGGCCAATACCAGCAGTAGATCCCACGGAGGTGGAGGTTCTCGCACGGAGGAGAAATATGGTCAAGGCCTTTGAAAAGCACCGACCACCTTCTCTCTTGCACCACCGACTGCTTCCGGCCCATGCCAGGTAAGCAGAGATGGCTGCCAGAGTGCACTAAGGGTCATCAACGAAGCCCTTGCTGAGAAAGAGACCACAGGCAGTCCAGAATGCTTGCCAAGAGGACAGGCGGAAGGGTCAAGCCCTTCCCTGACACCAAATGAGAATCTCTTCCATTTGAAGGCATAGCATTTCCTGGTCGACTCATACGGGATGCCTTAACGACATTGAGGACCTCGTACGGAAAGACCCAAGGCCTGGAACTCTGGCAGCTCAGGAACCAGGCCGTCCAGGTGCAGGATTGAAAGTCCGGATGGAATACCTTCCCCTGGTTGACTGAGATCAGGTCAGGGCGGGCTGGAAGCCACCTCGGGAGCCTGGAGCTGAGGCTGAGGAGATCTGGATACCAGAACTGGCGGGGCCAGTCTGGGGCTACCAGAATCACCTCGCCTTGTCCCTCCTTGCCTTGAAGCACCTTGTGGATCAAGGGAAATGGGAAAGCAGTAGAAAGACCCGGGGTCCCAGTCCAAAGGCATCCTGCAGCGAGCCCTGCTGAGGGCAGGCATGGAACAGACTCAACCAGCATTCTCCTGGAGGCAAACAGGTCCACCTGAGGCGTGCCCCAGTGGGAGAACAGGTCTTGTACTACCTCTGGCAGGAGAGACCACTCATGAGACGCAGTCCCTATCCGGCTTAGGGCATCGGCCAGGGTGTTGGAGGCTCCTGCCACGTGATTGGCTAGGAGATCTGCCTCCAGGCTGCACATGAGGGACCATATGCGGAGAGCTTCCTTGCATAACAGCATGGAGCGCGTTCCACCCTGGCGGTTCAGATAGTACATGGTCGTGGTGTTGTCCGTCTGGACCTGAACCACTTGACCCCGTAGAAATGGGGCGAAGGCGGTGAGAGCTAGACGGACCGCTCGGAGCTCCAGCAGGTTGATATGGCATCAGGACTCCCGAGGGGACCAGAGGCCACGAGCTCGGTGTTCCCCCAGATGGGCACCCCAACCCATCAGAGATGCATCGGTCGATAGAGACACGTCGGCAGAGGCGGACCGAACAGGATGCCCTCCTGCAGATGTGTCAGAACGATCCACCATTGGAGGCGTTCCCCATCACCTGGTCACTGTCATGGGCTGGTCCAACGGATCGCAGCGTTGTGACCACTGGCTGGCCAGTCCCCATTGAAGGGACGCAGTACTGCGAGGCCCAATGGACCAAGCTGGTGCAGGCGCCATGAGGCCCAGGAGGGCCCAGGAAGTCCGGGCAGGCGTAATTGTAACCAGAAATGATTGGGCAGAGGAGAGAACCTCGGCCCTGTCTGCGGAGCCGTGCTCTGGCTCGTGAAAGTCGAGCTCTGCCCGATGAATAGTATCACCTGCTTTGCTACGAGTTCCGACTTGGCCTCGTTGATGAGAGGCCAACCTGAGAAACAAACCTGGAGGTCAGATCTCTGGACGCTCGCCTCCCACTCTGGAGGTTGCAATCAACCAGTTGTCCAGGTGAGGGGTACACGGACCTTGAGCGCTGCAGGAGCGCTGTCACCACTGCCATGCATTTGGTGAAGACCCTGGGAGCTATGGAGAGGCCGAAGGGCATGGCCCGGAACTCATAAAGGGATCCCTCCGCTCTGAAGCAGAGGAATCTCTGATGGGACGGACGGATTGGGACGTGAAAAAAGGCATTCTGGAGGTCCAGGGAACAGAACCACATGCCTCGTTCCAAGGATGGGATTATCTGAGCCAGAGTGACCATCCTGAAGGTCCGAGACCTTAGGAACTTGTTCAGGTCATGCAGGTCGAGAATGGGGCGCCAGCCCCCCGTCCGTTTTGGGACCAGGAAGTACCTGGACACAAACCCCGGGTCTGGAGGAGGATCCGCCACCTTTCTGATCACCTCTTTTTCGAGGAGCAGGGCAATATTGGCTCGGCAGGCCGACAGCGAGGCTGCGGACCCATGGCCCCCTGAGGGGTGATGGCTCGAAAGGTGGAGCCTGCTCGAACTCCAGAGGCAGGCTTTCCTACACCTCCAACACAGTGGTCCGTGGTGATGGCGGACCAGGCAGAAAGTGGGAGCCGTCCCCAGGGGAACCCAGGGGGAGTGACGAGGTTGGGGTGGCACCTCAGCCCATCACTGGGCAGGCTTGGAGGAAGAACCAGCCGAGGGACCTCCTGGGCCTTTACTTCCTTGCTTCCTGTTGGAGGAAGCTGCCGGCTTGGGTTTGGGATGCCAAGCGAGAGCCTGCTGGCCCTGTTGTTGGTGCTGCTGGGCCGGTCGAGATGCAGGGGCCGAAGGATGAAAGGACTTCTGCTGCTGACGGCAGCCTTTGTCCCTCTGGGCGGAGGTGACCGAGTCCAGGGTGGCATTGGACTTCTTGATCCGCTGGAGGTGTCCCTCCACTCCAGGGCCGAAGAGGTCAGTCCCCAAGAAGGGGACATCCGCCAACTTGTGCTGGGTATCCGCCGTGAAGGTGGATATCCTCAGCCACGCCCTGTGGCGCATGGCCACCGTGGCCGCTACTGACCTGGCACAGGAATCACCTATGTCCAGAGCAGTCTGAAGCTGCTGCTTCACCACCGCCCTACCCTGGTCCCGCACCTGGCGGACCGTAGTCTGCAGGTCAGTCGGGAGATGAGGAACAACCTCATCCAGGGAGCCCAAGAGGGCATGGGAGAAGTGTGCCATCATCACGGCCGAGCTGGCCTGTCAGAGGCCAAGGGAAGATGCAGCGTACACCTTGCACCCGGCAAAGTCCAGCTTTTTGGACTCTTTGCCGGGGGCCTTATCCACATCCCAAGCATTACCGGAACACCGGAAAACGCTGTCGGTGACTAACCCCTCGGCAGAGGGTGCTCCAGAAACGGGCAAGAGCGGTGGGGACCGCATGCTTCCTGGCCATCCTGGCGGGCGCAGGACAGGAAGCAGACCTCTCAAGCTCAAGGCTGGGCTGACAATGGCCTCAGCCACCGGAAGGCCTCCGTGGGAATCCCTCAGTCCAGTATCTCCGTCCGGGATAGCTTGCCACGTTGGACAAGGGCTCGAGTTGCATCCCAGTGGACTCCGAGATGAGTCGAAGCAGACCCAAGAAGGGCGATGGGCTATCGTCCAATGACTGGCCCCGGAGGACTCCAGGTCGACCTGCCTGGAGAACAGGAGGAGTCATCTTCAGATTCGAATAGTCTGCGAAGAGCTGCCTCGACCTGAGCCACCCTCTACCTGCGAGGCGGTCGGGAGTGAGGTGACCGATAACCTGTGGGGCAGGCCGTGACCCGACCAAGAATCATGGTGGTGCCCCAGAACGGTTAATGGGCGGAGGTTCCACCACAATCGGTGGAGCAACTGGTTTGGCGAGCAACAGCCTGGAATGGGCAGCTCGACTGGGGTGGCCGGTTGCCCGATCGTTGAGGCGACAACCACTTGATGGAGCGGGGTCTGGACTGGAGTCGGTTTAGCCCGGACAGCAACTGCTGCCACATAAGCTCCCCGTGGCGCCGATGTAATTTACTCCAGCCTCCCCTCATCCGTGGAAGAGGGCCAGGAGGAGCAGTGTCGCCGCATACCTCGGTGTCGAGACCGAGACCGCCCGATGTCGGTGGAGCAGCTTGACCAGAAGAGGTCGAGACGAGACCAAGACTCGGGGGACCGAGGGTGGAGTATGGGAAGGCGGGGGACACCAGCTCTTCCCTCGGCTCGGGCACTTTAACGGGGACTGCGGCCCAGAAGGCACAGGCAGATCCCTCGGTATCCACCAGAGGACGGTGAAGGAGGGTTGTCGGCTTCTCCAGTCGACAGCCCATCCTAACGGATCAGAAAAATCTTGACTTCATCGGCGGGAGTCCCAGCAGGCTAGCCTGGCCGGGGGCACCATGAAGCCAGCTGCCACAGCGCAACCTCTACGAAGTTGTGGGTTGGCTGTCGAGAAGGGACCTCTCCGCTCCTGACGCCGACAGTGGGACTTACCTCTGACTCCTTCTTCTTGGGCTGAGAAGAATGTCGATGGCCCCTCTCCCTTCATGGAAAGGGACTGACAAAGCTCCTTGAATGAAGCTGTATCGAAGGAACTCAAAGAGAGCAGGATAAATGCGCGGCAGAGGAGGAGGAAGATGCGGCCTGGGCGCCTCCTCCTCGAGGCGATCATCTGCTCGCGAGCTGCTCAACCGAGCCAGCTGCGGACACCACCCATGAGCCTCTTTTGATTTTCGGCGGAAACATTTCTATTAGGCGCCCGAGCTTCAATTGGGCGGCGATCGTCCAGGGCGTTGGCGAAAGAGCGGCACAGACCATCGCAGGCTCATGGTCGTGATTCTAGGCCTAGGCAGTAGACGACGTGAGTGCGGATCCGTCCTGGAATTTTCTGCCCACAAGGGCACCTCCGAAGCCGAGGAGATTTGTCCATCACAGTCATGAGGGATAATGAAGACTGAAGTTTAGAAAACTTCAAAACCAATTCGGATGAACCGAAGAGTTAGGATCCAGTCTAAAATGCAGAGTGCTAAGGAGGAGAACCTGAGCTTCCAAGCGGTAAGGAAGATCTGAAGGTCATGGGGCGGGGCGAGGTTTTACCACCGGGTGGGTGGGAGGGCCAACTGAAGACCTTCCGGCAAGCTTTAAAGTGGCAAGAACCTGCCAGAAAGTGTGGATGAACAACATATCCATGTCCTAGAAGTACCTGCTGCAAGAGCTGTTCTCGAGATCCACTGTTAGGAAGTTCTTACGTAACTGTACTCTTACTTCAAGAAACAGCTCTTGCAGCAGACCCTCAATGGACTGATTCCCAAGCAATCATGGGAAACCCCACACCATTGGGAGGAGGAAAGGTAGAAATCTTTAATGAAACAAAACCTAGGACAGAAGTCCTTGATGGACTGCTAGACCAAAACCTGCTCTTCACCTCGATGCAATATCCAGGCTATAATGCCTGATGAAAGTGTGCAGACTCCAAGTAGCTGCAGCATAGATGGCCAGTGGACACATTCTTAAGGGCCGCAAAGGTAGCCACCCCCTTGTGAATGACCCTTAACAGCGCCCGGTAAGGGTTTGTTGCGCTTCTGGTAACAGAGCGTGATACACTGAATGAGCCACCTGGACAGCGACTCTGTTTGGAAACAGGAGCTCCCAGCATTCTGTGGGCAAAGGAGACAAAAGCTGGTCCGATTTTCAGTGGTATTTGGTTCTGGTTGAGTAGTATCGGAGACACCTATGCACATCTAGGGTGTGCAACAGGGCGCTCTCGATTCGAATAGTTGGGAAAGTACACTGGTGATCGATGTCTTGATTAAGGGTGAGAACTGAGACCACCTTAGGCAGAAATCTAGGATTAGTCCATAGCGATACCCTGTCTTGGTGAAAAACCAAAAAGGGCTCTTTGCACATGAGTGCATGGGTTCAGAAATTCTTCTGGCGAGAGCGGCAGCTAAAAGCGTCTTCAAGTGGAAGGCGTGGTTTGCAATCCGTGGCTGGTTCAAAGGGTGGCAGGTGAGCTGCCCCAGGACAAAGGGTAGATCCCATGGCGGAATTGGATCTTTAATCAGAGGTCTAAGGTGGGGAATACCTCTCAGAAAGGCTTGTGCCATGTCCAACTGGGATATGGTGCATTGGCCTATCGGACAATGATAGGCTGATATGGCACAGAGGTGTACTTTGATCGAGGAGTAGGCCAAGCCTGTCTGAAAAAGAGAGAGGAGGTAGTCCAAGACCGACTTTTCTGGAAGGGTCTAGAGGCCACAAAACCCCCGTTTGAGCCCATAGGCAAAGCGGTGCATTTCATAAGCGTAAGTAGCATGGTGGCCGGTTTTCTCGTGCCCACCAGAACGTCAGCTACCTCTTGCGAGACTCCGTGTCGCAAAATGGCTATGTCTCTAGGAGCCAAGCGTGCAGGCTCAGTGAACGAAGGTCCAGATGGACCAAGGAGCCCTCCTCATGAGACAACAATTAAGAGCTGATTGGCAGAGGCACCGGAGATTCCCAGGATAGCTGATGTAGCAGAGGGAACCAGATTTGCCTGGGCCAGGATGGAGCGATGAGTATCAGCATCGCTTGCTCTCTGTGAAGTTTAAGAAGAACCCTCTGGATCAACAGAATGGGGGAAGGCATAGAGGAATCTGCCCACCCAGGAGACGGACAACACGTCTCACCAGAAAACACCAGGCCCTGGATCTAGCGAGCAAAAATTGGGCAGTTTTGCATTGGATGGTGTACCCCATCTGTGAAACAGATCCTCTACTACCTCCTGGAGTAGTTCCCACTCATGGACTCTGGCCTGAGAGCGGCTCAGGCTGTCTGCGATGACGTTATCCACTCCTGGGACATGAACAGCAATGAGGTTTGCGCTGTGTTGCAAAGCCCAATCCCACACCCTCATGGCCTCCCTGCAAAGTGGGTAGGAATGGGTGCCTCCTTGTTTGTTGAGGTAATACATCACCGCAGAATTGTCTGTAACAGAAGAGTACCCGGTGGAATCTCCGACTGGAAGGCCTGCAGGGTGTAAAGAACTGCTCTCATTTCCAGGATGTTTATGTGGAGATGAGTCTCTTGGGCTGTCCACAGGCCCTGAGACCGGACACCGTCGAGGTGTGCTCCCCATCTGCACCCTGAGGCGTCTGTGGAGAGTGTCACAATCGGAGACGATGCAATGAAGGGGACCCCTGTTGATAGATTCTTCGGATCTAGCCGCCATTGCCAATCCCGGATTATGGTCTTCGTGATCCAGACTGGAAGCTGCAGATGATCTTACTTTTGATCCCACTGGATCCGTAACATCCACTGGGTGACCCGCACGTGGAGATGAGCAAGCGGGACTGTTGCAATGGCCGCAGCCATGTGTCCGAGCAGGCAAAGGACCAATCTGGCAGGAACGGTCTTCTTTGCTGAAATGTCCCTGATGAGGGATCTGATGTGTTCCGCTCTGTCCTGGGGAAGAAAACCTTTCCCTTGGATGGTGTCAAGAACTGCACCTATGAACTGCAGAATCTGAGATGAAACCAGATGAGATTTCTCTTGATTGATCAAGATACCCAACGCCTCGAACAGAGACTGAGTATAATGAATGGTGGACATCAAGGCCTCCCGAGAGGGCGCCATGAGAAGCCAGTCGTCCAGGTAGGGGAACACATAGTGGTCTTGCCTCTTCAGAGTCGTCGCTATGACCGCCATACACTTCGTGAATACCAGAGGTGCTGATGACAGTCGGAAAGGGAGGGCTCGGAACTGATAATGGTGGCCATGGAACTCGAAGCGCAGAAACTTCCTGTACGCTCAAGTGATGGGTATATGCAGGTAGGCATCCTGCAGGTCCAAAGACGCTAGAAAGGTGCCCTGCTTGAGCATGGGAATCAGACCTGGGAGGGTCACCATGCAGAAGCGTTTGTACAGGACTAACTTGCTGTGGACGCTGAGGTCCAATATCGGACGGAGGTCCCCTGTTTTCTTGGTAACCAGAAAGAAGTGAGAATAATATCCTGCGTCCCTCTGGTTCCGTGGAACGTGCTCTATCGCTTCTTTTTCTGGGAGCGCGAGCACCTCCTGCTGTATAAGCAGGGCGTCCTAACCCAAGTAACAGGAAAGCAGGGGAGGTCTTGCCAGTGGGTGGTCAAGAAATTCTATGAAATGGCCTTCTTGACCAACTAAAGAACCCACGGTCGGTGGTAATCGACTACCATCCTGAAAAGTGGCGAGCGATGTGACCCCCGACCTTTTGCGCCCGTTGATCCAGAGGAGGGGCCAGGGCCGGGAAGGAGTCATGCTGTGGCAGCACTGGTCCCTGCAGGCTGGGCCGGTTTAGTGTAGCGTTGGGTTCTGCCTGGGGACGACTTAGCCTGAGCTTTTCGCTGAAAGGTGCCCCTTTGTTGCTGGCCGGAACGTGGCTGCTGTCTTTGTTGCTGGCTGCAAAAACGGCTCTGGTTCCTACGAAAGGAACCGGGCCTGGGTCTGTATATGGCCTGTACAGACCTGACTGCCTTCCCAGCGTCCTGAAGTTTGGTGATCACCTTCTTCGAGGGTTCACCAAAAAGTACTTTGCCATTGTAGGGGACGTCAAGAATGTTCTTCTGTACGTCCGAGGTGAAGTCAGGGACATGGAGCTAAGAGTGTTGCCGGAGACAGACGCCTGAAGCTGCAGCTCTGGCGGACGAGTCCGTGGAATCATATGCGGCTCGTAATACCTGGGTCCCCACATCAGACCCTGTGCGGAGAAGGTTTAGGAGCTCTGCCTTCTGTTCGCTATCCGGAAGTTTATCAACCAGGTCCTGGCCCTGTTCCCATAGGGTGTTCTGAAACTGTACCATGTGGGTTAGGTAGTTCAGGGACCTGATAGAGCATGTAGCAGCTGCATACATGCATCTCCCCAGGGTGTCCAATTGTTTGGATTCCTGGTCCGTGGCTGTGTGCTCATGTTTCACGGTCTTTGGGACTGGTCATGTGAAGCCAAAATGACCAGGAGTCTGCCAGAGGTTGTTGAGCCAAGTACTGGTCCTCTCTGGGGCCTTGTACAGGCAGTCAGCTTTCTTGACACCACAGGAGTGGTGTGGGCAGCTTCCACTCAGCGCCTGGTGACATCAGCGAAGGTGTCCACCAAGGGTGGCACTACCACAGGCTTTGGGTCTTTCTGCGAAGATACGGGCAAGGCGCTGTCTTTCAGGGTCGAGGTCTTCAGCATCCCACCCCATGTTGTCCTGGATGTGCCTCATGATCTCAGAGAAAGAGGGGTCATCTGGAGGAGACCTGGGAAGGTCATGTGGGTCAGGTGATGAAATGCTGAGTGGAGAAGGTGATCTGGAGTAATCCGAGGTATCTGATCTGGAGTCCTCCCCTGACGGAGTATACCGCCAACGTCTGGGTCGCTTGGGGCTGGGAGACCCTGACAGAGATCCTGAGGGAGGTCTTCTCCGATCCTGAGATCTACCCCTAGAAGGTGGAGTCTGCTCCTTGGGGGTTGGTGGTTGTCCTGCTGGCCTTTGGTGGAGGAGGCGTGGGAGGTGAAGGAGTAGGAGGAGGGAGGAGGAGGTTTCACTGGGACCACGTCTTTGTGGATGGTGTCCCACCAGAAAGTAAAGAGTTCTTTTACTTCTTGAATATTCATGCCTGACGACGGGCCTGGCGCCGGTGGTCTGTCACCGGGGTCGGGCATCGGGTCCTCGGGTGTCTCCGGGGTGGGCAAAGGTTCCCTCGGAAGCCCGGCATCCTCTGTGTCGCCCGCCTGGTCTTCGGGCAACGTGGTGTCCTCCTCCGTTTAGTCCCTGTGACCAGTGTCTACCGGTGACTGGGGGCAGTCTTCGGCTCCGGTGAGACCGCGTCGGTCGCTTGGCTGACGACTTCAGGTCCGGAGAATGCCTGGCCGGTGTCTGGTGCTTGGCCGACGTCGGGTCCGTCGTCTGCTTGAGGGACGTCAGGTCCTTCATCTTTCTGGGTGGAGGATCCAAGCCCCTAGGGGGCTGGGAGACCGACCGGGAGTCGGGATCCCAACATCGGGTGGAAGAGGAAGACTTGTGGTGTTCAGAGGACTGTGAAGAGGCCCGAGAGGGAGTAGAGGAAGCCGAGGGCCTGGAGGTCTTAATGGGCTGAAGAGTCGAAGAACCGCTGGAAGCCCGGACCTTGACCGGAGGGGGCTGAGACCTAGCCCTGGAGGGAGTGCGGTCTGATCGGGTAGAGCCTGAGCTCCGCGAATCTGAGGCCCAGTTCGGGGATCTGGATCTTCCCTTCTCCTGGTGCTTATCCCGGTGTTTGTGGACCTTGGAAGAAGAATCGCCCCTGGAGGAAGGTTCTTTGTCCATCCTACTAAGTTTTTCCCTCTAGCAGGTAAGCCTGAAGTGCCTTCTGACGGCAGATCCTGGTGCAGCTGTTGAACCCCTGGCAAAAGGTGCAGGCCTTGGTATCGTGGTCCGGGCCTAAGCAACTCACACAGGAAGAATGAGGATCCTTGAAAGGGATCTGTTTTCCGCAGGCACACTTTGAAAGGTGACCCTCAAATGAAGGAGTTGGAGGACATTAGTCATGTAGAAACTGGAAGTTCTAAGTCATCGTGCGCTAGGTAGAGACCAAGAGGCCGATGCTGGCGAGTCGACGGCGGGAAAAGAACTGGGGATTCTGGGGGACCGCCCCCTTACATACTGTGCCTGACGTCGGGGTCGGGACCGACGTTGGGGGCGGTCCCCGCTGAATACTGCTAGCTAGAAAATTTCCGTGGGGTCCTGGTGCCTGCCGGCTTCAGTCCTAATGGTGAAACCTGCTGCAAGAGCTGTTTCTCGAAGTAAGATCTACTGTTATGGTAAGTTCTTACGTAACTGTACTATCTTACTTTGAGAGGGTTCCTGCAGTAGGTCATTATTTATAGGATTAAGTCCCAAACAGTAATAAATCAGACAAGGACTGAAACCTAGGAGGCAGAGAAAGATTCCCAGATAAATAGACCTTCCAGACCAAGACCCCTCACTGTGTCTGGAAGCAAAGACTAGGCTAAAAGGCTCCAAAAAAATTAGAGACAGACCTATACCAGACTATCTCCCAAAACCCTAGCAACCCATACAGATGGTACAAAGAGTGGGAAAAAAAAACTTGTCTCTACAGGAGAATACCTAAAGCTTCCCACGAAAAGGACTAACAGAGTGTCTGTTAATACCACAGACACAGTCCATCATAATGTGGACAAAACAATGTGGACACAGCCATGTCTTACAACAGAGCCTAAAGGCAAAAATGGATGAATGTTGCTGGAAACTGATAAACAGCAGGAAAATAACCACTTCCTGATAAAAGCTCAAGAAAAGGTCTGTATTAAAGTAGTCTGACAACTGAAAACTCAAACCTGAACAAAAAATGTGTTGGCCTCTTGTAAACCGTGGAGAGGTCCCACGGATGGAAAACCTTACCCCTCTAAAAAGCAGAAGGACACAAACTCCTTCCCCACTGGCCCTACTGAGGATCAGGTAGAGGGTCCCTCACTAGCCAAGAGGCCGAGGCATGGGAGGACATCGTTCCCCTGAGGCTCATGAGGAGGCTATCGGTGGGGTTGGAGCCCTCTGGCGCTGGAGTCTGTCCTTGACCTGACCTCTGGCTGAAGCCTGTTTCTTCTGACGATGAAAAGCACGCCTGGCGAGACCACATGATACCTGGGGCGGACTGCGTGCAAGGCTGTTCCTTTTTCTGATGCCTCATAAGGATGTCCCTGGAGTCTCCGCCGAACAATACCGACCCCCTGAAAGAAGCCTCTAGTACGGCAGACTGGATGTTCTGTGTCAACCCAGAATTCTGGAGCCATGAATGCCTGCGAAGACAGACAACAGTGGCAGTAGACCAAGCTACCGAGTCATAGGTGGTCCAGAGGGCATGACGACAGGAGAGCTGAACCGATCTCACAGTCCTAGCTATCACGGACTTAAGCCCAGAGTCCTGGATGGCCTCAAGTCTGGATTCCAAAAGGCCCAAAGTGGTGCTCTGGAAGGAGACCATATGGGCTACATAATTAAGGAATCTAAGGGCACAAGTGGACGAAGAATAAATGAACATATGAACATATGAAATTTGCCAGCAGATAATGGCCTAGAGGTCTATCAAGTCTGCTCGAATGCGCAGCTAGCACCCCTAATTCTGCAGCTGCCCCTCCCTTCCACCCTTCCCCTTCATTGACCCTCCCCCTTGTCCTGCCCATCCCCTTTTGAAGCAGTCCACTGTTCTACTGGATACCACCTCTGCAGGTACGCATTCCACCCAGCCACCACCCTCTCTGTAAAAGTGTCTCCTCATCTCCTCCTGAACCTTCCTCCCTCAGTCTCATATCATGGCCCCTGGTGTCCCTCCCTCCCTCCTTACTTTGAACAGCCCTCTGTACCTGTCTTGTTTACTCCTTTCATGTACTTAAAGGTTTCAATCATGTCCCTCCTCTCCTCCAGTGAGTACATGTTCAACTTCCTCAGCTTCCTCTTGTATGATGTCCCCTAGCCCCTTGATCATCTTTGTCGCCCTGCGCTGCACCCCCTCCAGTAACTTAATGTCCATCTTCAGATACGGGCACCAGTACTGCATGCAGTACTCCAGGTGCGGTCTAACTAATGAGCTATACAGTGGCAGAATCACCTCCTCCCTCCTTGAGGATATACCTTTTGCAATATAACCCAGCATTTTGTTGGCCTTTGCAGCTGCCTCCCTACATTGTGCTGAGTTGTTCATTGACCCTGTAATGAGCACCCCCAGATCCTTCTCCTTCTCTGTCTGGGCTAGCTGCACTCCCCCCCAGCTGGCAACTCCTCCTTGGGTTCTTCATCCCAAAATGCAGCACCTTGCACTTTTTGGCATTAAACCCAAGTTACCAGGTGTCTGACCAAGTTTCAAGCTTTGCCAGATCATCCTGCAACCCCTGCCATCCCCCTAGGTCATCCACCACTGCTCCTACCTTGGTATCATCAGCAAATAGACTGATCTTGCTCTTGATGTCCAATGATATGTCTGCAATGAATAACCCAAACAACACTGGTCCCAATGCCAAGCCCTGTGGAACACCGCTCATCACTACTCTTGGGTGTGAGAGCTCCCCACCCACCACCACCCTCTGTTGTCTTCCCAAATCTTGAGCCCCAGGAGATCCAACTGCCCAGATTCTTTATTCTTAGGCAAAACAGGCTAGTAGGACCCATCTCCCTGTCCTGATCATCCTCCAGAACAAAAACATCCACTGCTGGAGGAGAGCCAAATAAGGGGCCCTTCTGGGAAGCAGTACACCTATCGGCTTTTGGGGACAGAAAAGGGTGTCTCCAAAGAGGATGCGAGTTCTCGCGAGCAGCCATCCAGGACGGAATAGGCATAGGTGAGAATTCCACCACACCTAGGTGCTCTGCCAGCCTTTTCTCTTTGGATCCTGTTCCTCAGTGGCCCATCCGTGAGCTGCCTGGATCGCTTTAGGAACTCCCAGAAGGAGGGATCCCCAGGAGACCTAGGGGCCTCATCCTCTGCAGCTCATCCCAGGGGTTATGAGAACCAGAACTTGTGGATGATGGAGAACTATACTCCATGTCCAACGAGAAAGCTTTTCTGGTGACTGAGCCCTATGCAGAGGGATGTCCCAGACGTTCCTCACTTGGACATGGACAGTAGAACTGTGAGAGTGACCCACCAAGGAATCAAGGGGTCCAACAGGCAACCTGGGCTGAAAAGATGGCCAAGATAGGGACAGTGCTGAGACAGTCCTTGCAGCATACTTTCAAGTCAGAGGCCAGTTGGGCCTTGGCCTCTTGCCACCAGGACTGGAAAATCGCTAGCAATTCAGTCTGAGAGTGAAATAGAGGCAGAGAAGGCTGACATGGCTGAAATCTGATAATTTGACACTGATGCATCGGCTATTCTGATGCCTGGAAGGGAAGGTTGTACCCAGAAATCGGGTAACCCGTAAAAAGATGCCCCGTTGGGTAGCCGGGGAAGTGAGATGATGCCGGACACTCTGAAGCCAAACATCTCCTTGCCAAACACATCTGGCAACCCTTATGGGAATAGCCAGGGAGACAGGCTCAACGCAGGGGCTGTGGAGCCGGTGGGGAGTCCCGAGAGAGGGAGCGAATGCCCCAATGTGAGACCTGCCAGGTCAGCCAATGCCGAAAAAAGGGTCTCATGTCGGGAAGCCTGGTGGAGGGCCAGGTGTCTAACCCTAGGTGTCTGGGGAAAGAGAGCACCAAACAAGAGATTAGTTGACATCTGAAGACCTGCTGGTCCAGGCGGAGGGATCTCAAACGTCTGTGGATTAGAAGGTCAAGACTGAGGAACCCTAAAGTCTGTGGTATGCTGGGGATTCTGCAAACCCGACAGAAGACCCCTAACAGGGTGTTCTGAAAGCCTAGTAGACAAAATTGGCATACCAGGCTCTGGCAAGGGAATGGTAAGTGCCACATCCAGAGACCCGACTTCCTCCTCCGGCCCTGGAGAAATGTGGAGAATCAGGGAAACCACCTTGGGAGGTGGGAAGAAAGTATCCTAAGAGTTAGAACCCTCAGGGGGCAATGGTTGCGGAAATGGCAGCAGGTGTTTTTCGACGTCGGAGCACAGCATGCTGTCCAGGAGCGCCATGGCCAGATGGTCGTCAGACAAGCGGACGAGTGCCTTACCAGCCAGGCTGAAGAAAAGTACCCCATCCATATGGACGTCAGGTAAGCTGACATCTGGCTTAGCAGTTGTAGCTGTGCCAAGGCCGGAGAAACTGACGACTGGCTTGCCAGCGGAAACTACACAGGTGTCAGGCAAAGCAGACATCTGTTATAATGGCGGCTGCCGTGCAGACGTCTGCAAAACTGACGTCTGACTTATTGACAAGAACCAGGCAGGCATCGACAGAACAGATGTCCGACTAACTGGTAAGAACTGAGCAGGTGTCAGCCAAACCGACGCCCAGCTTACGGGAACAAGTCATGTGGACGGCAGTAAAGTCAACATCGGACTTCTCGGCCATAGCCAGGCGGGCGCCAGGTAAACCAGCGTCCAACTTACTGGCAGGAGCGGGCAGATGCCATCAGGGTCAACATCTGACTTATTGGCAGGAACTATGCAGACACCGGTAGAGTCGATGCCGATTTACCGCCGGTGACAGGAGGACCCCAGCGTGAGCTGGAGTCTAACTTACCCAGTTGGGGCCATGCGCTGCCGACAGAGCCAGGGAGCGACTTATCGACCCGGCTTAGACCCTGTGGTATTAAGAGGCCCAAAGGCAGCAAGCACTCCAGCGTTGCTGGAGGGACCAACTGAACCGTTATCAGTTCAGGCGGGAGGGGCAAACCTGACCCGTGGCAGCGGGAGGAGGTTTGACAGGAGGGCACCCTATGGCTCCAACAGAAGGCTTTTACCACCCATGGTCCCGAGGGTGGCCACGGATGGGACGGGACTGATCCCAGTCCTGGTGCCTGCCCTTCTCTTTTTCTTCTTTTGTGCTCCACAGTGGGAGGAAGAGGATCCGCAGCCTCTGCAACTCTTTCTCCGTGTTTGCCAACTAGATCTTTAAAGATGAGCATCCAGGGCCTGCTGCTGTCATTTCCATTTGACCAGGTTAAAGTCCTTACAGGCTGCGTAGCCCTAGATGTCATGGTCAGGGCCTAGGCATAGCAGACAAGAGTATGACTGTCCTTGTCGCGAGATATGCGTGCCGTGGAGTCGCACTTCTTGACAGAGAAGATGTCGAGAAGACATACTATAGGAAAAAGATTAAACTTTCTGAGAAAAAATAAATGGCATTCAACAGTAGCCAGAGTTCACACGAGGTACAATGCACACTGGTCGACGGCGGAAAGAACTGGAGTGCGGCGTGGGGACTGCCCACTATATAGGCTCACGCTGATGTCATGTGACGTCGGGTGGGCAGTTCCACACCTGACATTGCTAGCTAGAATTTTTGGTGTGGTCCTGATGCCAGGGGGCACAGTTATACAAGTAATGACCTACTGCAGGAACCCTCTTGAAGTAAGATCCTGGTGTTTCATAGGGGCCCAGATGTGCCCCCCACTTGGACCCGGATACATCTGAGGTAAGAATCTGAGCCGGAGCTAGTATGAGACATGGAATGCCCCTTAAGAGGTTGTGGCAGTCGATCCACTACGTCAGAGTTTTGTGCAAAGGGAATGTAACTAGCACCTTTTGATCCATGTCATCTGTCAGTTGATCCCTGCATGCTTAATGTCCACTGCAGGATCTGCATGTGTAAGCAGGCCAGTGGCATGGTTACAGTGGCTGCTACTGTGAGTCCTAGGAGACATAGAAATATTCTATATGGGACTTGATGACTGCGGTACACCGGATGTGCTTAGCAATGAGTCATTCTGCCCTGTTCAGGGACAGAAATGCATAGTTCTACATTCAAGTCCAAGACAGCACCTATGTACTGCAGCATTTGGCAAGGAGTTAGTACTAACTTTGGCACATTCACTGTATCTCCCAGGTTACTGAATGACTGCCTGGTTTGGGACAGAGTGTGAAAGAGTTGGATCTGGGAGCTGGCTTTTAAGAGCCAGTCGTTCAGGAATGGGATGACATATGGGTCTTCCCTGTGAAGAGCTGCTACCACCCTGCAAGCATTGGTAGGACCCATGGCATGGAAGACAAGCCAAAGGGCAATACTCTGAACTAATAATGCTCCACTTCCAAGCACGTATCTCAGATATTGTCCATGATGCTGTCTGATCTTGATATGAAGGTATGCATCTTTCGTATCTAGGGAGCAAATCCAATCCCGTTTGCAACAGGGAAATTAAAGCTTGAAGGAAGTCTATGTGAAACTTCTTGTATTCTATGTAGAAGTTTAGGTTTCTTAGATCTAACACAGGCCTCAGATAGTACAGTTACTTAAAAACTTACTGTATCAGCGATGTGTGACGGGATCTTGTGCAACAGGCCACACCTATGGAACTATAGATGCCAGGCACTAGGACCACATGGAAAACTTTCTAGCTAGCGGTCTACCAGGGGGCCGCCCACCCTGATGTCAGGTGCGAACATCACCCTACGCTATAAGAGTGGGTGTCCCCCACACCCTCCTCGGTTCTCCCACCAGAGACCAAAAGCAGAAGGGTCCTGCAGAAGAACTTGAAGGTACCAAAGGTTCCAGCCAAGGAAAGGTTAGAGAGAAAAAGCAGACACAGGAGAGCCTCAGAGGAAGGAGGAATGGATGGTATGAGTTGCTGCAAGAAATCCCCTCACAGATCTACTGTTACAGTAAGTTCTTACATAACTGTACTATCTAACTTCGGGGGTATCTCTTGCAGCAGGCCACACCTGTGGAACGAGTCCCAAGCAGTTTCTGACATCAGAAAATGCAGATTGGGCAGCAGGAAACCAGGAGCCTAAGAAAGTAGACCCAGCAGAACAAGGTACAGGTCTACAATTTCTATGTTTTGATGTAACAGCCAGACCGAAATTGGCTCTGCGCCTAGAGGCAATGCCCAGACTGCAGTGGTTGGTAAAGGAAGGGACAGTACCCCAAGTGGCAGCATCACAGATCTCTGCAGCTGACACATTCCTGAAAAAGGCAGAAGTGGCGGCCATACCCTGGTGGAATGGCCATGTACAGTGTCAAGAATTTCTTTGCCATGCTTCCTGTAGCAATAAGTGATACAGCTGGTCAACCACTTGGAAAACACTGTTTTGAAACAGGGACATCCTCTCTCCCAGGGAGAAGGAAACAACTGTTTGGACTTCCTGTAGTCATTCATACGATGGCTATAGTAACGTGGAATTCTATGCACATCTTAAGTATGCTGCAATGCTTCCCCTGGATTGGTGTGCTCCGGGTAATAAACAGGAAGGTGAATGGATTGGTTTAATGTGAACTCAGACACTATCTTAGGAAGAAACTTAGGGTTAGTATACAAAGACACCCTGTCTTTGTGGAAAATCAAATAAGACTGCTCGCACATGAGCACCCGTAGCTCTGAAATTCTTGAACAGAAGTAATAGCGAATAAAAATAACACTTTCCATGACAAAAAGTGTGGCTGTACTCATGGCCGGCTCAAAAGGTGTCAAAGTAAGCTTTTCTAACATAAAATTCAAGTCCCAAGGTGGGACTGGATTGCGAATATGAGGCTTCTGGTGAAGAACATCTCTCAGAAATGTCAGGGACATGTCCCTCAATAGCACATGGAAAGCAGAGATGGTAGACATGTGTACCTTAAGGAGAGGTACTTCAGATCAGAGTCTGAAAGGGCAAAAAGTACTCAGAATCTGATTCACTGGCAAGTAGAGGATCCAGCTCGCGTGAAGCCACTCACAGTGCAGGCTCTAGTGGAAGGCTTCCTAGCTGCCACTGGGACATCAGTCACCCTGAACTGAGCCATGGCTATATCCTCAGGAGCCAGGCATGAAGATGCAGGGAGTTGAGGTCTGGAAGGGCAAGGGTGCCTAGTTCCAAGACAGCAAGCCAGTGCACAGAGGAAAAGGAACTAGAGGGTCCACTGCCAGCTGTTGCAGCAAGGGGAATCAGATCTGACAATGCCAGAATGGGGCTATGAGAATCACTGTGGCCCCTTCCATCTGGAGCTTGATCAGAACCCTCTGAAGCAGGGGGAAGGGAGGAAATGCTAACAGAAGCCTCTCTTTTCAAGAGAGGGATAACATATCTCGCCAGAAAACTCCAGGCCCTGGATCAAGCGAGCAGAAAAGTGGCAGTTTTGCATTGAGTGGGGATGAAAAAAGGTCCAACTTTGGGTGACCCCACCTGTCAAAACAGGTCTTCTACTACTGAGATCAGCAGCTCCCTTCTCATGTGCCTTTTTTTTTTTAATGTACTTTATCCTCCTGCCCCTGGCTGCCTGCTTTTGACTGACCCCCCAGCCCCACCACCCCAGTATCACGGGGACTTACTCCTGCCCACTCGCCGGGTGTGAAGCATGCAGGAGGTTGGTTGTCATCTGTTGCCGGAGGTTTTTCTGTTTTTCTCCCTTCCCACTGCTGGGGCTCATACGCAGGATGTGAGCATGTAGAGACATCGTGTGTCCAGAAGTCCTGCAGCACTCTCTGTTTGTCTGGCCCCTCTGATCCGCACTACCTTCTGGCCACCACCTGAGGGTAGTCATTTGCCGGGAGTGCCAGTCCTCCCTCCCCGGGAGAGGAGAGCTGTCCTCCAGACACTCTATCCTCTCCCTCCTCTGCTGACCCCCGATGGCCTGTACTCATTCCCAAAAATGGGTTGCTGGTGTTGCGCGAGGTGTGGCGTCCAGCGCTTCAACCCTCAGCGCCACCGGGGCCACTAGTGCACCTTTGACTGCAACCTACCTAAATTTGCCAGGACATTTTGGATGCCTGGAACATGGACGACTGTTAGCTCAAGACCAGCCCAGTAACAAGCTCTGCTTCCCGGCAGAGGGGGTACAAGTCAGTGCTCCCCTGCTTGATGAGGTAGTGGACTACAATGATATTGTCTGTCTGCACTAGCAGAAGACCTGGGGATAGATTCTGGAAGGCCTGCAAGGCATAAAGAATGGCACATATCTCCGGAACACTAATGTGGAGAAAGGATCCCAGCTGGGACCACGTCCCCTGTGTTTGGTAGGGCCCTACATGGGCTCCCCACCCCCGAAGCACCTGTCGTGAAAATTTACTAAGGGGAGGGAATGAGAAAGGGAACCCCTCTTAGCAGATTGTTGGGTTCCAGCCACCAAAGCAGTACCTTTGTCATTGAGGAGACAAGGACCACCAGTGTTAGGTCATCAGTCCACTGGTCCCACTGGACTCTGACTGTCCACTGGGGTACCCTCATGAGAAGTCTGGCTGAGGCATTGTAGCAGTCGCCACTGCCATCAGGCCGAGGAGCCAAAGGATGGTTCTGGCTGAAACACAGTGGCTGTTGTACAACAGGAGGGCCTGGGCTATCAGGTGCTCAAGACCTGTCCTGGGGCAGGAAGACCATGTCCAGAGCTGTGTCCAAGACCGCCCAAGTGTACTGGAGGCATTGGCATGGAATCAGAACCAACTTGGGCAAGTTTACAGTTATCCCCAGATCCTGGAATAAGCAGGTAGTTGCGGCCAGGGTCTGAAGCAGGTGATCCCTGGACTGGGCCTTGAGGAGCCAGTTGCCCAGGTAGGGGAAGACATAGAGGTCCTCCCACCCGAGGGCAGCTGCTACTACTACCAGGCACTTAGTAAATACCTGAGGGGCTGAGAACAAATCAAAGGGCAAGGTCCTGAACTGGAAGTGTTCCTCTTAGAACAGAAATCTCAGGTACTGCCTGTGGTATGCGTGTATTCTGATATGCAGGTATGCATCCTTCATATCGAGGAAGAAAATCCAATCCCCCAATGCAGAAGGGGCAATAGACCCTTACGTGTCACCATCCGGAACTTTTTGTACTGAATGAACATATTGAGTTCTCGAAGGTCTAGGATGGGCCTGAGAACCCCGTAACATTTGGGTACCAGGAAAAAATGGAAGTAGAACCCCCTGCCCTGCTGGTCCACTAGAAGGGCTCCACTGCCCTCTTTTGTAGCAGGGAGCAGATTTCCTCCCAGAGCACTGGTATGTGGCATGGAGGATAAAAGGATGGAGCTGGAGGTTTTTCTGGGGGCTACTCTAGAAGTTCTAGAGTGTGGCTGTTCTCTGTGAGCTAAAGTATGCAACCATCATTGCTGATCTTCAGTCAGGGGGTTGGGCAAGAAGTCAGACAGTAGCAGCAGCACCAGTGCCTCTGGTAATCTTACTGGCTGCGGCAGTAGGGGTAGGCAGAGAGGTGCCCCCCCCAATCAGCGCTTGCTCTGAGGTCTGGTAGGGGGTCTGGACCTGTTGGTTCCTTGATAAAAGGGCACATGTTGTCCACCCATAGCTTGAGTGTGGTACATGGAGTGGACTGACTTTAGGGTACGTCCAGAGGCCTGTAGGGCATCAAGGATCTGCTGGACATTTGGCTCCAATTTGTAACCCCTGAAGGTGGCGTTCAGGAAAAATAACTGAATGTACTTTGCAAACCCAGACACCCTAAGGCAGGAGTGCCAGCATAGACAGACGCCGGCTGCTGCCACCCTGGCTGAAGCATTGATGGTGTCGTAGGCCAAGCAAAGGAGATGCAGGCTGACATCAGCCACCGACTGGAGGGACTGCAAGAGCTGCTGTTTTCTTTGGTCATCAGGAGGGGCACTAGCCAATTCCTGGGCTTGCTCCAAATGAAGGCTGAGGAACTGGAATATATGGGCCATGTAGTTCAAGACCCTGATGGCCAAGCGTGGCTGAGGCGAAGGTCTCTTGCCCAGTAAGTCTAACCTCTGGGCTTCTTTGTCCGGAAAGTGAGCGTATGTTTTGGCTATTTGGTGCAGTCATGAGCAGCGACGACCACTGAGTAGGCCTGTGCCTGCTCAGCGAAAATGACTCTCCGGCTGGAGCATGGCAAAGTTTGTCTGCCTTCCTAGGCATAGCAGGGACCTGGTTGGGGTGGTGCCAGGCTGCCATGGTGGCATCTGCAAAGCATTCAATCAGAGGAGGAACCACCAAGAAGAGAGTGTCAGGCAGGCGATGTAGCTAACCGTCTGCTGGGATCCTGTTCCTCAATATCAAACCCCATTGCCACCTGCATCAGGCTGAGAACCCCACGAATGACAGGCCATATGGAGGGATCATGGAATATATCTTGGGGTCTCCTCCCCAACTGTGCGGGACTGTGGAGGTAGAGTGAGAGGGTAACCCCCATGGTCTTCATCCCCTCCTCATCTTCATCAGGAGTTGAAGGTCTGGGTGATATTTGTCCTCTTCTCCAAAGGTCTGGAGGAAGAGCAGAGGTCCAGCCATGGAGGGACTGATGCGAGCCCACTGAGGTCGTGGGTGCCGGAACCTGTGTCGGGGATGCCCTAGGAAATGGTTCCTGTGGAGGCACCAGGTGGGCCTGCATAAAGTCACACAGGGAAGAAAGCAAAGAAGGAATGTCCACTGTGACTGGCGTCGGGTAGTCAAGTGGCACTGGTTGAGAGGGGGCCAGCGTAGGAGGAGCTGGCAATGACAGCTGGATTGGCCTAGACCCTGAGGAGGAGTCCTCAGCCTGATTCCCCCAATGGGATGGCAAAGAAGGCTGGGAAGCAGCCTGGGGTGACACTGGGGAGGGTGGCGGTTCCAGGGCCAGAGGCCGATGTTGCAGGCCCACGCTGGTCAAAGACAGGCTGGCGGAGCCTCCTGTGAGCATACCGAAAACAAGGGCTGGGAGAGTGCCCAACCCCAAAGGACCTCTGCCAGCTAAAGTGAGGTTGGCTAGAGGTGCTGCCAATGGTAGCTCCATGGGGGAGAGGGTGTGCGAGGCATATGTTGCTGTCCCCAGAGGACAGCCCTGCCATGGTCGCCAAGCAATGCGGGGACTGGAAGGGAAGGGAGGGGACCGGTGTTTAGGGCAGTCCTTGTCCCTGTGCTTGTTTGCCTAAGGTTTTATCCTGGGACTTCGACAACTGGGAGCCCAAGGATAGAGCAAGGGAGATGGAGGAACTCCTGGTCTGCAACTCCTTCTCCATGCTGGTGACTTTTTGCTGAAGAAGAAATTTCCCAAGTTCTGCTGGCGCCAATGGCGGGATGCCTGGTTGAGGCCGCAGCAGATGGATCATGCATCAACATCGTGGTCTGGGCCAAGACAGAGAACATAGGCAGAATGTCAGTCTTTCTCCAGAAGTTGCTTTCCACAGGCGCACTAGTGGTTCGGTCAGAAGATGAAAGCTGAGAAAACAAGCGAAGCGAAAAATCACTGAAAAGTGAAAAAACTGAGGTGAGAAAAAAAAAGAAAACCAAAGGTAATGGTGGTTGACTGAAGCTGCGGTGATCTGAGTGGTCCAACGTGCATTGTCAACAGTGGGAAAAGGAGTGTGGGGACTGCCCTCTTGCAACAGGGTGACATCGATGCCTGACAGGTGGGTGGCCCCTAGTAGAAATGGAAAGGAACATTGTTTAAGCAGGAGTAGCACACTAAGCTGAAGCTTGTTTTCAGAAGCAACCTGGGAGCACAAAGGTTAAGCGACTTGCTCAGGATCACACAGTATGCACCTAGGTGGCATGGGATTCAAATCCAGGTCTCCAGATCTGCAGCTCAGAGCCTTAACCCACTCGCAATACTGCCTCTGCCTGGTAGACTGCTAGCTAGAAAGTTTTCTGTGTGGTCCTAGTGCCTGGCAGCTATAGTTCCACAGGTGAGGCCTGTAGCAAGAGATACCCCTGAAGTCAGATCTGTTCATTTGGGGGGCAGGAAGTATCTGAAGTAGTGCCCTTTGTTCTTCTGACGAGAAGGCACTTGTTCTACTGTACGTTTGTTTGGCAAAGCTTGCCTTTCTTTAAGCAGGGACAACTGTCCCAGAATATAAGTGGAAAGAGGTGGAGGGTGCTTGGGGGGAGGAAAGAGAGGGGTGTCACTAAGAGACAGCAATATCACTAACATTTAGTGATTAACTTAAAAAATAATAAATGACAACAGCTAGACAGTTAACCTTTCTGCAGTACGTCCAAGTACAATCGATGGCAGAAAGAACTAAAAGATGAGATGGGCTGCCCATGTTTATATACATGCTGACGCATCACATGCGTCATGGGTGGTCCCTAGCTAGTGAAAGTTTCTGTGTGGTTCTAGCACTGATGTGGGTATACTTCTAAAGGTGTGGCCTAATGGAAGAAATATCCTCAAAGAAGATGAAATTGATTCATCCTCAAGGGCAGACTCAGTGAGTAGCATCCACCACGCTTCCTTTTACTGATAATGCACTGGTATTGATCAAGTTACTTTCAATAGAATGGCTCAATCTATTTTAAATCGTGATCATACTGAGCACCACCACCACATGTTCCAGTCCCTGGACTGCATTGCATTCATTGTGTAGATTCCCACTTTTATGTTGTCCTGAGGTGCGCAACATCCTGGCAGTAGCAGCACATCCAGAGGCGTGTCAGTGCTGGAGAACGCAAGGAATGCATTAGTGGGTGTGTCTCAGCAGTTTCAAAGACAGCCATGGAGTTGGAAGAAATCTGCTGCTCAATGAAGCAGTTTCCTCACTGGGCGTCAGATGACAAAGCTCCGTTGCATGCCTTTCCTGGTGAAACATTCCAATAAATATGGCGGCTCCTGCTGCCCACCACAATCCCGTGTTGGCATGTTCCCCACCCAGTTAAATTTGTTTGCCGTGAGGGTGCCCAATCCCTGTCCGCATGATGATCCCACACACACACTTTTGCCGATAAGGTGCCCAATGCCCGCCGGCATCATATGTCTCACCTCTAAACACGTGGCACACTGGAAGCCCACCCCAGTGTATCAAAATCTTTTTTAACCTGTAAAGAAAGAAACTGTCCCCAAAGTTTGGTTCTTTTTTTTTTTTACCTGTTTAAAAAAAAAAAAGTCGACTTTATCCGCCATGTCCTCACCCAACCCGCCCCACCACTCTGTGCGCCTCGCACCCCACATACTTACTCTCCAGAGGGCTGGCGCTGCAATCTTCTAAGAGCGGAACATCGCCTCAACTCTTCAAAATCCAACCGAACTGAACAAATGCGGTAAGCTTTATAATGGCAGGCAATGGGGGTTTCAGCAGAGTGGATATCGCTAGCCATTCTGGGAAATTTTGGTGGCAATTTTCAACATGGGGTTCTTGGGACCCCACCTCATGCGTGCAATGGCATCTTGTTACTCGGTCCTGAAAGGTGATTTTGTGGTCACTGCGCGAGTCACCTTTCAGGACCAATTAACGAAACGACAGTGCCACTGTTCAATGAGGTGGGGTCCCAAAAAGCCCATGTTGTAAATTTGGTGAAAAAAATTCCCAAACATTACTGCGTTACGAGCATGCATTCCACAGTTTCCACGCATACTCATAACTTGGGACAATTTAAACAGGTTACTCACCTGTAATAGTAGTTCTAGGAGTGGTATATTTTGTTCATCCACATTTATTGGCAGCGTCCCTTTCCCTTTAAATCAGCCGGAAAGTCTTCAAGCTGGCTCCTCCCAACCACCCGTGTGATATAACCCTTGGCTCTGCCCCATGACGCCAGATCTTAGCCTGCTGGAAGCCAGGTTTGTGCGTCCGCAGGTGGGGAGTTCGGGTGGGTCCGTGTGGATGAACAACATATACCACTCCTAGAACTACTGTTACAGGTGAGTAACCTGTTTTTCTAGGATCATGGATATGTTGTTTATCCACACTTATTGCCAGACTCCTAGCAGTTCTCCGGGATGTGGGAGGCAAGGCGCACACCCTCTACTTGGGAAACAGAGATTGGAGAACTGAGGCCCCAAAACCAGCATCCCGGTGTGACTCAAGGTCGATGTGGTAATGGGTGACAAAGGTGTTTGTTGTCTTCCAGGTAGCAGCCCGACAGATTTCCTGGATAGGGATGTCCCTGGAAGCAGCCATGGATCAACAGTATGGTGGGTGAATGAGCTCTTATCCTTTGGGAGCTCCTTGCCTGCCAATCGTAGCACAGACTAATGCAAGATGTGATCCATCGACAATTGTCTGCTTTGCAGCAGGTCTTCCAGAAGCAGCTTCAGCGTAGGGTGACAAACAGCTGGCAAACCTCTCCCCGAATCTCCGCCGTCTTCTCCTTATAATAGGAGAGAGCTCATCTCAGGTCCAAAGTATGGACCCTGTACTTGGCCACCGAGGTGTAACTGGGGTAGTACACTGGTAGAGTCAACACCTGATTAAAGCGATTTACCAAGTTTTGATATATGAACGCATATACTGCAAGGTGACTGCATATAGAACTGATTTGCAATGTATTTTGATAGATGCACAGCCTATTTTAGCAAATTAAATCAGGTTTTCACCCTCACAAACCAGGAAGTGTCATTTTGTGTACTGGAGCCTGTATCTTGTGACCTTGACACTCATTACCTTTGTAATGTCACCACAGGAGATCTGTGCTCTGCAATTAAAATTAGTTCTTGGTCACAGCAATTCTGTCTTGATAACAGAGCTCTTGGTATGACATGCAGCACGACAATAACAATGTCAAACAGTTCATTTTCAGGGTCAGATGATGAAAGCATTATGTTGTCCGGCACTAACAGTGATCTTTCGGACACTGACATAGTGCCATATTTGACAGCCACTGCATAGTAGATCCCCAGGGATGACCTATGACAGCAGCGAGAATGATGTGGGTAGTAGCTCAGGCAGTCACAGCAGTAGTCGATCCATTCCAGTACAGCAGTGAGAGCAGACTTAGCAACACGGACTGTTAATATTATATTTTGCTACTTAGTGCTACGGTTTGGTTCCCCGTCATTTTACTGTGCAAAATCGAGTATGGTGTGTGTTCTGTTACTCCCAGCATCGATGTGCTCACACAAATGCTAGTGATAGTGCCCTGGGTTTTTATATTTCTTTTTTTTTTTGGGGGAGATTGCTTTCCCTGTGCTAACGAGTTGTTGGCCACCCCAGCTTGACACTGAGAGCATGGCTCGATCTGGTGGCATTGCTTGAACAGGATAAATGGCTCACAATTTGTCCAAATTACTCACCTGGTACTAGTTAGTAGTGACCTCCGGCCAAATGATTTATCAATCACTCACTCTGATGGAGTACAGGGTGGAAATTACAAGCAGGTACCTTGTACCCCAACCACTCCAAACCCACCAGCTGCACACATACACTTTGAAAAATGCTGCAGCATAGAACTTTTATTATCTGTAAATTATTTATGCTGTTTGGGTCTGTCTTTGCCCTAGTGCCAACTGGTCCACGCTATAGCTTTCTTCTCTGTGTATGTGTGTGTTTGGAGGTGGGGGCCTGCTGTACTTTCCCTCAAGTATCAGTGATTAAGTAACGTGTTGAAGTCACGGTTCCCCCGTTTATGGCATGTTATAAATGTAAAACTACAAATTATTGCACCAGCTTTGTGTTACCTCTAAGCGCTCAGGAACTATACAGACTGCAGCTGTCATTAGTGTCTGCATAAGCATCTGTAATACCATCCTGGCATTGGCTTATTGCCGCTACATGTGTGCCTCCAGGTGCATTATGAATTGAGCAAAAAATACACAGTACAGTCAGTGATCGTCCCCCACCCCCAAGGTTACAAATGACACTGCCAATACCCTTCTCATGGAGAAAGAGACCGCATTTATGTTTAGATAGCCTAAGTACCGTTTGATTGGTCCACTACAAAAAGGGACATATCCTTGCGGTAGGTACTCAAGTGTTAGACTGTATTTGAACCACCCTTCCTCAATTATGTCACCATACTTCATTACCACTTCTGTGTCAAGCCATTTGTGTTTTCCCCATTTTTTTCCATTACAGTGGATCTCTGATGCGCATGCGTAAAGTGTACAGCAAATACAACAGATGCTGCACTATACTGTCTCCCATGCCTTACCGATGTCATGGTGCATTGTGCAGACTCCCTGCATTCATTGCTGTGTAGCCCATATTTTGGTTCAGACATTATTCCCTAAGTATGCCGAACTGACTAGCACACTTTACAATATAACACCATAGAAGCCGTACATTGGTGCCACAGTGTCGGGAGAGGATGGCAACTGCAGTCTCTTCTTTTGCTGATGCTCCGGAGCACATACAATGATGCTATAATCCTAATTATAAATAAAGACTGTATGTTAAAAAACTAAGTATTTTTAATTTTGAGATGCACTGTAAACTATGTACAGTATAAAACTGATTTTATTGCATTTATTTATAAACTTAGCGAGGAGCTGGCAAGCTGGAGAAACAATTCGGTGCACCATGTCCCTTTATTCATGCACATCTAAGCATACTTTGGTGATCAGTGTTATGGTGCTTGCATGAGAACGCCAAATGAGCCGAAGAAAATACAGGAGCACAAGAAAATATATAAACTGTCTATAATGATGGTGACAATCAGAAATGCAATAGCAAAGGCAGTTTAGTGAAGCAATCACACTGGAAGCAGCACTTGTCAAAAATACAGTTTATTGCACTGTTCTCCTGGGATTGGACTGTGCAGCTCAATGCTTATACTCTTGCTGCACATTATAATTCTGAACTGTTGAAAAAGTCATCCATTTAACACAGATCTCTATGTACCAATACTGAAAAGCTTACTTCAATTTATAGATCTGCCAGTTCAAAAGTCGTCCTTTTGTGTCCCAATACGCTACAGATTACAGCTCCACTCAGTTAAAAAAATGTATTTTTTATACAGACTTGTTATAATTATGTACTTGCAGCACTTATTAAAACTCTAACATTGTACTCAAGCAATGTAGATTGTGATGTTCCTAGAACCGATGGACCTAGGACACAGAGCTTAGTCAGATGAGTAAAATTGAAAATCAGGAGAAATCACCACTTCTGCAATCCCAAAAGCAAGTATAACAGCTGCCAATATAACAAACAGTTTCAGTCATCAGTGCTGTAATTTTTTTCAGTTCAGTTTTGGATCTGCACTCACTGAGGCTGGGTCCAGGAAAGATGAAGCGAGCGAGCGAGAAAGGTGCAGTGGGAACACCTTCCCTGTGCTGATGTCACTCATGCATGTGGATGCACTGCTCATGTCGGAACTTCAAACAAAGAAAAAAACATGCAGAGACAACTGTGGCACAAAAATGTTAAAAAACTAAGCATCTGAATATATTTAATACTTAACTTCAGGGCAGCTGAGCTTTTGCATCGCTCAATGAAGGGAAGGTGATCTGCAAACATGACATCGGGGGAAGTTGGTAAATCACTTTAAGGTGAAACTCCGACACCACCTTCAAGGAATTTCGGGTGGGGATGCAGGACAACCTAGTCCCAGTGGAAGACCAGATAAGGGGAGCCCACAGAGAGAGCCTGGAGCTCCCTGTCCTTCTGGCAGACGTGATAGCCACTAGGAAGGCCGTCTTCCACGACAAGTGTGACAGCTCACACTTGCGCATCAGTTCAAATGGCTTGCCCATGAGCTTTGCCAGTACTAGCAGTAGATCCCATGGAGGTGGAGGTTCATGCACCGGAAGGGATATGTGATCCAGGCCTTTGAAAAAGCCCCCGACCACTGTCTCCTGCACCAACGTCGGCTGACAGGACCGTGCCCGTTAAGCAGAGATGGCTGCCAGGTGCACCCTAAGGGTCGATGACCGAAGACCCCCTTTGGACAGATACCAAAGGTAGTTGAGAATGTTAGCCACTGGACAGGACAGAGGGTCCAGGCCCTTGCCCTGACACCAAATGAAAAACCTTTTCCATTCGAAGGCATAACATTTCCTGGTCGATTCCTTTCTGGATGCCTCTACCACAGACAGGACATCCTCAGAAAGATCCAAAGCCTGGAACTCAAGCTGCTCAGGTACCAGGCTGTGAGGTGCAGGGATTAAAGGTCCGGATGGAATACTTTCCTCTGGTTGACTGAGATCAGGACCAGGCATAATGGAAGCTGCTCCAGGGGCCTATTGCTGAGGCTGAGGCTGAGGAGATCTGGGTACCAGAACTAGCATGGCCAGTCAGGGGCTACCAGAATCACCTGTGCCTTGTCCCTCCTCACCTTGAGGAGCACACTGTGGATCAAGGGAAATGGAGGGAAGGTGCAGAAGAGGCCTGGGATCCATGGCCTCGAGAAGGCATCCCCCCTGCAGCGAGCCCTGTTGAGGGGGCAGGCTTAAAACAGCCTCAGCTTGGTGTTCTCCTTGGAGGCAAACAGATACACCAACAGTTTGCCCCAGTGGAAGAACAGACTGTACGTTACCTCTGGATGGAGAGACCACTTGTGGGATGTCTTGCCTATGCGGCCGAGAGTATCCGCAAGATGATTCGAGGCTCCTGCCACGTGGATGGCTAGGAGATCTGCCTCCAGACGGCTCACAAGTGTCCAGATGCAGAGCACTTCCATGCATAGCAGACGGGAATGCATGCCGCCCTGTTTGTTGAAGTAGTACATGGTCGTGGTATTGTCCATCTGGACTTGAACCACTTGACCCTGGAGCTGAGGAGTGAAAGCTGACAGTGCCAGTCAGACTGCTCTGAGCTCCAACAGGTTGATGTGATAGTGGTACTCCTCAGGGGTCGAGAACCCGTGGACCCTGTTGTTTCCCATGTGGGATCCCCAGCCTATAGGAGAGGCATCAGTCGTAAGGACCGTCGTCGGCTCGGGGTGGACAAATGGGATCCCTTCCTGCAACTGGACTGAGACGGTCCACCATTGGAGAGCGTCCCATATCTTCTAGGTCACAGTGATCAGCTAGTCGAAATGACCGTGTCGCTGAGTCCACTGGGCAGCCAGCCCCCACTGGAGGGGGCGCATGTGCCACTGGGCCCAACGGATCACAGAGGTGCATGCCGCAATGTAACCCAGAAGGCGCAGAAAGTCCCAGGCAGGCGCAATTGTCCAACCAGAAATGATTGGACAAAGGAGGAGAGAACCTCCGCCCGTCCGCGGGAGCTGAGCTCTGGCTTGGCGAAGTCAAGCTCTACCCCAATAAAGCACATCACCTGAGAAGGCACGAGCTCCGACTTGGCCTCGTTCATCAGTAGGCGAGTTGAGCTAATGTCTGAGGCCAGGTCCCTCAACCTCTTCCCTCCTGCTGCGTGGAACCTGCCAAGAGCCAATCATTGTGGTAAGGGTAGATTTTGGCCCCGGACACCTGAGATGGGCTCCACTACTGCAATGCATTTGGTAAAGACCCATGGGCCGATGATAGGCCGATTGGCATGGCTTGGAACTCGTATAGGGTTCCCTAGGCTCTGAAGCGGAGGAACCGCTGGAGGGACGGATGGATTGGGATGTGAAAAAATGCGTCCTGGAGATCCAGTGAGCAGAACAAACAGGTTACTCACTTGTAACAGTAGTTCTAGGAAAGGTATATGTTGTTCATCCACACTGTTTGGCATGTCCTTTTCCCCTTTAAATCTTGCCGGAAGTCATCAAGCTGGCTCCTCCCACCCACCTGGGTGGTATACACCTCGGCTCCAACCCATGACTCCAGATCTTGGCCTGCTGGAAGCCAGATTGTGTGCGTCCGCAGCTGGGGAGGCCGGGTGGGTCCGTGTGGATGAAATACAGGTTACTCACCTGTAACAGGAGTTCTAGGAATGGTATATGTTGTTCATCTACACTGTCTGGCAGGTTCCTTGCCGCTTTAAATCTTGCTGGAAGGTCTTCAAGCTGGCTCTTCCCACCCACCCGGGTGGTAAAACTCTCGGCTCCGCTCCATGACGCCAGATCTAGCCCGCTGGAAGCCAGGTTGTGCGTCGAAGCCGGGGAGGTCGTGTGGATGAACAACATATACCATTCCTAGAACTCCTGTTATAGGTGAGTAACCTGTATTTCTAGGGACATGGATATGTTGTTCATCCACACTGTCTGGCAGACTCCTAGCAGTTCTCCGGGAGGAGGGAGGCAAGGCGCACACCCCCTACTTGGGAAATAAAGACTGGAGAACCGTGACCCCAAAACCAGCATGCCGGCGTGACTCAAGGTCGATGTGGTAGTGGGTGATGAAGGTGTGTGCTGACTTCCAGGTAGCAACCCTGCAGATTTCCTGGATAGGGACGTCCCTGGAAGCAGCCACCAGGCAGCGGTATGGCGGGTAGAATGAGCTCTTATCCCTCTAGGAGGCTCCATGCCCGCCAACCTATAGCAGAGATCTATGCAAGAGGTGACACACCTGCCTATTGTCCGCTTGGCTGCAGGTCTGCCAGGTGCGGCTTCAGCGTAGGTGACAAACAGCTGGCGAACCTCTCCCGAACTGCCGTCCACTCCTTGTAATGAGCGACATCTTCTAGGGTCCAAAGTATGGAGCCTATATTCAGCCTCGAGGTGTGATTGGGGTAGAACACCAGCAGGGTCAACACCTGGTTAAGGTGAAACTCCGACACCACCTTCGGAAGGAACTCGGTGGGCCAGGACAACCTTGTCCCTGTGGAAGACCAGATAAGGAGACTCGATGGAAAGTGCCTGGAGCTCTCCCATCCTTCTGGCTGACGTGATAGCCACCAAGAAGGCGGCCTTCCGACAGGTGAGAGATGTCACACCTCTTGCTCGGTTGAATAGGAATGCCCATGAGCTTAGCCAATACCAGCAGTAGATCCCATGGAGGTGGAGGTTCTCACACTGGAGGATATGTGATCAAGGCCTTTGAAAAAGCACGACCACCTTCCTCGTCACCCGACTGCTTCCGGCCACGCCCAGTAAGCAGAAATGCTGCCAGGGGCATCTTAAGGGTAATCGGCCGAAGCCCTTGCTGAAAGGGACCACAGGTAGTCCAGAATGCTTGCCAAGGAACAGGAGGAAGGGTCCAGGCCTTGCCCTGACACCAAATGGAGAATCTCTTCCATTTGAAGGCATAGCATTCTAGTCGACTCATATGGGATGCCTCAGCGACATTGAGGACCTCCGGAAAGACCCAAGGCCTGGAACTCTAGCCACTCCAGGAACCAGGCCATCAGGTGCAGGGATTGAAGGTCGGATGGAATACCTTCCCTGACTGACTGAGATCAGGTCGGGTGGGCTGGAAGTCGCCTTGGGAGCCTGGAGCTCAGACTGAGGAGATCTGGATACCAGAACTGGCAGGTCAGTCTGGGGCTACAAGAATCACTCTGACATGTCCCTCCTCGCCTTGAGAAGCACCTTGTGGATCAAGGAAATGGGGAAAAGCGTAGAAGAGGCCTGGGGTCCACGGCCTCAAGAAGGTATCCCCCTGCAGCGAGTCCTGCTGAGGGGAGCGGGCATGAAACAGTCTCAGCTTCGCATTCTCCCTGGAGGCAAACAGGTCTGCCTGAGGCATGCCCCAGTGGGAGAACAGATCTTGTACTACCTCCGGCAGGAGAGACCACTCGTGGGACGCAGCCCCTATCCGTCTTAGGGCATTGGCCAGGGTGTTGGAGGCTCCTGCCACATGAATGGCGAGGAGATCCACCTCCAGGCTGCGCACGAGTGACCAAATGCAGAGAGCTTCCCTGCACAGAGGCATGGAGTGCGTCCCGCCCTGGCGATTTAGGTAGTACATGGCTGTGGTATTGTCCGTCTGGACCTGAACCACTTGACCCCATAGAAATGGAGCGAAGGCGGTGAGGGCTAGACGAACCGCTCGAAGCTCCAGCAGGTTGATGTGGCATCGGGAGTCCCGAGGGGACCAGAGGCTGTGCGCTCTGTGCTCCCCCAGATGGGCACCCAACCCATCGAGAGGCATCGGTCGATAGAGACCATCGGCTCGGGGCGGACAAATGGGATGCCCTCCTGCAGATGTGCTGGAGCGGTCTGCCACTGGAGGCGTTCACATCCCTGGGTCACTGTCACTAGCTGATCAGAGGATCAAAGTGCTGTGACCATTGGCTGGCCAGCCCCCATTGAAGGGCGCGCATGTACCAGCGGGCCCAATGGACCACGCTGGTGCAGGCCACCACTGAGGCCCAGGAAGTCCTGGGCAGGGCATGATGGCCCAACCTGAAATGATTGGGCAAAGGAGGAAAGAACCTCGGCCCTGTCCGCTGGGAGCCGTGCTCTGGCTCGTAGAGAGTCGAGCTCTGCCCCGATTAATTGTATCACCTGCTTTGGCACGAGTTCCGACTTGGCCTTGCTGATGAGGAGGCCAACCTGAGAGCAAACCTGGAGGGCCAGATCTCTGGACCGCTCCACCTCTGCTCTGGAGGGGGCTGCAATCAGCCAGTCATCCAGGTAGGGGTACACCCGGACCCTTTGGCGCCGCAGGAATGCTGTCACCACTGTCATGCATTTGGTGAAGACCCTGGGAGCTAGGGAAACGCCGAAGGGCATGGCCCAGAACTCGAAGAGTGATTCCTCTGCCCTGAAGCGGAGGAATCTCTGGTGGGACGGACGGATTGGGACGTGAAAGAACGCATCCTGGAGGTCCAGAGAACAGAATCACACGCCTCGTTCCAAGGATGGGATTATCTGAGCCAGAGTGACCATCCTGAAGGTTCGAGACCTTAGGAACCTGTTCAGGTCGTGCAGGTGGAATGGGGCACCAGCTCCCCATCCGTTTTGGGACCAGAAAGTACCTGGACACAAACCCCGGGTCTGGAGGAGGATCTTCCACCTTCCTGATCACCTCTTTTTCAAACGAGAGGCGATATCGGCTCGGCGAGAGCACGAACAAAGAGACTGCGGATCCCGTAGCCCCTGAGGCGGCGGCTCGGAAGGGCGGGGCCTGCCAACTCCAGGGGCAGGGGCAGGGCCTTTCCTACCTCCAACACCCAGCGGTCCGTGGTGATAGCGGACCAAGCGGAAAAGAGTGGCAGGCCGATCCCCATGGGGTATCCCAGGGGCAGTGGCGAGGCTGGGGTGACACCTCAACCCATCACTGGGCAGGATTAGAGGAGGAACTGGCGAGGACCTCCTGGGCCTCTACCTCCTGCTTCCTATTGGAGGAAGTCGCGGGCTTGGGTTTGGGATGTAGCGCAAAGCCTGCAGCCTTAGTGCTGTTGCTGTTGGGCCAGGCGTGCACGCAGGCACAGAAGGGAAAGGACTTGTGCTGCTGCTGTCGGCAGCCTTTGTCAACTTCTGGGCGGAGGTGACCCGGTCCAGAGTGGCATTGGACTTTTCGATCCGCTGGAGGTGACCTTCCACTCCAGGGCCAAGAGGTGGTCCCCAGGAAGGGACATCCGCCAGTTGTACTGAGTATCCACCGTGAAGGAGATATCCTCAGCTATGCTCTAGACGAGACAGCTACTGACCACAACTGATCTGGCACAGGAGTCTCTAATGTCCAAAGTCGTTTGGAGCTGCTGTTTAGCCACTGCCCTACCTGGTCCCGTACCTGCTGGACTGTGGTTTGCAGGTCGGCCGGGAGATGAGGAATCACCTCATCCAGGGAGCCCATGAGGGTGTGGGAGAAGTGTGCCATCAACACGGCTGAGCTGGCCTGGTGGAGGCCAAGGGAGGAAGCAGCGTACACCTTGCGCCCGGCATAGTCCAGCTTTTTGGACTCCTTGTCGGGGGGCTTGTCCACATCCCTAGCATTCCCAGAACGCTGGAAAACACGGTCGGTGACCAACCCCTCGGCGGAGGGTGTTCCGAAACAGACGAAGCCAGTATTGACCGCATACTTCCCTGGCCATCCTGGCGAAGGTGCAGGACAGGAAGCAGGCCTGCCAGAGCTCAAGGCTGGGCTAACAATGGCTTCAGCCACGGAAGAAGCCTCGTGGGTGAATCCCTCGGTCCAGTATCTCCGTCAGAGATACTTGGCCGCTGGATATGGGCTCAAGCTGCATCCCGGTGGACTCGAGATGAGCGAGGCGAACCCATGAAGGGCGATGGGCTTCGGTCCATCGACTGGTCCCGGAGGACTCCAGGTCAATGGGCCTGGAGAACAGGGAGGAGTCATCGTTGGACTCCAGGAAGAGCTGCCTGGGGCCTGACCCACCCTCCACCTGCCGAGGGGCGGTTGGGAGTGAGGGTGACCAACAACCTGTGGAGCAGCCCTGTCCCAACCGAGAGTCCTCGGTGGCGCCCCGATTCGGTTGTGGAGGCAGAGGTTCCACCACAATCATTGGGGCAGCTGGTTTAATTAGAACAACCAGCCCAGGCTTGGGCACCTCGGCTACAGCGAGGGGTTCACCCGACTGCTAGAGTGCCAGCCCTTGATGGCCAGGAAGGCAGCGTCGAAGCATTCCCAGACCAAGTAACTGCTGCCACATCAGGTCCTCGTGTAGCATCGGCGCAACTTGGTCAAAGACTCTCCTCTTCGAGGAGGAGAGAGAGGATGACCGGCGCCCGCTTGCTTGATGCAGAGACCCGGGACCGCCCGATGTCGGCGGGATCAGCTAGACCGAGACGATGTCCAAGACCGAGATCCTCGGCGTTTCCGAGGATGGGTCTGGGAAGGGGCGGGGGACACCCGCTCTTCCCTTGGCTCGGAAGCCTTTACCAGGGACTGCGGCACCGGAGGCGCAGGCAGGTCCTCGGTCTCCACTGGGGGAACCGGTGAAGAAGGGTTGTCGGCTTCACCAGTCGACAACCCGTCCGATGGGTGAGAAAAATCTCGACTGTCGACCAGGTGTCTCGGCCGGCTGACCTGAGCGGGGACACCGTGAAGCCAACATTATAGCCCGCAGCCTCGACTGAAGTAGAGTGTCGACTGTCGGAAGGGACCTCTCACGCTCCTGACCTTGACGATGGGACTTACCTTTTGATCCCTTCTTTCTGAACCGAGAGGAATGTCCCGATGGCTATCCCTTCGTGGAAAGGTTGGCAAAGCTCATGAAGAAGCTGAATATGGGGTACCCAGAGGCGGGATAAATGCTGCAGCGAGGAAGGATGATGCGGCCTGTGCACGCCTCCTCGAAAGGGTGATCATCTGCTCAGTTGCTCCAGCCAAGCCAGCTACCCTGATAAATGCATAGAGACCTCCTCCGACTTCACGGTGGGTGGCGCTACTCGGGCGCTCAAGCTGTAACAGGGCAGGCGCATTCTTCCTGAGCGTTGGCGGCAGACAGCATACCTCGCAGGCCCTGCGGGTGTATGTTCTAGGCCAAGGCAGTAGCCTTGCGTGGTCAGGTCCATCCTGGACATTTTCTGCCCACAAGGGCACCGAGAATCCGGGTCATTTGTCCATCACAGCCATGAGAAGAAACTTGACGGGGTCTGTGAAAAGTTTAAAATAAGTTGGAGAACCGAAGAATTAGGATCCAGTCTACTGCATAGAGCATTAAGGAGGAACCTGAGCTTCCAAGTGAAGGAAGATTTAGCGTCATGGGGCGGGCCGAGTTTTACCACCGGGTGCATGGGAGGAGCCAACTTGAGACCTTCGGCAAGATTTAAGCAACAAGGAACCTGCCAGACAGTGTGGATGAACAACATATCCATGTCCCTAGAAAGTACAGTTAAAGAACTTACCGTAACAGTAGATCTTGAGAACAGCTCTTGCAGCAGGTTACACTATTAGGACTGAAGCCAGCAGGCACCAGGACCCCGGAAATTTTCTAGCTAGCAGTATTCAGCGGGGACCGCCTTCGAGCGTCGGTCCACCCCATCGGTATCCTACAAAAGGCGGTCCCCAGATCCCCAGTTCTCCCGCTGGAGACTCCCAGCCACTAGATAAAATCAGATGTGGAGACAGAGATCCGCCATCAAAGGTAATGAGGTGGTGTTAGAAACACCTAATCCTAGAAGAAGGATATTGGAACAACTCTACCTCAGAGGGGATGGTGGGAGGAAACTACCTGCTGCAAGAACTGTTCTCGAAGAGCTACTGTGCAGTGAGTTCTTCACGTAACTACACTATCTTACTTGAAAAAGCTCTTGCAGCAGGTTACAATGGGACTGATTCCCAAGCAATACTGAAATCCTACTTGGTGGGAGGAGGCAAGGTAGAGATTGTGAGTTGGACTGAAGCCTAGGATAGAAGTCCCTGATGGACTGCTAGACCAAACCAGCTCTTTGCCTCGATGCAATGTCCAGGCTATAATGCCTGATAAAGGTGTGCACAGTGCTCAAGTAGCTGCCGCTGAGATGGCTGAAGTGGACACGTTCTTCATGGCACAAGAGGTAGCCACCCGATGGAATGACCCTTAACTGAGCCGGTGGCGTTTGTTCGCTTCTGGTAACGACGTGATACAATGTATGAGCCATCTGGACAGTGATTGTTTGAAATGGGAGCTCCCATCATCCTGTGGGCGAAGGGAGCGAAAAGCTGGTCAGATTTTCAGTGGGTGTCTGGTTCTGGTCAGGTAGTATCTTGAACACCTATGCATCCAAAGTGTGCAACAGGGCCTCTACTCTATTAGAGTACTTAGGAAAGTACACTGGTAAGTCTATGTCCTGATTAAGGTGAAAGCTGAGACCACCTTAGGTAGAAACTTTGGATTTGTCCATGGGGACATGCTGTCCTGGTGAAAAACCAAATAAGGTTCTTTGCACATCAGTGCATGAAGTTCAGAAATTCTTCTGGCCGAAGTAACGGCAACTAAAAATAACGTCTTCCGCGGCTGGTTCAAAAAGTGGTAGCATAAGCTGCTCCAGGACAAAGGGTAAATCCCATGGAGGAATAGGGTCCTTAATCGGAGGTCTAAGGTGGAGAACACCTCTCAGGAAGGCTTGTGCTGTGTCCAACTGAGTTATGGGACGTTGGCCTATAGGTGTGTGATAGGCTGAGATGGCACACAGGTGTACTTTAATAGAGGAGTAGGCCAAGCCTGCCTGAGAGAGACACAGGCGGTAGTCCAGGACCGACCTTTCCGGACAATCCATCGGGGAAAAACCCTGTGCCTGAGCCCAGAGGCGAAATCTGTGCCATTTCATGGCGTATGTAGCGTAGCGGTGGCTCTAAGGAGACAAGGTTTTCTAGCAGCCGCTAGAATATCTGCTACCTCTTGCGAGACCCCATACCGCATGATGGTTATGTTTCTAGAAGCCAGGCGTACAGGTTCAGAGAGCGAAGGTCCGGATGGACCAAAGAGCCTGCTTCCTGAGACAATAAGTGAGAGCTAATTGGCAGAGGCACCGGCGGTTCCTAGGACAGCTGGTGCAGCAGAGGGAACCAAATCTGTCTGGGCCAAAACGGTGCGATAAATATCAGCATCGCTTGCTCTCTGCATAGTTTCAAAAGGACCCTCTGGATCAACGGGAAAGGAGTAAATGCGTAGAGGAATCTGCCCGTCCAGGAGAGGGACAACACGTCTCGCCAGAAAACACCAGGCCCTGGATCTAGTGAGCAGAAATTGGACAGTTTTGCGTTGGATGGGGATGCGAAAAGGTCAAACTCTGGTGTGCCCCATCAGTGAAACAGATCCTCTACTACCTCCTTGAGTAGTTCCCACTCGTGGACTCTGGCCTGAGGTTGTCCACTCCTGGGACATGAACAGCAATGAGGCTTGCGCCGTGTTGTAGTACCCAATCCCACACCCTCATAGCCTCCCTGCAAAGCGGGTAGGAATTGGTGCTTCCTTGTTTGTTGAGGTAATACATCACCGCGGTATTGTCTGTTTGTAACAGAAGAGTACCTGGTGGGATCTCCGACTGGAAAGCCTGCAGGGCGTAAAGAACTGCTCTCATTTCCATGATATTTATGTGGAGATGAGCTTCCATAGGAATTGTCCATAGACCCTGAGACCTGAGCCCGTCAGGTGCTCCCCAACCGAACCCTGAGGTGTCCGTGGAGAGTGTCACAATTGGAGGCGGCACAATGAAGGACCTCGCCAACAGGTTCTTTGAATCTAGCCACCATTGCCAATCCTGGATTCTGGCCTTCAAGATCCAAATTGGGAGCTGCAAATGGTCTTGCTTTTGATCATTGAACCCGTAACATCCACTGGGTCACCCGCATGTGGAGATGGGCTAGCAGGACTGTTGCAATGGCCGCAGCCATATGTCTGAGCAGGCAAAGGACCAGTCTGGCTGGGACGGTCTTCTTTGCCAAGATGTCCCTGATGAGGGATCTGATGTGTTCTGCTCAGTCCTGGGGCAGAAAAGCTTTCCCTTGGACGGTGTCCAGAACTGCGCCTATGAACTGCAGATTCTGTGATGGAACCAGGCGTGACTTCTCCTGATTGATAATGATGCCCGTCTTGAACAGAGACCGAGTACAGTGAATGGCGGACATCAGGGCCTCCTGAGAGGGTGCCATGAGAAGCCAGTCGTCCAGGTAGGGGAACACGTAGTGGCCTTGTCTCCTTAGAGCCACCGCTATGACTGCCATGCACTTCGTGAACACCCAAGGTGCCGATGACAGTCTGAAAGGGAGGGCTTGAAACTGATAATGGCGACCTAGAAATTCGAAGCGCAAGAACTTCCTGTGCTCTCGAGCAATGGGTATGTGCAGGTAAGCATCCTGCATGTCCAAGGACGCTAGAAAGGCGCCCTGCTTGAGCATGAGTATCAGACCAGGAAGGGTCACCATGCAGAAGCATTTGTAGAGGACCGAAGTGTTGAGATCGCCGAGATCTAGTATTGGACAGAGGTCCCCTGTCTTTTTGGGAACCAGAAAGAAGTGGGAATAGCAACCTGCACCTCTCTGGTTCCCAGTACGTGCTCTGAGCTTCGTATCCTGAAGCTGAGCACCTCCTGCTGTATAAGCAGTGCGTGCTGACCGAATAACGGGAAAGCAGGGAGTCTTGACCTGGGTGGTCGAGGAATTCTATAAAGTGACCTCTCTTGACCATTAGAAGTACCCACCGGTCGGCGGTGATCGACTTCCACCCTGAAAAGTGTCGAGCGATGAGACTCCCAACCTTTTCTGCCCATTGATCCAGAGGAGGGGTGGGGGCCGGGAAGGAGTCATGCTGTGGCAGTGCTGGTTCCTGCAGGCTGGGCCGGTTTAGTATACCGCTGACCTCTGCCTGGGGAAGATTTGGACTGGGCTTTATGATGGAAAGTGCCCCTTTGTTGCTGGCCAGAACGTGGCTGCTGCTGTTGTTACCGGCTGCGAAAATGGTTCTGGTTCCTACTAAAGGAACCAGATTTGGATCTGTACATGGCCTGCACAGACCTTGCTGCCTTCCCGGCGTCCTGAAGCTTGGTGATAACCTTCTCTGAGTGTTCACCAAACAGGACTTCTCTGTTGTACGGGACGTCAAGAATATTGTCTGTCGTCCGATAAAACCGGAGACAAGGCCAGGAGTGTCTCCAGAGACAGATGCTCGAGCTGCGCCTCTGGCGAACGAGTCCATGAAATAGTATGCAGCTTGTAACATGGCTCCCCACATCTGACCCTGTGTGGAGGAGGTTCAGAGCTCACGCCTTCTTTTACGCCATCCGGTGGCTTATCAACTAGGTCCTGACCCTGTTCCCACAGGGCATTCTGAAACTGAACCATATGAGACAGATAGTTCAGGGACCTGATGGGCAGCATGCAGCAGACATGCGCCTCCCAAGGCATCAACGCTTGGATTCCTGGTCTGGTGGCTAGTGTAACTCAGATGCTGTGGTCATGGGACCTATCATGAGAGGCCATAATGACCAGGAAGTCAGCCACAGGTTGTTGTGCCAAGTACTGGTCTTCTTTCAGGGGCCTTGTACAAGCGGACTGCCTTTTTCGGCTTTGGCGGGGTAGATGCGGATCGTCCACGCAGCCTTGGTGGCGTCCAACAGTGTCCCCAAGGGTGGAACTACCACAGGCTTAGGATCCTTCTGCGAGAGGTAATGGCGAATAGCTCTCGGGTGAGATCTTCCAGATCCCATCCATGTTGTCCTGGATGTGCCTCATAATCCTCAGGAAAAGGAGGATCATCCGGAGGTGACCTGGGCAGGTCTCGTGGGTCAGGTGATGGGATGCTGAGTGGAGAAGGAGACCTGGAGATGTCTGAAGTGTCCGGTCTAGAATCCTCCCCTGGTGAAGTGGACCGTTGGCATCTGGGTTACTTAGGGCTGGGAGACCCAGAGGGAGATCTTGAAGGAGGCCTTCTCCATTCCTTGGATCTTCCCCTAGGAGGTGGAGTGTGATCCTTGGGGGTTGGTGCTCGTCCTGCTGGCCCCTGTGGTGGAGGAGGGGGAGTAGGAGGTGCAGAAGTAGAAGGAGGAGGTTTAACTGAGATCACATCTTTCTTTATTGTGTCCCACCAGAAAGTGAAGAGATCTTTGACTTCTTAGATGTTCATACCCGACGATGGACCTGGCACCGGTGGTATGTCGCGGTGTCGGGTCCGAAAGTGTCTCCGGGATGGGCGAAGGCTCCTGTGGAAGCCCACCATCTCACTAGTCGCATGCCTGGTCCTCAGACAATGTCAGATCCTCCTCTGTGGAGTCTCGTGACTGGTGTCCACGATGACGGGGGAGGGGGACAGTCTTTGGCTCCGGCAAATCGTCACTGATGCCGGGTGCTAGCTGGCGTCTTGGAAACTCTGGCAGCGCCTGACCCAACGTCCTGGTGTTTGGCAGATATCTTGGGCTCGAACGTCTGACCGACTAGGTGTTTGGCCGACATTGGGTCCATCATCCGCTTCAGGGACGTCAGATCCTTAGTCTTCCTAGGCGGGAGATCCGGACCGCTGGGAGGCTGAGAGACTGATCTGGAGTTGGGGTCCCAGCATCGGTCTGAGGAAAAAGACTTGGCCTGGTGACGGTCTGAAGACTTCGAAGAGGCCCGGGAGGGAGTGGAGGAAGCCGAAGGCCTGGAAGTCTTGATTGGGTGCAGAGAAGCTGAAGAGCTGCCTGAAGCCTTAATCTTTACCGGAGGGCACTGAGAGCAAGCCCTGGAGAGAGAGCGGTCTGAGAGTGTGGCGCCTGAGCTGACGAGCTGAGTCGAGGCCAGTTAGGGGATCTGGACCTAGCCCTCTCACGATGCTTGTCCTGGTGTTTGTGGGCCTTTGGGGTAGATTCACCTCTGGAGGAAGGTTCCATAACCACTGTAATTTTTCTTCAAAGGAACCCTGAAGTGCCTTCTGGCGAGGCGGATCCTGAATGCGACTATTAAACCCCTGACAGAAGTAGCAGGCCTTGGTGTCGTGGTCCAGGCCTAAGCACCGCGGGCAGTACAAATGAGGATCCTTGGAAGGGATCTGTTTGCCGCAGGCACATTTGGAAGGATGTCCTTCTGAACAAGGAGTTGGAGATGCCGACATTTAGAGTTGGTAAAACTGTAAAGTTTTTACTCGTCGTGCGCTAGAGTGGGACTGTGAGGCCGATGCTGGCGAGTCGACGGCAGGAAAACAACTGGGGATTCTGGGGGACCGCCCCCTTTTGTAGGATGCCTGACATCGGGGGCGGTCCCCGCTAAATACTGCTAGCTAGAAAATTTCTGTGGGGTCCTGGTGCCTGCCGGCTTCAGTCCTAATGGTGTAACTTGCTGCAAGAGTTGTTTCTCGAAGTAAGATCAACATATACCACTCCTAGAATTACTGTTACAGGTGAAAAGCCTGTTTTTCTAGGATCGTGGATATGCTGTTCATCCACACTGTTTGGCAGACTCCTAGCAGTTCTCTGGGAGGAGGGAGGCAGGGCGCACACCCTCAACTTAGGGAACAGAGATTGGAGAACCGAGGGCCCAAAACCAGCATCCCAGTGTGACACAAGGTCAATGTGGTAGTGGGTAATGAAGGTGTTCGCGGACTTCCAGGCTGCAGCCCGACAGATTTCCTGGATAGGGATGTCCCTAGAAGCAGCCACCGATGCAGCAGTATGGCGGGTAGAATGAGCTCTTATCCCTCTGGGAGCCTCCTTGCCCACCAACTTGCAGCACAGACCTATGCATGATGTAATTAATCTTGCAATAGTCCATTTGGCTGCAGGTCTGCCAGAAGTGGCTTCAGCGTAGGTGACAAACAGCTGGCGAACCTCTCCACGAATTTCCGCCATCCTCTCCTTAGAGAGCACGTCTCAGGTCCAAGGTATGGAGCCTGTACTCGGCCTCCGAGGTGTAATTAAGGTAGTACACTGGCAGAGTCAACACCTGGTTAAGGTGAAACTCTGACACCACCTTCAGAAGGAATTTCTGTGGGGACGCAGGACAACTTTGTCCCTGTGGAAGACCAGATAAGAGGAGACCACTGAAAGCGCCTGGAGCTCCCCTGTCCCTTCTGGCGGACGTGATAGCCACCAGAAAGGCTGTCTTCCACGACAAGTGTGACAGCTCACATATGCACTGAATTCGAATGAAACGCCCATGAGCTTAACAACCAGCAGTAGATCTCATGGAGGTGGAGGGTTCACGCACCGGAGGATATATGATTCAGGCCTTGAGCGCCCGACCTGTTCCTGCACCAATATGCGTCTGACGGCCCCGCACCCGGTAAGCAGAAATGGTTGCCAGGTGCACCCTAAGGGTCGTTGACCGTAGACCCCCTTTGGAGAAAGACCAAAGGTAGCTGAGAATGTCTGCCACAGAACAACTGAGAATGTTTGCCACAGAACAGGCTAAGGGGTACAGACCCTTACCCTGACACCAAATGGAAAACCTTTTCCATTTGAAGGCGTAACATTTCCTGGAAGATTCCTTTCTAGATGCCTCCACTACGGTGTAGACATCTTCGGAAAGACCCAAAGCCTGGAATTCTAGCCGCTCAGGTACCAGGCTGTGAGGTGCATGGATTGAAGGTCTGGATGGAGTACCTTTCCCTGGTTCAGAGATATAGGTCCAGGCATGTACAAAGCCACTCCGGGGCCTGCAGCTGAGGCTGAGGAGATCTGGGTACCTGAACTTACATAGCCAATCTGGGGCTACCAGAATCACCTTTGCCTTGAGTAACACTTGTGGATCATGGAAAATGGAAGGAAGGCATGAAGAGGGGCCTGGGGTCCTACGACCTCGAAGGCATCCTGCAGCGAGCCGGCTGGGGGTAGGCATGGACAACCTCAGCTAGTGTGTTTACCCTGGAGGCAAACAGGTCCACCATCGGTTTGCCCCAATGGAAGAACAGGCTTTAAGTTACCTCTGGATGGAGAGACCACTTGTGGGATGTCTGGTCTATGGGGCTGAGAGCATCCGCCAGCTGGTTCAAGGTTCCTGCCACATGGATGGCTATGAGATCTGCCTCCAACCGGCTTATGAGGGTCCAGATGCGGAGCGCCTCCTTGCACAGCAGATAGGAGTGCATGCCACCCTGCTTGTTGAGCTAGTACATGGTCATGGTATTGTCCATCTGGACTTGAACCACTTGACCCCGGAGCTGAGGAGTGAAAGCTGACAGTGCCATTCTGACTGCTCTGAGCTCCAACAGGTTGATGTGGCATCGGGACTCCTCGGGGATCCAGAACCCATGGGCCCTGTTGTCCCCCATGTGGACTCCCCAGCCAATGAGAGAGGCATTGGTCATAAGGACGACCGATGGCTAGGGGTGGACAAATGGGATCCCTTCCTACAACTGGTCTGGGGTGGTTCACCATTGGAGAGTATCCCACATCTTCTGGGTTACAGTGAGGTGACCAGCTCCCGTTGAAGGGGGCGCATGTGCCACCAGGCCCAACGGACCACCGAGGTGCACGCCACCATGTAACTCAGAAGGCGCAGAAAGTCCCGGGCAGGGCGCAAATTCCCAACCAGAAATGATCGAGCAAAGGAGGAGAGAACCTCCGCCCTGTTTGCTGGAATCGAGCTCTGCCCCGATAAAGCGCATCACCTGAGAAGGCATGAGTTCTGACTTGGCCTTGTTGATCAGGAGGCAGACTTGGGAGCAGGTTTGAAGGGCCAGATCCCTGGACCTCCATCTCCTGATGGGTGGAACCTGCCAAGAGCCAATTATTGAGATAAGGGAAGATTCTGACTCCTCTACGCTGAAGGTGGGCCGCCACCACTGCAATGCATTTGGTGAAGACCCGTGGGGTTGATGACAGGCCGAACGGCATGGCTTGGAACTCGTACAGAGTCCCCTCGACCCTGAAGCAGAGGAACCATTGATGGGACAGACTGATTGGGACGTGAAAGAACGCATACTGTAGATCCAGTGAACAGAACCATATGTTTTGCTCCAGTGATGGTATGATCTGGTTCAAAGTGACCATCCGAAAGGTGCGGGACCTGAGATATTGATTCAGGTCGTGGAGATCTAGGGTGGGGCGCCAACCCCCCATCCGCTTGGGTGCCAGGAAGTACATGGAAACAAAACCTGGGTCTATCAGAGGATCTGGCACTGGAGCTACTGCCTCCTTGTGGAGGAGCTGGGCTACGTCGTCTTGAAGAGCTGACTGGGTACATCCGGAAATCCGTTCCTCCTGAGGGGCGCGGGCTCGGCTGGGAGGGTACTGCTTGAATTCTAGAGGCAGTTCCTGACCGACCGCTTCGAGAACCCACCTGTCCGAAGTGATAGCGGACCAGGCGGAAAGGAAGTGGCGGAGCCAACCCCCCACGGGAGGACCCAGAGCTGGCATGACGGGTGTAGGGGTGGCCACCCCCAACCAGTCGCTGAGCAGGCTTAGAGGAGGAGGAGGCTCCAGGACCTGAGCCTCGGCTTCCTTTACGGGGCTGCTGAGGACTCTGCTTGGGCCGAGGACGCCAAGCTTCAGCCTGCTGCTGCTGTTGATGTTGCTTTCCTCCGTGATAGGAGGCTGCTGGACCACAAGGAAGAGTGCGAAATGCTTCTGTCTCTCTCTGCTGGTTCTTGCCTGAAGAACCCTTAGCAGACATAGCATCCAGGGGTGGCACTAGACTGCTCTATACGCTGAAGGTGACTGGCCTCTCCTGGATCGAACAAGTTGGTACCCAGAAGGGCACATCAGCAAGCTTGTGCTGAGTATCCGACGGGAAGGAGGAAAGCCTCAGCCAAGCCCTGCGTGACCAGAGTCCACTGCAGCTGCCAGCAGTGGGCACAGTAAACGGAGTTACTCACCTGCAACAGGAGTTCTAGGAATGGTATATGTTGTTCATCCACACTGTCTGGCAGGTTCCTTGCCGCTTTAAATCTTGCCGGAAGGTCTTCAAGCTGACTCGTCCCACCCAACCGGGTGGTAAAACTCTCGGCTCTGCCCCATGACGCCAGATCTAGCCCGCTGGAAGCCAGGTTGCGCGTCGAAGCGAGGGAGCTCGGGTGGGCTGTGTGGATGAACAACATATACATTCCTAGAACTCCAGTTATAGCTGAAAAACCTGTATTTCAAGGACATGGATATGTTTATCCACACTGTCTGACAGACTCTAGCAGTTCTCCGGGAGGAGGGGCAAGCACAAAACCCCTACTTAGGAAATAAAGACTGGAGAACCGAGGGCCCCAAAACCAGCATCCCGGCGTGACTCAAGGTCGATGTGGTAGTGGGTGATGAAGGTGTGTGCTGACTTCAGGTAGCAGCCCTGTGGGATTTCCTGGATGGGGCGATCCTGGAAGCAGCCACTGATGCAGTGGTATGGAGGTAGAATGAGCTCTTATCCCTCTCGAGGCTCCATGCGCTGCCAACTCACAGCACAGACCTCATGCTGGGTGACACATCTCCTATCGTCTGCTTAGCTGCAGGTCTGCCAGGCACGGGCTTCAGAGGACAAATAGCTGGTGAACCTCTCCCCGAACTTCAGCAGTCCGCTTCCTTATAGTAAGCGAGTGCTCTTCTAGGTCCAAAGTATGGAGCCTATATTTGGCCTCCGAGGTGACTGGGGTAGAACACCGGCAGAGTCAACACCTGGTTAAGGTGAAACTCCGACACCACCTTCGGAAGGAATTTCGGAGGAAGCAGGACAACCTTGTCCCTTGGAGACCAGATAAGGAGACTTGATGGGCGCACCTGGAGCTCTCCCAATCCTTCTGGCTGGACGTGATAGCCACCAAGAGGCAGTCTTCCACGACAGGTGAGAGATGTCACACCCTGTGAATCGGTTTGGAATGGCTTGCCCATGAGCTTATAACACCAGCGCAGTAGACCCCGGTGGAGGTTCTTGCACGGAGGGATATGTGATCAAGGCCTTTAAAAAGCGCCCGACCACCTTCATGCATACCGACTGCTTCCCGCCCCGCCTGCAAGCAGAGATGGCTGCCAGGTAACCTTAAGGGTCATCGATCAAGCCCTTGCTGAGAAAGGGACCACAGGTAGTCCAGAATGCTTCCAAGGAACAGGAGGAAGGGTCCAGACCCTTGCCCTGACACCAAATGGAGAATCTCTTCCATTTGAAGGCATAGCATTTTCTGGTCGACTCCTTACGGGACGCCTCAAAAACGTTGAGGACCTCGTCGGAAAGACTCAAGGCCTGGAACTCTAGCCGCTCAGGAACCAGGCCGTCAGGTGCAGGGATTGAAGGTCCGGATGGAATACCTTCCCCTGACTGACTGAGATCAGGTCCGGGCGGGCTTGGAAGCCGCCTCGGGAGCCTGTAGCTGAGACTGAGGAGATCTGGATACCAGAACTGGCAGGGCCAGTCTGGGGCTACCAGAATCACCTGCGCCTTGTCCCTCCCTCGCCTTGAGAAGCACCTTGTGGATCAAGGGAAATGGGGGAAAGGCGTAGAAGAGGCCCGGGGTCCACGGCCTCGAGAAGGCATCCCCCTGCAGCGAACCCTGCTGAGGGGGGCGGGCATGAAACAGTCTCAGCTTCGCATTCTCCCTGGAGGCAAACAGGTCCACCTGAGGCATGCCCCAGTGGGAGAACAGATCTTGTACTACCTCCGGCAGGAGAGACCACTCGTGGGACGCAGCCCCTATCCAGCTTAGGGCATCGGCCAGAATGTTGGAGGCTCCTGCCACATGGATGGCAAGGAGATCCGCCTCTAGGCTGCGCACGAGTGACCAAATGCGGAGAGCTTCCTGCACAGAGGCATGGAGCGGCCCTGCCCTGGCGCGTTTAGGTAGTACATGGTCGTGGTATTGTCCGTCTGGACCTGGACCACTTGACCCCGTGAGAAACGGGCCGAAGGCAGTGAGGGCTAGATGAACCGCTCAAGCTCCAGCAGGTTGATGTGGCATCAGGACTCCCGAGAGGGACCAGAGGTCATGCACTGTGTTCCCCAAATGGGCACCCAACCCATCAGAGGCATCGATCGACAGACCGTCGGGCTCAGGGTGAGAGCAAGGATGCCCTCCTGCAGATGTGCTGGAACGGTCCACCACTGGAGGCGTTCACATCCCTGGGTCACTGTCACTAGCTGATCCAAGGGATCGGTGCTGTGACCACTGGCTAAGCCAGCCCCCATTGAAGGGGCATGTGCCAACAGACCCACGCTGCTGCAGGCTGCCATGAGGCCCAGGGAGTTCGGGCAGGGTGCAGTGCCCAACCTGAAATGATTGGGCAAGGAGGAAAGAACCTCAGCCCTGTCATGGGAGCCATGCTCTGGCTCGTAGAGAGACGAGCTCTGCCCCGATTAATTGTATCACCTGCTTTGGCATGAGTTCCAACTTGGCCTCGCTGATGAGGAGGCCAACCTGAGAGCAAATCTGGAGGGCAAGATCTCTGGACCGCTCCACCTCCATTCTGGAGGAGGCTGCAATCAGCCAGTCGTCCAGGTGGGGTACACCCGGACCCTTCGGCGCCGCAGGAATGCTGTCAGCACTGCCATGCATTTGGTGAAGACCCTGGGAGCTAGGGAAAGGCCAAAGAGCATGGCCCGGATCTCATAGAGGGATCCCTCTGCCTTGAAGTGGAGGAATCTTTGGTGGGACGGACGGATTGGGACGTGAAAGAACGTGTCCTGGAGGTCCAGAGAACAGAACCACACGCCTCGTTCCAAGGATGGGATGATCTGAGCCAGAGTGACCATCCTGAGTTTCGAGACCTTAGACCTGTTCAGGTCAGTGCAGGTCTAGAACAGGCAGCCAGCCCTCTGTCCGCTTTGGGACCAGGAAGTACCTGGACACAAACCTCGGTCTGGTGGAGGATCCGCCACCTTCCTGATCACCTCTTTTCAAGGAACAGGCGAGTCGGCTCGGCCGGCAAGCCGACAGAGAGGCCGCGACCCGTAGCCCCCGAGGGGGCAGTGCCCAGAAGGCGGGCCTGCTCAAACTCCAGGAGCAGGCCCTTTCCTACCACCTCTCCAACACCCAGCGGTCCGTGGTGATAGCGGACCAGGCGGAAAGGAATGGCGGAGCCATCCCCCAGGGGAAACAGGGGAGTGACGCGGCTGGGGCGACACCTCAACCCGTCACTGGGCAGGCTTGGAGGAGGGACCGCGAGGGACCTCCTGAGCCTTTCCTCCCTGCTTCCTGTTACAGGAAGCCGCGGAGGCTGGCTTTGGGATGCAAGCCCAAGCCTGCTAGCCCTGATGCTGGTGTTGTTGGGCTGGGCGTGCCGACTTGGCGCAGAAGGCGAAAAGGACTTATGTTGCTGAGCCCTTGTCCTTCTGGGCGGAGTGACCAAGTCAAGGTAGCATTGGACTTTTTGATCTGCTTGGTGGTCTTCCACTCCAGGGCCGAACAGGTCAGTCCCCAAGAAGGGGCGTCCGCCCAGTTATGCTGGGTATCCGCCTGAAGGTGGATATCCTCAGCCATGCTCGGCGGCGCACGGCCACTGCGGGTCGCAAATGATCTGGCACAGGAGTCTCCAATGTCCAGAGCAGTTGGTGCTGCTGTTTTGCCACCGCCCTTCCCTGGTCCCGCACCTGCTTGACTGTGGTCTGCAGGTCGGCGGAGAGAGGATCACCTCATCCAGGGAGCCCATGAGGGCATGGGAGAAGTGTGCCATCAGCACGGCCGAGCTGGCCTGGCGGAGGCCAAGGGAGGACGCAGCGTACACCTTGCGCCCGGCACAGTCCAGCTTTTTGGACTCCTTGTCGGGGGGCTTATCCACATCCCTAGCGTTCCCGGAATGCCGGAAAACGATATCAGTGACTAACTCCTCCACAGAGGGGTGCTCCGAAAAACCGGACAAAGAGCCGATAGAGACCGCATACTTCCTGGCCGAAGGCATAGGGCAGGAAGCCGGCCGCTGCCAGAGCTCCAAGGCTGGGCCAACAATAGCTTCAGCCACCGGAAAGGCCTCCGTAAGGCGAATCCCTCGGGTCCAGTATCTCCATCAGGGATACTTGGCCCGCTTGACACGGGCTCGAGCTGCATCCGATGGACTCCGAGGTGAGCCAAAGCAGACCCATAACGGCAGATGGGCTCTCGTCCCATCGACTGCCCCCGAGGACTCAGGTCAAGGGGCCTGGAAAACAGGGAGTCATCGTCGGACTCCGAGGAGTCCATGAAGAGCTGCCTGGCGCTGAGCCACCCTCCACCTGCTGAGGACGGTCGGGAGTGAGGGTGACAGACAACCTGTGGGCAGACCCTGACCCGAGAGTCCTTGGTGGCGCCCGATTTTGGTTGTGGAGGCGGAGGTTCCACCACAATCGGTGGGGCAGCTGTTTCAGTCAAACAACTGGCCCAGGCTTGGGCACCTCGACTGCAGCGAGGTTGTTTTGGCCGTTCGGTGTTACAACCACTTGATGGCCAGGGAAGGCGACGGCTTGTTCCCGGACAAAAGTGACTGCTGCCACATTAAGTCTCGTGGCGTCGATGCAATTCTGGCCGACTCTCCTCTTCCGAGGGAGGAAGACGAGACGAGGTGCCGCCACTTACCTTGGTGCCGAGATCGAGACTGCTGATGTCGCATGTACTCAGCTGGACCGAGATGAGGTCCGAGACCGAGACCCTTGGTGTTTCCAAGGGCGGGTCTGGGAAGGGCGGGGGACACCCGCTCTTCCCTCGGCTCGGGAGCCTTGACTGGGACTCCTGCAGGAGGTGCAGGCAAGTCCTCGGTCTCCACCGAGAAGCAGTGAAGAAGGGTTGTCGGCTTCACCAGTCGACAGCCCGTCCACGGGTCGAGAAAAACTCAACCGCTGGCCGACGGGTGTCTCCGGCCGACCTGACGGGACACCGTGAAGCCAGTGGCCTTAGCTGCAACCTCGAATCAAGTCGACTGTCCGGGAAGGGACCTCCCACCCCACGAATGCCGACAGTGGGACTTACCTTTTCAGTCCTTCTTTTTGGACCGAGAAGAGTGTCCGATGGCCCCTCTCCTTAGTGGAAAGGGATTGGCAAAGCTCCTTAAAGAAGCTGTGGGAGGATCCCAGAGAGCAGGATAAATGCCGCGACTGAGGAAGATGAAGATGCGGCCTGGGCCGCCTCCTCCTCGAGGGCGATCATCTGCTCGAGTTGCTCAGCTCAGCCCAGCCAAGCCAGCCGCCGCGGACAGCGCTCAATGGGCCTCCTTGGACTTCACCGGCGGGTAGTGCTTCTCGGGCGCCCAAGCTGTAACCGGACAGCGCGGTCTTCCAAGACATTGGCGGAAAACGAACGACATAACTCGCTGGTCTGTGGGTCATGATCTAGATCGAGGCAGTAGACGCACGTGGAGCGTGGATCCGTCCTGGACATTTTCTGCCTGCATGGGCACCGCCGAAATCCGGGAGTCAATTTGTCCATCGCAGCCATGAGGGAGTAATTAGACCGAAGTCTTGAAAACTTTAGAATTAGTTTCGGGCAAACCGAAGAATTAGGATCCAGTCTATACGCAGAGCGTTAAGGAGGGAACCTGAGCTTCCAAGCGGTAAGGAAGATCTGGGGTCATGGGGCGAGCCAAGAGTTTTACCACCGGGTGGGTGGGAGGAGCCAGCTTGAAGACCTTCCGGCAAGATTTAAAGCGGCAAGGAACCTGCCAGACAGTGTGGATGAACAACATATCCATGTCCCTAGAATCCCCGATATCCAAGGCCGTCTGGAGCTGCAGTTTAGCAACAGCACAGCCCTGGTCACGGACCTGCTTGACCGGGGTCTGCATGTCCGGTGAGAGATGAGGGAGGACTTCGTCTAATGACCCAAGAAGGGCATGAGAGAAGTGTGCCATAATGACAGTTGAGCTGGCCTGATGAAGGCCTAGAGAACAAGCCGCATAGATCTTACAGGCAGTGTGGTCCATATTCCTGGACTCCTTGTCCGTGGGTCAGTCAGTGTCGGCCGAACTACCAGTACACCTGAACACAGCGGCGGTCACCATGCTCTGTGGACCCCATGGGCACACATACTTGCAGGCCATGCGGACAGATGATGCTGGGCAGGAGGCAGGATCCTGTCAAAGTTCAAGGGCAGTGCCAGCAGTGGCCTCGGCCACTGGAAAGGCCTCCATTGGGGTATCCCCTCTCTTGAGAATGTCAGTAAGAGGGTACTCCGCCTTTTTCTGGGTAGGCTCCAGGGGCATTCCAGTGGAATCAGAAATGAGGTGGAGAATGCCCTGGAAAGAGGAAGGGCCTTCCTCCATTCCTGCACCAATTGACGACTCATCATCCCTGGTATGCGAGTGCATGCTGGTGTCATGATTCAGCGGTCTACTGCCTAAGTCACCCATGATCTGCTGAGGGCGGTCTGGGGTGACTTGTCGACTGATGTCGGGGAAGCCTGGTGTCCTGTCAGTCCTCTTTCGAGGGTGCCCCTCCCTCGGGCTGTTTAGGCAGTGGTTCCACCTGAATCGGTGGAGAGACCGCAGTAGGCCTAACCAGGAGATGGACCGGCCCCACGGGTGGTGGAACCGAGGGCTTTGGTTCCGGAGGGTTCGGCTTCGGCCTAGGAGGCGAAAGCCAAGTGATGACCGGGGTAGGCGGCAGAGCTGCCACATATGGTCTTCATAGCGCCGGAGTTTCCGCCGGAGCCTCTCCTCATCCGCGGAGGATGAGGACCTGTGGCGTCACCTCTGAGTGTTTATGGCTCTTCCTCGGTCGATCATCCGAGGGTTCCTGGACCAAGACCGATAACGGGGAGGCAAACTCGGTCGATCGGGAGACACTGGGATCGGTGAGACCCGAGGGTCCGGGACCAGGTCCTTGATGGGGACACCAGTAGGCTGGGTCTCCTCATCCAGAAAGACCAGGACCTGAGTCCGTTCCAATGAGTCATTGGGCACAGTCGGCAACAAGGGGTCAATCAGGGCGAGGATAATTTCGACCTCATCGGCCACTTCCTCGGTCCCTTGGCCAGACGAAAGGTCCGAAAAGCCAGCGGTCGAAGATGCTAACTCGACCGAGGTCAAGATTGCGTGCTTTTGGGACTCGGACCACTCCCGGTCCCAAGAACGTCTTAGTCAAGACAAAAACAACGGGTCCTTCTCCCTCTCCCTCTTCCGAGAGCGGGAGGAGTGCGAGCCCAAGGGCCCCCCCACCCCCAGTGGGTAGAGACTGGCACATCTCCTTGAAGGAGCCCACAAAGTAGAGCCTAGGTTCAGCGAAGCGGAAGTTTGAACTGGCAAGTGCACGCTGCTTCCTCCTCAGATGCCTTTATGTGTCCCAGCTGGTTTGGTGGAGCCCACGGCCGTGGAAACCGCCCACCAGCCCTCTCGATTTCACTGGTGGGTTCCTTTTCCAGTCTCCCCAGCTTCAGCGTGCCTGTGGTCATCCAGGGCGTTGGGATGGAAGTCCAAGCAAAAAACATGCGACCGGTGTCATGTCCGACACCCTGGGCAGTAGCATGCATTAATTAGGGATCTGTCGTGCAAACCTGGGAAGATTTTTCCTCCATAGTCGATGCAACAAAAGCGTGATCGCTAACACGAACGAGTTTGATTTTCAGTCAAACTGACAATTTGAAAGCCAGGGCCTACGAAATGCTGAGAGCACGAGAGAACCTGTATCTTCCAGTGGAAAGGAAGATCTGACGTCATGGGGCGGAGTCAAAGTATATACCACCCAGGTGGGTGGGAGAAGCCAGCTTGAAGACCTTCTGGCGATCCTTAATGGGGAAAGGGACATGCCAAGAAGTGTGGATAAACAACACAATCCTAGAAATAATGCTTTCCATGACAGAAAGTGTAGTTGGCATGTCGTGGTTGAAGACTTCCGGCAAGATTTAAAGTGGAAGGGGACATGCCAAACAGTATGGATGAACAACATATCCACGCTCCTAGAACACGTTTCGCTCCAAGGATGGTATGATCCGAGACAGAGTGAGCATCCGAAAGATGCGTGACATGAGGTATTGATTCAGGTTGTGGAGATCTAGAATGGGGTGCCAGCGCCCCCCCCCCTCCGTTCGCTTGGGCACCAGGAAGTACCTGGAGACAAGGATCCATCACCAGAGCTACTGCGCCTCCTTGAGGAGGAGCTGAGCAATGTCGTCTCGAAGAGCCGACTGGGTGCATGCGGAAATTTGTTCTTCCCGTCAGGCGCGGGCTCGGCTGGGAGGGTACTGCTCGAATTCTAGAGGCAGTCCTTGACCGACCACTTCGAGAACTCACCTGTCCGTAGTGATAGCGGACCAGGCGGTAAGGAAGTCGCGGAGCCAGCCCCCCACGGGAAGACCCAGAGCTGGCGTGACAGGAATAGGGGTGGCAACCCCCTCTCTGTCACTGAGAAGGCTTGGAGGAGGAGGGCACTCCAGGACCTGAGCCCTGACCTCCTCTGTGGGCCTGTTGGGGTCCAAGCTTGGGCCGAGGGCACCAAGCTTGAGCCTTCTGGTGATGCTGCTGTCCTCCCTGGAAGGAGGACTGCTGAACCACCGGGGAAGAGTGCCAAAAGGGCTTCTTTTTCTTCTGCTGGTTCTTGCCCAAAGAACTCTTGGCAGAAGTAACATCAAAGGTGGCACTGGACTGCTCTATGCACTGTAGGTGGCCAGCCACTCCTGGGCCGAACAAGTCGGTCCCAAAGAAAGGCACATCAGCTAACTTGTGCTGAGTATCTGCCAGGAAGGAGGAGAGCCTCAGCCAAGCCCTGCGGTGAGAGGCCACTGTGGCAGCCATTGAGCGGGCACAAGAGTCCCCGATGTCCAGGGCCGTCTGGAGCTGCTGTTTGGCAACAGCATGGCCCTGCTCTCGGACCTGCTTAACCATGGTCTGCATGTCTGGAGGGAGATGAGGGAGGATTTCATCCAATGACCTGAGAAGGACATGGGAAAAGTGTGCCATGATGATGGCTGAACTTGCCTGAGGAAGGCCCAAGGAAGATGCCGCGTAGACCTTCTGCCCTGAATGGTCCAAATACTTGGACTCCTTGTCGGGAGATTGGTCAGTGTCAGCAGAAAGTGCAGTTACGTAAGAACTTACCGTAACAGTAGATCTTTGAGAGAGGCTCTGCAGGTAATTACATATAGGACTGACGCCGGGCATGCAGGACCCCACGGAAAATCTCTAGCTAGCAGTCTCGGCGGGACCGCCTCACGCCAGGTGACCGAAGCGCCACCATGTCGGTATAAAGGGCGGTCCGACGCCCGCCCAGTTCTCCTTTTCCCACAGGCCCGGAAGACCCGGACGAGAGAAGCAGATATTTCTCGATGGAAAAGGAGCTGAAAAGCCTAGGGGGATGGAGGGCGGGAAGAGATTATCAAGAGGCTCTCTCAAGAGCTACTGTTACGGTAAGTTCTTACGTAACTGTACTATCTTACCGAGGGGCTCTTGCAGGTAATTACATATAGGACAGAACCTCAAGCAGTCTGGAACAAAAGAGAAAGGCACCGGGAGGAGGTACTACTCCAAGGAGTAGCAAGGAAAACCTTGCAAGCCTCAAGAAAGGAGGCCTTGCAAGACAGCTAACCCGAAGCCTGCTCTATGGCGAGAGGCAATGTCCAAACTGTAATGTTTGGAAAAAGTATGGACGGAAGTCCAAGTGGCGGCAGAATAGATGTCTGCCACAGACACGTTCTTGAAACAAACCGCAGAGGCAGCTACTCCACGAGTGGAGTGACCTCTGACTTGACCCGGTAGGGTCTTGCTGTACTTGTCGTAACAGAAAGTGATGCAATGGGCCAACCATTTTGATAGGCATTGCTTATAGGCAGCATTGCTTTCTCTTTTGTGAGCAAAAGAGACGAACAACTGATCAGTCTTTCTGAGATCCTTCATCCTATTGGTGTAGTATCTCAGAATCCTGTGAACATCCATGGTATGGAGCAGGTATTCTCCTTGATTGGAGTACTCAAGTGAAAAGGTAGGTAATTCAATAGACTGATTTAAGGTAGATTCCACTACCACCTTCGGAGAAACTTCGGATTCGCAAGTAAGTAGCCTCGCTCTTTGTGAAAATCAGATAAGGGATTTTGCACATCAGGGCCTGAGTTCGGAAATTCTATCAGCAGAAGTAATGGCCACCAAGAACAGCGCCTTCCATGATAAAACTTAGTTCAGGAAGCCGGAGGCTCAAAGGAAGGGAGGAAGGGTAAGTTTCTCGAGGACAAAGTTTAAGTCCCAAGGGGGAGCTGGAGTCCGGACAGGGGGCCTGAGATGAAGGACCCTCTGAGGAAGGTTTTGGATACCTCCAGCTGGGCAAATGCCTTATCAGTGAAAGGGACATGGTAGGCTGAAATAGCCGCCATATGGACTTTCAAAGAGGAGTGACTGAGACCCAGGTCAAAAGATGACGATGTACCAAGAAGAATGGTCACAGGACAGGAAAGGGCTCCACGCTCCTGGACGCAGCCCAGATGGAAAATCTTTTCCATTTCATGGCACAGGTGGACCTAGTGGAGGGTTTCTAGCCTCCACCAGAATCTCGGCCACCTTAGGAGAAACGCCAAATGAGATTGAGCTAGGTCTGCAGGACCATGCATGAAGTGAAGGACTTGAGTCCCGGATGGACCAGGGTCCCCTGATCCTGGGTCAGCAATCCTAGAGATAAAGGAAGAGGAAGAGGAGGAACCTCTGAGTATTGTTGTAGAAGAGAGAACAAATTTATCTGGGCCAGAAAGGAGTTATCAGAATCATTCTCGCTCCTTCCAAAGCAAGCTTCTGCAGCACACGAGGGACCAGAGGAATTGGGGAAAAGCAGAGGAATCTGTCCTCTAGCTTAGAGATAGAGCGTCACTCCAGAGCGCCTCGCCTGGAACGAGCGAGCAGAAAGATTGGAAGCTTTGGCGTTTGGGAGGAGGCTAACAGGTCTATCTGAGGAGTCCCCCAAATCTGGAAGATGCTTTTAGAACTTTTTCGTCAATTCCCCCGTGTGGTAGAACCGACGAGCGACTTAGTCGGTCTGCCAGGACACTGTTGACTCCCGGAACATGGATCGCCATGAGGTGAAGGTTGTGAAGCGTTGCACATTCCCAAACCCTCATCGCTTCCCTGCACAGCGGGTAGGACCGAGTCCCTCCCTGCTTGTTGATGTACCACAGCACGCACATGTTGTCCGTTTGGACAGCTAGGTGACCGGGAAGGATGTATTGGTGAAGGGCCTGGAGAGCATACAGCACTGCTCGAAGCTCGAGCACGTTGATGTGGAGAACTAACTCCAACTTTGACCATAGGCCCTGGGTTTGGTGAGGACCCAGATGGGCTCCCCAACCTTCGCCTGAAGTGTCCGTGGTCAGAGTCTGATCGGGGGGAGGATGAAGAAAGGGGACCCCTGGAATAGGTTCTCTCGAACCATCCACCATTGCAAGTCTCTTACCATCGGCGAGGAGATCAGAACCAGATGATCTAGGTCGCCCACCCGCTGATCCCACTGAGATCGGAGAGTCCACCAGAGATTCTCATGTGGAGGCGCAGACGAACCGTCGGGATGCCACCGCCATAAGCCCCAGTAGACGGAGCACTGACCGCCGAATCCTCCTGTGTCTGATAGGAGGGAAATCTGGGATTGAGGGAGGCCCCCCTGTCCGGAGGCAGGAAGGCCTTGCACATTGTCGTATCGAGAATTGCCCCGATGAACTGGAGCCTCTGTGAAGGATCCAGGTGAGACTTGGAATGGTTGATGGTAATACCCAGGCCAGTGAAAACCTGCTGGGCGAGGGAGAGAAAATGCAGGGGTTCCTTGCTGGATGGGGCCACCAGGGCCAGTCAGTCAGGTAGGGAAAACCTGAGCTCCCAAAAGGCTAATAGGTGGGGCCGCCAACACCCCGCCAGGCATTTGGTAAAGACTGGGGCCGAGGAAAGACCAAAAGGGAGCGCCTGAATTGGTAGTGGTCTCCCTGGAATGCAAACCTGAGGTACTTTCAGTGCGAAGGGCGAATGGGGATGTGCAGGTACGCATCCTGCATATCCAGAGCACAAAGCCATTGGCCTGGCCGAAGCAGGGGCAAGAGGGTTTGAAGGAGAGCATCCTGAACCTCTTGTATTCCACATATAGGTTCAGGGAGCTGAGATCGAGAATGGGTCTGAGATCTCCCGTCTTCTTTGGTACGAGGAAGAAGTGGGAATAGTAACCCATCCCGTGGAGGTGAGGGGGACGGGCTCTATAGCCTGCTTCGCAGGAGAGCAGAGATTTCTTCTCTGACCAAAGGAAGATGGTCCCTTGAGTAAGAGGAGTTCAGAGGGGGGTGACGTGGAGGTTTCTGCAGAAACTCTATGGAGTGCCCCTCTGCTATGATTTGAAGCACCCATGAATCCGATGTTATCCTCTCCCAACCCGGAAGGTGGAGGGAGAACCTCCCTCCTACCGGTTCCTCCTGGGCGTCCGGAGGCGGTGGGAGAGGGAAGGAGTCAGGTGGTGTGAGGCAACACCGCAGCTGGGGCACCCGTTGCTTTTTTGGGCGCCGGGGGCCTGGCAGCTGTGGGGGCCCGACGTTTAGTGGCCCGCCTTCCCTGAGGTTTCGCTTGAGGCCGGCTGCGTCTGTGAAAGGGACGGCGCTCTGGGGATGGGGACGGTACATTGAATCAACAGACGTAAGGGCCGCCCCTTCTCCTGCAGTCAGTGATGATGTCCCTGACATCACCCGAAAAGTACAGAGAACCTAAAAGGTGCTTCTTGAATTGCTGACTGCACCTCCGGACCAGACCTGACACGGAGCCATGCATGACGTCAAGACTTACGGCCAATGCAGAGCTCATTCCGCGTGTGTCCACTGCATCGTAGGTCGCCCCTCAGAATATGACGACTGGCCAAACGAGCAGAACAGACTAGTCGGCTAACTCCTGCTTGACCTGGGAGTCAGGCAAGGAGTCAATCTTAGATTTCACTTGAGTAAGGACAGCCTTCTGGTAATCCCCCATATGTGCTAAGTATAATTCAGGGCCCTAATCCCCAGTGTGGAAGAAGCGTAGATCTTCCTTCCATACTGATCCAGAAGGCGGATTCCTTATCTGGGGAGACGAGCCTGCAGCTTTCTGTGTTGACCGGCCGTGAGCGGCGCTAATCACAACCCAGTCTGCACGGGGTGAGAGTCTAAGTCCACACCTCCGAGCCTGGCAGAGCCTGTCTGACTTCCTGTAAGTAGGGCCAGCCGACGGTTGCTTCCAAATAGGGAAACAAGGTGGGGCGGAGGCTCATCCAGGGTGGCACTAGAGTAGGAGCCGTAAGGGGCAAGTCCAGATGTTCGGCAAGTTTAACCCGTTGAGGATCTGGCACTAAGGAATACCACTGATGGACTTCCTGGATCTTCCTGAGCAACTCCGTGAAGGAAGGATCCTCCGGAGGAGACTTCGGAGGAGTCCTCGGCCGGGGCTTGGACGGAGAGCGCGGCTCGTCTTCTCTCGGAACACCCATCGGAGGCCTCCGAGGAGTCTGAGAGAGAAGAAGAAGAGGAATTTGAAGCAGAGTAAGACTCCCTAGCTCGTCTAGGGGGAGGAACGGGTTCCTTAGGGGGGAATCCCAGAACGCGTGTCCTGCCCCTCTATGGATCCTGAAGGCAAAGCCCAGGAATCCGGAGGTGGAGTGGGAGTGTGATGTCTGGGGCGTACGGGAGCCAGGGGCAGCACCATCGCTGTAAGACGGCTCTCGACTTCCTTGGTGAGCTGAGCCTTGGCCTCAGCCCACCAGGGGGCAAGAGTCTCCTGGAGATCCACCGGCGGCCTAGGGGCGGTGGAGGAGAGTTGTATGGATGAAACCATAGGGAGAGATCTGTAACCCGCCGGAACGAGCCGGGTACTGCGGCGCAGGATACGCGACCTGGAAAACCGGGCGCTTATAGGATGGTGGATACCCAGGCACTGGAGGAGCTGCCGGAGCAGACGGCCCAGCCGGGTACTCCACAGGCGGATCAGCCGGGATAGGCCCGTGGGGTGGAGGGCCCGATGGAAGAGGAATATCCCCCGCCGGAGTCGGAGGGGCTGGTGTCGGGGCCGGCGTCGGAGGAGCCGGCGTCAGGGGAGCCGACGTCAGATCCGGCTGTGCAGGAAGAGGATCGGACGGTAGCCCAGGATCCCGAGCCTCGTCCGGGGATGGAGGGGAAAAATCCCCGGGGTTGGACAGGGGGGACTGGGGCTCCCCTGATGGCAGCGAAGGCTGTGGGGAGCCTGGTACGACAGATGAAGCAGGGTCTGTCGGAGGAGCCGACGTGTGGCTTAGGGGCCAAATCCCGGCGGATGCCAGAGGAGCCAGTGTCCGACTTCGGGGGTCCCTCGTCGGAGGCGGGCCGAGGATGGGAGGAGGCCCGGTCCGAGGGGGACACTGCCGTGCGCCGCCCAGAAGGGTCGAGCGTCTTAGTGGCCTTCTCCCGGCGGACGGCGAAGGAGCCGACATCCAGCTTAAGGGAGGTGCCCGCACCAATAGGCCGCAAGCCTGCGGTGGTACTGGGGGCTGGAGCCCCCTTTTGCCCGGAGGCACCCGGCGGGCTCGAACGCGAACCCGGACGGGCCGACACCTCCTCCAAAGCCTTGGAGGCTGCTGTCGGGTGATCCCCAGAGGGATGTTACCTTGCCCGCGACTCCGGCCGGAGTCACGGAGGAGGAGGCCTTCTCTCGGTGCCTTTCCTTGTCCCACTTCTTGTGCCCTTCAGGGGAGGTCGACGCCTGCCGAAGTTTCTTGAACTCCTTCTCCATCGCGGACATCATCTTTTGAGGAGATGGGCTTCGAGAGACTGCTGGCGTCGTCTGCGGGTGGCCGCGTTGAAACGTAGGCAGTGCGGACACTTGTTGACCGCGTGGTCGGGGCCTAAGCAGAAAAGGCAGAGGGAGTGACCGTCTTTGTGAGGCAGTTGGGCGCCGCACGAGTCACACTTATTTTTTGAAGGGGATGACATATACAGACGTTCACCCGACGATAGAAATATAAAATACAATACTGAAAACTTTTGGAAAAAACGACGAAGTAACAGGACTGAGCAACAGGAACTTAACCGCGAGGCGCTGCATGAGCTGACGGCGGGAAGGAACTGGAAGGCGGGCGTCCGGGACCGCCCCTTTATACCGGCGTCGTTGTGCGCGGTCACCTGACGTGGGGCGGCCCCGCGGTGCTAGCTAGAAATTTTCCAGGGTCCCGCCGCCAGCCGCGCCAGTCCTATATGTAATTACCTACTGCAAGAGCCCTCTCAAGTAAGTTCTGCCAGTACAACTGAACACAGAGGCGGTCCCCAGGCTCTCAGCTGAAGGGTGCTCTGTGAACCTTGCAAGGGACCCCAAGGCACCGTGATACTTGTGGGGCCAATGCGGGCAGATGGTGCTGAACACGAGGCAGGACGTTGCCACAGTTCAAGAGCCGGACCAACAATGGCCTCGGCCACAGGAAAGGCCTCCGTCGGTTATCCCCTCTTTTGAGGATGTCCGTGAAAGGGTACTCTGCCTTTTTCTAGATGAGTTCCAGGGGCATCCCTGTAGAATCAGAGATGAGACGAAGGATCCGTTGGAAGGAGGAAGGACCTTCCTCCATCCCTGTGCCAACGGACGACTCATCATCCCCAGGATGAGAGTGGAGCCCGGTGACATCAGAGTCCGAAGAGACAGGGTACAGCGGCCTGCCACCCAAATTACCCTCGATCCGTTGAGGGCGGTCTGGGGTGACCGTGACCGACAGATGTCGGGAAGCCGGATATCTGGTCAGTCCCTTTGGAAGAAGCCCTCCCACAGGCTACTTAGGCGGCGGCTCCACCACTGTCGGTGGAGAGACGGTATAGGCCAAACCAGAGGATGGGCCAGCCTGCAGGCGGAGGAACCAAGTGTTTGGGTTCCAAGGGGTTGGCTCGGCCTGGGAGGAGACAGCCAAGTAATGGCCGGTAGGAGCCAAAGCGGCTTGTCCGGACAAAATCAGCTGCTGCCACATGAGGTCCTCGCAGCGCCGGCGGAGTTTCCATTAGAGCCTCTCCTCATCCGAGGATGACTGGTGGCGTCGCCTCTTTTTGGAGGGCTTGTAGCTCTTCCTCGGCCATCCGGACGAGGGGGTTCTAGAAATCGACCAAGATCGGACGGGCCAACTCGGTCGCCCGGGAGACACCGGGGGGACCGATGATACCCAGGGATCTGGAACTGGGTCCTCGATGGGGACACCAGCAGGCTGGGTCTTCTCATCTGGGAAAACAAGGACCGGAGTTCTTTCAAAAGAGTCGTCGGCTGGGGCCAGTGACAGCAGGTCGATAATCTAGACCTCATTGGCGGCATCCTCGGTCGGGTGGCCCGGCGGAAGATCCATGAAGCCTGCAGCCGAGGAAGCGATCTCGATTGAGTCAGACCGTGATACTCCAGGGACTGAGACCTCCCTGGTCCCAAAGCGCCTTCGCTGAGACAAAGATGTGCTTGGTTCCTTATCTCTTTACGAGATCGGGAGGAGTGCGAGCCCATGGAAGCCTGTTCCCCAGGTGGGAGAGACTGGCACAACTCCTTGGAAGGAACCTGTGTGGGATGCAGCCAAGGTTGAAGATGGAATGAAAAAGCTTTGATTGTCTGAAGCGGGTGGCTTCTTCTTAAGAACGCCTTCATCACGTTCCCAGCTGCTAAGCAAGAACCCGCGGCCTTGTGAGGAAACCACCCACCTAGCCTCCTTGACTTCACTGGAGGATTCCTTTCTCTGGTCTCCCCAGCTTTAAATGTGCCAGGCGGCCATCCAGAACGTTGGGATGGAAGGCCAAGCAAAAGCTGCAGGATGAGGTGTCTTGGCCGACACCTAGGCAGTAGACTCACGTGAGATGGGGAATCAGTGCACGACATCTTCTGGCCACAAGGACACCGGCGAAATCCTGGAGAAGATTTCTCTTCCATGATCGAGGACACAAAAGCGCGATCGCTAACTCAGACGCGTTTTAATTTCGGTAAAACCAAAGTACTGAAAGCCAGGGCCTACGAAATGCATGAGCACGAGGGAGGCAACCTGTATCTTCTGGCAGAAAGGAAGATCTGGAGTCATGGGGCAGTGTCGAGGTATCTACCACCCGGGTGGGTGGGAGGAGCCAGCTTGAACTCTTCCAGCAAGATTTAAAGGGGGAAAGGGACATGCCAAACAGTGTGGATGAACATATCCACGATCCTAGAACACGTTTCGCTCAAGGGATGGTATAATCTGAAAAACACAAAACTTCAGCACCACCCACTGCAGTCTAGACGAGTGAGTGGGTCTCACTGTGAGCACTTATGTTAGCTGGATGTAAGTGCTTTTTGGCTGCTTTTGTATTTATGAATGTGTTGGATAAAGCATTATTTTTTTATGCTTAACAACTTGTTTGATTATTTGCTTGTGGGTCTATTTGTCTAGACTGCAGTGGGTGGCATGCTGGAGTTTTGTGTTTTGCTGGTTGTTGCTCTCACTGTACACCCGGCCGCTTGGGGGGCTTTTTTCCTTGTCATAGTATGATCTGAGACAGAGTGACCATCCGGAAGGTGCATGACCTCAGATACTGATTCAGGCTGTGCAGATCTAGAATGGGGTGTCAGCCCCCCCTGTCCGCTTGGGAACCAGGAAGTACCTGGAAATGAAGCCTGGGTCTGCTGGAGGATCCGCCACTGGAGCTACTGCCTCGAGGAGGAGCTAAGCAATATCGTCTCAGAGAGCCGACTGAGTGTGGGCGGAATCCCTCTCCTCCCATGGGGCGCGGGCTCAGCTCAGAGGGTACTGCTCGAATTCCAGAGGCAGTCCCTGACCGACCACTTCTAAGACCCACCTGTCCATGGTAACAGTGGACCAGGCAGAAAGAAAGTGGCGGAGCCAGCCCCACCAAGGGAAGACCCAGAGCTGGCGGATGGGAGAAGGTGGCCCTACCCCATCACTGAGCAGGCTTGGAGGCAGAGGATCCAGGGCCTGAAACTTGGCCTCCCACGGGCCTGGGAGGGTTCGGGCTTTGGGCTGGGGCGCCAAGCTTGAGCCTGCTGCTGCTGCTGCCCCCCTTGAAAGGAGGACTGCTGGCAGCAGGGGAAGAGTGCAGAAAAGGCTTCTTCTTCTTCTGCTGTTTCTTAGGACCAGAAGAATCCTTAGCAGAAGTAGCGCCCAAGGTGGCACTGGACTGCCAATGTGCTGAAGGTGACCAGCTACACTTGGGCCAAATATATCGGTGCCTAGAAAGGCACATCAGCTAGTCTGTGCTGAGTATCCACCGAAAGGAGGAGAGCCTCAGCCAAGCTCCTGCAGCTGCTAAATGAGCGGGCACACGAGTCCCCGATATCCAGAGCCATCTAGAGCTGTTGTTTAGCAACAGCCTGGCTCTGGTCCTGACCTGCTTGACCGTGGTCTGCAAGTCCATGGGGAGATATGGGAGGACTTCATCCAAGGACCCCAAAAGGGCACGGGAGAAGTGTGCCATGATGACGGCTGAACTTGCCTGACGAAGGACTACAGAAGAAGCCACATAAACTTTCCAGGCAGAGGGATCCAAATACTTTGATCCCTTCTCCGGAGGTCTGTCTGTATCGGTAGAACTACCAGACGCCTAAACACAGAGGCGGTCACAAAGCTCTAGCCAAAGGGTGCTCTGTGACCCCTCAAGGTACATTCCTATGGGCCCGAGATACCTATGGCCATACGGTAATGCAGCTGGACAGGAGGCAGAGCGCTGCCAAAGTTCTAAGGCCGGGCCAACAATGGCCTCAGCCACTGGAAAGGCTTTCGTTGGGGTATCCCCGCTCTTGAGGATGTCAGTGAGAAGGGACTCCACCTTTTTCTGGATAGGCTCCAGGGGCATCCCTGTGGACCCAGAGATGAGGCGAAGGAATGTCCTGAAAGGAAGAAGGACCTTCCTCCGTCTCTATCCCACCAGCCGATTCATCATCCCCTGGATGAGAATGGAGGCCAGTTTCATTCAAATCTGAGGAATTGGGATACAGCGATTAGGCCGCCCACAGCACCTCGACCCCGAGGCGGTCAAGGGTGACAGTGACCAAGAGCGCCGGGAAGCCCGGTGTCTGGTCTAGCTTCCTCAGAAGGAGCCCTCCCGCAGGCTGGCTTGGGCGGCGGTTCCACCAAAATCAGTGGGGAGACCGGTTTGGCCGAACCAGATTTCACCGGCTCTGGGCGGAGGAACTGACATAATCAGTTCCACAAGAAGTCTGCCGACCTGGGAGGCGAAAGCCAAGTAATGGCTGGGGTAGAAGCCGGGTCAGGCTTGTGCCCGGTCAAAATCAGCTGTTGCCACGAGGTCCTTGTAGCGCCACCAGAGCTTCCCCTCATCCCAGGAGAATGAGGACAACCGATGGAGTCACCTCTTTTTAGAGCACTTATGGCCCTTCCTCAGCCGATCGGTCGAGGGGGTCTAAGACCTCAATCGAGATTAGTCGGGCCAACTCAGGAAACACTGGTGGGACTGGTGACTTCCCGGGGTCAGGGACCACTTCCTCAGTGGGATTCCCAGCAGACTGGGTCTCCTCAATGGGGAAAACATGGACCGGAGTCTAAGCAAGAGTCTCGTCGACCGGCGTCAGCGACAAGGGGTTGATCGGGTCGAGAATAATCTCAACATCGTTGATTGACTCTTAGGTCAACTGGCCAGACAGCAAGGCCAAAAAGTCAGCGACCGAAGAGGCGATTTCGACCGAGGTTGAAATGGCCAGTTCCTGGGACTGAGAGCTCTCCTGATCCTTCGACACGAAGACGATCCCGGGTCCTTCTCCTGCTTATGGGACCGAGAGGAATGCATGCCTGCAGGACTCTCACCCTTAGTTGGGAGAGAGTGGCACAACTCTCGGAAGTAACCCAAGAAGGTGGAGCCCAGGTTGAGCAGAACAAAGAAGCTCAGAGAGGAAAATTCCGCAGCACGAGCCGCTTCCTCCTCGAAGGCTTGCATGTGCTCCAATAGCTCGGTGGATCCCACGGCTGCGGAAACTGCCCACCAGGCCTCTGTGGATTTCACTGGCAGGTTCCATTTTTTGGGCCTCCCCAGCTTAAGGTGTGCGAGATGGTCATCAAGGACATTGGGTTGGAACGCGAGGCAAAACCTGCACGTCGTGGTGTCATGGCTGACACTCAAATAATAAACGCACGCAGCATGTGGGTCGGTGCACGACATTTTCTGGCCACATGAACACCGGCGAAATCCGGAGGAAGAATTGTCTTCCATGATCGATGAACAGTGATCGCAATCGCTAACATGAATAAGGCGAATTTTTGGAATAACTGAAGTTTCTGAAGCCAGGGCCTACAAAATGCGAGAGCACGAAGGAGGCAACCTGAATCTTCCAGCAGAAAGGAAGATCTGGCGTCATGGGGCAGTGCCGAGGGTTATACCACCCGGTTGGGTGGGAGGAGCCAGCTTGAAGACTTTCCGGATGATTTAAAGGGAAAGGGACACTGCCAATAACTGTGGATGAACAACCTATCCACGATCCTAGAATTAATATTTTCACTCCAGATTTTCAACATTGGCATTTTTTCACACATCCTTATGAACAGTACAGCTGTCATTTTTCACATCCTGCCCAAAATGTGTTTCCGCATCTATGGCGCACAATGGCATGCCTTGATGAGAAATCAACTTTTGGAACAGATTAACAAAATCACAGTGCCACTGTTCATGAGGAGCGTCCGAAATGCCTATGTTGAAAATGTGGTTAAACAAATCCCAAAAATAATTGCATTACGGGCGTACATTGCACAGTTTCTATTCATGCTGGTGACTTCACCAATTTTCCATATTTTCACTCCAGATTTTCAACACTGCCATTTTTTTAAACCTCCTCATGAACAGTACAGCTGTCATTTTTCACATCCTGCCCGAAATGTGTTTTCACACCTGTGGCGCCAAACAACGCAGTCGCTGTATAAAATCACCTTTCGGCTAATGAAATGATAAACTGTTCATGAGGTGGGGTCACAAAACGCACATGTTGAAAATCTGGAGTGAACATCTACAAGCGCCGGGACATTGGGTTTCAACACGTAATGCCCCACCCTATGAGACCGATAGAAGCGTCAGGGTGTGACTTGGGATAGTCTGCTATAATGCTCACGTAATTCCACCCCACCCTGCAGCCAGTGACAGGCATCAAGGTGTGCCTTGGAGTCTTCGGCCCCAAAGTTCACCCATTCTCCTATACTGCGCCTTCCTCAGCGTATTTCCTTATGGAATGGGGTGAGCATAATGCTCGAAGACCCCAAGGCACACCGCAACACTTGTCAGTATCTGCAGGGCACGGTGAAATGGAGTGAGCGCTATAGCAGATGACCCAAAGGCAAACCCCAATGCCTGTCAGTCTCTGCAGGGTGGGGTTGGCATCAGTTAAATACAGTACTTCACTGCCATTCCTATTATACATCTCTCTAACTCCTGCACTACTAATGCTAAAGCCAGCAAGACAACTTTCAGCATTGACTAATGCTTATCTTTTGTCTCTGTGTTTATTGCGATTTGCTTTCCAACGTCTAACATTTTTGCACATAATATACTATTACAGAATTTTATTAACCTATGTATTCTAGTGAGAAAACATCTGCTGGTCATGGAGTAATGTCCTATGAATTTCCCGCTTTCTGGAACTGTCTACCCCAGGATGTATAAGAGGAACAGCTCTTAGACCTGAACACAATGAAATGTATTTCTGCATCTATTTACTAAGCTTTCCATGTGTAGCATGTTCTAGTGGCTACAGCATGGACTTGAGAACCAGTAGACCCAGGTTCAAATCCTAACAGATCCACTTTCTTGTTGTGTAATCCTGAGCAAATCACCTAACCTCTCAGGGCTTCAGTCTGTACCAGCAGTGGAAACTGGTAACCAGCTGAAAGCACGGCACTGTATTATCCATCTGGCACAAAGCCATGCTGTGACTTGGTCACAGACACTAACCAGCATGTTAGCAGGTACGAACCATTTTCACCCTCTAGCATCTGGCTCAGAAGTATGCACTGCATCCCTGCCACTGGGTGCATTCCTCTCTAATGTAACCAGCATCTTGGTTTGTGTACAGCACTGGTGAGATGCAAACACTGGTTACTCACCTGTAACAGTAGTTCTAGGAGTGGTATACGTTGTTCATCCACACTTCTTGGCATCTCCCTTTCCCCTTTAACTCTTGCCGGAAGGTCTTAAAGCTGGCTTCTCCCACCCACCCAGGTGGTATAACCCTTGGCTCCACCCCATGACGCCAGATCTTAGCCTGCTGGAAGCCAGGTTGTGCGTCACAGCCGAGGAGGTCGGGTGGGTCAGTATGGATGAACATATACCACTCCTAGAACTACTGTTACAGGTGAGTAACCTGTATTTCTAGGGACGTGGATATGTTGTTCTATCCACACCTCTTGGCAGACTCCAAGCAGTTCAGGAGGAGGGAGGCAAGGCGCACACTCCCTTCTTAGGGAACAGAGATTGGAGAACTGAGGCCCCAAAACCAGCATCCCGGCATGACTCAAGGTCGATGTGGTAGTGCGTGATGAAGGTGTTTGCTGTCTTCCAGTTAGCAGCCCGACAGATTTCTTGAATAGGGATGTCCTTGGAAGCAGCCACCGACTGTGTATGGGTGGAATGAGCACGTAGCCCATGGGAGGCTCCCTACCTACCAACCCATAGCAGAAACCAATGCAGGAAGTGATCCACCTGCCACCGTCCACCTTGCTGCAGGTCTGCTAGGTGTGGCTTCAATGTAAATGACAAACAGCTGGCAAACTCCCAATTTCCACCGTTCTCTCCTTATAGTAGGAGAAAGCTCGCCCAGGTCCAGAGTATGGAGCCTGTACTTAGCGCCCGAGGTGTAGTTCAGTAGAACACAGGCACAGTCATCACCTGGTTGAGATGGAACTCTGACACCACCTTTGGGAGGAATATCGGGTGGGGGCGCAGGACAACCTTGTCCCTGTGGAAGACCTGGTAAGAAGACTCCACTGAAAGCGCCCGGAGCTCCCCAGTCCTTCTGGCTGACATGATAGCCACCAGGAAGGCGGTCTTCCACGAAAAGTGTGATATCTCACACTTGTACACTGGTTCGAATGGCTTGCCCATGAGTTTAGCCAAAACCAGCAGTAAATCCCATGGAGATGGAGGCTTACGCACCGGAGGGGATATGTGATCTAGGCCCTTGAAAAAACGCTAGACCACCTTCTCCTGTGCCACTATCTGCTGACCGGCCCATGTCCAGTAAGCAGAGATGGCTGCCAGGTGCACCTTCAGGGTCGTAGACTGAAGACCCCTTTGACAGAGACCAAAGGTAGTCTAAGATGCTAGCCACTGGACAGGACAGAGGGTCCAGGCTTCTAGACTGAAACCAAATGGAAAACCTTTTCCATTTGAAGGCATAGCAACTTCTGGTCGACTCCTTTCTGGATGCTTCCATTACTATGAGTACATCCTCAGAGAGACCCAAAGTCTGGAACTCTAGCCGCTCAGGTACCAGGCTGTCAGGTGCAGGGATTAAAGGTCCAGATGGAATACCTTCCCCTGACTGACATTGGGTGCAGGTGTGCTGGAAGATGCCTCGGGAGCCTGTTGCTGAGGCTGAGGAGATCTGGATACCAGAACTGGCGGGGCCAGTCTGGGGCTGCCAGGATCACCTGCGCCTTGTCCCTCCTCAACTTGAGAAGCACCCTGTGGATCAAGGGAAATGGAGGAAAGCCACAGAAGACATCTGGGGTCCACAGCCTTGAGAAGGCATCCCCCTGCAGCAAGCTGGCATGAAACAGCCTCAGCTTGGTGTTTTCCTTGGAGGCAAACAGGTCCACCATCGGTTTGCCCCAGTGGGAGAACAGGCTGTGAGCTACCTCAGGATGGAGAGACCACTCGTGAGATGCCTCACCTATGTGGTTGAGGGCATCCGCCAGTTGATTTGAGGCTCTTGCCATATGGACAGCTAGGAGATCTGCCTCAAGGTGGCTCACGAGTGTCCAGATGCGGAGCGATTCCCTGCACAGCAGCAGGGAGTGCGTGCCGCCCCGTTGCTGAGGTAGTACATGGCTGTGGTATTGTCCGTCTGGTCTGGAACCACTTGACCTCGAAGCTGCTGAGCGAATGCTGACAGCGCCAATCTGAGATGCTCTGAGTTCCGTGGGTTGATATAGTATCGAGTTCCTAGAGGGTCCAGAACCCATAAGCCCTGTTTTTCCCCATGTGGGCTCCCAGCCCATGAGAGAGGCAATGGTCGTGAGGATGACCGTCAGCTTGGGGTGGACAAGCGTGATCCTCCTACAGATGATCCAGGATGGTCCACCATTAGAGAGCATCCACATCTTCTGGGTCCACAGTGATCGGCTGGTCGGAAATGACCTTTGCACTGAGTCCACTGGGTGGCCAGCTCCCACTGAAGGGCGCATATGCCACTGGGTACATCGGACCACAGTGGTGCAGGCCAAATGCATCCTAGAAGGTGCAGAAAGTCCCAGGCAGGGCACAAGTGCCCAACCAGAAATGACTGGGCAAAGGAGAAGAGAACCTCTGCCCTGTTCGCTGGGAGCCGGGCTCTGTCTTGGCAGGAGTCTAGCTCTGCCCCAATGAAGCATATCACCTGCAAAGGCACAAGCTCTGACTTGTCCTCATTGATCAGGAGGCCAAGCTGAGAGCAGGTTTGGAGAGCCAGGTCCCTGGACCTCTCCACCTCTTGCTGGGTGGAACCCGCTAAGAGCCAGTCATCGAAGTAGTGGTATATTCTGACCCCATAATGCCTGAGATGGGCTGCCACCACTGCAATGCATTTGGTAAAGACCCGTGGGGCAGATGACAGGCTGAATGGCATGGCTCGGAACTCGTATAGGGTTCCCTCTGCTCTGAAGCGGAAGAACCGCTGGTGGGATGGATGGATTGGGACATAGAAAAATGTGTCCTGGAGATCCAGTGAGCAGAACCACAGGTTCTGTTCCAGGGATGGTATGATCTGGGACAGAGTTACCATCCTGAAGGTGCTCGGCCCGAGAAACTGGTTCAGGTCGTACAGATCTAAAATGGGGTGCCAGCCCCCCCGTCCGCTTTGGGACCAGGAAGTACCTGGAAATGAACCCTGGGTTGACTGAGGAATCTGTCACTCGGGCCACTACCTCCTTGAGAAGGAGATGGGCTATGTCATCTCTCAGAGCCGACCGAGTGTGGACTGATACCCTTTCCTCCCATGGTGCGTGGGCTCGGTTGGGAGGGTACTGCTCGAATTCTAGAGGTAGACCCTGGCCGACCACTTCTAAGGCCCACCGATCCGTGGTAACAGCGGACCAAGCAGAAAGAAAGTGGCGGAGCCAGCCCCCCATGGGAGGACCCAGAGCTGGAGTGATGGGAATAGGGGTGGCAGCCCCTCTCCTGTCACTGGGCAGGCTTGGAGGAAGAGGGTGCAGGTTGGAAGCCGCCTGAACCCTGACCTCCTCTGCGGGCTGCTGGAGGCCCAGACTTGGGCCGAGGGTGCCAAGCCTGTGCCTGCTGTTGCTGCCTGCCCTGTAAGGAGGGCTGCTTGGCTGCAGGAGCAGGGTGCCGAAATGGCTTCTTCTTCTTCTGCTGTTTCTTGCCATCAGGGGCTTCTTTCTAAGCAGAAGTAGCAGAGTCCAAGGTGGCACTGGACTACTCGAGCAGCTGAGGTTGACCATCCACACCTGGGCCAAAGAAATCAGTGCCCAGGAAAGGAACATCAGAGAGTTTGTGCTGGGTATCCGCCGTGAAGGTGGAAAGTTTCAGCCAAGCCCTGTGGCGCATGGCAACTGCAGCTGCCACTGAATGGGTGCACGAGTCCCCGAGGTCCAGGGCTGTCTGGAGTTGCTGTCTGGCAACAGCCCAACCCTGGTCCCAGACCTGCTTGACCTGTAGTGTGAAGGTCTGCGGTGAGGTGCAGGAGAACCTCATCCAAGGAGCCCAGCAGGGCATGAGAGAAATGCGCCATGATGATGGCCAAGCTTGCTTGATGGAGGCCTAGGGAAGAAGCAACATAAATCTTCCTGACAGAGTGGTCCAATTTTTTGGACTCTTTGTCCGGAGATCTATCCATATCTGCAGAGCTGCCTGTGCGTTTGAACACAGAAGCGGTCACCAATCCCTCCACCGAGGGGTGTTCCGTGAACCCTGAGAGGGACCCAATGGGCACCGTGTACTTATGGGCCATCCGGGCAGAGGGTGCTGGGTAGGAGGCAGGGTGCTGCCAAAGCTCCAAAACCAGACCAACAATGGCCTCGGTCACTGGGAAGGCTTCTGTAGGGGTATCCCCTCTCTTGAGGATATTCGTAAGAGGGTACTCTGCCTGTTTCTGGACAGGCTCCAGGGGCATCCCCGTGGATTAGGAGATGAGGCGGAGAATCCCCAAGAAGGAAGAAAGAACATTTCTCCGTTGACAGACTGCCCATCGAACGAGAGTGTAGGTCGAAGTTGTCAGAATCTGAAGTGTCCAGATAAATTGGCCGGCCACCAAGGTCCTCTTCTACGCACCTGGGGCAGTCAGGCATGAGGGTGACCGATATGCAGCGGGGAATACCCAGAACAGTCAGAGCTTCCTTCGAAGGAGCCCTTTCCATGGGCTGTTTAGGCAGCGTCTCCACCACTATCAGTGGAGAGGTCGATTTTGGCTGAATCGGGGCGAGTTCTGCCAGCTCTACAGAGGAGGAACCGAGATGATCAGATTTGATGGAACCAACTTCGGCCTAGAAAACGAAAACCAAGCAATGGCCGGCGTTGAAACCGTAGCCGGTTTCTGGCTGGACAAGATCAGCTGTTGCCACATGAGATCTTTGTAGCATCGACGGAGTTTCTGTCAAAACCTCTCCTCATCTGAGGAGGAGGATGAAGATGAATGTCGGCGTTGGCTTTTCTTTGAGCGCTTATGCGCCTTCCTTGGCCTATCAGTCGAGGGGGTCCGAGACCTCGACCTCAATCGGACTGGCCAACCAGGTCGCTCTGGAGACACTGGGGGGACCAGTGATTTTCCAGGATCAGGGACCGGTTCCACGATGGGATTGCCAGCAGGCTGGGTATCCTTATTGGGAAGAGGCAGGAACGGAGTCCTGGTAAGTGAGTTGTCAGCCTTGTCAGGCGACAATACATTGACAGGGTCGAGAGTGATCTCCAGTGTGTCAATCGAGACTTCGAGTGGCTGACCAGTCGGCAGAGCCAAGAAGCCAGAGGCTGAGGTAGCAGTCTCACCTGAAGTCGAGACTGGAGATCCCTGTAATCAAGATCACTCTTGATCCCAAGAATGTCTTTTACAGGACCGGAAGACATGCAAGCCCGATGGTCCCTCACCCCTTGGTGGGAGAGACTGGCACATCTCCTGAAAGGAGCCCGAGAAGGTGGAGCCCGGATTGAGTGGAACAAAATCATCCGAGAGGAGAGCTCTGCAGCCCACGCTGCCTCTTCCTTGAAGGACTGCATTGCTGTAACTGCTTGGCGGACCCCGCAGCCTTGGAGACCATCCACCGGGCCTCCTCGATTTCACCAGTGGATTCTGTTTTTCAGGCCTACCCAGCTTAAGACATGCGAGACGATCATCGAGAACGTTAGGGTGAAAAGTGAGACACATCTAGCGAGCTTGAGTGTAAGTGGCAACACCCAAACAGTAGACGCATGAGGTATGTGGGTCTATGCGTGAATTTTCTGGCCACACGGCACAGACAGAAACTGGGGAAGATTTATCTTCCATGATCAAGAAATGGAAATCGCTAGCTTGAACGAGCTTAATCTTCAGAGAATCCAAAGGAAACTAAGTCAGGGCCTACAAAATGCAGGAGCGGTGAGGAGGCAACCTTGAATCTTTCGGCAGAAAGGAAGATTCACGCAGGGCGGAACCAAGGGTTATACCACCTGGGTGGGTGAGAGGAGCCAGTTTTAAGATCTTCCGCAAGAATTAAAGGGAAAGGGACATGCCAGAAGTGTGGATAGAACAACATAGCCATGTCCCTAGAACAGCTTTCTGTTTTATACCATCACCCCCCCCTAGCGACTGTGAGTAAGATCCATGGCTTCTGAAGAATATAATATAAAGAACATACCCCCCCCCGACAAAAAACTTCAGCAAGACCAAAAAGGACGGCACAGCTGCCTAATGAAATTCGTGAATTTTATTGTAGAAGACACTGAATGGGCGGTCCAAGTCCATAGATGACTTGCTATAGAAAAATGAAACATGTCAGACCACACTACATGTCTGAATCAAATGGTATAAAACATACTGGGAGTGTGTGCTGTGGATAACATCACGTGTATGAAGTGATGGCACAAATAAATAATGTTAGGACATGGTAAGATCTAGATCGCTCAGCTACTATACTGTTGAGCTACTAGACTGCTTTAATAAAATACTTGTCCTCAGAAGGTTGGAAACAGGTAACAAAATCACTGGCACTCCCTTAAAGCACAGAAATTGCGAAGCTGAGCATCGTAGTTCAAAGTGCTCCCCCCCAAGAGTATTGTAACTACAAATGTACTTACTGCACAAATTAATTTCCTAGTTTCTATTTTTATTTTTCTTATTTTACAATTTTTGTCCAGGAAAGACACATTAAGCATTGGCTTGTTTTCCAGGTGCATCCTGTGAACATGGGGAAATTTAGGTAACTTGTTCATGGTAGGGTTACCACCTTTTAAGAAGCCCAAAGTGGGACATTTCTTACTGAAACATGATTTTTCGCAGGACAGTACATAACCTTAACCAATGCAACAGACTTCTTTTCTCCATATAATCAGAATTAAGGCTAAGTATTGCAGTTTCTTAGTTGCTTCTATTGTTTCTTAGCATTTTAAGGTATTTTAGTTACAGTATTACAGGTTTCTGCAACATTTAGTGGACAGTTAGAAAATATTTTTCTACTGTAAAGTCAGGACGTAGTATTTTTCATGTTTTTTTGCAGGACACAACTGCCCAAATCAGGACTGTCCTATGAAAATCAGGACAGGTGGTAACCCTAGTTCATGGTCACACAATATGCAAGTGGTGACTGTGGGATTCAAACCCAGATCTTCAGGTTTGCAGCTCACTGCTCTTAACCACTATGCTATACTGCCTCCCTATAAGCTATTTACACCAATGCTTCTAGATGGACTTCATCTAAGTACCAAGGACTGACCTTACGCTGGGACAGTAAACCCTAAAATATTTACTATAAACATAAAATTATGCATCTCTGGTTTGAAATAGTTCCTATGTAATCACGGAAACAGAAGCCACAAAACATTTTTTTTAAGAAAACTAGGATTTTAAAGTCACTGTTACTGATTTATGTGTACCTCACAGATATGGAATGTTTTATACTTTGAAGGCACTATCTCCAAGAATAATCATTCTTTGTACAAGTACAGTACTATCAGAAACTAAGCAGCCTGTACTTGTATTACAGCAGTAAAACAAATAGTTACATTTTCCCCCAAATCCTTGTTCCCAAAATAGTTAAGAACAGTGTTTGCATAGTCCCTCAAATACTATGGACTCCTCACAACACTAATAACCCTACGGAATAAAGCTGAACCACAAGGTGTGACCTGATGACATTTCAGGACTTGGAAAGGTATTCAATATTTGCAAAACTTGTTCCTATTAAGCAGCTGCTAAGGATATCAGTAACTCAGATCTAAGCAGCTTTTAAAATATGGCAACAGACTCGCTAGGTTTTTAAAAAACTATTTTTGTATGTAATACACTTTGAGGTGTCCTATATGAATGGCACATATAAATATCTCTTACCATTTACTAATATACCTTCGGTCAGATTTCAAAGTCAACATACTGACTATTTAAATTGTGTTTCTAGTGGAAACAAAACCTTTGGAGCTGTCCTGGGATGACTTCAGTCTCTTCAAAGAAGCATTCAATACTCGTACAGTCAATCTAAGATCAGCACCTGTCTGCACCTGGGTTAAGTACGGTATTCTAGTGCCAAAATTGTGGTTTAGAAAACAGTCCGAAGCAAATAGCAGGGGAGTTAATTCAAAGATATTTCATCTTTTATAAGCAAGTCTGGCTAATGCAGTCTTCATTACCCACCCTTACAGCTCCAAGTATCCTGCGGCATTGGTCATTTTTAAATGATCAGTTGTCACCTTTTATGAGTACTTTCCTCACTGTCACTTTGCTGCTGCTTGTTGTATAATGTGTCCTCTGTAGAGCAGCATGGCAGCTGGAGGCTCCCACTTCTAATGTTTTCTTCATCTCCTCAGGATTGTGACCTTGCTGACCAATAAAGGGGCAGGGAAAGAGGCACAAGACCTCTCTACAGTTATCCTTCTCCTGCTGAAATGCTGTCACTAAAGACTGAAAGCAAACAGTCTCCAAACTGGCAATGGGTAAATACAAGTTATTTAAAACAGAAGACTCTGTAACTGGTGTTGCAGTGGGACACCATCTTACTATGCCTTATGGGAATTCAGTATACAATGTCCTGGGTATGCACCACAGCTTGGATCAGATGAGCCGTTACCACAGAAAGGGCCTGTAGCACACACAATTTACCACAAATTGAGATTTTTTTTGTAATCATTCCCCCTAAAGATCCCTCTTGGTACCCATCCAATCAGTAGGGCAGATTCTTCCACAACCCCCATCCCTATGTTAAAATGAGATTGATACGACTTAGGGGAAGAGAGGCCCCGTTGCAGGATGAGCAGCTTAGACATACCACCAGAAACCATAGCACAAAAGGAATTCATGAAAGTGTAACTTGGTACCACAGCAAACTGCAGCCTACTGAGGTGATATATGTTACGCAATAATACTTCCTAACCCAAAAGAAGAAAGGAATGATTGTCTCTCCCCCTTCAGCCTGTCTCTCCTTTCAGCCCCTAACGCAGATTAGGACACACACCACCCGAGCCCCCAAACAGTATCAATCTGTATTTGGCTAGTCCCAGGTCTATGTCTACTAAAGCACACTGTGCTAATGTAACAGCATATATAGTGCAGGGAACTCCACTGACGGATGCTGACTGTTTTGTTCCATTACTGAGCATTAACACTGCTCCTGGTGTCCGAACAGTCAAACTCTTGGAAGAAGAATCAGCAAGAGACTGAAATTATATGGTCCTCATTTGGGTTCGGGGCATAGCATACAAAAATAAATTGGAACACAGCAGCGCCCCTTCTTCTGATTGGTTCAAAGCTCAAGTAAAAGAGATAAATACAGGCTGCAGCAGTTTTACTGCAATCTTTGTCTCTGCTTTTGGCTTCTGTGAGCACCTATGCCCGAGTCACCAATTGAGGAAAACAGCTTTATTTTCCATAGAATTTCTTATTCAGCAGGAAGATGAGGAGATTCACGTTGACCTTTGCCCTGTCGAACATCTTCATCACAGCAACACCTTCATACTGCAGCTGCAGAAGGTCCTAAAAACACCAAACACAGACTCAATAAATAATTCCAGTATAACCCATAAAACTTTAAAAGAACAATCTATAGCCGGCCCAGTGGCTCAGCAGGTTGAGGCATCTGTGCCTCCTGATGCCACACTGGTGACTCCGGGTTCGGGAACAGACTCGGATCGCTTGGGGCTCGGGCTGGAGAAGGGAAGACTGAGCATTCATAGGATAGCCTCTTCCTTGGGGAGAGGTTCCCATGACCATCACTTGCTCTGCCATCTGGCTGAAGCCAGGTGGTGGCGTGATGAGTTCTGAAACTTGGGGAAAGTGGTGTACAGCAGCTTAGAGTGCCTCGGAGGAGTGTGCTTGCACATGCATTGCATGTACCTGTCTTGGGAAGAAAAACTGGAGGTTGGGCTTCATGAAGCCCTCCCTGCAAGCACCAGTGGCCCGTCCGGTCTAGGAGAGATGGACAGAGATGCAGGACAGCTGCAGTGCATTGGGACAAGGCTGATACAGCCGCTCAGCATGGCATGGCATGGAGCTAATAACTGAAAATCTGGGGGGGAGAAACAACTCATTTAGCAGTAACATCAGCAGCTGTTACATTAGAAATGTTAAGGAGGGAGAACTCTCAGCTCTAGATTGGTGGCAGGGGGTCATCTCCATCAGGAAGAACTCTCCTATAATATTCAGTGAAGTCAGTGGATGGAGCAGCAGAACACACACAATTTTGTGAGGGGACTGGCATTCCTGTGGGACAGGTTCTTGCCCAATTTAACCTCTGAGCATCAGCACGGCCAAACCCAAGTGACTTCAAATAACGATCTGCAGTGCAGTATTTAGATAACATGTATTACATGCAACTGAAAATTTCATGAGTCACACATATTCCCTAGCCTCCAGTGTCAGGAGCATGAAGGTGGGGTACAGCCAAAGGGGTTTATGCTTGGCTGGAGAAATATGCCCTAATACCAGTCTGCCCCCATTAATTTGATGTGAGAGGAATTCAAGTGCATAGGCAAGCCTCCTGCTGATGTCCACCCCCATGTAATCCAGCACCACTGCCCACTCAGGCACAGCCACTCAACTGCCTGCTTCAGCACTCCTACTTGGGTGCTCCTGCTGTCTCTCCCCCCCCCCCAAGCTACTACCACCACTGATGGTGTGAAAACATCAGTCTATTAGTACCTGATAATGCAGCATGTAGGACTCCAACTGAACTCCCATGAGCTTGGCTTTCACTTCAAAATCACCCACCTCCTCTGTTGGAGAGATCTCGAAAATCACATTTTTAAATCTGAAAGCAAACAATTGAAGAGGGAGAATATGAGATTACCAAGGATGACATTGCTGTGTCCAAAAGAACAGAAAATCTGCTGCTGCTACTACTTTTTGAAATATTCCATGCAGACTGTGGATTGGACTGAAAGTTAATATCTGCTCATCTGCCAAGAGTTTCTGTTTATTTTTATTTACTATTTTTTTTTAACTCTGTTTATGCCACCTTCCTAAAGTGGCACCGGACCCCACAGTCACCTACCTGCAGTTCGTCCCTTCGCTGCCATGTTTATGCCCCCCCCCACCCCCCAACATGATATGTGTATTAGGCCTTTCTATGAGAGAGGTATCTTGGTCGAGGCTGGATATACCAGGGTTGCTAGCCTTCTGAGTGACCCCTATAATAACTGGATATACACTCCTGATAAAAGCATGATAACCTGCTTAAATTCTGGATAACTTGAAAGCAATGAAACTCCTTTCTGTTGCTTTAAATGACTAAAAATCCCTTGTCTTATAATGTATTATTACATGTCCAGCTATCTTTCAGTACTGTTCTATAATGACTTATGCTCCTTTTGAATCTCACTGTCAGGTTTATCTGATACCTTAACCACTGTCTGTCTGCTCCATTGTGTGTACCTGACCAGGCTCTCATGAGCTGGTATCATGCAAGTCTTCTTAAAATGTATTGTAATTCCATATTGACGTGGAACCTTTGAAAACGAGCACTTGTGCTCAAATATGTTATCCGAATCTGTAATGAATGAATAAATAAAGTGGCTTATTATGGTGTTTTCCTTCTCATGCTCTCACTTTGCTGAAGTAAGAATGAAAGCACAGTGGCTCGAGACCAGCTTTTCACTCTGTCCCCATAATAAAGCCATACTACTACACTAAAATTTCTGCCTTCTGCAAAACAGTCTCTGTTGATCAGAGCAAGAGCCACCTGAATCACATTTGTTAAAAAGAAAAACGGGAAGCAAAAGCCGCTCACTACCGCAGCTGCTCAGGGACATGCTCGCTCGCATAAAGTAGAGTTATGTTAAAATTTACCATAATAATAGATCTTGGGAGAGGAGCTCTTGCATCAGGCAACACCTATGGAACTACAGCCACCAGACACTCGGACCACATGGAAACTTTTCTAGTTAGCAAAGTACAAGAGGCCACCCATGACGATGTGGTACACTGGTGACGTCCCTCCATATAAACGCTGGCAGCCCTGCACTCCAAAGTTCTCCGCCGAGACCATATACAGAGGATCTCCTGCTGGGGAACAGAGTGGAACCAGAGGTCCCTGCCATAAAGAAAGGTGAAACAGAAGGTGAACCATCCTGGAGAAAGATACAGACACAGAAAAGCTCTAAGGCCAAGGGGGATGGGGGGGTGGTGGTTGGACAGCATAGTCTGATGCAAGAGATCCTCTCCAAGATCCAGTGTTACAGTAAGTTCTCACATAACTGTACTATCTTCATCAAGGGTATCTCTTGCATCAGGCAACACCTATGGAAGCAGTCCCAAGTAATTGCAGACAGAGAGAGAGTCTGAGTGGCTGAAGGCTATACACCTAAGACAGGAGGCTTTGAAGCACAGCCAGGCTGAAGCCTGCCCTTCTCCTAGAGGCAATGTCCAGACTGTAGTGTTTAGTGAAAGTGTGGATAGTACTCCAGTTTACAGCAGCACAGATCTCTGCAGCTGAAACATTCCTCAAACAAGCAACTGAAGTAGCCATGCCTTTGGCTGAATGACCACGAACAACGCCAGGAAGCTCCTTACTGTACTTCCTATAACAAAAAGTAATACAGTTGGCCAACCATTTGGACAGGTACTGTTTCTAAACCAGTACACCCTCTTTCCCAGAAGTAAAAGAAACAAAACAGCTGTGATGACTTCCTGCAGTCCTTCGTACAGTATATATAGTAATGCAGAACTCTACGTACATCTAAGGTGGCAGTATCATGCAGTGGTTTAAGGCTCTGAGCTGCAAACCTGGAGACCTGGGTTTGAATCTCACAGCCCCCACTTGCATACAGTGTGACCCCAGGTCGCACCTGTAAACAAGCCAGCTTAGTGCGCCTCTCCTAGTAAAAACAAAAAAAAGGTGTAGAGCAATGCCTCCCCTGGATTTGCATGCTCTGGATAATAAAGAGGCAGGTGAATAAACTCAGACACTACCTTAGGAAGAAACTTAGGTTGAATGCAAAGACACTCTGTCTTTGAGGAAAATCAAATGAGAAGGCTCACATATCAGAGCCTGAAGCTCGGAAATCTTTCAAGCAGAAGATACAGCAACTAAAAAAACAGGTTACTCACCTGTAACAGTAGTTCTAAGAGTGGTACATGTTGTTCATCCACACTCTTGGCATGTTCCTTTCCCTTAAGGATCGCCGGAAGGTCTTCAAGCTGGCTCCTCCCAACCACCCGGGTGGTATATCCCTCGGCTCAGCCCCATGACACCAGAGCTTAGCCAGCTGAAAACCAGGTTTTCTGCGTCCATAGCCGGTGAGGTCGGGTGGGTGTGTGGATGAACATATACCACTCCTAGAACTACTGTTACAGGTGAGTAACCTGTTTTTCTAGGATCGTGGATATGTTTTGCTGCAGATCTGCCAGAAGCGGCTTCAGCATAGGTGACAAACAGCTGGCGAACCTCTCCCCGAATTTCTGCCATCCTCTCCTTATAATAGGAGAGGGCTTGTCTAAGGTATAAAGCCTGTATTCGGCCTCCGAGGTGTAATTAGGGTAATATACTGGCAGAGTTAACATCTGGTTAAGGTGAAACTCTGACACCAACTTCGGAAGGAATTTCGGTGGGGCATAGGGACAACCTTGTCCCTGTGGAAGACCAGATAAGGGAGTCCACCGAGAGCACCTGGAGCTCCCTGTCCTTCTGGCAGACGGATAGCCACCAGGAAGACCGTTCTACTACAACAAGTGTGACAACACACACTTGTACATTGGTTCAATGACTTGTCCATGAGCTTGCCAGTACCAGCAGTAGATCCCACGGAGGTGGAGGTTCACGCACCGGAGGAGATATGTGATCCAGGCCTTTGAAAGTGCCCCACCACGTCTCCCCTGCCAACGCCGGGCTGATTGGCCCACACCCGGTAAGCAAAGATGGCTGCCAGCTGCACCCTAAGGGTCGATGACCGAAGATCCCCTCTGGAGAGAGACCAAAAGTAGTCGAGAACGTTAGCCACTAGACAGAACAGAGGGTCCAGGCCCTTGCCCTGACACCAAATGGAAAACCTTTTCCATTTGAAGGCATAACATTTCCTGGTCGATTCCTTTCTGGATGCCTCCACCACGTGAGAACATCCTCAAAAAGACACAAAGCCTGGAACTCTAGTCACCCAGGTACCAGGCTGTGAGGTGCAGGGACTGAAGGTCTGGATGTTATACCTTCCCTGATTGACAGAGATCAGGTCAGGGTGACCTGGAAGCCACCTCGAGGGCCTGCAGCTGAGGCTGAGGAGATTTGGTACCAGAACTGACGTGGCCAGTCTGGGGTTACCAGAATCACTCTTCACCTTGTCCCTCCTCACCTTGATGAGCACCTTGTTGATCAAGGGAAATGGAGGAAGGCGCAGAAAGGCCTGGGGTCCACGTCCTCAAGAAGGCATCCCCTGCAGCGAGCCCTGCTGGGGGTGGGCATGAAACAGCCTCACTTTGATGTTTTCCTGGAGGCAAACAGGTCCCCATTGTTTGCCCCAGTGGAGAACAGGCTGTAAGCTACCTCTGGATGGAGAGACCACTCATGGGATGTCTCGCCTAGCTGGCTGAGAGCATCCGCCAGATGGTTTGAGGCTCCTGCCACATGGACGGCTGGAGATCTGCCTCCAGATGGCTCATGAGTGTCCAGATGCGGAGCGCTCCTGCAGAGCAAATGGGAATGCATGTCACCCTGTTTGTTGAGGTAGTACATGGTCATGGTATTGTCTGTTTGGACTTGAACCACTTGACCCGGAGCTGAGGAGCGAAGCTGACAGTGCCAGTCTGACTGCTCTGAGCTCCAACAGGTTGATGTGGTAACGGGACACCTCGGGGGTCCAGAACCTGTGGGCCCTGCTGTCCCCCCATGTGGGCTCCCCATCCCAAAAGAGAGGCATCGGTTGTAAAGACAGCCGTAGGCTTGGGTGGACAAACGGGATCCCTTCCTGCAACCGGTTTGAGGCAGTCCACCATTGGAGTGCGTCCCACATCTTCTGGGTTACAGTGATCAGCTGGTCGAAATGACTGTAAGACTGAATCCACTGGGTGGCCAGCTCCCACTGGAGGGGGCGCATGTGCCACCAGGCCCAATGGACCACGGAGGTGCACGCCGCCATGTAATTCAGAAGGCGCAGAAAGTCCCAGGCAGGGCACAATTACCCAACCAGAAATGATTGGGCAAAGGAAGAGAGATCCTCTGCCCTATCCGCCAGGATCAGAGCTCTGGCTTGACAAGAGTCGAGCTCTGCCCCGATGAAGCACATCATCTGAGACAGCACGAGTTCCAACTAGGCCTTGTTGATCAGGAGGCCAAGTTGGGAGCAGGTCTCCACCTCCTGCTGGGTGAGACCTGCTAAAAGCCAATCGTCGAGGTAGGGGTACATTCTGAGCACCTCCCCTCCCCGCAAAGGCTTGAGGGTGCTGCCACCACTGCAGTGCATTTGGTGAAGACCGTGCGCCGATGACAGGCCATATAGGGTCCCTTCGACTCTGAAGTGGAGGAACCGCCGGTGAGACGGACAGATTGGGACATGAAAAAACGCGTCCTGCAGATCCAGTGAACAGAATCATATGTTTCGCTCCAAGGATGGTATGATCTGGGACAGAGTGGCCATCCGAAAGGTGCATGACCTGAGATACTGATTCAGGTCGTGCAGATCTAGAATGGGGCACCAGCCACCCGTCCACTTGGGAACCAGGAAGTACCTGAAAACGAAGCCTGGGTTTGCTGGAGGATCCACCACTGGAGCTACTGCCTCTGAGGAGGAACTGTGCAATGTCGCCTCAAAGAGCCAACTGAGTGTGGGCGGACATCCTCTCCTGTGGGGCGTAGGCTCGGCTTGGAGGGTACTGCTCGAATTCCAGAGGCAGTCCTGGTTACCACCTCCAGGACCCATCACCATGGTGATAACGACCAGGAGGAAAGGAAGTGGCAGAGCCGGCCCCTCACGGGAGGCCCCAGAGCTGGCATGACAGGAGTGGGGTGGGAAGCCCCAGCCCTGAGCAGGCTTGGAGGATGATGATCCAGGACCTGAACCTTGGCCTCCTTTATAGACCTGGGAGGGCCGGGGGCCAAGCTTGAGCCTGCTGCTGCTGCACCCCTTGGAAGGAGAGCTGCTGGGCCACAGGGGAAGAGTGCTGAAAAGGTTTCTTCTGCTGCTGCTGCTTCTTATCAGAAGAACCTTTAGCAGAAGTGGTGTCCAAGGTGGCTGCTCAATATGCTGAAGGTGACCAGCCACACCTGGGCCGAGAGTTCGGTGCCCAGGAAAGGCACATCAGCTAGTTTGTGCTGAGTATTCACTGGAAGAAGGACAGCCTCAGCCACTCCTGTGGCGAGCAACTGCAGCTGCCAATGAGCAGACTCAAGAGTTCTCAAGCATCCAGGGCCGCCTGAAGCTGCTGTTTGGCAACAGCCTGCCCTGTCCCAGACTAGCTTGACCATGGTCTGCACGCCTATGGGGAGGTGTGAGGACTTCATCCAAAGACCCCAAAAGGGCATGGGAGAAGTGTGCCATGATGATGGCCGAACTTGCCTGATGGAGGCCTGAAGATGAGGCCACATAGACCTTCAAGCCGAGGGATCCAAATATTTGGATTCCTTCTCGTAGAGTTGGTCAGTATCGGCCAGAACTGCTAGTACACCTGAACACAGAGGTCACAAGGCTCTTGGCCAAAGGGTACTCTGTAAACCCGCAAAAGGGACCCCATGGGCACTGCATACTTGTGGCCATGTGGCACATGGAGCGGAACAAGAGGCAGGGTGCTGCCAAAGTTGCAAAGCCGGGCCACCAATGGGTCGGCAGCCACAGGAAAGGCTTCCGTCGGAATCCTCTCTGAGGATGTCCATGAGAGGGACTCTGCCTTTTCTGAAGGCTCCAGGGCATCCCTGTAGACTCAGAGATGAGGCTAAGAATGCCCTGAAAGGACGAAGGACCTTCCTCCATCTCTATCCCACTGGCCGATTCATCATCTCCTGGATGAGAATGGAGGCCAGTCTCATCCAAATCCGAAGAATCCGGACACAACGGCCGTCCATCCAGATCACCTTCAACCCACCGTGGGCGGTCTGGGGTGACCATGACCTAGAGATGCCGGGGAAGCCCAGTGTCCGGTCTAGCTTTCTTAGAAGGAGCCCCTCCCACAGGCTGTTTGGGCAGTGGTTCCACCACAATCGGTGGAGAGACCGGTTTAGGGCCGAACCGGAGGTTTCACCAGCTCATGGATGAAGGAACCAACTTGATCGGCTCAAGGAGCCGGCTTCGCCTGGGAGGCAACAGCTATGGGTGTTGGGGTAGGTGTTGGTAGACTTATGCCCTGTCAAAATCAGCTGTTGCCACATGAGGTCCTCGTAGCGCCAGAGTTTCTGCCAGAGCCTCTCCTCTTCCGAGGAGGATGAGGAAGACCAATGGCGTCGCCTCTTACAGCGCTTGTGGCTCTTCCTCGGCCTGTTGGTCAAGGGGGTCCTGGACCTCGATCGAGATAGGGCATGCAGACTTGGTGTACTGGGAGACACCGTCATGACCGGTGTTTTCCTGGGGTCGAGGACCACTTCCTTGATGGGATTCCCAATGGGCTGGGTCTCCTTGTTGGGGAAAGCAAGGACCGGAGTCCAAGTGAGAGAGTCGTTGACAAAGGGTCGATCAGGTCGAGAATTCTCTCAACATCATCGATCGACACTTCGGGTTGACTGGCCAGATGGCAAGGCCGAGAAGCCAGTGGCCAAAGAGGCAATTTCAACAGGAGGTCGAACGGCCAGTTCCTGGGACCGAGATCTATCTTGATCCCAAGAGCGTCTTTGCCGAGATGAAGACTATCCCGGTCCTTTTCTGCTTATGGACCGAGGAATGTGTGCCCGCTGGACTCTTACCCTTAGTCGGAGAGACTGACACAACTCTCGGAAGAACCCGAGAAGGTGGAGCCCAGGTTGAGCGGAATGAAAAAGCTCTGAGAGGAAGATTCCACGGCATGAGCTGCTTCCTCCTCGAAGGCTTGCATGCACTCCAATTGCTCGGCGGATCCCGCGGCCACGGAAACCACCCACCGGGCCTATTTGGATTTCACTGGAGGATTTTGTTTTTCAGGCCTCCCCAACTTAAGGCATGCGAGATGGTCATCGAAGACATTAGGTTTAAATGCAGGCAACTCGCACTTCGAGGTGTCATGGTCAACGCCTCAAACAGTAGATGCATTGGTATGCGGTCGGTGCACCACATCTTCTGGCCACATGAGCACCAGCGAACCGGGAAGAGTTGTCTTCAATAGTCAAGAAAAATAGTTGCAATCGCTAAAGCAAACAAGGCAAATTTTCAGAATAACTGAAGGTTTTAAGCCAGGGCCTCAAAATGCGGGAGTACGAAGGAGGCAACCTGAATCTTCCAGCGGAAAGGAAGATCTGGCATCATGGGGTGGAGCAGAGGGATTTACCACCTGGGTGGGTGGGAGGAGCCAGCTTGAAGACCTTCCGGCGATCCTTAAAGGGGAAAGGGATATGCCAAGAAGTGTGGATAAACAACACATCCACAATCCTAGAAATAATGCTTTCCACAACAGAAAGTGTAGCTGGCATGTCGCAGTTGGCTCAAAAGGAGCAAAACTAAGTTTCGCCAACACAAAGTTCAAGTCCCAAGGTGGGACTGGATTGCAGATAGGAGGCTTCAGATGGAGAATGCCTCTCAAAAAAGTACAGTGCACCTCTAGTTGTGCCACCATACAACCATCAACAGGCACATGGAAGGCTGAAATGGCTGACAGGTGCACCTTAATGGAGGAGTACTGCAGGCCAAAATCTGAGAGGGACAGCAAGTACTCCAGAATCTGGTTCATGGGAAAAGTGAAAGCGTCCAAATGATGGGAAGTCACCCACAGAACAAAACACTTCCACTTCATGGAATAAGTGGCTCTGGTGGAAGGCTTCCTAGCAACCACCAGCATGTCAGACACCTTTTGGGACACCCCAGATCTAGCCATGGCTAAGTCTTCAGGAGCCATGCATGGAGGTGCAGTGATTTGAGATCCAGATGGACCAGGGTGCTCAGCTACTGTGATAGCAAGCCTTTGCACAGGGGTAGGGGCACTGGAGGTTCCACCACCAGCTGCTGCAGCAAGGGAAACCAGATCTGATGAGGCCAGAAGGGGGCAATGAGGATCAGAGTAGCCCCTTCCATCTGCAGCTTGATCAGCACTCACTGGAGTAGAGGGTAGGGAGAAAATGTGCAAAGGAACCTCCTATTCTAAGAGAGGGACAATGCATCTCACTTGAAAATTCCAGGCGCTGGAGCGAGTGAGCAGAAATGCAGCAGTTTTGCATTGAGTGGGGACGCAATAAGGTCCAACTCTGGATGACCCCACCTGTCGAACAGGTCTTCAACAAACCAAAGTCATCAGCACCCACTTGTGCATCTGAGACTGAGACCAGCTGAGCCTGTCCGCTAGGACATTTTGGATTACTGGAACATGGACAGCCAACAGTTCTAGAGCTCACTATCATACCCTCATCACTTCCCCACACAGAGGGTATGAATGGATCCCCCCATGTTTGTCGATGTAGTGCACTAACACTGATGATGTCTGTTTACACCAGCAGATGGTGTGGGGACAGATGGGTCTGGAAGGCTTGAAAAGCATACAGAATGGCCCTCATCTCCAGGACACTGATGTGGTGGGAAGCCTCCACTCTGGTCCACATCCCTCGAGTCTGATGAGGTGCCAGATGAGCCCCCCAGCCCAACCCCGAAGTGTCTGTGGTGAGAATCTGTTGAGGGGAATGAGGAAGGGAATCCTTTTTGAACAGGTTGCTGGGTTTCATCCATCATAACAGCACCTTTTTCACTGGAGAGGAGACTAGAACTTGCTATTCTAGGGTCATTGGTGCATTGGTCCCACTGGACCCTCAGTGTCCACTGGGAATCCGTGATGTGTAGCCCAGCCAAAGGCACTGTGTCGATGGCTGCAGCTATCAGGCCCAAGAGCCTCTGGAAGGTTCTGGCCATGACATATCTGTTGTACAGCAGCTGGGCCAGAGTCATCAGGCGGTCCACCCCTGTCCCACGACAAGAATGCAAATCCCTGAATCGTGTCCAGTACTGCCCCGATGCACTGTAGGCATCGACAAGGGTTCAAGACTGACTTGTGCAAATTAAGCGTGATTCCCAGGGCATGCATGGAACAACTGCCTGGTACACCCTAGGGTCTGGAGCACTTGCTCTCTGGACTGTGCTATGAGCAACCAGTCCTCCAGATAAGAGAAGATGTACAGTCCCTCCCTCCTGAGGGCCACTGCTACCACCACCAAGCATTTGGTAAAGACCCGTGGCGCAGAGGGCAAGCCAAAGTGCAATGCTCGGAACTGGTACTGTTCCTCCTGGAACTGGAACCAGAACCTGAGGTACGGCCAGCGGGGAGCAGATATCTTAATATGCAGGTATGCATCCTGCATATCGAGGGAGCATATTCAGTCTCCCTGCTGCAGCAGTGGTAGCAAGCCACGTAAGGTCATCATCCTGAACTTCTTGTACTGGATGTAGAAATTCAGGTTTCTCAGATCTAGTATGGGCCGTAAATCTCCCGTGGATTTGGGGACTAGAAAGAAGTGGAATAGAACCCCTTGTTCCTCTGATCCTTGGGAACAGACTCTATGGCCTTTTTCTGCAGCAATGCAATTTCCTCAGCAGCACTTGAATGTGGCTGAGGGGAGGCTAAATGAACTGGAGGTAGATCTGAGACCACTCCAGAAGTTCTAGAGTGTGGCCTTGCTCTATGAGCTGTAGGACCCAAGCATCTGTAATTATCTACCTCCTCCTGTCCAGGGGATGGAGAAATGACCTCCTACCACATCCTCTTGCAGTGCTGGAGGGTGGAGTCTGGCAAGGAGTCATGCTGAGATAGCACTTGTGGCCGGGCCACACCACCTCCTCTGGGGCCTTCCCAGTGGTGAAGGTAGTGTTAAGGAAGGGCTGTTGCTCCCGATGCTTGCTCCTGGGGCCTGGTGCCCTGCTTAGGCTTAAGGCAGGCACAATGAAAGGGCATCTTCTGGTCATTTTTTGGCTAGTTATGATATAATGGACTGACTACAGAGTCCTACCTGAGACCTGCAGGTCAGAAAATATGTCCAGCACATCTGCCTCAAATAGCTTGTAGCCTCTGAAGGGGGCATTCAGGATGGACTGTTGTACATGAGTAGCAAACCCCAACACCTTGAGCCAAGAATGCCTTTTCAGGCAGATACCCACCGCAGCTGTTCTAGCAGAGGCATCAGTGGCATCATGGGCAGACCTCAAAAGATGCTTGGTCATATCGGCCCCAGACTGGAGGGCTTTGAGCAGCTCCCGCCTCTGGGGACCCTCTGGAAGGGCCTGAACTGCAGCTTTAGCCTTTCTTCAGAGAGTATTCTGAAATTTGACTATATGGGCAAATTTCCACCGCCACCCTACCATCCCCACCACCACCCTTGGTGAGCATTTCCTTTATCGTGGTCTCACGCGTGTGATAAAAACAATCTGCCAACTTCCTCATTAGCAGCTTATCCCCCTCCACCACTATCGGCCGCTGTCTTGTGTTTCATCCTAAGCAGGTACACCTGTCAACCATATCAAAAAACACAATGCTCACTCTGTATCTGGCCAGCCTTGCCTCTCTCCCACCCCTGATCGCACTTCCTCCTTCCCCGCTGCACAGGAAGGAAACCTGCTGTTCTGTGTCCAGTCAGCACAGCCATCCAGCTCCCATTCCTATCTGCCTTTTCCAAACCAAAGTCCTCTAATATCCAATGGATGGGCTAGACCTACAATCCTACCTCCATCCTTTCATATCAGACTCACTCCCCTCAATTCCACCGCCCAGCAAATCCCTATGCAAGATGCTCAACCATCCGCATCCTGTAAGCCCCAGCAGGCAATTCACTCACCAACTGCTAGTGTCGCTTTTGCTCCTATTTCGGGGTCATCGAACCCAACCCAAGATCAACTTCCACCACCCTCATACTACCAAGGGACTAAAACTGATGCACTTAAATATTTGTAGCCTGCTGCATAAAGTAACTATGCTACAGCCAACCATCATCTCCCTAATAATATAATAATAATAATAAATCATTTTAAGCCTTTCAAATACCAAGGCGCTATAATAAACATAATTCCATCAAAACTAAGGCCTGACATCCTGACTATTTCTGAGACATGGCTAAAGCCACATCACAAGGACCCCAAAATCTCCATCTCAGGCTACACCATAATCTGCTGTGACTGCCCAGGTCATAAAGGGGCGGAGGCGTGGCCATGTATATCTCTGCCCTCCCCTTCAGTACTCCCTGGTTGATATACCATCACTCCACCCAGCCTACAGGCCTTGCTGATCTATCACCCCCACACCACCCCGATATTCACAGCTGGCTCCTGCTGCCCCCCACTCCCCCACATCAACTATCCTCGACCATCTGAGCTCTCTGAAATCCTGCGCCAATGGAGGTGAGCTACACATTCTGGGGGATTTCAATCTAAACTGGCTGTCCAGTAGTACCTCTAAAAGCCGAAACCAGATTGCTGCCCTAAACCTGACACAGCTAATCTCCAAACCTACATGGCTAAACTTACAATCCAAAAACCACACACTCAGACTGGTCACTCACCACTCATCGACATTTAACAATTGCCTCAGGTCAATAGCCTGATTCGTTAAGTGACCACCATATCATTTACTCAATACGGAAAATGTTCAGGCCTAAAGCACCCTCTAGAACCATATTCACAAGGTCATATAAATCCCTAAACCTCACCTCACTCTGAAGTAAACTACAAGCCACTGACTGGTCCTTCATCTCCCAAGCGGCTTCTATTAACTCCACGTTAGAATACTTCAAGTTCTTAGCGGTGTGGAACCACAATGCCCCACTTAAACGGGCCTGCATGAGGGGCTCCCACCTGCCCTGCACCTCTGTTGACATTATGTCCCTCATGAGAGCCAGAGAGCAAGCGTGGAAATCCTTTAAAACATCAAATGCCCACACTGATCATGCCACCTACCGCTCCCTTCGGAATGCCTGCACAAGGCTAATCAGGCAATCAAAAGTAACCTACTTCAAAGATTCCTTCCATGCAAACAGAAACCAGCCATCTAGATTCTGGAAGGTGGTCAAATACCTTTTCTCCCTACCCTCACAGCCCCCCACACCTGTGCTTAACATGGGAGGTGCGACAGTAACGGACCCCCTTGCAGTGGCCATGGAATTTAATACCTTTTTTACAAATTGCACAGATGCACTATGCTCTTCCCTCCCTCCAGTCCAGCCAACACCCTCCTCCCACACCCCGCCCTGCTCTTGGCCCCTCTACTACTCCTCCGTTCTCCTTCCATCTGGTCACCCCTTCTGAAGTATACAAAGCCCTGATCTCCCTAAACCCTAACAAAGGCAAATGCCCCTCCGGGCTAGACTCCAAGATGCTACACCTGTCTGCAGCTGCCATTGCTGCTCCTGGTGGACCTATTCAATCTGTCTTTCACCCTGTCATCAATCCCTTAGAATGGAAGCATGCAACAGTCATACCCTCCCTAAGGGTGGTGACCCCTAGTCCCAGGCAACTATCGCCCATTTCCTTCTCCTATTCTGACTAAACTCCAGGAGCACCTGGTACTCTCTCAACTCTTTCTCAACTCCTCCATCTCCTTCTTTTTCCCTTACCAGTCTGGCTTCAGGAAGGATCACTCTACTGCCACTTCACTCTTATGCCTCACAGACTCCATCCATGATGGCATGGACAAGGGTCACATCACCTCCGCTATTTTCGTCGACCTGGCAAAGGCTTTTGACACAGTCTCCCATGCTCTCCTCCTTACCAAACTCCCCCTTGCAGGTCTTTCCACCCTGGCCACCAATTGGTTCCACTCCTACCTGGTAGGTCATTCCCAATCTGTGAAAACTGGATGATCCACCTCCTCTTCCCTCCCAGTTAACTCTGGCATCCCCCTAGGGTCTATCCTTGGGCCACTCTTGTTCTCCATCTTCCTAAATGATCTGCCAATCGCCTGCCCCCACTCCTCCATCCACATGTATGTAGACAATACGGTTCTGTATGCCTCAGGCCCCTCGACCATTGCGGTAGCAACCATGTTACAGCAGGGCTTAAGTGACGTTCAGCTCTGGTTTTGCGCTAACCAGCTTTCTCTGAACACCAAGAAGACCGTCTCCATGACCTTCGCACGCAGGCAGAGGCGCTCCCCTTTCACCCTCCTTCCACACCCTGGAAGGGACCACACTGGAGGCTTGCTCCTCCTTCAGATATCTCGGGGTCTGGCTTGACCAGCACCTGGATTTTTCTGTACATATCGATGCCATCCGCAAAAAGCTACATCCCAAGCTAGGCGCCCTCTGTCGTAACCATGGATGCAACCCGCAGTCTGCCTGCAGTGAACTGGTACAGAAAATGATCCTCCCTATATTCGACTATGGTGACATAGTCTATAGTGTCACTCCCAAGTCCACCCTAACCAGACTGGACCCTCTTTTTACTCTTTCTGCAGATCCACCCTTGACCGCCTGCCTGCTACCCACCACTGCAAGCTTTACCAGTCACTTAATCTTCCCTCACTCCACATCATTGCCAGTCCCACTATGTTAAGTTAATGGCCAAATACTGGTCCCTGACTCTACCCCCTTACTGCTCTCTAGATACTCCTGCCCCCACGTCTTACTCCCTCAGAAATACTGATGCTCGCCTCCTGGCTGTTCCACGCATGTCCTCCTCAACTGGCCAAACAGCTTTTCATCACCGCATGCCTAAATTATGGAACTCCCTCCCTCCCTTCTGGCATCCGACACACGTCCTCCTCCCAACTCCTTAGCACCCTCATCAATGCCCACTTCTTCTCAACATGTGTTTGCGGCTAGGAATGATCACCCCCTTAGCCTTTCCCCTTTCTGGTCCACATAACTACCTCACAAATTGCTGTTATAAGTCATGTATGCATTTCAATATGTATTTTTTTTTTCTTAACCTACTTTTGCCTAAATCATCTTGCCTCTGTTTTCACTTGGAATTGCACTATTTGAATCTCTGTACAAATTCTATATATGTACGCCATTATGTATAATGTTAATTGTATTACTCTTTGTTGCTCCTCCATGCCTCCTTTCCCCAGGATGCACCTGGAATCCAGCAGTACTCTGCTCAGTGTGCCTTCCTGGTAAAACTTTTAAATAAATAATAACCCTGACGGGCATGGTAGCTGAGGTAAAAGCCCATTTGCCCATAAGGTCCAGCTTTCTGGATTCCTTATCAGAGGAAGAGAGCTGAGGTGTTTAGTTCTCCTGGATCTATCATGGGCAGCATTTATTACCACTGAATCTGCCTGTGGTTGCTCTGCGAAGAATGGTTTCCCTGAGGGAGCCTGGTACAATTTGTCCACCTTTCTGGGCATGGCAGGGATCAAATTTGGCCTATACCAGGCAACCATGGTGGCATCTTCAAAAGCTGCCATCAGGGAGGAATGATCAGAGGTGGAGAACCTGGCAACCCAAGTATTCTGTCAGGTTTTCCTGGTGACATCCTGCTTCTCAGCATCAAACCCCATAGTGGTTTGTAACTCGCCTCATCACTGAGATGAAAGATGAGTCATTGGGGGGGAGGGGACCTTGGAGTATATTTGGAGGAGTCCTCACTCCTGGAGGAGACAGCTGAAGAAGAGTGAGCAGGTCTAACAGCCCCCTCATCCTCCTCTTCATGTGGGACAAGGTCAGAATGGTTTTCGTCCTCGTCTAGCTTTGAAATGGACAATGACGGTGTTGAGGATCAAGGGCGAGCTGGGCATGGTGCCCTAGAGGGGGTTGGCATAGGAGCAGGCCTAGCAGACCCCGGCATCGCCAGACCCAACAGAGGGGCAAGGCGGTGCATGAACTATGGAGTATAGCATGGCCTAGACATTGACAGTAATCAGCGTTGGAACGCCTTGAGGCACCGGCAGGGAAGGCTGGAGTCTCGGTGCTGGTGGTACAGCCTGAGGTATTGACAGGAAGGGCTGAGGCCCTGGCATCGACATGGTGGCCTGGGATGTCACTGGGTAGGCCTGGTCCCGATGTCGACATGGTGGCCTGGGTGGCAACAAGGGAGACTGAATCCCCAGTGCTGAGGTACAGGCTGAGGTAAAGACTGAAGGCATCGCCGGGGAAGGCTGTACCCCCAACAGTGATGTGCCAACGTTGACCGAGACCGGACCAGTACAGCTCCCTGTCTGGTGGCCCACGGAGAAGAGGGGCATGAAAAGAAGAGGCAGGAGAGTTGGCAGGGGCATAAGGAAGCCCAACGCTAAGCAGCCATCGCCAGCCAAGGAAAGACTGGCAGGAGGTGCTGCCACAGCTGACCCTGTAGCAGAGAGGGTGTATGGGGCAGAGAGAGTTGCCACCGAAGCAGACGATGACCCCACCACAGCCAGAGCCTGAAGCAGAGACTGTGAACAAGCTGGGGAGAATTTCTCCTTGCTCTTATCCTTCTCCCGGTGCTTGCGTTTCCCGCTGACTAGTCCCAGGCCTTGGAGGAGGGAGCACCTGGATGGGGCAGAGGAGGAGGAGGAGGAGTTCTGGCCTGGAGCTCCTTCTCCATTTGGATGATCTTCTGTTGCAGCAGGAAGTTTTCTAGGGCCTTCTGAGAGCACCACCAGGTAGCCTGGTTGAATCTGTGGCAGACTTTGCAGGCCTTAACGTCATGGCCTGGGCCTAGGCAACAGATGAAGGCATCATGTTCATCCTTAACAAAGATCTTCTGACCGCACCCGCAAAAGTGATGGGAGTTTTTCATGGTCAGTCAGCATAAATGAAAATCCGAAATCACTTTAAAATAAAGTGATTGCAAAAACTAGGGTGCGAAAGAAATAAAATTGAAAAGTAGAAATTTGGTGGTTGACTGAAGTGATGGAGTCTCCCTGGAGTTCAATGTAAGATGGTCGTCGTTGGGAAAAGAACTGAGGAGGGCACGGGGCCGCCCATGTTTATATGGAAGGGACGAGCCAGCGATGATGTTGCTGTGGGTGGCCCTTGTACACTGCTAACTAGAAAAGTTCCCATGTGGTCCTAGTGCTTAGTGCTAGAGTCGGAACAGCACCACTGGAACTGGAGCAACACTAGGGGTTGGAGGGCAGAGGAGATTGCCTTTGCAGCCTTCCCCCTGCACCGAATTAGCAGCATTTGGGGACTTTTCCTGGGTAGGAGACCTGCTCCTACCAATGGACACCACAGCAGCACAGCTGAGCCAGCGGAGGCTCTTTGTTCCTGGTGACAGCCAATACAGTGCCAGTTTTAAAAAGGTGTCAGATTCAAACATCCAAAGGCAGCCTTTAAATCTCATGGCAGCAACCCGGCCTGACACCCACAAACACCGCGTAGTCGGAGCAGCACTGGGGTTGGAGGGCAGAGGAGATCCCCCGCACCAAATTAGCAGCATTTGGGGACTCTTCCTGGTAGGATACCCACTCCTACCAACCGCCGCTGCAGCAGCACAGCTGAGACAGTGGAGGCTCTTGTTCCTGGTCCCAGCCAATACAGTGCCAATTTTAAAAAGACACCAAGTTCAAACATCCACAGGCAGCCTTTAAATCCCACAGCAGCAACTCGGCCTTACTCGCACACACAGCTGGAGTTACAGCAGCACCAGTAGTCTGAGGGCAAAGGAGACTGATTTTGCAGCCCTCCTCCCGCACTGAATTAGCAGCATTTGGGGACTTTTCTTGGGTAGGAGACCTGCTCCTACCAACGGACACCGAAACAGCACAGCAGAGTCAGCGGAGGCTCTTTGTTCCTGGTCCCAGCCAACAGAGTTCCAGTTTAAAAAAAAAAAGGTGCCAGTTTCAAATATCAACAGGCAGCCTTTGAATCCAGTGGCAGCAACCCAGCCTGACTCACACACTGCTGGAGTCGGAGCAGCACCGGGAATCAGAGGGCAGAGGAGACTGATTCTGCAGCCCTCCCCCCGCACTTAATTAGCAGCATTTGGGGACTTTTGCTGGATAGGAAAATCACTTCTACCAATGGACACTGCAGCAGCACAGCAGAGCCAGTGGAGATTTCTGTCCTCCCTCCGACCCTCCACCTGCCTAACTATTGAAGAGGTTCTTGCTATGACAGTCAGTAAATCCTGGACAAATCAAAATGCAGAGCCAAAATGATGAATGAATAAAACTGTTATTTAGGCATTTACAAAAGTGCTGCTATTCAGTAGTAAATTAGCTTAGCATTAGCAGGGCTACCTACACTAGCAAAGTTATTTTAGCAGGGCTTTAGTGTTTTACTTGCATTTCTCCATGTGCTTGCATTTTTAGCACTGGCAAAGCTTTACGGATTTACTGCAAAACTTTAGTGAATTACTGAAAGATTTAGGATTTACTGACCTACTAGCAAAGCGCCAGTGATTTACTGAGGTACTGATTTTATTAAGTCACCCTGGTATCTGAGTGGCTGATAATTCAATAGGATTGCTCATCATTTTTGACAGAGTGTAGGAAGGCTTACTGAGTTACTCCGTTACTTTGATATATCTGCATTTTTTATGTTTAGCATTTGCTAAGTTTTAGAGACTAACTTATTTACCTGAATCACTCGTGTAACTTGCATTTTATCACTAGCATTTCTTAGTGGTTAAGATCCTAGATAACCTGGGAGGGTTAAGGTCTATGAGGAGCCTGGAGTCCATATAGTAACTTTAAGCAGAGATGTGGGATCCTAGTAGCAGGTACAGCAGTGGGAGAGATGTCAGGGAGAGAGACAGGAAGATTCCGGGGGCAGGAAGAAAGGGCGAACAGTAGTTGGCTGCAATGGATGTGGGGCAGCAGTGTTCCTGAATATGCTGTGGAAAGGCGGGGGCTGCCCGATATGTAGGAATCTGGGGAAACTTAAGGCAGAGATAAATTGGCTGAGGTGGGTGGTGGAGAGAAGGACGGGGGATGGAGTAAGGAGTAATGGAGAAACGAGCAGGACAGCACTGCTGAAGGCTGGGGTGGGAGCAATATTAGGTGAGATGAGGGGCTGCCAAGGGACTGAAAGTAAGGACTCCAAATAGGCCAGCCAGTACTAGGAAAAGCAATTGGCAGGTAGAAAAGGGAAAGTGGCTCAAGTGAATAACAAAGCTATGGCAGATGGGGATAATAGATTAGTACAGGAGCTGGGGCGATCATCAACCGGTTCCTGCCATTGGCAGGTATAGAGGAACAGGGGCACATGAGGAGCTTGGGGCTCAAACAAACAGGAGGGGTAAGGTCAGAGTTAAACAGGAAGGAGGGAAGAGGAAAGGAGGGAGAAGGAGGTCAAGTCAGTCTGGAAGGAGTCAAGGGCAGGGACGGGCAGGGATGATGGGAAGGCAAGAAGAGAGAGCAAGGAAATGGAGAGCAGGGGCAAAGAGAGTGTATACAGAGGAAGGGAACAAAAGGAGGAGATAAAAATGGGATCATACAGGATTATGGGCACAGGGTCAAGGTAAGAATGTAGAGGAGATGGCAGGTTCACTAGATGCTGGAAGAGGGGTCAATAAACGGACGAAGGGAAAAGAGAGATTGATGGTCTTCAGGGATCCATGATAAAGGAAGTGCACTGGATTAGGAAGTGGACCCAGATAAAAGAAGGGTGGGAGAGCAGGATCAATGATAAAGGAGGAAATAAGGAGGATTGGGGCAAAGCACACCTGGTCATTCATTTAGAAACAAATGATTCCACTGAAATGAACTGGGCGAGTACAGCAAATGTTTAAGGATTTAGCAAGCGGCTGCAGGAAGAGCAAGTTCACTTGGCCTTCTGAAGTCTTACTGGTCCCTAGTGCCAGTACTGGTAGGAAAAAGAGAGTACAGTTACGTAAGAACTTACCGTAACAGTAGATCTTCGAGAGAGGCTCTTGCAGTAGGTAATTACATATAGGACTGACGCTGGTCGGCGGCAGGACCCCACGGAAAAATTTCTAGCTAGCAGTCCCTGGCGAGGGACCGTCCCCATGTCAGGTGACCGGCGTCATGCGACATCGGTATAAAGGGGCGGTCCTGGACGCCCACCTTCCAGTTCTTTCCCGCCACAGGCCCGGAAGGCCTGGACGAGAGAGAAGCAGACATTTCCCTCGATGGAAAAGGAGCTGAAAAAGCCTAGGGGGATGGAGGGTGGGAAGGTATTACCTACTGCAAGAGCCTCTCTCGAAGATCTACTGTTACGGTAAATTCTTACGTAACTGTACTATCTTACTTCAAGAGCGCTCTTGCAGTAGGTAATTACATATAAGACAGAATCCCAAGCAGTCTGGAACAAAGGAAAAGGCACCGGGAGGAGGTACTACTCCAAGAAGTAGCAAGGAAAACCTTGCAAGACAGCTAACCCAAAGCCTGCTCTACGGTGAGAGGAAATGTCCAAACTGTAATGTTTAGTAAAGGTATGGACGGAAGTCCAAGTGGCGGCAGCACAAACGTCTGCCGCAGACACGTTCTTGAAACAAGCCGCAGAGGCTGCTACTCCACGAGTGGAGTGACCTCTGACTTGACCCGGTAGGGTCTTGTTGTACTTGTCATAACAGAAAGTGATGCAATGGCCAACTATTTTGATAGGCATTGCTTAGAGACAGCATTGCTTCTCTTTGTGAGCGAAAGAGATGAACAACTGATCAGTCTTTCTGAGATCCTTCGTCCTATCGTTGTAGTATCTCAGGATCCTGTGAACATCCATGGTATGGAGCAGGTATTCTCCTTGATTGGAGTACTGCGTGAAGAAGGCAGGTAATTCAATAGACTGATTCAGGTAGATTCGCTACCACCTTTAGGCGAAACTTAGGATTACGTGCGAAGAAGAGCTACTAGTTCTTTGTGAAAAATCAGATATGGGATTTTGCACATCAGGGCCTGAGCTCGGAAATTTATGCAGCAGAAGTAATGGCCACCAAGAAGAGCATCTTCCATGATAAAAACTTCAAGTCTGCAGAAGCCGCGAGGCTCAAGGGAGGAATGGTAAGTTTCTCGAGGACAAAGTTTAGGTCCCAAGGGGGAGCTGGAGCCCGGATAGGGGGCCTGAGATGAAGGACCCCTCTGAGGAAAGTTTTGGATACCTCCAGCTGGGCAAATGCCTTATCAGTGAAAGGGACATGGTAGGCTGAAATAGCCGCCATATGGACTTTCAAAGAGGAGTGACTGAGACCCAGGTCGAAAAGATGACGCACGTACTCAAGTAGAATGGTCACAGGACAGGAAAAGAGCTCCACGTTCCTGGACGCAGCCCAGATGGAAAATCTTTTCCATTTCATGGCGTAGGTGGACCTAGTGGAGGGTTTTCTAGCCTCCACAAGAATCTCGGCCACCTTAGAGGAAACACCAAAACGAGATTGAGCTAGGTCTGCAGGAGCCATGCATGAAGTTGAAGGGACTTGAGTCCTGGATGGACCAGGGTCCCCTGATCCTGGGTCAGCAATCCTTGAGATAAAGGAAGAGGAAGAGGAGGAACCTCTGAGTATTGTTGTAGAAGAGAGAACCAAATTTGCCTGGGCCAGAAAGGAGTGATCAGAATCATTCTCGCTCCTTCCAAAGCAAGCTTCTGCAGCACACGAGGGACCAGAGGAATTGGGGGAAAAGCATAGATGAATCTGTCCTTCCAGCTTAGAGATAGAGCGTCGCTCCAGAAAGCGCCTCGCTCTGAAGCGAGCGAGCAAAAGATTGTAAGTTTTGCATTTTGGGAGGAGGCGAACAGGTCTATCTGAGGAGTCCCCCAAATCTGAAAGATGCTTTCTAGAACTTTTTCGTCCAATTCCCACTCGTGTGGAAGAGCCGACGAGCGACTTAGTCGGTCTGCCAGGACATTGTCGACTCCCGGAACATGGATCGCCGTGAGATGAAGGTTGTGAAGCGTTGCCCATTCCCAAACCCTCATCGCTTCCCGGCACAGCGGGTAGGACCGAGTCCCTCCTGCTTGCTGATGTACCACACCATACATGTTGTCCGCTTGGACAGCTAGGAGACCGGAAGGATGTATTGAGAAGGGCCTGAGAGCATACAGCACTGCTCAAGCTCAAGCACGTTAATGTGGAGCACTAACTCCAACTTTGACCATAGGCCCTGGGTTCGGTGAGGACCCAGATGGGCTCCCCAACCTTCGCCTGATGCGTCCGTGGTCAGAATCTGATCGGGGGGGAAGATGAAAAAAGGGGACCCCCGAATAGGTTCTCTTGAACCATCCACCATTGCAAGTCTCTTACCATCAGCGAGGAGATCAGAACCAGATGATCTAGGTCGTCTACCCGTTGATCCCACTGAGATCTGAGAGTCCACTGAGAGATTCTCATGTGGAGACGCGCGCGCGGAACCGTCGGGATGGCCGCCGCCATAAGCCCCAGTAGACGGAGCACCGACCTCGCTGGAACCCGTCCTGTGTTCCGATAGGAGGGAAATCGAACAGGAGGGAGGCCCCTGCCTGAGGCAGGAAGGCCTTGCACATTGTCGTGTCGAGGATTGTCTCGATGAAGTGGAGCCTTTGTGAAGGATCCAGGTGAGACTTGGAATGGTTGATGGTGATACCCAGGCCAGTGAAAACCTGCTGGGTGAGGGAGAGAAAATGCAGGAGTTCCTCCTGGACGGGGCCACTAGGAGCCAGTCGTTCAGGTAGGGAAAACCTGAACTCTCAAAGCACTAGGTGGGCCGCCACCACTGCCAGGCATTTGCAAAGACTCGGAAGCCGAGGAAAGACCAAAGGAGTGCCCGAATTGGTAGTGGTTCCTGAACGCAAACTGAGGTACTTTCGGTGGGGCGACGGGGATGTGCAGGCACGCATCCTGCATATCTAGCTAGACAAAGCCACTGGCCCGGCCGAGGCAGGGCAAGAGGGTTTGAAGGAGAGCATCCTGAACCTCTTGTATTCCACATATAGGTTCAGGAGCTGAGATCAGAATGGGTCTGAGATCTCCCGCCTCTTTGGTACGAGGAAGAAATGGGAATAGTAACCCTCCGTGGAGGTGAGGGGACGGGTCTATAGCTGCTTCGCAAGGAGAGCAGAGATTTCTCCCTGACCAAAGGAAGATGGTCCCTGAGTAAGAGGAGTTCAGAGGGGGTGACGTGGAGGTTTCTGCAGAAACTCCTATGGAGTGTCCTCTGCTATGATCTGAAGCACCCATGAACTGATGTTATCCTCTTCCAACCCGAAGGTGGAGGGAGAACCTCCTCCACTGCTCCTCCGGGACGTCCGGAGGTGGTGGGAGAGGAAGGAGTCAGGTGGTGTGAGGCAGTGCGCAGCTGGGGCACCCATTGCTTGGCGATGGGGCCTGGCAGCTGTGGGGCCCGACGCTTAGTGGCCTGCCTTCCCTGAGGTTCTCGCTTGAGGCTGGCTGTGTCTGCGAAAGGACGGCGCCTGTGGGGGATGGGGACGTACATTGAATCAACAGATTTAAGTGCGCCCCTTCTCCTGTAAGTCAGTGATGATGTCCTTGACATCACCATCAAAAGCACAGAACCCCGAAAGGTGCTTCTTGAATTGCTGACTGCACCTCCAGGACCAGACCTGACACACGGAGCCATTCATGACGCCAAGACTTATGATAACGCAGTGTCTGGCCCCTGCGTGTCCACTGCAACGTAGGTCGCCTCAGAATATGACGATCATTTAACGACAGAACGGACCAGGTCGGCTAACTCCTGCTTGACTTGAGAGTCAGGCAAGGAGTCAATCTTGGATTCCGCCTGGGTAAGGACAACCTTCTGGTAATCCCCCATATGTGCTACATAATTTAGGGCCCTGATTCCCAGTGTGGAAGAAGCATAGATCTTCCTTCCATACTGGTCCAGAAGGTGAGATTCCTTATCCGGGAGAGACGAGCTCAAATGTTTCGGGTGTGCTGACCGGCCGTGAGCGGCGCTAATCACAACCGAGTCTGCACGGGGGTGAGAATCTAAAAAGTCTACACCCTCCAGAGCCTGGTATAGCCTGTTAGACATCAGAGGAAGTGGGGCTAAAGCCGATGGTTGTTTCCAAATAGTGGAAACAAGGTGGGCGTGAGGCTCGATCCAGGGTGGCACTAGAGTAGGAGCCGTAAGGGGCAAGTCCAGATGTTCGCAGTTTAACCCGCTGAGGATCTGGCTCTAAGGAACGCCACTGATGGACTTCCTGGATCTTCCTGAGCAACTCCGTGAAGGAAGGATATCCGGAGGAGTCCTCGCCAGGGTTTGGACGGAGAGCGGCTCGTCGCCTTTCTCGGAACACCATCGGAGGCCTCCGAGGAGTCCGAGAGAAGAAGAAGAGGAATTTGAAGCAGAGTAAGACTTCTAGCTCGTCTAGGGGAGGAACGGTTCCTTAGGGAGGATCCCTGACGCGTGTCCTGCCCCTCTCTGGATCCCGAGGGCAAAGCCCGGAACTGGAGGCAGAGAGGGAGGTGGCTCTCGATCTTGGTGAGCTGAGCCTGGCTCAGCCCACCAGGAGGCCAGAGTCTCCTGGAGATCCACCGCGGCCTAGGGGCGGTGGAGGAGGAGGAGGATAGTTGTACGGATGAAACCAGAGGGAGAGATCCGAACTCCGGCCGCGGAATACCGGAGTCAGTACTGTGGCGCCGAGTCGCGCCGGGTACTGTGGCACAGGATACTGTGACCTGGGAAAACCAGCGCCAGATAGGACGGCGGATCCCCAGGCACTGGAGGAGCTGCCAGAGCAGACGGCCCAGCCGGGTACTCTACGGGCGGATCAGTGTGATAGGCTCGAGGGTGGAGGGCCTGATGGAAGAGGAATATCCTCCCTCCGGGCGCCGGAGGGGCTGGTGTCGGAACCGCGCCGGCGGGCCGTGTCGGAGCCGGGCCAGTGTCAGAGCCGACGCCAGATCCGCTCTGTAGGAAGAGGATCGGACGGCAGCCCAGGATCCCGAGCCCCCGCCCGGGACGGAGGAGAAAATCCCGGGTCGGGCAGGGGGACTCGGCTCCTCTGACGGCAGCGAAGGCTGTGGGGAACCTGGTACGACAGACGGGCCAGGGTCTGCCGCCGGGCCCGAGGGTCGGGCGCACGCCAGAAGAGCCGACGTGGTGACTTAGGGGCCGGCATACCGGCGGACGCTGGAGGAGCCGGGTGTCTGACTTCGGGGTCCTCGCCGGAGACGGGCCGAGGATGAGAAGAGGCCCGTCCGATGGGGACATTGCCGTGCCGCCGAAGGGTCGGGCGCCTTAGCGGTTTCCGCAGACGCCGGAGGAGCCGACGCCTGGCTTATGGGAGGCGCCCGCATCAGTAGGCCGCAGCCTGTGGCAGTACTGGGGCTGGAGCCTCTCTGCCCTGAGGCACCCAGTGGCTCAACGCAACCACGGGCGGCCGACGCCTCTCCAAAGCCTTGAGGCTGCCATCGGGCCATCCCCTGAGGGGATGCACTTACCCGCACCCGCCGGAGTTGCGGAGGAGGAGGCCTTCTCCGTGCCTTCTCGTCCTGCTTCTTGTGCCCTTCAGGGAGGTCGACGCCTGCCAAGTTTCTTCAACTCTTCCATCGTGACATCTTCTTCTTGAGGAGATGGGCTTTGAGAGACTGTTGACGCCATCTGCGGGTGGCCGCGTTGAAATGAAGGCATGTGGACACTTCTCAACCGTGTGGTCGGGCCTAAACAGAAAGGCAGAGGGAGTGACCATCTTTGTGAGGCAGTTACCGCATTTAGTCGACTTATTTTTAAGGGACGCATATAACCGACGCTCACCTGATGATAGAAAATATAAAATACAAAATACTGAAACTTTTCGGAAAAACCGACGAAGTAACAGGACTGAGCGATAGGAACTTCACCGCGAGGCGCTGCACGAGCTGATGACGGGAAAGAACTGGAAGGCGGGTGTCCGGGACCGCCCCTTTATACCGACGTCGCATGACGCCAGTCACCTGACGTGGGGGCGGTCCCTCGCCAGGGACTGCTAGCTAGAAATCTTTCCGTGGGGTCCTGCCACTGACCGGCGTCAGTCCTATATGTAATTACCTACTGCAAGAGCCCTCTTGAAGTAAGATCTGAGGATTTCAACAGTTGGCTAAGGGAATGGTGCGCTGGGGAGGGGTTCACTGCATTGGGGAATAGAGTGGTAAGTGGAAGGATGAGGGTTATATTCAAAGACAGGCTGCATCTAAACTAGGTAGGGTCCAGGGTACTGAGAGAAAAGCTACAGGAATACATAGCCAAGGCCCTGAATTTAAACTAAGAGGGGAGTATGAGGCTAGGGGAGACAACCGGGGAAGTTACCTAGCTGGCACTCCCCACAAACATGGGCAGGGTTAAGGAGGAAAAGCAGCAAGAAGGGAGGAACTGGTGGAGGGTGATGTGCGTGAATGCCAGGAGTCTAAGTAACAAACTAGTGGACTTAGAGGCCACAATGATGGGGAGGAGCTGGACCTGGTGGCTATTACTGAGATATAGGGAACAAAACCAGAACTGGGAGATGGTCACCCCAGGCTTTAATCTATTTAGGAGGAACAGATCAGGTTGAGGGTGTGGCCCTATATGTGAGGGACACTACACAGGCTTCAATGCAGCAGCAGGAGCAAGGGGAGGCTGAAGTACTGTGGGTCAACCTTGAAGAGCGGTCAGGGACCGTTATGCCTACAGGAGTAATTTATAGGCCGCCTGCACAGGGGGAAGAAGTAGATATGGAGCTAATTCAAGCAGTACAAAGGATGGCCTGAAATAGGGAACTGTTGTAGGTGGGGGACTTCAATCTCCCTGATGTGGACTGGAGTCTCTCAGCAGTGACAACTAGGAGCAGGGACATACTGGAACCCTTACAAGGAGCATTCCTCCGACAACTGGTATGGGAACCAACTCGAGGGGGAGCAACACTGGACCTTGTATTAACCAACACAGATGGTGCTGCCAATGTCATGGTGCAGGATAATCTGGGGTCCAGTGACCATCACATGGTGCTATTCAAAATAAGGAACGGGGGCAGCCAGTTGAGTCACACAAGAATAAGGGTCATGGACTTCAGGCACGCAGATTTTAATAAAACGAGGGAAATCCTTAAAGATGCCCTGGTAGGAATAGAGAACCTAGAAGGAGCTGAGGAGCAGTGGGCTGCCATTGGGGTGGGGTGGGTGGAACTGAAAGAGCTACACAACCATGTAAGACAGGTCAGCAAAGGGAATAAACGAAGGAGGCCGTTTTGGTTCTCCAGAGAGGTAGCGAGAGCAGTAAAGGACAAAACACTAGTCTTCAGGAGGTACAAAAGTACACAGAAGGAAGAGGACAGAATGAAGTACAAAGAGATACAGAGGGTGGCAGGGCTGGCATTTAGGAAGGCGAAGGTGGATACTGAGGAACGGATAGCCAAGTCAGGAAAGAAGGGGGATAAAAATTTCTACAAATACACCAGTGAAAAAAGGAAGTTCAAATCAGGGACAGTGAGACTGGTAGGGGAAGCAGGGGTTCCAGTAGAAGGTGCTCACCAGAAGGCAGACTTGCTGAACAATTACTTCTGTTCAGTTTTCACGGAGGAAGGGGAATGGAATGGTCTGGTGTTACATAACGACAGCACAAAGGGTCGGGAAGTGGACACTAGTCATTCATAGAGGAAAATGTTATTAAAGAACTGTCCAGGTTAAGGGTGGACAAGGCAATGTGTCCAAATGCAGTTCACACTCAGGTGCTAAGGGAGCTCAGGGAAGTGTTGGCTGTACCACTGGCATCACTGTTCAGCCTGTCGTTGGACATGAGGGAGGTTCCAGGGTGCTGGAGGAGTGTAGATGTGGTTTCTCTCCACAATAGTAGTAGTAGGGAAGAGGCAGGTAATTACTGACCGTCAGCCTGTCCTTAGTGACAGGAAAGGTAATGTAGTCACTCTTTTAAGAGAGAATTGGTGAATACCTTTCAGCCAGCAGTCTCCAGGACCAGAGTCAACATGGATTCACAGAGGGGAGGTCTTGCAGATGAACCTAATCAAGTTTTTTGACTGGGTGACAAGGGTGGTGGACCAGGGAGGGTCGGTGGACATGGCCTATCTGAATTTCAGCAAGGCTTTCAATACCGTCCCACACAGAAGGCTGGGAACAAACTGAGCAGTCTTGGGGTGGGTCCTAAAATAGTAAACTGGGTGGAAAGGTGGCTTAAGGACAGAAGCAAAGAGTGGTAGTAAATGTGATTCACTCCGGTGAGGGCAGAGTGGCAAGGGGTGCCACAGAGATCAGTATTGGGCCCGGATCTCTTTAATATCTACATTGGGGATATTGTCAGAGGAGCACAGGGAAGGTGTGCCTATTTAGGGATGATACAAAATCTGCAATAGGGTGCACACACGGTGGGGGAGATGGAGGACCTGGGAAAACTGGAGGAGTGGTCAAAAACTTGGCAATTGAGATTCAATGCCAAAAGTGCAGAATCATGCACTTAGGACATAAAACTCATGGACACACCTATAAACGGACGGGGGCAATGACAGTAAAAGGGCAGGAGAGGGACCTGGGGGTTACAATACTGGGTGATCTAAAGGTGTCGAAACAATGTGATAAAGGCAGTGGGAAAGGCAAATCATATGTTGGGCTCTACAGGAAGGGGTATAACTAGTAGGTGGAGGAAGTTGATACTGTCCCTATATAAATCGCCCACGAAACCCCACATCAAGTACAGGGTACAGTTTTGGAGGCCTCATCTCTGTAAGGATATAGACAGGATGGAGAGGGTACAACAGAGGACAAGCAAAATGGTGCAGGGTCTGCATCAGAAGCCCACCGTGGAAAGGCTAAGGATATAGATCTGACCTCCTAGAAATCAGGAGTGAGAGGGAGACAACTGAAATGTTCAAATACCTAAAGGAAATAAACAAGCACAGGAAGAGAGCATCTTTCAACAAAAATGTCCAGAAACTAGAGGTCACAATATGAAGCTGAAAGGGGAAAGGACTGAGGAACAGGAGAAAGTACTTCTTCATGGAAAGTGGTAGACCCTGAACAGCCTCCCAGTGGAAGCAGGAAGCTAAAACAGTTACTGGATTTAAGAAAACATGGACAGATGCATGGGTATCGTACAAATTGGTAGGGAAGGAAACTTGGGAGTCCGAACAGGGTCTGGAGACACCATTGGTAGGGGAGGGGCAGGAGGGCAGAGGCTGAAGACCATGTAGGGTCTGCAGTTTCAAATTAGGCAAGGAAAAATGGGCAGACTGGATGGGCCAGGTGGTCCTTTCTGCCATCAACCTCAATGAATCTATAAATCTAGTGCCTGGCAACTATAGTTTCATAGATGTTGGCCTGATGCAAGAGATACCCTTGACGAAGATACATATACTGTTTTTGTATCTATAGAAACCTTGCACCAGTTGTTATAAAAAAAAAAGTCTGTGCGAGGTTTTTCTTATGAGGATTTTTTTACACTCCATCAGTGTGTGATATTCTCATCAAATCCTCAAGCTTTGCTCTTGGGGTTTATGGATTATCACACACTGAAAAATCCTCATAATACACAGCTGCATAGGCAATGTTCTCTATGTCTTGTCCTAAAGTAGCATGGGTGATGACATCATGATGCGTGCATGCAAGGCATGCTACCACATCAATGTCTGCAGCCACCACCTCCTCTGTGTCTTCCTCTAGTCGCACTAGCACCTGTGGTCACTCAGGTGGCAGTGCTGCTGCAGTGAAAACCTCCAACCCTACCTGGAGTAGGGCATCCACTGGGACGCTCAATCCTTCACCCCTGGCTGGCCCCCAGTGACTCAAGATTGCTCCCGATTCTGGGTCACCAGAATCGTGTCTGTTGAGTGTTTCAACTACAGAGCCCTGATGTTTACTCTGAAAAGTGAAGACTGGGAGATGGTTTGCATACTTTATGTCCAAGCAACAGAAAATGAATACAAGAAGATGGAAACACCTCTGCTAGGCCTGAAACAGATTTCCTGAAACCTGAAATGGATTTTCCCGGGACCTCAAATAGCATTAATGGGACTTGGATTGGAGTTGCTGGGTCTAGAACAGCACTTCTACGACATGGAGTGGCTCTGCTGGGACCTGGAATTGATTTTGGTGGAACAGATTTACTTGTACCTGAAACAGATTTAACATATCTGAATCCTGGTTCTTGCACTGAATAGACAAAAATTATTGCTCTGGCTGGGTACCTTGTCCATAGACAGGACAGGGACAAGTGGGTTGGTGCTGTGGCAGTGTATGTCCACTTTAGCATCTAATTGAGTTTATTCAGTTATTCCCAACTCCCACGAGCTGCTCATAGGGAAATTCTGCTGCCCCAGTTCCTTCTCATCTTCCTTTATGGTCTCTACTGACATGATGGCATCATCTCTGATGCCCTCCTTTAAATCCTCATTCTCCCTCTGTCTCTCTCTCTCTCTTCCTCTGTTGCCTCTAATGGTGAGCTTCTTGTTCCATGGAACACAAACATCAACTGGGCACACCCCCTCCTCTGAAACACTGGTGCACAATTCCAGTCCCTCAGTCTCACACAGCACATTCAGGAGCCCACTTGCTTAAATCCCATCTTCAACCACTCTGTCATAAACTGTGTTCACTCCTCCACCCACCCCTATATCACTGAGGCAGGTCCACTCCCAGAGATGCACAGGGAAAATCGCACGGCCTACTGTGTGCATATGATCCAATGCCCCAAAGCCCCACCAAAGGTCATCCTACCAAATTCTTCCCAGAACCTATATTTTAACATATTTATTTACAAGCACATCAGTAAAGATTTACTTTAAAAAATGTATCATTAAGGCTGGTCCAGCAGTAGAGGCCACACACTGTGCTGCAAACTCAGAAAGCAGGGCTCAAGTACAAGCCCCAAGTCCCACACAGGGAGACTGAGGCCCAAGTGCACTGCAGTCATGAAGACATAAAATTAAGGATCTGTCATTACTGCACACGCCCAAACCTATGGTGTTTTCATGGAAAATGTTAAACTCAACGATGCCACGGAAATGCCAAAAGTCATGGGGTTTTCATAAAATAAGAAAAATAATGGAATTCATGACTTCTGTGACAAAGGTACAGCCCCCTATCACTGCATTAGCCAGTATCTACTATGCTGTAAGCTGCTTCCATACTAGGCTTTTTTTTTTTTATTTTATTTCCTTGGTAACTGGGTAAAGCCCACTAGGCACAGGTGCTTGTTTTCAGTCACCTCTGTCTGGGACAACCTTGGGATGGATTTGCTGGGTCCTACACTGAATTTACTAGGTCTTTAAGTGGGATTTGTTGGGACACAGACTGGATTTGATGGGATTTGGAATGGCCTTTACTGGGATCTGGAAAGGATTTGATAAGTTCTGGAATGAACCTCTTGAGACAACAAATGGATTTACTGGGACCTGGACTGAATATGGTAGGACCTCGAAGGACTTTGTTGGCCTGGGTCTTGAATGGATTTATTTGAGCCTGGAATGGATTTGCTGGGACTTGGAAAAGATCCATCTTAACATGGAATGGATTATCAGATCCTGCAATGGAATTTCTGGGACATGGAATGGATTTGTTGGTCGTGGAATGGATTTTCTGTGACTTGATATGACTGTGCTGGGACTCAGAATTATCAGGCCATGGACAAGGTGCTCTCTGTGTCTTATCCAAGTTACTGGGGTGGCAAAGATTGCAGGATTCCTTCTTAGCTGTGCCCAAGTTAAGGTTTCCTTGTTTCAGGGAAGTGTATAAGATGCGCCCAGTCCTTGCTGTATAGGCAAACACTGCATTTTGGATAAGGGTGTCCCCCCACTGCTGAACACAGATAAAAACTGCTCTATGTTTTCAGTTGGGTTCACATTTCATGGGCTGATTTCCTCCCCTTGCTGTACGCCCTACACTTCACAAGAGTGGGGTTTAAGGTCACCCAGTTTCCAGTCCTTGAGTGGGGAATAATTTGTCACTTTGTCCCCACACCGTGTAACATCACTGTTTGGTTGAGGGAAGAGAGAATATAAAATTTCTATATACTCACTGACTGGTTGTCAGGTCATCAATTTCCAGTAAGACTCCTTCTCATGAAGCCGCAGCTGTGTATTTCTGTGACACCTGTTTACTCTTCTTGCCTTTCATGTCCCCAGGTTTCTTGGAGATCCTACATAAAAGGAAATCCAAATGTCATCACCATGTAGTCTTAAGAAACTCCAGCTGGTGTACTCCACTCAGCTGTCTGGTAACCACTCATTCAAAACACTGAGGATTACAGAACAGTCTGATAACCATTCAGGCAAATGTTAGATCAAATACTCTGTCACTACAGAACGATTAATTCTCGTAACCTCCTCGCAGACAGTTGTTTATAATGACTGTTTTATAGATAATTTATCATATTTCAACATGGAAGGATTCTTTTGTAATTTTAAGCAGAACACTCAATAGTAATGTTTTTTACAGTATTCATCCATCAGTTAGCTCAGCAGGGGAATATACCCCAGAAATTAAAAAAAAGAAACAAACATTTAAAAAAAATACTTATTTTTTCAAAGGTATTTAAGTATGTGCTTTGACATATGGTATGGAAATGAGGGTTACTCACCTGTTATCATAGTTCTAGGAGTGGTATATAGTGCACATCCACACTCTGGCAGTCTTCTTTTCCCATTTAAATCTGCCGGACGTCTTGAAACTAAGCTCCTCCCACCCACCCGGGTGGTATACTCCTCATTTCTGCCCCTTGACATCAGATTTTGCATGCTGGAAGCAGGTATCCGTGTGCCACTTGCCTGGGGAGGTTGGATGGGTTGTGTGGATGTGCACCATATACCACTCCTAGAAAGTACGGTTACATAAAAACTTACCCTAACAGTAGATCTTTGAGGAGCGCCTCTTACAGTAGGTAATACACTTGGGTCGTCGCCAGAGGTTGCTGTGGGCATGGCAGCTCTTCTAACAGTCTTTACCAGGGCTGCTCACGCATGACATCAGCTTCCTGTTTGCTATATAAACGGGCGGTCTCTGGTATCCTCAGTTCCCCCGGCTAGATCTTAGTTTCGGCAGCGAGGACCAAGGGGAAACCCGAGGTACCCGAAGGTATCCCAACCCAAGAGTCACTGACCAGAATTTGTTCTCTTAGAGAAGGGGGGACAGAGGGCAGGATTGGACCAATTGCAAGAGACACTCCTCAAAGACCTACCATTTAAGTTTTACGTAACTGTACCATCTTCCATGGAGTGGTCTTCTTGCAGTAGGTAATACACTTGGGATGAATTCCAGCAGTATACCCAAATAGGTGGAAATTATGACAGAAGGCCTTGTAGGACTGCTTCAGCCAAAGGTCATTCCTCACGGCGGAAGCAATATCCAGATTGTAGTACTGTGAATGTATGGATTGTGGACAGGTGGCCGCATCGGCAGATATCCGGAATGGAGGCCTTGAAGCAAGCTGCAGTAGGCCATACCACTAGTGGAATGGGATTGGACAGGTCACGGTATGGGTTTGTTGTATTTTTTATAACAAAATGTAATACAATGTGCCAACCAGTTAGAAAGGGTTCTTTACTAACTGGGAACCCTTCCCGGCCTGAGGCAAAGGTGACAAACAATTGAGACGTCTTTCTGATTGTTTTTGTTCTATTAGTATAGTAACGCAATATACGATGTACATCTAAAGTATGTAAGAGATGTTCACCTTGGTTGGAGTATCCAGGATAGTATACTGGTAACTTCAGGGATTGATTTAGGGTGTGTTCAGACACTACCGTAGGAAGGAAGGAGGGGTTGGTATGAAGCACCACCCTATCCTTGTGAAAAATTAAGTAAGGTTCCCTGCACACGAGGGCATGAAGCTCAGAAATATGATGAGCCGAGGAGACAGCCACTAGGAATAAGGATTTCCATGAAAGGAAACAGGGGTCACAAGTGGCTACCGGTTCGAAAGGCTCAAGAGTAAATTTTTCTATTAGGAAATTGAGGTCCCACGGGGGAATGAGACGTCTAATAGGTGGTTTGATATGTAACCTTTCTTTCAAAACATTTTGGCTAGATGATGTTGGTACAGGTATCTGCCATCAAGAGGATCATGGAAGGCCGAAATAGCAGCCAAATGGACTTCAATGGAGGAGTAGCTGAAACCTGATTCAGACAGCAAGGCCAGATAGTCTAGAACTTTTGTGAGTGAGCAGGAATAGGGATCCAACGATCGAGAGACAGCCCATATGGAAAAGCGTTTCCATCTGAAGTTATGTGTTTCTCTGGTTGCTGGCTTATGTGCGACCAAGAGAATACTGGCAACAGAAGAAGACACTTGTAATCTGGCTATAAAATCATCCTCAGGAGCCAAGCATGAAGGTGTAAAGCATTCAGGTTGGGGTGCAACAGGGTCCCCTGACTTTGAGTCAAGAGGTCTGGTCTGATTGGCAAAGGAATTGATTCCTGAACTGAAAGTTGTTGAAGTAGAGGGAACCAGATTTGTCGAGGTCACAGGGAAGCTATTAGGATCATTGTGGCAGGCACTAGTTGTAGTTTCAGTAGAGTCTGTTGCAAGAGAGGGATGGGAGGGAAAACATACAAGAAGAGTCTTGTCCATGGCTGAGATAGGGCATCTATAGATCTTCCTTTTGTTCGGGATAATGGAATAGTATCTGGGAGACAGTAATTGACTGGGGAGGCAAACAGATCTATCTGTGGGGTCCCCCAGAGGCTGAAGATTATTTGGAGTGCTTAGTCATGAAGTGTCCATTTGTGCATGGACATCTGGCAACTGAGACTGTCAGCCAGAAGACTGTAACATCCTGGTAAGTGGACAGCTGTTAGTACCAGGAGTTGTCAGATGGCTTCTTGCCAGACTGCGAGGGTTTCTGTGCACTGAGTACGAGATTTCGTACCTCCTTGCTTGCTGAGGTAGAATACTACTGCACTGTTGTCTGATTGCATCAGCAACGGTCCTGGACTGAAATGGTGTTGAAATGCCAGAAGGACTAAGCGGACTGCTTTCAGCTCTAGGACACTGATGTGAGCTTGAGGGAGAGAAGTGGTCCACTTGCCTTGTGTCCGATAAAGACCCAGTGTGTGCCCCATTCATGGTTAACGTCTGGGAGGAAGGGACCGAAAAGGCATTCCTTGACATAAATTGGTTCGACTGTTCAAGTCAGGGCTGACTTCAGAGAGGGAGGACCCTGATCCTGTCTTTGAACTGTCCTGTTCTTTGAGACCATTGATTCTGGAGGGTCCACTGAATAGGTCTCATATGAAGTCAGGTGAATGCCACCATAGGTATGGTAAGCCATGTGACCCAGAAGGCACAGCATCTGTCAGGCTGTGACTACCCCAGTCTCTATGCATGATGCCAGAGACAAAGACTGTCCTGCCGGGCGGCTGGAAGGCAAGTCTTAGCTAATACAGTATCGAGGATGGCTCCAATTTATTGGAGAGACAGAGTTGGTTGGACTTTGCCAACTGACTTTAATCCCTAGAATATGAAACATTTGTAGGTGGCTCTCCAGGGAGGAAAGCAGAGCTGTTCTGGAGTCTGCTTTGATTAGCCAGTCGTCTAGATATGGAAAGATAAAGTGCATCTTTCTTCATAAAGCTGCTGCAAATACCGGTAGGCATTTGGTGAACACCCTTGAGGCCAAATGGGAGTGATCGAAATTGGTAGTTTCGGCCCAGCAGGTGGAAGCACAGAAACCTGTGGTGGGCAGGGTGGATGGGAATATGCAGGTAGGCATCCTTTATATCTAGGGCACAAAGCCAATTTCCCTGTTTCAGTATTGGCATGATGGTATTCAGAGTTATCATGCAGAAATGTTTGTATTGGATGAAAAGATTCAGTTTCTCAGGTCCAGTATCGGTCTGATGTCTCCAGTCCGCCTAGGTACCAGAAATAAGTGAGTAGAATCCCATTTGATGTTCTGAGGGGTACTGGATAAATGGCTCGCTTGACCAGAAGAGCCTCAATTCCTCCTGAAGGACGGTATATGATTTCGGTAGGTACTGAACATTTCAAGGAGGACTGGGGAGGCCTGGAAATAATTTCAGAGTATGACCTCCGTCTGTATAATCTGGTGTACCCATTCATCTGAAGTGATCATTTGTCAGGCCTCCAGATGGAGGGCAAAATGACCGCACACAGCCTCCGAGGCCTGGTCGAGGAAGTGTGGGCAAAGCCCTAGTGTTCGGTCACTGGGCACCGGACAGTCCAGCCCCACCAGGAGGGTGAGAGCGGGTGCCTCTTGTGGGTTGAGTGCGACCTCTAAAGCTGCCTCTACTGGTACCTCAATATTTTCCACCTCTTTTGGGAGAGGAAGAGGACCGAGTACAGTAGGTTGTATGCGGAGCATGGTATACAGTCGTGGCCAAAAATATTGGCGCCCTTGCAGTTTTTTCTAATAATGCACCATTCCTTCCAGAAAATTGTTGAAATTAAAAAATATTTTGGTATCCACATATGTATTTCTTTGGTTTGCAGTGGAATAAAACACAAAAAGCAGAAAAATTTACTAAGTCTTAGCTTATTCCACACAGAAATCCTTAAATGGCCCGGACAAAATTATTGGCACCTTTTAGAAGTAGTTAGAAATAATTAGATTTCAAGCAAGTGATTCTCCTTCACTTTGGAACTGAACTCACCTGTGGTGAGTTGCAGGTGCCTGCAATATAAAAATCACTCATTCAACCAGTTTGAATAGTGAAAAGGACTCATTCTCCTGCTTTGTGTCACTGTGTGTACCGCAATGAGCATGGAGAAAAGAAAGACAGCCAGATAATTTTCTGAGGAGGTCAGACAGAAGATTGTAGCCAAGCATGGACAATCTCAAGGCTACAAATCAATCTCCAGAGACCTTGATGTTCCCGTTTCCACCGTACGTAATGTTATCAGGATGTTTAAGGCCCATGGCACTGTAGCCAATCTCCCTGGACGTGGCTGCAAGAGAAAACTTGATCGAAGATTGCAGCGCAGGATTGTTTGAATGGTGGAGAAAGCACCTCGATCAACTGCCAAACAGATTCAAGCTGATCTTCAGACACAAGGTACGACAGTTTCAACTCGCACCATCCGTCGCCAACTCAATGAAAGGGGGTTATATGGTAGGAGGCCCAGGAGGACCCCACTGCTGAGAGAGAGACTTTAGAAAGCCCGACTGGGGTTTGCCAAAACACACCTGAACAAGCCAAAATTCTTCTGGGAGAATGTCCTGTGGACAGATGAGACCAAATTAGAGCTTTTGGGTAAAGCACATCATCTCTATGTTTACAGAAAACAAAATGAAGCCTTCAAAGAAAAGAACACCTTCCCTACAGTCAAACATGGAGGAGGTTCAGTGATGTTTTGGGGTTGCTGTGTTGCTCTGGCACTGGGTGCCTTGAATGTGTGCATGGCATCATGAAATCTGGAGATTACCAGGCCATTTTGGAGCGCAATGTTGAACCCAGTGTCAGAAAGCTGGGTCTCTGTCGAAGGTCATGGGTCTTCCAGCAGGACAATGACCCCAAACACACTTCAAAAACACCCAGGAATGGTTCAAGACAAGACGCTGGACTGTTCTGAAGTGGCCAGCAATGAGTCCAGATCTAAATCCCATTGAAAGCCTGTGGAGAGATCTGAAAACAGCAGTTGGGAGAAGGCACCCTTCAAATCTGGGAGAACTGGAGCAGTTTGCACAAGAAGAGTGGGCCAAACTGCCAGTAGAGAGGTGCAGAAAGCTCATCCATGGCTATAGGAAGTGGTTGATTGCAGTTATTTTGACCAAAGGCTGTGCTACCAAATATTAAGTCTAGGGTGTCAATAATTTTGTCAATGCCATTTCTTTTCATTTTCTGATTTAAAAGGATATATTAAATTCTGAACAAAAACAAAGGTTCTGTAATATTAACAGAGAAATAAGGAATTGTGGAGACCAAATACTGTACTGTTGTTAATTTCAACTTATGTTTAGAGGAAATTGTGAGTTATTTGAAAAGTTCAAGGGCGCCAATATTTTGGCCATGACTGTATACCATGAACCGTACATAGGGTTCTGCCTGATGCCTGTATCTAGTAAGGTTTGGGCACTACAAACAGCTTGAACCTCATAAAGGGCATTAGCTACTTTGTGTTGCACATCAGGTGTAAAATCTGAAATGTGGAGCCAAGCATGGCAGCGCAAAGAAATGCCAGGAGCTGACAGTTGGGCTGAGGTATCTATGGCATCATATCCTGACCTGAGTAGGTGACAGGAAACAGAGTTAAGTTGAAACTATGGCCAATAATTGTTCCCTTTCTTGTGATGGAGGAGTTTATTGATAATATCAATGGCAGAGGACCCAAGGGTATGCTATAATATTTAATCATATGACCAACGAATTTAGGATTCTGATATTTATGGTACTGGAGGAAAATACCTTTTTCCCCACATAGTCACGTCTCTGAGATTCCTTATCTGGAGGTAAGGCGCTCATGTGTTTGGGTCATTTAGTACGATCATGAGAGGCAGTAATGACTACAGAGTCCACTTCAGGGATAGCGGAAAGGAAGGGATGGTGCAGAGGAGCTTGATAAATGTGATCTGCCTTGCAGGGAATAGCTGTAATAGCGAAGGCTGATGCCATGCTCCCAGCATGGCATTCTGTAGGTTTGGATTACTGGGGACTACCAAAACAGGATCCTCTGGCAGTTCAAGATAGTCTGCCATGTCCTTACACCATTTGTCATGTTCTGTAATAGAGAATCCCACGACTTTTTGTATTTGGACCATCATCTCGTCGAATGAAGGGTCTTCAGGAAGAGAGGCTGTGGTATGTCTAGACAGATCCTCATCTAAGGAAGAGATTTCCGAGCAAGGAGATTGAGGAGTTTGGAAATCCAGCTCCTGGAACACTTTGTCTTCAAGACCACCGGTGAAGTCAACCGAGAATTCTGGTTCATCCGATAAATAGTCTTCCATATCAGGAGGAGACCAGGGTGGTAATGGATCCCTGTCACCATGAAACCTTTTAGGCAGAGGAGTAGGAGATCGGGGAGGATCACCCAGCTCCCCTGGGCTGGAGGGCTGGGAGTGCTGCATGGCATGCAAGACGTGCCATACTACAGTAGTAATGTCCAGTTCCTTCTGAGAAGGAGCGGGTAGGAAGGGGGGGTGTTGAAACACAAGGGAATGATGGGGGGATTGGATACATAGCCTGGAGCAGGTCTTGCCCCTGAGTGGTAAAGACCAGAGTCCCGATCTCTCTGTCTGTCTGACCCCTACGAGTGGCCACTCGGAAGGTGGAGGGGCAGTAAGCATGGCATAGCCTGGTTTCCCCTGAGGAATACGGGGCCTTGCTGACGGACCCGCAGGGGAAGAAGGATTGAAATGTAAGTGTGAAGGTGCCATCGATGGGAGAGGAGTCCCTGTCGATGGAGCAGTAAAAGAACCCATATAGGGTTTTTCAGTTTGTACTGCATTTAAAGCGCTAGAAAGCACTGTTCGATGAGAGAGTATGAGCTCCTGTCGATGAAGATGCAGTGTGAGGTGCATCGTCAATGGGGGGACACAAGAAATGGTGGCCATTGATAAGCGCTTTGGCAAGGAGCGTGAGGAGGGTTTCTCCTTCTCCTTTTTGTGCCGAGGAAGAGAATCTGAAGAGGGGGAGCCCTTGGGACGGGCCCCCGATTCTCTAAAAGAGACATTTTCTGCTCCATTAATAAATGCTGAATTTCAAGCAATCATTGTTGATGAGTTGCCTGATGAAAGTCCTGACAATGAGCGCAGGAACTGGTGTATGTGGGTCCCAGACACCATACACAAGAGGTGTGGTTGTCAAAGCGGTATATCTTTCTACTGCAATGGCAGGAATGAAATAATGCTCGTTTGTTTGAAGATGCTTTAGACATTCATTTTGTAGCTCAAATTCTCATCGATGACTACTGTGTAGAAGTTGCTCTGCTGCTGTATGCGAGCTGAAGACGGTGGAAAAATGAACGGAGGATACCAGGGACCGCCCACATTTATATAGCAAACAGGAAGTTGATGTCATGTATGGGCGGCCCCTGGTAAAAGACTTTAGAAGAGCTGCTGTGTGCCACAGCCACCTCTGGCGATTTCCACCCAAGTGTATTACCTACTGCAAGAGACTACCCATGGAAGATCTGGTTACAGGTGAGTAAATACAGGTTATTCACCTGTAACAGGAGTTCTAGGAATGGTGTATGTTGTTCATCCACACTTATTGGCAGGTATCCTTGCCGCTTAAATCTTGCCGAAGGTCTTCAGCTGGCTCCTCCCACCCACCCGGTGGTAAAACCTCGGCCCGCCCCATGACGCCAGATCTGGCCCGCTGGAAGCTCAGGTTGTGCATCGGGCCGGGAGGTCGGTGGGTCGTGGGATGAACATATACCATTCCTAGAACTCCTGTTACAGGTGAGTAACCTGTATTTAGGGACATGGATATGTTGTTCATCCACACTTACTGGCAGACTCCTAGCAGTTCTCCGGGAGGAGGGAGGCAAGGCGCACCCCTACTTAGGGAATAGAGACTGAGAACAGAGGCCCCAAACCAGCATCCCGGGTGACTCAAGGTCGATGTGGTATGGGTGATGAAGGTGTGTGCTGACTTCCAGGTAGCAGCCCTGCAGATTTCCTGGATAGGGACGCCCTGGAAGCAGCCACCATGCAGCAGTATGGTGGGTAGAATGAGCTCTTGTCCTCTGGGAGGCTCCCATGCCCGCCAACTTATAGCAGAGATCTATGCAGGAGGTGACCCACCTGCCTATTGTCCGCTTGGCTGCAGGTCTGCCTGGTGCGGCTTCAGCGTAGGTGGCAAACAGCTGGCGTAACCTCTCCCGAATTTCAGCCGCAGGCCTTATAGTAAGCGAGCCCTTCCAGGGTCCAGAGTATGGAGCCTACATTCGGCCTCCGAGGTGACTGGGTAGAACACCTGCAGAGTCAACACCTGGTTAAGGTGAAACTCCACACCACCTTCGGAAGAAATTTCGGGTGGGGCGAGGACAACTTTGTCCCCTGGAGGACCAGGTAAGGAGACTCGATGGAAAGCACCTGGAGCTTCTCCATCCTTCTAGCTAACGTAATAGCCACCAAGAAGGCGGTCTTCCACAACAGGTGAGAGAGATCACACCTGCGCATTGGTTCGAATGGCTTGCCCATGAGCTTTGCCAGTACCAGCAGTAGATCCCACAGAGGTGGAGGTTCTTGCACCGAGGGGAATGTGATCAAGGCCTTTGAAAAAGCGCCAGACCACCTTCTCCTGCGCCACTGACTGCTTCCCGGCCCGCGCCCGGTAAGCAGAGATGGCTGCCAGGTGCACCCTTAGGGTGATCGATCTAAGCCCTTGCTGAGAAAGAGACCACAGATAGTCCAAGATGCTTGCCAAGGAACAGGAGGAAGGGTCCAGGCCCTTGCCCTGACACCAAATGGAAAACCTTTCCATTTGAAGGCATAGCATTTCCTGGTCGACTCCTTACGGGACGCCTCAACTACACTGAGGACCTCGCCGGAAAGACCCAAGGCCTGGAACTTTAGCCCCAGGAACCAGGCCGTCAGGTGCAGTGATTGAAGGTCCAGATGGAACACCTTCCCTGATTGACTGAAAGCAGGTCCGGGGAGCTGGAAGCTGCCTCGGGAGCCTGGAGCCGAGGCTGAGGAGATCTGGATACCAGCATTGTGAGGCCAGTCTGGGGCTACCAGAATCACCTGCGCCTTGTCCCTCCTCGCCTTGAGAAGCACCTTGTGGATCAAGGGAATGGGGAAAGGCGTAGAAGAGGCCCGGGGTCCATGGCCTTGAGAAGGCATCCCCCTGCAGCGAGCCCTGCTGAGGGAGGCGGGCATGGAACAGCCTCAGCTTCGCATTCTCCTTGGAGGCAAACAGATCCACCTGAGGAGTGCCCCAATGGGAGAACAGATCTTGTACTACCTCTGGCAGGAGAGACCACCCGCGGGGACCCGAGGCTGTGCGCTCTGTGCTCCCCCAGATGGGCACCCCAACCCATCAGAGAGGCGTCGGTCGACAGAGAGACCGTCAGCTCGGGGCGGACAAACGGGATGCCCTCCTGCAGATGAGCTGGAACGATCCACCACTGGAGAGCGCTCCACATCCCCTGGGTCACCGTCACTAGCTGGTCCAATGGATCACAGTGTTGAGACCACTGGCTGGCCAGTCCCCACTGAAGGGGTGCATGTTCCAGCGGGCCCAACGGACCACGCTGGTGCAGGCTGCCATGAGACCCAGGAGGCGCAGGAAGTCCCGGGCAGGGCGCAATTGCCCAACCAGAAATGATCGGGCAAAGGAGGAAAGAACCTCGGCCCTGTCCACTGGGAGCCGTGCTCTGGCTCGAAGAGAGTCGGAGCTTGCCGATGAAGAGAATCACCTGCTTCGGTTCGAGTTCCACTTGCCTCTGATGAGAGGCCGATTTGAGAGCAAACCTGAGGGCCAGATCTCTGACCGGCCCACCTCCTGTCTGGAGGGGATGCTATCAGCCAATCGTCCAGGTAAGGGTACACCGACCCTTGGGCCCAGAGGAATGCAGTCACCACTGCCATGCATTTGGTGAAGACCCTGTGCAGGGAGACAGGTCAAGGGCATGGCTCAGAACTGAAGGGATCCTTCCGCCGGAAGCGAAGGAATCTTGGTGAGACGGACGGGATAGGACGTGAAAAACGCTGGCCCTGCAGGTCCAGAGAGCAGAACCACGCCAAGGCTCCAAGGATGGTATTATCTGAGCCAGAGGACCATCCTGAAGGTCCCGAGACCTTAGGAACTTGTTTAGGTCATGTAGGTCGAGAATGGGGCGCCAGCCCCCGTCTGTTCTGGGACCAGGAAGTACCTGGACACAAACCCCGGGTCTGAGGGAGGACCCGCCACCTCTCTGATCACCTCTTTCTCGAGGAGCAGAGTGATGTCGGCTCGGCGAGCCGACAGCGAGGCTGCGGACCCCGAGGCCCCCCTGGGGGCGACGGCTCTGAAGGGCGGGGCCTGCTCGAACTCCAGAGGCAGGCCCTTTCCTACCACTTCCAACACCCACCGGTCTGTGGTAATAGCAGACCAGGCGGAAAGGAAGTACCGGAGCCGTCCCCCCGGGGAATCTGGGGTGAGGTGACGAGGTTGGGGGCGACACCCCTCAACCTGTCTCTGCGCAGGCCTGGAGGAGGGACCAGCTGAGGGACCTCCTGGGCCTTTACCCCCCTGCTTCCTGGAGGAGGCAGCTGCGGGCTTGGGTTTGGGACGCCAAGCGCGAGCCTGCTGGCCCTGATGTTGCTGGGCCGGACGTGCCGAGGGCGCAGACAGACGAAAGGGCTTGGGTTGCGGTCTGTGGCCCTTGTCCCTCTGAGCGGATGAGACCGAGTCCAGAGTGGCATTGGACTTTTCGATCCTCTGGAGGTGGCCTTCCACCCAGGGTCAAGAGGTCAGTCCCCAGGAAGGGACATCTGCCAATTTGTGCTGGGTATCCGCCAGAAGGTGGATATCCTCAGCCATGCCCGACAGCCGCATAGCCACTGTGGCCGACTGACCTGGCATGATGAGTTCCAATGTCCAAAGCAGTCTGAAGTTGCTGCTTGCCACTGCCCTGGTCCCGCACCTGCCTAACCGTAGTCTGCAGGTCAGCCGGGAGATGAGGGACTACCTTGTCCAGGGAGCCCAACAGGGCATGAGAGAAATGTGCCATAAGCACGGCCGAGCTGGCCTGACGAAGGCCAAGGGAGGACGCAGCGTAGACTTTTCGCCCGGCATAGTCCAATTTCTTGGACTCCTTGTCGGGAGGTTTGTCCACGTCCCTAGCGTTTCCGGCACGCCGGAAAACGCTGTCGGTAACTAACCCCTCGGCTGAGGGATGTTCCGAGAAACCGGATAGGGAACCGTTAGGGACCGCATACTTCCTGGCCATCCTGGCCAAGGCGAGGGCAGAAGCAGGACGCCGCCAGAGCTCCAAGTCCGGGCCCCACAATGGCTTCGCCACAGGGAAGGCCTCGTAGGGGAACCTCCGTCCAATATCTCTGTGAGGGATACTGGGCCCGCTTGGATACGGGCTCGAGCTGCATCCCGTGGACTCTGGAGATGAGCCTAGCAAACCCAGAAAGGACGAGGGCTATCGTCCAGCGACTGACCCCAGAGGACTCCAAGTCCACTCGCCTGGAGAAAAGGGAGGAATCGCCGACTCGAAGAGTCCGCAAAGAGCTGCTCGGCCTGAGCCACCTCCACCTGATGAGGACGATCGGGAGTGAGGGTGACTGACAGCCCATGGTAAACCCTGAGCCGACCGAGAGTTCTTGGTCAGAGCCCCAAACAACGGCTGTGGAGGCGGAGGTTCCACCATAATCGTGGAGCAGCTGGTTTAGGCTGAGCAACAGGCCTGGCAACAGGCGCCTCGGCAAAGCGAGGGTTGCTTCCGCCGCCCAGTGACAGCCACTTAATAGCCGGGAAGGCGACGCCGTCGGCTTATTCCCGCCAACAGAAGCTGTTGCTACATGAGGTCCCGTCGACGTCCGACAGAACTTGCGTTGAATCCTCCCCGCCCAGGAGGAGGACGAGGACCAGCGGTGGTGCCGCTTGCCGCTGGTGCCGAGACCGCCAATGGTGGCGATCCGCTGGACCGCCAAGAAGTCCGAGACCGAACCCTCGGGTTTTCCGAGGATGGTGCAGGAAGCGCCGGGGAAACCCGCCCTCGCCCGGAAGGAACACCCAAGGGCCCGGAACCGAGGCACTGGCAAGCCCACGGGATCCTCAACCGCCACCGGTGAACCGGGAGAGACGATTACTTTCTCCGGTCGACAACCCATCCAACGGGTCGTAGAAAAATCTTGACCGCGCCTGACAGGAGTCTCGTCAACTGACCTGACGGGACACCATGAAGCCAGTGGCCAAAGTCAAGGATCGATCAAGTCGATGGTCGACCACTCGGGAAGGGGGACCTCTCCCGCCTCCCAAGAGCATCGACGGACGGACTTACCTCTTGTCCTTCTTTTGGACCGAGAGGAAGGTCCCGAAGATAAAGGTCCCCTCCCTGGTGGAGAGAGACAGACAAAGCTCCTTAAAGGAAGAAGTATATGAGGATCCCAGGAGAGCGGGATAAATGCATGACCGAGGAAGATGCGGTCCGCGCCCTTCCTCTTCGAGAGGGCGTATCATCTGCTCAAGCGATCTCGGCCCGCCGCTGAAACCGCCAACCGGCCTCTTTCGACTTTACCGGGGTGTAACGCGTCTCGGGTCGCCTAAGTTGCAGACGGGCAGCATGGTCTTCCAGGACATAGGCCGAGAAAGAAGAACACAGGTCGCAAGCCTGCGGGTCGTGCTCAAGGCCCAAGCAGTAGACGCACGTGGAGTGCGGATCCATCCGAGACATCTTCTGCCCGCATGGGCATCTCCGGAAACTGGGAGTCGATTTGTCTATTGCAGCCGCGAGGGAAGAAGTTGACCGAAGTCTAGAAAACCTAGGAGTTTAATTTCGGAAAACCGATGAGTTAGGAACCAGTCTTATATGCAGAGCGTTAAGGAGGGAACCTGAGCTTCCAAGCGGTAAGGAAGATCTGGCGTCATGGGGCGGAGCCGAGAGTTTTACCACCCGGGTGGGTGGGAGGAGCCAGCTTGAAGACCTTCCGGCAAGATTTAAAGCGGCAAGGATACCTGCCAATAAGTGTGGATGAACAAATTATCCATGTCCCTAGAACCCTCATTTTAGGGGCATGGATATGGTGCACTATCCACACTCTGTCAGACTCCAAGCAGTTCTCTGGGTAGTGCAGCTGGTAGCGCAATCGGAACGGTATTCCGGGCGGCCTGGGTTCAAGTCCCATCTGAGGCACTTGCTTCTTTCTCTCCTCTGTTTGTATGTGTTCCATAAGTATGCACACCGCACTCATGTGATTGAAAAATGTAATTATTTGTGCAGCACCAAGTTGTACATTGCAGAAAGAGTAATGTGTTCAGCGACAGCCCAGTTTCCAGTTGTCTTGGTGGCACAGCTGGTAGCACAATCAGAACGATATTCTAGGTGGCCTAGGTTCATGTCCCAGCTGAGGCACCTACTTCTTTCTTTCCTCTGTTTGCATGTGTTCCATAAATATGTACAATGCACTAGCATGATTGAAAAAGGTAATTATTTGTGCAGCACCAAGTTGTACATTCCAAAAAGAGAAATGTGCTCAGGGACAGCCCAGTTTCCAGATGCCGTTGTGGTGTAGCTGGTAGTGCAATCGGAATGGTATTCCGGGCGGCCTGGGTTCAAGTCCCAGCTGAGGCACTTGCTTCTTTCTCTTCTCTGTTTGTACAGTTCTCTGGGAGGAGGGGGCAAGGCACACACCCCTACTTGGCAAACAAAGACTGGAGAAGTGAGGTCCCAAAACCAGCATTCTGGCGTGACTCAAGATCGATGTGGCAGTGGGAAATGAAGGTGTGTGCCGACTTCCAGGTAGCAGACCTGTACATTTCCTGGCAGTCTCGGAGGCAATGGAGGTATTTCTGGTGGAATGAGTCCTCAGCCGTATGGGGGGCTTCCTGCCAGTCAACCAATAGCAGAGGTCGATGCAGGAAACAATCCACCTGCCAATCGTCCAGTTAGCTGCGGGTCTGCCAAGTGCAGCTTCAGTGCATGACACAAATAACTGGCAAACCTCTCCCCGAACTCCAGCCATATGCTCCTTGTAGTAAGGGAGCGCTTGCCTCAGGTTCAATGAGTGGAGCCTGTGCTAGGACACTGAAGTTGGACTGGTGAAGTACACTGGGAGATTAATCACCTGATTAAGGTGAAACTCTGACACAATCTTTGGGAGGAACTTCAGGTTGGGGCAGAGGCTGTGGAACACCAGATAAGGAGACTCAACTGAGAGCGCATTGAGCTCACTGATCCCTCTGGCAGAAGTGACAGCCATCAAGAAGGTGGTTTTCCACCAGAGGTGTGACATAGCACACCTGTGCACTGGTTCAAACAGCTTTTGCCCATGAGCACTGCCAGCAACAAGTCCCAAGGTGGTGGTGGTTCATGTACTGGTGGGATAGGCATGGCGCCTTAAAAATGCCCAACCACCTTCTCCTGTGCCACCATCAGCATACCCACCCTGCATCTCGGTATGCAGAGATGGCTGCCAGATGGCTTGAGGTTGTTGACCTCAGTCTAGACTGAGACAGGGAATACAGGTAGTGCTGAATGTTAGCCAAAAGGCAGGCCAGGGGGTCAAGCTCCTTGCCCTGGCACCGAATAGAGAAACGTCTCCACTTGAAGGCATAGCACTGATGGGTCGACTCTTTCCAGGAAGCCTCCACAACATGGAGAACATCTTCTGAAGGACACAAAGCCTGGAACTCTAGCCGCTCAGGAACGAGGCTGTCGGGTGCAGGTACTGGAGGTCCAGATTCAGGACCTTTCCCTTGTGGCAAGAGAACAGATCTGGGTGCAGAAGCAACCACCACTGAGGTCCCAGACCTGCAGGCAATAATGACAGAGGCTAAACTGGACATAGTTAGACATTAGCGAGACATGGTTTACCAGTAACCACACTTGGGAGACTTCAGTACCTGGCTATGTACTGTTCAGAAGAGACCGAGGTGCAAAAAGGTGGGGTGGAGTGGCCCATTATGACAATGAAAATATCAGACCTACAGAAATTCAGACTACACATAGAGCCAGAAGAACAGTGGGTCACCCTGGAAACAGAAAATGCGACAGCCACACGAACTGGGGTTGTGTACAGGCCTCCAGACCAGGGGGAGGACACAGACACGTTACTGTTAGAAGACATACAAAACGTGACAGCTGAAGGGGAGGTTCTGATAATGGGAGACTTCAACATGCCAGATACAGATTGGTCAATACCAGCAGGGACATCTGCCAGAGCTAGACACATGGTGGATTCCCCTGCAGGGGGAAGAGCCTCAGAGAACTGGTACAACAACCCACTAGAGAAAGGGCTATCCTAGATCTAGTACTGACTAACAAGGAAAGGATCACAGAACTCCAGGTAGAAGGTCACCTAGGGGCCAGCGACCATCACATGGTATGGTTCAATTTGGCCACTAGAACAAAATCATCCCATTCCAAGGCAAAAATATGGGACTTCAGAGGAGCTGACTTTGATAAGATGACCAACAGATTTACGCTAGCCCTGGCAAAAAGAAATACAGGTGAGGGGGTACAGGCAAAGTGGGCAAGCATTAAATATGCAATACTTGAAGCAACATCCATTGTGTTAGTGAGAAAAGGAAGTGCAAAAGAAGAAGGAAATCACTTTGGTTCTCAAACACAGTAGCTGAAAAGGTCAGAGCCAAAAGGCTGGCCTTCAGGAAATATAAGGGAACCAGCAGGATGAAGATAGAGGATACCAAACTTCCCTAAGGAAGCAGAGAAGGCAGTACAGGCAAAGGACCAAACTGAGGAAACACTAGCACGAACAGTAAAAGAAGGTGACAAGACTTTCTATAGATACATTAGTGAAAGGAAAGTCCAGAGGGGTATTGCTAAGATCAAAGGGGATAAGGGTGTGTGTGAGGAGGAAGACCATGTAAAAGCATCTATCCTAAATAGATACTTCTGCTCAGTATTTACTGAAGAGAAGGTAGGACAGGGCCCACAGATCTGTACCATGGACATAGGGGGGAGGGGGGGTGCACTAGTCCCTTCACAAAAGAAAGGGTCCTACAAGAGCTTGATAAGCTCAGGGTGGACAAGGCAATGATACCTGATGGCATACATCCCAGAGTACTAAAGGAGCTAAGGGTGGAACTAGCAGAGCCATTATCAGAACTGTTTAGTGAGTCTCTGAGCACAGGAGAGGTCCCAGAAGACTGGAGAAGGGCTCATGTGATCCCGCTCCACAAGAGTGGTAGGAGGGAGGAGGCAGGGAACTACAGACCAATCAGTTTTACCTCAGTAGTGGGCAATATTATGGAGATACTCCTTAAGGAAAGGATAGTGCAACACCTGGAATCCACATGTGCACAGGATCCAAGACAGCATGGGTTTACAAAAGGAAGGTCCTGTCAAACTAATCTCTTAGAGTTCTTTGACTGGGTAACCAGAGTGGTGGACCAAGGGGGAGCAGTTGATGTTGCCTACCTTGACTTCAGCAAAGCTTTCGATACTGTTCCACATAGAAGATTGATTAATAAGCTGGGTAGGCTTGGGTTGGGTCAGACATTGGTCAACTGGGTGGCAAATAGCGTTGACGGCAGAAACAGATTGTGGTGGTAAATGGTATACAGTCAGAAGAGATGCAAGTCACATGGGGTACCAGTTAGGATCGTTTGGGGCCAGTCCTCCTTCAATATCTTCATCAGTGACATTGCAGATGGACTGGAGGGTAAGGTTTGTCTGTTTGCAGATGACACCAAGATCTGCAACAGAGCAGATGATCCAGATGGTGTGGGCAGAATGAAAAGAGATCTGGATAAACTAGCAGAATGGTCAGAAGAGTGGCAACTGGGGTTTAATGCAAAAAGTGCAAGATCATGCACATAGGGAAGAGAAACCCTGAAGTCACCTATAGGCTGGGAGGGGAGTTGCTGGCAGTCACAAGGGAAGAAAGACACTTGGGCATCATCACCAATGACCTGAAATCATCCAAGCAGACCTCTAAAGCAGTAGGTAAGGCTAGTGGGATGTTGGGGTGTATTAGTAGGGGTATCACAAGTCGGAAGAGGGAGGTAATAATCCCTCTTTACAAGACACTGGTTAGGCCCCATCTGGAGTACTGCGTGCAGTACTGGAGGCCACACCTTCACAAGGACATTAACCAAACTTAGGTAATCCAGAGACGGGCAACCAAAATGGTGCAGGGACTACATCAGAAAACATATGAGGACAGATTAACTGAACTCAATATGTATACCCTAGAGCAAAGGAGGGAGAGAGGTGACATGATTGAAACCTTCAAACACCTCAAGGGCATTAACAAGGTGAAAGAGTCTAGCATGTTTCAATATAAGAAAAATAGCAGAACAAGAGGACGCAGCATGAGATTAGAGGGAGGCCGTTTAAGGGGTAATGTGAGGAAGTTATTTTTCACAGAAAGGGTGGTGGATGCATGGAATGGCCTACCTCAGGAACAGGTGGATATGAATACAGTGCAGGGCTTCAAAGAGGCATGGGATAGGCATAAGGGAGCAATACAGATGAGTATGAATAGATAGGCCATTGACAGAGCAAAGGCCTATGGCACATTCATAAGGCAGAAAAAGAAATGGGCAGACTGGATGGGCCTTGCGGTCCTTATCTGCTGTCAGCTTCTATGTTTCTATGTCTTCTGCTGAGGAGATCTGGGTACCAAACTGACATGACCAGTCCATGGCCATCAGGATCATCAGCGCCTTGTCCCTTTGCACTTGACCAACACCTTGTGGATCAGGGAAGGGAGGGTGGTGTGGGAAGCCTGGCGTCCAGGGCCTCGCTAAGTATCACTCATCAATGTCCCATGCTGTGCGGGTGGGCGTGGGCACAGACCAGACTCCGCTTTACATTCTCTCGGAAGGGAAACAGGTCGACAAGAAGACTGCCCAACCAAGAGAACAGGTGGTTCACCACCTCTTGATGAAGAGACCACTCATTCGACACATCACCCACCCGGCTGAGGGCATCCGCTAGCTGGTTGGAGGCTCCCACCACATGGATAGCCAGGATACCTGAATCCAAGCTGCACATGAGGGTCCAGGTGCGGAGAAACTACCAACACAGATGAAAGGAGTGCATACTGTTTTGCTTGTTCAGGTAATACATGGTCGTGGTACTGTACGTCTTGACCTGCACGACTTGACTTTGGACAAATTGAGCGAATTCCATCAGAGTGAGGTTCACTGCACGGAGCTTCAGCAGGTTGATGTGGTGATGAGACTCCCTGAGGACCAGAACCCATGGGTCCTGTGTTCCCCAAGGTGTGCTCCCCATCCCACCAGAGACTTGTTGGTTGGCAGGGTAATAGTTGGCTCTGGCTGGACAAATGGGACTCCTCCTACAGATGTTCTGAAATGAACCACCACTGGATGGCATCCCACATTGGCTGGGTCAAGCGTGACTGGCTGGTTCAGGCGATCTAGGTCTGAGACCATTGGAGACCCAGCTCCCACTGCAGGTAGCGCATCAGCCACCAGGCACATCTGAACCTGAAATGATCAGGCAAAGAAGGCAAGAGCTAATGCCTGGTCTGCAGGTGAGGCCAAGCTTGGAAGTAGTCTAGCTTTGCACTGATGAAGTGAATCACCTGTGAGGGGTGAGTTTGAATTAGCCATGTTGACCAGAAGGCCCAAGTCTCTGCAGATCTGGAGGGTCAGGTCTCTGGACTGCTACACAGCCTCCTTAAATGACCCAGCTATCAGCCAGTCATCCAGATGGGGTAGACTGACCTCAGGAATTTGGCCACCACTGCTACGCATTTGGTGAAGACCCTGAGGACCGAGGAGCGGCGAAAGGCATGAACTGGAACTTGTAGAGAAACCCCTCTGCACAGAACCAAAGGTACGGCCAGCGGGACAGACTGGAAAGTGGAAAAAGGCATCCTGGAGGTCCAGGGAGCAGAACCACATGCCCTGCTCCAGGGATGGTATTATCTGGTTCAGAGTAACCATCTGAAACTTGCGTGTCTTCAGGAACTGGTTCAGATCCTGAAGATCCAGTATTGGGCACGAGCCCCCCCTCCCAATATAGTACAGTTATGTAAGAACTTACCGTAACAAGTAGATCTTCGAGAACAGCTCTTGCAGCAGGTTAAACCATTAGGACTGAAGTCGGCAGGCGCCAGGAACCCATGGAAATTTTCTACCTAGCAGTATACAGCGGGGACCGCCCCCGACATCAGGCATCATACAAAAGGGGGCATTCCCCAGGAATCCCCAGTTCTCCCACTGGAGACTCCCGGCCGCTAGATGACATCAGAAGTGGAGACTGAGGATCCGCCATCAAAAAGGTATTCAGAGTGGTGTTAGAAACGCCCAATCCTAAGTAAAAGGGTAACGGAACAACTACCTCCAGAGGGGATGGTGGGATGGAAACTACCTGCTGCAAGAGCTGTTCTCGAAGATCTACTGTTACAGTAAGTTTTTACGTAACTGTACTATCTTACTTCGAGAAACAGCTCGTGCAGCAGGTTACACCATTAGGACTGATACAGGTGGGAGGAGGCTAGGTAGAGATTGAGAGTTGGACCGAAGCCTAGGATAGGAGTCCCTGAAGGACTGCTAGACCAAAACCAGCTGTTCGCTGTGATGCAACGTCCAGGCTATAATGCATGATAAGGGTGTGCACGGTGCTTCAAGTAGCTGCTGCGCAGATGGCTGAAGTGGACACGTTCTTCATAGCCGCAAAGAAGGTAGCCACCCCCCTTGTGGAATGTCCCTTAACTGAGCCCAGTAGGGGTTTGTTACGTTTCTGGTAACAGAACGTGATACAATGGATAAGCCACCTGGACAGCGATTGTTTAGAGAAACCAGAGCTCCCATCATCCTATGGGCGAAGGAGACGAAAAGCTGATCAGATTTACTGTGGTGCCTGGTACTGGTCAGTTAGTATCTTAGACAACTATGCACATCTAGAGTGTGCAGCAGGGCCTCTCCTCTATTCGAGGATTTAGGAAAATACACTGGCAGGTCGATGTCCTGATTGAGGGTGAGAGCTGAGACCACCTTAGGTAGAAACTTTGGATTTGTCCTTAGGGCCACCCTGTCCTGGTGAGAAACCAAATAAGGTTCTTTGCACATAAGTGCATGAAGCTCAGAAATACTTCGAAATAACAGCAACTAAAATAACGCCTTCCATGTCAGAGACGTGAGCTGCAATCCACGGCTGGTTCAAAAGGTGGCAGCGTGAGCTGCTCCAGGACAAAGGGTAAATCGCATGGAGGAATAGGATCCTTAACTCATTGTGTCCTAGCAGACGCCTGTAGTCGTCAGTAAAAAAACACTGGTGTGTCCTGAGGACGTCTGCAGAAGTCAGCTAATGACTCCCAGTGTGCCCTTGCAACGTCTGGAGAAGTCACATATATTTTAATATATATATTGTAACAGAATATAATATATATTTGACTGCATAGCACCGTTGGAAAGATAATTTTATGCTGCACAACTTTGTCACTGATATTTTGTGTATATCATGTATACTTTAGGAGTTACTTGCATTTGTTTATGGTATGGTGTGTATGGCTGACATGTTTTCCATCAAGATTCACCTAAGCAGCTTGAATAAAATTCACTTTTTGCACTTCAGCAGGTATAAAATTAAAACCGATCGACATAACTGGTTGCATAGCACCACTGGAAAGGCATTTTGTGCTCATCAACTTTCATGCTGATACTTTGTGTGTATCATGTATACTTTTGGAGTTATACGATTTGTTTATGATATGGTGTGTGGTTGAGATTTAGCCCTCAAATCTCATCAAAGCACCTTGACTAAAATGGGAAAATTACATTTTATAGTAAAAGACATATTTTTAGCAAACATAGTATCAAAACACCATCTAATGTCTGTATGCTTAATTTGGTGTTGATATTTACATATTTTCCAACAAAAATGGCTTATGTTGCCCTTTTTAGTGAAAAAATATTTAGTTTGCTCTTTTCACCAGCATAGAAAAATACAAAATTACTTATTTTTACATGCATGCCACCATTGAAAGGCAATTTGTGCTGAATAACTCTGCCACTATACTTCATGTCTAGCATGTACAGCTATTAGCATTTGTTTGCGACATACTGACTATGGCTTGATTTTGCTTAGAAAGGCCCAGGATTCACTGTTAAAAGTATACAGGAGATTCAGGAGGCAAGTGTTGTAATCTCACAGTGAGCCTGTGGAGGCAATGAGTTAATCAGAGGTCTAAGGTGGAGAATGCCCCTCAGGAAAGCTCGTACGGAGTCCAACTGAGTTATGGGCCGTAGGCCTATAGGTGTATGATAGGCCGAGATGACACAGAGGAGTAGGCCAAGCCTGCCTGGAAAAGAGACAGAAGGTAGCCTAGAACCGACCTTTCTGGACAATCCATCGGGGAAAGCCCTTGTGCTTCAGCCCAGAGGCAAAATCTGCACCATTTCATGGCGTATGTGGCATAACTGGACGGTTTTCTAGCAGCCGCTAGAACATCTGCTACCTCTTGCAAGACCCTGTACCGCATGATAGCTATGTCTCTAGGAGGAAGGCGTGCAGGTTCAGAGAGCGAAGGTCCTGATGGACCAAGGAACCTGCCTCCTGGGACAAGTGAGAGCTGATTGGCAGAGGCACCGGAGGTTCCTGTCTGGGCCAAAAGGGCGCGATTAGTATCAGTGTCGCCTGCTCTCTGCAGAGTTTCAAAAGGACCCTCTGGATCAATGGGAAGGGAGGGAATGCGTAGAGCAATCTGCCTGTCCAAGAGAGGAACAACACGTCTCACCAGAAAACACCAGGCCCTGGATCTAGCGAGCAGAAATTGGGCAGTTTTGCATTGGATGGGGATGCAAAAAGGTCTAACTCTGGTGTGCCCCATCTGTGAAACAGATCCTCTACCACCTCCTGGAGTAGTTCCCACTCGTGGACTCTGGCCTGAGAGCAACTCAGACTGTCTGCAATGAAGTTGTCCACTCCTGGGACATAAACGGCAATGAGGTTTGCTCCGTGTTGTAGAACCCAATCCCACACGGCCTCCCTGCAAAGCGGGTAGGAATGGATGCCTCCTTGCTTGTTGAGGTAATACATCACCGTGGTATTGCCTGTAACAGCAGAGTACCCGGTGGGATCTCTGATGAAGGCCTGCAAGGCATAAAAAACAGGTTACTCACCTGTAACAGTAGTTCTAGGAGTGGTATATGTTGTTCATCCACACTCTTTGGCTTGTCCTTTTCCCCTTTAAATCTTGCCGGAAGTCTTCAAACTGGCTCCTCCCACCCACCCGGGTGGTAAATTCCTCGACTCCGCCCCATGACGCCAGATCTTAGCCCGCTGGAAGCAAGGTGATGCGCCTAAAGCCATGGAGGTCGGGTGGGTGCGTGTGGATGAACAACATATACCACTCCTAGAACTACTGTTACAGGCGATAACCTGTTTTTCTAGGAGTGTGGATATGTTGTTCATCCACACTCTTTGGCAGCCTCCTAGCAGTTCTCCAGGAGGAGGGAGGCAAGGCACACACCCCCTACTTAGGAAACAGAGATTGGAGAACCGAGGCCCCAAAACCAGCATCCCAACGCGACTCAAGGTCGATGTGGTAATGGGTGATGAAGGTGTTTTCTGACTTCAGGTAGCAGCCCGACAGATTTCCTGGATAGGGATGTCCCTGGAAGCAGCCACCCGATGCAGCAGTATGGCGGGTAGAATGAGCTCTTATCCTCTAGGTGGCTCCTTGGCCGTAACTCATGCCCACAGACTTAAGCAAAGATGTAATCCATCTTGCAATGGTCCGTTTGCTGCAGGTCTGCCAAGCGGCTTCAGCGTAGGTGACAAACAGCTGGCGAACCTCCCCAATTTCTGCCGTCCCTCTCCTTGTAGTAGGAGAGCACATCTAAGGTCCAGGGTATGGAGCCTGTACCGGCGTCCAGTGCAGTTAGGGTAATATACCGCAGAGTCAACACCTGGTTAAGGTGAAACTCTGACACCACCCGGAAAAGGAATTTCGGTGGTGGCGCAGGACAACTTTGTCCCTGTGAAAGACCAGATAAGGGGAGTCCACCGAGAGAGCCTGGAGCACCTGTCCTTCTGGCTGACGTGATAGCCACCAGGAAGGCAGTCTTCCACGACAAGTTCAAGAGCTCACACTTCTGTACGGGTTCGAATGGCTTGCCCATGAGCTTTGCCAAAACCAGCAAAAGATCCCATGGCGGTGGAGGTTCACACACTGGAAGGGATATGCGATCCAGGCCTTTGAAAAAGCGCCCGACCACTGTCTCCTGTGCCAATGGTGACTGACTAGCCTGCGCTCGGTAAGTGGAAATGGCTGCCAGGTACACCCTACGGGTCGGTGACCGCAGACCCCCTTTGGAGAGAGACCAAAGGTAGTCTAAAATGTTAGCCTCAGAGCAGGAGAAGAGGTCCAGATTCTTACCCTGACATCAAATGGAACTTTTCCATTTGAAGGCATAACATTTCCTGGTTGATTTCTTACGAGATGCCTCCACCACGGTGTAGACATCCTCAGAAAGACCCAGAGCCTGGAACTCTAGCCGCTCAGGTACCAGGCTGTGAGGTGCAGGGACTGAAGGTCTGGATGGAATACCTTCCCCTGGTTCAATGATATCAGGTCCAGGTGTGTACAAAGCCACTCCGGGGCCCTGCAGCTGTGGCTGAGGAGATCTGGATACCAGAACTGGCGGGGCCAATCTGGGGCTACCAGGATCACCTTCTCCTTGTCTCTCCTCACCTTGAGTAACACCTTGTGGATCAAGGGAAATGGAGGGAAGGCGTATAGGAGGCCTGGGATCCACGGCCTCGAGAAGGCATCTCCCTGCAGCAGCAAGCCCTGCTGAGGGGGGCGGTCATGGTACAGCCTCAGCTTGGTGTTCTCCCTGGAGGCAAACAGGTCCACCAACGGTTTGTCCCAACGGAAGAACAGATTGTAAGCTACCTCTGGATGGAGAGACCACTCATGGGATGTCTGGCCTATACGGCTGAGAGCATCCGCCAGTTGGTTCGACTCCTGCCACATGGATGGCAAGGAGATCCGCCTCTAACCGGCTGATGAAGGTCCAGATCCAGAGCACCTCCTTGCATAGCAGATGGGAGTGCGTGCCGCCCTGTTTGTTAAGGTAGTACATGGTCGTGGTATTGTCCGTCTGGACTTGAACCACTTGACCCGGAGCTGAGGAGCGAAAGCTGACAGTGCCAGTCTGACGGCTCTGAGCTCTAGCAGGTTGATGTGGCGTCGGGACTCCTCGGGGGTCCAGAACCCGTGGGCTCTGTGGCCCCCCATGTGGGCTCCCCAGCCCATGAGAGAGGCATCGGTCATGAGGACGACCGTCGGCTCGGAGCGGACAAATGGGATCTCTTCCTGCCGACAACCTGGGACAGTCCACCATTGGAGAGCGTCCCACATCTTCTGGGTGACAGTGACCAGCTGGTCGAAATGACCCTGACGCTGAGTCCACTGAGTGGCCAGCTCCCACTGGAGGGGGTGCATGTGCAATCTGGCCCAATGGACCACTGAGGTGCACGCTGCCATGTAACCCGGAAGGCACAGGCAGGGTGCAAGTGCCCAACCAGAAATGATTGGGCAAAGGAGGAAAGAACCTCTGCCCTGTCCGCCAGGAGCCGAGCTCTGGCTTGACGAGAGTCGAGCTCTGCCCCGATAAAGCCCATCACCTGAGAGGGCATGAGTTCCAAATGGCCTCATTGATCAGGAGGCCTAATTGGGAACAGGTTGGAGGGCCAGGTCCCTGGGCTCTCCACCTCCTGCAGGGAGGAACCCACCAGGAGCCAATCGTCGAGGTAGGGGTATATCCAAACCCCTTGATGTCAGAATGGCCACCACCACTGCGATGCACTTGGTGAAGACCAGAGGGCCGATGACAGGCCGAATGGCATGACTTGAACTCGTACAGGGTCCCTTCCACCCTGAAGCAGAGGAACGCTGGTGGATGGACGATTGGGACGTGAAAACGTCCTGTAGATCCAGTGAACAGAACTACATGTTTCGCCCAGAGATGGTATGATCTGATCCAGAGTTACCATCCGGAAGGTGCAGACCGAGATATTGATTCAGGTCGTGGAGATCTAGGATGAGGTGCCAACCCCCTGCCTGCTTGGGCACCAGGAAGTACCTGGACACAAAGCCTAGATCTGTAGGAGGATCCCGCACTGAGCTACCGCCTCCTGGGAGGAGCTGAGCAATGTCGTCCTGAAGTGCCGACTGAGTGCCAACAGAGATCCTTTCCTCCCACGGGCACGGGCTTGGCAGGAGGGTACTGCTCGAACTCTAGAGGCAGTCCCTGACCGACCACTTCCAGGACCCACCTGTCCGAGTGATACCGACCAGGCGGAAAGAAAGTGGCAGAGCTGGCCTCTACCGGAGGACCTAGAACTGTGTGACTGGTGTAGGGTGCCACCACCTGGCCACTGCGCAGGCTTACAGGAGGAGGAGGCTCCTGGACCGCACCGGCCTCCTTTGCGGGGTTGTTGGGGACCCTGCTTGGGCCTAGAGTGCCAAGCTTGAGCCTGCTGTTGCTGCTGACCTCCCTGGAAGGAAGGCTGTCCAACCGCAGGAGAAGAGTGCCGAAAGGCTTCTTCTGCTCTTCTGCTGGTTCTGTCCGAAGAACCTTTGCAGAACTGGCATCCGAGGCTGGACTGCTCTATGCGTTGGAGATGACCTGCCACTCCCGGACCGAAGAGATCGGTGCCAAGGAAGGGCACATCAGCTAACTTGTGCTAAGTATCCGCCGGAAAGGAGTACAACCTCAGCCAGGCCCTGCAGCGAGTGGCCACTGCGGCTGCTAGTGAACGGGCACAGGAATCTCCAATATCCAAGGCCATCTGGAGCTGCTGTTTTGTAACAGCACGGCCCTGGTCACGGACCTGCTTAACCATAGTCTGCATGTCCACTGGGAGATGAGGGAGGACTTCATCTAGCGACCCCAAGAGGGCGTGAGAGAAGTGTGCCATGATCACCGCTGAGCTGGCCTGACGAAGGCCCAAGGATGAGGCCGCATATACCTTCCGGGCAGAATGGTCCATATTTTTGGACTCCTTGTCTGGAGGGTGGTCAGTATCCGCTGAGCTACCCATGCGTCTAAACACTGAGGGCAGTTGCAAGACTCTCGGCTGAGGATGCTGTGTAACCCCACCAGGACCCCATGGGTACAGTGTACTTGCGAGCCATGCGGCAGACGGAGCCTAGCAAGAGGCAGGGTGCTGCCATGGCTCAAGGGCCAGGCCAACAATGGCTTTGGCCACTGGGAAGGCCTCCATCAGGGTATCCCCCCCTCTTAAGGATATCCGTGAGAGGATATTCTGCCTTATTTTGGATAGACTCCAAGGGCATACCGGTAGACTCTGAAATAAGTCGAAGGATGCCCTGGAAAGAGGAAGGACCTTCCTCCAGGCCTGTCACTGACAACTCATCCTTGGGGTGTGAGTGAAGACCAGTGGTATCCGAGTCCGAGAAGTCGGATACAGGGGTCTCCGCCCACGCCCCCTCAATACGCCCAGGGTGATCGGGGACAACAGTGATGGACAGATGACGGGGCAGGCCCGTATCTGTCCGGTTCTTATCGAGGGAGCCCTCCCTGAGGCTGCTTAGGCAGTGGCTCCACTAAAATTGGTGGGGAGACCGGAACAGGCCAAACAGGAATGCATGCCGGTCCTACAGGAGACAGAACCAAGTCTTCAGTACCAGAGGGGTCAGCGTCGGCCTAAGAGGCTGGGGCCAAGTAATGGTGTAGCCAAGGCGGGCAGCTTTGATCGGTCAGAATTAGTGTTGCCACATAAGGTCCTCATAACGCCGATAGAGCTTCTGTCGAAGACTCTCCTTATCTGAGGAGGCCGAGGATAAGTGGCAAAGCCTCTTCCAGGAGTGTTTGTGACATTTTTTCGACCAACAGGGTCTTAGTCCTCGATCGGGACAGACGGTGTCAACTCTCTCGATTTGGAGAGGCTGGATTCGGTGAAAACCCAAGGTTCCGGCTCCTGTCCTTCGATCGGGATACCCGAGGGAAGGGTCTCCTCGTCGGGGAAGGAAAGGATGGGTGTCCTCTCCAAGGAGTCGGCAACCAGGGTTGGCGATAACGGCTTGATCGGGTCGAGAGAAATCTCATCTGGTTTGGCCGTATCCTTGGCCTCGGTGCCTTGGCCTGACGGATGGTCCGAGAAGCCGGCGGCGAAGGAAGCTATCTCGACCAAGGTCAAGACCGCAAGATCCTGAGAATTGGACCGCTCTCAGTCCCAGGAACGTCTTCTTCGGTCAGAATAAAATTTAGGGTCCTTGTCCCTTTTCTTAGGGTGGGAGGAGTGCGAGCCCGAGGGCGCCTCACCCCTGGTGGGGAGAGACTAGCACATCTCCCGAAAGGACCCAGTGAAAGTGAAGCCCAGGTTAAGTGGCACGAATAAACCAGCCTGAGCAGCTTCTTCTTCGAAAGCCGCCATCTGTTTGAGCTGATCGGCGGATCCCGCGGCTGCGGAAACCGCCCACCTGGCCTCCTTCGATTTCTCACCAGTGGGCTGCGAACTTCCGGTCTCCCTAGTTTTAGGCGTGCCTTGCGGTCATCCAGAACGTTGGGATGGAAGGTCAGACAAATGGTGCAAGAGGTGGCGTCATGCACGACACCCAAGCAATAGACGCACGAGAGGTGGGGATCGGTTCGTGACATTTTCTGTCCGCAGGGACACCGGCGAAACCCGGGGGATGACTTGTCCTCCATGTCCGATGCGCTCGGATCAGAATCGTAAACTCGTACGAGTTTCAAAGAAAACAAACACGCGAAAACTGTTGATTAGAATCCAGGGCCTACGGTACTGCAGAAGTAGCATGAAGGAACCTGAATCTTCCAGCAGAAAGGAAGATCTGGTGTTATGGGCACAGCGAGGTATTTACCACCCGTGGGTGGGAGAAGCCAGCCTGAAGACTTCCGCAAGATTTAAAGGGAAAGGACATGCCAAAGAGTGGATGAACAACATATCCACGCTCCTAGAAGAACTGTCTCATTTAGAAAATCTTTGTGAAGATGAGCTTCCTGGGGTGTCCATGAGCCCCAGACCTGACCCCATCGAGGTGTGCTCCCAATCCAACCCTGAGGCCCGCGGAGACTGTCACATCGGAGATGGCGCATGAAGGGACCCCGCCAATAGGTTCTTTGAATCTAGCCACCATTGCCAATCCCAGATGATGGCATTCGGATCTGAATTGGAAGCTGCAAATGGTCTTGCTTCTGATCCCATGTACCGTAATATCCACTGGGTCACCCGATGTGGAGACGGCGAAGGGACTGTTGCAATGGCCACAGCCATGTGTCCGAGCAGGCAAAGGACCAGTCTGGCTGGGACGGTCTTCTTTGTCAAGATGTCCCTGATGAGGGATCTGATGTGTTCCGCTCTGTCCTGGGGCAGAAAGGCTCTCCCCTGGTCAGTGTCCAGAACTGCACCTATGAACTACAGGTTCTGTGACGGAACCAGGTGCGACTTCTCCTGATTGATGATGCCCAACACCCCGAACAGGGACTGAGTACAGTGGATTGCAGACATCAGAGCCTCCCGAGAGTGGGCCATAAGGAGCCAGTCATCCTGGTATGGGAACATGTAATGGCCTTGTCTCGTTAGAGCCGTCGCTATGGCTGCCATGCACTTCAAATACCCAGGTGCGAAGACAGTCCAAGGAGGGCTCGGAACTGATAATGGTGACTGAGAAATTCAAAGTGCAAGAACTTCCTGTGCGCTCGAGCTATGGGTATGTGCAGGTAGGCATCCTGCATATCCAAAGACGCTAGGAAGCGCCCTGCTTGAGCATGGGTATCAAAATGGGAAAAGGACCGAAGTGTTAAGATTGCTGAGATCCAGAATCGGACGGAGGTCCCCTGTCTTTCTGGGAACCAGAAAGAAGTGGGAATAGTAGCCTGCACCTTTCTGGCTCCCCGGTACGTGTTCTATAGCCTCCTTTCTCAGAAGTGTGAGCACTTCCTGCTGTATGAGCAGTGCGTGTTGACCCGAATAACGGGAAAGGAGGGGCGGTCTTGACGGTGGGTGGTCGAGTAATTCTATAAAGTGTCCTCTCTTGACCAGCTGAAGGACCCACGGTCAGCGGTTATCAACTGCCATCCTGATAAGTGGTGAGCGATGCAACCCCCGACCTTTTCTGCCCGATGATCCAGAGGAGGGTTGGGGGCTGGAAAGGAGTCATGCTGTGGTGGCATTACCCCCGCAGGCTGGGCCGGTTTGGTATACTTCTGACCTTGGCCTGGGGAAGACTTAGGTTGGGCCTTACAGTGGAAGGTGCCCCTTTGCTGCTGGCCGGAACGTGGCTGCTGCCATTGTCAGCCACAAAAACGGTTCTGGTTCCTACGAAAGGAACCAGATTTGGGTCTGTACATGATCTGTACAGTCCTTACTGTCTTCCCGGCGTCCTGTAATTTGGTGATCACCTTTTCGGAGTCTTCACCAAATAGGACTTCGCTGTTATAGGGAACGTCCAGGATGTTTTTCTGGACGTCTGGGGTAAATCCGGAGACACAAAGCCATGAATGTCTCCAGAGACAGATGCCTGAGGCTGCTCCCCTTGCTGCGGAGTCCGCTGAGTCATAGGCAGCTCTCAAAACCTGAGTCCCCACGGCTGACCCAGCTGAGAAGCTCCTTCTTCGGTTCACCATCCGGAAGTATTTTAACTAGGTCTTGACCCTGTTCCCATTGGGCATTCTGAAACTGAACCATGTGTGTCAGATAGTTCAGTGACCTAATGGAGCAGTAGCAGCCGCATACATGCGCCTACCCAGTGAGTCCAACTGCTTGGACTCCTGGTCCGGAGGTTGTGTACTTAAATGTTGAGGTCGTTGAGACCTATCATGGGAGGCCGTAATGACCAGGGAACCAGCCAGGGGTTGTTGCACTAAGTACGGGCCCTCTGCAGGGGCCCTGAACAGGTGATTAGCCTTCTTTGGCACCGCGGGGTTGGAGTGCGGACGTTTCCACGCTGCCTTGGTGACGTCCGCAAAGGTGTCCACCAAGGGTGGGACCACCACAGGCTTAGGGTCCTTCTGCCTAAGATAACGGGCTAGGTGCTGTCATTCGGGGTCTGAATCTTCCGTTTCCCATCCCATGTTCTCCTGGATGTGCCTCATGATTTCGGTGAAAGATGGATCATCCGGAGGTGACCTGGGGAGGTCTCGTGGGTCAGGCGATGGGATGCTGATCAGAGGAGACCTGGAGGTATCTGAGGTGTCAGGTCTAGAGTCGTCCCCCTGCGGAGTGGACCGTCGACGTCTGGGTTGCTTGGGACTGTGAGATCTTGCAGGAGGCCTTCTCCTTTCTTTGGACCTGCCCCTAGGAGGCGAGGTAGGCTCCTTGGGGGTCAGTGGTCTTCCTACTGGCCCCTGTGGTGGAGGAGGAGGAGTAAGCGGAGGAGGTTTTTACTGGGACCATGTCCCTCTTGATTGTGTCCCACCAAAAAGTGAAGAGGTCTTTAACCTCCTGAATATTCATACCAGACGACGGTCCAGGTGTCGGGGTTGGCCTGGCGCCGGTATTGGGCATCTGGTTCCCCGGCGTCGCCAGTCAGGCGAAAGCTACTGCAGAAGCCCGGCATCCTCACTGTCACCTGCCTGGTCATCAGGCAATGTTGCATCTTCCTCCACAGACTCCTGGCGACCGGTGTCCACTGGTGATGGAGAGGCAGTCGTCAGCTCCTTAGAGCGTGAGACAGATGTCGGGTGTTTGCCCGGCGTCTGGTCCGACGGGCGCTTAACCGGGGACGGGTCGGCAGCCTGTTCTGTGTCAGTCGTCCGCTTAAGGGACGTCAGGTCCTTAGTCTTCCTGGGAGTGGGGCCTGGTCCCCTAGGAGGCTGGGATGCAGATCTGGCGTCAGGCTCCCAGCATTCATCCGAGGCAGAATGAGTGACTTTGGAAGAGGACTTGGACCGATGACAGTCAGTAGGCTTCGTGGAAGCCCGGGAGTGCGCTGGAGAAGGGTCCAAGATCCTGGAAGTCTTAATCGGATGTAAGGAAGTCGAAGAGCTGCCAGAAGTCCTAACCTTCACGGGAGGAGGCACAGGGCGAGCCCTGGAGAGACAGCGGTCTGAATGCGTAGAGCCGGAGCTAGTACACGAGTCAGAGGCCCGGTTCGGGGATCTGGACCTGGCCTTCTCCCGGTGCTTGTCCCGGTGCTTATGGGTCTTAGAGGTGGACTCACCTCTGGAGGCAGGGTCTTTCTCCATAAGTTTTAATTGTTCTTCCAAGAGGAACCCTTGAAGTGCCTTCTGGAGGCGGATCCTGGTGCGACTGTTGAACCGCTGGTAAAAGGGGCAGGCCTTGGTGTCGTGTTCTGGGCCTAGGCACCGCAAACAGGATGAGTGCAGATCCTTAAAAGGAGTCTGTTTGCCGCAGGTACACTTGGAGGGATGTCCTTCTGAGGAAGGAGTAGGAGATGCCGATATTTAGAGTAAAAGTTGGAAGTTCTGGTCGTCGTTCGCTGGAGCGGGACCGTGAGGCCGGTGCTGGCGAGTCGATGGTGGGAAAAGAACTGGGGATTCTGGGGAACCGCCCCCTTCTGTATGATGCCTGACGTCCGGGTTGGGGCTGACGTTGGGGGCAGTCCCCGCTGGATACTGTTAGCTAGAAAATTTCCGTGGGGTCCTGGCGCCTACCGGCTTCAGTCCTAATGGTGTAACCTGCTGCAAGAGCTGTTTCTCGAAGTAAGATCATCTGTTTCAGGACCAGAAATTACCTGAACATGAAACCCTGCTCTGCTGTGGCATCTGGAACACAGGCTATTACTCCTTTCTGAAAGCGCTGAGCAACATTCTGTCTGAAGGTGGACAGCGTGTCCTGTGACACCATGGACTCCCTTGGGGCATGGGGTGAGAGTCAACCCTCTGCCCACCACTTCCAGCACCCACTTGTCCAAGATAATGGACCAGAAAAGGCAAAGTGACCTCTCACCAGGAGCTGGGGTGGGGAGGTGCAGGGTGAGACAACCCCCAAGGCCCCTCCCGTCACTGCATAAATCTGATGGGGCAATGGGTGCCTGCTGCTGAAAGGAACCACCACCCCTACCCCCACTCTTTTTGGAGCCCGGGCTAGTGAACCTGTGTTTGGAGTGCCAGGTCTAAAAGTGTCCTTGCTGGGGCTGCTGCTGTCTGGGCTGCTGCAACTAAAAGGACCAAAACTGCAAAAGCTTCTTTTTCTTTGGTTTCTGCTCTTTCTGTTCCTTCTGTGAGGAGGTCACAGAATCCAAGGTGGCACTGGAGTTCTCTATCCTAGTGAAATGCCCCTCCATCCCTGGGCTGAAAAGGTCGATGCCCAAGGTGGAAACCCGCAGCCAAGCCCTACAATGCATTGTGACGTCCGCTGCCATGGACCGGGCACATGAGCTGCTAATGTCCAAAGTCATCTGGAGCTGGCATACAGCCAGTGCTTGACCCTGCTCTCTGACCATCTTAACGCCATCTGCAATCTGGCAGAAAGGCAAGGGAGGCGTGGTCAAGAACTCCCATCAGGAAGTGACCAAAGTTGGCCATCACCAAGATATAACTCACCTGACAGAGACCCAGGAAAGACACAGCATACACTTTCTTGCTGTGTGGTCGAGCTCTTGGACTCTTTGTCCAGGGCTTTTCCACATCCCCAACATTTGTCAGTTTTCCAAAAACAGAGTCAGTTACCAACCACCAGTTGACATGTGGTCTGAGAAACCAGACAAAGTGCTGGTAGGGACCACATACTACTTGTGGACCATATGGGTGGAGGTGCTGCACATGAGGTTGAATGCTGCCACAGCTCCAGAACTCGTCCCAGGATGGCTTTGGCCATCGGGAAAGTGCCCTGGGATTCATCCCTGTCCAAGATTTCAGTGAGGGGTATTTAGCCTCTCCTGAATGGTTCCAGAGGGATCTCCATGGACTCAGAGATCAGTCTGAGCAAAGCCCCAAAAGACATCGGCCTGTGATTGGTGATTATGTCTTGGCTGAATCTCAGCTTGAAGCGAGTCCTCCAAGGACTGCATGGAGGACCGTCAGAGTCATAAGAGGACTCCTCAAACATGGCCCTTGATTGTTTCTCACCATGCACCACTCGGGAGTCATCCACGTGGGAAATCTCCACGGACAACCAGACAGGCAAGCCAGTAGCTGGATGCAAGTCTTTGAAGGGGGTTCCCTGCAATAGCTGCTATGGTGGCGGGTCCATCCTGATCGAGAGAGATGTGAGTGTCAGCGACACCTGTCTCAGCAGGACTGGGACTGGCTGGACTGGGGTGACCAAGGAAGTGCTGGGGTTGAGGGTAGTACTTTACTGTGGCTGACCAAGGCCCACTGCTGACAGAGCAGGTCCTCATAGTGCTGTGGCAGTCTGCATCAGAGCCAGTCTTTGTTGGTTAATGAAGAAGAGGAGGAACGCTGCAACAGCACCTCCCAAGGAATGAGACCAGGAATGTGAGGAATCCCTCAACCGTTATTTTGACTGAGACCTCGACCAAGGACTAGGTGGTCGATAGTGAAGGAAGCGTTGGAGGGCCATGTAAATCACACGGACCAGCTCTTGCTGCATGATCTCACGGAGAGGCAACTCCTGGGAAGAGACAACCAGGTCCATTGGCCACCCTGACCCTCTAAGAGACAATCAAAAGGACTGGAATCCTAGATATTAAGTTATCCTTGACCCTCTCAACAACGGGTTGACTGGGTCGAGAAAAATCTCGACACCTGGTCAGCCTGAACTGTGGCCAACAAGTCCAATGGGGATACCATGGTGCTAGGAGCCTGGCCCTCAACCAAAACAGGCTCAGCTGAAGCCGAGAACTCGACGGCTTTCGAGCAGTCGGGGTAATCGGGGGAGCGGAAAGAACGTGGTAGTCTGTAGCTGTGCTCTTGCAATAAACTTTGGTATTTAATCACTTTTGACTGCAGATCTCTGGTGTTGTGGTCATGATGTGGTGCACCCTCTGTTTGTTTTGTGAATAGATTTACAAATGCACCAGCCACAAGGTGAAAGTGCCTTGTGCCTGTGATTCTTGAAAGGCAGCCTGGCCAGATCCAGACTGTAATGCTTAGTAAAAGTATGGATCCTAAACCAGGTAGCATCCCTGCAAATATCAGTGGCTGAAACAGACCTAAAACAAGCCACCGAGGCCACCATGCCCCTGGTGGCATGCCCTGTAACAGTACCAGGCAGGTCCTGCCTGTCTGCTTGTAACAGAGCAAGACACAGGAGGACATACATTTGGAGAGGCACTGTTTGGAAACAGGCTTACCCTTGGTGATGGGCTAAGGAAACAAACAGCAGGGAGGACTGGGCACAGTCCTTGGCACATACCAGATAGTACTGAAGGGTTCTGTGGACATCTAAAGAGTGCAAAAGCACTCCACCTGGGTTCTGAGGGAAAAGAAAGAATATGGGCAATTGATTTAATGTCAAACCATTTACTACCTTAGGCAAACCAGAACGGGCACGTGGACTGGAAGGGCCACATGCAACAGACCAGGAACCTGCACACCATATCCAGCTAGGCCACAATCTTGTCCCAGACAGCTGCACGAAAAGTCAAAATGTCAGACAGGTGAACCTTCTCTGAAGAGTATTGTAATCCTGACCAAGAAGGGGTCAGGATATAGTCCAGAACCCTCTCCACAGGATAACTGAAGGGGTTCAGGGATGGCATTTGGCACCACACAGTGAAATGCTTCCACTTCATGGAGTAAGTATGCCTGGTGGAAGGTTTCCCAGCAGCAAGCAGAACAGCCGAGACTTGGGCTAAAATACCAAACCAGGAGACCTCTACATTTTCAGGAGCCAAGCAGAGTTGCAGAGACTCGCGGTCTGGATACAATAGTGTGCCACTGTTCTCGTTTCCAACAGAGTGACATGTTTTGTAAAAATATTCCACAACCTGGAGTAAGCAGGCAGAGAAAAGCAGTAGTTTTGCATTGTGTGGGGATGCAAAAGGTCTAACTTTGCCTCTCCCTCATGTTGAACAGCTGTATGACTATGACCTGACTTAGCTGAGGCTGAACTACAGGGCTGGCCGTGTCTGTCTACCAGGACATTAGAGTGAGATGGGGACATGCATAGCGAGGCAAGATCTCCGGGCTACCACACACCACACACCCTCACTGCCTCTCGGTATAGAGGGTAGGGTGTGTGCTTCCCTATAGCTCAAGCAATACACCCCACTCTGACTGCATCAGAAGAGAAGGCCCCAGAACTTAAGTGGCCTGGGCCTGAAGTCCATAGAGAACCACCTTCAATTCCAACAAGTTTACGTAAGGCCTTTGTTCCACTGGAGATGAGGACCCTGAGGTTGGTGAGACACATGGGTACCCCACTCCAGGATGGAGAAGTCCACGGTGAAGATCACTTGTGGCTGAGATTGCAGAAAGGGGGAACTCATGAGCAAGTGATCCCCGTCTTGCCACTGCTCTCAGGTGATGACAAACAGCAAACAGATGGTCTAGTACGTGTGAGGCCTGAGACTTTTAAAATTGCAGAAACTACTGAGGAATCCTCATACGTAGATGAGCATTAGAATTATGAATGTGGAGCCTGCTATGGCCACTAATGCTGAGGCCCTGTCCACAGGGAGCAAGCCCTTCACCTGAACTGTATGCAGGACTGCCCCTATGTACTGGAGCCTTTGACAAGGAACCAAACTTTTCCACATTCATCAGCACCCCCAGACTGCCCAACAGTTGTCTGATGCAGTACAAAGTATACTCCACCTTGGCTGCTAAAGCTCCTTTCAGAAGCCAATTGTCCGGGTGAGGGTAGGCATAGTTTTTCTTGGGTGCAGCACCTTGGTCATCACAGCAAAGCAATCAATAAAGATGCTCACGGGTTCGACAAGACCCAAAATTGGTCATGCTACCTTTCCAGGCAGAAGCAGAGGAACCACCCATGGCACTGCTTGGTTCTGATAGTGCAAGTAGGTGTCCTGCATATTCAGGGACACGAGAAAGGAGGATCCTAGGACAGCTTGCAGAACTTATTGTATACCACATGTCTGTTTACTCATCTGTGGTCCACAATAGGCCGGAAGCCCCCAGTTTTCTTGGACACCAGGACGCACTGGGAGAACACCTCTTGGCTTATTTGCACTGGGTAAACTTGCTGAATTTTTTTACGCAGTAATGTTTTGCACCTTAAGAGCTTGAGGGAGGAGTGACAGAGCATTGGAAGGGCCACTTGGGGTTCCGACGCCAAATCCAGACAGTATCTATGCTGAATGCTGTCTAAGAACCGTCTGACTGCGGTCAATCTTTGCCATTTGGGCAGAAACAGAGATTCTGCTCCCACTCACTTCCCTGACAGGGATCCAGAGGAGAAAGGAGTCAGAAAAAGGGGATCAGCTGATGGCCCCCTTTCCCATATCACGAGGAAGGTTTGTAGTGGGCCCTATGAACTGCTGCTGCTGGGATGCATAACCACATCACTGACAATGGGGGTGTAGCTGAGTGTTCCTGTTTAAAAGTTCTTGCTAAGGTCCACCAATGGCCCAGGGGGTAGCACTGCATGCTTCCGCATCAGTGACCCAGGTTTGGAAGTGAGCCCAGGAAGTTGGTCGGACAGACGACCCCAAGGGCTGGATAGGTGTTGCTGTGTAGCATCACTCCCAGTCAAGGAGTCATGGCATCAGATCCAGTTATTCTAGCGATCCCTGTGGTGGGCCAGGGAACTTGCCTCTCCTGCAGGGGCACACCAGAGTGTGTGAGAGTGCCTTGAGGTTAGGCCTGACGTGGGTTAGAAAAGCACAAACACCTGCAGTTAGCAGCAGAATGATTCCCTGGTTGTTGCAGCCCCCGCACCATCTACAGGGCTCTAGGGACTTCTGGACTGGACTTTGAAGGTGGGGAAGATGGACCTTCCACCTTGGACCCTGCCACAAGAATTATAGCCATGGAAGACCTCCAGGTAAGTTCCTGAGATGGTGGGTGATGGGGGTGGGTGACCAGGCAAGAAGGAAGACAGCTGTGTAGGACCAAAGGGAAAAAGTAAGATAAATAATTGTTGAACAGTTCTCACAGACTTCTTGGAGGTCTCAAGCTCAATGAGAACGGTTTCAACCTCTGAACCAGGGCTTGTTGCCCTTGAAGTTCAGGACAGACTGCTGTACGGCCTGAGTAAAATCTGCAACACAGAGCCAGGAGAGGCATCTTAATCAAATGTTAGGATCTCAGGAGATGCTTACCAACTGCGGAGACCTGGGATACACAGTGAAGGACTTCTGTTTTGTGAGGCCCATTCGCATACTGCCAACAATATGGCTCATTTCTCTCCACATGTCGTTCTGATAATTGGTCAGGCACACCTAGTAACTGGCACTACAGAAACCAAGAGAAGCCAGGGTGAGGATGGGCCTGCCCATAATGTCCAGTATTATGGACTCCTTATCAAGAGGTCGGGTACTCATTCTATGAGGGCCGGAGACCTGTCTTGTGCAGCCATGATTACAACTGACTCAGTTATCTCAGATTGGTAAATAATACTTTTTAACTCTAGGGGCTAGATACTGCTTAACTGCCTTCCAATGGACAGCTGGCAAGGTACCAGGCCTACACCAGACAGTCAGAGTAGTGTCCTCAGGGCAGCATGAATAGGAGGGACGACCACTAAGGAGGCACTTTCCATCTCCATGAAATCACACACATTCTTTTGAAGAATTTTCTTCCTCAAAGAGAAATTTAGATTTGACTTATCAATGCTTCAAGGTAAGGTTTCTGGGAAGAAAATGGGGCTTGTAGAGGACTTTATCTTTACTCCCAAAGGACACAGTGGAACCAGCCTCGTTTCCTACCCCAGAGGATGGAAAGAGCTGGGCCTCCTCTCCACAATCTTCTTTCTTATCCAGGTGGTCAGGATGGTATTATCCTCTCTTCCTCCAAGGGAGGAAGCGGAGGAGTCACAGACCTCGGAGGAAGGAACTGCGGTACAGGACCAGCACAGAAGGTGGTGGTTGAGGAGTGACCTGTGTCATTGACTGTGGCAGACTAGGTACTAATCTCTTTATCAAGTCTGAGAATTGTGCCAAAACTGCACCTGGAACAGCGACAATGGCTAAAGTCATCTATGATGGGATTGGTCCCATGGCTGGTGTTCATGGGACCGTTACCATTGATAACTTTACTGAGATGGTGCTTGGTGACACGTTCCAGAAATGCTAGAGGAAGGCCGCTGTACCTTGGATATCAGTCTGGCCTTGCAGAGGTTGAACCCACCTGATTCGCCCATATACCCGAAATTAATATTTTGATTAACTATCCCACTTACAGAGTGGGAATTTGGATCGCTGACTGGTGGCGGAGTGATGTCGACTCACCAATGATTAGCTGCTTCACTCCTGTCAACTCCTGCGGCACTCTGTCCAAGATAGTGAAGACTCTGACTGGGCAATGGGCCTTATTTATTTATTTAGATTTTGATAACCGGGTAAGCCCACCGAGACCAGAGGTCCCTTTTTCAGGGGCGACCCGGGATTAGATACATACAGCAAAAATTACATACAGTGGACAATAATACAGAGGTTAGAATTGAGACAATATCATTATCATTGGAGAGACAGTAATTACAGGTTGAAGATCCAGAATATACATTTGCACAATGCATAGAATTAACAAGGGTCACAGTTGTCACATATGCCAGTTAGGGCAATTTAAGTACAGTGGTCGCAGTTGATGGGTGGGAAAATGGGGGCTAGTGAGTGCAGTCGCAGAGGCTAAGCTCCTGGAGGTACACTTTGAGGCCCGCCTTGAATCCTTGACGAGAAGGCCTATCAACTAGTGTTGCTGGGAGCGTGTTCCATAAATGTGGGGCAGCATATGTGAAGGAACACTTATGAGCAACCACGGCACTGATTTACACAGTGACTTTGATGCATCCTCTTTTTCGGATGTCGAAAGTTTCTGTTTTGCCAGTGTGGGTGGTAGAATTGGCAACTCGACAGGCACTGCAGCAGTCTTGCCTATTTTTTCCCCAAATAACATTCCAAAACTTTTAGCATGTGTGTCTGTGTAGCCAGGTTAAAACCCTGGTAAGCATTACAATACTTTACATCAAGGACAGGCCCAAATGCCTGTGAGCATCTTCATGATAAATAGAGCTTTGTATGGCAAATGGCTACAATGCTTCTTACTCAGTGATGACCTACAATGGCGATCAGTGATTCACAAAGTAGTAGTTACCACAGAAAAAAGAATTCTGAGGATGTACCTATGGCGACAGATAAACAGCTTCCATTGGCCACATTTACTCTCATGGTGAGAGAAAAAGAACTGAAGTGGTTGAGCCCACCATGTTAGTTATATGGGGACACTGTGTGCCACCAACATGCACCAAGTCCAATGTATAATGGCACCATGAAGGTACCCTTGAAAAATATATTTTTTGCCCTTTGATCCTGTGATTGATTTACTGTCTCTTTCAGCAGTCACAGATGTTTATGTCCTAATCACACCACCTAAAATATTTTATTTTAAAGCTGGTTAGCTGAAGACACATGCTAAGTGTATTCTAGTACTGGGTGAATAGAATTTGGAGGATGGCCAGTGTTATCCCACTATTTAACAAACTCTGGCCAGAGCCGATACAGCTGCAGTCGAGCTTGCGGAGGTCATGGCACAGTCCACTGTGTCCAAGATGGACACTGAACTGTGGTGCATGCACAATACAGTTCAGTGACCATGTTGGACACAGCGGACTGTGCCATGTTCTGCGAGCTCGGCTGCAGCCATACTACAGGCATGCAGAGACAGATCATGGGAGGGGAGGGAGAGAGAGGAGGAATGGTCTTTGCTGTTATTTCTTCTCTGCTGTGACAGTGGGACTACTGCAATGAATGGAGACAACGGAGTACTTCATGTACATGCGGAGGGACTGTGGTGCAACTCTACAGTTGTTTGTCAGTCTGAATCTGGTGAGTCCTTTTAGATCCTTTGATCCCAAGACATCTGCAGGATTCATCCACTGCTGCCGTAAAGTGGAATTAAGGGTTCATGGAAATACCTGGAAATTATTTGTTTTCTCAGAAGGTAGTGAGTATGAGGAACATGCTGTCAGAGAGTACTGTGGAATAAAGTAACACACGGAGTGACCTTTTTCTTAACAATGGATTTAACTCAGGATATCCTGGCTGAGATGCAATATTTCATTTTCAGTGGGATCCTGATTTTATTTCACATTCAAGTCCAGAATGCACAACGGCCAACAGGAAGAGGAGGATCAATCATTCCACAGGATGCTCGTCTCCTCAGAGGACAGTGGTCCGTGCTTTCCGCTGCTTTACCGCCACGTGGGTGACCACAAGGTGGCACTGTAGCAAGGATGTATGAGTGTACTTTGGAAAGGAGAGCATGTGGATGCTAATGCATCAGGCATTCTGGCACATGTAGTCTTAAACATGAGCCCTTGGTGTGGGGGGAAAAAGGAAAATGGGAGCCTCTGGTTGGGGAGTATGAAGCTGCACCCTGCCCCTCCCACAGCCAACTTGGGTTCGAATTCCCACCTTCATACTCCCCATGGTTGCTGGCCAGATGAGGGGACATCTGTTGCTGAGGTGCTTAAAATGGCAGGGCCCCAACTCCAGAGAATGTAGTAACAGGGTGGGGTAATACTACAACTACGGTGATAGAGTCACGGTCAGTTAAGACTCTGCGGTTGGGAATGAGGTCACCTTGGCAACAACAGAAGAAGGCTCCTCCAGGGAGCACACATAAGAAGTATAAACAAAAACATTCCTACTGGGCACATCTGCTGAGATGAGGAGGGAAGACTAGAAGGATTACTCAGTGATTTTTTTCTCTCTTCAATTCTGTACTCCTGTTTATAGCATATGTGGTACATGGAAGGAATGCTGAAAGTATTCTGTTAAAAGGCAAATCATGGGAGGATGGGGTGGTACCCGAGGACTGGAGGAGGGCAGATGTTATTACCGCCTCATCTCCCTCCTCCCAACTCTGGCTAAGATACATGAACAACTTGCCCTGGCCCAATTCTACCAGTACCTAGCTGATACTGCTTTCTTCACCCCTTACCAATCTGGATTCCGTAAATCTCATTTCCACCACTACCTCCCTACTAAGAGTAACAAACGACATCCTCTCAGGTATGGATAAAGGGCATATCACACGGCTATATTTATTGATCTGGCCAAAGCCTTTGATATCTCACACTCTCCTTATAGACAAGCTAATGGCCTCCGCCTCTCCACCCATGCCACAAACTGGTTTGAGCTTACTTGGAGTGACAGACATCAAGCGGTGAAAATTGGCTCCCATCTATCGCCCTTCCCCCATCACCACAGGTGTCCTCAAGGGTCAGTCCTGGGCCCAGTCTCTATTCTCGGTTTTCCTTAACGAACTCCCACTAGCCTGCTCCCACTCATCTATCCAAATGTACGAGACGATACAATAATATACAACACTGGCCCTCCATAGCAACAGTACATGGCCACCTTCAACATGACTTCAATGCTGTACAACTCTGGCTTTCTACAAACCAGCTGTTCCTAAATGTAAAAAAGACTGTCTAGCTAACTTTGAAACAAAGCCTACTTCTATCTCATTTCATGGGCACCCGCTAAGCCAACCTTGGGCCCCTCTCCCATAGAATCCTGTACCTCCTTCCTGCTTATCTAGGAGTTTGGCTCAACCAAAACCTAGATTTCTCTACCCACGTGGAATCCTTGCTAAAAAACTTAATCCCAAACTGGGGGCCCTCTACATAACAAAGGCTGCCTGTCCACCACGGTCAGGCGGAACTCGTATAAAAATGATTCTTACCATCTTGACTACGGGATGTGATCTATGGCACCGCCGCACCATCCACTCTGTCCAGCCTGGACACCCTTTTCCACTCCTTCTGCCGGTTCATACTGGACTGCCCAAAACTAACACACCACTGCGACCTTTATAGTGCCCTGTCCCTCCCCTCACTTGCTGACCTCCGGCTAATCCACGGCTCCAAAATTGCCGCTAAATTCTGGTCCCACACTCTCCCCCCATACCTGGCTGCATCCTTAACTTCTCAGCTCCCCCCAGCGTACTCGCTTCGGCACTCAGATGCTAGACTATTCCACATCCCTCTTATGCGCACCTCCATGGGGCCAAGCAGCACTAAGCTACCGCATACCAAAACTCTGGAATGACTTACCAGCAGATATCCCATTACTACAATCTCAGACACCTCAATACTGCTTTCTCTCAGAGCACTTCCACTGGTCTGCTCTTGTTCCCACCCTGCCCCTAAGAGGCTTCAACTGCCTACCTTAATCTTCCTGATGGCCTACCAACCAGCCTAAAATTACACCTTAAATCTAACCAAGAAAGCTACACTTCCACCAGGGCTCCCTCCCTCTTCCAATCCTTCCTCCTAATCCAGCTCAATAAGCTATTGATGGCACTCTGCCCCTTACACCAAAACTCTATCTTCCTGTTGCACTTATCTGGATATAAGAACAAGCCTACCTTAGCTACCTACTGTATAGGCCCACAACACTGCCTCCTCATTTGTAATTGAATGTCTGTATAATTACTGCTCCTTCCCTCATGTACCCCACCCTGTTTCCCCCAGGTCGCATCTGGAAACGAGTGGTCTTCCGCTCAGTATGCCTGCCTGGTTAAACTCTTGAATAAATAAATAAATAAATTCCACTTCACAAAAGCGGGAGCAGGGCAGAGGCAGGAAACTACAGACCTGTTAGTTTAACCTCAGTGACAGGGAAAATGATGGAATCACTTCTGAAGGAAAGAACTGTTGAGTACCTAGAGGGCAGAGGGACACGGGACCCAAGGCAGCACGGATTCACAGTGGGAAGGTCATGTTAGACAAATCTAATAGATTTCTTTGACAGGGTGACCAAAGTAGTAGATCAGGGAGGGGCTGTGGACATGGCCTACCTAGACGTCAGCAAGGCATTTGACACAGTCACACACAAAAGATTAATATACAAGTTAGCCAGCCTTGGAGTGGGTCCCAAGATGGTAGCCTGGGTAAAGAATTGGCTGGAGAACAGGACACAGAGGGTAATATTAAACGGAGTCCACTCTGAAGAAAGGGGGGGTTACTAGTGAGGTACTGCAGGGTACAATACTAGGACCGGTCCTCTTCAATGTCTTTATAAGTGACATTGCAGAGGGACTGGAAGGAAAAGTATGTCTCTTTGCAGACGACATAAAGATCTGCAACAGGGGTGATACACAAGGTGTGGTGGAAAGGATGAGAAGGGACTTGGCAAGGTTATAGGAATGGTCAAATGTATGGCAGCTTCGATTCAATGCTAAGAAGTGCAAAGTAATGCACCTGGGAAACAAAACCCAGGAGAAGAGTACACAACGGGGGGGAGATACTAACAACAACAAAATGGAAAGGGACCTGTGGGTAGTCATATCAGAGGACCTATAGGTGGGCAAGCAATGTGAGAGGGCAGTAAGGAGGGCTGGGGGATACTAGGATGCATGGGGAGGCATCACCAGTAGAAAATAGGAAGTTGTCATCCCTCTGTACAGACAGCTGGTGAGACTCCATCTGAGTATCAAGGCAGTTCTGAGACCCAATCTCCACAAAGACATGGACAGAACGGAAGCGGTCCAGAGGAGGGCAACTAAGATGGTGCAGGGTCTGCATCAGAAGACATGTGACGACAGACTTAAGGAGCTTAATATGAATACCCTCGAGGAAAGGAGGGAGAGGGGGCATGATAGAAACTTTCAAGTAACTCAAGGGAATCAACAAAGTCCAAGAGGGTAGCATCTTTCAGAAAAGAGTGTACAAGAACAAGGGGCACAATTTGAAGATGGGGGTGGGCTCAGAGGTAATGTGGAGGAAGTATTTTTCATGGAGAGGGTCGGGATGCATAGAACGACACCTTCCTGAGGTGGTTGTGGAGTCAAAAACAGTAGTAAAATTTAAGAATGCATGGGACAGTCATAAGGCAATTCTAGGGGATGGGGGTAGGAGGAAATAGGCTGTTGGTTAACTAGGATCTGCAGCTTATCCATTAGGTAGGGAAATGGTCAGACTGGGTGGGCCAAGCGGCACTTATCTGCTGTCAAATGCTGTGTTTCTATGTAAGTAGGATTTGCAGCATGGGTGGTATGCCGAAGTAACGCTCTGAGAGTACTGTAGTGGAGGATGAGGATATGCAGCATAGGCAATATGCTGAAGGCACAGTTGAGGAGTACACAGGTATACACCTCGAACCAGTCTAGTGAAAACTGAGCATGCTCTGTAGTAGGCATGCTGAAGGTATGGCTCTGGGATTATACTGCTGCTGCCTGAGCAGGCTATATAGCATGACTAGTGTGCTGAAGACATGCCCTGGGAATAGTCTGGTGTTAGATGAGCAGGATCTAGTATGGTGGTATGCTGAAGGCATGCTTTGGGGTTATTTTAGTGTTGGGTAAGTAATATGTAGTATGGGTAGCATGCTGACGGTATGCCCTGGGAGTAGCCTGGTGTATGGTGATCAGGATCTGTGGTACACTGAACGTAGGCTCTGGGAGTTTTCTAGTGTTTGGTGAATTGGATTTAAAGTGTGAGTGGTATACTGAAGACATACCCTGGGATTATTGTAGTGTGAGGTGGAAGGATTTACAGTATGTGTGGTATAGTCAAGGCGCTCTAGGAGTATTCTAGTGCTGGGTGAGCACGATCTGTAGTGTAGCTTGTATGCTGAATTACTGTACTGGGAGTATTTTACATAGCTAGCAAGCTGAAGGTACGCTCTCACTGGATACTCACTTGCCCTTGCTGCCCAGGTTATCCAGGCACGTTTTGATGTACTGATTGTAATAATCAATCTGCTCCTCATAAAATGATGTCTTGGAAGTCATAGCCTGGTGCGTCTGCTGCAGCTTCACAAATTCCGCCTTTCGGCGCTGGCGGTACCTCCGCTGGTTCCTGATGTCCTAAATAACAAATCCAACAGAGGAATCATTAATGGGGAGAAAGTGTCAGTGAATTTATTTAGGTTTGTTTTCTCTCCTTCTGATCGTGAGGTCGGGTAAAGGTACTGCAATCTAGTCATGACAAACAACAAAATCTGGTTCATCTAGCGCTCTTGATAAAACAACAATGTAAAACAAGTTAAATTAGCAAATGAGATTTCTTTTATTTAGAAATATGTAAGGCCAGCCCAGTGGCTTGGAGGACTGTGGCACTGGCACCTTACCTCCCGTCACCCTAGCGACCTGGGTTCAGAAACAGATATGGGTCGGCTGGGGGAGAGAGTATTGAATGTTCAAGGTACAGCTTTCCTCCCTTGGGGGTGTGTGTGTGTGTGGGGGGGTCACTGTGACCCACTGCAACAGTGCCACCTGGAGATGTCTAGGTGGCAGTACAGGTTTGTACGCATCAGAACGTGGGGCCACAGCTAGATGTGTTAGTACATCTCCATGGAGGTGAAGCTCGCCCGCCTCATGCTTTGCATAGTCCGGGCCCTAAGGGAAACCTACAAATCAAGGTAGAGAAAAAAAAAAAAAACCTTGGTCAAGAGGATGAAGTCCAGTCTCTTGCAGGTCCTGCCTGGGCGACTGGGCCTCACCACAGTTCACAAACTAGACGCCGGTAGCTGATGGGCCTGGGGACATAAAATGTATATAAGACAAACAAACAAAAAAAAAAAACAAGAATTTCTCTGATCCTTGGGGGGCAGGTGGGGAAGAGATTCTGAAAGTAGGGACATACAAACAGTATAACAAAATATGAAGAGACTTCCGTGACGCCAGCAGGACAATGGCTGCCTAATTTCTCGTCTGCCTCCTCCGAATCAAATCCATCCACATCACTAAAACCTGAAGCATGTCTTCTCGCTGAAACTGAAGAGGAACAGAGCAAACAAACCTCCCTCAACACCAATACAAAATTGAAAGAAATGATCCAGGGAGACCCACAATGTGAGCTGCGAGAGACAGACCAGATGGACGGCCTGCAGCCCGCGGAATCTCCTACTGAAGCACTACCAACAAATCTCGCTGCAATAATAATGCAGACGGCGCGCACAGTAGCTAAAATAGATCAAACTTTGATGGAATTTAGATCAGGTCTAAACAAAGTGGAACACAAAACGGAACAACTTGAAGTATGCATGAATCAGGTAATCGAGCAATCAGACCGACAAGACAGACTTCTTCTTTACCTATTGGCAAGGGATCATGAGCTCACCCACAAACTGGATGACCTGGAGGCCAGAGGGAGGAGGCATAACATCAGGATATATGGGATTCCCGAGGGACTAGAAGACAAACATCAGAGCGTCATCGTATTCATACAAAAAGTTCTTAGAGAAATCTTACCTCTCCCGCAAGATTTAGACCTCGCGATGGATCGGGCCCACAGATCACTAGCTCCTCGTCCTAAAAATCCAGACGCGAGACCTCGATCCATCGTGGTTCGATTTACAACTTACCAAGTGAAAGAGGAAGTACTTAAAATTGCCTGGAAACAAGGACCACTGATATTTGAGGGCCACCGAATTAACCTAGATAATGATCACACGACGGCTGTCCAAGATGCTAGAAAGACACTATGGCCGATCATGAGGCAGCTGCGAGCTCGGGACATTAAGGCACAGATCCTGTACCCTGCTCGACTCAAGATTATCACAGACAAGGATTCCAAAATATTTCAAGATCTGTTGGCTGCAGCTCCCTTCCTAGAAATGCTTGGAATAGCGGTACCCCCCTTGACTAAGGAGAAATTAGAAAGAGACTTATTGGTCTCAGCCTGGAATGTGGCCCAAAAGGGAGCCCCCCAAAGAAGTACACTGCAGGGAAATGTTCCCACGCACCTCAGAGCTGATGTGTCCTCCCTCATAAAACAACTAGTAAACCCCGCTATCCTAAACAAGAAAGCCGCACACCTCCAGATGGAAAACCAGGACCCTGTAGTAGACGAGCCTGCTGTGGACACATGAGACGCGCAGAGGCAGGGAATCTGTACTTGCATTATAAACACTGCTCTCTGTTGACTGTAAACTTCGAAACCAAACCGCCCTTTCCCCCATGCTCCTGGAAGAATCACTAATGGCTTGCTTTGGTCGTTTTCCACATATCCTAGCCCTAAAGCTACGATGAAGATAGGGTAATAGACCTTCTCCATGATGTAAACGGAGGCAGCCTTCTGAAAACTTGATTTCAAGAATGGAGAGATCTCGTGATCCGCTGATCTGTTCTCTCTCGCTGCCTTCATGGAGAGCTATCCGGGGGCCTCAGAGCTGAGATGGAGACGTTAATGGACCGAGCAGAAAACCTGAACCATACTGGATTGATGTGGTTAAAGGACTACTCGCATTCCCTAGAGTCCTCTTTACACTTTATGAATCACTCGCCCTGACATGGTACTACTAACAAGGTTGGAACACTGGTTCTGCCGTGGACACAGGAGAAATTAAAGGGAAACTCACTCGATTTAGCCTGAAATGTTCTTCAAAAGGGAATCCCCAAAAGAAAAGCAACACAGGGAAAAGTGCCCACGCATACACGTGCTGATATGTCCTCCCTTGCTAGGCGGTCGGGAAATACAGGTTACTCACCTGTAACAGGAGTTCTAGGAATGGTATATGTTGTTCATCCACACTCATTGGCAGGTATCCTTGCCGCTTTAAATCTTGCCGGAAGGTCTTCAAGCTTGCTCCTCCCACCCACCCGGGTGGTATAACCTCGGCCCGCCCATGACGCCAGATCTGGCCCGCTGGAAGCCTGGGTTGTGCGTCAGGCCGGGGAGTCATGGAGTCGTAGATGAACAACATATACCATTCCTGAACTCCTGTTACAGGTGAGTAACCTGTATTTCTAGGGACATGGATATGTTGTTCATCCACACTCACTGGCAGACTCCTAGCAGTTCTCCGGGAGGAGGGAGGCAAGACGACACCCCAATACTTACTTGGGAAAGAGAGACTTGAGAACCGAGGCCCCAAAACCAGCATCCCGGGCGACTCAAGGTCGATGTGGTAATGGGTAATGAAGGTGTTTGCTGACTTCCAGGTAGCAGCCCTGCAGATTTCCTGGATAGGGGCGTCCCTGGAAGCAGCCACAGTTGCAAGCAGTATGATGGTAGAATGAGCTCTTATCCCTCTGGGAGGCTCCATGCCCGCCAACTTATAGCAGAGATCTATGCAGGAAGTGACCCACCTGCTTATCGTCCACTTGGCTGCAGGTCTGCCAGATGCGGCTCAGCGTAGGTGACAAACAGCTGGCTAACCTCTCCTCGAATTTCAGCCGTGGCTCTTTGTAATAGGCGAGCGCCTTCTAGGGTCCAAAGTATGGAGCCTATATTCGGCCTCCGAGATGTGATTGGGGTAGAACACCGGCAGAGTCAACACCTGGTTAAGGTGAAACTCCGACACCACCTTCGGAAGGAATTTCGGGTGGGGGCGCAGGACAACCTTGTCCCTGTGGAAGACCAGGTAAGGAGACTCGATGGAAAGCGCCTGGAGCTCTCCCATCCTTCTGGCTGACGTGATAGCCACCAAGAAGGCGGTCTTCCACGACAGGTGAGAGAGAGCACACCTGTGCATAGGTTCGAATGGCTTGCCCATGAGCTTGCCAGTACCAGCAGTAGATCCCACGGAGGTGGGGGGGTCCCGACTGGAGGAAATGTGATCAAGGCCTTGAAAAGCGCCAGACCACCTTCTCCTGCCACCCCACTGCTTCCCAGCCCGCCGCCTGTAAGCAGAGATGGCTGCCAGGTGCACCCTAGGGCCGGTAATAAGCCCTGATTAGAAAGGGACCATAAATAGTCCAAGATGCTTGCTAAGGAACAGGAGGAAGGGTCCAAGCTCCTGTTCCTGACACCAAATGGAAAACCTTTTCCATTTGAAGGCGAGCATTTTCTGGTCGACTCCTCACGGGACGCCTCAACTACATTGGAGGACCTGTCGGAAAGACCCAAGGCCTGGAACTCTAGCCGCTCAGTAACCAGGCGTCAGGTGCAGGGATTGAAGGTCCGGATGGAACACCTTCCCGATTGACTGAGAGCAGGTCTGGGCGAGCTGAAAGCTGCGCGTGAGTCCTGGAGCTGAGACTGAGGAGATCTGGGTACCAGAACTGGCGAGGCCAGTCTGGGGCTATCAGAATCACCTGCGCTTGTCCCTCCTCGCCTTTGAGAAGCACCTTGTGGATCAAGGGAAATGGGGAAAGGCATGAAAGAGGCCCGGGTCCACTGCCTCGAGAAGGCATCCCCGCAGCGAGCCCTGCTGAGGGGGGCGGCATGGCCACAGTCTCAGCTCGCTCTCCTGGAGGCGAACAGGTCCACCTGAGGTGTGCCCCAATGGGAGAACAGATGCTGTACTACCTCCGGCAGGAGAGACCACCGTGGGATGCAGCCCCATCCGGCTCAGGGCATCGCCAGGGTGTTGGAGGCTCCCTGCCACATGAATGGCTAGGAGATCCGCCTCCAGGCTGCGCACGAGTGACCAAATGCGGAGAGCTTCCCTTGCATAGAAGCATGGAGCCGGGCCGCCCTGGCGGTTTAGAGCAGAACATGGTCGTGGTATTGTCCTGCCTGACTCGGACCACTTGACCCCGGAGGAACGGAGCAAAGGCGGTGAGAGCTAGGTGGACCGCTCGAGCTCCAGCAGGTTGATGTGGCATCGGGACTCCGCTGGGACCAGAGGCCATGAGTCGGTGTTCCCCAGATGGGCACCCCAACCCATCAGAGAGGCATCGGTCGATAGAGAGACCGCCAGCTCGGGCGACGTAGCGGATGCCCTCCCTGCAAATGATCTGGAACGGTCCACCACTGGAGAGCGCTCCACATCCCCTGTGTCACCCTGATTGGCAAGCTGGTCCAAAGGATCGAGCGCCAGACCACTGGCTGGCCAGTCCCTACTGAAGGGGACGATGTTCCAGCGGGCCCAACGACCACGCTGGTGCAGGGCGCCATGAGACCCAGGAGGCGAGGAAGTCCCGGGCAGGTGCACTGCCCAACCCAGAAATGATCGGGCAAAGGAGGAAAGAACCCCGGCCCTGTCCGCCGGGAGCCGCCGCCTGGCTCAAAAGAGTCGAGCTGCTCGATGAATAGAATCACCTGCTTTGGCTCGAGTTCGACTTGGCTCTGCTGATAAGGAGGCCCAGTTGAGAGCAGACCTGAGGGCCAGATCTCTGACCACTCGCCTCCTTCCTGGAGGGAGCTGCTATCAGCCAGTCGTCCAGGTAAGGGTACACCCGGACCCCTCGGCGCCGCAGGAATGCTGTCACCACTGCCATGCATTTGGTGAAGACCCTGGGAGCTGGAGACAAGCCGAAGGGCATGGCTTGGAACTCGAAAAGGGATCCTTCTGCTCGGAAGCGAAGGAATCTCTGGTGAGACGGACGGATAGGGACGGGAAAAAACGCGTCCTGCAAGTCCAGAGAGCAGAACCACACGCCGCGTTCCAAGGATGGTATTATCTGAGCCAGAGTGACCATCCTGAAGGTTCGAGACCTTAGGAACTTGTTTAGGTCGTGTAGGTCGAGAATGGGGCGCCAGCCCCCCGTCCGTTTCGGAACCAGGAAGTACCTGGACACAAACCCTGGGTCTGAAGGAGGGTCCGCCACCTCTCTTATCACCTCCTTCTGGAGGAGGAGAGCGATGTCGGCTCGACGAGCCGCCAGTGAGGCTGGGGACCCCGAAGCCCCCCGAGGGGCGACGGCTCTGAAGGGTGGTGCCTGCTCGAATTCCAGAGGCAGGCCTCTTCCCACCACCTCTCCAAGACCCACCTGTCCATGGTAACAGCGGACCAGGCGGAACGGAAGTGCCGGAGCCGCCTTCCACGGGGACCTAGGGGTAAGGTGATCGGAATGGGGCTACACCCCTCAGCCCGCCACTGGGCAGGCTTGGAGGAGGGACCGGCCGGAGGGACCCTCCTGGCCTTTCCTCCCTGCCTCCTGTTAGAGGAAGCCGGCGGTTTGGGTTTGGGATGCCAAGGTCGAGCCTGCTGGCCTGACGTTGCTGGTCAGGGGCGCTGGGGTACAGAAGGACGAAAGGGCTTAGGCTGTGGTTTGCGGCCTTTGTCCTTCTGAGCGGAAGAGACCGAGTCCAAGGTAGCATTGGACTTCTCGATCCTCTGCAGGTGACCTTCCACCCCAGGGCCGAAGAGGTCAGTCCCCAAAAAGGGAACATCCGCCAACTTGTGCTGGGTATCCGGCAAAGGTGGATATCCTCAGCCAAGCCTGCCGACGATAGCCACTGCGCCGCCACCAATCTGGCACATGAGTCCCCATATCCAAAGCAGTCTGGAGCTGCTGTTTGGCCACTGCTCTGCCCTGGTCCCGCACCTGCTTAACCGTAGTCTGCAGATCGGCGGAAGATGAGGGATGACCTCATCCAGGGAGCCCAACAGGCATGAGAAAAATGTGCCATGAGGACGGCCGAACTGGCCTGACGTAAGGCCGAGAGAGGACGCATGAGACTTTTTCGCCCGACATAGTCCAATTTCTTGACCCTTGTCAGGAGGTTGTCCACATCCTTGGCGCAGCCGCCACGAAAACGCTGTCGGTAACCAACCCCTCAGCAGAGGGGTGTTCCGAAAAACCGGACAAGGAACCGGTAGGGACCGCATACTTCCTGGCCATCCTGGCCGAAGGCGCAGGGCAGGAAGCAGGGCGCTGCCAAAGCTCCAGTGCCGGACCCACTATGGCCTCGGCCACCGGAAAGGCCTCCGTCGGAGAATCCCCTCGGTCCAGAATCTCCGTGAGGGGATACCTGGCCCGTTTGGAAACGGGTTCGAGCTCCATCCCGGTGGACTCCGAGATGAGCCGAAGAAGTCCTAGGAAGGACGACGGGCTATCGTCCATTGACTGACCTCCTGAAGACTCCAAGTCCAGTCGCTTGGAGAAAAGGAGGAATCATCTTCGGACTCGGAAGAGTCCTCGAAGAGCTGCCTCTGGCCTGAGCCACCCTTCACCTGCCGAGGTCGGTCGGGAGTGAGGGTAACTGACAGCCGATGGGGTAGACCCTTAGCCGACCGAGAATCCTTGGTCGGAGCCCCAATTGGTGGCTGTGGAGGCGGAGGTTCCACCAGAATCGGTGGAGAGCTGGTTTGGTGCTAACAACCGCCTGGTATAGGCCTCGGATAAGTCGAGGGGTTGTGTCGTCACGTCCCGGTGACAGCTACTTAATGGCCGGGGAAGGCGACGGGGTCGGCTTACTCCCGGCCAGAAGGAGCTGTTGCAACATAAGGTCCTCGTACCGTCGACGTAATTTACGCCAAGCCTCCCCTCGTCCGAGGAGGACGAGGACGAGCGGCGACGCCGCTTACCGCGGTGCCGAGACCGAGACCGCCTATGACGGTGGGATCGGCTGGACCGCAACGAGGTCCGAGACTGAGACCGAGAGTCCCGGAATTTCCGAGGTCGGTGCGGGGAGGTGTCGGCCGGAACCGGCACTCCCTTCGGCTCGGATGGTCCATCCGAGGGCTCCGGAACCGGAGGCACAGGCGAGCCCACGGGATCCTCAACTCCTCCTGGGAACCGGGAGAGGGAATTCGCTGCTAAAGGCGACAGCCCGCCCAACGGGTCGAAAAACTCGACTGTCGGTGGAGTCTCGGTCAACTGACCTGACGGGACACCGTGAGGCCAGTGGCGGTGCCGAGCGGTCGGATCGGGCTGACGGTCACCACTGGGAGAGGACCTTTCCCGCCTCCCCAAGAGCTGCCGACGGAGGGACTTCCCCTGTCCTCCTTTTGGACCGAGAATAAGGTCCAGCAGACGAGGCCCTTCCCCTTAGTGGAGAGGGACAGACAAAGCTCCTAAAGAAGCCGTAGGAAGAACCCAGAGAGAGCGGGATAAATGCCGGGCCGAGGAAGATATGGCTCCCGCTTCCTCTTCGAGGGCGATCATCCGCCCGAAGCTGATCCATTGAAGCTCGGGCCGGCCGCGGACACCGCCAACCGGCCTCCTTGACTTCACCGGAGGGAACGCTTCGGACGCCCAGTTGCAATCGGGCAGCACGGGTTCGAGGACGAGGTTGAGAAAGATGAGCACAGGTCGCAAGCCCGCGGGTCGTGCTTCAAGGCCTAGCAGTAGACACACGCGGAGTGTGGATCCGTCCGAGACATCTTCTGCCGCATGGGCATCTCCGAACTGGGAGTCGATTTGTCCATCGCAGTCGCTGAGGGATCAAGACTGAAGTCTTTTCGAAAATTTATTTTTAAATCCGCAAACGGAGAAATAGGAACAGTCTCAAACGCAGAGCGTTAAGGAGGGAACCTGAGCTTCCAAGCGGTAAGGAAGATCTCGCCATGGGGCGGAGCCGAGTTATACCACCCGGGTGGGTGGGAGGAGCAAGCTTGAAGACCTTCCGGCAAGATTTAAAGCGGCAAGGATACCTGCCAATGAGTGTGGATGAACAACATATCCATGTCCCTAGAAATCCAGTTAAGCTGAACAAAAAGGCTCTACATTTCCAATTGGAAAACGAAGACCCGGTAATAGAGGACCCCACTGTAGACATACGAAACACGCTGAAGCAAGAAATCCAGGCTCATATTCTAATCCCTGACTTCTGGTGATTGTGAACTCAGGGACTAAACAGCCCTTCCACACGTAACAGCCGGTCCTTGCCTGGTAAGAGCTGCTCATGTCCCCCATCGATCCCCTAAGGAACCAACTGCACCTTTTTCTGAACTTCTTTTGATGACAAGGTAAAGACTTCTTTTCGAGACAAGTTGGAACAGTATTTTGAAAACCTGAACTTGTTCAGAGTACTTTGAGCTCATGCTCGTGATCCACTGTATTGGGCAGCCTGATCTGTACATGTATAAGTTGTTGATCGATTTCCTGCTCGTGGGGACTTGTTCCGGGTCAGGGGTGGGCGGGGGACGGTGGAGCTGAAATGGAGGCGTAATGTCTTAAGTTGCAGACCGGAGTTTCCTCACTTATATACTTAAAGGGCTACTCACATTTGTTTAAAGTCCTTATTATATGTTCTGAGACGCCTCTTTTGATACGGTACTGCTAGCAGAATCAAATTCAGTTCAGATTGACTACTTCAAGTTAAACACCTATATTGGACTCATTTCCAGTAATTGAAAAAAAAATATATAAAAGGACTTATTAGAGAAAACTAATTGGATGTTTTTACAAATTTTGCGCAGGATCTAGGAGGAGAGAGGAGCAGGGCTAGACCATGTGTCCTGCAAATTTGAGGGTGTTCCCTATAGGGGTGGTACCCCTGGAACAGGAAGGTAGCACACCAATACACCTATGCTCCTTCCACAAAGTCGCGTTTATAGCGGCCCTATGGCTGGGAATTTACTCCCAGCTCTCCCTTGGAAGTCAACTGGCATTAAAAAGGGAAAAGTCTGTCTTAAACGACTTACTGCCCCTAATCATTAGCAAGCCCAGGCCCTCACTTGAGGATTACCCTGAGCACTCAAATCTGATTTATGGTCAGAAGTTTTTATCACAGTTTAAAAGTTCTAAGTTAGTGAAGTTGCTGTTGTTGAATAAGTTAACTGGGCACTTAATTCTCGTGGACAAAGCCACAATGCCACGGAAATTGCTTTACAATATTCCTTTTTATGTCAGTGAGAAGATTTTTCATGAAAAATACAAATGATCAGCCACAATGTGAAAGTTCTCTCCCATAACGTAAATGGCTGTTCTAGTCCAGGGAAGAGAAAGCAAATACAGAAGTACATCACTAAGCAAAATTGTGAGATAAACTTCTTGCAAGAGACCCATCTTTCACCTATAGAGGCCTTAAAACTGAGAACCAAACACTACCCAAATTTATATTCTTCGTCTTTGAATGCAGGACTCAAACGAGGGGTAGCCATTTTGCTATCAGCGTCTTTCCCTTTCGAACACGAAGAAACTGTAACAGATCCTGGAGCCAGATACATCATGGTGATAGGCAAAGTGCAGGATACCCCAGTGACACTGATTAGTGTGTATGCCCCCCCTGGTATTTCTGCATCTTTTTTTTGACTCTCTCTACCAACCGGTGGCCGAAAAATCTAAAGGCCTTCTGATTATGGGGGGAGACTGGAATTTAATTTGGGATAGGAACCTTGACACTACTTCGAGGGCACAGAATTCAGACCGTCGAAGAATAAAAACAATCAGACAGGCCCTCAACCGTGTGGGTTTAGTAGACGTATGGAGGGAAAGATACCCCAGAACGAGGGAATACACATGCTACTCACCTAGATTTAAAGTGTTTTCCAGGCTAGACACCTTTTTTACTTTTAGAGAGAATGTTCCAACCCTCCCTTCCATGTGGGTTGGTACTTCCCCCATATCAGACCACAGCCCAATATTCTTGGAGGTCGCCTTGGGGATTCCCAAAAAAACAACCCATTGGAGGCTTAATACGTCTCTCCTTAGAGATAAAGAGGTGATAAACAAAATTAGACAGCACATTACGAACACAGTAAAAGAAAACACGACCCCCGGGATTACCCCCCAAATAATATGGGACACAGTGAAGGCAACAGTCAGGGGACAATTTATACGTATATCTGCCCAAAAGAAAAAGGAGCGTTCACAAGAACAGCATAATCTATTAGGGAGACTAAAAGACCTAGAGTCCCTACAAAAAGTCAAATGGGACAGAGAGAGGGATTCAGAACTTAAACTGCTAAAAACCCAAATTGAAAAACTACAGAAGGAGGAAACAGAGAAAAACTATTTTTTTCTCAAACAAAAATATTATGAAGGGGGCCCCAGGGCTACTAGACTTCTCGCAATGCGACTTCGACAATACAAGGCTAGAGCTACTATAACCAAAATTACATGCCCTAAGACAGGTCGCTTAGTTACTAAAGCTGAACAGATCACTGAGGCTTTTGTCTCTTACTATGCTAAACTCTATACCCCACAGGTTCCAGTCCCCTCTCAGGCCAGTAGGGACTACCTCAAGAGATTATCACTTCCTATGCTTTCCCAAGAAGAGAGCCTAGCATTAATTAAACCAATCACACAAGGAGAAATCTCGAATGTCATAAGGGATCTTAAAGGAGGGAAATGCCCCGGCCCGGACGGCTTTGGTGCAGAATTTTTCAAAACCTTTGCCCCTGAAATTACCCCCTTATTAGCTGATGTGTTCTCGCAGGTGTGGCAAACAGCGAGCCCGGCCCCCCCTTCCTGGCAATATGCCACAATCTCGGTTATACCAAAAGAAAATAAAGACCCCACTCGCTATGAATCATACAGACCAATATCACTCCTAAACTCTGACTACAAAATCTTCACAGCCATATTGGCAGCCAGGTTGAATTCCATACTCCCAGCTCCCAGGTCTTATTAATTCAGATCAAACAGGCTTTGTCCCTGGTAGACAGGCCCCAGATGCTGTCAGATCAGCAACTGATGTCATTCACAGTACGAGACTCCCTGCCTGCCTTATGAGTCTGGATGCCGAAAAGGCCTTTGATAAGGTCTCATGGCCGTTTTTATTTTTAGTCCTAGAACGGTTGGGGTTCCCTCAAATATTTATTGATAGCGTCAAGGCCCTTTATACTGGACCACAAGCATATGTCAGAGTAAACGGGGGAATTTCTAAGAGATTCACATTAGGCAGAGGCACTAGACAGGGGTGCCCCTGTCTCCCTTACTGTTTGCCTTATACATAGAACCATTGGCGGAGGCAATACGGACCAATCAGAAGGTTCATGGCATAAGTGTGGGGGGTCAACAACGGAAAATATCTCTATACGCAGACGATGTATTATTGTATGCCTCGCAACCAGAGATTTCAATTCCACAGATTTGGTCGACCTTGTCTGAATTTGGTAGACACTCAGGATACACCCTGAATAAGACTAAAACTGAGGTGCTGTCCTTCTATTACACGCCTTCTTACAGGATCACCGAGTCTCTCCCTCTGACATGGACAGTGGATAAAATTAGATTTCTAGGTGCCTGGTTAACCAGACACAACACCCACCTTTTTAAAGCCAATTATGTCCCACTGGTTAGTCAGATAAAAAAAGACCTGGATAAATGGGCCTTGGTAAGTCTCCCACTATACTCAAGAATACACACTATCACCATGAATGTCCTCCCAAGGTACTTATACTTATTTCAATGTTTACCAATCTTTATTCCCAAAAAATATTTTCAGGACTGGCAAAGGATAATCATAAAATTCATTTGGAACAACAAAAGGCCTAGAGTGAGCGCCCATATTATGAGTTTGAGTAGACTTAGAGGAGGCAGGGCCCTTCCTGATCTTGAGGATTACTACCTAGCAACGCAAATCAAAAGGGCTTTACAGTGGTCCACCCCCACTTATAGGGCAAATTGGATGGAAATGGAGAAGTCAGAGGAGGAGGATCACGGACCTCCATTGAGTGTCCGAGCCATACAGATAAAAACTGATAAGGGATATCCCCCCCCCCCATGTCAGTAAGGGACACTATAAGGGCAACGCACAGAGCCTGGCAGAAATATAAGATAAAGTCATCACTTTGGCCATTATATCGGCCCTCCAGGGACATAACCTTTGCCCCATCCCTATTGGACCACACTTTCAGAACCTGGGAAAGGAAAGGACTGATATACGCAAGGCAATACATGCTAGGGAACCAGGTGTTAGACTTGCCACCCTTAAGAAAGATTTCAATCTCCAACTCGGACCACTATCGGTACTTGCAGGTCAGAGAACATATAAACACCTATATCAGAACGGATCCCCAATATACCAGAGTAACCCCTCTGGTGGAAAGCTTTTATGCAATTTTAACTGCCCAGAAAACCTCAGGCCTCATCTCCATACTTTATAAAGCTCTTATGGGTCTGAGAGGGGATCCCCTAGATTGGGTCAAGTGCAGATGGAGAGAGGAAGGGGGTGGAGATTTACAACAAAGTAACTGGGATCACATATTTAAGCTATCTGCTAACACCACTTCATCTCCCCTCTGGCAGGAATATAGCTGGAAGGTGAAGATACGTTACTTCCTTTCTCCCCTCACATTGAGTAAGAGAGATCCGACAAGAGACTCCTCATGCTGGAGAAAGTGCGGGGAATTAAGGGCAAACTACTTACATATTTTTTGGCTGTGCCCTCGGCTTAGATCGTACTGGGGAGACATCTCTAAAGCAATGATGGATATATTGGACTTAGATGCCCCACTGGACTGTCCCTGTCTTGTACTGGGAGAGCTACCTCAAAGGTTAACGGGTGCTGACAATATATACCTTTGGTCCATCCTCCTAGTAGCAGCACATAAAAACATTACTAGACTATGGCTGCAACATACTACCCCGGTAATGGACACATGGATACATTTGGTCCAAGAAATTGCAGCCATGGAAGAAATAACTTACAGGATAAACAATAGGACAACAACATTTGCCCGGAGATGGACGAGATGGGAGATGTGGCATGAAACAGTGGTTGCCTAGAGTCTTAACCCATCCCCTGAAGTCCTATCCTACATTCTAAATAACGTAAGTAGAGTAAGATGGACTTTTACAGCTGGGCGTGGAGTATGGACCAAAAGGCTTAAAGCAGAATAAAGTATAAGAATATAGTATAAGGATGTGAATTATGTTTTGGACTCAGAAATGTTCTGGCTGGAATTAGATCTCACTTAGAGTTGTTACGGGAGAGAGAACCTTATTATACATCAAATCTGAAATATCATACTTATGTAGAATATGCCTGGCCTTGTCTAAACTAATCTGTATGAAGTGTGCCCTATGTCCGACAATAAACTTGAATTTAAAAAAAAAAAAAAAAAAATATGAAGAAAACAGCAAAACCAGACTGGAAAAAAAAAAAGATACAGGATACCATATGGTTTAAAGTAAATACTACTGGTTATACAAAGAGGACAACTAAACTATGCAGTACAATTAGAACTACAGAACATACAAGTGATACAAAATATACTAATCGTACAAATTCCCAGCAGCAACTGCGGACAAATGTGAGCAAGCAATGGGGGGGCAGGGTAAAGAATGTGCAAAAAAAATGAGACGTACCTACAAGATGGCCATAGGGGAAAAAGGGAGAAAAGCTGCATTACTGACAATTGAGAGAGGGTCAGGTGATGATGGAAGGAGGGAAACTAGAGGTAAGCCACGTAGTCTGTGCTGCTGAGGTTACCTTTGCAATATCATTGATGAGGTCCTGGTACCGGTTTTCAGGGTTTACTTTTCCCAGCTCCGTTAGTTTTTTCAGGTTCACCTGGATTTTTGCCTTCTTTTCGGCCAGAGTTAGATTGTTTTCTGCCGCTGACGTGGCTTTTCATTTTATCAGGCGTCTTGGCATCTCGAATTGCACGCCTCTGCATTGCTTTCTGATGGTCGGCTTCCTAAAGGTATGAAAAAACCCAGTTCTAGTCACAACATGGCTCAGTGCACCTGATGGACAACAGGAGCTCCGGAACACAACTCCACTCTAGGGGGCTGAGAGCATCCTTACCTCATTGGAAAACCTGACTGAAGGCCCCTCTCAGTTTTAATGAGGAACATCCATGTTCTATCCTCCAAGCTGCACTTTTAGTATGAAGAATTTTTTTCTGCATACACGTGTGCCTTATAATAAGACTACATTTGGTTGATCCTGCCGTTTTCCTCATCTCAACATCTTGTAACAGTGGTTACTGAGGTGTCAGCCTAGAGCCCCCCGTGGCTGATGTCTGCTACAGGGATCAACTGTGGAGATTCAATGTGGGGAAATGCATGTACCGTGGAGCCCACCAGGATATGCTCCAAAAGCTTTTAAAAGCCTGTACTCTTTAGCTGGTGGTCCTGTGGTAATCCTGACGCTAAATATAGGTGACATGGCATATACTTTGCCTTGGGATTACTGCAGGGCCACAGTCAAGTGGTCTGTAGTATGTGGATGTTCCTCTTTAACTACCACACCTCACCAACATGTCCAGCAAATAAGAAAAGCTACAACTTGGTTACATTTCATTACATTTTTATTCCCCACACTTAAAAATGCTAGTTTGTGAGATGACATCATTTCAAAGAGAACAGGGATACATTTTGTGAGAGAAGATGGGGGCATCACAGTTATCCATGTACAGAAGGATTTGATGTCATTTAGCAGAAAGACTGTTCACAATCATATTGGCCTTGGAAAGTGGCGCCTTTTGATATCTTGTACTAGACAAACACAGATAATGCTTTCGGGTCAAGCAGATCCCTTTTTCAGGTGCCATTATCTGTGTGGCATTAAAATGTGAACACTACAGCATCTACATACAATATCTATGTTGGGGAAAAAAAAATATTATACTAGCCAACTGGCTGGCGTCATTTATCGAAATGCACGTCACCATTGTGAGTATCCATTAAAGACTGTTCATCTTCTCTGGAGTAAAGAATACATCTTTCCTCACCACCTCTAGCGTGAATCTGCCTTGTATCCACAGACAGTTATGAGATGGAAGGAGACTTGAGACAAAAGCAGTGAATGTAGCTCAGACAATACTGAAGCAGGACAGTACCCAGATAACATGGGCAATGGCCACTTCAGTGCGAAAGGGTCATACACCACTAAGCAAAAGGTACATTTTTGGCACAAACACTGCAAAAGAAAAACAGGTTATATATTACCAAGACTCAAGATGAGGCATATCGACTGACCACCACCCCTCAGACTTCATAGATCCCAATAACAAATTGGTGTTCACAACCATTTAACCTTAGTCTGTTTTCTGTCAAAGAGGCTGTGCTTTTTTAACTTATTTTATTTTTTTTATTTTTACTGTGGCTGTAAGTATAAAGGAACCCCATCTCCACTTCTTTACTGAGCAAAGCAAGTTAAAAACTATACACTCAAGTAGAACGTCGTATTCCCCGGGCAGTCCAAGGACACATAATCTCACATACACATGGTAAGTGATGACACACATCTACAGATCGTTGTCTAGTCACGGCTGGCATCACTGCACATGCAAGTCAGCAAAGTCCCTCCACACACATCGGTAGAATAATGCACACATGTTGGCTGTGTGACGACACGTTGGTGGAGTGATGCTCAGTCAGGGCTGGGACTCAAGCTCCTCACAAGAGAAGCCCCTCGGCTAATTCACTGCAGATAATCATGGAGGCGGTGGTGCAGCACATGGAAGGGTAGTCCCCCCACCCCTTGGCACTCAGACTCACAACTTTCTGACCTGAAGGACTACACTTTTCTGAACATGGGCCATTTTAAGAACCCCCACCCCTCCCCAGTAAACCGCTTACTGCCAAAGTTTTCCGTATTTTCCATACCTGCTCACTGGTGGCTGGTGTCTCCAGGATTTCAGTCAGTGTCTCCCCATGCTGGAACCGGATCACATCCACAATCAGCCGTTTCGTACTGAGGAGGAAAACTGAGGTTATTTACTTGCAATTATAGGTTTGTTTTTGGTGCACATTTCAATTTAGAAGAGTGCTGCCTTCTCAGACCATCTACTGGTTGTGACCTATCACGTGGACTCAACCTGTAATACAAAGCCTCACCCCCAAGTTGACATCCTTAGCCCTTAATGGGAGAGGCCATAAAAAAGATGATACAGAGCTTTAGCCAGGGGTGAATGAGTGGGCTTGTATTGCTGTGGAATAACTTCCATTAGTAGAATAACAGTTTCAAATCAGATGAACAAAGTGGGTGATTTGATATGGTACCTTTTATTAGACCAACAAGAGGTTTACAGAATTAAGCTTTCAAACTAAACAGAACCAAGGACCAATACGGCAACAAACAATTCTTTTGTTTCAAATTAGTAATTTTACTCTCTTAAGACAAGGATTCATTCCACACCCACATTTTGGAAGATTCCTAGCCATGTCTGGAAGATGAGCACCAAAGCTCCTTGGGTAAAAAGGCTCTTGGGACTGACAACTCAGACTCGGCATCCCTCTAAGACTCCAAGTCAATGCAGTAGTAGTAGTAGTACATGAAGGTATGAACAGAAAGTCAGATAGCAGTCTACACACTGCAGCAAAGGGTAATGCTTCCCAACCACAGTAGCAGAGGTTGTTACGGGTTTGGGAGAATGTGCCCTATGATGATTTAATGAGAGGGGCAGACAAGTGGATAAAAGGCCAAATAGTAGTAACGCTTAATGCAGGACAGAGTCTGCTTGAAGGCAGAACAGCCCTGAGCAAATTCCACATAGCTAACAAACAACTACTTCACATTACCCCCGACAGCTTCAGTATAATGGAGGAAGAAAGTACATTTGCGTAGGAATTTGCGTAACAGTAATTCTTCAAGAGAAGCTCTTGCAGCAGGCCACACCAGTAGGAATATGTCAGCAAGCACTAGGACCACATAGAAAACTTCTAGCTAGCAGTCTACCACGAGGGACCACCCCTAGCTAGCAGTCTACCATGGGGAACCGCCGACGTCAGTCATCTGACGTCAGCTTAGGCTATATAAGAGGAAGGTCCCCCACACCTCCTCAGTTCTCCCACTGGAGAGACTGCACGGTCAGCTGATGGAGAACCAAGGAGGTTATTCCAAGCCCCAAAGGAAAGGCAGAAGAGAAGCAGGGAGGGAAAACAGGGCCTGCTGCAAGAGCTTCTCTTGAAGATCTACTGTTATGGTAAGTCCTTATGTAACTGTACTATCTTACTTCGAGCAGGCCACACTAGTAGGACTGAGTAACAAGCAGTACCAGTTATCACCAGGATAACACTACTGGGAGGAGGATAAGTCAGCAAGTCAAGAGCTCATGACAGAAAGCCCTGAAGAACTACCAGGCCGAAACTGGCTTTGCCCCTAGAGGCGATGTCCAGACTGTAATGCTTGGTGAAGGTGTGGACAGAACTCCAGGTGGCTGCTGCGCAAATGTTGGCAGCAGACACATTTCTGAAACAAGCTGTGGAGGCAGCCTTACTCCTGATGGAATGGCCTTTAACCACCCTTGGAAGGGGCTTGTTGTACTTTTGGTAGTAGAAAACAATGAAATTTGCTAACCACTTAGACAAACGCTGTTTGGAACCAGGAGCACCCTCTCTTTTGGGGGCGAATGACACAAACTGGTCAGTTTTCCTCTCAAGATTTGGTGTGGTTCGTATAATACTGCAATGTTCTGTGAACATCAAAAGTATGGAGCAATGCCTCCCCCGATTGGAATACTCAGGAAAATAAACAAGAAGGTGGATGGATTGATTTAAAAAAACTCAGATACCACCTTAGGTAAAAACTTAGGATTAGTATGTAAAGACACCTTGTCTTTGGGGGAAAAAAAACAAATAAGGCTCTTTACACATCAATTTCTTTGAGCAGAAGTAACAGCAACTAAAAATAATGCTTTCCACAACAGAAAGTGCAGCTCACAACTGGTTCAAAGAGAGGTAAATTGAGTTTCTCCAACATAAAATTGAGGTCCCATGGAAAGACCGGGTCCCGAATAGGAGGTTTCAGATGCAAAATGCCCCGTAGAAATGTACGGAACACTTCAAGCTGGGTGACAGCTTGCCCTCGATAGGTGCATGGTACTCAGAGATGGCGGAGAGGTGCGCCTTAAGGGAAGAGTACCCCAGGCCTGCATCTTAAAGGGAAAGGAGGTACTCTAACATCTGATTCATCAGGCAGGTGAAAGGATCCAAATAGCGAGCAGTGGCCCAAATGGAAAAGCGCTTCCATTTCATATCATAAGCTGCCCTGGAGGAGGGCTTCCTGACCACCACCAGGACGTCAGCGACCCTAAATGAGACCCCAAAGTGGACAATAGCTAGGTCCGCAGGAGCTACGCATGGAGATGCAGGGACTTGAGGTCTGGATGGACCAGAGTGCCCTGGTCCTGGGACAACAAGTCTGTGAACAGGGGCAGGGGCACTGGAGGTTCCACAGCTAGCTGCTGCAGCAAGGGAAACCAAATCTGGCGAAGCCAGAAAGGAGCTATGAGAATTATCTCACCCCTCTATCAGGAGCTTCAGCAGAACCCTCTGCAGGAACGGGAAAGGAGGAAGGGCACACAGAAACCTCCCCTTCCAGGAGAAGGACAATGCGTTTAGCGAGAAAACTCCAGGCCTGGGATTGAGCAAGCAGAAAAGCAGTGGTTTTGCATTGAGTGGGGACGCAAAAAGGTCCAACTCTGGATGGCCCCACCTGTCAAAGAGATCTTCGACCACCGAGGTTAGAAGCTCCCACTCGTGAGCCTGTGACCTGGAACAGCTGAGGCTGTCTGCCAAGACGTTTTGTACACCTGGAATATGAACGTCCGACAGCTCCAGATCATGTTTGATTGCCCAATATCAGACTAATCACCTCCCAACACAGGGGTTAAGATTGGGTTCCCCCTTGCTTGATGATGTAGTACATCACACACGTCCATCTTTACCAGCAGCAGGCCTGGGAGGCGATGAGTGTGGAAGGCCTGCAGGGTTTAAAGGACCGCCAGCATCTTCAGGACATTGATATGGAGACCCTGCTCTACATCTGTACAGGTACCCTGGGTCTGGTGATCGGTCAGATGAGCACCCCAGCCCAGGCCGGATGGCGTCTGATGGGAGGACCAATGAAAGGACTGAAGCTGGTTCACTTGAGGCTGGGTATGGTAGAGTGAATGAACTGGCCTAAGGGCCTTACCTGACTCCTGCAACTTAGAAATACGGTCCTGGGCATCACCCCCAAAGAGAACCATGCCCTGGAAGGGAACATCTAAAATGTTGGCCTGGACATCTGGGGCAAAACCGGAAACCCGGAGCCAAGAGTGGCGCTGGAGGCAAATCCTATTGTCAGTCCCATGCCTGGAGGCGTCGATGGCATCGTAAGACTCCCATACATGGATGCCCACATCTGAGTCTGACTTCATGAGCTGGTCGCGCTGCATCTTGGTGGAATCTTCAGACAGCATCTAGACCAGGTCCCTGGCCTCGTCCCAGATGGCATTCTGGTATTGTACCATACGGGTCAGATAGTTGATGGCCCTAATGGCCAAAGTAGCAGAGGCAGAGATCAAAGATCAGTTTGCCAATCCGGTACAGCTGTTGGGATTTCCATCTGTGGGGAGAGCACTAAGGTGCTTGTGCTTCTTAGGTTGGTCGTGGGTAGCATTAATGACCACAGAGTCCACCTTCGGATCACTCCCCGAGAAAGGCTTACCAGCCAGGGCATGATAAAGCCAATCCACCTTTTTAGGAAGAAGCAGAATGGAGGAGAGGTAAGCCCAAGCCGCTTGGGTGACGTCCACATAGGACTCAATCAAGGGTTGCACCACAAGAGGCAGGGCGTCCTTTTGACTGAGTAAAATTGTCAGGCTGCACCTTTCCGGGTCCAGTTCCTCTGTCTTCCATCCCATAATGGACTGTATGTGAAGCATAACGTCCATAAAGGACGGGTCTTCGAGAGGGGGGAGGGACTTGGGTAGTTCCTTGGGCTGGTACTCCCCTGCCACCAACTCCCTTGGGGAAGAGGAAGATCCCAAAGAAAAAGGGTCATCCTCAGAGGAGTCACTATCTGGGACCGGCGTCAAGAGGCCGGCGCTCGTCCCTCCTTGAGCTGGTGCCGGTGTCTGGATGGGCACTGGAGGACCCAGTTGTGCGGGGTACACTCGGGCCAGCCCCACCACTGTCTCTGGGAGGGGGATCAAGGAGGTGGGAGAGGAAAGGTCGGGGGCAGGCCCTGAGGGATGGGGGGTCTGCTTCTTGATCAATGACCACCACATCAAGAACAGGGTGTTACGAGGTGTGACCAGCATCCAATCCGAAAGCAGCTTCACTTCATAGCTCCGTACTTCGCTAGCTAATATAAGCAAATTTAAATAATATAAAGCTACTAAATTTGCTCACTGAAGTCGTATCGCAAGATAACAGTCCTGTACCTGATTACGATCCTAAAACTTGAAAGAATGGGTCGTACAAAAACTGCCGCAGGTGGAGACAGCGCTAAGCAAAAAGAAACGCGGTCTGGCACAGAAAAAGATGGAGGCCCACCGGCAGCAGACCTGAACCAGCCCTCCAATGCCACACTGCTGAAGGCCATCCAGTCCATTGATAAGAAGATGGAAGACTTTCCTTCTAAAATGGCTATGGTTGAAACTAAACTTCAGTTCCTGGAAGAGACTGCAAAGGAAGCTAACAGAGCGGTGGATAAAAGCATGGTGACCACAGAAGGCCTCGGCAAAGAAAATCTGTTGCTCAGAAGCAGACTAGAAAATCTTGAGAATGGGGTACAGGTGTCCCATGGTGCAGATCCTGGGTCTCCCACAAGCAGTGGGGGGAGAAGATATGGGCCATTTTCTCGCACAATGGCTCCCAGACTACCTACAGACGTATTTCCTGATCTCTGTGCAGAGGGCATACAGAGTCAACTCCTGAGGGGCACGTCTGCATACGGATCCTACGCATCAACAGGCAACAGCAGTTCTTGTGATTTTGAGGACTTTACAAGAAAGGGACATGGTACTCCAAGCAGCAAGAAAATGGGTCCCATCACAAAGGCAGGGCTCCACTATTCACACCTTTCCCAACCTGAGTTTTGACACATGGCAACGGAGAAAATGGTTCGACGGGATCCAGTTGCAGCTCCAACAACTGGGGTTCCATCACGTCCTGATTATGCCTGCGAACCTGAAGATCATATATGGAAATAAGACCTACCATTTTTTTGATCCAGTGGATGCAGGGAAACTGCCCAAAAAAATTTGAAGCAGACTGTACTGCTTGAGAGACGGACTCTGGTTCGGAGGTAGAAGAAGAGACCTGAGGACTTATGAATCTGTAGAGGGAAAAGAAGGCTGCAGTAAGCGCATTTGACAGCCTGGTTAGTTAATTCTGTTTTCCCTCCTCGAACACCTAGACATTGATTTAAGCTAAGGACACTAAATCGTAGACCCTAATGTTGTTTATATTATTTTTATTTTTATTAAAAAGGGTGTTTTTGATTTAATGTCAGGGTTCAGGGAAAAGTGAAACTGTGTGTCTTGCATGGCACAGTTTTTAAATGACCTTGTGGTTCTCTCTAACTTGGGCTCTATACAAGACGATAAGTCAAACAGTTCTTACTTATGAGGTTAAAGACACAGTTGTTTTTGGAATGTTTTGTATGACAGTAGCTTCGAAGTGCCTAAATTCGGGGTGCAGGAATTTAAGATGCCAATGTTAAAACTAGCTTTCAGAGGTTTAGAAGTTGGGAGTAAGCTCAATGCAATTTACTTGTTACTCCTACTAAGGATGTTGGGGATACGTCACCTATTAAAGGGGTGTTTATCTGTTATTTTTTCAAGATCTTATGGGGTAATCCCCACTCATGGCAGCAATAGCCTTTGATAAACTTCATGGGAAGTAATTATGTGTCGATAACCCTCCTATGATGTAACAGTAGAGGTGTGCCAATGATACTGTAATGCCATTATTCTGATTGTAATTTTTATTTTGACGCACTGTCCTTCAGGCTATACTTATATTTGATTGAAATATAAACTCAATAAATATAAGTGAGGAGCCAGCGACTGGTAATCCAGCGTAGGGTCATCTGGTATTGGCAAGGGATCCGGTGACTAGTTAGAAGGAGTCGACTGCAATGAAGGTCACGGCTGAGGAGACGCTGGCGTCGGGCCTGCAGACTGGGGCATCAGCAGCAGAGGCGGCGGCCCAATAGATGACGGCCTAGAAGGCCCTGGTGAAGGGCCAGATGACACAGACCCAACAATAGAGGCGGGTGCCGGAGATACCCTGGGCAGAGGCAATGCTGGGAAGGAGGAAACTGAGGTCGTCTGCCAGAACTGGCGTCGGTCCTGGAATTGGGAGGCGACGAAGGCAGAGCTGTGGCCGGGGGAAGACAGGCACAAGGCCGCCTCCTGAGAGACTGAGACCGGCCAAGCCACCTGGCTGAAAGCCCATAGAATTCAAGGGCCTGAGCATCAAGGGCTGGGAAGTAGGAGACAGAGTGCCCCGAAGAGCTCCTGGCCTGCAGCTTTTTTCCATAGCAAGCAACTTCTGCTTAAGAAGGTGGCTCTCCAGCATTTTTAATCAACGTCTCTTGAGTGGCCTGGTTGAATTTCTGGCAGTGCTGGCAGGCTTCGGTGTTGTGGCTGGGGCTTAGGCAGATCAGGCACGAAGAGTGACCGTCCTTCTCAGGGATCTGTTTGCCACAGGCACACTTCATGGAGCACTCGGAAGATGAAGCAGGTGGAGAAGACATAAACCCATCGAAGGGAACACTGAAAATTTGATGTTTAACACTGAAGAAAAAATGAAAATAAAAAGGGCATGAAATCACAGGAATGGCGGTCAACTGTAGCTGTGACGTTCACCGAGGTCCGGCGTTATGGGTGCGCAAGCGGAAAAAGAACCGATGTGGTGTGAGGACTGCCCTCTACACATAACCTACGCTGGCGTCAGATGACTGACATCAGCGGGAATGGTCCCCCATGGTAGACTGCTAGCTAAAAGTTTTCAGTGTGGCCCTAGTGCCTGGCGGCATAGTCCTACCGGTGTGGCCTGCTGCAAGAGCCTTCCTCAAACTAAGATCTAAATGATGCCAGAACATCTCACCTCTGGAGTCAAGAGGCCTAGCAAAAACCAGAAGAAAGTGACAGTCTGACTCAGAACGCAGAAAGTGCCTTGGGCAAAAATGTAGTATGAATTAAAACTTTGCTGTTTTGTATGACGAGGGGGTCGGGGCATTGGTGGAGGACACAAACCTGCGTAACTAGTATAGCCAGTATACTACATTAGTTATGCTACTTAGTCTGTATGGTCATGACATGTTTTAATCAATTTGTTTGCGTTGGGGGCACGGTCTAGCAGTTAAAACAGATTAACAAAAAACACTCCAAGTATAACAACTACCCTGAGCAGTGCAACTAGCGTAACGTACCTGTATGCTATGCTGTGCTAGTTTCACTGGCTTGTAGTTCTCCACTATCCCTGACGTTAAGTAGGTAAAAAAATGTATATTCTTTATTTATTCAATCATGAAGTCCCATTGATAAGGAAGTACCTATTAGAGGTGACCATATTAAATTGCAGTGATGGCTACAACGTTTAAGCAATAAGGCACAACAGGGTGTGGGTTATTGAGGATTTACCACGCTCTGTGTGGCACGCACCATCCGAGCGACAACCACACAAAAAGAGGATAAATCACAAAATAACTCACACCCTGGAGTGCCTTATTGCGATTATACAATGGACCCACGTGTAAAATAAATTTAAAATGTGTTTTATGTTTTTTATAAATGCCATTCCTCAGTCGTGGGTTATGCAGGATTTACCCACGGTCATGTGACATGTTTTGACCAATGAAGTTACAGGATTTTCACACACCATTGTATAATGAGAGTTAGATGTGATTTGTATATGTTAACAATGTAGTGAGACACTGTGATATATTGGTGGAATGAGAAAGAAAAAGACCACTGGACCAAGCCCATCAAGGCTTCTCACCTCATACTGCCTTATCACCAAAAAGGTTACTCACTTGTAACAGTTGTTCTAGGAGTGCTATACAGTTCACATTAACACGCTGGCAGTTACACATGAACAGACTTTCTGTTGGATGTATTTTAGCTAAGCTCCTCCAACCACCCAGGGTGGTATAGCTCCCCACTCCACCCTGTGATGCCAGATCACTGCACGCTGGAAGCAGGGATCATGTGCCACTTGCCAGAGGAGGCCTGGTTGGTTGTGTGGATGTGAACCGTATACCACTCTTACAAAGGTTACAGGTGAGTAACCTATCTTTCTAGGGGCATAGCTAGAGTTCACTATATACACTCCAGCAGACTCCTAGCAGGTCTCCAGGAAAAGGAGGCAAAGCACACACCCCTTCTTGATGAAAAGAGACTGGGGAACTGAGGTCCTAAAAGCAACATCCTAACAGTCGATGCTGTATTGGGAAATAAAGGCTGTGTGCTGTCCTCCAGGTAGCATCCCTGCAGATTTCCTGAATAAAAATGTCCCTGGATGCAGCCAACAAGGCACCAGTATGTCTAGTGGATGAGCCCTAAGCAATACAGAAGGCTCCCTACTAGTCAATCTATAGTAAAGATCGATGCAGGATGTGATCCACCTGCCTATCATCAACTTTGCTGCCACTCTGCCTGGTGCAGCTTCAATTTATGCCATAAACAGCTGGCGAGCCTCACCCTGAACTTCAGCCATGTGCTCCCCGTAATTAGGCAGTGCCCTCCACAGGTCCAGGATATGGGGTCTGTGATCAGCATCCGAAGAAGGGTTTGTGAAATATACCAGGAGGTTTGACTGGATGGGCCTTGTGGTCCTTATCTGCCGTCAACTTCTATGATTCTGTGTTAATCACCTGGTTAAGGTGAAACTCTGATACAAACTTCAGGTGGGGGAGGACAACCTTGTCCTTGTGAAGGACCAGGTAAGGAGACTCAACTGAGAGCACCCGTAGCTCACTGATCCTTCTGGCTGAAATGATGGCCACCAAGAAGGTCATCTTCCATGACAGGTGGGACATTCCATACCTGTGCACAGGCTCAGATGGCTTGCCAAGGAGTACAGCCATCACCAGCAGTAAGTCCTATAGTGGTGGTGGTTCACACACACTAAAGGGGATAGATAGTAGAAGCCCTAAAAAAAGTACCCGCCCACCTTCTCCTGGGCCACTAAGCAGAGATGGCTGCCATGTACACCTTAAGGGTTGTCATTTGCAGGCCCAAGTTAGAGGGACCAGAGGTAGTCCAAGACGATTGCCACAGGGCAGGCATATGGATCAAGCTCCTTGCCTTGGCACCAGATGGAGAACCTCTTCCACTTAAATGGATGACATCTGCAAATCGATTCTTTTCAGGAGGCCTCCACAACATGAAGCACTTCTTCCAACAGACTCAAGGCCTGGAACTCTAGCTGCTCAACCAGGCTGAGAAGTGCAGGAATTTCAGGTCTGCTGCGGAGGCCGAGGAGATCTAGGTACCAGGACCATCTGGAGCTATCAGGATCATCCACACTTGTCCTTCAGTGCCTTGACCACCACCTAGTATATCAAGCAAGCAAGGTTTTATTTTTTTAAAGTGTCCTTTCCCTGAGGCTCAGGGCGCTGTACAAAAGACAAGTAGATGAGGTAATTGGTAGTGCTAACTTAAAACTTAATGATGGCTTCAGGAATGAAACAGTGTGCTAAGTCCCAAAGGCTTCTCCAAAAAGGTGCGTCTTCAGACCCCGTGTGAAGGCTTCCACCGAGGGGGCCTCCCTCAGAGACCTGTGGAGTGAGTTCCACAGGACTGGTGCTGCCACTTCAAAGGCACAATCTCCATATGTTTTTAAATGGGCCCTGGGAATCACTAGGAGGCCCTACTCGGCAGAATGAAGGGAAAGCACGGGGTGGGTAGGAGTCACAAGGTTACGCAAATAGCCTGGACCCGAGCTGTAAAGGGCCTTATAGGCGAGTAAACCCACCCTGAATGAGATCTGCCACCTAACCGGCAGCCAGTGTAGACCACGCAGAACCAGGGTCACATGATAGGACCTTGGAAGACTAGTTAGCAACCTGGCTGCAGCTGCAAGTGGCGCAGGACCCCTCCACTGACCCCGCGATAACAAGTGTCGAAGAAGTCGAGTCTAGACATCATGAAAGTATGCATTAGCGATGGCAGGTCGTCTGTAGGGATTAAAGTTTTAATCCAGGTGATATTCCCAAAATGGTAGCACACAATCTGGACAACGGACAACACCTGAGCCGCCAGTGTCAATCCACCATTTTGGATCAAACCCAGATTTATCACCCTTGTGGACACTTAAAAGGGGAATAAAGAGGATAGGAGGGAAGAAATAAACAAGGCCTGTAGTCCAGAGCCTCACGGAAGGCATCCCCTAACAGTGTCCCAGACCGGGGGGCACAAAACAGCCTCAATTTGGCACTCTCCCAGAAAGCAAACAGATCCATCCAAGGCATTTCTCACAGGAGGAACAGATGGTTCACCACCTCCTGATTTAGGAAACATTCATGCAACATCTCTATCTGGCTGAGCATCTGCCAGCTAAAGTACAGTTACGTAGGACCTTACCATAATAGTAGATCTTCGAGAGACGTTCCTTCAGTAGGTCATTACATATAGGACTGTTGCCACCTGGCGTTGGGCCACACAGCAGACCTTTCTAGCAATCCCTGATGGGGGACCGCCCACCCCACGTCACATGACCAACGTCAGCGTGGCTGTATACAGTGGGTGGTCCCCACGGCCGCCCTCCAGTTCTCCCGCCGGAGCCTGGAAGAGGCCTGACAGCAGAAGTAAACAGGATTTGGAGTCCCTGTGAATGAAATGAAAAAAGGGGGAAGGAGGGAGAGAAAATTATGACCTACTGATGGAACCTCTCTCAAAGATCTACTGTTATGGTAAATTCCTACGTAACTGTACTATCTTACTTCAAGAGGGTTCCTTCAGTAGGTCATTACATATAGGGACAGAGTCCCAAGCAGTCCCTCCAAAGAGAGAGCAAGAGAAGCAAGGGAGGAGGAGAAAGTAAACTCCAGCAAAACTGGGAACAACAATGTACCCAGTCTAGGACAGAAGGCCCTGCAAGACAGCTAGGCTGACACCTGCCCTCCGCCTAGAAGCAATGTCCAGACTGTAGTGTTTAGTAAAGGTATGGACAGAACTCCAAGTGGCTACGATGTAGATATCGACGGTAGAGATGTTCCGCAAAAAGGTGGCGGAAGCAGCCATGCCCCTATTAGAATGACCTCTTATGGGACCTGGCAAAGGCTTGTCGTACTTTTGGTAACAGTACCAAATACAGTCGTCTAACCAGTTGGAAAGGCATTGCTTAGAAACCCGCAGATCTGGGGGCAAAGGAGACAAAAAGCTGATCACAGTTATGGATATCTTTTGTTCGGTGTGTGTAGCACCGAAGGATCCGATGGACGTCCATGGTGTGCAGGAGTGCCTCACCTCTGTTCGTAGGGGACAGAAAGTAAACTGGAAGCTCCACTGATTGGTTCAGTGTGGCTTCTGACATCACCATGGGTAAAAACTTAGGATTTGTCCTGAGGACGGCTCGATCCTTGTGGAAAATAAGATAAGGCTCTTTACAAACTAGAGTCTGAAGCTCTGAAATCCTTCGAGCTGAAGCAATGGCAACTAGAAATAACGTCTTCCAGGAAAGGAAGCGTAAATCACAGCTCATCGCTTGTTCAAATGGGGGGAGAGTAAGTTTCTCCAACACAAAGTTCAAATCCCAAGGTGAAGTAGGGCTGCGGATGGGGGGGTTTCAGATGGGGAATCTTTTTCAGAAAGGTTTTACAGACCTCCAGCTGAGCCAGGGTTTACCATCCACCAGCTCATGGTACACCGAAATTGCCGAAAGGTGGACCTTCAAGGAAGAATACGACAGACCCGAGTCTGACAGATGAAGGAGGTATTCCATGACTTGTGGGGCAGAACAAAAAAAGGGGTTCCAATTCTTGGAAGTCACCCAGATGGAAAAACGTTTCCACTTCATGGCATAAGTGGAACGAGTACAGGGTTTTCTAGCTTCCATAAGTACCTGAGCGACTTCAGAGGAGACTCCAAAGCGAGAAATCGCTATGTCTGCAGGAGCCACGCATGAAGATGCAGTGTCCTGAGCCACAGATGGACAAAGCGACTTTGATCCTGAGTAAAGAGGTCATGAGTCACTGGATGTGGAATCGGTGGTTCCCTCGTTACTGTTGTAGCAGCGAGAACCACATTGGTCTCAGTCAGAGAGGGGCTATGAGGATCATCCTCGCCTTCTATGCCTGAAGTTTGAGGAGGACCCTTTGGAGAATGGGAAACCGAGGCAAGGCGTACAAAGATTTCCCTGTCCAGGAGATAGAGAGCGAGTCGTGCCAGAAAGCACCATGCCCTGGAACAAGCAGGTTACTCACCTGTAACAGTAGTTCTAGGAGTGGTACATGTTGTTCTTCCACGCTTTGTGGCATGTCCCCTTCCCTTTAAGATCAGCCGGAGGTCTTCAAGCTAGCTCCTCCAACCCACCCGGGTGGTATATACCTTGGCTCCGCCCCATGACTCCAGATCTTAGCTCGCTGGAAGCCAGGTTGTGTGCGTCCGCAGCCGGAGAGGTCGGGTGGGTCCGTGTGGATGAACAACATATACCACTCCTAGAACTACTGTTACAGGTGAGTAACCTATAACCTGTTTTTCTAGCATCATGGATATGTTGCTCATCCACACTGTTCGGCAGACTCCTAGCAGTTCTCTGGGAGAAGGGAGGCAAGGCGCTCACCCCCTACTCAGTGAACAGAGATTGGAGAACTGAGGTCCCAAAACCAGCATCCCAGCGTGACTCATGGTTGATGTGCTAGTGGGTAATGAAGGTGTTTGCTGACTTCCAGGTGGCAGCCTGACAGATTTCCTGGATAGGGATGTCCCTGAAAGCAGCCACCGATGCAGTAGTATGGTGGGTAGAATGAGCTCTTATCCCGCTGGAAGGCTCCTTGACTGCCAACTTGTAGCACAGACCTACGCATGATGTAATCCATCATGCTATGGTCCGTTTGGCTGCAGGTCTGCCAGAAGCAGCTTTAGCGTAGGTGACAAACAGCTGGCGAACCTCTCCGCAAACTTCCGCCAACCTCTCCTTATAACAGGAGAGAGCACGTCTCGGGTCCAAAGTATGGAGCCTGTACTCGGCCTCTGAGGTATAATTAGGGTAGTATACTGGCAGAGCCAACACCTGGTTAAGGTGAAACTCTGACACCACCTTTGGAAGGAATTTCGGGTGGGAGCGCAGGACAACTTTGTCCCTGTGGAAGACCAGATAAGGGGAGTCCACCAATAGCACCTGGAGCTCCCCTGTCCTTCTGGCAGACGTGACAGCCAATAGGAAGGTCATCTTCCACAAGTGTGACAGCTCACACTTGTGCATTGGTTTGAATGGCTTGCCCATGAGCTTTGCCAGTACCAGCAGTAGATCCCATGGAGGTGGAGGTTCACGCACCGGAGGAGATATGTGATCCAGGCTTTTGAAAAAGTACCCGACCACTGTCTCCTGCGTCAATGTCGGCTGACCGGCCAGCACCCGGTAAGCAGAAATGGCTGCCAGGTGCACCCTAAGGTCAATGACCGTAGACCCCCTTTGGAGAGAGACCAAAGGTAGTCCAGAATGTTAGCCACTGAACAGGACAAAGGGTCCACCATTGGAAAACCTTTTCCGCTTAAAGGTGTAACATTTCCTGGTCGATTCCTTTCAGGATGCCACCACCATGGTGTAGACATCTTCGGAAAGACCCAAAGCTTGGAACTCTAGCCACTCAGGTATCAGGCTGTGAGGCTCAGGGATTGAAGGTCCAGATGGAATATCTTCCACTGATTGAGTGATATCAGGTCCGGGCGTGCTGGAAGCCACTCCGGGGGCCTGCAGCTGAGGCTGAGGAGATCTGGATACCAGAACTGGCATGGCCAGTCTGGGGCCACCAGGATCACCTTCGCCTTGTCCCTCCTCACCTTGAGGATCAAGGGAAATTGAGGGAAGGTGCAGAGGAGGCCTGGGGTCCACGGCCTCAAGAAAGCATCCCCCTGCAGCGAGCCCTGCTGAAGGGGGCAGGCATGAAACAGCCTCAGCTTGGTGTTTTCCATGGAGGCAAACAGGTCCACCATCGGTTTGCCCCAGTGGGAGAACAGGCTGTAAGCTACCTCTGGATGGAGAGACCACACGTGGGATGTCACGCCAAAGTGGCTGAGAGCACATGCCAGATGGTTTGAGGCTCCTGCCACATGGATGGCTAGGAGATCTGCCTCCAATCGGCTCATGAGGGTCCAGATGCGGAGTGCCTCCTTGCACAGCAGACGGGAGTGCGTGCCGCCCTGTTTGTTGAGGTAGTACATGGTCATGGTATTGTCTGTCTGGACTTGAACCACTTGACCCGGAGCTGAGGAGCGAAAGCTGACAGTGCCAGTCTGACTGCTCTGAGCTCTAACAGGTTGATGTGACATCGGGACTCCTCATGTCCTCTACGTGGGCTCCCCAGCCCATGAGAGAGGCATCGGTCGTGAGGATGACCGTCTGCTCGGAGCGGACAAACGGGATCCCTTCCTACAACCGGTCTGGGGCGGTCCACCATAGGAGAGCGTCCCTCATCTTCTGGGTTACAGTGATCAGCTAGTCGAAATGACCGTGGCGCTGAGTCCACTGGGTGGCCAGCTCCCATTGGAGGGGGCACATGGGCAACCGGGTCCAATGGACCACTGAGGTGCACGCCGCCATGTAACCCAGAAGGCACAGAAAGTCCCGGGCAGGATGCAATTGCCAAACCAGAAATGATTGGGCAAAGGAGGAAAGAACCTCCGCCCTGTCCTCTTGGAGCCGAGCTCTGCCCCGATAAAGCCCATCACCTAAGAAGGCTTGAGTTCAGACATGGCCTCATTGATCAGGAGGCCGAGTTGGCAGCGGGTCTTGAGGGCCAGGTCCCTGGACCTCTCCACCTCCTGTAGGGTGGAACCTGCTAGGAGCCAGTCGTCGAGGTAAGGATAAATCCTGACCCCCCGACGCCTAAGATGGCCCGAGACCACTGCAGTGCATTTGGTGAAGACCCGTGGGGCTGATGGCAGGCCGAACGGCATGGCTCGGAACTCATACAGGGTCCCTTCGACCCTGAAGTGGAGGAACCGCTGATGGGACAGACGGATTGGGACGTGAAAGAATGCGTCCTGCAGATCCAGTCAACAGAACCACATGTTTCGCCCCAAGGATGGTATGATCTGGGACAGAGTAACCGTCCGAAAGGTGCGTGACCTGAGATATTGATTCAGGTCGTGCAGATCTAGAATGGGGTGCCAGCCCCCCCCCCCCCCGGTCCAACTGGGCACCAGTAAATACCGGGAGACAAAGCCTGGGTCTGCTGGAGGATCCGCCACTGGAGCTACTGCCTCCTTGAGGAGGAGCTGAGCGATGTCATCTCGGATAGCCGGCTGAGTCTGAGCGCATACTCTTTCCTCCCGAGGGGCGTAGGCTTGGTTTGGAGGGTACTACTCGAATTCCAGAGGCAGTCCCTGATTGACCACTTCGAGAACCCACCTGTCTGAAGTGACAACGGACCAGGTGAAAAGGAAGTGGGGGAGCCGGCCCCCCACGGGAGGACCCAGAGCTGAGGTGACGGGAGAGGAGTTGACAGCCCCCACCCCGTTACTAAGTAGGCTTGGAGGAGGAGGCTCCAGGACCTGAACCTCGGCCTCCCTTACGGGCCTAGGGGGGCCTGGGCCAAGGGCATCAAGCTTGAGCCTCCTGCTGTTGTTGGTGCTGCTATCCACCTTGAAAGGAGGACTGCTGAGTCGCAGGGGAAGAATGCCGAAAAGGCTTCTTCTTTTTCTTCTGTTGGTTCTTGCCCAAAGAACCCTTGGCAGAAGTAGTGTCCAAGGTGGCACTGGACTGCTCAATGCACTGAAGGTGACCAGCCACTCCTAGGTCGAACAGGTCGGTCCCTAGGGAGGGCAAGTCAGTTAGTTTGTGCTGGGTATCTGCCGGGAAGGAGGAGAGCCTCAGCCAAGCCCTGCGATGAGAGGCAACTGCGGCAGCCATCGAGCGGGCACAAGAATCACCAATGTCCAGGGCCGTCTGAAGCTGCTGTTTGGCAACATCTCGGCCCTGATCCCGGACCTGCTTGACCATGGTCTGCATGTCCGCAGGTAGATGTGGGAGGACTTCATCCAGCGACCCTAGGAGGGCGCGAGAGAAGTGTGCCATGATGATGGCCGAACTTGCCTAACGAAGGCCCAAGGAGGAAGCCGCATAGACCTTCCTGGCTGAATGGTACAAAAGCTTGGACTCTTTATCAGGAGGTCGGTCAGTGTCGGCAGAACTGCCAGTATGCCTGAACACAGAGGCGGCCACCAGGCTCTCCACCGAAGGGTGCTCTGTGAACTCCGCAAGGGACCCCATGGGCACCACATACTTGCGCGGCCATGCGGGAAGATGGAGCTGGACAACAGGCAGTGCTTAAAACAGGAGTTGTTTGTGGTCTGTGTCTGCTGAGACACAGAGACAGAGAAAGCAGCCAGAGATTCCTTAAACCAAGGAGGTTATTTTCTAGACTACACTGAACTGAATTATTACTTTCTGGACCTGTGTAAGTAACTAGTATTGATTCTGTTCTTGGGGTTGACTTGTCTTAATTTTAACTTTAATTTGCCAGGGAGGAACTGTAGCTGGGAGATATTTGCAGTCATTTGTGACTAGACCTGGTACTTAACCTCTGTGAAATAGGTGTCTGAATTGAAGGAAGGCACTCCCTGGGGTGGAGGGCCAGAGTTGTAGTTGATTGTTTCTGGATGACATAGGTTTACAATACTTCATTGGCAAGCATTTAAACTAGCCAAGGGGGGAGGCACTGAAAAGGAGAAGGGAAATCCTAGTCCCCCCACAAAAGTCAGGGTAGTTAGTGAGGTAAACACCAAGACAGAGCAGTCGATAGGGCAGGGGTAAATGGAGAAAAAGACAAAAGTAAGGACAGGGATGGGGACAAAAATAAATCAAACCAGAAAAAAATGTAGGATAATGAGTACCAATGCCCGTAGTCTAGATTAAAAAGCTCCCCGAAATGGTGGCCTTGATGGAAGAGGGATGCCTGGATATTGTGGCAGTCACAGAAACATGGTACACAGAGAACCATGACTGGAATGTCAACATTCCAGGGTATACAATCTACAGGAGGGACAGGGAGGGAAGGAGTGGAGGAGGAGGAGGAGTAGCCCTCTATGTAAGGGAAGGGATCAAAGCAAGAGAACTAAATGGTAAACAGGGAGGAGAGGAGGCACTGTGGGTCACCCTGGAGACTGGAAATGGCTCCACAGTCCGCACAGGGGTTGTATACAGACCCCCGTCTCAGGGGGAGGAAATGATAGAAGGCATACTTGGGATAGCAGAGAAAGGGGAGATATTGCTGATGGGGGACCTGAATATGCCATATGTTAACTGGAGCACCTTTGCTGCAGCCACATCCAACAGCAGGGTCATTCTTGATGCCCTACAGGGGGCATGCCTCAGACAGCTAGTTTTGGAACCCACTCGGGAGGCAGCAATCTTAGACCTGGTACTCTCAAATGGGGGAAGAAGAGAGGATCTCTGATCTTGAAGTGGGTAGCCATCTGGGAACAAGCGACCATCAAACAGTGTGGTTCACGATGAACTTAGCTGTAGAGTCAAGCCACACAAAAATGAAGGTACTGGACTTCAGGAGGGCTGATTTTGTCAAAATGGGAGAGTGCCTCAGAAAAGCACTAGCAAACAGGCTGGGGTGAAGCAACAATGGGGAAACATCAAAACTGCCATCACAGAGGCAACAAGCCTTTGTGTGAAGCAAATAAAAAAATCAAAATGAAAGAAAAAAACATTATGGTTCTCAAAAGAAGTGGCAGGGAAGGTAAGGGAGAAAAAGATAGCATTCAGGAAGTATAAGGAAACACAGAAGGAGCAGGACAGAACCGTACCAGTTAAAGCAGAAGGAAGTGGGGAAGGCAGTCAGAATAGCAAAGGCCCAAACTGAGGAAAAGATAGCCAACTCTGTTAAGAAGGGGGATAAAACCTTTTATAGGTACATTAGGGAGCAAAGAAAGACAAAGGCAGGGATACTGAGGCTGTATAAAGAGGAAGGTAGTTGGGCAGAGAGCAACAGTGAAAAAGCGGGGATACCGAATGAATATTTCTGCTCAGTATTCACAATGGAAAAGCAGGGGAGAGACCTAATCCAGTCAATATAAGCACTCTGGATTGGTGGGTTGATATTAGTCCTTTCACAGAAGAAAGGGTTTTGAAAGAACTCTTGAAACTGAAGGTGGATAAAGCAATGGGGCCTGATGGGATTCACCCCAGAATTCTAAAAGAACTAAGGGAAGAACTAGTAACACCACTGACTCCCCTTTTTAATAAATCATGAGAGGATGGTGTGGTACCTGAGGACTGGAGAAGGGTGGATGTAATTCTCCTTCACAAAAGTGGGAGCAAGATAGAGGCAGGAAACTACAGACCTGTCAGTTTGACCTCGGTGGTAGGGAAAATGATGGAATCACTTCTGAAGGAAAGAACTGTTGAGTACCTAGAGGCCAGTGGGGCACAGGACCCAAGGCAGCATGGATTCACAGCAGGAAGGTCATGTCAGACAAATCTAATTGATTTCTTTGACTGGGTGACCAAAGTAGTAGACCAGGGAGGGGCTGTGGACATGGCCTACCTAGACTTTAGCAAGGCATTTGACACAGTCCCTCCCAAAAGATTAATAAACAAATTAGCCAGCCTGGGAGTGGGTCCCAGGGTGGTAGCCTGGGTAAAACACTGGCTGGACAACAGGACACAGTGGGTAATAGTAAATGGAGTCCATAGTGAAGACAGAAGGGTTACTGGTGGGGTACCATAGGATTCAGTACTGGGGCCGGTCCTTTTTAATGTCTTTATAAGTGACACTGCGGAGGGACTGGAGGGGAAGGTATGTCTCTTTGCAGACGGCACAAAGATCTGCAACAGGGTTGATGCGCAAGGTGGGGTGTAAAAGATGAAAAAGGACTTGGCAAGGTTGGAGGAATTGTCAAATATATGGCAGCTTAGATTCAATGCAAAGAATTGCAAAGTAATGCACCTGGGAAACAAAAACCCAGGGCAAGAGTACACAATGGGGGGTGAGATACTGATAACAAAAATAGAAGGGGACCTGGGGGTAGTCATATCAGACGACCTAAAGGTGGGCAAGCAATATGAGAAGGCAGTAAGGCGGGCTGGGGGATACTGGGATGCATAGGGAGAGGCATCACCAGTAGAAAACAGGAAGTTGTTGGCCCTCTGTGCAGAGAGTTGGTAAGACCACATCTGGAGTACTGTGTACAGTTCTGGAGACCCCATCTCCGCAAAGACATAGACAGGGTGGAAGCTAACATACTAACATACTAAAATGCCAGCAGAATAGGCCTAATGGTCTTTCGTGTCTGCTCGTTTGGTCAGCCCCAACCCTGGGTGCTGACCTTGCTGTCCCCCTCGCCTTCTCTGGCTTCTCCCTTCCCAGTTCCGGATATTCTTGCTGCATTGAATTTTGCTTCCTGAACCCTTCCCCTGTACCTGTCCCACCCCCTCTTGAACCCCATCACTGTCTCTGCCTCCACCAGCCCCCAGGTAGTGCATTCCATGGCTCTACCACCCTCTCAGTGAAGTAGCACCTCCTCCTTTCTCCCCTGAATCTTCCCCCCTCCAGCTTCCACCCATGCCCTCTAGTGGCCCCCTCCTCCTTCCTTCGAAGCACCCTCACTGTTCCTCCCCTATTTACCCTCTTCATGTACCTGAAGACCCCTATTATGTCCCCCGGTCCCTTCTCTCTTCCAAAGTGTACATATTTAGCTCTTTGAGCTCTCCTCATAGGTCCTGTCCCCCAAGCCCCAAATCATTTTGGTTGCCCTCCTCTGGACCCTCTCCAGGAGGTTAATGTCCCTCTTTAAGTGCGGCCTCCAAAACTGCACGCAGTACTCCAGGTGCGGCCTCACCAAGCAGTTATACAGAGGGAGTATCACTTCCCTCCTTCTGGAGGTGATCCCCTAGCGATGCATCCCAGCATCCTGTTGGCCTTGGCTGCTGCCCTCCTACAAGTCTCAGAGTTGTTCATCTTGACATCCACCACCACCCCAGGTCCCTCTCAGCCATTGAGACTTGTAGTATCCCCCAGGGTTGTACACTTGGCCTGGGTCTCTGGCCCCAGGTGGAGTACCTTGCATTTCCTGCATTAAACCTCAGCTTCCACTTTCTAGACCATCTTCCAGAGCCTCCAGGTCCCCTGCAGGGCCACCCTCCTCCTCCCCATCCACCACCGCCCCCAGTTTCGAGTCATCTGCAAAGAGACTCATCTCACCCTGATTCCTGTCCTTATGTCAGATACTGAGATGCTGAACAGAAGGGGCCCAAGGACTGATCCCTGTGGGACCCCACTATGACCCTCCTTGGGAAGAGACTATCCCATCAACTACGACCCTCTGGGTCCGGTCCTGGAGCCAATTGCCTATCCATCGGATCATCTGGTTTCCCACCCCACTGTCCAGAGGAGGAACCAAAATGGTGCAGGGTCTGCACAGAAGACATATGAAGAAAGACTAAAGGAGCTTAAGATGTATAGCCTCGAGGAAAGGAGGGAGAGGGGGGACATGATAGAAACTTTCAAATACCTCAAGGGAATCAACAAAGTCCAACAGGGTAGCATTTTTCAAAAAAAGAGATGTGCAAGAACAAGGCAGCATAATTTGAAGACAGAGGGGGGACGGCTCAGAGGTAATGTGAGGAAGTATTTCTTCACAGAGAGGGTTGTAGATGCATGGAACAGCCTTCCTGAGGAGGTCGTAGAGTCAAAAACAGAGGGGGAATTCAAGAATTCATGGGACAGACATAAGGCAATTCTAGCGGGGTAGGAGGAAGTAGGCTGTTGGTTAACTAGAATCTGCAGCTTATCCATTAGGTGGGGAAATAGGCAGACTAGGTGGGCCAAGCGGTCCTTATCTGCCGTCCAAATTCTATGTTTCTGTGCTAAGTTCCTGGGGGCCGGGTTGAAGCAAGAGCCCGGCCACAGGAATGGCCTCCTTCGGGGAATCCCCTCTCTTAAGGCTGTCCATAAGAGGGTACTCCACCTTTTTCTGGATTGGCTCCAGGGGCATCCCTGTGGACTCAGAGATGAGGCAAAGAATACCCTGAAAAGATGAATGACCTTCCTGTGTCTCTAAGCCAATGGTTGATTCATCTTCACCTGGATGAGAAAGCAAGCCGGGTCCAAATCCGAGGAATACGGATACAACAGCCGACCACTGAGGTCACTTTTGACTCGCCGAACAAGCCCGGTGTCCGGTCTTATCTTCCTTGGAAGAAGTCCCTCCCACAGTCTGCTTGGGCAGTGGTTCCATCACAAATCGGTGGATATTCCATTTTGGGCCGAATTGGAGGTTTTACCGGCTCCGCGGGCTGGGGAACCAACTTAATTGGCTCTGAAGGAGTCGGCTTCAGCCTAGGAGGTGAACACCAGGTAATGGCCGGTGTGTAAGCCGGAGTCGGCTTGTGCCTGGTCAACATCAGCTGTTGCTACATGAGGTCCTCGTAGCGCCAGAGTTTATGCTGGAGCCTCTCCTCATCCAAGGAGTACGAGGACGAACGATGGCGTTGTCTCTTTTTAGAACGTTTATGGCTCTTCTCTGCCTTTCAGTCGAGGGGAGTCCGAGACCTCGATCGAGATTGGACAGGCCGACTTGGTCACTCGGGAGACACCGGCGGGATCGGTGATGTCCCGGGCTCAGGGACCACTTCTTCGATAAGAGTCCCAGCAGGCTGGGTCTCATCATATGGGAAGACCAAATTAGGAGTCTGATCGAGGGAATTGTCGACCTGAGTCGGCGATAACGGATCGATCGGATCAATGACTATCTCAACATCGTCGATCGACAGTTTAGTCGACTGACCAGATGGCAAAGTCGAGAAGCCAGCGGCCAAAGAAGCAATCTCAACCGAGGTCTAGACTGCATGTTCCTGGGAGCGAGATCTCCTCCCGCTTCCAAGAACGCCCCTTTCCCTTGGTCGGGAGAGACTGGCACAACTCTCGGAAGGAACCTGAGAAGGTGGAGCCCTGGTTGAGCGGAACAAAGAAGCTCCGATAAGTCTCTGCAGCATGACCCACTTCCTCCTCAAACGCTTGTATGTGTTCCAATTGCTCGGTGGACCCCACAGCCATGGAAACCACCCACCGAGCCTCCTTGGATTTTACTGGAGGGTTCAGTTTCTCCAGCCTCCCCAGCTTCAGGCACGTGAGACGGTCGTCGAGGATGCTGGGATGAAAGGCGAGACACATATCGCATTTTGAAGTGTCATGGTCGACACCGAGGCAATAAATGCATTCGGTGTGGGGACTGGTGTGCAACATTTTCTGGCCGCAAGGGCACCGACAAAATCTGGGAGAAGACTTGTCTTCCATAATCAAAGTGGTAAACTTGCTATCGCTAACACAAACGATGTGAATTTTTGGAAGAACTGAAGGTTTGAAAGCCAGGGCCTACAAAATGCGAAAGCACAAGGGAGGTAACCTGAATCTTCCAGCAGAAAGGAAGATCTGGCGTCATGGGATGGAACCGAGGTATATACCACCTGGGTGGGTGACAGGAGCCAACTTGAAGACTTCCGGCTGATCTTAGAGTGGAAGGGAGCATGCCAAAGAGTGTGGATGAACAACAAATCCATGCTCCTAGAAAGGTCGATTTACAGGCACCCCCGCCTTAGGAAGAAAGACTCAGCCACTTCCTGATTTAATTCCCATTCGTGATTTAGGGTCCAAGACCTGCTGAGACCGTCTGCCAGGACATTTTGGATGCCTGGAACATGCATGGCCACTAGGTCCAGATTGTGCTGGACTGTCCAGTTCCACACCCGCCAATGCCTCCCTGCACAGGGGGTACGAGAGAGTTCCTCCTTGTTTGTTGAGGTACCAAACTACCGACATATTGTCCGTTTGGACCAGCAGTGATCCCTTGGGAAGGAGGGTCTGGAAGGCCTGGAAGGCGTACAAGACCACCCTCATCTCCAGAACACTGATGTGTAATGATGCTTCCAGGCTGGACCACAGTCCTTGGGCTTGGTGCTCCCCTAGATGTGCTCCCCATCCCTTGTTCGATGCATCTGTAGTTAGGGATGCCACATGAGCTGGGCTCCTGAAAGGAAGGCCCAAGGAAAGGTTGCAGGGGTCCCTGCACCACAGCAATTCTTTCTGAACTGCTGAGGACACCAGGACCAGATGGTCTAGGTCGTCCAGGAGTTGGTCCCACTACACCCGCAAGGACCACTGAGCGATTCTCATGTGGAGCATCGCCAGGAGAACGATAGTGATGGAGGCTGCCATCAGGCCAAGAAGGCGGAGGACCTCCCGGGCCGGGATGGTCCTGGATGACATCACCAAAGAAGCCTGACAGACCAGGGTCTTCGTCCTGTCTGGAGGAAGGAAGGCTCTGCATTGGATCATATCCAAAACCACCCCAATGAATTGTAGTTTCTGGGACAGGGTCATGGATGACTTGGGAATACTGACAGTAATTCCCAGTTTTCCAAAAAGGTCCAGAGTAAAGGACAGAGTCTCCAGTAAGGAGTCCCTGGAAGGGGCCGAGATCAGGCAATCATCCAGGTAAAGGAAAACCGCAATATCCTGGCAGCACAAAAAGGCCACCACCACCGCCAGGCACTTGGTAAACACCCGAGGTGCCGAGGATAGACCAAAGGGGAGGGCCCGAAACTGGAAGTGTTCCCCTTGGAAAAGGAACCGCAGGAATTGGCAATGGCTAGGGAAGTTGGGGATGTGCAGGTAAGCATCCTGCATGTCCAGAGCACACAACCAATGATTCTCCAAAAAAAGTGGAAGGAGACTCTGGAGCATTAGCATCCAGAACTTTTTGTACTCGACGAACGGATTGAGACTGTTCAAGTCGAGAATGGGTCTCAAGTCTCCTGTCTTTTTTGGAACCCAGGAAAAAATGGGAGTAAAACCCCCTGCCCTTTTGCTGGAGGGGAACGTGCTCTATTGCTTCCTTGAGCAAAAGGCTTTGAATTTCTTCCCGAACGAGAAGAGCCTGATCCCTGGAGTAGGAAGACCTTTTTGACTGGAGATTCTGGAGTGATTTCCAGAAACTCTATAGTGTGTCCGATGGACACCAGTTGCAGGACCCATGAGTGGCAAGCAAACTTTTCCCCCACCTGCTCCTCGTCGTGTGACTGAGGAGGTAGTGAGTACAGGGAGTCAGGAAGTGGCAGGGCATTCATGGGGAGGGCTCCTGAACGTCTCTGGTTTTTGGAAGTGGGAGGAGTGGTGGAACCCATGGCCTTGTGTTTGCCCTAGCGTTGAGCCGGGGCCTGCTTCTTCTGCCTCCAGGTCCATTTCCGAAAGGGCTGCTGCTGTTGAGTGCCTGATCGGTACATGGACCTCACTGATATAAGGGCGAGGCCTCTGTCCTGGAGATCAGTAATAATATATTTGGTGTCCCTACCAAAAAGCACCGAACCCCGGAAGGGGCATCCTGAATCGCAGACTACCTCGTTGGCGAGGCCAGAGATGCGAAGCCAGAAATGCAGTCTTAAGGCGACGGCAGTCGCCGAGGCGCAAGTTACAGAATCTACAGAGTTGTATGTAGCCCGCAAAGCATGCCTACAGGAGAAGAGAGAGAGGTGAAGATCTTTGGCAAGCTCCTCTTTGAGGCTCAAGGGGTCCATCGCCTGGACTCGGGCCTCTAACCTGGTTAAGGTAGCCTTTTGGTGTGACACTATGTGGGCCCCATAGTTAAGGGACCAGAGCACACATGTGGCCAAAGCATAAACCTTCCTGCCGAACTGGTCCATCTGCCTCAACTCTTTGTCTGGGGGAGAGGTGCTCATGTGCTTGGGTTCATAGGAGCGATCATGAGCAGCTGAGATAATGACAGAGTCTGCCTTGGGATGCGTCTTGAGAAAGGGAGCTTCTTTCGGCGCCCTCTTGGGGGCAGCCAGGAGAGAATGAAGCATCTGCCAGACCGTAGAGGTGAGGTCCGATCCAAGGATGAATCAGGACCGGGGACAGAGACTCTAAGTCCAGGTGTTTGGCTAGTCTCTGTTTCATGGGGTCCTGATCCTCTGACTCCCAGTCAAAAAAAATCTTTCATGGACCTCAGGAGATCCAAAAAGGCAGGGTCCCCCCGGGGGGGGGGACTTGAGGGAAACCTTGCCCTTTGGAACCTTGGGTTCCTCCAAAACATCCTCCACCGACTCATCAGCATCCTTATCACCATCATCATCATCATCATCCACCCCCTCATCTGGAAGACCACAAATGTCAGGAAGAACAATGGTTTGACATGCTGTCCCCAAGACATGGACCGTGGATGGAGATCTGGGAGTGGAAGCCTACTCTCCAGATCTGAGACCAACTCTGAGCGCATCCCTTGCCACCAAGACTGGAGTAAGGTCTTGAAATCCGGCATAGCCGGAGGCAGTGGTGGAGGGAGATTGAGGCTGAGGAGGTGGAATTACCGATGGAGGTAGGTAATGATACCCCTGGTAACCCTGGTAGGGATTGTAGCCAGGGTAGTACTGTCCGAAGGAACTCCAGTCAGGAGGAGGACCAGCCGGAGAGTGGTCCCCTGGATACCCTGGTGGGCAGTGAGAAACAGTTCGGGGTCAGGAATAAATCCCTGTTGTCAGGGGGTCTGACATAGGGGGGACCCATGTTGGACCCGCCGTTGTATAAATTGGTGGGGGATCCGGCATTGGGATAGCCAACGTCAGGGGTACAGACGTCGGGACCGGCACCACCCGATCCGGAGTTGGGACCATGTCTGGCGCCGGAGCCAAAGGCTGGGGCAGACCACTGGGCCCAGGCTGAGGAAGAATCGTCTGAGGTTCCGGCATCGGGTTGGGAATCGCCGGATCCAATGGTGGGATCGGGACCGGAACAGTCGCCGTGTCTGAAGGGATCTCACCTAATGGGGAGGAGGGGCCTCCACCATAAGGCCAGACATCTGAGGAGGAGACTCCTTCCCCGTGATCCCATCAGGGGAGGGTGGGACTGACCCCGGGGAATGGTCTTTGACGTCGAGGGGTCCCATACTGTCCTTGCCAGAGGTACCTGCCTGAGAAGAGGAAGGTACTGGCGGAGGGGAAGAAGAGAGGAGAGGAGCAGTCCCCTCCTGGTTCTGCCGGACGTCAGGGGTGGAGCCGTTAGGCACTGACGGGAGAACCACGCCTGAGCAGCCGTCGGAGACAGGAGCCTTACCAGACGGAGCCGGGCAGGTGGGGGAAGAACCCCCAGCCGACTTCCTTGCTGTAGCCAGGTCGGTCCCCAAAGCCTGGGGAGCCAACTCACCGGCGGCCGGTCCCCGAAGAAGCCGGGAGCCGACATAGCGGCCGTGGTGTCGTGGCTGTCAGAGGAGCTGACGGACGACTGACCCGCAGAAGGTTTATCAGACTTACCATCCCAAGTCGTCTTAGGTGGTGGCTGTAAGGCGGCCTTGCTATCTGCAAGATCTTCTTGCCCCCCTACTGTCTACCCTGGGCACTCCGCTCTGCCGGGGAAGGCCTCCTTGGAGTTCCCGGAGTGAGGCTGTGGCATTCTGGGGATAGGACGTTTTCGGTGGTGGTGCTCACTCTGTGGAACTCCTTTCCTGGTTATCTAAGGGAGGGCCCCCTGGTAGACGCCTTTAAGAAAGCATTAAAAACATATCTGTTCCAGCAGGCTTTTGACTGATTTTGGTTTTAATGGGATGGATAGAATTTTAAGTTTGTGTTGAGCTGCTGCCTACATGTATTTTGTTATTGAATTGTTTGTACAGCACCCAGAGTCTATGGAAATGGGCGCTTTATAAATAAAACATCTATCTCGTTGAGGGCCGTGAGGCCTCAGGCTGGGCCTCCGTGGAGCGCTCCCGCTCTTGAGATTTCTCCTTGTGGTGTTTCTTGGAGAAAGATTTTTTCTGAGGAGGACTCGAGGATCCGTTCCATTTGCTTTTCTAATGAAGCAAGACAGACTTGTAACAGATGGGCCTCCAAAGCCTGCTGTCTGCGCTTTTTGGTGGTCTGATTAAATGTTTGGCATTCCGAGCAGGATGAGACAGGGTGCTCTGGGCCCAGACTGATCACGCACTTCAGATGACCGCCCTTATGAGGAATTTGCATGCCGCAGGACAAGCACTTCTTAGGAGAAGACATAAGCAAAACTTTTGAAAAGAAATGGCGAAGGAAAAAATCTGATGCAAGAACTAACACGACGGTCGCTACTGGAAGTCTGCTATGCGACTGACAAGCAGACGGTGGGGAAAAAACTGGAAGGCAGGTCTATACGACCACGCTGATGCCAGTCACGTGACATTGGGCTGGCAGTCCCCGTCAGGATTGCTAGAAAAGTTCGTTACAGGCCTGACGCCAGGTGGCGCCAGTCCTATATATAATGACCTACTGAAGGAACCCTCTTGAAGTAAGATCTGTGAATTTCAGTGAGGTGGATCACCAGGAGATCTGAACTCAGGCTGCGCATGAGAGTCCAGGTGTGGAGGGCCTTCTGACACCGGGGAAGGGAGTGTGCTCCGTCCTGCCTGTTAGGCAGAACATGGCCATGGTGGTATGCGTTTGGGCCTGCATGACCCAGTCCCTGACTAGAGCAGCAAATTCCGCCACAGAAAGCTGCACTACATGGAGCTCCAGCAGGCTTATGTGGTGATGGGACTCCTGACCAGAGTCCGTGGGCTCTGTGGTCTCTCAGGCGTGCTTCCCACCCCACCAGAGGTGCATCTGTCATGAGCGAGATGGTCAGCTCTGGGCATACAAAGGGGATTTCTTCCTTCGGAAGTTCCAGGACCAGCCACCACTGGATGGCATCCCACATCAACTAGGTCGCTGTGAACAGCTGGTCCAAGTGGCCTAGGCACTGGGACCACACAGCCCAACATCCACTGCAGGTGGCGCCATCCGCCAGCTGACTCAACAGACCACGATGGTGCAGGATGCCACACACCCAAGCAGCTGCAGGAAATCCTCGGCAGGAGCGAGTGCCCAACCTGAAATATCAGGAAACAGAGGTAAGATCCGGTGCTCAGCCTGCAGGGAGGCAGGTCTTGGCTCGCAGGGAGTCTAGTTCTGCCTCAATGAACTTGGTCACCTGCAAGGGGACCAATTTGGACTTGTCCAGGTCGATCAACAGGCCCAGATCATGACAGAGTGACACAGTGTAATAGATGTATTTCACCCGCTTCCTAAACACTAAAAGATAAAAGAAAAACGTCATCTTTATTTCTTAAAGCACTTTTTTACACTATATGCACTATGAGGTTTATGTGAAAATTGACTGAACTAAAGCACAACATTTTAAAGATGTATATTAAAAAACATCAGCTTGTCTGATGGAGGTCAACAGTGTATGCTGGAGGTCAGCCTGAGGATCATGTAATTGGCCATAGCTGAACCTTTTTCTTACTTAAAGCAGGTAGACACTCCTCTTGAGGAAGAATTAGTAAGATTCGAAGTGCCGGGGAGTAAGTTTGTTCCGAGTACTGCCCTTGGCCCCGAGGATTTTGTTATAAACACTCAGCACTTTGTCACCTACAACAGTGTCTTTGAACTTCAGTTATCGAGGTTTGCGCACATGTTCGTGTTCTATTTGGATTTCATCTTGTGTTTGGATTATTTGCTGCACCCCCGACTACCTGCCATTAGCGCCAAATAACTTTTGAACTCTCAAATCATGAAGGTCAGATTTCTGGACCTCTCAATGACCTATTCAGATGGCCTGACAATCAGCCAGTCATCCAGTTAGGGATACACCATGATGCCTCTGTGCTGCAGAAAAGCTGCCACCTATGCCATGCACTTGTTGAAGACCCTAGGCACGGAGGGAAGGCTGAAGGGCAAGGCCTAGAACTGGTACAGTACCCCCTTCCACATGGAACTGGAGGTACTAGTGGTGGGAAGGATGGACTGGGATGTGGAAGAACACATCCTGGAAGTCTAGGGAGCAGAACCATGTGCCCTGCTCCAGGGAAGGAATGATCTGATTCAGAGTGATCACCCGGAAGTTGTGCTTCCACATGAACTGATTCAGATCATGCAGATCCAGTATTGGGCACCAGACCCCCATCTGTTTCAGAACCACGAAATACCTGGGCATATAATCCTGACTGGCCAGGGCATCTAGGACACAGTCTATGGCTCCTTTCACAAGACGCTGAGCAATGTCCTCCCGAACAGCAGACATGTCCAGCAACACCTTGGACTCCCAAAGAGTGGGGAGTCACTGAGGTGGGAGAGCCTTGACATCCAGAGGCCGTCCTCTGCCTACCACCTCTAACATCCACTTGCCTGTTGTGACAGTGGACCAACGCAACAAGAAGTGGCACAGCCGACCCCTGACTGGGAGGGCAGACATGGGACAGGAAGAGCAGAGGCATGACACCCCCCCCCCAAGGCATCACTGTGCAGCTTTTGCAGGGGCACCATCCACTGTGGCTGGAAGGGCACCACCTCACTTGGGGCCCTGGCTGCCGGACCTGGGCTTCAGGTGCCAGGCATGGTATTACCCCTGCTGGAGCTGCTGCCAAGGAGGCTGTGGCTGAAATGACCAACACTGGAAAGCCTTTTTCTTAGGCTTCTGTTTCAGGTCCTTCTGGGACGATGCCACAGAGCCAAGGGTGGCAATGGACTTCTCTATGCATGTGAGGTGTCTTCCACCGCAGGGCTGGAGAGGTAGATGCCCAAGAATGGGACATCTGTTAGCTTGTGCTGGCTGTCCTCCGTTAAAGACGACAGGTGCAGCCAGGCCCTGCGAAACATGCAGACGGCCGCTACCACGGCAAAGGCACAAGAATCACCCATGTGCAGAGCCCTCTGGAGCTACTGCTTAGCTAGTGACTGACCTTAGTCGCTGACCAACTTCACCAGCAACTGCACGTCAGCAGGGAGGATCTCATTGAAGATTCCCAACAGGGAGTGACGGAAGTTTGCCATCATGGCGGAGTAGCTCACCTGACAAAAACCCAAGGATGCTGCAGCATACAACTTTTTAGTGGCATGGTCATTCTTTTCAGATTCTTTGTCCAGAGACTTGTTCACATCCCCTTGGCCCCCGGAGTATGTGGAACACAGAGTCTGAGACCAGTAGTTTGGCCGAAGGGTGATCAGAGAACCCCAAAAGGGACCCAGTAGAGACCGTATACTTGCAGACCATTTGGATGGAGGGTGCCGGGCAGGACACTGGGAGGTACCAAAGCCCCAGGGCTGGTCTCAAGATGGCCTCAACCACAGGAAAAGCAGCCCCCCCCCCCCGGGGTTCATCCTTGTTTAGGACGCCCGTGAAGGGGTACTTAGCCCATTTCTGGATAGGTTCCAGAGGGACGTTCATGGACTCCAATATGAGTCAGATAAGACCTCAAAGACACCGGCACATGGTTGGTGGTCAACTCCTTGACCGAACCTGGCTGAAGATATGAATTCCAGAGGAAACCATGTATGATCGATCCGAGTCAACCAAGAATTCCTTAAAAAAATGGCCCTCAACTGTTTCTTGCTGCAGACCACCCATTAATCTTTAGATTGGATGATCTCTACCAACAACCGGCCTGGCAGGCTGGCTGCCAACTGGGACTCCTTGGTTGGAGCACCCACCTCTGGCAGTGTTCAAGGCTTCACCCTCAGGGGTGGAAAAGCAGCTGCGGGGAGTATCTGTTAAGCATGGACCAGTATGGGCATAACTGCTGGCTGCCAAGTGACTGAAGATTCAAAGGGTAGAGCCCTACCCTGCTCCGTAATGGCCCACTGTTGCCAGAGGAGCTCCTCATAGCACCAGTGCATCTTCCTTTACAGCCTCTCCCCAACCAATGATAAGGAGGTCGAGCAGCATCGATGGCGATGCCTCTCGGTGGGACCTCCTCGATAGAATCTCAGCCAGGACCTCAACCCAACAGTCGATGTCTAAGAGAGTCCTCCAGTAGGTAGTGGTACACCACAGGTCTCTGAACATTGAGTAAGAGAGACATTGGAGGCTCGAACGGTGTTGGAGCCTGCTTCCCAGGTGATCCAGACGGGGGACACCAACCAGTCTGTCTGTGTCCTCTTGAGTGAGGACCAGGAGAACCAGAGTCTGGGAGAACAAGTCCTCGATCTCATCAGACAGCTAGTCGACAGGCTCAAGGAATATCTCCATGGCCTGCTTTTCCCAGAGTCAAGGTCGACAAGCCCAATGGGGGTACCAAGGAGCTCTCAACTTTCCTCTCAACTGAGGGAGTCTCAACCACAGTCAAGTGGTCAGGGGAGTTGAGAGATCAGGAGGACCTTTATCTCTCTGGTTCCACAACCGGTGCCAGTGGCGCGTATGTTTCTTGCTGCGGTGGGCAGAACTCTCCCCCCAAGGTGTGGAGGGCCATGCACATCTCACGGAATCCTTCCGTGAAGCACCCTCTGACACTGGACCTAGCCAGGAGAAGCACCGAGACCAAGGAGGTGCCCACCGCTATGACTGCTGGCTGTTTCCTCCTCAAAGGCTGCTAGTTGAAATGCCAACCTGGCAGCTGCTGAGGTCTACTTGCACTCCTTAGGCAGAGTCTTCGTAGCTTGTTCCAGAGGCTGGCTGAGGTTAAGCTCATGCTCCCTATCTTCCAGAGATTCTGGAAGCATGGAGAGACAAAGACCACACCCGGGTATGTCCTGCTGCCTGCCCAGGCAGTACAAGTAGGTATGTGTCATGTTGGTCGGTAACTGACATCTTCTGCCGGCACCGAATACACAATTTAAATCCAGGTTTCCATGGTTCCACGATCCTTACAAGAGGGGAGCAGAAAACCTGAGAGATAAGAAGAAATTTTTGAGAAAACTTCTAAAACTACTGAGTCACTGATGGTGCAATAACAAAAGCAGGAGCTGCTAAGCAGGTGATCTGTTCTTCCAGTGAACAGAAAGATCTGACATCACGGGGCAGAGTCGGGGGATATACCGCCCAGGTGGTGGGAGGAGCTTAGCTTAAAAATGTCCGACGGAAAGTCTGTTCCAGTCGAACGACCAGAGTGTGGATCGTGAACTGTATCCAGGCCCCCAGACTGTACCAGTACTGCATCCTCGACACAGATTAAGTCTACTTCCGATGTTCCCTAATCCCATCAGAGAGGCATCTGTGGCCAAGTGTATTTGTGTGTGTGGGGTCTGTCTCCACAAGGTGGTACCACCAGCAGGTATTTGACTCAGGGTGCTTGTTGCTGCATCACCCACAAGAGTTGGCGGTAGGAACCACAGCCAGCTCTAAACATTCTGACTCACTCCTCTTGGTGGCTGGTCATAGGCATTTTGTTCTTGCAGGTCATGCACCTCTTGAAACATGTCATCACTGTCTCAAACCCACAGTGCTAAACCAGATGGATAAAGTCTCACATGCCTGATGATGTGATGTGAGGAACTGGTGTGCAACTTTGGAGCTGGGAAGCTGAGTCAATGGCTTACAACATGTTATGGAAGAAAAAGTATTTCTCTCTCAAATAGTGTGGGAACTGACCTGGAATGGCAACAGTGCTTTAGAAGGAAAGACAACCTCAATTTGGACAAGAGCGATTTGAGGTTCTACTGTAGGTTGAGGTCATGGGATGGGTTTCAATCAAAGAACTTCTGAGGCCCATGCATACATGGTTAAGTCCATCAGTGTCAATTTAAGACGTACTCCTCTCTGCATAATGGCTTTAATTCCCAGAACAGCCCTAGAATGAGATGACTTGCTCTGCCTAATAAAATATACTACAACTACGTGGATTGCTCCAGGGTGTGCACTAACTCTATCTCAAAATTAAAACTTTTAACGGTGAACACTAACTTTATCCCACTGTTACAGCTTAAAGGGTGAGCACGAACTGTACACCAACATAACAGCTTAAAGGAGGAACACTAACTGTACCCCAACACTGCAACTTAAAGGTGAGTACTAACTCTACCCCAGTGTTACAGCTTAAAGGGTGCACACTAACTGCCCAAACATCACAGGCTAAAGGATTCATATTAAATGTACCCCAGTGTTACAGCTTAAAGGATATACACCAAATGTACACCAACATTACAGCTTAAAGGGTGCACACTAACTCTACCCGAACATTGCAGCTTCAAAGAGTGCATACTAATTGCATCTCAACATTACAGCTTAAAGGGCGATCAGTAAGTGTGCCCCAACATTACAGCTTTAAGGGTGAACACTAACAGTACGCCAACATAACAGCTTAAGGGATGCACGATAACTGTACCCCAACATTACAGCTTAAAGGATGAACGCTAACTGTACCCCAACATTACAGCTTTAAGGGTGAACACTAACTGTACGCCAACACAACAGCTAAGGGATACATCCTAACTATACCCCAACATTACAGCTTAAAGGATGCATGCTAACTGTACCACAACATTACTGCTTAAAGGGTGAACACTAATTGTACCCCAACATTACAGCTTTTAAGGGGGCACACTAACTGTACCCCAAGATTACAGCTTAAAGGGTGAACACTAACTGTACTCCAAGATTATAGCTTAAAGGGTGAACACTAACTGTACCCCAGCATTACAGCTTAGAAGGTGAACACTAACTGTATTCAAATACTGCAGCTGAAAGGGATGCATCACTTTACAAAAACATTACAGTTTCTCGGGTGCATACTGAGAGCTCTCGTTCCTTCAGATGCAGTATATTAAGAGAAACCTCACTTCTGTATTTATGCTCCTTTTCAAAGGTGTTATTTCTCTACATAGATACTGTGGAAGCAATAATTATGCAATTTAAAGAGCATGAACGTCTCATTAGAACCCATCCCCATGCACAACTACCACAGTGTTTTATTTACATCGGCAGGAAGAATCCCTTACTTCAGCATGATTGTCCTAGCATCCATCTCTGCATTCTCGTCTCCAGCAACATCAAACTTGTTGGTCAGTGTCAGCGAGACTTCTGTTTTAGCCAGCGCTTCCTTACTAGGATCATTGGGGTTCCCTGCACCTTCACCTGTGTTAAGGGGAAAGCAGTTACCATCAGTTACAGACCCAGAAAACAGAGGCATTGCATTGAGTTCAACACAGGACCATAAACTTGAAACAGACACTCTCAACTCTGTCCTACTGTACATTCCCCACAACCATGACAGTCAAATGAGAAAACAGCGAAACTGTGCAACAATTAAGCATAAGGCACATCAGGGAGTGGGTCATTGTGGAATTAACCCACGCATTGTGTGGTGTGGCATGAGGCTTAGTTGAGTTCCTTAAGCCGCATGAAAAATGCGTCAATCTCACAATGACCCACACCCTGGAGGGGCTGACTGATTATAAAATACTTTGATCCATCTATGAACCAAGTTCAAGTTCAGTTACCAAGCATGAGAGGGACCTTCAGGGGACATCTGATACCTCAAGGTAGCCAGGCAGGGCAGCAGGCAAGGCGAGCCAGATGTTGGCATGCACAGGGAGAGGGATCTCTAGTAGGTGAAGGGAGGTGGTACCGCCTCAGCATCAGTCAATGGTGAGAACCCACCTGGAGTACTGCATCCAATTCTGAAGAATTCGCCTCTGCAATGACTTCACAAGGTGGGCAGCTGTCTAGAGCAGGGCTTCTTAATGGTGCGGGGTTTAGGAAACCATATGAGAAGAGACTGCAGGAGCTCCGCATGTACTCCCAGGAAGAAGGGAGAGAGAGACAGAGAGAGAGAGAGAGAGAGAGGACATGACTGAGACCTGTAAGTACCTCACGGGGTGAAAAAAAGAGCAGAGGGGAGCCTCTCAAAGGAGAAGGAGCACCAGTACACAGGGGCATACTATGAGATTTGAGGGGAGAAAGTTTAAGTGGGATGTGAGGAAATACTTCTTCACAGAAAGGGTGGTAGATGGTTGAAACAGCCTGCCAGAAGAGGGATGAAGCCAGTGCGAAGCTTCAAACCTGTGTGGGATAGGCACATGGGTATTATAAGTAGAGGTAAGTGGGGAAGGAGGGACAACTGTGACCAAGTAGAGTCCAGGGTATAGTGCTAGGTAGGGACAACAGAGCAGACTAGATAGGACTACCGGTCCTTTTCTGCTGACATTTTCTATGTTTCAATGAAAAACACTGAAACATGAAATAAATATATTAGTACTGAAACATCTTATTATAAATACAATAAATGCAACAATGTGGTGCATGCACCAATCAATAAAATAGTTCCAAATTAGATGTACCTTTTAGAAGAGACTCTGTGTCACAGTAGGTGAAATTATGCTTTTATTTTTTCCATCTCTCCCCTCCTTAGCCCATATTATTTTGGGGATTGTTTGTCATGTTACTCCTTCCTTCTACCAGACAGGGGAGAGTGTACTCCAGTGAGGCTCCTCTTCCCAAGCTGGATAACCTCCAAAAACTAGTACAAGTGTCCACTTGAACAGTTATCTGCCAACAACCAACCATCCCACTGATGTCTTTACTCGCTGCACACAGTTTTCCAATAAACTAGCCCTGTCTTGAAACTGGATCTATGCCTGCTCTAACTGAATCCCACCTCCGCCAGTGAAAACCATGTGTAGCATCTCAGTAATTAAAACTATGAGCAATACTTTATTTTTTAAATTTGTGTATGTGTGTAATGAGGGGCTGATGAGGTGATTTTGCAAAAACATTTAAATAATGTGTTTTGTTTTTAATTTAAGGTATTTTTTTGGTTCTTGAGGCCTAGTTGAAGGTCAAAATGGCTGTCATTTAAATGTTTTTAATACATGAAAGTCCTGAGTGATAGGTGTAAGAATTTAAATGTGAGTGATGAAGCTTACCGGTACTTCTACCCCAGTTTACTCAACTGATTAAGGCAGAAGACGACCATGTGACCCATCTAGATGGCCTTCCACTATCTCAGTGGTTGCAAAATACAGTTACATAACAACTTACTGTAACAGTAGATCTTCGAAAGAAGCTCTTGAAGCAGGCCAACACTGGTAGGACTAAGCTGCCAGGTGCCAGGACCAAACTGAAAATTTTCTAGCTAGCTGTATACCGCCCACTGCCAATGTAAGCCTCTGAAATGAGCCTATCCTATAAAGGCAGGCGGTCCCCCACACCCTCCTCAGTCCTCCTGCCGGAGACCCGGAGCAGGCAGCAAATGGAGTACTGAGGAGGTTCCTAAGAGCCAAAGAAAGAAAAACAAAAGTAGTGCGAGAGGAACAAGGAACAGCAGGGGGAAGGAGGTTGGGAAAGCAGGGCCAGCTGCAAGAGCTTCTCTCTAAGATCTACTGTTACAGTAAGTTGTTATGTAAATGTATTATCTTACTTCGAGGAAGGCTCTTGCAGCAGGCCACAACCAGCAGGACTGAGATCAAGCAGCACTAGGCATGGCCAGGAGAACAGCACCGGGAAGAGGACAGATCAGCAGCCAAGAGCTCAGGAGAGGAGGCCCTGGAGTACAGCTAGGCCGAAACTGACCCTGTACCGAGAGGCGATTTCCAGACTGTAATGCTTAGTGAATGTGTGGACAGAACTCCAGGTGGCAGCTGCACAGATGTCCACAGCAGACACATTTCTGAAACCGGCCTTGGCGGCAGCCATACCCCTGGTGGAATGGCCCTTAACCACTCCCAGTAGGTCCTTGTTGTACTTATGGTAACAATACACCATGCATTTGACTAACCACTTAGACACACATTGTTTGGAAACAGAAGCATCCTCTCTCGGAGGCGAAAGAAACAAACAACTGCTCAAACTTCCCTGAAGCCTTGGTCTGGTACGTATAGTACCTTAAGAGCAAAGCCACCCCCTGATTACAGTATTCAGGATAATAAACAAGAAGGTGGATGGATTGGTTCAATGTAAATTCAGACACCACCTTGGGAAGAAACTTAGGATTAGTACGCAAAGACACCCTGTCTTCATGAAAAACTAAATAAGACTCCTTATACATAACAGCCTGAAGCTCAGAAATCCTTCGAGCATTAGTAACAGCAACTAAAAATAGCGCTTTCCATAACATAAAGCGCAGTTCGCAACCGATTCAAAGGGAGGTAAAGTGAGTTTCTCCAACATAAAACTGAGGCCTCATGGAGGGACCGGGTCCCAAATGGGAAGTTTCAGATGCAAGATGCCAGCAGAAAGGTGCACGACACCTCAGCCCTGTCCTCGATAGGGGCATAGTACACAGAGATGGCAGAAAGATGCACCTTGAGTGAGGAGCATCCCAAGCCCGAATCTGAAAGGGAGAGAAGGTATTCCAACACCTGATTCACTGGGCAGGTGAAGGGATCCAAGTGGTGGAAAGTAGCCCAAAGGGTGAAACACTTCAATTTCATGGGGTACATGGCCCTGGTAGAGGGTTTCCTAGCAGCCACAGGACATCTGCTAACCTAGAGAACACCCTGAAGCAGGCGACAGCTAGGTCCACAGGAGCCGTGCATGGAGATACAGAACCTTAGATCCAGATGGACTAGGGTGCCCTGGTCCTGAGAGAGCAAGCCAGTGCACAGGGGCAAGGGCACTGGAGGTTCCACCACTAGCTGTTGCAGCAAGGGGAACCAAATCTGACGTGGCCAGAAGGGAGCTATGGGAATCATCTCCTCCCCTTCCAACTGGAGCTTGAGCAGGACCCTCTGCAGGAGCTGAAAGGGACGAAAGGCATACAGAAACCTCTCCTTCCATGAGGGGGACAATGCGTCTCGCCCAAGAAAACTCCAGGCCCAGGATCAAGTGAGCAGAAAAGCAGCAGTTTTGTGTTGAGTGGGGATGCAAAAAGGTCCAACTCTGAATGATCCCACCTGTTGAAAAAATCTTTGACCACCAAGGTCAGAAGCTCCCACTCATGAGCCCGCGACTGGGAGTGTCTGAGACTGTTTGCCAGGATATTTTGGACACCTGGAACATGGACGGCCAAGAGTTCTAGACTGTGCTTGATGACCCAATACCAAACTGTCATCACCTCCTGACATGAGGTAAGAGTGAATCTCCCTTGCTGATGTAATATACCACACACACGTTGTCCGTGTGCACCAGCAGTGGACCGGGGAGGAGAGGAGTCTGAAATGCCTGCAGTGCACACAGGTCCAGTTGCATCTGCAGGAAATTGATATGGAGACCCTGTTCCAATTCAGTCCAGGTGCCCTGGGTCTGGTGATTGGCCAGATGAGCACCCCATCCCAGGCCGGAGGCATCTTTAATGAGAATCTGACTGGGGGTCGAATGTTGAAAGGAAACCCCCCCCCGAAGGAGGTTGGTAGGCTCCAGCCACCACAGCAGAACTCTCCTGACCAGGTCAGAGACCATGGCCAACTGACCCAGGTTATCCGTGCATTGGTCCCACTGGACCCATAAGGTCCACTGAGGAACCTGCATGTGGCCCAGGAATACCTTGGTGGGGACCTGGCAACTGGAGGAAACCAAACAGGCCTGCTCCACCAGTTGTTCCACCCTGTCCATGGGCAAAAAGGCCATGTCCTGGTTGGTGTTCGGAACCACCCCTATGTATTGAAAGCACAGGCAAGGAGAGAGGCAGGACTTCGGCAGATTGATGGTTAACTCCAAAGCCTGAAATAGATGGAAGGTGTATTCTAGTGTCTGGACCAGGTGATCCCTGGAGGGGGCTGTTAGCTGCTAATTGTCCAGGTAGGGGAACATGTAGAAGCCCTGCCTCCTCAGAGCAGCCGCCACCACCGCCCAGCACTTGGTAAAGACCCTGGGAGCCAAAGAAAGGCCAAAAGGGAGGGCCTGGAATTGAAAATGGGCCCCCTTAAAGTGGAAGCAACAATGGGCAGGAAAAACTGCCAATCTCCCCAGTGCAACAGAGGTAACAACCCTTGAAGAATGACCATCCTGAAACATATCTACTCTATGTATGGGTTCAGATGACTCAGATCCAGGATGGGCCGAAGATTCCAGAGGTTGGAATAAACCCCCCTACCCCACTGAGCCGGAGGCTCTATGGCTCTTTTTTGCAGAAGAGCCTGGATTTCCTCCCAGACTACAGGCAGGTGGGCTGGGGGGGGGGGTAGGAGGAGTTTACTGGAGGGTATTCTGGAGGTCATTCTAGGAATTCTAGAGTGAGATCGTGCTCTATGATCTGAAGCACCCAGTTGTCCGTGGTTATGTCCCACAACCTGTCGAGGTGGAGGGAGAAGTGACCCCTGACAGCCTCCCCCAGAACCCTTTCCGGGGGGAGCAGCCAAGGAGTCAGGAGCGAGCACTGGGAGCGCGGCCACAGGTGCTCAAGAAGCTCGGGTGGCAGCGGCCGCTGGAACTGACATTGTCTTGTGCTTGCCCTCACCTTTGGCATGCCAGAAGGACTGTTTACCAGAGGAGTGGTGAAAGGAGAGATGCTGACCTGCTCTAGGCTGAGCAGGGTAGAGCAAACGAACAGTCCGAAGGGCACGACCAGACTCCTGGAGGGTGGAGATTATGTCCTGAACGTCCCCACCAAAGAGGATGGAGCCCCAAAAGGGGGTGTCCAAGATCCTGGACTGCAAATCTGAGGCAAAACCGGATACCTGGAGCCATGAAAGGCGGTCTAACTGCCGAGACTCCTGTCTGGGAAAGAGCAATAAGGTGTTTGGGCATTTTGGTATGGTAATGCGCTGCACTGATGCCCACTGAATCAGCCTTAGGGTGGCTCCCCAAAAAGGGTTTTCCAGCAGGAGCATGGTAAAAACCTTGACCTTTCCTCACTACACCGCGACGTACACAACACCGACTGGTCTCCCATATCCTCAGCCCCCTCTGTAGACACTGCCTTAAATTACTTTCAAACAAAGTTCCTCGAAATATGAAACCTCCACGCCCCACTCCGCCATACCAGAGTTAGGGGTTCCCACCTCCCCTGGATCACTCCAGAATTCTTAGTGCGCCTACGCACCCATGACCTAGCCTGGCAGGACTACAAATGCAACCCATCCCCCACAGCTTTCCAGAAGTATTACTACTTCCAAAACTCTTGCACCACAGCTGTAAGGCTCACCAAGGCCGAATATTTCACAAACTCCTTCAATACAAATATAAATCATCCTTTAAAGTTTTGGAAGGTAGTCCATGCTCTCTTCTCCCCAACTTCTCTGCCTCCCATACCTATTCTCAAAGTGGGCGACTTCTCCCTATCAGATCCCTCTTAGTGACTTCCGAATTTAACTCCTTCAGCTCTGCACTTCCTTCCTCCTCCCCTCCTGCACCCCTCTCATCTCCACCCCTGCCCACTCCGCAGACTTCCTTCTCTTCACCTCTTTTTCCTTCTCTCCTGTGACCCCCTCTGCTACTCTCGATGCCCTCCTAGCCTTATATCCTTCTAAGGGCAAAATGGCCTGGACAGCAGCCTCCTCTGTCTAACAGCCACAGCTAACTCCTCTCCTTTGGCTGACATACTAAACTTATCTTTCGCTAGTGCCTCTGTTCCATCTGTATGGAAAACTGCTACTGTTATTCCACTCCCTAAAGGTGGTGATCCCTGTGTTACATTAAACTACGGTCCCATCTCACTCCTCCCCATCCTCTCCAAACTACAGGAATGCATTGTTCAATCTCAGCTCTCCACTTTCCTGGACGACTCCTCCTTTTTCACTCCTTACCAGTCTGGTTTCAGGAAAATCCACTCCACAACCACCTCCCTTTTCAGGCTCCCCAACGCCATCCACTCAGGTATGAATCAGTCTTATCACTTTCGCCATTTTTGTTGATCTAGCTAAGGCATTCAACACTGTCTCCCACCCCCTCCTCCTCTCAAAGCTCTTGACCACTGGCCTCTCTGGCACAGCCATCAGCTGGTTTAGCTCTTATCTTGAGAGAAGTACCTAGTCAGTCAAAATTGGTGACGCCCTCTCCCCGCCCCTACCCATAACCACTGGTATTCTGCAAGGCTCTGTACTCAGACCGCTGTTATTCTCCATCTTCCTCAACGACCTCCCCTCAACCTGCTCGTCTGCTTCCATTCATATGCATGTGGATGACACGTTTCTGTATACCTCTGGCCGGCCATTCCAATTCTGCTGTGGTGCACAAACTCCAGCACAATTTCAACCAAGTTCAGCTCTGGCTATGCTCAAAACCAGCTCTTTTTAAACGCCAAAAAGACTGTCTCAATGTCCTCTGGCATGAGGCAGAGACTCTCCAGGCTTCCCTCCTTCCACACCCTTGACGGCTTCCCTCTGGAGGATGTCACTTCCTTCAGGTACTTAGGGGTTTGGCTAGACTAACACCTCAACTTCTCTGGTCACATGGATACTACCATTCAAAAACTTCACACCCAAAGCTCAGTGCCTTATTCAAGAACCACAACTGCATCCCGCTGCTGGCTTGCCGAGCCATTATTTACAGAATGATCCTCCCAATCTTAAATTAAGGTGATGCGGTCTACAGTGCCGACCCTACTACAATCCTCGTCAGCCTGGATACTCTCTTTCACTCTTTCTACCGTTTTGCTCTGGACTGCCCCCTCCCACACTCACCACTGCTCCTTGTACCAATCCCAATCCTTTCCATCGCTCGAGCACAGGCGCCGTACCCAATGTATCAACATTATCAGCAAATTCTGGTTCAGTTCCTTCCCCTCCTACCTCTCCGCCTCTCTCTCCATACCCTCGCCTACCTTCCACTCCATCAGGAGCTCAAACATACGCTCCCTGTCAGTTCCATCTACTAAAACAACAATCGGTCAAGTGGCCTTTAGCCATTGTTTTCCCAGGCTCTGGAATTCCCTCCCTCACACTATTCGTAATGCTCCATCATCTCGTGCCCTCTCTTACCTCCTCTGTAGCCTCACCCCCCCTCCTGCACTTGTTCCTAATTATTTATCCCCCTCCTCCTGATCTCTCCCTCCCACACTCCTGCACCCCCCTCCCTTGGTACAGCAAATTACTATGTGCCTATCAGTATTTCGCACCTAGCACTTATGAACTTTGTCCTCAGTACTACTCGCATCTATTGCACTGAAACTCTGTTACTGTTTACTGGATGATTATGCTCACAACATTCTTAAAATGTTATTTTTCTGCAACTACATTCTTGTATTGTTTTAATTCCAACTAATGTCATTTTTGTAATTGTACACTTGTATTGTTCTGAAATTTCACGTACCTGAAATATTCACCTCCTCTTTCCCCCAGGACACATCTGGAAACTAGCTACTAGCTCAGTATGCCTTTTCTGGTGAAACTTTTAAATAAATAAAACAGATGGTCTGCCTTCTTAGGTAATGGAGGGATAGATGAGGGGTGATTCCAAGCCAACCCAGTGACATCCTCATAGGAGTCAATCAGGAGTGGCACCACCATTGGGACGGCATCCCGCTGCCTCAGATAAATGGCCAGGTGACACCTCTCCGGGTTTTGCTCCTCCGTTTCCCAGCCCATAATGGACTGGATGTGGCGCATGACATCCATGAAAGACGTATCATCAGGAGGGGACTTGGGAACCACCTTGGAGAGTTCTTCAACCTCTGAAGAGTCCCCTGGTGAGGAGGAAGATTCAGAACCCTCAGAGTCATCCTCGTTGGTCTTGTCCTTGTCACTCTCAGGCAGGAGGACGGCACCGACACAGTCGCAGGTTTATGAGGTGACCACGAGCAGGAAGCAGACCGGCTTGTTCCAGTGCTTGTCCCGGTGCTTATGCTTCCCATTGGGTTTCTCCCAGGACTGTGAAGAGAGGAGGAAGCCCTGGAGAACTGTGCTAATGAGGTGGAAGAGCTCCTGGCCTGCAGTTGCAGCTCCTTCTCAATTGTAACTTCCGCTTGATAAGATGGTTCTCCAGAATCTGAAGACGATGTCTCAGAGTGGCCTGGTTGAATTTCTGGCAAATCTGGCAGGCTTCGGGTGTCATGGCTGGGGCCTAGGCAAAGGATGTAAGCAGAGTGGCCATTTTTCTCAGGAATTTGTTTGCCGCAGGCACACTTCATAGAGCAGTCATAAGATGAGGCTGGTGGAGAAGAAAAACTCGACAACTGAAACACTAAAAATGTTATGTTGACTACTAAAAAGAAAGAAAAATAAAAAAGTGCAGCAAGTGCGAGTAACGGCAGTCGGTTGACTGTAGCTGCAGTGTCCGCCAAGGTTCGACGTGGGCAAGTCAATGGCAGGAAAAGAACTGAGGAGGGTTGGGGGACCACCCCCCTTAATAGGATAGGATAGGGCTGACGACAGCAGTGGAAGTTCCCCCGTGGTAGACTGCTAACTAATAAGTTTTCTGTGTGGTCCTGGCATCTGGCAGCTTAGTCCTACTGGTGTTGGCCTGCTGTAATAGCCTTCCTCAAAATAAACAGGTTACTCACCTGTAACAGTAGTTCTTGGAGTGGTATATGTTGTTCATCCAGACTCTTTAGCATGTTCCTTTCCCCTTTAATTCTTGCCGGAAGGCTTCAAGCTGGCTTCTCCTACCCACCCGGGTGGTATATACCTTAGCTCCGCCCCATGACGCCAGATCTTAGCCCGCTGGAAGCAAGGTGATGCGCCTAAAGCCGGGGAGGTCGGGTGGGTGTGTGTGGATGAACAATATACCACTCCTAGAACTACTGTTACAGGAGAGTAACCTGTTTTTCTAGGAGCATGGATATGTTGTTCATCCACACTCTTTGGCAGACTCCTAGCAGTTCTCCGGGAGGAGTGAGGCAAGGCGCACACCCCCTACTTAGGAAACAGAGATTGGAGAACCAAGGCCCCAAAACCAGCATCCCGACGTGACTCAAGGTCGATGTGGTAATGGGTAATGAAGGTGTTTGCTGACTTCCAGGTAGCAGCCCGACAGATTTCCTGGATAGGGATGTCCCTGGAAGCAGCCATCGATGCAGCATTATGGCGGGTAGAATGAGCTCTTATCCCTCTGGGAGGCTCCTTGCCCGCCAACTCATAGTACAGACCTATGCATGATGTAATCCATCTTGCAATAGTCCGTTTGGCTGCAGGTCTGCCAGAAGCAGCTTCAGCGTAGGTGACAAACAGTTGGCGACCCTCTCCCCGAATTTCTGCCATCCTCTCCTTGTTGTAGGAGAGAGCACGTCTAAGGTGCAAGGTATGGAGCCTGTACTCGACGTCTGAGGTGTAGTTAGGGTAATATACCGGCAGAGTCAACACCTGGTTTAAGTGAAACTCTGACACTACCTTCGGAAGGAATTTCGGGTGGAGGCGCAGGACAACTTTGTCCCTGTGAAAGACCAGATAAGGGGAGTCCACCGAGAGCTCCTGGAGCTCCCCTGTCCTTCTGGTTGACGTGATAGCCACCAGGAAGGCAGTCTTCCACAACAAGTGTGAGAGCTCACACTTGTGCATGGGTTCGAATAGCTTGCCCATGAGCTTAGCCAAAACCAGCAAAAGATCCCACGGAGGTGGAGGTTCACGCACCGAAGGGGATATGTGATCCAGCCCTTTGAAAAAGCATCTGATCACTGTCTCCTGTGCCAATGTCGAATGACCGGTCCGCGCCTGGTAAGCAGATATGACTGCCAAGTGCACCCTAAGGGTCGATGAACGAAGACCCCCTTTGGAGAGAGACCAAAGGTTGTCTAAAATGTTAGCCATAGAGCAGGATGAGGGGTCCAGACTCTTACCCTGACACCAAATGGAAAACCTTTTCCATTTGAAGGCATAACATTTCCTGGTCGATTCCTTATGAGATGTCTGCACAACTGCGTAGACATCCTCGAAAGACAAAGCCTGGAACTCTAGTCGCTCAGGTACCAGGCTGTGAGGTGCACGGATTGAAGGTCCGGATGGAATACCTTCCCCTGGTTCAATGATATCAGGTCTGGGTGTGTACAAAGCCGCTCTGGGGCCCTGCAGCTGAGGCTGAGGAGATCTGGATACCAGAACTGGCGGGGGCCAAACTGGGGCTACCAGGATCACCTTCGCCTTGTCCCTCCTCACCTTGAGTAACATCTTGTAGATCAAGGGAAATGGAGGGAAGGTGTAGAAGAGGCCTGGGGTCCACGGCCTCGAGAAGGCATCCCCTGCAGCGAACCCTGCTGAGGGGGGCGGGCTTGGTACAGCCTTAGCTTGGTGTTTTCCCTGGAGGCAAACAGGTCCACCAACAGTTTGCCCCAATGGGAGAATAGATTGTAAGCTACCTCCGGATGGAGAGACCACTCGTGGGATGTCTGGCCTATGTGGCTGAGAGCATCCGCCAGTTGGTTTGAGACTCCTGCCACATGGATGGCAAGGAGATCCGCCTCCAACTGGCTGACGAGGGTCCACATCTGGAGCGTCTCCTTGCATAGCAGATGGGAGTGCATGCCGCCCTGTTTGTTGAGGTAGTACATGGCCGTGGTATTGTCAGTCTGGACTTGAACCACTTGACCCCGGAGCTGAGGAGCGAAAGCTGACAGTGCCAGTCTGACTGCTCTGAGCTCCGGCAGGTTGATGTGGCATCTGGACTCCTCGGGGGGTTCGGAACCCGTGGGCTCTGTGGTCCCCCATGTGGGCTCCCCAGCCCATGGCAGAGGCATCTGTCGTGAGGACGACCGTCGGTCGGGGAGGACAAACGGGATCCCTTCCTTTAAATGACTTGGGATGGTCCACCATTGGAGAGCGTCCCACATCTTCTGGGTGACAGTGACCAGCTGGTCGAAAAGACCCTGACACTGAGTCGACTCAGCGGCCAGCTCCCACTGGAGAGGGCGAATGTGCAATCTGGCCCAACGGACCACTGAGGGGCATGCCGCCATGTAACCCAGAAGGCGCAGGAAGTCCCGGGCAGGGCGCAAGTGCCCAACCAGAAATGATTCGGCAAAGGAGGAAAGAACCTCCGCCCTGTCCACCGGAAGCCGAGCTCTGGCTTGACAAGAGTCGAGCTCTGCCCCGATAAAGCTCATCACCTGAGAGGGCACGAGTTCCGACTTGGCCTTGTTGATCAGGAGGCCTAATTGGGAACAGTTTCGGAAAGCCAGGTCCCTGGACCTCTCCACCTCCTGCAGGGAGGAACCTGCCAAGAGCCAATCGTCGAGGTAGGGGTAAATCTGAACCTCTTGACGCCGTAAATGGGCTGCCACCACTGCAATGCATTTGGTGAAGACCCGAGGGGCCGATGACAGGCCGAATGGCATGGCTTGGAACTCGTACAGGGTTTCTTCGACCCTGAAGCGGAGGAACTGCTGGTGGGATGGACGGATTGGGACGTAAAAGAATGCGTCCTGTAGATCCACTGAACAGAATCACATGTTTCGCTCCAGAGATGGTATGATCTGGTTCAGAGTTACCATACGGAAGGTGCGAGACCTGAGATATTGATTCAGGTCGTGAAGATCTAGGATGGGGTGCCAACCCCCTGTCCGCTTGGGCACCAGGAAGTACCCGGACACAAAGCCTGGGTCTGTAGGAGAATCTGGCACTGGAGCTACCGCCTCCTTGTGGAGGAGCTGAGCAATGTCGTCCCGAAGGGCTGACTGAATGCCAACTGAGATCCTTTCCTCCCGTGGGGCATGGGCTCGGCAAGGAGGGTACTGCTCGAACTCTAGAGACAGTCCCCAACTGACCACTTCCAGGACCCACCTGTCCTAAGTGATACCAGACCAGGCGGAAAGAAAGTGGCGGAGCCAGCCCCCCGTGGGAGGACCCAGAACTGGCGTGACGGGAATAGGGGAGGCCACCCCCGACCCATCATTGCGCAGGCTTAGAGGAGGAGGAGACTCCTGGACTGGTACCTCGGCCTCCTTTGCGGGGCTGTAGGGGACCCTGCTTGGGCCCAGAGCACCAAGCTTGAGCCTGCTGTTGCTGCTGACCTCCCTGGAACGGAGGCTGTCTAACCACAGGAGAAGAGTGCCGAAAAGGCTTCTTCTTGCACTTCTGCTGGTTCTTGCCTGAAGAACCCTTTGCGGAAGTGGCATCCAAGGTGGCACTGGACTGCTCTATGCGCTGGAGGTGACCTGTCACTCTCAGACCGAAGAGGTCGGTGCCAAGGAAGGGCACGTCAGCTAACTTGTGCTGAGTATCCGCTGGAAAAGAGGATAATCTCAGCCAGGCCCTGCGGTGAGTGGCCACTGCGGCTGCTAGTGAACGAGCACAGGAATTTCCAATGTCCAAAGCCATCTGGAGCTGCTGTTTGGCAACAGCATGGCCCTGGTCATGGACTTGCTTGACCATGGTCTGCATGTCTGGTGGGAGATGAGGGAGGACTTCATCTAGCGACCCCAAGACGGCGTGACAGAAGTGTGCCATGATCACTGCCGAACTGGCCTGACGAAGGCCCAAGGATGAGGCCGCATATACCTTCCGGGCAGAATGGTCCATATTTTTGGACTCCTTGTCCGGAGGGCGGTCAGTATCTGCTGAGCTACCCACGCTTCTAAACACTGAGGCAGTCACAAGGTTCTCAGCCGAGGGATGCTCAGTGAAGCCCGCCAAGGATCCCATGAGTACAGTGTACTTGCGAGCCATGTGGGCAGACGGAGCCAGGCAAATGGCAGGGTGCTGCCATAGTTCAAGGGCCAAGCCAACAATGGCTTTGGCCACTGGGAAGGCCTCTGTTGGGGCATCCCCTCTCTTAAGGATATCCATGAGAGGATATTCCGCCTTCTTTTGGATAGGCTGTAAGGGCATACCGGTGGACTCAGAAATAAGTCGACAGATGCCCTGGAAAGAGGAAGGACCTTCCTCCAGGCCTGTCACTGACAACTCATCATCAGGGTGTGAGTGAAGACCAGTGGTATCAGAGTCCGAGGAGTCGGGATACAGGGGTCTCCCACCTATGTCCCCTTCAATACGCCGAGGGCGATCGGGGACAACAGTGATGGACAGATGACAGGGCAAGCCTGTATCTGTCCGATCCTCCTTCGAGGCGGCCCCTCCCTGAGGCTGCTTAGATGGTGGTTCCACCAAAATTGGTGGTGAAGCCGGAACAGGCCGAACAGGAATGCGTGCCGGTCCTACCAGAGGGAGGACCGGAGTCTTCGGCTCCGGAGTAGTCGGTGTTGGCCTAAGAGGCTGGGGCCAAGTAATGGCTGGTGTAGCCGGCTTTTGATCAGTCACAATTAGCTGTTGCCACATGAGGTCTTCATAATGTTGACAGAGTTTCTGTCGAAGTCTCTCCTCTTCCGGGAGTGTCTGTGACCCTTTTTCGTTTTTTTGACCGACGGGGTTCTAGTCCTCTATCGAGACCGACGGGGTCGGCTCTGTCAATCGGGAGAGGCCGGATTCAGTGAAAACCGAGGTTCCGGCTCCTGTCCCTCGATCGGGATACCAGAAGGACAGGTCTCCTCATCGGGGAAAGAAAGGATAGGTGTCCTCTCCAATAAGTCGTTGAGCAGGGTCGGCGACAACGGCTTGACTGAGTCGAGAGAAATCTCGGCCGATTCTGCTGTATCCTCGGGCTCGGTACCTTGGCCTGAAGGAAGGTCCGAGAAGCCGGTGGCCAAGGAAGCGATCTTGACCGAGGTCCAGACCACCAGGTCCTGAGAATCGGACCGCTCTTGGTCCCAGGAACGTCTTCTTCGGACAGAAAAAGAAGATTTAGGGTCCTTGTCCCTTTTCTTCGGGCGGGAGGAGTGCGAGCCTGAGGGCGCCTCACCCTTGGTAGGGAGAGACTGGCACAGCTCCCGAAAGGACCCAGAGAAAGTGGAGCCCAGGTTAAGTGGCACGAAAATACTTCGGCTGGCCGAAGATGCTCGGCGGATCCCGTGGCCGTGGAAACTGCCCACCTGGCCTCCTTTGATTTCACTGGTGGATTGCGAAGCTCCGGTCTCCCTAGCTTTAGGTGCGCCTTGCGGTCGTCCAGGACGTTGGGATGGAAGGCCAGACAGATGGTGCAAGCAGTGGTGTCATGCACGACACCCAAGCAATATACACACGAGAGGTGGGGATAGGTGCGTGACATTTTCTGTCCGTAAGGACACCAGTGAAACCCAGGGGATGACTTGTCCTTCATGTCTGATGCGCTCGGATAGGAATTGTAAACTCTTACGAGTTTCAATGAAAGCAAATGCGGCGAAAACCGTCAATTAGAATCCAGGGCCTATGTTACTTGTAGAAGTAGCACGAACGAACCTGAATCTTCCAGCGGAAAGGAAGATCTAGCGTCATGGGGCGGAACTGAGGTATATACCACCCGGGTGGGTGGAAGGCGCCAGCTTGGAGACTTCCGGCAAGATTTACAGGGGAAAGGGACATGCCAAAGAGTGTGGATGAACAACATACCCACGCTCCTAGAAAAGATCTTATTGTACTCTCCATCTAATACTAATGTATCAATATACATTTTGAATCCAGTTTTTGTACTGCTGTTAATTAACTATGGAAGGGTATTCTATAGCATTAAAATATTTATGTGAGAAGGTATTTTCTTTTTTGATTCGAAATCTGATTAAATTTGCTTTTTGAGTTCTATTAGTGATTGTTCAGTGTTTTTTAAATTCCATGCCCTTCGGTAGTTCTTTTCGATATCCTACGTTATAGGTGGAGAGTTATCTGGTATCAGGGAGGTAACTAGTGGGGTCCCACAGGGTTCTGTACTGGGGCCAGTGTTGTTCAATGTTCATAGGTATAATAAGAGTTAAGTGGGAAGATCCCAAATGTAAACTCGTCGCGTACTGGCGAAATTTAAATTTCTTTTCACCCATGTGATTATCCAATTCATACTTAAATTGTGACAAGCTATTACTGGCCACAACTTCAGTAGGTAAGGAGTTCCACAATGTAGGCAATCGCTGTGTGACAAATTTATTTCTCTTACTGGTATTATTGATTTCAGTTTGTAACTTAATTTTGTGTGATCGTGTATTATATCCTGTTGTAGCTTTTTGAAGACAAAGAGCCTCACATAAGGCTGCATCCTTTGAGGATCTATATGCAAGGCACATACCACACCTATATGTCCTGTATTCAAGTGAAAATAACCCCAATGATTTCAAACATGTACTATAATCTAAATCTGATAATCCTTTAACTTTCTTAGTAATTCGCTGTTGTACCTTTTCTAAGGCAACTATACCACCTACTGATGTTGGAGTACAAAAGGGGGCACAATAATCAATTTGTGATCTTACTAAGCTGGTATATAATGGTACCAAAACTTCATAATCTACTCTTAATATGTCTAAAAATACATGATAATGTACCGTGGCACTTTTTAATGATGTTATTATTGTGTGATGTAAATTTTAAATCATTCGTGATTTGTGATTCCCAAATCTTTTTCAGATGTAATTGATTGTAACTCATAGTTATTGATCTTATAAGTTGCTAAAGCATTATTTTTTCCCCAAGTGCATAACCTTGCATTTGGCAGGGTTAAAGGCCATTTTATTTAATACAGACCACTTAACTAAATTGTCAAGGTTAGTCTGTAAGATATCCACAGCCACAGAATTATTAACAATACAACCAAGCTTGCTATCGTCTGCGTATTTATGAATCCAGACGCCATTTGTGGTTTGCATATCAACTATTAGCAAATTAAATAACAAGGGGCCCAATACTGAGCCCTGTGGGACACCACTGCTCACATCTCCCCATTCCAAATAATGTCCTTTAATACTGACTCGTTGTTTCCTGTCAGTTAGCCAGGAATGTACACAATTAATTATATTAGCATTGAAACCCAATTTTGCTAATTCACTAATCAAAATGCCATGAGGGACCGAATCAAATGCCTTTTCATAATCTAAGAATATTACATCTGCTGGGAAGCCCTGATTCAATGCCATACTCACACGTTCGAAAAAATTTATTAGATTAAGCTGGCATGATCTTCCTTGCACAAAACCATACTGGCTAATATCACAGAATCCTATATTTTCTAAGTGCACTAGCATTTTTTCCTTTAATATTCTCTCAAATAGTTTACCCATACACGATGTTAAGCTAACTGGCCTATAATTACTGGCAAGTTGTTTATTTCAATTTTTATATATTGGCATAATAATAGCTGTAGTCCAATCTCTTACAGCATACCCATCTTTAAGGGATTCATTAAATAATAAGGTAAGTAAATCCACTAAAACAGAGTCTAGTTTTTTAATAAAGATAATTGGAATTTCCTCAGGACCTGCTGAAGAACTGACCTTAGTGGCTTTAATAGCAGCTAAAACTTCATCCGATGTCATCAGTGGATAGATATTACTAGCTTCAATATTAGCTGTACAAGAAGTATCTTTCACTTTCAAGATATTAAAAGATTCATTAAATTCTCTAGCCATGTCCGATTCATTAACAAAAAGCACATTATTTTTAATTAAGGGACCAATAGTAGGTGCCTTTCCTCGTAATGAGCCAATATAGTTGTAAAATTGTTTTTTTGTTATCTTTAGTAGTAGTAGCCAATTTTAATTCATAAGTTTTCTTAGCGCCTCTAATAGTTTCCTTGCATTGATTTGAGACTTTAATTTTTGCCATTTCTCTTCTGAAGGATTTTTTTTTTTAATTTTATGTACTTTTTCTTCTTTTTCCTTATTAATTTTTTGATATTATTATTATTAAACCAAGAAGAGACTCTTTTGTTGGTAGAAGTATATTTCTTATTTTCAGGCACCCATGTATCAGTACAATAGTAAACATTACTTTTAATGGCTGCCCAAATGTGCTCATTATTTTTGTTTTGTAGCTCTGCCTTCCAATTCCAGTTTATAAAATGATTTTTAATAGCCTCATAGTTTGCTTTATAATAATTTTTAATCCTAGTAATGCCGTAGTTTACATAAGTAGAATTTTTTTACTTCCAAGACACCATATTATGATCACTATCTCCCAGAGGGTAATGAACTTTAGGTAATTCTACAATATTAGTTATGTTGGTTAAGATGAGAGAGAGTATATTATCTTTTCTTGTGGGTTTACTAACAAGCGGATCTAAATTAAGCAACAGAACTAAATTTATAAATCTATCGTCCAAATTAGATTTTCCAGTAAGTGTCGACCAGCATATTGTGGGTTTGTTAAAATCCCCCATTAAAATGACATTTTCATAGTCTTCATCAATGACATTGGGGATGGCATTAAGGGCAAAATGTGCCTATTCATGTATGACACCAAGCTCTGCGGGAGAGTGGACACAGCTAAAGGGATACAGAACCTACAGGAAGATCTGGACAAGCTGGGGAGGTGGTTCAGGATCTGGCAGCTTGGCTTCAGTGCCAAAAAATGCAATGTTATGCATATTGGAGCCAAGAATCCCCAGGACAGAGTACTACCTGGGTGGCGTCCGAGTATCTGCATCAGAGGAGGAGAAGGCCCTGGGAGTGATGATCACTAGTGACCTGAAACACTCCACGCAGTATAAGAAAGCAGCAGCAAAGGCAAGCAAGATGCTAGGATGCATATCTAGGGGGATCAGTAATAGGAGAGAGGAGGTTATTCTGCCACTAGTAAGGCTGCATCTAGAGTATGGAGTTTAGCACTGGTGCCCACACCTCAAAAAGGACATTAACCTGCTGGAGAAGGTCCAGAGGATTGCTACAAAGATGACAGTGGGTCAGCAGGGTAGGGCATACAAGGAGAGGTTGAGGGCACTGAACATGTACTCCCTGGAAGACAGAAGGAAGAGAGAGAGAGAGACTCACGATTGGTACCTTCAAGTACTTGAAAGGGATAAATAAGGTTGATAAGGAGAGTCTCTTTAAGCTGAATGGCAACCATACCACTAGGGTCACAGTCTTAAGCTGGAGGGTGGGAGGTTTAGGAGGGAGGGAGGTCAGGAAGTGCTTCTTCATAGAGAGGGTGGTGGACACTTGGAATGCACTGCCATTAGAGGTAATCTCATTGAAGACAGTGGGCAGCTTTAAGAGAGGCTAGGATAGGCATAGGGGGAAGTATGGCTAATGGGTAGGGAGGATGGGAGGAGTGGGGAAGGAGGGCAGGGACATTAGCTCAAGCTGTGTATCCTGCAATACGAGCAGACTTGATAGACCAAATGGCCTTCTTCTGCTGGCTTCCTTGTATGTTCGTATGTACATTAATAACATATCCCTTCTGATACTTCTCATCACCAGATTTCATCATATGCAACGTTAACTTTTTCTCATGTCATTTTCTCCATTTCTGAGATGATTTTTGTTACCCCTCTCTGAACCCTCTCCAGACAAGCCCAAAATTAAGATCCATAATAATTATATAGTCTGACTGGATTTCTGTAAAGTGGTATTATAACATCCCTATTTCAGAATACAAATTGTTGGGCCGGCCTGGTGGCGCTGAGGGTTGAGGCGCTGGACGCCACACCTCGTACCACGCCGGCGACCCGGGTTCGGGAATGAACCCAGAGCACCGGGGATCGGCCGGGAAGGAGAAGGATGGAGTGCCCAACGGCTGCATTCCTTCTCCGGGGGGTTCTCCGAAGGCTCCCGCCGCAACACCGCCATCTGGGGGAGCCCGGTGGTAGGTGTGGTGAGTTGGAGCAGCAGTAAGAGGATTGGGCAGATGTCGGCAGGGGGTGAAGCAGGAGGCATGTCTCAGCGTGCCTCCTAGCTCACTGTCCCCACTGCACGCCGACGTCTAGGCAGAAGAGGCGAAAAACACCCCTGGTCTCTCCTACGCGACGACACCACCCTGCGCATCTCTCGGGCTTGCAACGGCAGACCCCGCTGTACAGGGATCCACAATTCAGAAAGTGCTGGTTCTGGGAAGGTAGGCAAGTGGGGGCCCCTCCTCACCCTGCCCAGGGGGTTATCCGGATACCCAAGGTTAGTGCATCTACAGGTACTCTAGGGGCAGATGGCAGCGAGACCAGGGGGGAGCATAGCTGGAGGATGTCTGAGAGAGTGGAGAGGGGAGGTAGTAGGAGGATAAATATAAAGTTAAAAAAAAAAAAATACAAATTGTTTTTTTGTTCCCCCACAGAACTTTTTGCTCCCTGTTGCTGCCTCCCGCTTGCTTCAGCAATGGGGAGACACAGCATTTTCTAGTGTTTTCTCCCCTATTCCCGGGGCCCCAGAACATGGTCGTGCATCCCCGTGGAGGCGAGCATGCACCCTGTGGCTCCAGTTATGGCCCGTTCTCCCCACCCAGCCTGGCGTCGAGTCTCCCGCTAGGCTTGGCGCTACCACACAGCCTCCACTCGGTGGCAGCCAACAGCCGGGGAGACTTCAGATCCCTTTCCCAGGAGAGAACACCTGCCTGTTGGCAGCTCAATCCAGCTCTGTGCCCTCCCCCTTAGCTGAGCCACAACAACCATAGCTCGCTCCTGAACCTGGGTCACCAGCATAGCGCGAGGTGTGGTGTCCAGCGCCTCAACCCAGTGCCACCAGGCCGGTCTCACAAAACTGCTGTTTTATACCTATCAGGATCCTTTTTGCTCTGCTTCTTTATTGTAGTCAGAGTATGTTTCATTACTTACAAGAATACCTAAATCCCCTTCTACTGTACCGTTGTTTTTTTTTAATTTGCTTCTCTTTATAAGTACAGTTTTCTATTTTTACTCCCCAAGTGTATCACCATACATTTGTCCATATTTAGTCTCATGCCCCATTTATCAGTCCAGTTTGTTATACTATGCCAAGTATTTTTGTAGGATTTTGCTCTTTCTTTTGTGCCAACTTCCCAATCCATTTTTGAGTCATCTGCAAATGTTTTAAACCATCTTCCAACTTGGTCTTCTGTACCACTAATGACAATATGAAACATTAATAACATGGGTTCAGAATAGCAGGACACCTAACTAGCTAAAGAGCAGCACCTGACCGTGGATTTAATTCACTATTTAATCCACAGTTGGTGTGAATCTCCCCAAAGCAAGATCCCTATACAGAGTCAGGGCTCGTTAGCTGCTGCAGAACAGAAACCCAAAAGGCAGCCATTAAAACCTGGCCCGAGAGCGATATGCTCCAGGGCTGCCTCTCGGGAAGAGAGAGAGCACTGCGAGTTAAGCACAGTAACCACGCACTCTCTGTGTCTCAGCAGCTGTAACATTATGCCCCACTGAAGGTAGTGCGGCTAGGCAGTGTAAAACAGTGACAGATATGCAGCCCACTACAGAGAAAGTACAGTTACGTAAGAACTTACCGTAACAGTAGATCTTCGAGAACAGCTCTTGCAGCAGGTTACACCATTAGGACTGAAGTCGGCAGGAGTCAGGACCCCACGGAAATCTTCTAGCTAGCAGTCTTCAGCGGGAACCGCCTCCGACGTCGGTTCCGCCCCCGACGTCAGGCGTAGTACATAAGGAGGCGGTCGCGCCAGAATCCCCAGTTCTCCCGCCGGAGACTCCCGGACACTGGATGACATCAGAAAGGGAGACCGTGGACCCGCCATCAGATGGCCAAGACTAAAACGATCTTGCTCAGCATAGGCTGGAACTTACCTCCTCCAAGGGGGAATGGTGGGCGGGAAGGTACCTGCTGCAAGAGCTGTTCTCGAAGATCTACTGTTACGGTAAGTTCTAACTGTACTATCTTCTCGGAGGTACAGCTCTTGCAGCAGGTTACACCATTAGGACTGATTCCAAGCAATGGCACCTAGAAAAGCCATCGAGGAGGCAAAACTGATACCGCAATATGTCCTGAGTCTAGGACAGGAGACCCTGCAGGACAGCAAGTCCGAACCCGCTCTTCGGTGAGGCGTATATCAAGGCTGTAATGCCTGATAAAAGTGTGCACTGAGCTCCAGGTGGCTGCAGCACATATGGCTGATGTGGATACGTTTTTCAGAGCTGCAAAAGAGGTAGCCACTCCCCTTGTCGAATGGCCCTTAACCACCCCTGGTAAGGGTTTCTGTCTACTGTTGTAGCAAAGGGAAATGCACTGAATTAGCCAGCGAGAAAGGGTCTGTTTCGAGACTGGGTCTCCCAACATCCTCTCGGCGAAAGAGACAAACAGCTGATCCGTTTTGCGGTGCTGTTTGGTCCTGGTCAAGTAGTATCGAAGACACCGGTGAACATCCAGGGTGTGAAGCAGTGTTTCTCCTCGATTAGCGTACTTAGGGAAGTACACTGTTAAATCAATGTCCTGGTTAAGCGTGAGGGCTGAGACCACCTTAGGCAGGAATCTGGGATTCGTCCTCAGGTACACCCTGTCCTGGTGAAAAATTAAATAAGGCTCCTTACACATTAGGCGTGTAGTTGAGTTCTTCTACTTGAGAATGTATAACGCAACCAAAATAAGCGTTTTCCACGACAGAAAATGCAGCTCGCAATCTGCGACAGGTACAAAAGGTGGCAGCGTAAGCTGCTCCAGGACGAAAGGCAGGTCCCAAGGAGGGACAGGATCCCTAATGGGTGGCCTAAGGTGGAGAACCCCACTTAAGAAGGCCCGGGACGTATCCAACTGTGCTACCGTGTGTTGGCCTACTGGGGCATGGTAGGCTGAGATTGCACAATGGTGCACCTTGATCGAGGAGTAAGCCAACCCTGATTGAAAAAGGGAGAGCAGGTACTCCAGAACTAATTTCTCTGGACAGTCTAAAGGGGAGAAACTGCGTGCTTGAGACCACAGGCAAAACCTACACCATTTCATGGCATATGTAGCATGTGTCACTGGTTTTCTGGTGGCAGAAAGGACTTCTGCCACCTCCTGCGAGACCCCGTGACGCAAAATGGCTATGTCTCTAGGAGCCAAGCGTGCACGTTCAGTGAATGTAAGTCCGGGTGGACTAGTGAACCCTCCTCCTGAGACAGTAGATGGGAGCTGATTGGCAAAGGAAGCGGAGGTTCCCGGGACAGGTGATTCAGGAGCGGAACCAAATCTGTCTGGGCCAAAAGGCGCTATCAAAATCAGCATCGCGTGCTCCCTGCGAAGTTTGAGAAGGACTCTGGATCAACGGAAGGAGGAAAGGCATAGAGGAATCTGCCCGCCCAGGAGAGGACAACGCTGGCCTGGTCAGAAAACACCAGGCCCTGGATCTAGCGAGCAAAAATGGGCAGTTTTATGCTGGATGGGGACTAAACAAATCCAATTCTGGAGTGCCCCATCTGTGAAACAGATTCTCGCCACCTCCTGTAGAAGTTCCCACTGTGGACCCTGGCCTGGGAATGGCTCAGGCTGTCTCGTGACGGTGTTGTCCACTCCGGGAACGTGAACTGCAATGAGGTTTGCCCGTGTCGCATTGATCTCATTCCCACACTCTCATGGCCTCCTGCAGAGGTAGGAGGTGTGCCTCCTTGTTTGTTGAGGTAGTACATCACGCTTGTATTGTCTGTTTGTAACAGAAGAGTACTCGGTGGAATGTCCGACTGGAAGGCTTGCAGGGCATAAAGGACCGCTTCATCTCTAATATGTTGATAGGAGATGAGCTTCCTGAGTAGTCCATGTTCCCTGAGACTTCACCCGCTCAAGGCCCCACCCCAGCCCTGGAAGCTGCCTGTGGAGAGTGTCATCACCAGGGACGGTGTGGAGAACGAACCCCACAGAGAGGGTTCCTCGGATCTAGCCGCCATTGCCAGTCTCGAACCATGGCCTTCGTGATTCTGACTGGCTGCTGCAGATGGTCTGCCTTTTGGTCCCATTGCACTCTGAGCATCCACTGGGTTACCATGTGGAGCCTTGCCATCGAGACTGTTGGAATGGCGCAGCCATGTGTCGAGCAAGGCGAAGAGACCAATCTAGCTGGGGCGGTCACTTTCGCTGATAGGTCCCTTATGAGGGACCGGATGCTCCTCCCATCTTCGGAAGAAAAGCTTTCCTTGGTGGTGTCCAGAACTGCCCCTATGAATTGCAGTTTCTGGGACGGTACCAGGAGAGACTTCTCGTAGTTGATTAGGATGCCCAGAGACTGAAAAAGGATCTGGGTGTGCTGGATAGCTATCAACAGCGCCTCTTCGGAGGAGGCCATGAGAAGCCAATCGTCGAGGTACGGGAACACATAGTGGCCCTGTCTCCTCAGAGACGCTGCCACGACTGCCATGCACTTGGTAAAGACCCTGGGGGCTGTTGACAGTCCGAAAGGAAGCGCTCAGAACTGACAGTGGTGGCCGAGGAACTCGAAGCACAGGAACCTCCTGTGCTCTTGAGCGATGGGGAGTGCAGGTAAGCTGCCCATGTCCAGGGACGCCAGGAATGCGCCCTTCAGCATGGGGATTAGGCCCAGGAGAGTCACAATGCGAAGGCTTAGCTTACTGACATATTGAGGTCGCTAGGTCCAAGATTGGACTGAGGTCCTTTTGTTTTTGGAACCAGGAAGAAATGAGAATAATATCCTGCTCCTCTCTGGTTCACTGGGATGTGCTCCAAAGCTTCTTTCTGCAGCAGCGTGAGCACTTCTTGCCTGATGAGCAGGGCGTGCTGACCTGAGTAACGGGACAGCAAAGGAGGTCTTGTGGGTGGCTTGTCTGAGAATTCTATAAAGTGGCCTTTTTTGACCACTTGTAGCACCCACCTGTCGGTGGTGATCGACTGCCACCTGGGAGGTGGTCTGATCCGACCCCGATCTTTATTTCCGTTGATCCTGAGGCGGGGCGGAAGGCTCATGCTGTGGCGGTGGAGGTCCTGCAGAGTTGGGGCCGACTTGGTAGGGCGTTGGCCTCTACCTGAGGATGACTTGCCCTGGGCTTTCCGGGTAAAGGAGCCCCTCTGTTGCAGACAGCAACGGCTGTTGTCTCTGAGTCTGGCTGGCAGCGACTCTGGTTCCTACGAAGGAACTGAGTCTAGATCTGTACATGGCCTGGACAGATCTAACGGCCTTCCCAGCTTCCTGCAGTTTGGTGATGACCTTCTGACGCTTCACCAAACAAGACTTGCCGGTGAAGGGGCGTCCAGAATGTTCTTCTGGACATCCGGGTAACTGAGACACGGAGCCATGAGTGTCTCCGGAGGCATACGCCTGAGGCTGCCGTCACGAGGAGTCCGCGGAATCGCACGCGGCTCGAGCACCTGGGTCCCTCATCGCCTGAACCCGCAAGGAGGAGCTGGCAGTTCCTCCTTTGGGTCACTGTCTGGCAATTTCTCTGCCAGGTCCTGTCCCTGTTCCCTACAGCGTGCTCTGGAAATTGAACCATGTGGGTAAGGAGTTCAGACCTGACGACGAGGTAGCAGCTGCGTGAAGTGCGCCTCACCATTGCGCCCAGTTGCTTGGACTCCGGGTCCGTGGCGTGTGCTCAGATGTTGCGGACTCTGGGACCGGTCATGAGAGGCTGTGATGACCAGGGAGTCGGCCAGAGGATGATTAGCCAAGTACTGGTCCTCCCTTGGGGCCTTGTACAGGCGGTCAGCCTTCTTCGGCATCGCCGGGAGCGAATGTGGATATTTCCAAGCTGCCTTGGTGACGTCCACAAAGGTGTCCACCAAGGATCTTTCTGCCAAAGATAACGAGCTAGGCGCAGCCTTCCGGGGTCAAGTTCTTCTGCGTCCCACCCCATGTTCTCTTGGATATGTCTCATGATCTCAGAGAATGAGGGGTCATCCGGAGGAGACCTAGGAAGTTCACATGGGTCCGGAGAGGGGACGCTAATGGGAGAAGGAGATCTGGAGCCATCAGAGATGTCCGATCTTGAGTCCTCTGTAGACGGGGAGTAGCAGCGTCTTCTGGGTCTCCTGGGGCTGGGTGAACCAGAAGAGGATCTGGACGGGAGGCCTCTGTCCGTAGAGGTCTGCCCATAGGAGGTCCCGCAGGCTCTGGGAGGTACTCGGCCTGCTGCCTCATTGGGTGAAGGAGGGGCGCTGGGGTCGTGGTGCAAGAGGTGCGGAGGAGGCCGCGGGTGACCACATCCATTTGATAGTGTCCCACCAGAAAGTGAATAACTCCTTCACTTTCGAGATGTTAAGGCCCAACGACGGGCCAGGTGCCGGTGGCCTGTCGCCGGGTCCCGCGCCGGGCTCCCTGGGGTCTCCGGTTCTGGAGAGGGCTCCCGTGGGAGCTCGACAGGTCCGGGTCGCCAGCCTGGTCCGGGCTGGCTGAGTGGATTCTCCTCTCGTCAACTTCTCCACGACGCCGGCAGGCGGCGGTATGGTTCTTCTCTCGCTGCTGTATCAGACGCCGGCCCCAGTCGGGCGTCCTGGTAGGAGAGTGCCTGACCGGGCGATGGGTGTCGGACTGTCGTCGGTTCCCGGGATCTATGGTGTTTGGCCGACATCGGGTCCAACGTCCTCTTAAGGGAGGTCAGCTCCTTAGTCTTCCGTTGAGGGGGAGGCGGCAGGGAAACTGACCGGACGTCGGGGGCTGAGTGACGCTTGTGGTGATCCCCAGACTTAGACGAGGCCTTGGAGGAAGAAGAAGGCCTAGAAGTCTTAGCAGGCCGCAGGGAGGAAGAACCGCTGGCAGACTTGACCACGACCGGGGGAGGCTGACAGCGGGCCCGAGACGGAGAGCGGTCGGACCTGGAGCTGCGGGAGTCCGAGGCCCTAGGTCTCACCTTCTCCCTGTGCTTCTCATGGTGCCTGTGGGATCTTTCCGAAGATTCCCCCTTGGAGGAAGGTTCCATGGCCTTGAGCTTCTCTTCTAAAAGGTAAGCCTGGAGAGCCTTCTGTCGTCGGATCCAGGTCCGGCTGTTGAAGCCCTGACAGAAAGAACAAGCCTGGGTGTAAGGGTCTGGGCCCAGGCACGGACGCAGGCTTTAATGTGAGTCTTTGAATGGAATTTGTTTCCCAGGCGCACTTGATCGAATGGCCCTCCACGGAGGTTGGGGAGGACATCAGACAGAAGAATGAATCTGGAGGAAGAGATTCTTGAAGAATTCTGGTTTGAAGAAACGTAGAAGCGAATTTCCTGAGTCCGCTACGCTAGATACTGACTGAAGGGTCGAGTGACATGCAAGTCGACGTGCAAGGAAAGAACTGGGGATTCTAAGGACCGCCTCCTCATGTACTATGCCTGATGTCGGGGGCGGGACCGACGTCGGAGGCGGTCCCCGCTGAAGACTGCTAGCTAGAAGATTTCCGTGGGGTCTTGACACCTGCCGGCTTCAGTCCTAATGGTGTAACCTGCTGCAAGAGCTGTACCTCGAAGAAGATCAATATGCTCCGGAGCTGGTTCCCCCGTCAGAGACAGCAAGGTGATGAGACTCATCCCATACCCCTGTCTGCCCACATCTACATCCCCCCCCCGCCGACAAGCTAGTGGCAAATAAGTACAGTCGCAGTGGTGTGTGTGTCACAGCAGTGTTGAAATGAAGCCTCGCTGAACTGTGAGCAGTGCACCATGCTGCAGAGACAGAGAGAGCAAGACAGCTGGTCCTCACTGACCCTCCAACTAGCCCCATGCCTGTCTGTCTCTCCCCCGGCTGTTCAAACACTTTGTTATGCCGCTCCGCTTCAGTTCACGAGCCCCCAAAACACTGGTCAAACAGTTTGTAATTCCCTCATGCCAAGGCCAGCCCCTTAGTTACTGCATGGCTCCCATCTGTTCTGCCGCCAATCACAATACAGAGAATACTGGATGGGCAACTATGCACAACCAGTGTTGTTCTGCCACAGAAGGATTCTGATTCCCTATGACCTCAAGAGCAAAGCTTGAGAGGTCCATGGGAATCAGAACCCCAAGATGACAGAACACACTGATTGTGCATAACGTTGCTCATCCTGTATTTTTATAGTGTATAGTATAATGTGAAATGTGTGCATTGTGTTTTTTTCTCTTTCACAATGAAACTGACTTGTGAAGTCTCTAGAGGTTCTAGAATGCTGTTCTACCAAAGAACTGGATACAGGAAATGATACCATGGACATCCTAAAATAGCCAATCAGAGTAGGACGCTGGCACCCTACCTGCATTGTAAATCCACCGCTAATCACCTCAAAAGGTGCCAGCCTGCCACTATCACATGCCATCTTAACATTAAATCCCTTCGATACTCGAGACAAATTGAAAGAGCCGGCATATTGTGTCTCGCTTACCTTAAGCTACCAGACGTTTCCTTTCTCTACTGTCCATAAAATTCAAAACATTCACATTTTTTTTAAATACTTCATCAAGCCACACCTAAGGCCAAACATATAAAAATACCCTCAACTGCTTCCACTCGGCTCATCTGACAGCCTTCTTAACTACTGGCTCCACTTCATTCCTCCGGTCTGTTGCCACAATCCATTGGAGCACCGTAAATAATTTAGTCCTCCACCGAGCACAAAACAATTCTGCACTGCATAAAAATGTTTTCAATTAAGCACACGTCCATTCTGGCACTAGGGTTATGTACAAAAATGTACTTCCTGATGACCACAAAACCCCGGAAACAAATGCTGAAGGACGGCACCCCATTACCGCTCCAACCAGACAAACTCGCTACCTGCACTACTGTAAAAAGAACAATTAACTTACCGCAGGTAGGATCTTTCTTCAATAAAAAATAAATATATAAATTAAAAAATCACTGAGTCTTTCGGGGAGCTGCATTAGGACAACCTCGGCAACAGAAGTTCGGAACGGACCCCACTACAATACTTGCAGGCTCTGTTTTAAAAGAAAAACAAAACTAGGCACTGCAGAATGCTCAGAACCTCCAAAAAAAAAAAAACACATTACAGTGTGGGTTTCATGGTGGTGGTATGGGGAGGAGGAGATGCATCAGCACTAGCTGCCCAGCATGTCTCTCTCACTCACACACTCACATATATTCGGCCCGGCAACAGAGGACTATTCAACCTAGCGGAAGCATACCACAGCTTAAAATCAATAAAAACTGTTATTTTTTTCTTACACTTTTTACTATTTCTTTCTAATCCTTTACCTTTTCCACATTATATAATCACAATAAGCCACTTGGGGGATGTGGGTTATCAAGGGATTTACCACGGCTGGTGAGGATTTACCCACTAGACTGCGCCTCGTGGACAAACCACGCCAGCCGTGGTAAATCCCCTGATAACCCACACCCCCTCATGGCTTATTGCTTGAACAACTATGGCAGCATTCCAAGTTGTTCTGCTACAGTAGTGACATAACTATTACAGCAGAACAACATAATGATGTCTCTACTGCAGCAGAACAAGCATATTCCAGGCATGGAATTCCATGCATAACAGCATTCCACTATACACTATAATGGCAAACTTACTGATCCTTTACCTGCAAGTAAGGAGTGTCTGGAAGATTTAGTGTCCAGCCAAAAGTGAGGGCCTGCACTGCTTAGCCTTCCAAGTACTAAGAAGTCTCTGCATTGTATTTTAGTAAGGTAACTGGAAACCACTGATGTTGATCCTATTGTAACACTGATGCTCTTCTATTGTATTGTAATGCATTGGTAACTTGGACTACTGCATATGGTACCCACTGAAAGTGAGCCTCAGCTCAATTGGGGTCTGACCATCATACCTCTCAACTTCCTGCCTCATAAATCAGGGACAAGGCTAAAAATAATCAGGGACAAACGACCAAAATCAGGGACACATCTTCAAAATTGGTGATATCCACTTAGGAAGCTGGTAGAATAAGGGACTTGGTGTAAAATGCATTTTCTATGGAAGAACAAGTCTGTAACTTTAATGTCTGACATTATTTTGTGCTTGTAACTCCCACTGTTTGGTCATGGAAACACATTTTCTAGGAGGGACAGAGTAAAATTTTGAGTCAAAATCAGGGACGTCCCTGAAAATCAGGGACAGTTGAGAGGTATGCTGACCATGTTCATATCATGTGATGATGATTGTGAATAAAATGTTACTTACTTACTAGTAATTAACAGATGTCAAGGAGTGGAATAAAGGTTTGAGACTGTTGTCATGAACCATCAATTTATTTTTACATCGCAGTACAATTATCTGAACTGTTACTCTGCATTGGCCCATATACTAGAGAGCTGCTTCACTTCAAGACTGACACACAGATCGCGAGCGAGAGAGAAAAAGAGAGAGAGTGAGAGCAAACTAATGCAAAAAGAACCGGGAAAGGCACCTAAACAACTATTTTTTGGACAACAAATATCAGAAAGCATTTCAGGACTCTATTTCTGGCATCTGTATGTTCATAAAATACCTGACAATACATTAGTTCAGTGAACTACTTTTCTACTCGGCAGCATTCAGTCATTTTTTTAAGGCTGCAGTAGGCTGAGCCTGCAGACATTTTGCATGTACAAAAGGAGTGATGTCATGTTTTCTGTCTGTGGAACTGACTGAAGGTATAAATAGTCTCTTCCACCTTACCCTCCTCCAAGCAATGTTTTCTGCCCTCAAATATATACGCTTTCATGTTAGTCAATGGTTGCAGGGTACTATTTTCTTTCTTAAATGGGTGGTACAAGAACTGGAACCTGAGTAGTGGGAGGCAGCATTAGTTTTTATTTTGGGGAGTAAGATCCACCCCACCTCCACCTGAGAAGCTCCTAAAGATCCATCCCCAACTTTTTTTTTTTATTCATGTGGCAGGGGCATGAGGCTAGTTTGGGACCTGTATCAACCAACAGAACAAGTCTGTGCAGTGACCAAGTTGTGGAGCCCCTGCATTTCAGTAAGGACTAGGGAAACAGAAGATACTTAATGCCTTTATTAAGGACTAGAAGAACAGAAGATATATAATGCCTTCAGCTTGACTTAAAAACCTTTAGAACAAATGATTATCAGAGCCACCTGGGGCCTCAGAAGAAGACAGCAATTAAGGAGTGAAACTACAGCTCCCAAGGAAAACAACAGACACAGCATTCCAATTTACAGTAAGGTGAAAGAGCCACATGTTTTTCTTTAACATTTATATACTGAAAACATAAAGTTCAGCTTTTGGGATTAATATTGTTTACCATGTTCAATAGTATATATATACATATATATATATATACACACATATATACACACACATATATATATATATATATATATAGTTTATGTATAATGTGTCTTTTTAGTAGTTTCAAAACTTGTAAAGCATTGGTGTTAGTAATGCATTCAGAAGTACATGTTTAATTGTCTTTACAGTTAAATGTGCAGTTTCATGTCAGGGCACATTTTTTGGGGAAGGGGGTTCAAATAATTTTAATCATGAAGCATTGGTGTTAGTAATGCATTTAGAAATACATTTGTCAATTGTCTTTACAATTAAACATGCAGTTTTTTGTCAAGGCACAATTTCGGGGGGGGGGTTCAAATTATTTTAATCATGGGCACAGTACTTGGTAAACAGACTGATGATAAAGTGTGTTTTTTCTTTTAAGTTTGAGAAGTATTTATTAGAAAACACCGAACAAGAAAATAATTGGTAGGCCGGCCCGTCGGCGCAGCGGTGGGATTTCCGCTTGCGACGCCGGCGACCCGGGTTCGGGAACGGACCCGAGTCGTCTGAGGGCTGGCCGGGGGGAGAAGGATTGAGCGTCCTATGGACTGCTCTCCTTCTCCGGGGGGAGGGCCGAGGCAGCATCCGGAGCGATGGGGACCCCTGGCAGAGGCTGGGGGCACTCACGCTGCCGCGCTTACGTCAGGGAGGAGGCGGGGCGGACGCTGGCGTCATTGCACGTCCCCGCCTCCGGGAGGGAGGAAAACCGAGGAGGAAAAAGAAGGAGGGGAAGGTCCTCCGTCTAGGTGAAGCCTCCCCGGAGGCTTCAATGCACCCCTGCCGCCGCACTCCCAACCAGATATTGGTTCCACGGCACTGGAGTTCAGGGGTCTGGTGTCGTGGCCCCGCCCTCAAGGGGGAAAGCCGGGGGTGACTGGGAGGGGTGGCAAATGGGCAGGCGGTGGAAGCTCCGGGGGCCGTGACCAGGTTGAAGGAGGACGGAGGACCCCCACAAAAAAAAAAAAAAAAAAAGAAAATAATTGGTGATTTTAAAAACTATTCTGATAACAGTTGACATTAAAAAAAAATATATATCAACTGTATTTTTTAGTTTATTTTATCAGGGACACTAGAAACAGGATGTTAACATTTACTACCTGGAACCTGCTATTCAGTTTTTTTTTTTTTTACTGCATCTTGTCCCAGGCAATCTTCCCAGAGTGCAGTTTGTCAGGGCACATTATTTGGGGGAGGGAGATCAAATTATTTTAATCATGAAGCACTGGTGTTAGTAATGCATTCAGAAATAAATTTTTAAATTGTCTGTACAGTTAAACATGCAGTTTCAGGTCAGCGCACATTTTTTGGGGGAGGAGGTTGAAATAATTTTAATCATGGGCACAGTACTTAGTAAACATAGACTTTGATGATAAAGAGTGTTTTTTATTTGCTGTTGTTGAAGAAATAGAGAACTCCCTGTTGTGGTGGTGCCAAGTTCAAAATTAGAAATGCTGCTATGACACACAATGGGACAGCACACGTCTCATTTCACAGGAGTAAGCAGACCTCCTTAATTTTACATTTATGTGGGTTCAGTGATTACTATTGGCACATCTTGGATACTAGTGCCAATACAGCTCTTTATTGAAAATAAAGGTGTCTCAATACAAGATGATAAAGAGCAGCTAGAAAAAATAACATCCAGGTAGAATTCTTACATATTTGTTTAAGACACCAGCTCAGCGTCCAGCTGTTAAAATTCCCAACTGATGTTTTACACTTTGCACATCCTCAAAGTACTGTGCAGCAATTTGTTAGCTATAATTTAAGTTCTGCCAGTGTGTATAATAACCTGGCAATGGCCTTCCATTGATCCTGTTCTTAATTACACGTCTACATTGCTTTGGCATACAACTGCTAGGTAACCATAATGTCACCTGTTACACATTCATTGTTTGGCTCCAAAATGGCAAAACAGTCCATTATACACACTTAAAACAGGCATTTAAAATATGTTCTTTTCAGGTTGGAACAGGAGACGAGATCAACATGAAATATTTTCCGTTTCAAAAATGGAAGTTGTAGTCCCAAACAACTGTGCTCCCCCACTCCCCCAATTGTTGTACCTCTGCATGTGTCGTTGGTAGAATGACTGATCTGAGTTTTTTTTTTTTTTTTTTAATAACAGCCTACTCTCTAGCCAGCAAAGGAGCACACCTTGCTCCTGGGGACACCTAGCATATCCCAAACCACTGACTGTCATCATTTACCTTAGTCCGGTCAGAAGAAAGGTGCTACTTCTTTTTAACATTAAATTTAAAAAAAAAAAAAAAAAAAGAAGAAAGGCCTAATACCTTGAAACAGATTTAAGAAAAATTATTCTGCACTTACTCTGAGACACATTTTTTCAGCTCTCCTCTATAATCAGAGCTGTTGATGCCACAGTGAAAACTCTGAAAAAAACTAAACTTGGTACAACTCAGTTTACATTTTAAATGTATTCTGTAGATTTCTCCTGCCTATCTTTTATTACTGAGGAAATCTGGATGAATATATGATCTTTATCTGTTAGAGTTCATCTGCCTCTATAGCTTACTCCCTACTTCAAGTCATAATGCTATGTTGTGACATCACAGTCTGCTGTTATGGGAGTAGCTCTGATGTCACAAGCCATGCATTATGACATCAGGAAGGGAGAAAGCACCAGGAATAAATGAACACTTCAGAAGCAGTGGTCCTCTTTTCATGCAAATGGCCTCAGTAAAAAAATAATAGGGGGAAATACAGAACTAATGTGAAACATAAACTGAACTGTGTCTAAATATTATCCTTTCTTTCACCTATCCTGAAGGCGTCAGATGCTCTTTAAGACTGGCACTCTACTTGGTGGAGGGTGCTCATTGGAGCAAGGTGGCAACATGTATGTTACATGTATGTTTCAGTGCTAAACTATAACACAATTGCTTTCATTGTTTTTCCTGTACTGTAACTGTTTTAAGACATTCCAATACATGCTTAAACCCACAGGCGATTACTGACAGCAGAATAGCGCTGCTTGAAAAGTTTTTCAACCCAAATTAGTGAACATGACTGTGACTCTAGGGGCAGCTGCCTCTCCAAAGACCGTCATGACTATAACTTCTCCCTCTGTCTAACTGTATGTCTATCTACGTAATTATCTATATTTCTATCAATTGCATCTATCCCTATTTTTACCTACTGTATATGTAAAATAAACCTGTATATCACATTTGCCTGCACTCTGAACACATACTTATGATATAGTGCATATTTGTACTCCACTCCTGTATAGACCTCATACTGTCCTGATACTCCCATTATCACAGGCATAACTACCTTAACCTTATCAACAGTGACCTCTATCTGGATGGACCAGGGTTCTCTGTTCCTGTGACAGAAAGCCCTGGCATAAAGGCAGGGGTACTGGTGGTTCCATTGCCAACAGCTGCATTAGAGGGAACTAGATTCAACGAGGCCGTAGGGGAGCAATGAGGATCAGAGTTGCCCCCTCCATCTGAAGCTTGAGTAGCACTCTGAATCTTCTACCACTGAGATCAGCAGTTCCCATTCATGCACTCTGGACTGTGATCTGCTTAGCCTGTCTGCCAAGACGTTTTGGGTGCCAGGAACATGTACTGCTGACAGTTCTAGACTATGTTTCAGAGCCCAATACCAGACTCTCATTGCTTCCCTGCACAGGTGGTAAGAATGAGTCCCCCCCTTTCTTGTTGTTGTAATACATCATCTGACGTCCATTTGCACTAACAGAGGACCCAAGGACAGATGAGCATAGAAGGCTTGTAGGCCATATAAGACCGCACAGAAGAGATAAGATAAATCTTTATTTTCAAACAGCATAGAACTATGAGGACTTTGCAGACCGGTTTACAAAGTTGCCCTGCTTTGTTACAGGGGATGTGTACAGGTTCAATTGAGTGACATTATACGGATTTAGATGCATAAATCAGCATGCGCACATATTCCAAATATAATTTATTCAGTGACAAGTGCAAATTCTTGTTTAGTAGGGTTCTAAATGATTTTATAGTTGTTGCTTTCCTGGAACATGGAATATAGAAGACGGAACAGATACTGGCCGGCCCCTGCGGGCGCAGCAGTTCATTTAAACTGCGACACCGGTGACCGGGTTCAGGAATGGACCCGGTGCACTGAAGGAGAAGGCCAGGGGAGAAGGATGGAGCGTCCTTGGGACAGCTCTCCTTCTCCCGGGGGGAGGGTGGGGATAGTGTCTGGCGATAGACGGACCCCTGGCAGAGGCCTGGGAGTACTGCACCTACTGGCGCTCGAACAACTCCAGGGAGGCGGGGTGGACGCAGGACGTCATTGCACGTCCCCGCCTCCTCCACACACAGGGGAGAAAAAAATACCCTGCTTCCAATGCCTCGATGACGCCCACTCTGGCTGCAGATTGGCTCCTCTCAGGTCGACTCCCGCCTTTCCCATGTTCATGACGCCCTTGGCCCAAGGGGCCGTGACCCGGCCCTGGGGGGCAAGCCAGGGGGTTCAGGGAGGACGGCTACAATATGAGAGAAGCCGCAGCCAGAGTCCGTGACTGGGCTAATGGTTCAGCGATAGGGAGCAGGGACCAAAAAAGGCAAATTTAAAAAAGGAAGACAGAACAGATAAACAGTAGATCTTCGAGAGACTCTTTCATCAAGCCATTTCCAGGACATTTATGTGCAGGGTGCTATCCAGTGTGATCCATGTACCCTGCGTCTGATGGGACCCTAAGTGTGCTCCCCAGCCTGTTCCTGAAGCATCTGTGGGTGGGGGACCAGGAAGGGAACCCCCTTTAACATGTTGCCGGGTTCCACACACAATTTGAGCACTTTGCCTGCAGAAGAGGTTGCTAGAACCCTTTATTCTAGATCACCTGTGTGCTAATCCTACTGGATTCTTAGGTTCCACTAGGGGATCCTCATGTGCAGCCTGACCAGGGGTACTTTACCAACGGCCACTGCCATAAGGCCCAGGAGCCGAAGAAATTTCCTGGTTGAGACATACTGGCTGTGTGGACTATCTGGGCCTAGACAATCACACGTTTGACCCTGTCTAGAGACAGGAAGGCTGAACCTTTGGCTGTATCCAAGACTGCTCCTATGTACAACAGGCGCTGACACAGTATCAAGACACACTTGGGTATGTTGACAGTAACCTCAAGAGCACTGAACATCTGGAGTGGTGCTTGGGGTGGACAAGGCTCCTCCTGTTCCCTTGCCCTTACCCAGATGTCTGGTGGTAGGACGGTGTCTAGCACCAGCCGGGCAGAAAGGTATCCTCTGTCCATCCCTTGGTCAAGTATGGCAGAGGGAGTGTACTGACTTCAGGGTCCTATCTGAACCCTGGAGGTTACAGAGGATATCCTGGACATCTGATCCAAATAATTTGTATCCTCTAAAAGGGGCAATGAAAATGGACTGTTGGACGTCATACGTAAACCCTGCCACCCTAAGCCAGGGGTACCTGCTTAGGCAAATTCCTGAGGTGGCAGCCCTGGCCAAAGTATCAGAAATATCATGGGCCATATGAAGCAGGAATTTTCCTACATCAGCTCCAGCTGCGAGAGCTCTGAGAAGCTCCCATTTGGGTGTACCCTCTGGCAAGGCTTGAGCAGCTACTTTGGCCTTTCTCCAGAGTGTATTCTGGTACTTGGCCATATGTGCCTGACAATTAGCAATTCTGAGGCCCAGGGAGACTGAGGAAAAAATTCTCAGAAACATCCAACTTCCTGGACTCTCCATCAGGAGGAAGGGAGCGGAGTTGTTTTGGTGCCCTTGACTTATAATGGGCAGCATTGACTACTACAGAGTCTACCTCAGGTTGGCTAGTAAAGAAAAGTTTTTTTGAGGGAGCCTTATACATCTTGTCTACATTTCTTTGTATGGCAGGAATGACATTCAGCCTATGCCAGGCATCAAAGGTGACATACACTAGGGCAGGGAGGAGGGGTGGTATTACAATAGGGGGTGCATCAGGTAACTCCCAAGAAATCTGTGAGATTTTTCTTGGCAGTATCCTGTTCCTCCAAATCAAATCCCATGGCAGCCTGTAACTGTTGCATCATGGTAATGAAAGAGGGGTCCCTCTGGAGGGGACTGTGAGATGCAGACCACAGTGTCTTCACTACAAGTGGAGACAGTGGAACTAGTGCTTTCATAAGGACTTTCCACATAGTCTTCAGGTTCCTACTCTTCATTCTGCATCATGAGATCAGGATTATACTCTAAGCCATTGATGGCCTGGTTGATTGGTAGAAGGAAGTGCACTGGTGATGTTGCTGGTACTCGAGGGGGAGGCTGAGACACAGCCCTAGGATGCACTGTTGTGGGGGTTGGGTTACAGGCCCCATCGACAGGCCTCCTGATACAGGAGGAGCAGGAGGCAATAGGCAGTGAAGAATGTCCATGAAGGACGATAGCACAGTCTGGATGTTGGCACCTGTGAGGTTGAAACGTGCACCAGTGGAAGTCGAAGGAGGAGGCTTCCCTAAAGCCCCTTTTCGACATCATTGGTTTTTAGTATTAAAATCCTTACAAACTGGGCAGGTCTGCACGTTGTGGTCTGGGTTGAGGCAACAGACGTGGAAGTCATAAGAATCGCTGATATAGATCTCACCGCATTCACAATATTGGAACAGTTTGGACGGTTCCTTCGATGATATACACACCATCGAAAATCACTTATTAAAGTGATTACTTTACTATGGAGAGAAAGATAAAGCGGCAGCAATCACAGCAGCGTTTCCGTAAGCAGTCCAATGAGTATGGTCGATGGCAGGAAAAGAACTGAGGAGTTTATGCAGCAGCTGACGTCTTAAGTCGCCGTGGGTGGCCCCTGGTAGACTGCTTGCAAGTTTCCATAAGGTCCTAGTTCCTGGTGACTACAAGTTCCATAAGTGTGCACTGATGAGCTATCCTTCAAGAAAATATACTGTTATATGAGTTTTCATATCTACAGAACTGTCTTAGTTCAGTTTTATATCCTGCTAGTTTCTGCTCCATTTTTCTTTTCTCCCTTTTTAAACGTCTTATGATCCTTCTGTAATTCCCTGTATTTCTGCACTGTTTTATCTGTGTTGTTTATTGCAATACAAGCACTTGCTCAATTCTGAAACAACCGCACCATCATCAGCTGGTTTTCAAATAAATAAAATCAGGGGCACAAGACACATACAGCTGGGTATTGTTATCACAACAATGAAAACCCAAGTTGTAACATCCAATAATCTCCCCTAGCAGCAACTTGTACACGGCGAACAGCATGGGAGCTAGAATAGACCCCTGAGGCAACCCACAACAGAATGCAGCGCTACTCAGTGTAAAAGACAACTGCAACCTGCTGCACCCTGCCAGACATGTAGGACTCAAACCACTGCAACACCGTCCCTGTGAGTCTTACATAATGCCGTAAATGAGCCAACTGCACCCCATGATCCACTGTGTCAAAGGCCAAAAGAAAGGTCAAGCAGGACAAGGATGGAACGACTGCTATCCTTTGCTAGAAGGAGATCATGGTGCTCCCCTGACTAGAGTGTCTCTGTTATACGGCGAGGTTGGAAGCTGGACTGGAAAGGCGCATAGATGTCATAATTCTCCAGGTGCGTTTCCAGCTGCACCTGCACCACCACCACCTTCTCGATCAACTTCCATAAAAAGGGAAGGTTCGAGATGGGCCTGTAGTTGGAGAGATCATCAGGATCCAGAGACGATTTCTTAAGAAGGGGCTTAACCATTGCACTTTCCAGGGCAGATGGAAAAATCCCCTCCCCAAGGGAACTCCAAACAATCTCCACAACCATCAGAGTGAGCAAATCTCAGCACTCTAAAAGAAGCCGGGTCAGCCCCAGGGTTCAACATAAAGAAGGTGGAATGCAGTCTAGTAACAACCTGGAAGATATCATCTGCTAACAACTGATCAAACTCTGCCCATCAAAGATCGGGTACTGTCAGCTGATGACAGGCTGGTTGAAGACATCTCAGTCTGAATGGAGGACACCTTGTCCACAAAGAACTAGTTTATCTCCTTACATTTATAAGGAGAAAAGGCTCTGCAGGACTGGAGACAGACTGGATTTATTAAAAGAGCTGAGCTGGCTGGTTCCTTCCAGCAATAATCACTCATGACAGAAATGCTTTTTCAGAATGACTGCCCGCTGATACTCACTGTAATGAGTTCTCAGTGCCAGTTTATCATTCTTTGATCGGGACCTCCGTTAACAATGCTCCAACCTCCACCCCTTTGTCTTAAACCTCCTCCAATTACCATCAAACCACAGTGACCTGTGGTGGGAAATCAAGGGGCAGACACACAGAGGTGCTAGGAAGTTCACTCCAGTCATAACAGCCAGGTTATAACCCTTCCATGGCCGTCTCATTTCCTAACGTACAAGCTGTCTCCATGCCTGAGATGACCAGTATCGTCGAGAAGTTGAGGCTCCAGATCTCTAAAAAAGTGGTAACTGACCATCTCCACTGGGGAGGTTAAACGAGGAGCCCCACAAAGGAACTGCACAGCAAGATGATCCATCCAAACAACCAGATCAACCTTGATATCACTAATATCACAACCCAACGAGAAAACCAGATCCAAGGCATGGTCATGTTGGTGAGTACCAGTGGCAACTGCCTGTATGAAGACCAGAGGAGACATCACCTGGAGGAACTGCATTCCAAAAAGAGATGGTTCATCACTGACCCAAGTGTTATAAATCCATTCAAGACCAAAAGTCAAGGTGACTCCACCACCAGATAGGCCATGAAATCCCCAAGTTCCTGTAAGAATTTGCACCCATATCCTAGAGGACGGTGCATCAGCACAAGCTTGTAACTTGTACCTGGCCCATCCTGTACCACCACGCATTCAAACAATCTAGAATTTCTCACGGGGTATGCCATCTCTTGGTATCATTATCTTGGTATCTCCAGATGGCTGGTAAGTGGGTTTATGTAGATAAAACTGGGAAATGTTTGAATGTAGTAGGATGTGAACACAGCTGTGGCTTATGGGTTGAACTTTCATGCTACAAAATGGTTTCCAGAAGCTCTTTAGGAAGGACATTTGACGGATTGATTTTATTTATTAAAAGACCTGGCTAGCCCATGAGCCAATGCCTGCCTGTTTTCATGAATGGCCAGGGAGGAAAACAGAAAAGAGATAAAAAGCATAAACAATATACAATACAAAAACATTAACAGACATAGAAACATAGAAGTTGACTGCAGATAAGGACCGCAAGGCCCATCCAGTCTGCCCATTTTCTCTACCTTATGAATGTGCCATAGGTCTTTACTCTGTCAATGGCCTATCTATTCATACTCATCTGTATTGCTCCAGTATGCCTATCCCATGCCTGTTTGAAGCCCTGCACTGTATTCATATCCACCACTTCCTGAGGTAGGCAGTTTCATGGATCCACCACCCTTTCTGTGAAAAAGAGCTTCCTCACATTACCCCTTAATCGGCCTCCCTCTAATCTCATGCTGTGTCCTCTTATCCTGCTAGAGTATGTTCTATAAGCTGCAAGACCCAATAATTAAACAAAGCAGTGACAGATTTCACCTGCTAACAAATGTTCTCAAGCTCATTTTGACTCTGTGAATTGATGAGTGAATAAACAAGTCTGTAAGCAATGCACTGACAGAGGATGGGACTAGAAAAATCCAAAGATCTCTGTCTCGGATTAGTATGTATTTCAAAGAGTGTTCTAGTTGAGAAACCAGTGACTACAGAAGGCCGAGCTAAAGGAAACAGGTCACTGACATTCCTGGGCAAAGAGTTGGAATAAGCTTTAAAAAGTCGTCGAGCCATCTGATAGCGATGCCTCTGCCTCATAAGCACTGCCCAATATTTAGTAGTGGACACTGAAAGGTACTTCTGCAGGTTCCAAACTGGAAGTGTGATCCCTGAAACTGGAATCTGAGTTACTGTTGGTGGGAGGCACACACCTTGAAATGCAGGTATGCATCCTGCATGTCAAGAGAGCACATTCAATCTCCCTGGTGCAGAAGGGGCAGCAGTCCCTGAAGGGTCACCATCTGGAATTTCTTGTACTGAATGAAGGAATTCAACTCTTGGAGTAATAGAAAGAAGTGGAAGTAGAACGTTCTGCCCTGCTGAGTCTTGGGGATGAGTTTTATAGCCCTTTTGTGCAGCTGGGTGCAAATCTCCCCCTAGAGCACTGGAATGTGTTCGGGGGAATAAGAGGACTGGAGGTTTTCCTGGAGCCCATTCCAGAAGCTCTAGAGTGTGGTTGTGTTCTATAAGCTGCAAGACCCAGGCATCTCTGGTGATCTCCTCCCATTTGTCAAGGTGCAAGGAGAAGCAACCCCCTACTACCTCCTCCTGCAAGGCCGGGGGGGGGGGGCAAGCAAGGAGTCATATTGAGATAGCACCTGTGGTTGCACCACCTGCCCTGAGGGTCTTCCTCGTGAAGGTAGGGGTAGGCTGGGCTGCGGCTGTCCTACGTTTAACCTGAGGCTTGGCTCTAGGTTTGGATCTATGGGCAGCACATGTAAAGGGCACCTGCTGACCACTTCTGGGTTGGGTGTGGTACATAAAATGGACTGACCTCAACATGCAGCCAGAGGCCAGCAGGTCTGAAAGTATATCCTGCACATCCGCCCAAAACAGTCTGTACCCTCTGAAGGGGGCATTCAGGATCAAGGGCTTAGCTCCTGATATGCCAAGTAAGCCATGGCGTACCAAGTTTAGTAGCAGAGGGTAGCAAACAAGCTGGCCAGCACTGCTCTGCCCTCTCTAGTCCATCGTGTTTAAATTCCTTTGTTGGGCTTTGCAAGCTTTTTCTTTTCTCTTTCAGGTTTATGTTCGGGGGTGGCAGAGTGGACTGCGGACGTTGAAGCTGACGGTCTCAATTAGGTTTGCATGGTTCGCCTGCATAGTAATTGGCTGTGGCATCTTGTAGGGGGTGTGGCAAGATTGGGGTAGTGAGTTTAAATGCACCAGCAAAGTTAGAAGCCATACTATTAGTTCAATTGTACTGAGAGCAAGAGAAGCAGAAGAAAACTGCAGAGCAGCAGATGGAAGAACAGACTCAGGGCCGGCTAAAAGAATGAAGACTTCATGTGGAGTGGCAAGTGGAGTGAATCTGCCTACCTACGGGGGAAAAGTGAAGAAATTTCTGCCATGGTCTTGGATTCGTGGTGCAGTTAGTGTCTTCTACCAGTGGGCAGCAAGCACCACACTAGCAGAGTGAACAGACAGCAGGTCTAGTGTGGGAATCATCTGATTGGAGCCAGGAACCTTGGACTTGAGTCTCTGGGTGGGGGAGGCATGAGCAACAGTGGGGGAGGGGTAGCAGTGCAGCAGATTGGTGTACAAATCTGACATGCCTGGCTACACCGCTGTTCAAGATGGACTGTTGGAGATCCTGGCAAAGCCTGAGACCCTAAGCCAAGAATGCCTCCAAAGGCAGATACCAGCAGTGGCTGCTCGGGCCGAAGCATCAGCGGCATCGCAGGCAGATCGCAACAGATGCTTACCGACATCAGCCCCAGATTGGACGGTCTGAAGCAATTGCTGTGTCAGAGGATCCTTTGGGAGGGCCTTTGCTGCTTCTCTGACCAGAGCCCAGAGTTGATTTTGAAACTGGACCATATAGGCGATGTAACCGAGAACCCTGATGGTCAACGTCGCTGAAGCAAAAGTCCTCTTACCAATCAAGTCTAACTTCCTGGACTCCTTGTCTTTGGGAGGGAACTAAGATGCTTAGGCTTCTTGGTATGGCTGTGGGCAGCATTAATGACCACAGAATCTGCGTGAGGCTGTTCAGCAAAGAAGGCCCCCTCCCAGGAGCCTGGTACAACTTGTCTGCATTCCTAGGTATGACAGGGATCATGTTGGGCCTATGCTAGGCAGCCATGGTGGCATCCTCAAAGGGTTCTATCAGGGGAGGAATGATGAAAGGAGGAGTGTCCAGCAAGCCTAGGTACTGGGACAAGTGGCGCCGGGCAGGGTTCGCTCCTCTGCTTCAAATTCCATGGCAGCCTATAACTGTCTAATGACAGATACAAAGGAGAGGTTGTCGGGAGGGGGCGGGGGACTGCGGGTTATATTTTGGGGTCTCCTCGCCATCAGACAACACCATGGAGGTGGAGTGGGAGGGGGTGGCACCTTCGTCATCTCCAGTGTCCCCTTCATCCTTACCACCTGGAGGAAGAAGGTTGGGGTGATACTCGTCCTCATCACCTGGGTCCTGAGGGGAGTTGGGGAGCACCTAATCACGGACAGCCCTGTGGGATGGGGGCGCATTGGGCAGGATTAGGAGGCCCTTGCGGCGCCAGCCCCTGTGAGGGTAGGGCAAGTTGAACTTGCATAAAATCACACAGGGATTAAAGCACAGATTGGAAATCTACCACGACTGGCATCAGAACACCCAGCAGCGTCGGCTGTGGTATAGAGATTGGGGCCGGCGGTGGGACCGGGAAAGGTAGTTGAGCAGGCCAAGGCCTGTGGGCTGGCTCCCCAACCTGGGTCATCATCATGGAGGGCAAGGATGACCGAGGAGTGACCTGGGGCGATGCCGAGGTAGTGGCAGAAGAAAAAGCAGAGGTTGGCATCTGGGGAGTAGACTCGACCCCTGAGTGTGCCAAGTTTGTGCTGGTTGGGACCGGACCAGCGGTACCATCTGAATGATGGCCTGTGGAAAACAAGGGCCTGAACAGCAGGGACTGAGGAGTCGGTGGGGCCAAGGAAAGACCTGAGCCCGAGGAACTGATGCCCACCAGTCAGAATGGCGGAAGGAGCAACTACCAGGAGCCCTGTGTAAGTGAGGACATGGGTGGAATGGGGAATGTCTCCACGAGAGGACGGCCCCACTGTGGCCAACTGGGAATGGGCCGGGGAACCAGGTCCTTGATGTAGTTCTTATCCCGGTGCTTGTGCTTCCCACCCGATTTGTCCAATGCCTTGGAGGAGTGACTGGGCAAAGGAAGCAGAGGAGCTCCTGGCCTGAAGCTCCTTCTCCATGTGGGTGACCTTCTGCAAGAGCAAGAACGATTCCAAAACATTCTGGCTGTGCCACCTGGTAGACTGGTTGAAGCCGCAGCAAATGTTGCAGGCCTGAGTGTCATGGTCAGGCCCAAGGCAGCAGACGCAGGCGTCGTGGTCATTCTTCTTAGGGATGATCTTCCCGCAGGCACAAGTCCTGAAGAGCTTATCGGAGATGGAGCTTGGCATAAAAAGCAAGAAAAATCATCAGAGCTAGGGAGAGAAACCAGAACTTGAAGGAATTAGAAGAAATGGTGGTCGACTGAAGCTGGCAGAATCACGTAAAGTCCAATGTGCGATGGCCAACGGCAGGAAAAGAACTGAGGAGGGCGCAGGCTGCCCACTCTTAAGATGGTAAGGCCGAAGTCAGTGTGTGACATCAAGAGTGGGCGGTCCCTGGTTGACTGCCAGCTAGAAAGATTTTCGTATGGCCCTAGTGCCTGGCAGCTGTAGTTCTTTAGATATGGCCTGCTGCAAGAGATACTTTCAATGAAGATAGGTACTTCCAGGATGTTGTGTAACAAAACATAGTATTTTATTTAAAGGCGATCTACTGGCAATGGTGCTCGAGCCACTGATGCAGAGATTGTGGCTCTAGCACCCTGATCCCCAGTATATATTTATTCAATAAATTACCTTTCCGCTCGTAAAATTTTATTTTAGGGTTGGTGCAGCTGGCATGTTGCTATATGAAGTGGTGCCCCCTGGGAGATCGCGAAGGCAAAAACCGCAATATAACGACGTGATTTTGCCTCTTCCTATGTATTGCCTTAATATACGGACATATTAAAATCCATGTTTTTTCTATACCCGGTGTTTTTTTTACAAACTGTGCCTATATGCCATGTGGGTGCCGCACTCACATGGCATATAGGCACCATTTGTAAAAAAAAAAAAAAAAAACACTGGGTATAGAAAAAACTCTGACAAGGTAATTTATTGAATAAATATATACTGGGACTCGGTGGGGGGGGATCAGGGTGCTCGAGCCACAATCTATGCATCAGTGGCTCGAGTACCACTGCCAGTAGATCCCCTTTAATAGAATAACCACTTTATCCAGTGTTGTCTTACAGACAGAGTTAGAAGCCCATCAGCCCCCACTTGCACACTGTGTGACCCTGAGCAAGTCACTTAACTTTCTTGTGCTCCCAGGTCACACCTGGAAACAAGCTGTGGCTTAGTGTGCTTTTCCTGGATAAACAATTTCCCCCTTCCCCTACAACAAAGGAGGTCATAATTCACTACTGATGACAAAAAGCTCTGTACTAAGAGCTTATGAGTTTCTGGAAGACGGGATGCATTTACTCTATAAAGAAGACCCAGATGTGTGTGAATGGTTCTAATTAACTTGTCCACCTATGGTTCATAGGACAAAGAAAAATCCAAGACTACACCTAAGTATGAAAATTTCTCCACCGACTCCAATTTACTTCCATCCATGGTACTTATAACAAAATCCTCAGACTGGTCAATTTTTTTCCTTTGCATTTCTGAAGACCACGGTTTTCATTTTCTTAACATTCAAAGTTAAACAATGGTCAATGAGCCAAGACTGGAGGGTGTCAAAACTTCTCTGCAACTCAATTTTTAAATGCATTAAATCCTTCCCTTCAGAGTAAAGAAAACGCGTCATCAGTGTATAGAATTGCATCTACAGGAGAACAGGCTTGTTGAAGGGAGTTTAAAAGACTGAAAAGAAGAGGCCCTAGGACTGATCCTTGGGAAACCCCCAAATCATTTGTAAAGAACAAGGAATAACTATCCCCAATTTGGACCCTCTATGATCAAGATGTGAGGTAATGTCTGAACCATTCACATACGTCTGTTGAAACCCCAAGTCCATGAACAACCTCCAGTAATAAGCTATGATGCACTAAATCAAAAGTGAGGTCCACAAAGATTGCTGCAACTATTTTCCACGCATCTAATGCATTCTACTCACCTCTGAAGGACAACTTCTAGCTGAGTTAAGTGTTGCACCTACCCAAGAGAGACTCAATGCTGGGAACATCTCCGAGATCCTCCAGAAGTTCATGGACTGGGTCATTGTGGTCTGGAGCAATGGCGTCTTGATGGTCTAACAGCAGCTAAAATCAAGAAAGAAGCATTTTTTAGTCATGGACGATTTGTGTTCTGCATGGTGCAAATTCATACAAGAGAGGACAAGTAACTTTGAAGGGATGAAGCTGCACAATTTTCTTCCATCCAAAAGACTGGAAGTTAATCATTCTTGAATACAAAAGCTTAAAACTGTGCCATTTCTAGAGATGGGTGAACCGGAAAAGGTTCTGATAAGCTAAGAGAAGTTCTAATAGGTATCTAAGCCTTATCAGAACTTTTAGAATTTTTTAATTTTTTTATTGATTTAAAGTACAAAATGCATTTTAACTTTATGCCTGCTTAAAAATGATAGTAAGTGAAAGGAGATGCCGTAACACATCTTAAAAGTTGTATTCAATTCAATAAAGTCAGTGTCATTAGTGCCCCTTATGCAACACCAATGATCATGACCGTGTAATACAGACTGGGTTCACTGGCTCTGTCTTCACCCTACCCTAACCTTCTTTCTGAGTTTTATCATCACCCACAGCATTCTTTTAGAATAAAGACCCCCTGGGAGGGTACATTAAGCTCCCAAACAAATCTTTTACAAATTCTCAGAACCTTTTTTAGAACTGGAAAAAAGGTTCTGCTAAGGTTCTTTTAGAGACCACTGCAGGGTTCTGGGAGGTTCTTAACTCCTCCAAACTAGTTCTCTCAAGCCCTTTCCCACCACACAACTTGGTGCGACTACTCTGCTATAGTCTCTGTGATTAGCTAAGTGATGTGTGAGGCGACTTCCACCTCTTAAAGCAGCAGTATTTGTTAGTTCGCAAAAACATTTAACATTCTGACACACTTTGCTTCGTCATCAGTATTCCTCTCATGGTTTTAGAGCAGCTTTTATTACCGATTTCGTAACTGATGACTGACGTCATTAAAGATGGCTGCCACTAGCAATATGTTACATTCCCTTCCCCTGGGGTTATGTTTTGACTTTACCTGCTGGATTCATACTGTGGATGTATCAGGAGGGTGCTAGCATACATTTCTGATGGTAAACAGCACAGCACCCTCACCAAGATGTTTACTGTGCACTAGCTTCTGATGAAGGACTAGGTATAGTCTGAAAGCTAAAGCACCTGTTGTCTTTTGTAACATCTATGTTGGTCCAATAAAAGGTATCAAATAATTTTTTTCCTGATTCCTGGATCAAGATGTTTAATTTATAGCTGGCACTGCCAGACAGCAGTTACATTTAGAAACTTGAAAACCCCGTATTTTAGTTCAGGAATCAACTACGATGTTTTTTGTCAGAAATACAATATGACTAGAAACTGTATGATGAAAATGTTTCCGCTAACAAATTCTGCTGCTATAAAGGAAAACGGTCATTTTTGTAACCCTCCCACCACCGAAAGCTCTACCCACCCCGATTAAGCTTTTGGCATAGTAAGAAATGTTTTTTCGCCAGTTTACTTACTGTATTTAAATTTTCTGAAGTCCACGATTGCCAAACATGGCAGATGCTATGTGGTTCCATTTCATCTAATGGTGCAGATGCCGCACCGTTCGCTCCAATACATTTTGTATTGGCATGAGCGGTATGGTGCCACACCATTAGATGAAATGGAACCATGCAGCGTCTGCCATATTTGGCGATGACAGACTTCAGAAAAATTAAAATACAGTAAGTAAACTGGCAAAAAAACATTTCTTTTTATGCCAAAAGCTTAATCGGGGTACAGCTCTCGGGGGTGGAAGAGTTACAAAAATGACCATTTTCCTTTAAATGTTACATGCAGCTTTTACACTCTGGTACTACCGCCACATTTAGGAATAACAGTATCACCAGTGCATACCTGCTGTACCCATCCCATATGATCCTGACTGCTGCCCCTACTGTCCCCCCCCTCCACATGCTGGAATTTCTATGCCCTCCTATCAAATGGGGGACACACATACTCCCACTGTAGGAACCTAGTTCAGAGGTGACCAGGGAATGGGAAGTGCAACACACAGGTGAAGCAAGCCAAAGCAGTCTTGTAAGAGGGAATTGTGGAAGACTGAAGGACAGCCAACAGTGCCAGTCAGCAAAGGGGTAAATAAAACATCAAATTAATTATTATAGTTGTTTACAAAGAATGCTGGGTAATCGGAAATACGGTGCCTATTACTATAAAAGAGAGAAGGATTATGTGCTACTACATAAGTCTCTTCCCCCTATTCATGGTTGCCTCTGTAGATTGAACTCCCAGCAAGTAACTGCACCTTTCACAGTGCATCCCTAGTTCCTACTCACCGTGTGGGTATTGATGATCTCTCCTATGGAAATGTAGATTACTGGTTTACTGACTGTCACTAGGTCAGAGTATTCATCAATGTTGAACTTGTCCTCGGGTTCAGGGACCTCACAAGCAGCCTGGAAAAAACGTCTATGGACAGAAAAGAATAAGATGCAATTACCCTTAGAAGCAAAACTAGTAGAAGGAAATTTCCACTAAGCATTCAAAAGCCAGGCTACACATAGAGAAAGTAAAATAACTCCTCACCTCTGGATTATAAAAAGGATGCCCTGGGGTGGGGGTTCACAGAGCAGCTCTTTGCTAGGTGCCACAAAGCCATCCCCTAGATTGGGTGTCACTGTGCTATTTTCCTTCATTAACTTAGATATAGGCATGACATCAGGGATGAGAGTCCAGCACTACACTGCTGAATAACACCTGGAATAGGTACAGAGTAGCAGTGCTGACTTACCTTTGGGACAGGTAGTGTGTGGCAGTCCGGAGTTACACCTTGAACAAATAAATGCACAGCAGCAGTGCTGATTTACACCCTGGACAGGTACAGTGTCCCAGTGTTGATTTACCTGGGACAGCTGCAGTTTGGAGGGCTGATTAACTGATTTGGTAAACCAGGGAAATCATCTGGGTCACACATCCCCTTTTTCAGCCACGCCTGGTAGAAATAAAATTTATATTACATGAAAAAACTCAAATACAGACAAAACATAATCACAATACGTTTACATTTTTCTGATTTGTACCTGGGATAGGCATAGTGCTGCACAGAGGATATACATCTGGGACAGGTGCAGTGCAACAGGACTGATTAATACCTGGGACTTGCACAGTGCTGACTTTCAACAGGTAAAGTGCTGTGGGGCGGATTTACACATGAGAAAGGCATAATGTGGCAAAGCTGATTTATAGCTCGGGCACGCAGTGCTAATTTACACCAGGGTGTAGGTACATTGTGGCAATGCTGACTTACAAACGAGACAGATACAGTGTAGTAGTACTAATCTACACTAGGATAGGTAGATCCCACAGTGCCAATTTACACCTAGGGTAGGTATGTGTGGCAGAAGCGGATTTACACCTGGGACAGGAACAGAGTGAAAGTGCTGATTTACGCCTGGGGCAGGTATAATGTGGCAATGTTGATTTACACTTGGGGCAGGTGCAGTGTGGCAGTAGTGATTTACATTTGACACAGGTAAAGTGCGGCAGTGTTGATTATACTGAGATGGTTACTGTGTGAAAAGTACTGAATTATACTGGGACAGGTGCAGTGAGTTAGTAATAGGTTTCTCCTGGGACAGGTACAGCTAAGCAATACTGATATGCCAGGGGTGGGGACAGGTACACTTTGGCAGTGCTGATTTGTAAAATCATCTCAGCACTGCAAAAGTTTACCCCCCCCCCCCGCATATCAGCATTTCTTTGCAGCACCTACCCCAGTAGAAACTTGTCACTGCCTCACTGCACATGTCACTTTGTAAACCAGCACCGTCTCCACAGCACCCACCTCAGGTGTAAATCAACACTACCATATTATACCTGTCACAGGTGTAAGCCAGTACTGCCACACTGTACCTGTCACGGGTGGAAACCAGTACTGCCACCCTGTACCTGTCACAGGTGGAAACCAGTACTCCCACCCTGTACCTGTCACAGATGGAAACCAGTACTGCCACCCTGTACCTGTCACAGATGGAAATCAGTACTACCACACTTGATGGGAATCGGCCCTTCTGAATTGCACCTGTACCAAGTGTAAATCAGCACTACTGTGCTACAGCTGTATCATACATCAACTATCACTGCCAGAATGTACCTGCCCCCCCCCCCACCGCGTATCAGCATTGATGTGCTGCAAATGTCCGAGGAGAAACTCGACATTGTCTCATTGCTCATGTCCTAGTGTTAACCAGCACTTTCTACACAATAGCTGCCCTGTGTGTAAATCAGCACTGCCACACTGTACCTGTGTCACGTGCCAGTCAACACTGCACCTGCCTCATGTGCATATCAGTACTGCCACACTGTACCTGTCCCTGGTGTAAACTTACATTTTCATCAGTCCCATTTGTAAACCAGTATGAGTATGAGATAGGTGCAGCACAGCTGTGCTGATTTGTGCCGATTTAAACTTGGTACAGGTGCAGTGCAGAACGGCCGATTTACACCTGGGACAGCTACAGTGCGCTATAGTGCTGGTTTACAAATGGGACTGATGAAAATACAAGTTTACACCAGGGACAGGTACAGTGTGGCAGTACTTATTTGAACCTGGGATAGGTACAATGTGGCAGTACTGATATGCACATGAGGCAGGTGCAGTGTTGACTGGCATGTGACACAGGTACAGTGTAGCAGTGCTGATTTACACACAGGGCAGCTATTGTGTAGAAAGTGCTGGTTAACACTAGGACATGAGCAATGAGAATGTCGAGTTTCTCCTCGGACATTTGCAGCACATCAATGCTGATACGCGGTTGGGGGGGGCAGGTACATTCTGGCAGTGATAGTTAATGTATGATACGGTTGTAGCACAGTATTGCTGATTTACACTTGGTACAGGAGCACTTCAGAAGGGCCGATTCCGATCAAGTGTGGTAGTACTGATTTCCATCTGTGACAGGTATAGGGTGTCAGTACTGGTTTCCACCTGTGACAGGTACAGTGTGGCAGTACTGGCTTACACCTGTGACAGGTATAATATGGTAGTGTTGATTTACACCTGAGGTGGGTGCTGTGGAGACAGTGCTGGTTTACAAAGTGACACGTGCAGTGAGGCAGTGACAAGTTTCTACTGGGGTAGATGCTGCAAAGAAATGCTGATATGCGGGGGGGGGGGTAAACTTTTGTAGTGCTGAGATGATTTTACAAATTACAACCTCTTGCACTGCAGCCATAAACTGCACCGCTGACTGCCAGAGCTTAACTACATAGTCAAGAGGACTTCTGCTGTTTGTTCCAGCCCCCTTCCCCCCAATGAACACCTCTGCCTTGTGGCCCACTACGCTACTGCCACTCCATCGCTACACATCACCTTCTCCTACTGCTCCACCAACTGGGCAGCTCCCGGAGCAAACATAGGCAGGGCTAAGGAAGCCCACCCAAATTTAAAAAACTACAGCCTCTTCCATTGTGGCCACAAACTCTGCTGCCAACCAGCAGAGTTCGACAAAGGGGTTGAGAGGAGTTCTGTAGCTTGTTCCAGTCCCCCTCATCAACAGCCACCTCTGCCTTGCAGTTTACCATGCTACTGCTGCTCCAATGCTGGACCTCCCTCCTATAACTTCACTAGTATAGTGGCTCCTGGAGCAAACACAGGTGCTCCTAACTAACTGACCTCTGTGCTGCAGTCCAGAGCACTGAGGGCTGCAGTGCAAAGGGCATCAACAGAGTTACATGAGCATTTGCTAAGGAAGCCCATCAAAATACAGAAAACTACAGCCTCTTCCACATACTCTGCCGATTGCCAGAGATTGACAAGAGTACTTCTGCGGCTGTTCCAGTCCTACCCCCACCAATGGCTATTTCTGCCTTGCGGCCCACCACTCTACTGCTACTCCAGTGCTGAGCCTCCCTCCCCTATTGTTCTGCCAAGTGCGTGGCTCCCGGAGCAAGGACTAAGAAAGCCCATCAAGACTGAACAAACTACAGCCTCTTCCACCACAGTCACAAACGGAGTTGCCAACTGCCAAGCTTGACAAGGGGAGGGGGTCAGGAGGACTTCTGTAGCTTGTTCCTGTCTCTCTCCCCCCCACCAATGGTCACCTCTGCCTCGTGGTCCTCCACGCTACTACCGCTTCAGTGCTGGAACTCCCTCCTATTGCTCTGCCAACTGGGTGGCTCCTGGAGCAAAACGGGGTTGGGGTTCTCTCCCCTGTACAAAAAACTTTTTTATTTATTGTTTTAAATGACACATGAAGGGCAGATTAACAGTATTTCAGACAGAAAGACATACATCATATACTGAAATAATTTCTATGAAGATATAACATATGATGAGGGTATAAGAGGCAGTAATTTGTCAACTCTATCAAGGTAAACATAATTCATTGGGGGAGGAGAGCAAACCCAGAATGTTATTATTAAGGTAATGTGGCCCTCCAAGGAAACAATCCTCCAGGTAGATTATAAAAATCTCTCTCCCTGTTCCCTGGAGGAACTCCACTAGGCAATGGAACAGGTCACCCAGCCAAAACAAACTCTCTTTCCCAACTAAAGGGGGGCTAATAAAAACATAGAATTTGAAGGCAGACAAGGACCGCTTGGCCACCCATTCTGCCCATTTCCCTACCTAATGGATAAGCTGCAGATTCTAGTTAACCAACAGCCTACTTCTTCCTACCCCCAACTCCCTAGAAATTGCCTTATGACTGTCCCATGCATTCCTGAATTCCACCACGGTTTTTGACTCCACAACCTCCTCAGGAATGCCTTAGAAATCGCTTTATGTTTTTATATGAGTTCAAGGCATGAAATCAGGTAGATGTAGGTTTATATACAGTACATGAACCAAGGAGTCCATCTGTTCATCAAGGCTGAGGTCACATTTTGCAGTTTGGCCATTAAGTTCTCTAGTTTATATATCTCGTAAACTGTGTTTTCCCAATTAGTGATGCTGGGAGGATCGGGCTGGAGCCACAATCGGGTAATAACTTTCTTTGCTGCTCCCAACAGTATGTTACTTAAACAGATCTGGGAAGGGCTTTTCATCTGCTGGGGATAGTGCAATAAAAGGGCCATCTCCGGGGTGAGGGTTCCCAGTGATGCAAATAGCTGTTTCAGTTTTTCACCCACTCCTCCCCGAAAAGAGGACAGAGTAGGGCAAAACCACAGTAATGTGAATGTGTGGCCATTTCACTTCCACATTTCCTCCAACAGGAGGAGTCACCTGAGGAGGCGTATTTAGCCATAATTTGTGGAGGATGGAAGTAGTGGGCTGCTGTCTTCCAAGAAAATTCTCTGTGTGTATAAGTTGGTCATTTTATGTTTTTACCTCCAAATATGTAGCCAATCCTTGGGGGTTAGCTCAACCATGTGCTCTGCCTCCCAATTAAATTGAGTGACTGCTATATCTTCAGTAGGAATACTTTGAAGAGTTTTATAAAATCGAGAGATCAAGTGTTGAAGTGGATATTCACTTTGTAACTGGGTGAGCAGAGTATACAACAGAGGGATGGGTTGAGCAGAAATGTCTGTTCCCAATTCTTGGCTCAAAAAGTGACAGATCTGCAGGCAGCAGAAGAAATCCCGCTGTGGCAAAGAGAAATCATTCTTTAATGGGTAAAGGTTTTAAAAATACCTTCGTCATAGAACTGGTGTGTACTCACTAGTCCTAATCTGTGCCACCTCTGGAATGTTGCGTCTGTTAATGCAGGAATGAAGTTTGGATTCTCAGCGTGTACCCCCATCCACTTGGCAAGGAAGTTATTTTCCGGGAGGGAAAGAACCTCCCCCCATCCACGGAGCATAGCCTTTGTAAACAATGAGCAATGGGTTGAGGCAGCAGGGATTTGGGGTTGAAACACCACAATATGGTTTAAGGATATGTCCAATAAGTCTCTCTCTCTCTCTATTGTGAGCCAAGTTGGAACTCGACCTCTGGGTAGCCACGTCAGGAGGAGCGTTAAGATAGTGGCTATCTGATATTTATAAATATTTCGTAGCGTCAGTCCTCCTCTTTCTTTAGAGAGTTGTAGTTTACTTAAAAAAATGCATGGTTTACCCCCCTACCCCCACAGGAAGGTTCGGATAGCTTTTTTCCCATTGTCTCATTTCGGTTCATGAAAGTGGAAGGGGAATATTCTGCATAAGGTACAATAATTTCGGTAGTATATTCATTTGAATGGATTGTACTCTGGTCAGTTTCGAAACTGGTAAAAGTGCCCATTGTTTTAAGTTGGCCTGGACTTGTAACTTTAAAGAGTTATAATTCAGATTATGTAAATTAGAGTCGAAGAAATGCTGATTCCTAAATAAGTTATGTGTGGTTTGTTCCACTTATAATTGTACCTGTCCATAAGGAGTTGGGAGGGGGACTAATGTATGGTTACAGCTTATGACTTCCTGTGATTTACTGTATACCCTGACAATTGTTCAATTATAGGCAGGGCCCCTAGTGTTCGGTAGAATTTTCTGATTTCTGTGGCAGGGCTCTTCGACTTCTGCGGCAGCATTTTCTAATTTCTGCGGCATGATTTATTCATTTCTCTGGCAGAATGCAGTCCTGTCATTGGCTAAATATGATGTGATGTCATCATATGCTGAGCATAGAGGAGGGGCTTCAGGATAAACGAGGTGGGAAAGAAAGCCTGACACTATGGAAAAAATACAGGTTACTCACCAGTAACAGGAGTTCTGGGAATGGTATATGTTGTTCATCCACACTTGGCAGGTTCCTTGCCACTTTAAATCTTGCTGGAAGGTCTTCAAGCTGGCTCCTCCCACCCACCCGGGTGGTAAAACTCTCGGCTCCGCCCCACGACACCAGATCTAGCCCGTTGGAAGCCAGGGAGGTCGGGTGGGTCGTGTGGATGAACAACATATACCATTCCTAGAACTCCTGTTACAGGTGAGTAACCTGTATTTCTAGGGACATGGATATGTTGTTCAATCCACACTTATTGGTAGAATCCTAGCAGTTCTCCGGGAGGAGGGAGGCAAGGCGCACACCCCCTACTTAGGGACTAAGGACTGGAGAACCGAGGCCCCAAAACCAGCATCCCGGCGTGACTCAAGGTCGATGTGGTAGTGGGTAACGAAGGTATGTGCCGACTTCCAGGTAGCAGCCCTGCAGATATCCTGGATAGGGACATCCCTGGAAGCAGCCACTGATGCAGCGGTATGGCGGGTAGAATGAGCTTTTATCCCTCTGGGAGGCTCCATGCCCGCCAACCTATAGCAAAGATCTATGCAGGAGGTAACCCACCTTATTGTCCGCTTGGCTGCAGGTCTGCCAGGTGCGGCTTCAGCGTAGGTGATAAACAGCTGGCGAACCTCTCCCCAAACTTCAGCCATCCACTCCTTATAATAAGCCAGCGCTCTTCTAGGGTCCAAAGTATTGAGCCTATATTCCGCCTCTGAGGTGTGATTGGGGTAGAACACCGCAGAGTCAACACCAGTACAGGTGAAACTCCGACACCACCTTCGAAGGAACTGTAGTGGGGCGCAGGACAACCTTGTCCCTGTGGAAGACCAGATAAGGAGACTCGATGGAAAGCGGCTGGAGCTCTCCCATTCTTCTGGCTGATGCGATAGCCGCCAAGAAGGCGGTCTTCCATGACAGGTGGGAGATATCGCACCTGTGCATTGGTTCAAATGGCTTGCCCATGAGCTTGGCCAATACCAGCAGTAGATCCCACGGAGGTGGAGGTTCTCGCACCGGAGGGGAAATGTGATCAAGGCCTTTGAAAAAGCGCCTCACCACCTTCCTCCTGCGCCACCACTGCTTCCTGCCCGCCTGCAAGCAGGAGATGACTGCCAGGTACACCCAAGGGTCGCCGATCAAGCCCTTGCTGAGAAAGGGACCACAGGTAGTCCAGAATGCTTGCCAGGGGACAGGCAGAAGGGTCCAATCCCTTCCCCTGACACCAAATGGAGAATCTCTTCCATTTGAAGGCATAGCATTTCCTGGTTGACTCCTTACGGGACACCTCAACGACACTGAGGACCTCGTCGGAAAGACCCAAGGCCTGGAACTCTAGCCGCTCAGGAACCAGGCCGTCAGGTGCAGGGATTGAAGGTCCAGATGGAATACCTTCCTCTAATTGACTGAGATCAGGTCCGGGCGGGCTGGAAGCCGCCTCGGGAGCCTAGAGCTGAGACTGAGGAGATCTGGATACCAGAACTGGCGGGACCAATCTGGGGCTACCAGAATCACCTGCACCTTGTCCCTCCTCGCCTTGAGAAGCACCTTGTGGATCAAGGGAAATGGGGGAAAGGTGTAGAAGAGGCCGAGGTCCACGGCCTCGAGAAGGCATCCCCCTGCAGCGAGCCCTGCTGAGGGGGGCGGGCATGGAACAGTCTCAGCTACGCATTCTCCCTGGAGGCAAACAGGTCCACCTGAGGCGTGCCCAAATAGGAGAAGAGATCTTGTACTACCTCCGGCAGGAGAGACCACTCATGGGAGGCAGCCCCTATCCGGCTTAGGGCATCGGCCAGGGTGTTGGAGGCTCCTGCCACGTGAATGGCTAGGAGATCCGCCTCCAGGCTGCGCACGAGGGACCATATGCGGAGAGCTTCCTTGCATAACAGCATGGAGCGTGTCACGCCCTGGCAGTTTAGGTAGTACATGGTTGTGGTATTGTCCGTCTGGACCTGAACCACTTGACCCCGTAGAAACGGAGCGAAGGCGGTGAGAGCTAAGCGGACCACTCAGCACTCCAGCAGGTTGATATGGCATCGGGACTCCCGAGGGGACCAGAGGCCATGCGCTCTGTGCTCCCTCAGATGGGCACCCCAACCCATCAGACATGCATCGGTCGATAGAGAGACCGTCGGCTCGGGGCAGAAGAATGGGATGCCCTCCTGCAGATGTGCCGGAATGGTCCACCACTGGACAGCGTTCCACATCTCCTGGGTCACTGTCATGGGCTGGTCCAATGGATCGCAGCATTGTGACCACTGGCTGGCCAGTCCCCACTGGAGGGGACGCATGCACCAACGAGCCCAATGGACCACGCTGGTGCAGGCTGCCATGAGGCCCAGGAGGCGCAGGAAGTCCTGGGCAGGGCGCGATTGCCCAACCAGAAATGATTGGGCAAAGGAGGAAAGAACCTCGGCCCTGTCCAACAGGAGCTGAGCTCTGGCTCAAAGAGAGTCGAGCTCTGCCCCGATGAAGAGTATCACTGCTTCAGCATGAGTTCCGACTTGGCCTCATTGATGAGGAGGCCAATCTGAGAGCAAACCTGGAGGCCAGATCTGGACCCTCCACCTCCACTCTGGAGGGGCTGCAATCAGCCAGTCGTCCAGGTAGGGGTACACCCCGACCCTTGATTGCCAGGGGAATGCTGTCACCACTGCCATGCATTTGGTGAAGACCCTGGGAGCTAGAGAGAGGCCGAAGGGCATGGCCCGGAACTCGTAAAGGGATCCCTCTGCTCTGAAGCGGAGGAATCTCTGATGAGACGGATGGATCGGGACATGAAAGAACGTGTCCTGGAGGTCCAGGGAACAGAACCACACGCCTCGTTCCAAGGATGGGATTATCTGAGCCAGAGTGACCATCCTGAAGGTCCAAGACCTTAGGAACCTGTCCAGGTCGTGCAGGTCGAGGATGGGGTGCTAGCCCCCTGTCTGTTTTGGGACAGAAATACCTGGACACAAACCCCGGGTCTGGAGGAGGATCCGCCACCTTCCTGATCACCTCTTTTTCAAGGAGAAGGGCAATATCGGCTCGGCGGGCCGACAGTGAGGCTGCGGACCCCGTAGCCCCCTGAGGGGCGATGGCTTGAAAGGGTGGGGTTTGCTCGAACTCCAGAGGCAAGCCCTTTCTTACCACCTCCAACACCCAGCGGTCTGTGGTGATAGCAGACCAGGCAGAAAGGAAGTGAGGAGCTGTCCCCAGGGGAACAGGAGGATGTGAGGCTGGGGCTCACTCAACCACCGTCACTGGGCAGGCTTGGAGGAGGAACTGGCGAGGGACCTCCTGGGCTTTAATCTCCTTGCTTACTGTTGGAGGAAGCCGCCGGCTTGGGTTTGGGACGCCAAGCGCGAGCCAGCTGGCCCTGTTGCTGGTGCTGTTGGACCGGTCGTGCTGCAGGGGCCGAAGGATGAAAGGACTTATGCTGTTGCTGATGATGGCCTTTGTCCCTCTGGGCGGAGGTGACCGAGTCCAGAGTGGCATTGGACTTTTCGATCCGCTGGAGGTGTCCCTCCACTCCAGGGCCGAAGAGGTCAGTCCCCAAGAAGGGGACGTCCGCCAACTTGTGCTGGGTATCCACCGTGAAAGTGGATATCCTCAGCCACACCCTGTGGCGCATGGCCACCGCGGCCGCTACTGACCTGGCACAGGAATCACCTATGTCTAGAGCAGTCTGAAGCTGCTGCTTTGCCACCTCCCTACCCTGGTCCCGCACCTGACGGACCGTGGTCTGCAGGCCAGCCGGGAGATGAGGGACAACCTCATCCAGGGAGCCCATGAGGGTGTGGGAGAAGTGTGCCATCAGCACAGCCCAGCTGGCCTGTTGGAGGCCGAGGGAGGACGCAGTGTACACCTTGCGCCCGGCAAAGTCCAGCTTTTTGGACTCTTTGTCGGGGGGCTTATCCATGTCCTGAGCATTTCCGGAAGGCCGGAGGATGCGGTCGGTGACTAACCCCTCGGCAGAGGGGTGCTCCGAGAAATTGGGCAAAGAGGCAGTAGGGACCGCATACTTCCTGGCCATCCTGGCTGAGGGCGCAGGACAGGAAGCAGGCCGCTGCCAAAGCTCCAAGGCTGGGCCGACAATAGCCTTAGCCACAGGGCAGGCCTCCATGGGTGAATCCCCGTGGTCCAGTATCTCCGTCGGGGGATACTTGGCCCGTTTGGACATGGGCTCGAGCTGCATCCCGGTGGACTCTGAGATGAGTCGAAGCAGACCCAAGAAGGACGATGGGCTATCGTCCAAAGACTGGCCCCCGGAGGACTCCAGGTCAACCTGCCTGGAGAACAGGGAGGAGTCGTCATCGCACTCTGAAGAGCTGCCTCTGCTCTGAGCCACCCTCCACCTGCCGAGGACGGTCAGGAGTAAGGGTGACTGACAACCTGCGGGGCAGGCCATGACCCGACCGAGAATCCTTGGTCGGTGCCCCAGACTTCGGTTGTGGAGGCAGAGGTTCCGCCACAATCGGTGGGGCAGCTAGTTTTGGCCGAACAACTGGCCCAGGAATGGGCATCTCGACTGTGGCGAGCGGCTGCTTCGGTCGTTCGGGCGACAGCCACTTGATGGCCAGGGGATGAATCAGAGTCGATTTACTCCCAGACAACAGTAACTGCTGCCACATAAGCTCCTCGTAACGCCGATGCAATTTACGTCGAAGCCTCTCCTCATCCGAGGAGGAGGAGCAATGTCGCCCGCGCTACTTCAATACCGAGACGCCCGATGTCGGTAGGAGCAGCACCGACGAGATGAAGTCCGGGAGACCCAGGCGGGTCTGGGAAGAGGCGGGGGACACCAGCTCTTCCCTCGGCTCGGGCACTTACACGAGACTGCCGCCTGAAGGTCTCCACTGGGGGAACCGGCGAAGGTGGGTTGTCAGCTTCACCAGTCGACAACCCGTCCGACGGGTCGAGGAATATCTAGACTGCGTTGGCAAGAGTCTCGGCAGGCTGGCCTGACGGGGACACCGTGAAGCCAGCGGCCTGAGCCGCAACTTCGACAGAAGTCAACAGTCAGTTGTCCAGGGAAGGAGGCCTCTCCCACTCCCACGAACGCTGACGGTGGGAGTAACCCTTCAACTCCTTCTTCTTGGGCCAAGAGGAATGTCTCAATGGCCCCTCTCCCTTCGTGGAAAGGGACTGATAAAGCTCCTTGAACGAAGCCGAGTACAAGGAACTCAGAGAGAGTGGGATAAATGCCGCAGCCGAAGAGGAGGAGGAAGATGCGGCCTGGGCCGCCTCCACTCTCGAGGCGATCTATATGCTCAGAGCTGCTCAGCCAAGCCACTGCAGACACATGAGTCTCTTTGGATTTTACGGTATTAGCTTCTCAGGCGCTCGAGCTCAATCGGGCAGCGTGATCCTCCAGGACGGTGGCCGAAAAAGAGTGGCACAACTCGCAGGCCTGCGGGTTGTGGTCTAGGCCTAGGCAGCAGACGCATGTGGAGTGCGGATCCGTCCAGGACATTTTCTGCCCGCAAGGGCACCTCCAAAAGTCGGGGATCGATTGTCCGTCGCAGCCGCGAGGGATGATGAAGACCGAAGTTTAGAAAACTTCAAAACCAGTTTCGGACGAACCGAAGAGTTAGGATCCCGTCTAAAACACAGAGCGATAAGGAGGGAACCTGAGCTTCCAAGCGGTAAGAAAGATCTGGAATCATGGGACGGAGCGGAGAGTTTTACCACCCGGGTGGGTGGGAGGAGCCAGCTTGAAGACCTTCCGGCAAGATTTAAAGCGGCAAGGAACCTGCCAATAAGTGTGGATTGAACAACATATCCATGTCCCTAGAACAGTATATTTATATAAAAATTCACCAAAAACAATAAATTCTGCGGCACTATATATTTTCTGTGGCATGATGCAAATTCTGTGGCAAATTCCGCCAACTGCAGAACTGCAGAATTCCAGGGGCCTTGATTATAGGTAGAAGACTAGACAGGGCCACGAGAGACTCCACCAGCTGGGTAATACAGAGAAGAAGGTCGTCCGCATAATACGCCAATTTATATTGGGTACCATTAACTGTGTAACTGTGTAATTTTTAGGTCTGTGGGAGGAGCTTACAACCCTACTGGGATCAGACTGTAGCTCTAAAAATGGCCAATCATGGAACCTTCCATTGGACATTTGGAAGCATCCTTCCGAATGTCCAATGGAGCTTGAAACCCTCCGCCACGATCGGCCACTACAGAATGACAGCTGCACTATTTCGACTGTTACTTCCACATTCCATTGCATGAACTGCGCCATGTTGTGAATGGCAAAATGCCATTCACACCCTCCCACTGCTGTTGTCCTCCCGAGCCGAAATCGGGGTCCCCAATCCCTGTGTTGGCATTATGTAGCACCCTCAACTCATGTGGCACACTGGGAGCCCACCCCAGTGTGTCCAAATGTACTTATTGATTTGCCCCATGCCTCTGGGGTGCCCAATCCCCGTGTCGGCACTATGTGCCCACCTCAGTGTAACCAAATGTTTGTATTTCTCCCCTCCCCCCACCGAGGTGCCCAATCACCGTGCCGGCATCAAGTACCCAACTCATGTGGCACATTGGGAGCCCACCCGTGTGTCAAATGTATATATATTTTTTTTCTGTAAATAAAACCTTTCCCCGAAGTGTTTTTTGCTTTTAACCTGTAAAAAAGAAAACAGTCCCTCATTGCTGCCCAAATGTCTGCTTTTTCTCCCCCCCCCCGCCATCGGGGTGTCCAATCCCAGTGTTTGCATCAAGTACCCACCCAACTCATGCTGCACACTGGGAGCACACTCCAATGTGCCCAAATGTATGTATTTTTTTTTCCTGTAAATAAAAAAAACCTTCCCCCCCGATGTGTTTTTTGTTTTTAACCTGTAAAAAAGAAAACGTTCCCTTGTCGTCACCCAGTTCCCCCTCCCACCCTCCCACTGAGCACCCACCTCCCCTTACCCCATACATACCTCTGGAGTCAGCGCTGTCATCTTCTCTGGACGGGACACATCTGCACTCTTCAAAGCCGAACTGCAAACTGAAGAATCAAGGTAAGTGTGCTATAATGGCATTCAATGGGGTTTTTTAACTTAAGTTGATAAATCAGACATTTTTTGGAATTTTTGTCCCACATTTTCCACACGGGATTCTTCGAACCCCACCTCGTGAGCAGTGTCACTGTCATTTCATTTCTGGGTCCCGAAAGGTGATTTCGCAATCGCTGCACGGAATCACCTTTGAGACCAATTAATGAAATGACAGTGCCACTGTTCATGTGGTGGGATTCCAAAAAGCCCATGTTGCATATTTGGTGAAAAAATTCCCAAAAATGACTGTGTTATGAGCGTGTGTTGCACAATTTCTACGCACGCTCTTAACTTCGCCAATTTTTTATATTTTCACGCCAGATTTGTGCGGTCGCTCTGTGAAAATCACCTTTTGGGACACGTGAACAAAATGACACTGGCACTCTTCATGAGGAGGGGTCCCAAAAAGGCCATGTTAAAAATTTGGTGCAACACCTTCAAAAAATGGCCACGTTACACCCGGGCGTTGAATAATTTCTATGCACATGTGTAACTTTGCTCATCTGGCAGCTTTTCACAGCCCTACTGGCTCTGGCTAGAGTTTGTTCTATTTGTCTCAGAAACTGAGCTATGGGCTCGACATATAGGGAAAAGAGATATGGGGATAAGCGGCAGCCCTGATGTGTGCCTCTATGAAGCTGGAAATGGGTCGAATGGGAACCACTGATTTTCACACTGCCTCTGGGCAGTTATAAATACTAATGGTATTCAGGAATTCCTCGGGAAAAGCAAACTTTGACAAGGTGAACTGCAAAAAGCTCCAAGATACCATGTCAAATGCTTTCTGAGCACCTAAGCTTACTAAAAATAGTGGGGTATGGGAGAGTTGGGCATGATTCATGAGATATAATGTACATTTAATAATTGTCCATAATTTCTTGGGATTTAATAAAACCTGACTGATCTGGGTGAATTAGAGTGGGCAAAATATCATCCAATCTGTGAGCTATCAAGCTTGTATAGATCTTGTAGTCCTGGTTAAGGACAGATATGAGGCAATAAGAATCACTCAATTGTGGGTGTTTCTGGGGCTTCAATATGGCTGAAATGGCTGCCTGTCTCCAGGATATGGGGAATGTAGTGGTACTGTGGCTTGTCTGGATTGCGGCTTAGAGGGGAGATTTTATTAATTCCCAGGTCCTTTTATAGAATTTGGCTCTGTATCCATCTGGGCCAGGACCTTTCCCATTCTTTAGATGTTTAATAGTGTTATATAGCTGTGGAAATGTAATTGGGGAAGATTATTTTTTCTTTCTGAGAGGGATTAAGGGTTGGAAGTTTAATCTGTGCTAAGAAGTTGGAGATGTGGTGTGGATCCACTGGCGTTGGGTTCGAGTATAGGGTCTGGTAATATGCTTTGAACATTTTTTAGTATATTTTGAGTGGAATACAGAAATTGTCCTATAGTTAGGTCTTTCATTTAAGGATTGTTACCTGTTGGGTTTGTCTACGAAGTCTGTAGGACAGTATCTTGGAGGCACAGGCTCCTCCCTCATAAAACCTCTGGCGCAGCCACATCAGTGCCTGCTCCATCCAGGCAGTCAAGAGGCGTTGCACTTCAGTTCGGGTCTGAGATAGTTGGTCGAAGACCGTTGTGTCCCCACCCATGCGGGCTTCCTGAAGAAAGCAGAGTTGTTCCTGAAGATCCCTTAGTCGAGTCTCACTTTGCCACTTTTTCCGAGCAGCATATGAAATAATATAGCCCCTGAGAACCGCCTTAAGTGTGTCCCATAATATTTGCGGGGAGATTTGTGGGGACATATTCTCTCGGAGGATTTCTGGGATTTTTCCTTTCAAGAGTTCTTGAAACTCCTGTTTGTAGAGTGAAGAGGGGTTGAACTGCCAAAAGGTGTTTTTCCATTCTCTGGTAATACCCAATTCAAGGGAGATAGGGGCGTGATTTGAAAGGTGTATATTCATTATTTCAGTTTTATGAATCAATTCCTTATGTTCTCCACTAATACATAGATAGTCAAGTCTGGAATAGTGTTTATGGGCATACAGATAATGGGTAAATTTCCACTGAGTGGGGTGCATCAGCAGCCAGGTATCAACAAGGCCGACGTCTCTTAATAACCGACAAAGGTGCCTCTGCCCTGGGGACTGCGCTGTGGGTCTAATCGCAAAAGTACCAGGGAAGGATTTAACAGGCAGTTAAAATCTCCACCAAGAATCAGGATTCTCTTTTGATGGGTTAAAATGGTGTTTATAATATGTCGTATGGAAGCGTCATCACTATTGGGAGGGATGTAGGTACTACATACCATTCGTGTGTGACCCTGGATCGTTCCCTCTGCTAATGCCAGTCTGCCTTTCTTATCAGCGTACTATTCTGTAATTTGGAATTGTGAGGTTTTAGGGATCAGGATCACTTTCCCACGCCTCCCATCATTTTGGTAAGTGGACTCAACCATCTGGGAGAATCCAACCTTGAGTAGTTTGTGATGCTCGACTGACGACAGATGGGTCTCTTGTAAGGGTAAAATATCCAATTTATATTTTTTCAATGTCTGTATAGTTCTATACCTCTTTAAGGGGCCAGCCAGCCCTTTCACATTGTGTGAAACTATCTTAAAGAGAACAGCCATTATTCAGGAATCTTGATGTCTGATCACCTCTGCCCCCCTTCCCCCACACAGGGGGATTGAACTCCAAAACATAAAAGTGCAATGTATCTAGGCTAAATGAATACCCCCTTTGAAATGATGTCCCAAGTTATATTGCCCTTCTGCGTCCCAAAAATGGTATATTGAGGGTAGAGAACTTTTAAAATTAACTATGGATAAAACCAAAAGAATATTAAAATCAGTAACTAAGGGCCAACTGAGCCAACAATGAACTAGTCTAAGAGAATCTAAATACACAGAAGCTAGTTGTCTATGGTTAGGGACTTCCATCACCGAGGACACCACTGGAATTCTTGGTGTGGGCCGATTACTTGACTGCCTGAAGGGGATCTGCTCTCTAAATCTAGGAGCAGATCCCATGGAGAAACGCTTGCCCCAAAACTTGGATGGGTAGGGACTGTTTTGTATGAGAAATAAAATAGGGAGTAAATAAAGCAACCAGGGGTGGAAGCTAGGGCTAAGAAAAGTGTGGGTATAAATGTGCATTGTCCTGACACAGGGCACTGTTCCCTCCTTCTCCATTTCTGCCTTATCCTTAATGTAAAGGAGGGACAAAGGGGCCAAACTCAAATCTGCCCGGTGTAAAGATACAGAGCATAAGTAAGATATAATGGGACCCCAATTAATCAGCAATATTAGAAATAGCCAGAGTGAACGCTTTAAGGAAAAATCCCCCCTCTCTTCAGTCCAGTGATTAATTCACACTCCAAACATGTAGTGGAGTCTTTCTATCGGAATGGCTACATAAGAGTCCCAGAAGTGTTCAACTGACATTACAGTCCCAAAACCACAGATCTGATCAGTAGAAAAGGTCCCTGGACTCTCAGACCTGGGCTATGAGTGGTGTCTCTCTGACCAATGCCCAGCCTGCCCCCTCCTCCCGGTAACAGGGGAGGCAATCCGAGAAGAGGTCCCCCCCGAGACATAACCGTCTCATTCGGGCAGTCCTATACCGCACCTCAACGCTCGCTCAAAAGCCCCCCCAACCACGAGGAGAGGCGGGCAGACCCCACAGAAGAGCGTTACATCCATTGGCCCCGGCATCTAATTCTGCCCTGGAGCCCAAAACTCAAGAGTTCCCCAGTCTGGTGTCCTGTGAGCCCCCCACCAAAGCAGCAGCTAGTCCCCCATTCCAAGAAGGTAAGATTTATACCAGAGCAATTAGCAGCAAGAGAAAGAGAAAAGTTCTCCTGTTCAATAAAGGAACTTTGGTGTCTATTATATAGGTGAATATGTCAACGGACTATGTGCTCATGCCTCCAGATTATTAGTGGTCCTGCATCCTCATCCATCAGACAATAATTTAGGCAAGGTAGGTAGAGGAGGAGAATGTCTTCCCGTCATCCCTGTTTAACGGGACAAAGGCCAAGGGACTCAATGAAACCACATCCTAGAACCCACCCCCCAGGATCTCTCTGCCACTCCAGTGTTCAAATCAACACCTCCCTCCCTCCCTTCTTAGGGGCAGCCACCAGCACAAGGAGAGCAGGGAAGCCCCCAATTTTTGTCTTAATATAAAATACCAGCACTGAATCATTAAGTGGCGCGGCCGCCCCCCTTCCCCGACAGCATGGAAGAATTCGACTCCCCTGAGCATCCAGCGCAGCCCCCATCAGACCCCAGGAAGTGGAAAAGCCAGAGCGAGCAGCCATAAGACAGCCACCTACCTCAGTCTCCAATGAAGCAGATGTCTGGCCAAGTTAAGTGTCCTGTCCTACAAACTGGGCCAAGAGCTGCTTAACTGCATCCAAAGTTGCCTGCTGATTCTGACAGCCTTGCATTGCTGCACACTGTGGGACAAAATACTGCTGGGCTCGCTGGGAACCAGTCACATTTGAAGATATGGAAAAGCCTCTAAACTTCAGGTCCTGCATGGCATCCGTAATGGATTCATATGTTTTCTGGCCCGATGGATATTGTACCACCAACTTGCTGGGGTATAGGGTATGAAATTTCAGCTGCTGTTGCCTTAGGAGAGGGAATAAGGGGATGTAGGCCTGTCTTTTCTGCATAGTAGTAGGTGCGTAATTGTTATCTATGAAAATTCTCATTGCGCCATAGAACATTTTCCCTGGGTCAAGGCTTGTTTAAGTATTAACTCCTTTGTTTGATATAGTACAGTTAAGTAAGAACGTACCATAACAGTCGATCTTCGAGAACAGCTCTTGCAGCAGGTTACACCATTCAGGCTGAAGCCGGCCGGCACCAGGACCCCACAGAAAAATTCTAGCTAGCAATATCCAGCCGGGGACTGCCTCCGATGACTGGCATCATATAAAAGGGGGCGGTCCCCCAGCATCCCCAGTTCTCCTGCCGGAGACTTCCAGTCCAAAGGTGACATCTCAAGAGGAGACAGGGGTTCCGCTTCCGAAGGAAGGTGCAAAAAAAAAAAAACGTAGTTACTGGATAGCATCAGATACACTGCAGCCTAAAGATTAGGTCAGAAGACAACATCCTGAGGGACAGGTGGCAGGGAAACTACTTGCTGCAGGAGCTGTTCTCGAAGATCTACTGTTATGATAAGTTCTTATGTAACTGTACTATCTTACTTTGAGAAACAGCTCTTGCAGCAGGTTACACCATTAGGACTGATTCCCAAGCAGTTAGGGAACTACTTCCTGATTGGAAGGAGGATAGGAGAGATCCTGGTGTGAACCAGATTTTATGACAACAGTCCTTGGAAGACCGCCAAGCCAAAACCTGCTCTGCACCTAGAAGCAATATCCAAACTGTAGTGCCTGATAAAGGTGTGTACAGTGCTCCAAGTAGCTGCTGTGCAGATGGCTGACTTAGAAACATTCTTAAGCACTGCGAAGGAGGTAGCCACCCCCTCATGGACTGCCCCTTAAACAGTCCTAGGTAAGAGTTTATTGTGCTTCTGGTAACAAACGAAATGTATTTAACAAGCCATCTGAAGAGCGATTGCTTCGACAGAGGTGCCCCCTGCATCCTGTGCACAAACAATACAAAGAGCTGGTCTGACTTGCGATGGGATCTGGTTCTAGCCAGATAGTATCTGAGGCTCCTATGTACATGTGAGGTGTGCAACAGGGCTTCTCTGCTGTTAGAATGGTTGGGCTAGTACACTGGAAAGTCGATATCCTGGCTGAGAGTTACAGCTGAGACCACCTTCGGAAGAAACTTCGGATGTGTCTTTAAGGGCATCCTGTCCTTATGAAAAACCAAATAAGGATCTTTGCACATAAGTGCATGAAGCTCAGAAATTCTTCTGGCGGAAGTAACAGCAACTAAAAACAGCGTCTTCCAGGTGAGGAGACACAGCTCGCAATCTGCGGCCAGTTCAAAAGGAGGCAGCGTAAGCTGTTCTAGGACAAATGGGAGATCCCAAGGTGGAACTGGGTCTTCGATAGGAGGTCTCAAGTGGAGAATACCGCATAAGAAAGTACGGGAAGACTCTAGCTGTGCTAGAGATCTGTGACCTCTCGGGGAATGGTATGCCAAAATGGCACAGAGGTGTACTTTGATAGAGTAGAAGGCGAGCCCAGATTCATACAGGGACAGGAGGTAATCCAACACTGACCTCTCTGAGCAGTCTAGTGGGGCCAGTCCATGAGCCTGAGCCCAAATGCAAAATCTGCGCCATTTCATGGCGTAGGTGGCATAAGTGGATGGCTTTCTTACCGCCACCAAAACGTCTGCAACGTCTTGCGAGACCCCGTATCACATGACTGCTATGTCCTTAGGAGCCAGTAACGCAGGTTCAGTGACCGGCGGTCCGGATGGACCAAGGAGCCTTCCTCCTGGGACAGTAGGTGAGAGCTGACTGGCAAAGGCACCTGGGGTTCCTGGGCGAGTTGGTATAGGAGAGGGAACCAAATTTGCCTGGGCCAAAAGGGCACTACCAGTATGAGAGATGCCCGCTCTTGCCGGAGCATCAAGAGAACCCTCAGGATCAAAGGGAAGGGCGGAAAAGCGCAGAGGAACCTGCCCGTCCAGCAGAGGGACAACGCGTCTCGCCTGAAAACACCAGGCTCTGGATCTAGCGAGCAGAAATTGGGCAGTTTTGTGTTGGATGGGGACGCAAAGAGGTCTAATTCTGGTGTCCCCCACCTGTAAAACAGATCCTCTAGGACTTCCTGTAGCAGTTCCTATTTGTGGACTCTGGCCTGCGAGTGGCTCAGACTGGCCGCGATGCCGATGGTGTTGTCCACTCCGGGAACATGCACTGCAAAGATTTCTGCGCTTTGCTGTAATACCCAATCTCACACCCTCTTTGCCTCCCTGCAAAGGGGGGTAGGAGCAAGTTCCTCCTTGTTTGTTGAGATAGTACATCACCATAGTGTTGTCTGTTTGTAACAGGAGGGTACCCGGTGGAATCTCTGACTATAAAGCCTGTAAGACGTACAGGACTGCCCTCATCTCTATAATGTTGATGTGGAGGTGAGATTCCAGAGACGACCAGGAGCCTTGGGTCCTGACTCCACTCAGGTGAGCTCCCCATCCTGACCCAGAGGCGTCCGTGGAGACAGTCAGAGTTGGAGACGGTGCTACGAAGGGGACTCCCATAGAAAGGTGCTCTGGGACAAGCCACCATTGCCAATCTTGGATGACTGCGCTCATGACCTGGACTGGATAATGCAGTTGGTCCCGCTTTTGGTCCCATTGGGCTGTAACATCCATTGGGTGACCCGTATATGGAGTCTAGCTAGGGAAGCCGTCACGATGGCTGCTGCCATGTGTCCAAGCAGGCGAAAAATGGTCCTGACTGGGACCGGCTTCTTTCCCATTACATCCCTTATGAGGGACCTGATGTATTCCAACCTGTCCTGAGGTAGGAATGCCTTCCCTTGATAGGTGTCGAGAACTGGCACCTATTAATTGCAACTTCTGAGAAGGAAGGAAGGAGACACGACTTCTCCTGATTGATGGTGATACCCAGTGATTTGAAAAGGGAACACGTGTCCTGAATCGCGGCCATCAAGGCCTCCTGAGAGGGGGCCATGAGGAGCAAGTCATCTAGGTATGGAAACACATAGTGGCCCTGCTCCTGAGAGCTGCTGCCACGACTACCACACACTTCGTGAACACTCGGTGTGCAGAGGACAGCCCGAGGGGGAGAGCTCGGAACTGTTGTGGCGTCCCAGGAACTCGAAGCACAAGAATTTTTGGTGCACTCGAGCGATCGGGAGATGGAGGTAGATGTCCTGCATATCCAGCGACGTGAGCCATGCGCCCTGTTTGAGCATGGGAATAAGACCTGGAAAGGTAACCATGCAAAAGCGTTTGTACAACACGAAGGAGTTGAGATCGCTGAGGTCTAAGATCAGGCGTAAGTCCCCAGTCTTCTTTGGAATCAGGAAGAAGTGAGAATACTACCCTCTTCCTTTCTGATTCCGTGGTACTGACTCTATGGCATCCTTGTCCAGGAGTGCCAAGATCTCCTGCCGAATGAGCAGGGCATGCTGACCCGAATACTGGGAAAGCAGGGGAGGCCTTGATGGTGGGTGGTCAAGGAACTTAAAAGAGTGTCCTTGACATACTAGCTGAAGCACCCACCGGTCAGAGGCTATCCTCTGCCATCCCGGAAGGTGGTGAGAGATGTGACCCCCGACCTTCTCTTCCCTTAGATCCAGAGGAGGGGCGGGGGCCAGGAAGGAGTCATGCTGTGGTGGTGTTTGTCTCAACGGGCTGGGCAGACTTTTGGTGCTTCTGGCCCTGGCCCGTGGGGAACCTAGCTTGACCTTTTCTTCCAAAGTTGCCCCTTGGTTGCTGGCCGGAACGTGGCTGCTGCCTTTGTTGCTGGCCGCAAAAGCGATTCTGGTTCCTATGAAAGGAACCAGACTTGGGCCTGTACATAGCGTATGCGGTCCTAACTGCCTTCCCGGCATCCTGTAGCCTGGTGATTACTTTCTCCAATTCCTCACCTAACAGGACCACTCCATTATAGGGGACGTCAAAGATGTTCTTCTGGACGTCTGGAGTAAAGCTGGAGACCCTCAACCAGGAGTGTCTCTGGAGACAAATGCCTGTGGCTGTGCCCCTGGCCGTCGAGTCCGCTGAGTCGTAAGCAGCTTGGAGTACCTGGGTCCCCACGTCTGACCCAGTTTGAAGGAGACTTAGAAGTTCGTCCTTCTTTTCGCCATCCGGGAAATCTTTCATAAGGTCTTGGCCCTGTTCCCATAGGGGAAACTGCACCATGTGTGTTAAGCAGTTCAGAGACCTTATAGAGCATGTAGTAGCTGCTTACATGCGTCTCCCCAGCGAATCTAATTGCTTAGATTCCTGGCTGAGTACTCAAGTGTTGAGGCTGTTGAGACCGATAATGTGAAGCTGTTATGATCCAGGGAATCGGCATGGGGCTGTTGTGCCAAATACAGGTCCTCCAAAGGAGCCCTGTAAAGGCGGTCCACCTTCTTTGGAACTGCTGGAGTGGAGTGTGGACATTTCCAAGCAGCTTTGGTGACATCCATAAAGGTGTTCACCAATGGTGGGACCACCACAGGCTTTGGATCTTTCTGCCTAAGATATCTGGCAAGGCGCGATCTTTCGGGGTCCAAGTCCTCTGTCTCCCACCCCATGTTTTCTTGGATGTGCCTCATAATTTCCGAGAAAGAGGGATCATCCAGTGGTGACCTGGGGAGGTCTTCTGGGTCGGGTGATGGGAGAAGGAGACCTGGAAGTGTTGGATGTATCCGGCCTTGAGTCATCCCCCGGAGAGGATCGTCTGCCTCTGGGCCATTTAGGGCTGGGGGACCATGAGGGAGACTTGGATGGGGGTCTTCTCCATTCTCTTGATCTGCCCCTGGGAGGTAGTGTAGGCTCCTTAGGGGTCAGGGGTCTTTCATCTGCAGAGCATCGAGGAGGCGGTGGAGGTTGCTTAGTGGGCAGCACATTTTTCTTAATGGTATCCCACCAGAAAGTGAATACGTCCTTAACCTTCTGCAAATTCATACCGGACGATGGGCCCAAGCGTCAGTGTTGGCCTATCCCAAGCGGGTCAGGCGTCAGGCCTTGAGGAACTATCAGCTCTGGTGAAGGTTCCTAGGCGATCCAGCGTCCTCTGTCCGCCTGTCTGGTCATCACATGGAACTATGACCACCTCTTTTGAAGACCCCCCGCGACCGGTGTCAGCCAGCGTCGGTTGGGCAGGTGTCGGCTCCTTGGCCCGTTTGGACTCCGAGGTCCGTTTAAGGGACATCAGCTCCTTCATCTTCCTTGTGAAGACGTCCGGTCCTTTCAGAGGTTGGGAGACCGATCGGTGATCAGGGTCCCATCGTTGGTCCAACGCCCCAGAGCTCTGCTTGGAAGACGACTTAGATTTATGCCGATCCAAAGTCCCAAGCCTGGTTGTGGAGTCGGGCGTCCGAGGAACTTTCGTCTTCAGCGGGTGTAGGGAGGCTGAGGAGCCTCCTGACGACCTTACCTTCACTGAAGGGGGCGGAGAGCGGGCCTAGGAAGGCGACCTATCAGATCGCGTGGAGCTGGAACTAGCTCTAGATTCAGAGGGCCGACTTGGTGATCTAGACCTACCCTTATCCTGGTGTTTTCCCGATTTGTGGGAGGATTCCCCCTGGAAGTAGGGTCTTTCTCTAGGAACCCCTGGAAGACCTTTTGGCGGTGGATCCTGGTCCTACTGTTAAATTGCTGGCAGATAGGACAGGCCTGTATATCATGCTCTGGGCCAAGGCACTGCACGCAGGCCGTATGGCGGTCCATAAACGGAATCTGCTTGCCGCAGGCGCACTTGGAGGGGTGTCCTTTAGTAGAAGAATGCGAGAAGTAGGCGTGCGGGTGGTTTTGGGAAAAAGATGATTTTTTGATTTTACGTGTCGTTCGTCTGTTCAAGGGGTCCATGAGGTCGATGCTGGCGAGTTGACGGCAGGAAAAGAACTGGGGATGCTGGGGAACCGCCCCCTTTTTATATGATGCCAAATGTCAGGGGCGGGCAGATGTCGGGGGCAGTCCTCCGCTGGATATTGCTAGCTAGAGTTTTTCTGTGGGGTCATGGCGCCTGCCGGCTTCAGTCCTAATGGTGTAACCTGCTACAAGAGCTGTTTCTCGAAGCAAGATCAAGTTCCTACCTGCTTGTTGATGTACCAGACCACACACGTCCGTCTGGATGGTTAAGATGACCGGGAAGAATGGAGGAGTGTAAGGATTGGTGGGCATATAGGACTGCTCTGAGTTCGAGCACATTTATGTGCAAATTCTGCTTGAGTCTGGACCAGCTGCCCTGAGTCTTGTGAGACCCTAGATGGGCTCCCCAGCCCTCTCCTGAGGCATCTATTGTCAATGTATGGGAGGGGGGTTCGATATTGAAATGAACTCCCCAGCAAAGGTTCTCTTGCACCATCCACCACTGCAAGTCCCTGACCATGGGATTGGAGACTAGAACCTCCTGATCTAGGTCGACCAATGTTTGGTCCCATTGAAACCAAAGTGCCCACTGAGAAATCCTCATATGGAGCCGAGCGCGAGGGACTGTTGGGTCAGCAGCCACCATAAGCCCGAGGAGGCAAAGAACTGACCTGGCACCGACCCTCCTACAAATGGACAGCAGACCTGCTTGAGTCTGGAGGGTGTCCACCTTGTCTGGAGGCAGAAAGGCCTTGCTGATGGTTGTGTCCAGGATCGCCCCGAAAAACTGGAGTCTTTGGCAAGGGACCAAATGAAACTTGGCCCGGCTGATGGTAATACCCAGGCTGGTAAAAACCTGCAGGGTGAGGGAAAGGGAGTGTAGAAGTTTCTCCCTGGACCGGACGCCCAGGAACCAGTCAGCTCCAGGAATGGAAATACCTGCACTCCCTGGGTATGCAGGTGGGCCGCTACCACAGACAGGCATTTGGTAAATACTCGGGGGGCCGAGGAAAGACCAAATGGGAGGGCCTTGAATTGGTAGTGGTCCCCCTGAAAACAAAACCGAAGGAATCTACAGTGGGAAGGGTGAATGGGGATGTGCAGGTAAGTGTCCTGCATATCCAAAGTGCACAGCCTCTGTCCCTGCCAAAGAAGTGGCAGAAGGCTCTGCAAAGAGAGCATTCTGAAGCGTTTGTACACCACGTACATGTTCAGGGAACTGAGGTCTAAGATAGGCCTCACATCTCCCATTTTCTTTGGAACTAGGAAGAAATGGGAATAGTAACCTGTCCCCCAAAGATGGTGTTGAATTGGTTCTATCGCTGCCTTCGAGAGAAGGGAGATTTCTTCCAGGACCAGAGGAAGATGTTCCGGGGAGTAAGATGACTTGGGGGGTGGTCTTCGGGACAGTTTCTGTAGAAACTCTATTGAGTGTCCTGCTGCGATCAGCTGGAGCACCCAAGCATCTGAAGCTATCCTCTCCCAACCCAGTAAATGGAAGGAGAACCTCTCTCCCTCCTACTGGTTCTTCTGGAGTGTCCAGAGGCCATGGGAGAGGGGAGGAGTCAGGAGGTGTGGGGCAGCGCAGCGGCCGAGGCTCCCGTGGCTTTTTTGGGGTGGGGGAGTCTTGGTAGCTGGAGGAACCCGACGCTTGTTGGCCCGCTTGCCCTGTGGTTTCATTTTTTTCCGGTTTCGTCTACGAAAGGGATGTCGCTGCCCCTGAGGGGGTCTGTACATAGAGTCTGCAGACTTAAGTGCAGTGCCCTTCTCCTGCAAGTCAGTAATGATGTTCTTGACATCACCGCTGAACAGCACCGAACCCCTGAAGGGTGCATCCTGAATAGCGGATTGCACTTCAGGGACCAAACCTTGCACCCCGAGTCAGGCATGACATCAAGACCCACGGCAAAGCCGTACTCCGACCAGCCGCGTCCACTGCATCACAGGTGGCACGAAGCATGTGCCGACTGGCCGAACGAACAGAACGGAAAAGGTCAGCCACTTCCTGTTTCGTCTGAGACCCAGGAAGGGAGTCCAATTTAGATTCCACCTGACTCAGGATGGTCTTCTGGTATTCCCCCATTTGTGCTACATAGTTCACTGCCATAAATACCCAGGGTAGAAAAAGCATAAATCTTCTTCCCATACTGGACCAGAAGTCGAGATTCCTTGTGAGGCGGAGACGAACTGAGATGTTTGGGACTGGCAGAGCGTCTGTGAGCGGCACTAATCACGACCGAGTTCACTTTGGGGTGTAGATTCAAAGAATATACACCCTCAGGAGCCTGATATAGCTGATCAGCCTTCCTCGGAAGGCTGGCTAACGCTGATGGCTGTTTCCAAATAGTGGAAACCAGGTCTGCGTGAGACTCTATCCAGGGTGGAATCAATGTAGGAGCAGTCTCGGGCAGATTCAAGTTGGAAGCAAGCTTCTTACGCTGTGGATTTGGCTCCAGAGATTGCCACTGATTAACTTCCTGGATCTTTCTCAACAACTCTAAAAAGGAAGGATCCTCCAGAGGAGACTTCGGAGGAGTCCTTGGCCCCGAGACATTCTGGAGTACGAGGCTCGTCATCCGGATCGAAGCATCCCCCTGAGTCTGAGTCAGAGGTCTACAACTTAGAGGGGGAAGACTCTTCCCAACACAGGGGAGGAACGGTCCCTTTGGGAAGCTCTCTGGGAAGCATATCCTCCCCACCTTTGGTGCCTGAGGGTTCACCTCTGGTGTAGGGTAAGGGAGGAGTCTCCCGTCTCCGGCGTAGGGGATCTGTACAGGGTCCGGCGCCAGAAGACGACTCTCCCATCTCCCTGGTGAGCTGAGATTTGGCCTCAGACCACCAGTGTCTCATTCAAGTCTGCCAGCAGCTGTGGTGAGGGCGGCGGAGGAGGAAGAGGCGAATACGGATACGGGGAATCCATATGGCGAGTATCCGTAACCAGACGGTGGGAAGTCCGGTGTCAGGCATTGAGGCGCCAGGTACTGCGGCGTCGGATAAGGTGGTGTCAGGTACTGCGGCACCGGGTAAAGCGGCACCAGATTAAGCTGTGTCGGATACCCGGGTGCCAGGGGCTCTGACGGAGCAGAAGGCCCTGGGAAAGGCCCAGTAGGTGGGCCAGGTAAGGGTGGCCCTGCAGACATCGGGCCTGGCGTTGGAGCAGCATCTGGGAGAGGGACATAGGCTGGCATCTGGTAGGCCGGTGTCAGAGCCGGCGTCTGAGGATCCGGCAACAGAGGGACCGACCCTGTAGGAGGGAGCCCTGATATCAGCGTACCTAGCTCCTCTGTCTCGACCTGGGATGGAGGGTTGAAATCCCCAGGGTCCAGCAGAGGAGACGCAGGAGCCTCAGACGGCATTGGCAAGCGTTGCGGTGAGCCTGGGATGCTGGACTAGTCGAAGGGGTCCAACGTAGGCTCTTTTGATGGGCGATCATCGGAAGGGCTGACGTCCGGCTCATCAGCAGGATCTGGGCGGGCGTCGGAGGAGCCGGCGTCTAAATTATCGAAACCCTGACCCAACACAAGTGGCGCTGGGGATACAACCTTGGTGGGAATGCGAGGGACTGTGCACCCTCCCGAAGGAGTCGGCGTCTTCTTGATCCTGTCCAGGCAGACGTCGGTGGCACCGGCGTCAGACTTAGCGGACCTGCTCGACCCAGAGGGCAGCGTGGTAGTGGCCTTCCCATGAGTGGTGGCCTCATTCACCCCAGAGGAACCCGAGGGGCGCGAGCGCGAGCCCAACAGAAGGGGCGACACCATGTTGGGCACCACCTCAATACCTGATGCTGGACTTCCCACCGTCAGGTTAAGGATACTCGCCATACGGATTTCGCCAGTATCATTGAGGAGCAGTCCTTTTTCTTGTGGCCTTCTGGGAAAATGGAAGCCTGCTGTGACTTCTTTAACTCCTTTTCCACGGAAGCCATCTTTTTCTTGATAATATGGGCCTCCAGGGACTGCTGCCTCCTTTTTTTGGGTGGCTGAACTGAACTTTTGGCAGTGCTGGCACTTCTCCACAGGGTGGTCCGGGCCTAACCAGAAGAGGCACAGGGAGAGTGTCCGTCCTTATGCGGCAGTTGGGAACCGCATGAAATGCACTTATTCTTATGTGATTCGGAAGGTGTTGGGCACAACATACACAGCCGTTTGATGCAAAAAAAAAAAAAAAAATAAATCGGTCGAAAAACTTGGCAAAACTAGCCGACGTAAGAATTATGAGCGATGCAACTCTACCATGAGGAACTTTCACAAGTCAACAGTGGGAAAGCACTGGAAGGCGGGCGTGGGGGACTGCCCCTTTATATTGACATTGCCTGACGTGGGGCCGGTCCCCCGCCAGAGACTGCTAGCTAGAAATTTTTCAGTGGGATCCTGACGCCTGCGGGGTCAGTCCTACATGCAATTACCTACTGCAAGAGCCCTCTCGAAGTAAGATCATATATTTTCTCGCTTACCTATCCTGAGAATTAACTGAGGGATGTCTGCTATTATACTTGTTTTAAATCTCAATCGATCAAAATCTTTATTTATCCAGGCAGGCACCACTGAGCAAGGCTCATTTGCAAGGTGGACCTGGTCATGAATACATCAAAGTACAGTACAGAAGCAGATATGCAAAAAGCAATAATATACAAGGAAGAAGAAGCATATACAGTACAGTACAAGGTTGAAATAAATAAAAAAAAATTATTATTTTACAACTGAAGAAGTCAGCAGATGTACAATCAACCATAGGCATACAGGTGTTATAGGAAGAGATCTTTTGAGTAAGGCAGCCGGCAACTACACATATAGGGGAAAGAGGACGTGTATGGGGTGGCAGGTTAGAGAGGTAAAGAAGAGGAGGGATATATTACCGACTGCAGGAAAAATTGGGCTAAAACCACAGAAAGTGACGATGGCTGTCGTGTACTTGTTTATTATGATAATGACGGAGGAGGGGTAGATAATTGGGACACTACTATGGATGGGATGGGACTTTAGCCAGGCTGAAGTGGACAGGGAAGGGTGGGTGCAGCAGGAAGAGTTAACAGGGAAAGAGTGAGAGCCAGGGGTAGAAACATGGCAAGCGTCAGGATGGAAAGGGGGAGTTGCGGAATTAGTGGTCTAGTGGTGAGGAAAACATTTGCAAGGTGCTTTCATGTAGCGATCATAGAGCGCCTTAAAGATATTCAGGCTAACAGGGCAGCTCAGCTTCAAGTTCCTTTGTAAACTGTTTCACAATGTGGGTAAAGAGAAGCTTAGAGCAACTTTGCCGAAACGAGTTTTGACCCTTGGAACTTGGAGGGCAATTAGAGAATAGCTCCTTAACACACTATGGGGAATACAATCTGAGACATATGAGGGGAGCTTGTTGGTCACTGCTCTGAAGGCCCATAGGGCGGCATTTCTATTCCTTCTATAGTGAAGGGAAGTCCAGCCTAACGATGAGTACAGGGAGCAGTGGTGTGTGGAAAGTGGAAGGCCAGTAATGAACCCGATAGCTCTATTTACAGTTTTTAAGATTTTAGTCTCTTGAAAGCGCTTTGGTACTGGTCTGAATTGCGCTTCAAACACATACAGTATTATTATCATCTGTCCAAACCATTCTGGCAAAATATCACACAAGAACTGGAAGCGACATTTGATTGTCCCAGGGTGGTTACTCCCCTCCTTACTTTTACTAGCCATCCCATCAACAAACTCTGGACTTGATCACATGAGTGTTCACTTGTTACTCATCTCAGCCATTGCTTCAAAAAAGCGATCACCCGGCTATGGCATACCCCCAAAATTCCAGCACTGGAAGGTTGGAGATCTATAGTGACTAATATGTATAATATGGAACGCATGACTTACAGCTCTCTGGATAAATTACCTTACTTTGGAGATTCACTGGAGGAAATGGGTGCTACATCAAATGGCCCACTACTCTGAGTTTGTGCCGTGGGGGTGGGCTCACACTCTTTCATGCTTTTCTTTTTCTTGCTCCTTACTGTCTATACTTTCTTTTTTCTTCACTCACTTTCTTCTTCTTCTTCCACTTCTTATTTATGTTTCTCAAATGGAGTTCAGTGTATAACTGAATCTCCGGTATTGTTTATATATTGGTATTGTTTATATATTGGTTTATGCATGCCCTCAGATTTTATTATCTAAAGATGGCTTTCCATATATTCATTTTACTGATTTTCATTTATTGGTAATGATGGATAAAGTCATAATTTTTAGCCTGTTAATGAGCCTGTAACAATATTACCACATCTTGGACTCTCTGAATTTGTACTGACGATTAAGCACTTCATGGACTTTCAAGAACTTAGAAACAGTAACTTTTTATTTTATCTCTGCGACAATATCCAGGATATTTGATATTGCTTTAACATTGTATGTTGCTCCTTTGATTACTGTTTTTATTATCCATTTTAAAAACAAACAGTATGTGCACTTATCAACTCTATCTAACGTCTATAATCGCTGAATGTAAACTTGTAAATGCTATGTTGTATTAATATAATTAAGTCTGCACCCTTGAGTGTATGACAATGTATATACAATTTTTCCTCTGAATGTAACTCTGGCTCGCCCCTGAAAAGGAATGTCATGTCTCAGCGGGCCTACCCAGTTACAAAATTCAAATAAATAAAACGTGTAGTGCAGAAGGGTAGATTCACACCTGGGAAAGGTACAGTGTGTGTGGTGCAATGGGTGCCCCTAGCACCTCTACTCAAACGGACTTTGTTCGAGTCCAGGTGCTGGGGGCATGCACTGCGCCACAGCTTGGATTTTGTAATTTGTACTAGGAGCTTGGAAATAAAACAATTTGATTTTTTGATAAAATATTGGGCGCCTATCTGCTTTTTGTGTGCTCGCTACTTCCTTGGTTCTGGTTCTTAGTAAGAGGTAAGCTGCCTCTGTAGAGCAGCACCAGATCCCTTTCTTGGCTCGCAGTTCACTACCTGGAACTGTAGCTCCCATATGTGCCCTGCTCTCAAATTACTCATTATCGTGGGATAACCCCCTGTGTGGGGCGGAGGAGGTCTCCCTTACCCCCTCCGAGACCTCAGGGGGAGCAGACTACCAGAGCTGCATTTCTTGCCCCCAGTTGTTGGCACGAGGCCAGTTTCCTGGCATGGACATGGGTCACTTTCTTGTTTCTGGACCCTGCCCCCTGCAGGCATCAGTGCTGGGGAGGAGCCAATGAGTCAGAGGCACATAGAGACGCACCTCCGCTCCAGTCTGTGGCCAATGCCTGCCCCTCCCTAGTGTTCCGCCTCCTCTGCTGCACCAGCATCACCCATGGTCACCCAGGTGGTGGAGGTATCGCAACGAGGAGAGCTGCCCATCGGGCGCTCAATCCTTCTCCCCATGGCTGGCCCTCCGGTAACCCTGGCTCGCTACCAAACCCAGGTAGCCGGTATCGCAAGCAGTAATGCTACCACTGCATTGGCGGGCCAGCCTGAGGGATTTTTTTTTTTTTTTAACGTTGTCAGGGAATTCTTGTGGGATGCAAGTATTGGGCTGGTGTTGGGGTCCACAGGACTGGAGTGCTGTGGGGGGGGGGGGGTGCTGAGACACGTGGTGGAGTTAAGTAAGAGCAGTGATCTCACTTTGGCCCGCACTCTGGAGTACCTAGTGGACTTCGTAATTAGGAACTGCTAAATATTTTAAAAAACATTTTTGTGGCTTTTACAGTAGGTTTTGGGACTAGTGTGGTCAGCTACTATTAACTGAGAACTGGAAAGCATTTTGAAATTCCTGCTGTAGTGTCGCAGCTTAGTGGCGACTTAGCGGGGAGTCAATATGGTGGTTTTCTACCTTTAATGTTGGGGGGGGGGTGATGGCTGATGCGGCTGACTGGCATCTTTAGCGTGGGTTATGCCAGATTTACCACAGCTGAAAGGTGAGAGTCAGCAAGTCAGAGTCAGTGATTCTAGGACCCCACTGTATAATTCTGGATGACACGCTGGTAAAACAGCATCTGCTAATGCGTTCAGTCACTTAATACCTAAAGGTAATAAACATATTTTTCCTGTATGCTGGGTTTTAATTGGTGAAATAGCTTTTTATGTCGTTAAAGGCATTTGATCATTAAGAATGGAGATTTTTTTTTTTATTTACTTTGCTTTATGTGAGCAGCACCCCATCAGGCCGTCCCTGAGCCCAATCCCAACATACACCCTCTGCGAGTCCCACTGAGGGTACACCCTGGATTACCCCCCCAGAGTGGGGCTGCAGGAGGGAGCCCAAATCACCCGGTGGACAATGGGATCGGCGGGGGTTGCACCTGTGGCTCCCAGGCAGCGCCACTGGGAGGATTACCCTCCCACAGCGAAGACAGGATACATCCTGGTGGTATCATAGCTGCTGTGTGGGACCGAACTTCGAGGTGGGCGGCAGTCAGCTTGGTCAAGATTTTTGGTATTTGAGGAGGCAGGGTGCAATGACAATATGGTGTGAATGCCCATGTCCGGCCCACCTCCATGGCTAGCTAAAACAGCGTTATTGCTGCCCCAGCTTCCATAAAAGGTCACTCTTTAGCATGAACACTCAACCCCTCCCTCACGCAGGAGCAAGCCACAGGGCTCGATCCTCCTTCCCCCGGCTGGCCCTCTGACTCTACAGTCCGTTTCTGAATCCAGGTTGTCGGCATTGCAGGCGGAAACCCAACCACTGCACTGGTGGGCCGGCATTAGGAAGAACAGGTTACTCACTCGTAACAGTAGTTCTAGGAGTGGTATATGTTGTTCATCCACACACTCTGGCATGTCCCTTTCCCCTTTAAATTCATGGGAAAGTCTTCAAACTGGCTCCTCCCACCCACTCAGGTGGTAAATATCTCAGCTCCACCCCATGACGCCAGATCTTAGCCTCTGGAAGCAAGGTTGTGAGCCTAAAGCCAGGGATGTCGGGTGGGTGCGTGTGGATGAACAACATATACCTTTCCTAGTACTGTTACAGGTGAGTAACCTGTTCTTCTAAAAGCATGGATATGTTGTTCATCCACACTCTCTGGCAGATTCCAAGTAGCTCTCCGGGAGGAGGAGGGAGGCAAGGTGCACACCCCCTACTTAGGAAATAGAGACTGGAGAACCGAGGCCCCAAAACCAGTATCCCGGCGTGACTCAAGGTCGATGTGGTAGTGGGTAATGAAGGTGTTTGCTGACTTCCAGGTAGCAGCCCGACAGATTTCCTGGATAGGGATGTCCCTGGAAGCAGCCACCAATGCAGCAGTATGGCAGGTAGAATGAGCTCTTATCCCTCTGGGAGGCTCCTTGCCTGCCAACTCATAACCTGAACCTATCGTGGCGTAATACATCTCGCAATGGTCCGTTTGGCTGCAGGTCTGCCCAGAGTGACTTCAGCGTAGGTGACAAACAGCTGGCGAACCTCTCCCTGAATTTCCGCCATCCTCTCCTTATAATAGGAGAGAGCAAGTCTCGGGTCCAGAGTATGGAGCCTGTACTCAGCGTCCGAGGTGTAGTTAGGGTAGTATACCGGCAGAGTCAACACCTGATTAAGGAGAAACTCTGACACCACCTTCGGAAGGAATTCTGGGTGTGGGCGCAGGACAACTTTGTCCCTGTGGAAGACCAGATAAGAAAAGTCCACCGAAAGTGCCTGGAGCTCCCCTGCCCTTCTGGCTGACGTGATAGCCACCAGAAAGGCAGTTTTCCACGACAAGTGTGAAAGCTCGCACTTGTGCATAGGTTCAAATGGCTTGCCCATGAGCTTTGCCGAAACCAGCAAGAGATCCCACGGAGGTGGAGGTTCACGCACTGGAGGGGATATGTGATCCAGGCCTTTGAAGAGGCGCCCGACCACCATCTCCGGTGCCAAAGTCATCTGACCGGCACGCACCCGGTAAGCAGAAATGTTTGCCAGATGCACCCTAAGGGTCGATGACTGTAGACTCCCTTTGGAGAGGGACCAAAGGTAATCTAAAATGTTAGCCACAGAGCAGGATAAGGGGTCCAAACTCTTACCCTGACACCAAATAGCAAACCTTTTCCATTTGAAGGCATAACATTTCCTAGTCTATTCCTTACGAGATGCCTCCACCATGGTGTAGACATCCTCGGAAAGACCCAAAGCCTGGAAATCTAGCCGCTCAGGTACCAGGCTGAGGTGTGCACGAATTGAAGGTCCAGATGGGGAACCTTCCCCTGGTTTAATGATATCAGGTCCGGGCATGTACAAAGCTGTTCTGGGTCCCTGCAGCTGAGGTTGAGGAGATCTGGATACCAGAACTGGCGGGGCCAATCTGGGACTACCAGGATCACCTTCGCCTTGTCCCGCCTCATCTTGAGTAACACCTTGTGGATCAAAGGAAATGAAGGAAAGGCGTAGAGGAGGCCTGGGGTCCACAGCCTCGAGAAGGCATCCCTCTGCAGCAACGGGAGAACAGACTGTAAGCTACCTCTAGATGGAGAGACCACTCGTGGGACGTCTGGCCTATGCGGCTGAGAGCATCCACCAGTTGGCTCGAGACTCCTGCCATGTGGAAGGCTAGAAGATCTGCCTCCAACCAGTACATGAGGGTCCAGATGCAGAGCGCCTCCTTGCACAGCAGATGGGAGTGCATGCCGCCCTGTTTGTTGAGGTAGTACATGGTCATGGTATTGTCCGTCTGGACTTGAACCACTTGACCCTGGAGCTGAGGCGCGAAAGCTGACAGTGCCAGTCTGACTGCTCTGAGCTCCAGCAGGTTTATGTGGCATGGGACTCCTCAGAGTTCTAGAACCCATGGGCCCTGTTGTCCCCCATGTGAGCTCCCCTGCCCATGAAAGAGGCATCGGTTGTAAGGACGACCGTAGGCTCGGGGCAGACAAACGGGATCCCTTCCTGCAACCGTTCTGGGGCAGTCCACCACCGGAGAGCGTCCCACATCTTCTGGGTTACAGTGATCAGCTGGTCGAAAAGACCGTGTGCCGAGTCCACTGGGCGGCCGGCTCCCACTGGAGGCGCAGTGCCACCTGGCCAGGACCACTGAGGTGCGCGCCATGTAGAAATGCAGAGAAGAGTCCAGGCAGGGCACAAGTGCCCAACCAGAAATGATCAGGCAAAGGAGGAGAGAACCTCCGCCCTGTCCGCCGGGAGCCGAGCTCTGGCTTGACGAGAGTCGAACTCTGCCCCGATGAAGCCCATCACCTGAGAAGGCACGAGTTCTGACTTGGCCTCATTGATCAGTAGGCCTAGATGGGAGCAAGTTCAGAGAGCTAGATCCCTGGACCTCTCCACCTCCTGAAAGGAGGAACCTGCCAAGGCCTGTCGTTGAGGTAGGGGTAGATCCGAACTCCTCAACGCCCATCTGCTGCCACCACTGCGATGCACTTGGTGAAAACCCTCGGGGCCGATGACAGGCCAAACGGCATGGCTTGGAACTCATACAGGGTCCCCTCGACCCTGAAGCGGAGAAGCTGCTGATGGGATGGATGGATTGGGACATGGAAGAATACATCCTGTAGATTTAGTGAACAGAACCACGTTTTGCTCCAGAGATGGTATGATCTGATTCAGAGTTACCATCCGGAAGGTGCGAGACCCGTGATATTGATTCAGGTTGTGGAGATCTAGGATGGGGTGCCAACCCCCCGGCCGCTTGGGCACCAGGAAGTACCTGGAGATGAAGCCTGGGTCCATAGGAGGATCCGGCACTGGAGCTACCGCCTCCTTGTGGAGGAGCTGAGCAATGTCATCTCGAAGAGCCGACAGAGTGCAAGCTGAGATCCTTTCCTCCTGTGGGGTGCGGACTCAGCTGGGAGGGTACTGCTCGAATTCTAGAGGCAGTCCCTGGCCGACCACTTCCAGAACCCACCTGTCCGAAGTGATACCGGACTAGGCGGAAAGAAAGTGGTGGAGCCGGCTCCCCACAGGAGGACCCAGAGCTGGCGTGATGGGTGCAGGGTGGCACCCCGACTCATCACTGAGCAGGCTTACAGGAGGAGGAGGAGGAGGAGGCTCCTGGACCAGCACCTCGGCCTCTTTTGCGGGGCTGCTGAGGGCCCTGCTGGGGCCTGGGGTGCCAGCTTGAGCCTGCTGTTGCTGGCTTCTTTGAAAGGAGGGCTGACTAACCGCAGGGGAAGAATGCCAAAAGGGCTTCTTCTTGCACCTCTGCTGGTTCTTTCCCGATGAACCTTTCACAAAGGTGGCATCCAAGGTGGTATTGGACTGCTCTATGCGCTGGAGGTGACCAGCCACTCCTGGACCAAAGAGATCGGTGCCAAGGAAGGGCACGTCAGCTAGCTTATGCTAAGTATCCGCTGGAAAGGAGGATAACTTCAGCGAATGGCCACTGCAGCTGCTAAGGAGCGGGCACAGGAATCTCCAATGTCCAGGGCCATCTGGAACTGCTGTTTAGCAACAGCATGGCCCTGGTCACGGACTTGCTTCACAGTGGTCTGCAAGTCCACTGGGAGATGAGGGAGGACTTCATCTAATGACCCCAAGCGGGTATGAGAGAAGTCTGCCACATACCTCTCAACCTTTTGTCCCTCAAATGTGGAACATTGCCTCTCAAAATGTGGAACAAATGAGCAAAATGTGGAACACTTAATCAAATCTTTACCTAGGAAGCTCAGAACACTGTTAAAATGTTTGCATTTATGTTCAGAAAGTCTGTTATGAATTGAATAATATATTTTTTGCATCATTTACTACAGATTTTTGCTTTAAAATGTTAATACTGAATGTGGGACAAGTCTTCACAATGTGGAACAGCGAGCTTTTGTGAAGTAAAATGAGGAACGTTCCTCGTAATGTGGTACAGTTGAGAGGTATGGTCTGCCATAATAACAGCCAAACTGGCCTGATGAAGGCCTAAGGAAGAGGCCGCACAGACCTTCCGGGCAGAATGGTCCATATTTTTGGACTTCTTGTTCTGGGGTGGTCGGTGTCCGTTGAGCTACCAGTGCGTCTGAACATAGAGGCAGTCACAAGGCTTTCGGCCGAGGGATGCTCTGTGAATCCCGCGAGGGACCCCATGGGTACCATGTACTTATGGGCCATGCGGGCATAATGAGCTGGGCAGGAAGCAGGGCGCTGCCAAAGCTCAAGGGCCAGGCCAGTGATGACTTCGGCTACTGGGAAGGCCTCCGTCGGGGTATCCCCCCCTCTTGAGGATGTCAGTGAGGGGGTATTCCACCTTTTTTTTGGATAGGCTCCGAGGACATTCTGGTGGAGAATGCTCTGGAATGAGGAAGGACCTTCCTCTAATCCGGCCACGGACTCGTCATCTCCTGGATGGGAGTGTAACCCTGTGTCATCGGAATCCGAAGAGTCAGGGTATAATGGCCTACCACCTAGGTCCCCTTCAATCTCCTGGGGGTGGTCAGGGGTGACTGTAATGGACAGACGTTGGGGAAGCCCAGTGTCTGCATGGCCCTCCTTAGAGGGAGCCCCTCCCTGAGGCTGTTTAGGCGGTGGCTCCACCAAAATAGGTGGAGAGACTGGAGTAGGCCGAGCTGTGATGCGCACTGGCCCCACGAGAGGTGGAACTGAGAACCTCGGTTCTGGAGGGGTCGGCGTCTGCTTAGGAGGCCGAAGCCAAGTAATGGCTGTGGCAGCCAGCGGGGCCGACTTCTGCCCGGTCAGAATCAGCTGTTGCCACATCAAGTCCTCATAGCGTTGACGGAGTTTCTGTCGAAGCTTCTCCTCATCTGAGGAGGATGAGGACCGGCAGCTACGCCTCTTCTTTGAATGTTTATGGCCCTTTTTCGGCCGTTCGACCGAAGGGTTCCTAGTCCTCGATCGAGACCGATGGGGTCAGTCCGTTCGATCGGGAGACACCAGTGTTGGAGAAAACCGAGGTTCCGGTACCTTTTCCCCGATGGGGACACCCGAGGGTAATGTTTCCTCATCAGGAAGGGAAAGGACAGGCGTCCTTTCTGAAGAGTCGGCGACCAGAGTCGGCGACAAAGGCTCGATCGGGTCGAGAGTAATCTCGGCCGGATCAGCAGTTTCCTCGGTCTCGGTGCCCTGGCCCGATGGAAGATCCGTGAAGCTGGCGGCCGAGGAAGCGATCTTGACTGAATTCGAGACCACATGTTCCCGGGACTCTGATCTCTCTTGGTCCCAGGAGCGTCTCCTTGAAGAAGGAGATTTGGGATCCTTGTCCCTCTTCCGAGGGTGGGAGGAGTCGAGCCGAGCGCCTCACCCTGGTGGGGAGACTGGCACAACTCCTAAAGGGCCGAGTGTAGAGCCAAGGTTGAGGAGCGAAAAACCTGCGACTGGCCGAGGCCTCAGCCTCTTCCTCCTCGAAGGCAGCCATCTGTTCTAGCTGCTCGGCGGATCCTGCGGCCGCGGAAACCGCCCACCTTGCCTCCCTGGATTTTACTGGCGGGTTTCTGAGCTCCGGTCTCCCTAAATTTAGGTGCGCCTTGCAGTCGTCCAGAACGTTGGGATGGAAGGCCAAACAGAAGGTGCAAGACGTGGTGTCACGACCGACACCTAGGCAATAGACAGGTGAGGATCGGTGCGCAACATTTTCTGGCCACATGGACACTGGCGAAATCCGGGGGACGATTTGTCCTCCATGTCTGATTCGGAATCATAAACTATAATGAGTTTCAGAGTAATCTGTGGTGAAGACCGACGTTTCACATCCAGGGCCTGTGAATTGTAAGAGCAGCATGAGGTAACCTGAATCTTCCAGCGAAAAGGAAGCCGAGGTATTTACCACCCAGGTGGGTGGGAGGAGCCAGCTTGAAGACTTTCCGGTGAATTTAAAGGGGAAAGGGACATGCCAGAGAGTGTGGATGAACAACATATCCATGCTCCTAGAATGGAGATTACCAAGTAGTAATGTGGTTTACATACTAGTCAGATAGCATTTTCTAATACGCTTCATCTCTATAAACTTGATTAAGTAAAAATTATAGCTTTTAATATCCATGTAACTGTGCAATAATAGCTTTCCTGGCTGTATAGTTGATAAAAGCACTTTATGATTGTTATGCACAGTCTAGCACTGATTAATATGTATTATTCCTACATGTTTATTATAAAAATTATCTTATTTTACTATTTTATGCGTTTCTGTAATTTTTGTAATGGTTATTATGCCGAACAATAAAGACTACAATACAAACAGAATAACAGATAGGAGGCTGTATATTATATAGAGAATAACCGATAGGTTTGTGTCTATTACCAGGGAGTAATAGCATCGAAAGGTTCTGGACACATGAACCTCGACAGCGAAGCTCAAGAGGTTCCAATGTATCCAGAACCTCGAGATGCTAATACTACTTACTTGTACAAGTCAAAGTAGAGTAAATCCACAGCGTGCCCCCTAGCCAATACCCTCATCACCCAGTCAAAGCAAACTTAGGTTGCTCTGACAAGTCCTCCCTGCCACAAACCTATGCCGTTTATTATCCGTGAGTCTACTGCTTTCTAGGTAGTCTACGAGGTCCTTATAGACAAGTGACTCCATCAGTTTATCTACAATGCAGGTAAGACTAAGGAGTCTGTAGTTCCCTGATTTCTCCTTGTCCACCCACTTATGGAGTGGAACTATATCTGCTACCTTCCAGTCTTTCAGAGTTACCCCCATCTGTAATGAGCTACGAAATAATCCTATGAGGGGTTCAGACAGTTCTTCAAATATATTAAGGGAAAAAAAGAAAGGAGGAATTATTGGGCTACCTGAGGGAGGCAGGGTAATCGAGGACGATGTACAAAAGGAAGCTGTCCTTAATGATTTCTTTTTCTCTGTCTTCACAAAGGAAGGCAGTGGGTCTGTGCCCGAGAGTGGTATCAGGTTGACAATTAAGTGGGTCCCAGTGATGAGGCAGCCAGTATCTGCCAGAAGAATGGTCCGGAAAGGGCTAGCAGCCCTAAAGATAGAGAAGGCCCTGTGGACCGATGGGATGCATCTGAGGGTACTAATCAAGTAACTGGGAGTGGAAATTACAGTTACATAAGAACCTACCATAACAGTAGATCTTAGAGAGAGGTTCTTGCAGTAGGTCTTCTCATATAGGACTGCACTTCCTAGCATCAGGACCACATGGAAAACTTCTAGCTAGCAATCTATAGCGGGGGACCGCCCCCAGCATCACATGATGGGACGTCAGCATACGGTCCCCACACCAACCCTCCAGTTCTCCTGCCAGAGACTCCAAAGAGAGGAAAATGGGAGAAAGGAATACAACTCCTAGAGCCCAGAGCTACCGAAAAACAAAGCCCTGGGAAAGGAAACGAGAGGAAATAGCAGGAGGTGGGGAAAGGTGGGAGGAAAAATTAGACCTACTGCAGGAATCTCTCTCGAAGATCTACTGTTACAGTAAGTTCTTTTGTAACTGAAATATCTTACTTCGAGAGGGTTCCTGCAGTAGGTATTGACATATAGGACTGAAACCAAGCAGTCAAGAAAAAGAAGTTGGAGACTAAGTTCTGGGAGGAGGAAACATCTGCCAACTAGAAAGCTGATTATGACAGTAGGCCTTGCAGAACGGCGAGGCCGAAACCAGCCCTATGCCTTGATGTGATGTCCAGACTGTAATGCTTGGTGAACGTATGGACGGAAGACCAAGTGGCCACAGCACAAATATCCGCAGTGGACACATTCCACAGGAAGGCTGTTGTGGTAGCCATACCCACATGTCGAGTGGCCTTTCGCTTCCTCCGGAAGGGGCTTCTCATACTTCTGGTAGATGTATGACATACAATTAGCCAACCATTTAGACAAACCCTGAAGTCTGGGTGCGAAAGCCACAAACAATTGGTCAGTTTTATGTGCCTCCTCGGACCTAGAGATACAGTATCTCACAATACTGTGCACATCCAGCATGTGCAAGAGGGATTTCCCTCATATTGGAATACTCTGGGGAATAAACCAGCAATTGAACGTCTTGGTTCAAAGTAAATTCCGAGACTACTTTTGGAAGAAAGGGGTAGTCCGCAAAGCCACCCGGTCTCTGTGGAAAATAAAATGGCTCCTTACACAAGAGGGCCTGAAGCTCAGAAATCCTTCGAGCTGAAGTGATGGCGACTAAAAAGAGCTCTTTCCGAGACAAATAGAGCATGTTGCAACTTGCTGCCAGCTCGAATGGGGGCAAAGCAAGTTTCTCTAAAATAAAATTTAAATCCCAGGGGGAAACCGGATTACAGACATCTGCATATAAATATTCTAGAGATGAGAGCTGTGCTTTACACTCTCCAAGCCTTCCAGTCCCTCTTACTTCTGGGAACACTCCTAATCCAGACTGACAGCACGGCCACGGTCTGGTACATCAGCAAACAGGGAGGCACTCAATTGTACCCCCTCTGCAGGGAGGCGATGCAGGTGTGGTACTGGACAGTCCAGCACGGCCTGTCTCTGACAGCGGTCCACATGGCTTAAGGTGGAGGATCCCCTTAAGGTAGGTTTTGGAGAGCTCCAACTAAGCAGGTTTTGCCCTCCACCAGAAGGTGGTAGGTGGAAACCAGAGAAAGCTGGACCTTCAGAGAGAATAACTGAGGCCCGAATCAGACAGGTGCAAGAGGTACTCAAGGACCTGGGGGGACAGAAAATGGGTCCAAGCCCTTGGCCGTTGCCCAGATAGAGAATCTCTTCCACTTCATAGCATACCTGGATCTAGTTGAGGGTTTCCTCGCCTCTCCCCAGAACCTGGGCGACTTGAGAAGAGTTGCCAAAATGAAAGACTGCTATGTCCAAAGGTGCCACGCATGCAGATGGAGAGAGGCCCTGCTCCTGAGACAGAAGGTCGTGAGAGAGAGGAAGTGGTACCGGGGGTTTCAATGTCAGCTGCTGCAGTGGAGGGAACCAAATCTGCCGAGGCTAAGAGGGCTATAAGAATCATGTGAGCCCCTTCTGCCCGAAGCTTCAGCAGAACCTTCTGAAGGATTGGAAAGAGAGGGAAAGCGTACAGAAATCTCCCTGTCCAAGATAGAGACAGCATGTCTCGCCAAAAAAACACCACGCCCGGGAACGAGCGAGCAAAAGCTGGGTAGTTTTGCATTGGATGGGGAGGCAAAGGGGTCTATCTCTGGCCGACCCCACTGATCGAACAGATCTTCTGGTACTTCCTGCTTTAGCTCCCACTCGTGAGCCCGCGCAAGAGTGCGGCTGAGACTGTTTGCCAGGACGTTATGAACTCCTGGAACATGGACCACTATCAGAGACAGGCCATGCTGGACTGCCCAGTACCACACTCGCATCGTCTCCCTGCAGAGGGGGTACAATCGAGTGCCTCCCTGTTTGCTGATGTACCAGACTGTGGCCGTGCTGTCGGTCTGGATTAGGAGTATTCCTGGAAGTAAGAGGGTCTGGAAGGCTTGGAGAGCATAAAGCACAGCTCTCATCTCCAGAATATTTATATGCAGATGCTCCTCTTGTGGAGACCATCTCCTCTGAGTTCGATGGTCTCCCAGGCGGGCTCCCCGACTTTGAACTTAGGCATCTGTCATGAGGGTCATGGAAGGGGATGGGGGATGAAAGGGGAGCCCTAGAGAAAGGCTGGATAGATTCTACCATCAGAGGAGTTCCCTCTTCAAGCTGCTGGAGACTAATACCCTGTGGTCCATGTCATCCAATCTTTGGTCCCACTGGACACGGAGGGTCCACTGGGTCACCCTCATGAGCAGTCTGGCCAGAGGAACTGTGGGGATGGCAGCCGCCATGAGACCCAACAGTTGGAGGACAGATCGCGCTGTGGTCCAACGAGAGTTGGACACCAATGCAGCCTGCTGAATCAGGGTATCCACCTTGTTCGTGAGTAGAAAGGCCCTGCCCTGAACCGTATCTAGCACTGCTCCAATGAATTGGAGGCACTGAGAGGGAGAGAGTTGAGATTTGGGATAATTCACAGTGATGGCAAGTCTTGAAAAGAGGTCCAGGGTTGTGGAAAGGGAATCCCTCAGACTGTCTCGGATGGAGCTGGCAACAGCCAGTCGTCCAGTTAAGGGAACACATAAATCCCCTTGCGGCGTAATGCCGCAGCTACCATCGCCAGGCACTTGGTAAACACCAGAGGTGCCGAGGAGAAGCCAAAAGGAAAGGCCTTGAACTGATAACGGTTCTCCTGAAAGGAGGATCTCAGGGAAATGGCGGTGGACCTGGAGGATAGGGATATGCAGGTAAGCATTCTGCAGGTCCAGCAAACACTGCCACTGGTTCTGTTGGAGCAGGGGTAGAAGTCCCTGGAGAGTTTGCATGTGGGACCTCTTGTATTCCACAGAGTTTGAACAGGCTGAGATCTAGAATGGGTCTCAGATCTCCCGTCTTTTTGGGCACTAGGAAGAAATGGGAGTAATATCCCTTTCCTATCTACCCTGGAGGAACCAGCTCTATCGCTGACTTTTCTAACAGAGTTTGGATTTCTTGTTGAATGAGGCCTCGGTGGCCTGACGAGAAGTGAGACCTTCCCGGTGGGTTGTCCAGGGGGTCTATCCAGGAATTCTATTGAGTGCCCTCTTGCGATGAGCTGGAGTACCCAAGCGTCTGCAGTTATCGCCTTCCACCCTTCCAGGTGGAGGGCAAACCTTTCCCCCACGGGTTCCTCTTGACAAACAGGAGGAGCTGGAGGGTATCCCCTCGCGTCAGGAAGTAGATGGGAGGGCCGTTCTGCTGCCTTGGGCGGCCTTTTGGGCTTTTGCCTAGTGAGTCTGGGCACCAGAAACAGTGGCACAGCGCTTGCCCTGTCATCTGCCCTGGTTCTGCCTATTCCACCTCTTCTGGGGGCGATGAAAAGGCTGCTTGGGTTTTGGGCCCCAGCAGTACAAGGAGCAGACATCCTTAAGTAACCTTCCCTCTCCTGTAGCTCCATTATGATCTTCTTAATGTCGCCTCCAAAAAGGACGGAACTCCTAAAGGGAGCATCCGGAAGAGTGCTTTGGACGTCTTGCACCAGTCCCGCAAGCCGGAGCCAAGCCAGACACCTCAAACAAACGCCCGTAGCAGTGCATCTGGCCACCAAATCAACTGAATCATTAGTGGCCCGCAAGGCATGGTGGCATGAAGACTTGTTAAGTCTTACTTTTTCCAGAAGTTTATTTCTGAGGTCCTCATCTGGAATAGTTTGAAGATCCTTTTCCAGGTCGGATAAAGCTGACTTTTGGAAGGACACCACGTGAGTCACATAGTTTAGAGACCGAATGGCGCAGGTGGAGGAAGCGTATACCTTACGGCCATACTGGTCCATCTGTTTAGACTTGTTATCCTGGAAGTACTCGGTGTTGCCGAGCCGACCTATCATGGGCCGCAGTAATAACTATGTAGTCAGCCTTAGGTTGACTAGTTAAATGGCATGCCCCTTCTGTGGGGGTTTTAAGTCCTGTTGGCTTTCTTGGAAACCACAGGAATGGATGATGGTTGCTGCCATATTGTCGACGTCAAGTCCTCATGCGGCCCTGTCCATGGTGGGATGGGAAGGGGGTCTGCATTAGTGAGGTCGAGGTGTTCTGCTAGCCCCTTCTGTTTGGGATCCATCTCCTAAGACGCCCAGCTACAGGCTTGCTGGAAGGACCAGAGGAGCTCAGCAAAGGATGGGTCCTCTGGCGGAGACTTGAGAGACTACTTCGGTTGTGGCTTAATAGGGGAATGAGGCTCCGAATGACCATAGTCGGAGTCCAAGTCCAAATCGAAGACCCCGGTCTGCTCGGTATGAGGGTGACGTCTGGTACCGCCTCAGTGGTCTTAGCGCCAATAAAGACCCCAGTTGGGCATCTACCAGAGTCCCTGTCTGACAACTGGTGGTCGATTGGGGATGGGCTCCTTGTCACTGCCCTGTGGGTCGGGGTGGCAGCCACGACCAGATGGGGTTGTCCCAGCTCTTGCAGGAGTTGGGATTTAGCATTCTTCCACCAGGCCGGAATCACCCCTTGCAGTTCCGGCTGAGGAGAAGGAGGTGGTGGAGGTTGGTAACCTGGGTACCCCAAGGTACAGTAAGGAGGACGGCCAGGAGTCTGATACCAATAGGGTTAAGGACAGTACCCTTGGTACATGTGGTCCGGTGTCTGGTACCCTGGCATCGGTGCCTGAGATGGGTAGCCTGTCAACGGCCCTCCAGGTGTCAGGTAGTATGGGAACTGTGGTGGCGGGTGCCGGGGTAGTTGCCAGAGGGGCCCGATGGCGAAGGGGCTGAAGGCCCAGAAGATAGTGATGCCGCGGGACCACTGGGAGGGTGTGGGTCCAGCAGCCGGCCTGGGGTCTCTATAGGGATCCCTAATAGGCCAGGAGGGGGCTCCAGCATTGGAGCATAAAACCTTGAGTCCATCCCCAAATCTGTGGGGGTTTGAACCGGAGATCGGCCTGGCATTGGGGTTCGAATGACACCCGACGTCTGATCCAAGAAGGGTGAGGGGGGTAAGGGAATCGATACCCCCATCGACAGGTCTACAGTGGGAGCAGAAATCTTGGTATGCAGGCCGGACGCAGGAGTGGTCTCCTTGACAGCAGAACTTGGGTCCCGGAGGTTCAGGGAAAACGAGAGGTCAGGCTGGGTCAGTGAGGCCCAGAAGGGCGAACCCTTGCGGGACGCAGGGGAGCCTGGAAGCTGGCTCTGCACGATGTCGGGAACCAATGAAGGATCCAATGGGAGAGTTTCAGCTGAGCGGTTGTCAGACAAGCCGGCGACCGACTGATCAGCTTCGACTGGGCCGGCGTCAGAGGAGCCGATGTCCGACTTATCAGTCATGGTGGAGCGGACAACTGCCGAGGAGCTGGAGTCCAGCTTATCGACCAAGGTCGTGCACCCAGCAGTGGAGTCGGAGGGAGTCTTATTAGCCGAGCTATCGACAGGTCCCACAATCAAGTCCTCTGGAGAGGAATCTCCTTGCTGCCCACTGACCGAGGCAGGAGGGGGAGAAGGCATCTGAAGGCATCTGATCCACCGGGGCAGATGGAGACCTAGGAGGAGGAGTACTCACTGATGTGGAGGCCCCAGCTGAAGTGGCATCAGCTGTCTTGCAACGCTGAGTAGAGGGAGACCATTCCCCGTTCCCAGCGCTGCTTCTTTTCTCTGGAGTGGGTGAAGAGGAACATTCCTGCAGCTCCTTTTCCATCAATGCAAGGTGTTGTTTTAGGAGATGGGCATTGAGGGCCTTCTGGCGCCGGGAGCGTGTGGCCTGGTTAAACAACTGGCAGATCTCGCAATCAGCCACCCGGTGCCTGGGGCCCAGGCAAAGGACACAGCAGGAGTTATGGACCCCGTGTGGGATTTGAGTGCTGCACTGAGAGCACTTTTTAATTTTGCTTGAAGACATGCAACAAAATTTAGGAAAACAGGAGAAAAAAAACTTGAAAATACTCATATAAAAACAGCAGTTGACTGAAGCTGAGTTCATCGCGAGGTCCAATGAATTCAGGTCGACGGCGGGAAAAAACTAGAGGGCGGGCTTGGGGACCACCCCCTATGTACGTCCCGTCATGAGACGCAGGGGAGGTCCCCCACTATAGATTGCTAGCTAGAAGTTTGCCATACGGTACTGATGCCAGGGGGTGCAGTCCTATATGAGAAGACCTACTGCAGAAACCCTCTCAAAGTAAGATCTGCTTTTCCAACCCTTGGCTCCTTCCGAAGTATGCAGCTCAGTGTCTGCTTATAACTTCCCTCTTTGCTTCCCAAGTTCTCGACTGGTATTCTCCCCAGTCTTCCTCCTCTTGTATTTCCTCGTACCTGGTGAGCGCCTTTTTTTTGGCCCTCACTGCTTTCCTGACCCTGTCAGAGAACCATATTGGTCTCTCGTTCTGGTTTCCTTTGGTTACCATTCTCATGCATAATTCAGATGCCTCGAGAATGGCCCCCTTAATTGCCGCCATTTCTCCTCTACACTTCAGAAGTCCACCCGACTAACTTGTCCTGTACCAGTTCTCTCACTCTGCTGAAGTCCAACCTTCTAAAAATCACGTATCTCTGCCCTTAATTGGGGCTTTCCTGTCCCAGATGTAAATCAGCACAGTATGGCAGTACTGATCTGTTCCTGGGACAAGAATAATGACGCTCCGCTGATATACACCCGAGATAGGTACATCACATAGTTGATACATACCTGGCTCAGGTGCAGTGTGACAATGCTGAGTTACAAGGGACAGGTGCAGTTTGGCCACACTGATTGACACCTTGAAATGGTATGGTACCGCAGTGCTGATTTACACCTGGGAAGATTCAGACTGGCAGTGCTGATTACACCAAGGACAGGTACAGCAGTACTGATCAACATATGGGGCAGGTGCAGTGTTGATTTTCACCTGGGGCAGTTACAGTGTTGGCAGTGTGGATTGCCACATGGGACAGGTGCAGTATGGCAGTGTTAATAGTATCTGAGACAAGCTTGGTGATTATTTAATGTTATTAGTGTTTAGAAACTTTTACCTGAACTTCTGGTAAGACTGAGAGAGATACTCGTTGATTTTGCTCAGGTGGGCAGTGTCTCCTTCAAACATTTTATTGGCTGCTGCGTGCTGAAGCATCTTGGCGATGGAACCCAGGTTACGGCGCTGGTCTGTGGTCAGCTGACCACCAGCAGAGATATCAATGATGTCAAAGGCATCTGGTGCTACAATTGCAGGATTCATGTAGCGGTAATACAAGAGATTGCCAACAATCTAAAGGAAATAAGGCATTTCTTTAATGAGTCCTCATCAGGGCCAACACTTCATATGATACCTTATGAACATGCTTACTAGACAGACAGAGATGTTCGGAGATATAGGGATACCAAGGTCACCAGATAGGTGATGGGATACGTTATGAAGGTGATCATCATACAGACCTGGACATCATGTCATAGTGCGATTGTATTACTTATCTGAAGTAGGGAAACGAGACATTATTTAATCAGGAATAGCACACTAAGCTGAAGCCTGTTTCCAGGTGTGACCTGTGAGCAAAAGAAAGTTAAGTGACTTGCTCAGGGTCACACCGTATGCAAATGGGGGCTGTGGGATTTAAACCCACGTCTCCAGGTTTGCAGCCCAGAGCCCTAATCCACTGCGCTATACTGCCTCCTGAGTATGAGAGGATTGATGTAAGAAGCACCTCAAATTAAACTTTAATGGGACTCTGTGAATCCCCCATGACTTGGTTTGTCCCTTACTGTTTGCTGGGACCAGTTGTTCGGCTTACCTCATTTTGTCCCCAGTACCCCTAATTCACACCCCAAGGCTAAAATCATTTTGTGTTACCTGACCTCAGCCATGAAAGGTGCAGGTGGTAGGCTCCACATTAAGCTCTCATAAGATCAGTCATGGGAGGTCACAGAATCATGCTGTAACCCCCAAGTGAATGTCACATCTATATCACTGGTGGCCCAGTAACAGAGTTAGACATGCTCCTGAAGCCCAGTCTCTCACAAAGCATCATCAGCGCTCTACAGCCAAGCCTCTGGGGCCGGACATTTCTGAATCTTTGAACTACAGTGTAAGAGAGCTGAAGGTGTCTTCAACAGGGAGCGATTAGAAAGTGCCTCTCCTGATTCATAATTAAATGCATTTAGAATGTCAAGTAGTCTTGACTAATGCTATTGTACTGAACTGACACACATTCATAGGATCATCTTTGATCATTCAAAATTCCTGGTTAATCTTATCCATGTTATAATCAAGTTCAGCTTTCACAGTACCCAAACAATACCTGGGCCAAAATCATTTAACTTCCTGATATATTCACCTTGAAAGAAACCAGCGCCTTGACTGGACAGATCAACCAGCAGGAGAAACTAAAGCAGAAAGCTGGAAAAAGAGGGAGAGGAAAGAAGAATAAAGTCAAGAGACAAGAAACGGAAGGTAAAGGCAGAGACGCAGGGAATTCCTGCTCCTCGTCAACAGGGGAAGCTCAGTTACAGATAATCAATCCCTCTTACGGATGACCAGGGATAAAAAATGAAAAACTGTCTTTCATAATTTATTCAAAACTTACCTCTTAAACCTTTAATACTGCTTTCTGCATTGTAAATAATCATGTATTATGCCTTTTTTTTGCTTATAATGGAACTACAGCTATAAAAATGTAAGACACTATATCCGGCTCAGTTACCAGAAGGCGGCTGCATATAAAGACAGCAGGATTTAGGCTGGGGAAAAAGTAAGCCCATCAAGACCATGCTCTCCCTTTGCAGCAGTGGCAGCTCTTTAGGTCAACTTCCCTCATGCACCTACCCACATATCTATCTAAAGAAAGAACAGTTATGAACTCACTGTAACAGCAGATCTTCCGAGAGAATCTCTTTCATCAGGCCACACCTATGGAACTATAGCTGCCAGGCACTAGGACCACAGAGAAACTTTTTTTGCAAGCAGTCCACTAGGGGCCACCCACAACAACGTCCTACGTCAACACTTCCCATATAAATGTGTGAAGTCCTTTTCCTCCTTAGCTCCCCACTGGCGATCATGCCCAGAGGACCTCCCTCTAGGGAACCAGGAGACAGCTTTTGGTTCCAGCTACCAGGCAAGGCTGGAAACAGCAGGCAGACCATCCTGGAGAAACAGCCAAGAGTTACAGAGCTCTGTTCTCAGGGGGACGGAGGGTGGGACAGCATGGCCTGATGAAAGAGATTCTAAGATCTGCTGTGATGGTGAGTACATAACTGTTCAATAATCTTCCAGGGTATTTATTTCATCAGGCCACACCTATGGAATGAGTACCAAGCAGTACTGACAGAGAAACATGGAGCCCACAGGTTTAAGAAAGTAGTCCTTGAAGTACAGCTAGGCCAAAGCCAACTCTTTTTCTTGATGCAATGTTCAAACTGTAACATTTAGTTAAGGTGTGGACAGTACTCCAAATGGCAGCTGCACAAATCACAGCAGCAGACACATTCTTGAAACACGCAACAGAAGTGGCCATGCTTCAAACTAAATGACTACAAACAACTCCAGGAACTTCCTTACAGTACTTCCTGTAACAGAAAGTAATACAGTTAGCCGACCATCTGGACAGGCACTATCTAGAAACAGGAGTGCTCTCTTTCCCAGGCGTGAATGACACAAAAAGCTAGGAGGACTTCCTACAGTCCTTCATGTAGTGTATATAGTACCTGAGTATTCTGCATACATCTTAAGTATGGAATAATGCTTCCCCTGGATGGCATTCTCAGGAAAATAACCTGGCAGGTGGATGGTTTGATTCAAGGTAAACTCAAATACCACCACTGATAAAAACTTAGGATTAGTATGTGGACACCCTGGGCTCAATTCAGAAAGCTCTGCAGTTGGCACAAGGTACCTGTGACACAAAGAACTGACCTTGTGCCACAACTTGTGGAGTTCCCAATTCAGGAACACCCCCGGCGCCAAACTGGCCTGTGCCAGGGGGCTTGCGACAAATGCAAGCTGCCATATCCCCAACAGGGGGATTCAGCAAACCCTCCCACAGGGCGCACAGTCCTGGACAGTCAGACCAGCCAGATGCTGGGCTAACACTCCGTGCGCCTCCCCCAGAGCCCTCCCTGGGCAGGAGGGAACATGTGCTGCCACCTGCCCATGGTCCATGGCAATGTAGACATTTTTTTTTTTTTTTTTTTTTTTAGTTGTTTAACCAGGAGTGACACACTAAGCTGAAAGCTTTTTTACAGCTGCGACCTGGGAGCACAAGGAAGTTAAGTGACTTGCTCAGGGTCACACAGCATGCAAGTGGAAGCTGTGGGATTCAAATCCAGGTCTGGTCTGCAGGATATCACCAGATTTGCAGCTCAGAGCCTTAAACCACTGCGCTATACTGCCTCAATCTAGTGCACCAATCCTGTAACCACACACTACAGACAGACATCAGCAGGGATCCCTTTGTGGTGCTGATGCCTGCAGTGCCCCCCCCCCAACATGGTGCCAAGTATGCGGGAGCCCCCCCCCTCCACATTGGCACTGCAGCAGCCTCTCTGATGCCACACTGGGGTGCTGGTGCCACCCCTCCCATCCCCATCTGTATGTCACCATCCCTCCCCATGCACTGCCCTGTCCCCCATGACCCCGGCAGCCTCCTGGAGAGTCTTCTGTCCTGGATACAGATGCTGTCCAACTGCGTTGTGGCAAACCTCTGGGGAGCACCGTCTTTTCCCCACACAGCCACATTTGCTGCAAGCTGTGGGACTTCGGCGCCAGGACCCTAACCGACAGTGAATTAGGCGCAGGGTCCCTGGCGATCGGCAGAAGCTGCCATTTGCCGCAGCTTTCGCCAAGCTTTCCAAATCGAGACCCCTGTCTTTACGGAAAATCAAATAAGGAGGCTCACACACTAGAGCCAGAAGTTCCGAAATTCTTCGAGCAGAAGTGAGCACCTAAAAAAACATTTTCCAAGAAAGGAAGTGTAAGCCACAAGTCAAGGCTGGCTGAAAAGGAGCCTAGGTAAGCTTTTCTAACACAAAATTCAGGTCCCAAGCAAGGACTGGATTGTGGATAGGAGGCTTCAAGTGCAGAATGCCTCTCAAAAACGTACGGGCCACCTCCAGTTGAGCAACCGTACAACTGTCAACAGGCACATGGAAAGCTGAAATAGCAGCAAATTGCCCTTTAATAGAAGAGTATTACAATCTTGCATCCGATAAGGACAGCAAGTACTCCAGAACCTGGTTTACCGGACATGTAAGTTGATGAGAAGCGGCCCACAAAGCAAACCGCTTCCACTTCATAGAAGAGGTGGCTCTGGTGGAAGGTTTTCTGGCAGCCACCAGAACATCAGCCACCTTTTGAGATACCCCAAACCTAGCGATAGCTATGTCCTCAGGAGTCATGCATGGTGATGGAGTGACTTGAGGTTGGATGGACCAGTGTTCTCTGTTCTTGTGACAGCAAGTCCTTCTACAGGGGGCAGAGAGGTACTGGTGTGGTTCCACTGACAACTTCTGCAGCAAGGGGAATCAGATCTGATGAGGCCAAAGGGGAGCAATGAGTATCAACGTTGCTCCTTCCACCTGGAGCTTGATTAATACCCTCTGGATTAGAGGGAAGGGAGTAAAGGTGTAAAGGAACCCCATCCTTTCCAGGAGAGGGACAATGCGTCTCACCAGAAAACTCCAAGCCCTGGGACGAGCGAACAGAAAAGCAGCAGGTTTGCGTTGTGTAGGGAAGCAAAAGGTCCAACTCTGGATGACCCCGCCTGTCGAACAGGTCTTCTGCCACTAAGATCAGCAGTTCCCACACGTGCATCCTGCACTGTGACCTGCTTAGCATGTCTGCCAAGACGTTTTGGCTGCCTGTAACATGAACTGCATGACAACATGAACTTGCAGACCATACTGTACTACACAGGCACAAATACACATATTTGTGCCTGTGTAGCTCTAATATGATCTACAAACAAACAGTTCCACACCAGAGAGAGGATAGCTTCATGAGCGACTGGAATGGAACCAGTGCGCAGGAACCAAAGGTGTGAATATTTGAGAAGCCACCTCAGAAAAAAGACTTACTTGACCTTCGGTCAAGAAAGGGTATGTCGTTTGTTAAGTTGAAGTAAGCAAGGAAGTAGGAAACTGAGTTCCGACTCGCTGGAGAGTCACTTCTGTTGCTGCGAGGTTCTACTCAAGAGAAGAAAGCCTGATTAAAACAAGGGGGATTAACAGACTGGGCAGTTGCCTAGGTCTAGGAAATGTCTTTGAATAAGAGAAATAACTCTTGGAGAAAGAGATGACCCATACCACCGCTGGATCGGACTCCCCCTAGGGGTAGAAGTCAGGTACTCTTTACCGTATTCTAGAAACGAGCGCCTCAAGGGGCTGAGGCGGAACCTGACCAGAGGGTGGTATTGGGTAATTTCGGCTAGTCCCTGTGTTGTGATAATTTTTTTTTTTTTCACCAATAGTCCGAGCCTAACAAGGCTTTCAGGCTGCTATTTCACAAGGATTGCTTGATACAGAAATGACGAAGATGTCCTCCATCTGGCCTGTGCCGAAGAAGCCACTGAAGGGGCAATATCACAAGAGGGCTATATACCCCTTTCAAAGGAGCGGAAGAGCCCAAGTGGCTCCTGACCATTGGATTAGAATGTTCCACAGGGTGTAATTGTCTTGACAACTGAAAGAGTCTAGATGCAGAAGTGTATGGTCCACAGATGCAGTCTGAAATACTAGAGTGGATCCCATCACTGAGGAACTACTGAAAAGATCTTCCATCACAGACTCTGAAGATAGAGAAGGCGTGCCCCATAGTATATAAAATGGAGTCAACCACTGTATTACTGACCAGAAGGACAGGGAGAGACTCATCTAGACGCACTTCTACCCCAGGAGGACCCCTAAGGGAGGTCTAGGTCAGAGCCACTAGAGACTCCACCACCAGGAAGGATGTCGAGGAGCTTGGCACCACGTAGGGAGCAGAGAAAGTGCTGAGCGGAATGAGATATTCCACTGGCAGAACAATGCAGAAGAGTTCCATCAGCGGAAAACCGCTGGATGTCACAAGATCCCATGCAGACCGCCACTCACTAAGATGTGTGGAAAAAAATAATCCGCAGAACAGGACTCCATTCTGTGGAAAACATCCTTTCACAAGTTCTGTGGAGAAGAAGTCTGTAGAAGGAAAATTTGTCACTAGTTCTGCCAGACAGCACCCAGTACCACCCCTGCGGCACCAGCATCACTCGAGGCACAGGAGGGCACCAAGCAGTGCCTATGCCAACCTGGGCAAAAACCACAGGGCACCCATGGCGGTACTCGAAGGCACCCCTGGCACCCATGCAGCAGTGGCACCCTAGGGCACCCCTGGCACCTATGGAACCCATGGCAAGAATGGCACCCAAGGGCACCAGTGGCACCCATGAAATTCAGGGCAGCCATGGTACTCAAGGCATCCGCGGGTGCCCACAGCACTCGTGGGTGCTTGGTGCCGCCTGCGGGTGCGCGGCACCATCAGCGGCACCGGCAACCAATGGCAGCAACAACAGCACCCGTGGCGCTGTACAGGCGATGGCGCAGACCAGCGGCACTGAGCCATGCCACCGCGACCAATGCACTGAGTGCAGCGCCGACGGGCACGATACAGGCCGACCCAAACACCTTTGGTGCGATGCCAAAACCAGCAGCCGCCATGGTGCCGATCCACGGCACCGGACCTACAGCGTCACCCATGGCGTCGAGCACAGTGCCACGACAAACACCACCATGGAAAATGCGAATGGAAAATCCTGAGAAGAAGGGGAGAAGGAAAAAGGTGGTGCCTGTGCCAGCCCCTGCATGGAAAAGAGAGGTGGGGAAGGCATGAGGGGTCGACATGATGGCGAAGGCACCAAGAGGGCACCGCACTCATCCTGATCCAATCGACCCGGCTCCGGTCCAGCAGCTCTGAGGCCCGGAGGCCCCGAAATCAGGAACACAGGCTAGGAAAACTGGAAGAAGTCGACCCCCCTGCTACACAGGAGCAGCCAAATGTGAAACTGCTCACTGGAGCTCCAACGAAGACAGAGCCGGAGTCTGGAGTCGAGAATGCGGCCATTAGAAGCGGGGCCAAGGGGAACCCCCCCAAAGTCGGTTCAGGCCTATCGCCCCTCCCGACGAACAATCTTCATGCAGACGTACCACAGGGCAACCTCGAGCGGCACTAATTCTTCTTCCCCTAATGAGGAAAAGCTCGAGGTTATCTGAGGCGGATCCCGGAACCGCTAGATTAAATCTCGGTGGACTGTCCCCCACCCCACCCCACCCGAGCACAGGACTGTCCGTCGTCAGACCCCCCCCCCAATTTATCAAGGCCGGCGGACTGGACACAGCCCCTCTGCCATAATAACTTTCAAACAAAGTCCTCCTACCGCCACCGCTACCTTCTAAGGACGACTCCGATGATGGCAGGTGAGAATTTCTTTTTCTTCTTCTTCTTCAAAATCTTCTTTTCTTGCTCGTAAAATAAGAAATTACTACTAAAATGTTAAATTAAATGCTAAAAGCTGCTGTCGTATAGACAAAAACTTTGACTCCAGCAGACGAGCGATGTCGACATCCAAGTGCACTCGACAGTGGAAGAAAAGAACTGAGGCAGTTGGAGGGTCGATGCAGAGATAGCCTACACAGGTGCGAGCTAGTGTTGCAGTGTCGCGCATGCGTGGTCCTGTCTCGGTGCTGACCCTTCTGAAAGATTTTGGCTCCCGCTTGGTCCTAGCGCCTCCGGCGCTATCCCACCAGTGTAAATGAGTGATGGAGACTTAGTCCAGGAAGATCCACATGTTCTGCTTGAACGATGGTATCTGCGACGGAGTTACCATCCTGAATGTGTGTGACTTGAGAAATTGGTTCAGGTCGTGCAGGTCTAGAATGGAGCACCAGCTCCCTGTCCGTTTCGGGACCAGGAAGTACCTGGAAATGAACCATGGGTTGACAGGCGGGTCCGCGACTCTGGCCATCACCTCCTTGCGGAGGAGTTGGGTGATGTCATCTCGGAGAGCTGATTGAGTGTGTACGGACACCATTTCTTCCCGTGGGGTGCAGCTTGGTGGGTACTGCTTGAATTCCAGTGGCAGTCCCTGGCCAACCACTTCTAAAACCCATCTGTCCTTTGTAACAGTGGACCAGGTGGAAAGGAAGTGGCAGAGCCGCCTCCCTGTGGGAGGACCCAGAGCTGGAGTGACAGGTATGGGAGTGGCCACCCAATCCCATTACTGGGCAGGCTTGGATGAAGAGGGTACAGCATGGGGACCACCTGACCCACGTCCTCCAGGTTTACGGGCTACCCGGACTTGGGCCGAGGGCGCCAAGGTTGAGCCTGCTGCTGATGCTGCCCCAACTGGAAATGGGGCTGCTTGGCCGCAGGGGCAGAAAGACGAAAGGTTTTCTCTTCTGCTTTTTGGAACCCTGGGATTCCTTCTGAGCAGAGGTCACAGAGTCCAAAGTGGCATTGGACTTTTCTATGCATTGGAGCCGACCGTCCACACCTGGGCAGAAAAGGCCGGTACCCAGGAAAGGGACGTCTGTCAGCTTGTGCTCTGTGAATCCAGAAAGGGACTCAATGGGCACCGCATACTTGTGGGTCATTCGGGCTGAAGGCACGAGAAAGGAGGCAGGGTGCTGCCACAGCTCCAAGGCCGGACCAACAATGGCCTCAGCCACTGGGAAGGCCTCTGTCGGTGAATCCCCTCATTTGAGGATATCAAGGAGGGGATACAGTATCTGAACGGGATCTAAAGGCATCCCCCTGGATTCGGAAATGAGGCGGAGGGTACCCATGAAGGAAGAAGGACCCTCCTCCGTTGAAAGACTACTGACAGATTCCTCATCCAAGGGGTGAGAATGAAGGTCGGAGTCCTCGGACTCTGAAGTGTCCAGATAGATCGACTGGCCACCAGAGTCGCCCTGCACCTGCCTAGGACGGTCAGGTGAGCAAATGACAGACAGCCTACGTGGTAGGGCCGGAATGGGCCGAGACTCCTTAGAAGGAGCCCCCAAGGAGGCTGTTTCGGTGGCAGCTCCACCACAATCGGTGGAGAGGCCGGTTCTGGCTGAGCCGGGATGGTCTTGACTGACTGCATGGGCAGAGAAATAGTGCGGACTGGCTCCTGAGGAGTAGACACCGGCCTAGAGGGTGACAGCCAAGTAATGAACAGGGTAGAAGCCGGAGCTGACTTCTGGCCGGACATAATTAGCTGCTGCCACATTAAATCCTTGTAACATCTACAGAGTTTCCGTCGAAGCCTCTCCTCATCTGAGGAGAATGAAGAAGAGTGGCGGTGACACTGCTTCTTAGAGTGCTTTTACGCCTTCTTCGGCCTGTCAATTGAAGGTGTCCGAGACCTCGACTTGGATCATTGGGGGGACCGATGGGGTTGCTCGGAAGGAGCCAGGGAGAACCTCGGCTCTTCCTGGTCAGAGATCTGGACCACGGAGGGATTCCCATTGGGCTGGGTCTCCTCCTCGGTGGCAGGCAGGATCAGCGTCCTGAATAAGGAGTTGTTGGCCTCACTAGAGTGACAACGGGTCGACGGGGTCGAGGATAATTTCAACTGGATCGTTGTCCCTCATCTGAGTTGGCTGGCCTGACAGGGGTACCATGAAGCCAGCGGCCGAGGCCACAACCTCGACCAAAGTCAAAAAGTACAGTTACGTAAGAACTTACCGTAACAGTAGATCTTCGAGAACAGCTCTTGCAGCAGGTTACACCATTAGGACTGGAGCGGGCAGGCGCCAGGACCCCTCGGAAATTCTTCTGGCTAGCTATCTTCAGGGGACCCCGACGTCAGTCCGCCTCAACGTCAGGCGTGGTACAAAAGGCGGTCCCTAAAATCCAGTTCTCCGTCGGAGACTCCGGCCAGAGGTTGACAATAGAGGGAGACCGGATCCGCCGTCAGAAGGCAAAAGGGAACAAAAGAAAAAACTATTCACCTTACAAGTGAATATCCGACTCCTCACGCTCGCTCAGCCATGCGGAAGAAATAACTTCCGGCTCTCTGGACATTCAGACTGGCTGGCTGAATATTCTGCCCCTCTCTCATCCATTTTTTTTTTTTTTTTAAGAAGGCGACAGCGGCGAGACTTTCTCCAAGGGGGACACGGTGGGCGGGAAGGTACCTGCTGCAAGAGCTGTTCTCGAAGATCTACTGTTACGGTAAGTTCTTACGTAACTGTACTATCTTACTTCGAGATACAGCTCTTGCAGCAGGTTACACCATTAGGACTGATTCCCAAGCAATAAAGCTTGTCCCATTCACATCGGGAGGAAGAGGAAGAAACTGAGAAGGACCAACCTGACCCGGTTCAGGACAGGAGGCCCTGCAGCACGGCTCGATCAAACCGCCCTTCGCCTAGAGGCGATATCCAGACTGTAATGCCTGATAAAGGTATGCACAGAGCTCCAAGTAGCCGCAGCTCAAATAGCTGAGGTTGAGACATTCTTGAGAGCTGCAAAGGAAGTGGCTACGCCCCTAGTGGAATGGCCCCGGATGGAACCCGGGAGGGGCTTTTGTTTGGATTGGTAGCAATGAGAGATACATTGCACGAGCCAGCGGGATAAGGATTGCTTAGACACTGGTCGACCTCTCATTCTCTGTGCGAAAGACACAAAAAGTTGATCAGAAGCCCGAAAGGACTTAGTCCTATTGAGGTAATACCTCAGGCTGCGGTGAACATCTAGAGTATGGAGCAAAGCCTCTCCTCTATTGGAGTAGTTCGGGAAGTAGACCGGAAGGTCGATATCCTGATTCAAGGTCAGAGCTGAGACCACCTTAGGCAAAAACTTGGATTCGTCTCAGAGACACTCTGTCTCGGTGAAAAACCAAATAAGGCTCCTTACACATCAGGGCATGAAGCTCAGAAATCCTTCTGGCTGAAGTAACTGCAACTAAAAACGTCTTCAAGACAAGAACGTAGCTCGCAATCCGGCTGGTTCAAAGGGAGGGAGCGTGAGCTGCTGCAATACAAAAGGAGATCCCATGGAGGAACCGGATCTTTAATAGGAGGCCTAAGGTGTAGCACCTCTCAGAAACTCCCTAGAAGCGTCCAGCTGAGCAATGGTGCGCTGGCCACCAGCTGGTGATTGGCAGAAATAGCACAAGGCGTGCTTATAATGAAAGTAGGCTAACCCCAAATGAAAAGGGAGAGGTGGTCCAGGCCGCCTCACAGGGCAACCTAAAGGAGAAAGGTCACGCGATCGTGACCATAGACAGAACCGGCGCCATTTCATGGCGTAAGTAGCATGAGTAGCCGGCTTCTTGGCTGCGGAGAGAACCTCCGCAACCTCCTGCGAGACCCCGTGTCGCATGATGGCCACGTCTCTAGGAGCCAGGTGTGCAGGTTCAACGACCGCAGATCCGGATGCAATAATGAACCTTGCTCCTGAGACAGAAGGTGAGAACTGTGCGGTAGAGGGAGCGGAGGTTCCCTGGACAGCTGCGCCAGCAATGGGAACCAGATTTGTCTGGGCCAGAATGAGGCCACCAGGATCAATCGTGCACGCTCCCTGCGCAGTTTGAGCAGAACTCTCTGGATCAACGGGAAAGGAGGGAAAGCGTAGAGGAATCTGTTCTCCCAGGAGAGGGACAACGCATCTCGCCAGAAAACTCCAGGCCCTGGATCTAGCGAGCAAAAATTGGGCAGTTTTAGTGTGAATGGGGATGCGAATAAATCTAACTCTGGATTTCCCATCGAAGGAACAGATCCTCTGCTACCCCTGAAGAAGTTCCACTCGTGGACTCTGGCCTGGGAGGCGACTCAGACCGTCCTGATCGTGTTGTCCACGCCTGGAACATGTACCATGACTAAGCTTGCGCCGTGTCCGACTACCCAACCCCACACTCTCATGGCCTCCCTGCAAAAGGGGTAAGAGTGTGCGCCTCCTTGCTTGTTGAGGTAGTACATCACCGCCATGCTGTCTGTCTGAAGCAGGATGGTACATGGTGGGATCATGGACTGGAAGGCCTGGAGAGCATAGAGTACCGCTCTCATCTCCAGAACATTGATGTGAAGATGAGCTTCCAGCGGACTCCATACACCCTGAGACCTCACCCCATCCAGGTGAGCTCCCCACCCGAGACCTAAAGAGTCTGTGGTGAGGGTTATCTCCGGGGACGGCGCTGCGAAAGGGACGCCCTTGGAGAGCGACCCGGGGGCTAACCACCATTGCCAGTCCTGAACCACTCGCCTCGTGATTCTGACTGGATGCTGCAGATGGTCTTGCCTCTGGTCCACTGCGCCTTGGCGTTCACTGCGTTATCGCATGTGGAGCAGCGAGGGGACTGTGGGGAATGGCATGGCCATGTGACCGAGCAAGCGAAGGACCGACCTGGCAGGCCGGTCTGATTCGCTGATGGGTCCTCTATGGGGACCTGATGTGTTCCGCCCTGTGGGCTGGGAGGAAAGCCCTCCCTGGACCGTGCCCAGCACTGCACCTATGAACTGCAGGATCTGTGACGGTACCAAGACCGACTTCGTGGTTTATTAGAATCCCAAGTGATCCGAATAGGACCTGAGTGTCCTGGATCGCTTGCAAGCGCCTCTGGAGGCGGCCATGAAAGCCAATCAGCGAGGTACGGGAACACGTAGTGGCCCTTCCTCCTTAGAGCAGCTGCCACGACTGCCATGCACTTGGTGAAAACCCTTGGAGCGGATGACAGCCCGAAGGGAAGAGCTCGGAATTGGAAATGGTGGCCTAAGAACTCGAAGCGCAGGAACCTCTGATGCGCTTGAGCTATGGGGATGTGCAGGTAGGCATCCTGCATGTCTAAGGACGCTAAATAGGCGCCTTGTTTTAGCATGGGAATTAGACCCGGAAGGGTCACCATGCGGAACCTTTTGTATGCGACTGACAAGTTGAGGTCGCTTAAGTCCAGAATAGGACGGAGGTCCCCTGTCTTTTTGGGAACCAGGAAGAAGTGAGAATAGTACCCTAGTCCTCTCTGGTTTCCTGGGACAGGCTGAATGGCCCCCTTGTCCAGGAGTGCGATCACCTCTTGCCAAATTAAGTCGCGGTGCTGACCCGAGTACTGGGAGAGCAGAGGAGGCCTCGAGGGTGGCTGTTCTGCGAACTCTAAAATGTGGCCTCTGCTGACCAGCTGAAGTACCCACCTGTCGGTGGTTGTGCCTGCCATCCTGACAGGAAGTTCGCAATGCGACCCCGACCGAAACATCCCGTTGATCCTGAGGGAGGGGCCAGAGGAGTCATGCTGTGGCGGCTGAAGGACCGCCCGACTGGGTGGCTGGAAGGCGCTGACCCCTGCTGGTGGGCTGCTTCCTGGGTCCTTCAAGCCAGAGCCCTGTGTTGTGTGGCGGGCAGGCTTGCCTCTAAGTCCATGCAGAAGCGGCCTTGGCTCCTCTGAAGGAGCCAAGCCTCGGCCGATACATCGCCTGGACTGTCCGGACCGCCTTTCCAGCCTCTTGGAGTTTGGTAATTATACGTTCCGACGGATTACCAAACAGTACCTCACCTTCAAAGGGAGCGTCCATAATGTTTTTCTGGACGTCTGGGGTGAAACCGGAGACACGGAGCCAAGAGTGTCTTCGGAGGCAAACACCTGAAGCAGCCGCCCTGGCTGATGAGTCCGCTGAATCATATGCGGCTCTTAAGACTTGGGTCCCCACGTCTGAACCCGTCCGGAGAAGCTGAAGCATCTCCTCTTTCTGCTCACCTTCCGGTAGCTTCTCGGCCGCCTGTAGGCCCTGCTCCCACAGGGCGTTCTGGAACTGCACCATGTGGTAAGGTAATTCCAGGGACCTGAGGCCAAGTTGCAGGAGGCGTAAGCTCGCCTCCCCAAAGAGTCCAGCTGTTTGGACTCGGGGTCCGATGGCAGGGTGCTCAAATGTTGCGGTCTCTGGGACCGATCATGTGAGGCTGTGATCACCAGGGAGTCAGCCAGAGGGTGCTGTGACAGGTACTGGTCCCCCTTAGGGGCCCTGTACAACCAGTCAGCCTTCTTCGGCACCGCCGGGAGCGAATGTGGACTCTTCCACGCAGCCTAGGTGACGTCCACGAAAGTGTCCACCAAGGGTGGCACCACCACAGGCTTAGGGTCTTTCTGCCGAAGGTATTTTGCCAGGCGTAACCTTTCGGGGTCAAGTTCCTCTGCATCCCAACCCATGTTCTCCTGGATGTGTCTCATTATATCCATGAAAGATGGATCGTCCGGAGGAGACCTTGGAGTCTCACGTGGGTCCGGCGAGGGAAGCGAGATCGGAGATGGGGATCTGGATGATGAACAGGATGATCCCGTGCCCTCCGTTGACGGTGACCGACGTCGCCTCCTGGACCTCTTAGGGCTGGGTGATCCAGAAGACGAAGATCTGGACGGAGGTCTCCTTTTAGAATGTCGGCCCCTGGGAGGAGTCTCAGGCTCCCTGGGGACAGAGCGACCAGCTGAACCCACAGGTGAAGGTGGGGCGGAGCTGGAGTAGAAGGAGGTGGAGGGGAAGGACTGGGGTACCGTCCTTCCTGATGGTATCCCACCAGTAGGTAAAGGTCCTTCACCTCGGCCAGGACAGCCCGGCGTCGGCTCCGGTGGGGCGGACGTCGGGTCGGCGATGGCTCACAGGGCCTCGGGCGGTGGCGAGGACCCCAGGGGAGACTCCTCGCGGCCGGGAGCGCCCGCCTGGTCATCAGGCTGGGCCGAATCCTCCTCTGTGAGGGACTCCTGTCCGACCGGCGTCGGAGGCGCAGGAGCCCTCGGCTCAGGCTGCGCGGACGTCGGCCCCCCACCGGCGTCCGATCGCTGAAGAGGCGGCGGCGGCCGGCGGCGTCGGCTCGGAGAACGGTGGCGAAGCGGCCGGCGATGGTCTGGCGCCGGATCCACTGGCTTCCTCAGAGTCAGCTCCAAGGTCTTCCGGGAGAGAGGAAGACCGAGCTTCGGGGGCCGAGAAGCGGGAGCCCGACTTGTGATGGTGGTGGTGGCGTTCCCCCGACTTCGCCACGGCCTTCTGGGCAGAAGATGACGACGACGGCCTGGCGGAAGAGGCCTGAGCAGGCTTGGCGACGGGCACCGCAGCCGGGGGAAGAGACAAGGCCCTGGAGGGAGAGCGGTCCGACCGAGACCCGGAGCTCCGGGACTCGGAGGCCCGAACCGGCGACCAGGGAGGGTCCCTCGGTTTCTTCTTTTTCTCACCGTGCCGGTGCGACGAATCCCCCTTGGACGACATCGCCCGTAGTTGCTCTTCTAAGAGGTACGCCTGGAGGGCCTTCTGCCGGCGGATCCTCGTGCGACTATTGAACCCCTGGCACAGGGAGCAGGCCTTGGTATCGTGGTCTGGGCCCAGGCACCGGACACACGCGGAATGCGGGTCTTTGAACGGGATCTGCTTGCTGCACGCGCACTTAGAAGAGTGTCCGGCGATCGGTGAGGACATCAGATAGGTCAACCCGTTGATTGCAGAAAATCTTCCACGAAACTTCTATACCACGTCGCGGCGCTAGACTTGATCCGTAGGGTGAGGCATGCAGTTTCGACGGCGGGGAAAGAACTGGGGATTCTGCGGGACCGCCTCTTTGTACCACGCCTGACGTCGGAGGCGGGACCGACGTCAGGGGCGGTCCCCGCTGAAGATAGCTAGCTAGAAGAATTTCCGAGGGGTCCTGGCGCCTGCCGGCTTCAGTCCTAATGGTGTAACCTGCTGCAAGAGCTGTATCTCGAAGTAAGATCAGAAGATTCCTGGGACCAAGATCTCTCATGGTTCCAGGACCGTTGTCGGCAAGACAAAGTTTCCTTTGGCTCCTTGTCCTTTTTTCGGGACCGAGAGACCTGCATGCCAGAGGGACCCTCCCCCTTGGTAGGGAGGGACTGGCACAAGTCTCGAAAGGAGTCTGAGAAGGTGGAGCTCAGATTGAGTGGGAAGAAGATGGACATGGAAGAGGACCGATCCATGGCTCGAGCCACCTCCTCTTTGAAGGTTTTCATCTGTTCAAGCTGCTCGGCGGATCCCGCAGTTGCGGAGACCGCTCAACGGGCTTCCTTGGATTTTGACAAGCGGATTCCATTTTTTCCAGTCTGCCCAGTTGCAGTCAAGTGAGATGATCGTCCAAGATGTTTGCGTGAAAAGCGCAACATATTTCACACCCTGGGTGTCATGACCGAGACCCAGGCAATAAACACACGAGGCATGCGGGTTGGTGCGAGACATCTTTTGCCCGCACGGGCAATGACGGAAACCTAGTGAGGACCTGTCCTCCATTGAGTTTGAGATCGCAAAGCAACTGGGAGAAACTAACGAGTCGGAGTTTGGGTAAATCCATAGATTGAAGCACCATGGCCTACAATAATGCGTGAGCGATAAGGAGGGAACCTGAATCTTCCAGCGGAAAGGAAGAACTGGCATCAAGGGGCAGAGCCAAGGTATATACCACCCGGGTGTGTGGGAGGAGCCACCTTTTAGACCTTCCAGCAAGAATCTTAAAAGGGAAAGGACATGCCAACAAGTGTGGATTGAACAACATATCCACGATACTAGAACCCCCGGTTCCTTTGTTCCCAAGCAACTGGTTCTATAGCTCTCTTTCACATCAGGGTATGTATCTCCTTTAGCAGCACTGGTATGTGTTCTGGAGGATAGGCTGAATGGACTGGTGGATGGTCTGGAGGAAGCTCCAGAAGTTGTAGAGCATGGCCCTGTTCTATTTCCTGCAGGACCCAACCCAAGCATTTGATGTGACCTTCCTCCACTGGTCCAGGTGCAGGGAGAGGTGACCCTACTACCACCTCCGAAAGTACCAGAGGGTGGGGCTCTAGGAATGAGTCATGCAGCTGTAGGTCCTGAGGCTGCAGCCACACTGCCATCTCTAGGGGCTTGAGTGAGCACCAGGGGTGGGTCCTGGGGCAGTCAGAACTGATTCTCCTCTGCTTTTGCTTTGATGTCTGGCTTCTGAATGGTGCCTGTTACTAGCCAAATGCAATGGCACACACTGTCTACTTCTTGGTTGTGTATGGTAGAGGGAGTGTACTGATTTTAGAGTCCTGCCCGTGGCCTGAAGGTCTGCCCCGAACCGTCTGCATCCTCTGACTGGGGCATTTAACATGGACTGCTGCACACCATTAGCAAATCCAGTCAACCTCAGCCAAGAGTGTCTCTTTAAACAGACACCAGAGGCTGCTGCTCTAGAGTAAGTATCCAAGATGTCAAAAGTAGACCTCAACAGATGCTTACCCATATGTGCCCATGCTTTGAGGGCCTTTAACAGCTCTTGCTTGGGAGTACCATATGGGAGGGCTTGTACTGCAGCTTTCTCCTTCCTCTAGAGGGCATTTTGATAGTTTACCATATGGGCCTGGTAGTTTGCAATTCTGAGGTCCAAGATGGCAGAAGCAAAAGTCCTCTTCCGGAGGACATTTAACCTCCTGGATTCCCTGTCAGGAAGGAGAGGGACGAGGTGTTTAGGCACATTAAACCTATCATGGGCTGCATTTATCACAACGGAATCAGCCTCCGGTTGCCCTGCACAAAAAATGGCCTACCAGAGCGGGCCTGGTATAATTTGTTTGCCTTCCTCAGAATGGCAGGAATCATACTAGGCATATGCGAGGCAGCCAGAGTGGCATCCTCTGGGGCAGGCAATACAGGAGGAATCACAATAGGTGGGGAATCAGGTAGCTCTAAAAATTACACCAAATTTCTTTTAGTGAAGTCTTTCTCCTCCAATTCTAACTTCATGGCAGACTGGAGTTGCTGTATCATGAAGATGAATTGTGGGTCTTCAGGGGGGACCTCAGTGTATAGACAAGAGTTCTCACTCCCTGTGGAAATAATGGAGCTTGACCTCTCATAAGTGCTTACCATATAGTCTTCTTCCTCCTTCTCTTCCTCTTTCAGCATGCAGTTAGGGTTATACTCCTGATCTTCGTCGACGGCTTCTGTAGGCCCCAAAGAAGGGACAGAAGAGGCCACTGACATCCGAGAAGTATCGGAGCACGTCAGCTGTCGAGGCATCAGCGGTGGGGCTTGCCTAGGATGCCCAGTCAATGTCATTCTTGTATCAGAAGGAAGAGGTAGCAGGCGCTGTAATATGTCCGCAAAGGATGAAAGCACAGCCTGCATGTCGGCACCAGCCTGTACTACAGGTGTACTCAGGGATGTCGATGGGGAAGGTGCTGTCCCCGACATTGACTATTCTTCGCCAGCCGTGGTAGGTCTGATGGTACTGACAGCATGATCCGACCTGGAGGGATCAGAGGTCCGGGTGGCCAGAGGTGCTGTCACTGACATGGTTGATAGCGCAGTAGCTGTCGCACTAGATTGCAGGGGCGACAAAAAATGTACTGGTGAGGATTTCTCCTTACTCCTTTCTCTCTCTACCCGTGTTTGTGCTTATGTTGCCTGGTACCTTCATCCCAGGACTACGACAATCTGGAGCTCAAACAGCGGGCCACTGACACATTGGAGCTCTTCTCCTGGGTCTCCCTGTACTGCTTGATTTGCAAGATGGCGGCCATGCTGGGCTGGCCATCGGTTCGATACATGTAGCACAGTAGTTCTGTTTTATTTATCTGTCATTTAGTTTTGTTTGTTTCGTTTTTTATTTATTTGCTCTGTGTTATTATTTTGATGTCTTTCGGTTTGGGTCGCCGTGTTTGAACACTGCAAGTTCGTGGTTGTGTACTCGCTGCTCTGTCTGAGGTTTAAGGAGTTTTTTCCCCTACCTACCTGCACTGTTCGGTTGTGTACTCGCTGCCTTGCCTGAGGTTTAGGAGTTTTTTCGTCTGCCTACCTGCATTGTTCGCTACAGACATTCTGCATTTATTTATGGAAATTGCGGCTCTGTGCTCTTATTTCGGCCAAAGGCTGAAGATTGTTGGTTTGCAGTCTGTCTGTTATGGGACTGCTTGGGCTGTTTTCCCTAGCATCTTCTTTCTGTGGTGACTTTCTGGTGTGTTTCTTGCCACCCTCGGTCCTGTGTTATACTGCAAACTGTTGGAGTCCATGTGTGGATATTATTGAGGATTGTTGGCTATTTGCGGGGACTAGCATGTAGGAAATATTACCCAGTGAAACTGTCTGACTGTGTTGGGTGTGTCATTAAACCTGAGGGCTCGGCAGTGTGTGTGTGCTCAAAGATTTGTAGCGCTAAGAAGAGCGTGAAGATTGCACAATTTGGATATCTTATGTTTTCCCTTGCTGTAAGACTCACTGGCCGGATTTGCCTTTGTTGACGGTGCTCAATATGCATATATAGAGTCCCTTAGACTGGTGTACGGACCCTTTAGAGTGGGTGGCCAGTCGCAGGAGTCTGCTTCTACTCGGGAGGTTTGGGCCTGATTGAGCTGAAAAGCCAGCTGCTGGGCCCAAGATTTCTCTAAGGCTCCTTACTAGCCTGCTGGTGGGCAGGCATTATATTTTATTTATATAAAGTCTCGGAATTACAACCCTGTGAGTCAGGGACTCATTTACAAAGACTCCACGTCATACATTGAATGTGGACAAATACAGAGTATGATAAGTACAGTGACTAAGTACATACACAAAATGGATAATACATATACAGAGCAAACATGGAAGGTGTTTAACTGTGAATCATAAATTAGAGTCAGAGTAAATTTAGCAATGGAACTTAGCCATTGGTAGAGGAGTTTATCTGCAATCACAGTTAGAGCTGGACATAATGTGGGTACGTAGCTCAGATTTAAAAGGCTCCAGCCTGGGACTAGATAGGGCAGTATTAGGGAAGGAGTTCATCCAGAGTGGTGCCCTGTAGCAAAAGGACCTTTGGCTGGCAGTGGTCCTTGCAAAAGGGATGTGAAAGGCAGTGTGTCTTGTGGCCCTCGTTGGCAAGCACGTCTGGAGAAGTGAGAGACAGCCAGGGGGAGCCTGCCCTAGTTGAATTTGTTTGGCCAATAAGCAGGTCTGATAGAGTAGGCACCCCTGAAAGTTTAGCCATGATGACCGTTGGTAGAGGTCACAGGTATGAGTGAGGCGATTGCAGCCTATGGCCAGTCGGCAGGCTAAGTGAGGAGCCGAGGTAGTGGGGCTGATATTTCCTGTGGCTAGGCCTCACAGGGGGGCTTTAAGGGACTCTGTTGTTTTCTGGGACCTGGACTGTTAAGAGCTTGGTATTTTGAAAAAAGATTTAGTGGCTGCTTCTTACCTTCTGAAGAGTATCTTTTGGGAAATAAAACTGCCAAAATCTCTCTGTGCTCCAAGCAGCGAGAGAGCCCGGTTATTTTGGGTACCCAGGTAGTGAGAGAACCTGGGTGTCTTACAAATGGTACTATTTATTTAATTTATGCTGGTTGTTAAACTTGCAGTTTTTATTTTGTGGTAATTGGTGCACCCTGTGAGAGGATGTGTACTTAATTACTCTGGTGTAGTTTCTTTTTATAATCTGGACTTCCTGAAAGTGACTTCCAATGGCGACCTAACATCCTTTTGGTTTGGTTCTATTTACTTGTTTTATGAAGTATATTTTTTGTTTACTTTATTCTCCTTCCTGGTGAAAGCGTGCGGGGAGTTTCGGAAAAGGGGGTATATTTAGATTTGAGTGATTATTTTTGTTTTTAGGGGTGCTATTGAACTTGTGTATATATTTTTATATTTTAGTTTTTTTGGGATATTTTCCTTGCTGTCTGCCATGGGCCTATGATATGTGTTACAGATCTACCCCCCAGGTTGTGCGCTATTCAGCCTCCGCTCTCTCTGCCCCCCAACCTTTACTATTTTCTACTTATCAGCGTTGTAGGCATTGGGCATTGCCGCCAGTCTTGACTTTTCAGCATCCCGATGATTAAGTCCAGAAGACACCCTGGGGTGAAATGGAGTCTGGGCATGGAGTCGCCATGCTTAGTCTCCATACCCAAGGAACCACCAGTGATAGTGGGCGGTGGTTAGGTGGCCAGGAGTCCCGTCCAACTCGAGCGGTGTTATGCAATGCCAGATCTGTTAAGAACAAGACCGCAATTACTGCGGATCTTGTAGGGGCAACAGCTCTGGCGTGCATCACCAAAACCTGGCTAGATGAAAACGCGGGCCCCATATTAGAGGCTGCAATTCCAGCTGGGTATTCGTGATGCACCGCTCGAGACTGGACCGCAGCCGGGGGTTGCGGTCTGTTTCAAGACCAAATTAGGTCTCACTAGTGTACCAATTAAGGATGCTAGGTCTTTTGAGTGTGCTGTAGTAGCAGGTGTAGGTTACAGGATGGCACTCATCTACCGTCCACCAGGGGATGAGAACCTATTCCTTCAGGAAGAAGCAGACTTCATGGTCAATCTGGCATTTCAGTCATCCAGGCAGATGGTCCTGGGCGACTTTAATGCCTGGATCGACAACAAACTCTCGCAATTTGGTCAACACTTCCTCCAGTTGATATCACTGGACCTTACACAGATTGTTACCTCTGCTACTCATAAATACGGCCACTTTATTGACCTGGTTTTCCTCTTGGGGATCGAGGCTTCTGATGTAGGGATGGAACCTGTTGGATAGTCCGACCACTACACCGTAAGATTCAATTTTTGCACCCCCATTCATAGGCCAACCCCTGTGGAGATGGTCAGGTACCACCCTTTACAGGATTTATGCCCTGATGGCCTAGCACCGGTGCTTGATCTATCAGAATTTCCTATGGCAAGCAGGGACCCAGAGGCTTCGGTTTTAGCCTATAATAAGGCTATTACTACAGCTCTGGATTCTGTTGCTCCTGTCCGCGTTCATCCTCTCTCCCTCCGCCCTCAGTCCCCGTGGTTTGATGGGACTTTGAGGGAGCTGCGGCGACTAGGACGAAGGCTGGAGTGTTGCTGGCAGAAATCTGCCCTAGAGGTTGACCATCTTAGACTGCTAGAGCATTATCAACTCTACCAGTCAGCAATCTCCAGTAAGAAGGCAGAGTTCCTGTCCAGGGAGATTGCTGCCACTCAGAACTGACCAGCGTAACTCTTCCGAACCGTAGACAGGCTGTGCAGCCCAACTTGTCTGCAGGTTCAGAGAGCCTTTTCATAATTGGAGTGTGAGGAGCTTGCTTGGTTTTTTGCTGATAAGGTGGCCGACATCAGGGCAGAGATTCGATCGACACACTCTACGGGAGTTGCTGATGATCGGCACTTGGCCACTGTCCCTCACTTCTCTTGGGGTACCTTCGACCGGCTGGAGATCGTGGATGTTATGCGGATTGTCCAGGGTATGCATCCTACGTGTTGTAGTTTAGACCCACGCCCAACTTCCCATATTATGGGTTGTTGTGATATTATTGGCCCGGTCTTAGCGCAGATAATCTGGTGCTCCCTTGAGTTAGGTGAGTTTCCTAGCTTCCTGAAGGAGGCTGTGGTGACTCCCCTCTTGAAGAAAGCTTCTTTGGACCCAGACTGTCTGGCAAACTACAGACCTATCTCTAACCTCCCTTTTGTGGGGAAGGTAATTGAGAAAGTAGTGGCTGTACAGCTGGAGAACCATTTGACTATCTATAGCATCTATGAACCTCTCCAATCCGGTTTTCGAAAGAGGCATAGTACTGAGCCTGCGCTGGTTCGGGTGCTCAATGATCCCCTGATGGTGAGAGCTCGAAGGAACCAGTCCATCTTGGTGCTTCTTGATCTCGCATCAGCTTTTGACACCGTGGATCATGGGGTACTGCTCGAGCACCTGAGGTTCATCTGCGGCCTGACAGGTTCAGGCCTCGGATGGTTTACATCCTTCCTCACTGGCAGAACTCAGAGGGTGGTGTCAGGAATTTATTCCTCCAACCCTCTCTCTCGGTCATGTGGGGTCCCTCAGGGCTCTGTGCTGTCCCCCATGTTATTCACGATGTACCTGCTGCCCCTCAGAGACTTTGTAAGATGGTATGGGCTGAGGTTTCACTGCTATGCTGATGATATCCAGCTCTACCTGTCTTTTGCACTTGACCAGGATGGAGAACTCTCAGTATTTAATAACTGCCTCACTGAAATCCTGGACAAGATGAATTCCAGCTGACTGAGGTTGAACCCAGGGAAGACTGAGGTGATGGCTGTGGATCCAGGACGTTGGATAGGGGGGTTGGTGCGGGTCACCTCTCAGAGGTTTTCCTGAGGGGTTCCCAGCTCCCGACCTCTGAACAGGTGCAGGACCTGGGCTGATACTTGATGATGGACTGACACCATGATCTCAGGTGTCGGCCGTCATTAAGTCATCCTTTTACCATCTGAGGAACATCGCTAAGATCAAGCACCTTGTTCCATCAGGTGATCTACCTACACTGATTCACGCCTTTGTGACCTCGTGCCTTGATTAGTGCAACTCCCTTTACTTTGGGCTTCCGGGGGTCGATATCCTCCGCCTGCAGCTGGTGCAGAACGCTGCAGACCGGATGTTGACAGGAACTCCTCGGATTTCCCATATCATGCTGGTGCTTCGCGAACTGCACTGACTGCCAGTTCAGTGGCGGATCACCTTCAAATTCGGATTACTGACTTATAAAGCCCTACGCGGACTCGGCCCTGACTACGTGAAAGAGCGCCTGTCTCCTTACTGCTCCAAGCGATTGCTCCGTTCAACCAGACAAGGGGTTGCTAGAGATTCCAAGGGTAGTTTTAAAATCTTCAGGGGCCCGTGCATTTGCATACGTAGCCCCAGTTCTTTAGAATTCTCTACCCCATCTGATTCGGGAGTGCGCGACCGGGGGGGGTTAAGCAGGCATTGAAGATGTATTTGTGGAACAAGGCATACTGTGACTGTGTAATTTTATGATTTTATTATGTATTTATTATTGCTGTTTTTATGAGCTTTTATACTCTGTAATGCGCCTTAATATTTGAAAGGCGCAAAATAAATAAAGATGATTATTATTATTTCTCCATCCTGGCTAGCTGTTGCTTTAAAAGGTGGGTTTCCAGGACATTCTTTCTGTGTCGTGGGGTAGCAGTGTTAAATTTAAGGTAGACTTTGCAGGCCTTAAGGTTATGCACCGTGCCAAGGCAGCACACGCAGACATTGTGCAGGTCACTCGAATAAATCTTTTAATTGCACTTGCAATATCTGAAGAGCTTAGTGGGTTCTTTAGACAACATACACTTCGATGACAATAACTTTTAAAAAGTGATTGTGAACTACGGAGAGAAATTAGAAAAAACTAAGTAGTAGTCAACTGAAGCTGCGGCGTCTCCGTGGAGGGTCCGGTGACTATGGTCGACGGTGGAAAAAGAACTGAGGAAGGAAGGGGCCGCCCACATTTATATAGAAAGTGTTGACGTAGGATAGCGTCATGGCCGGCCCACAGTGGACTGCTTACAAAAAAGTTTATGTGTGGTCCTAGTGCTTGGTAGCTATTGTTCAACAGGTGTGGCCTGATGAATGAGATATCCTCAAAGAAGATCTGCATTTAACCTGCAAGCATATATTCTCTGTAGAAGCTGTTTTTCAAATACTGATTCCCATTTCTGCCTTGTTTCATTACTACTGGCCTTCTAGCAAATTCAGTGGGCATTTCTGATTTCTACACCAGTGGTAAAGACCATTTTAGAACTTCATGGTGTAATTTATGTCCTTGCTGAGTACAAGCTTTTCTAAAGTTCAGACAAAGGGTCACTCATTTGGCCGTAGGATGATGTACAATTAGTTTATGAAAGTTTTAAAAGTAGCACTCACCACCACTAAAGTGTGCCAAACATTTTCATGCACACTCGTGCTTTTTCTCAAGGCCTTGAGAAAACTTGAGTGAGCATGAAAACAGCATATTTTAGCGGGGCGAGTGCTATTTTTAAAGCTTTCATACACTAACTGTACATTCTCCTTTAGCCAAACAAGTGGTCCTTTATTTGAGCCAGTGTCTGTGAGACATTTTCCTCCTGTTGCTTTGTGACTTCTCCTTTGTTCGGCTCCAGACATAGACCTCCTTGAGCTGCCTGTTCTCTAGCACCTCTTCTACAGCTATTACAATGCACGTATGCTCTACCATAGAGCTCCGCTGCAGAAGGGGGCACAAGCTACATTATGTTGTTCCACAACGGTTCTTTACACCAGTGTGTGAATCAGAAGCGCCCACTGCTTTTACTAAAAGTCCTGTACAGCTGAACAACTGTAATAGAAAAGGGTCCAGTTAATTAAAACACAGCTTCTATAGGAAACAATGACTTGCAGGTTCAATGCAGCTCTCCCATAAAAGGGTGTAGTGTTTCTGAATCGGCTACTGATTATGACAGCCTGCTCCATACCCAGCTGCTCCCCCATCATTTGGCTGCTGTCGCCCCTGGTAATTCTACTATAATTTTCATATGCATGCATAGGGCATCACTACCACCACACATACAGCACACTAATTGTGATTGTAGGGATGTCAACGATGCCCTCTGCTGATAACAGATCAGAATGCAGTTTCATGGATTTTTATACTATTACTTACTCTATATGATATATGTACCATATAAATACATTTTATAGTCAGAAACCAATAAAAAAGAAAAACAATGAAATGAATGTTTAGTTTTGAAAACGTCCTCCATAGTCTCATACCCATTGGATGGAGGCCCATGGGTGCATAGGCGGTAGGAGCAGTGATGCACGTCTGGGGTTGAGTGGAAAGGGGCACCTGATCCTGGCATGCGGGCGCACCTCCACGCTCATGTGCGCGTGTGTATGCCATGCCCCCGGGTAAGGGGAGAAAACAAAAAAAGAAATAAACAGTATAAGGGGAAAAAATCTGTCACCCTAACTGTAACTGTCTCTAAACAGAAAGAAATTATGTCACCTAACTAGCTCCCAGAATTCTGTACTGTTTCACTGAGCTGGCAGACAAACCAGCTAGTCCAAGCTCCCTATAGTCATTTACTTTCTTAACATGCAAATCCTGCAGCTTGGAAATGCTGACCAGTGTTATCAGAGGGAGCTACATGCACCATCAATACACAAGCACACGTGCATGCACAGACAAACACACACTGACTGATGTGCCTCTCACTACACAAGGAAGAGAAAGATGTCATGTGTCTTCAAGCTGAAACTAAGCAAGTATCTGGAAAAGAACTTGATCACTGGATGTAACAGAGAGGAAAGACTAGATGGACCTTCGTTCTTCTTTCGTTCCCTTGTAACTACGAACTCTAGCATACAGCCACACCCCTACACTGAGCTTTGTCAATGGGAACTTCTCCCTTAGCACAAATGCTTCATTTCAGTCTTTTTTAAATGTATTTATCCAGGTCAGCCTAAATCTCCTTTTCAGTGGGGGGGGGAAGGGGTGCTGGGGGGCACTTCTATCCAATTCCACAGCTGGGGAGAGATGAGGTATAGGAAGATCACCTTAGTTGCTCAGACTCACACAGCGAGTCAGTAAGCAATAACGTGTGCAGTTATACTGTAATAGCCACACACCCTGGGTGGGCTGTGAGGCACAGCTGAGAGCCCTGTGCTTTCACCCACCAAGGAAGTGCAGATTTCACAGCATAACCACAAATCCTAGAGTGAATTTTACCAGAGTGCAGAGAGTCCATATTTATTTATTGAAACTGATTTACCAGGAAAGGCACACTGAGCAAAACGATGCTCGTCTCCCGGTGAGACCTGGGGGAAGGGTTACAAAGGGAGGATAACATGCAGGTTATCAAAATAACAATTACAATTAAATGGTTATACAGAGCAGAATGATAATACTTGGTTACGACACTGGTTAACAGTCCAGGAAGGAAGCTGTGGGTTCTATAAATCTGAACTGTGAAGAAGCATTCATAAATAAAAATGATTCAGAGAAATCCTGCACTGTAATTGATGGACTATGACCATGCAGTTATCATAGTATAATCGCACAGGTCAGTTAAAATGTCTTTTCTTTTGAGCTTTCAGGGCTTTTGTCATCATTTTACAAGCACGATAATGTACTCAAGAATATACAGTAATGCTTCAAAAATCTGACTTCTCACCCACCCAAGGCATCTAGTTATTGCAGTATAACCACACACAGTGTCACGTTATTGCTTACTTGTTTCACATGTCAGATTATTAGAACCCAAAGCCTTCTGCCTGGCCTGGATAGACATGCCCAACCAGGGCACAGGGAGATGGAAGACAAAGCTTTTACTTTCTGATTTGCGTGTCCACATCAACAAAGCGTGTTTTCAAAGATAACCGTCCATGTCCCTTGTGGTTCGTGTTTTAGTACACATCATTCTAAAGAGCATCTTACCCACCCACCCCACAAAGATTAAGGTAAGGGTCAACTCCCCAACCCCCCAAACACATCACAATACAATTTAATGTGGTGCCGTATCACAAAAACACTCCACGAGCTGAACAAAAAAGTACAGTTAAGCAAGAACTTACTGTAACAGTAGATCTTCGATAAGAACTCTTGCAGCAGGCTATTACCATTAGGACTACACCACCAGGCACTAGGACTCCACAGAAAAGTTATAGCTAGCAGTCTAAGGCAGGGGACTGCCCCTGACATCGGCCTCATCCCCGATGTCACCCACAGTATAAAGGGGCGGTCTCCTGGCACCACCTCAGTTTGCACGCTGGAGGCCCAGCTGCATGGCAGATGGAGAACCGAGAAGGCTCTTACATCCCCAAAAGGGAGAAGAAATTATACCACCCTAACGAGGGGAAGGAGGGAGAAAGGGAAAGCATGCCTGCTGCAAGAGCTCTTCTTGAAGATCTACTGTTACGGTGAGTTCTTACGTAACTGTACTACAGGTTACTAACCTGTAACAGTAGTTCTAGGAGTGGAATATGCTGTTCATCCACACTCTTTGGCATGTCCCGTTCCCCTTTAAATCATGCTAGAAGTCTTCAAGCTGGCTTCTCCCACCCACCCGGGTGGTATATACCTCAGCTCCGTCCTATGACGCCAGATCTTAGCCTGCTGGAAGCCAGACTGTGTGCGACCACAGCCGGGGAGGTCGGGGGGGGGGGGGGTCCATATGGATGAACAACATATACCACTCCTAGAACTACTGTTACAGGTGAGTTACCTGTTGTTCTAGGATCATGGATATGTTGTTCATCCACACTATTTGGCAGATTCCTAGCAGTTCTCCTGGAGGAGGAAGGCAAGGTGCACACCCGCTACTTGGGGAATAGAAATGGGAGAACTGAGGTCCCAAAATCAGCATCCCGGCATGACTCAAGGTTGATGTAGTGGGTGATGAAGGTGTTTGCTGACTTCCAGGTAGCAGCCCGACAGATTTCCTGGATAGGGATGTCCCTGGAAGCAGCCACCGATGCAGCAGTATGGCAGGCAGAATGAGCTCTTATCCCTCTGGGAGGCTCCTTGCCTGCCAACTCATAGCACAGACCTATGCATGATGTAATCCATCTTGCAATAGTCCACTTCAGCGCAGGTCTGCCAGAAGTGGCTTCAGCGTAGGTGACAAACAGCTGTCGAACCTCTCCACGAATTTCCGCCCTTCTCTCCTTGTAATAGGAGAGAGCACGTCTCAGGTCCAAGGTATGGAGCCTGTACTCTGCATCTGAGGTGTAATTAGGGTAGTATACCGGCAGAGTCAACACCTGGTTAAGGTGAAACTCTGACACCACCTTCGGAAGGAATTTCGGGTGGAGGCGCAGGACAACTTTGTCCCTGTGGAAGACCAGATAAGGGGAGTCTACCATAAGTCCCTGGAGCTCCCCTGTCCTTCTGGCAGACGTGATAGCCACCAGGAAGGCTGTCTTCCACGACTAGTGTGAAAGCTCACACACTTGTGCATTGGTTCGAATGGCTTGCCCATAAGCTTTGCCAACACCAGCAGTAGATCCCACGAAGGTGGAGGTTCACGCACCGGAGGAGATATGTGATCTAGGCCTTAGAAAAAGCACCAAACCATTGTCTCCTGCGACAATGTCGGCTGACCGGCCTGCGCCCAGTAAGCAGAAATGGCTGCCAGGTGCACCCTAAGGGTCGATGACCGTAGACCCACTTTGGAGAGAGAGACCAAAGGTAGTCAAGAATGTTAGCCACAGGACAAAGGGTCCAGACCCTTGCTCTGACACCAAATGGAAAACCTTTTCCATTTGAAAGCATAATATTTCCCGGTCGATTCCTTTCTGGATGCCTCCACCACGGTGTAGACATCTTCGGAAAGACCCAAAGCCTGGAACTCTAGCCGCTCAGGTACCAGGCTGTGAGGTGCAGGGATTGAAGGTCCAGATGGAATATCTTCCCCTGACAGAGAGATCAGATCCAGGCGTGTGCAAAGCAGCTGAGGCTGAGGAGATCTAGATACCAGAACTGGCGTGGCCAGTCTGGGGCTACCAGAATCACCTTTGCCTTGTCCCTCCTCACCTTGAGGAGCACCTTGTAGATCAAGGGAAATGGAGGGAAGGCATAGAGGAGGCCTGGGGTCCACAGCCTCGAGAAGGCATCCCCTACAGCGAGCCCTGCTGAGGGGGCGGGCATGAAATAGCCTTAGCTTGGTGTTTTCTCTGGAGGCAAACAGGTCCACCATCGGTCTGCCCCTATGGGAGAACCGATTGCAAGCTACCTCTGGATGGAGAGATCACTCATGGGATGTCTAGCCTAAGTGGCTGAGGGCATCCGCCAGATGATTTGAGGCTCCTGCCACATGGATGGCTAAGAGATCTGCCTCCATTCGACTCATGAGGATCCAGATACGGATTGCCTCCTTGCACAGCAGACAGGAGTGCGTGCCACCCTGTTTGTTGAGGAAGTACATGGTCATGGCATTGTCCGTCTGGACTTGAACCACTTGACCCCAGAGCTGAGGAGCGAAAGCTGACAGTGCCAGTCTGACTGCCCTGAGCTTCAACAGGTTGATGTGGTATTGGGACTCCTCAGGAATCCAGAACCCATGGGCCCTTTAGTCCCCCATGTGGGCTCCCCAGCCCATGAAAGAGGCATTGGTCGTGAGGACAGCTGTCAGCTCGGGGCGGACAAACGGGATCCCTTCCTGCAGCCGGTCTGGGGCGGTCCACCATTGGAGAGTGTCCCACATCTTCTGGGTTACAGTGATCAACTGGTCAAAATGACCGTGGCTCTGAGTCCACTGGGCAGCCAGCTCTCACTGGAGGGGCCACATGTGCCACCAGGCCCAACGGACCACTGAGGTGCATGCTGCCATGTAACCCAGTGGGCGTAGAAAGTCCCAGGCAGGGCGCAATTGCCCAGCCAGAAATGACTGGGCAAAGGAGGAGAGAACCTCCACCCTGTCCACCAGGAGCCGAGCTCTGGCTTGACGAGAGTCGAGCTCTGCCCCGATGAAGCACATCACCTGGGAAGGCATGAGTTCCAACTTGGCCTCGATGATCAGGAGGCCGAGTTGAAAGCAGGTCTGGATGGCCAGGTCCCTGGACCGCTCCACCGTCTGCTGGGTGGGACCTGCTAAGAGCCAACTGTCAAGGTAGGGGTAAATTCTGACCCCCGACGCCTGAGATGGGATGCCACCACTGCAATGCATTTGGTGACGACCCGTGGGGTGGATGACAGGTAGAACGGCATGGCTTGGAACTTGTATAGGGTCCCTTCGGATCTGAAGCGGAGGAACCGTCAATGAGATGGACGGATTGGGATGTGAAAGAACGCACCCTGCAGATCCAGTGAACAGAACCACGTTTCGCTCCAAGGATGGTATAATCTGGGACAGAGTGACCATTTGAAAGGTGCGTGACCTGAGATACTGATCTAGAATGGGGCACCAGCCCCCTGTCCGCTTGGGCACCAGGAAGTACCTGGAAACAAAGCCTGGGTCTGCTGGAGAATCCATCACTGGAGCTACTGCCTCCTTGAGGAGGAGCTGAGCAATGTCGTCTTGGACAGCCAACTGAGTATGGACGAATACTCTCTCCTCCAGAGGGGCACAGGCTCGGCTTGAAGGGTACTGCATGAATTCCAGAGGCAATCCCTGACTGTCCACTTCCAAAACCCACCTGTTCACGGTGATAATGGACCAAGTGGAAAGAAGGTGCCGGAGCCGACTCCCAACGGGAGGACCCAGAGCTGGAGTGATGGGAGAGGAGGTGGCAGCCCCCGCCCTGTCACTAAGCAGGTGTGGAGGAGGAGGATCCAGGACCTGAACCACAGCCTCCTTTACGGGCCTGAGAGGGCCCGGGCTTGGGCCGGGGGCGCCAAGCTTGAGCCTGCTGCTGCTGCCCTCCTTGAAAGGAGGGTTGCTGGGCAGCAGGGGAAGAGAACCGAAAAGGCTTCTTCTTCTTCTGCTGCTTCTTATTGTAAGAACCTTTAGCAAAAGTAGCGTCTAAGGTAGCATTAGACTGCTCAATATGCTGAAGGTGACCAGCCGCATGTTGGCTGAAAAGGTTGGTGCCCAGGAAAGGCACATCAGCTAGTTTGTGATGAGCATCTGCCAGGAAGGAGGAGAGTCTCAGCCAAGCCCTGCAGCGAGAGGCAGCTGCAGCTGCCATCGATTGGGCACAAGAATCCCTAATGTCCAGGGCTGTCAAAAGCTGCTGTTTGGCAAGAGCCTAGCCCTTATCCTAGACCTGCTTGACTGTGGTCTGCTTGTCCATGAGGAGGTGTGGGAGGACTTCATCCAAAGACCACAAGAGGGCATGGGAGAAGTGTGACATGACGACGGCCGAACTTGCCTGATGAAGGCCTAAAGATGAGGCCGCAAAGACCTTCGAGGCAATGTCCAAATTTTTGAGTCTTTTCGCGAGAGAGAGAGTCATTGCCAGCCTAACTGCCAGTACGCCTGAACACAGAGGCGGTCACCAGGCTTTCGGCCGAAGGGTGCTCTGTGAACCCCACTAGGGACCCCATGGGCACCACATACTTGCGAGCCATGCGGACAGACGGAGCTGGACAGGAGGCAGGGTGCTGCTAAAGTTCGAGGGCTGGGCCACCTATGGCCTCAGCCACAAAAAAATCCTCCATCGGGTATCCCCTCTCTGGAGAATGCCCATGAGAGGGTACTCTGCCTTTTTCTGGATAGGTTCCAGGGGCATCCCTGTAGACTAAGAGATGAGGTGAAGAATGCCCTCAAAAGACGAATCACCATCTTCCGTCTCTAGCCCACAAGCCGATTTGTCATCCCCAGGATGAGGATGTAGGCTGCTCTTATCTGAATCCGAGGAATCCGGATGCAACATTCGACTGCCTAGGTCATCTTCAACCCGCCAAGGGCGGTCCGGGGTGACAGTGACCGAAAGACGCCGGGGAAGCCCAGTGTCTGGTCTATCTTTCTTGGAAGGAGCCCCTCCCACAGGCTGCTTGGGCGGCAGTTCCACCATGATTGGTGGAGAGATCGGTATGGGGCGAACTGGAGGGTTTCGCCAGCTCCGTGGGTGGGGGAACCGACTTAATCGGCTCTGAAGCAGTCGGCTTCAGCCTGGGAGGCGAAAAGCCAAAAAATGGCTGGGGTAGAAGCCGGGGTCGGCTTGTGTCTGGACAAAATTAGCTGTTGCCATATGAGGTCCTCGTAGCACGACTGAGTTTCCGCTGCAGCCTCTCCTCATCCGAGAAGGACGAGGACGACCAATGGCGTAACCTCTTTTTAGAGCACTTGTGGCTCCTCCTTGGCCTCTCGGTTGAGGGGGTCCTCGATCTCGACCGAGATCGGATGGGTAGAGTCGGTCACTCAGCAGACACCGGCGGAACCAGTGATTTCCCGGGGTCGGGGACCACATCCTCAACAGGATTCCCAGTGGGCTGGGTCTCCTCGTCAGGGAAAGAAAGGACCAGAGTCCGATCAAGAGAGCTGGCGACCGGAGTCGGCAACAATGGGTCAGTTGGGTTAATGACAATTACAACCTCGTCGATCAACAGTTCGGTCGACTGGCCAGATGACATGGCCGAGAGGTCAGCGGTTGAAGAGGCAATTTCGACCGAAGTCAAGACTGCAGGTTCCCGGGACCAAGATCTCTCCTGATCCCAAGAACGCCTACGCGAGACAAAGACGATCCCGGGTCCTTTTCCCGCTTACAAGACTGAGAGAAGTGCGTGCTCGCAGGACCCTCCCCTTTAGTCGGGAGAGACTGGCACAACTCTCGGAAAGAACCTGAGAAGGTGGAGCCCAGGTTGAGCGGAACGAAGAAGCTCCAAGAGGAAGATGCTGTGGCCTGAGCCGCTTCCTCCTCGAAGGCTTGCATACATTCCAATTGCTTGGCGGATCCCCTGGCCGCGGAAACCACCCACTGAGCCTCCTCTGATTTCACTGGAGGGTTCCATTCTTCCGGCCTCCCCAACTTCAGGTGTGCGAGATGGCTGTTGAGGACGTTAGGGTGAAATGCATGGCAGAAGTCACACTTACAGGTGTCATGGCCGACACTGAAGCAGTATACGCACGAAGTGTGGGGATCGGTGCGCGACATTTTCTGGCCGCACAAACACCTGCAAATCCAGGGGAAGACCTGTCTTCCATAATTGAAGCAGAAGAGTCACGGTCGCTAATGTGAACTAGACGAAGTTTCGGAATAACCGAAGGTTTAGAAGTCAGGGCCTACAAAATGCAGGAGCACAAGGAGACAACCTGAATCTTCCAGCGGAAAGGAAGATCTGGCATCATGGGGCAGAGCCGAGGGTTATACCAGTGGGGTGGGTGGGGGGAGCCAGCTTAAAGACGTCCGGCGGTCCTTAAAGGAAAAGGGGACATGCCAATAAGTGTGGATGAACAACATATCCACGATCCTAGAAATAATGCTTTCCAAGACAGGAAGCGTAGCTCGCAACTTGTGGCTGCCTCAAAGGAAGGTAACATTAGCTTTTTTAACAAAAATAAGAGATCCCATGGGGGAATGGGGTCCCGAATGGGTGGCTCAATATGCATCATACCTCACAGGAAGGTGCGTGACAGATCCATTTGTGCCAGGTTCCTGCCATCCACTGGTACATGATAAGCTGCCAGTGCAGACAAGTGTACCTTTATGGATGAGCAGCTAAGACCTGCATTGGACAGGGAAAGGAGATACTCCAAGACCAAGTTCACCGAACAGGTCTAGACAACACGCACAAGCCCAAAGGCATAAGTGCTTCCATTTCATGGCGTAGGTGGCCCTGGTTGAGGGTTTTCTTGCCTCCACTAGGACTTCTGCTACCCCTGTTGACACCCTATACCAGTCCCTGATTAAGTCCGCAGGGGCCATGCATGCAGGTGCAGAGACTTGAGATTCAGGTGCACGAAGAGTCCCTTGATCCTGGGAGAGCAAGTGAGAGGACGGGGGCAGAGGAGCTGGAGGTTCTATTGCCAATTGTTGGAGCAATGGGAACCAAATCTGCAAGGCCGGAACAGTGTTCTGAGAATCATGCCCGCTCGTTCCACCTGGAAGTTTGAGCAGTACTCTCTGGAGTAGTGGGAAGGGATGGACGGCATAAAGAAACCTCCCTATCCAAGAGAGGGTCATCGAATCTCACCAGAAAACACCAGGCCCTGGATCTAGTGAGCAGAAACTGGACAGTTTGGTGTTGAGCAGGGACACAAAGAGATCCAGTTCTGGAATTCCCCATCTTTCGAACAGATCGTCTACTACTTCCTGTATTAGTTCCCACTTGTGGGCTTGAGACCGAGAGCGGCTAAGGCTGTCGACTAACGTGTTTTGTACTCCTGGAATGTGCAAAGCTGTGAGTTCCTGACTGTGCTCCACTGCCCAGTACCAGACTCTCATGGACTCTCTGCAGAGGGGATAGAAGTGAGTGCCCCTTTGCTTATTGATGAAAAAAGACCACCGACATGTCTTTCTGGATCAGTAAGGGGCCTGGGAGGAGGTCCATCTGAAACGTTTGTAAGGCATACAGAACGGCTCTCACCTCCAACACACTGATGTGGAGGCTGCATTCCAAAGAAGTCCACATCCCTCTTGTCTGATTTTCTTTGAAATGCGCACCCCACCCCAGTCCCAAGGCATCCGTTGTCAGGATTTGCTGAGGACTGGAACTTTGAAATGGAACCCCGGTCTCTAGTCAGAAAGGGGTGAGATACCATTCCAAAGTCTGACGCACAGCATTGGAGAGCTGGACGTGCTGCTCGAGATCGTCCTAATGTTAATCCCACTGTACCCAGAGATTCCACTGAAGTGCTCTCGTGTGAAGACGAGCTAACGGCACCGTCACGATGGCAGCTGCCATGTGGCCTAGGAGTTGCAGAAGCATTCTGGCTGATATCTGGCCCGAGGAGGTGATTTTCCATGCCAGCACCTGCAGCTGATCTGCCCTGTCTGAGGGGAGGAAAACCTTCCCTTGGGCAGTGTCTAAGATGGCCCCTATGTATTGTAATCTTTGACTGGGCCAGAGGAACGACTTGGGAAGATTCAAGGTGATCCCCAGGGCTTGGAACAGTCGGAAAGTACTTTCTAGTGTGTGTTGCATCTGGTCCCTTGTGGGGGCTGTCAGAAGCCAGTAATCGAGGTGGATCACATGACAGCCTGAAGGGAGTCGTCTGTTCCAGCTCCATAGTGGAGTCAGAGGGCATTGTGGACTGTTGTCGCTCTAGAGCCCCAGCCGATAACAGCTTGGAAGGAGAGCGCAGTTTCTTGTGGCGCTTGTGTTCCTGACGTCTTCAGTCAGACCCTGTCATCTTGTACGACGACCCAGAGGCAACAGCCTTGTAGATGGCAGGTTCCGACCTGCCGCCTGACAAAGTGTGGGCCAATCCTTCTGGCTAAGACCCTAGCAAGAGCTTGTGGGGTCTGATTGCCAGGGAACCGGGGACCTGGGAAGGCCCTAGCTCGGAAGACTCCCCACCGGACATCTGGGTGGAGGTGGGAGGCTTTCTTGACAGTAACCCAGGGAGACCCAGGGAAACTGGAGGTGCCGATTCTGACCTCGTGCCAGAGGTAGAACTGTTGGAAGCCTTAAGTGGAGACCTGGGACATGATTCTGACCTGGACCTATCCTTGTCTCGATGATGGTGCTTCCCGCTCGATTTCTACTCTCTAGGGGAGGAGTCCTTGGCTGAGAAGGAAGACGAACTGTGCCCAGAGTGGGTTTTCTGCATTGCAGCCACTTGTTGTTCAAGGAGGTATGCTTTTAAAGTATTCAGGTGGCCGATGCAGGTCCTCCTATTGAAGCTGAGGCAATGTAGGCAGGCATCTGGCTCATGATCGGGACCTAGGCACAGAAGGCAGGCCGAATGGCCATCTTTGGCCGGGATCTGCTTGCCACATGCACACTTCAATCTCCGCCGCTCTGTAAATGAAACTGGCCGGGTAGACATACATGACGAATTTACTTAAATTCGATGAAAGAACGATGACTGTGCAAAATGCGAAAAATGGAAGTTGACTGGAAGCAAGAGGTGTCCGTGGAGCCGAGATGCATGGGTCAATGTCTAGGAAAAAACTGAGGTGGTGCTGGGGGACCGCCCCTTTATACCATGCGCGACGTCTGGGCGGGGCCAACGTCAGCAGCAGTCCCCCACCTTAGATTGCTAGCTAGAATTTTTCCATGGGGTCCTCGTACCTGGTGGCATAGTCCTAATGGTAATAGCCTGCTGCAGGAGCTCTATCTTGAAGTGAGATCAAAGAATCCATTTGAGGAAGGGGAGCAGGGTAAAGAATTTCAGGGGCGGTGCATCTGCGGTCTCAGGTCACAAAGTTTTTGAGATGAGATGTCAGGACAGGGGAGACCTGCCCCACTGGACCAGGCCTCCGTATCCTCAGAGAAGCCCATGTCCAGAGAAGCAACAGTAGCACTGATTCTGTTCTAATCACACACCCTACAGGCTGAGCGGGAGATTCAACTCTTCTTCAGAACACACTGTCCCTCTCCAGAATGGAAGCAAAGAAGTCAAAGAGAGGCAGCATGGCTCAGATTTCAGAGGAATAAAGAACACCCTCCTAATGCCTAGGACGTGATAAGGCTGACAGTGTAGAGAGAGACAGAGAGGGAAGACAATATATAGGCATACTATCTTACACCCGCCACCTCACGCAGAGTACCCATGGGGCTGAAACTGTACCTTCAGCAGCTCATCTTCTGTGGCATCAGGAAATTTTTCATGAAGGGAGTCCTTGAGCACTTTGGCAATGTATCTCATTCCGTACCTATAAATAAAGGAGAGAGAACAGCTGTAAAGGATCATGTCTACCTGTGGAATAAACTTGGGGCATGGACTATCCATCTGTGCAATACCCACATGGACTGCCTATCCACAAATGCAATAACCAAGAATACCGTCTCCCATTTGTGCAAAAAAACATGAATACATCCCTATCTCTGCAATAACGTGAGTACTGCCCCACCCATCTCCTTAATAATCATGAGTACTGCCCCACTCATCTGTGCAGTAAGGCACAGCTACATAAGAACTTACCATAACAGCTGATCGAGACGATCTCTTGCAGCAGGCCACACCTAGAGGACTTAGCTGCCAGGCACTAGATCCACATGGAAACGTTTCTAGCTAGCAGTCTGCTAGGGGGCTGCCCATGGCGACATCACTCACTGACCTCGTACCTCCTCTATAAAGGCAGCCAGCCCCCGCACAGTTCTCCTGCCAGAGACTGCAAACAGCAAATCTCTTGCTCGGAAACCAAGGATGGCCATAAGTACCCGCCATGGCAATGAAGGTGAAGCAGAAGTAAAACCATCATGGAAAAGAAAGACAACAGTAGAGTAGTTAAGAGGCCGGGGGATGGAGGGTGGGATGGTATGGCCTGGTGCAAGAGATCCTCTCGAAGATCTACTGTTATGGTAAGTTCTTACATAACCATACTATCTTTATTGAGGGTATCTCTTATAGCAGGCCACACCTATAGGACAAGTCCCAAGCAGTTCTGACTGAAAAACCAGTCTAGGTGGCCGGAGGCTACAGGCCTAAGAAAGGAGACCCTGAAGTACAGCCAAGTTGAAGCTTGCCCTTCTGCGAGAAGCAATGTCCCTACTGGGCCATAATGTTGCACGCTTAATAGCGTACGACATTATGGCCAAGTGGGTACAGCATAGACTGTAACCGCTAATGGTGCAATACTGCGTATACTGCTGTATGTGGTATTGCACTAGTAGCCTTTCTCAGGCAGAGGATATGACCTCTGCTGGAGGGAGTTCCACTGAGCCACAGCAGCAGGAAACCAGGAGCTGCATCTGGGACTGGGTTTGATTCCCAATACCAGAATATTTTATTTTTTAGTTTGGTTATGTGCTCCCAGGTTGAACCCCCGAGATGAGACTCTTTGAGTTTGGGGGGTTCGAGCTTTAGCCCCATGAGAGGTGTGTGGGGGCAGAGAAGAACAGGTTACTCACCTGTAACAGTAGTTCTTGGAGTGGTATATGTTTTCATCCACACTCTCTAGCATGTCCCTTTCCCTTTTAATTCACCAGATAGTCTTCAAGCTGGCTCCTCCCACCCGGGTAGTAAATGCCTCGGCTCCATACATAGCATGAATCTTAGCCCACTGGAAGCAAGGTTGTGCGCCTAAAGCCAGGGAAGTCGGGTGGGTGCGTGTGGATGAACAACATATAGCACTCCTAGAACTACTGTTACAGGTGAGTAACCTGTTCTTCTAGGAGCGTGGATATGTCACCGTTTTGTTACTCAATGTACTTGCTTTACTTGCTGTTATGTTCTGATGTATATGTATTACTTGTTGTACTCTCCCAGGTCATTCCTGAAAATAGGCATATAACTTGTCTAGTGTACCTACCTGGTTAACAAAAACTAAATAAATAAATAAATGTTGTTCATCCACACTCTCTGGCAGACTCCAAGCAGTTCTCCGGGAGGAGGGAGGCAAGCTGCACACCCCCTACTTTGGAAATAGAGATTGGAGAACCGAGACCCCAAAACCAGCATCCCGGCGTGACTCAAGGTTGATGTGGTAGTGGGTAATAAAGGTGTTTGCTGACTTCTAGGTAGCAGCCCGACAGATTTCCTGGAAAGGGATGTCCCTAGAAGCAGCCGCCACCGATGCAGCAGTTTGGCAGGTAGGATGAGCTCTTTATTCCTCTAGGAGGCTCCTTGCCCGCCAACTCATAGCACAGACCTATGCATGATGTAACCCATCTTGCTATGATCCGTTAGGCTGCAGGTCTGCCAGAAGCGGCTTCAGCGTAGGTGACAAACAGCTGGCGAACCTCTCTCCGAATTTTCGCCATCTTCTCCTTATAATAGAAGAGAGCACATCTCAGGTTCAGAGTGTAGAGCCTGTACTCGGTGTCCGAGGTGTAGTTAGGGTAGTAAACACCTGGTTAAGGTGAAACTCTGAAACCACCTTCGGAAGGAATTTCGGGTGGGGGCGCAGGACAACTTTGTCCCTGTGGAAGACCAGGTAAGGGGAGTCCACCGAAAGAGCCTGGAGCTCCCCTGTCCTTCTGGCTGACGTGATAGCCACCAGGAAGGTCATCTTCCACGACAAGTGTGACAGCTCACACTTGTGCATGGGGTTGAATGGCTTGCCCATGAGTTTTGCCAAAAGCAGCAAGAGATCCCACGGAGGTGAAGGTTCACGCACCAGAGGGGATATGTGATCCAGGCCTTTGAAGAAGCGCCCGACCACTGTTTCCTGTGCCAAAGTCGGCTGACCGGCCCGCGCCCGGTAAGCAGAAATGGCTGCCAGGTGCACCCTAAGGGTCGATGACTGTAGACTCCCTTTGGAGAGAAAGACCAAAGGTAGTCTAAAATGTTAGCCACAGAGCAGGATAAGGGGTCCACACTCTTACTCCAACACCAAATGTAAAACCTTTTCCATTTGAAGGCATATCATTTCCTAGTCGATTCCTTACGAGATGCCTCCACCACAGCGTAGACATCCTCGGAAATACCCAGAGCCTGGAACTCTAGCCGCTCAGGTACCAGGCAGTGAGGGGCAGGGCTTGAAGGTCTGGATGGAAGACCTTCCCCTAGTTCAATGATATCAGGTCCGGGCGTGTACAAAGCCGCTCTGGGGCCCTGCAGCTGAGGCTGAGGAGATCTAGATACCAGAACTGGCGGGGCCAATCTGGGGCTACCAGGATCACCTTCGCCTTGTCCCTCCTCACCTTGAGTAACACCTTGTGAATCAAGGGAAATGGAGGGAAGGCATAGAGGAGGCCTGGGGTCCACGGCCTCGAGAAGGCGTCCCCCTGCAGCAAACCCTGCTGAGGGGGGCAGGCATGATACCGCCTCAGCTTGGTGTTTTCCCCGGAGGCAAACAGGTCCTCCAACGGTTTGCCCCAATGGGAGAACAGACTGTAAGCTACCTCTGGATGAAGAGACCACTTGTGGGACGTCTGGCCTATGTGGCTAAGGCTCCTGCCACATGGATGGCTAGGAGATCTGCCTCCAACCGGCTCATGAGGGTCTAGATGTGGAGCATCTCCTTGCACAGCAGATGGGAGTGCGTGCTGCCCTGTTTTTTTGAGGTAGTACATGGTCGTGATATTGTCTGTGTGGACTTGAACCACTTGACCAGGAGTGAAAGCAGACAATGCCAGTCTGACTGCTCTGAGCTCCAACAGGCTGATGTGGTATCGGGACTCCTCGGGGGACCAGAGCCCATGGGCCCTGTAGTCCCCCATGTGGGCTCCCCAGCCCATGAGAGAGGCATTGGTCATAAGAACGACCGTCGGCTCGGGGCAGACAAATGGGATCCCTTCCTGCAACCGGTCTGGGGCAGTTCACCATTGGAGAGTGTCCCACATCTTCTGGGTTAGTGATATCAGCTGGTCAAAATAACTATGGCCCTGAGTCCACTGAGAGGCCAGCTCCCACTGTAGGAGGCACATGTGCAACCGGTCCCAATGGACCACTGAGGTGCACACCACCAGCGTAAGTGCCCAACTAGAAATGACTGGGCAAAGGAGGAGAGAACCTCCGCCCTGCCCCCCAGGAGCCGAGCTCTGCCCCGATGAAGCCCGTCATCTGGGAAGGCACAAGTTCTGACTTGGTCTCATTGATAAGGAGGCCAAGATGGGAGCAGGTCTGGAGGGCCAGATCCCTGGACCTCTCCACCTCCTGTTGGGTGGAACCTGCCAAGAGCCAGTCGTCGAGGTAGGGGTAAATTCTGACTCCCCAACGCCAGAGATGGGCCGCTACCACTGCAATGCATTTGGTGAAGACCCATGGGGCTGATGACAGGCTGAAAAGCATGGCTTGGAACTCGTACAGGGTCCATTCGACCCTGAAGCGGAGGAACCACTGATGGGATGGACGGATTGGGACGTGAAAGAACACGTTCTGCAGATCCAGTGAACAGAATCACATGTTTTGCTCCAAGGATGGTATGATATGGGACAGAGTGACCACCAGAAGGTGCTTCATCTGAGAAACAGATTCAGGTCCTGGAGATCTAGAATAGGGCGCCAGCGCCACCCCCCCCCCCGTCCGCTTGGGCACTAGAAGTACCTGGAGACAAAGCCTGGGTCTGCAGATGGATCCGCCACAATAGCTACTGCCTCCTTGAGGAGGAGCTGAGCAATGTCATCTCGAAGACCCGACTGGGTGCACGTGGAAATCCATTCTTCCCGAGGAGCACGGACTCGGATGGGAGGGTACTGCTTGAATTCTAGAGGCAGTCCCTGACTGACCACTTTGAGAACCCACCTGTCCGTAGTGATAGCGGACCAGGCGGAAAGGAAGTGGCAGAGCCGGCCCCCCACGGGAAGACCAAGAGCTGGCATGACAGAGATAGGGGTGGCAACTCCCACCCTGTCACTGGGCAGGCTTAGAGGAGGAGGAGGAGGCTCTAGGACCTGAGCCTCTGCCTCCTTTGCGGGCCTGTTGGGGTCCAGACTTGGGCCGAGGGTGCCAAGCTTGAGCCTGCTGCTGATGCTGCTGTCCTCCCTTGTAGGAGAACTGCTGAACTACAGTGGAAGAGTGCCAAAAAGTCGTCGTCTTTTTCTTCTGCTGGTTCTTATCCGAAGAATTCTTGGTAGAAGTGGCGTCCAAGGTGGCATTCGACTGCCATGCGCTGAAGGTGAACAGCCACTCCTGGGCCGAACAAGTCAGTCCCAAGGAAAGGCACATCAGCTAACTTATGCTGAATATCCGCCGGGAAGGAGGAGAGCCTAAGCCAAGTCCTGCGTCAAGAGGCAACTGCGGCAGCCATCGAGCGGGCATAAGAATCCCCAATGTCCAGGGCTGTCTGGACCTGCTGTTTGGCAACAGCATGGCCCTCGTCCCGGACCTGCTTAACCATGGTCTGCATGCATGTCCGTGGGGAGATGTGGGAGGACTTTGTCTAATGACCTGAGAAGGGCATGACAGAAGTGTGCCATGATGATGGCCGAACTGGCCTGACGAAGGCCCAAGGAAGAAGCCACATAGACTTTCCGCGCTGAATGGTCCAAAAGCTTGGACTCCTTATCGGGGGGTTGGTCAATGTTGGCAGAACCGCCAGTACGCCTGAACACAGAGATGGTCACCAGGCTCTCGGTAGAAGGGTGCTCTGTGAACCCCGCAAGGGACCCCATGGGCACCTTGTACTTTCGGGCCGTGCATGCAGATGGTGCTGGACATGAGGCAGGGCGCTGCCACAGTTCGAGTGCCGCACCAACAATGGCCTCGACCACATGAAAGGCCTCCGCCGGGGTATCCCCTCTCTTGAGGATGTCCATGAAAGAGTACTCCGCATTTTTCTGGATGGGTTCCAGGGGCATCCCTGTGGAATCAGAGATGAGACGGAGGATCCCTTGGAAGGAGGAAGAACCTTCCTCCATCCCTGTGCCAACGGACAACTCATCATCCCCAGGATGAGAGTGGAGTCCGGTGACATCCGAGTCCGAAGAGTCAGGGTACAGTGGCCTGCCATCCAAATCACTCTCGACCCACCGAGGGCAGTCCAGGGTGACCGTGACCAACAGACGTCGGGGGAACCCGGTATCTGGTCGGTCCTCTTTGGAAGGAGCCCCTCCCACAGGCTGCTTAGGCGGCGGCTCCACCACTATTGATGGAGAGATCGGAATAGGCTGAACCAGAGGACAGGCCGGCCCCACGGGCGAGGGAACCAAAGGCTTCGGTTTCGAGGGGGTCAGCTTCAGCCTGGGAGGTGAGAGCCAAGTAATGGCCGGAGCAGGCGTCGGAGCTGGCTTCTGCCCAGTCAAAATCAGCTGTTGCCACACAAGGTCCTTGTAGTGCCGGAGTTTACATCGAAGCCTCTCCTCATCCGAGGAAGACCTGTGGCGTCGCCTCTTTTTGGAGTGCTTATGGCCCTTCCTTGGCCTTTCGGCCGAGGAGGTTCTAGACCTCGACCGAGATCGGGCAAGTTGACTCGGTCACTCGGGAGACACCAGAGGGATCGGTGAAACCCGAGGGTCCGGAACAAAGTCCTCGATGGGGACACCAGCAGGCTGGGTCTCCTCATCAGGGAACACAAGGACCAGAGTCCTCTCCAATGAGTCATCGGCCACGGCTGGTGACAGAGGGTTGACTGGGTTGAGAACAATCTCGACCTCATCGGCCACTTCCTCGGTCGGCTGGCCAGATGGAAGGTCCGTGAAACCTGCGGCCGAGGAAGCACTCTCAACTGAGGTCAAGACTGTATGCTCCTGGGACTGAGATCTCTCTTGGTCCCAAGAACGCCTTCTCTGAGATGAAGATGAGTTGGGGTTTTTGTCCCTCTTACAAGAGCGGGAGGAGTGCGAGCCCGCAGGCGCCCTACCCCGAGTGGGGAGAGACTGGCACAACTCCTTAAAAGAAGCTGTGAGGTGGAGCACAGGTTGAGTGGAATGAAAAAGCTTCAATTCACCGAAGGGCTGGAGGCTTCTTCTTCGAACGCCTTCATATGTTTCAGCTGCTCGGTGGAACCCGCAACCGCAGAAACCACCCACCTAACCTCCTTAGACTTCACCGGAGGGTTCCTTTTCTCCAGTCTCCCCAACTTTAAACGTGCCAGCATTCGTCCAGGACATTGGGATGGAAGGCCAAGCAAAAACTGCAGGACAAGGTGCCATGGCCGACACCTAGGCAGTAGATGCACATGAGATGGTGATCGGTGTGCAACATCTTCTGGCCGCAAGGACACTGGCGAAATCCTGGAGAAGATTTCTCTTCCATGATTGAGGATGCAAAAGCGCAATTGCTAACTCGCATGAGTTTTAATTTTGGTAAAACTGAAGTTTTGAAAGCCAGGGCCTATGAAATGCCTGAGCACGAGGGAGGCAACCTGTTTCTTCCAGCAGAAAGGAAGATCTGGTGTCACAGGGTGAAGCCGAGGTATATACCAACTGGGTGGGTGGGTGGAGGAGCCAGGTTGAAGACTTCCGGCAAGATTTAAAGGGGAAAGGGACATGCCAATAAGTGTGGATGAACAACATATCCATGATCCTAGAAGGACTGATTTCCAAGCAGTAAGGGTGTTTCGCTAACCCAGTGAGGAGGAGGATAGAAGAGATAGAAGAACAGGACCTCTCAGGACAAAAGTCCCTGGAGGACTGCCATGCCAAATCCCATTCTACACCTAGAGGCAATGTCCAAACTGTAGTGTCTAATGAAAGTGTGCACTGAACTCCAAGTAGCAGCTGCACAAATGGCGGATGTCGCCACATTCTTCAATGCAGTGAAGGAGGTAGCCACCCCGCTCGAAGAATGGCCCATAACCACTCCCGGTAAGGGTTTGTTGCATTTCTGGTAATAGAAAACACTGCAATTTACAAGCCACTTAGAGAATTTGTTTCAATGCAGGTACACCCATCATCCTTTGAGCGAAAGATAAAAACAGTTTGTCGGACTTTCTGTGTGAACGGGTTCTGGCCAGGTAAAACCTCAAAATCCTGTGCACATCTACAGTGTGCAAAAGGGCTTCCCCCCTATTAGTGTGGTTGGGGAAGTACAACGGAAGGTCAATGTCCTGGTTTAAGTTTCAGGCTGAAACCACCTTGGGAAGAAACTTAGGATTGGTCCTTAAGGACACCCTGTCCTTATGGAAAACCAAATAAGGCTCTTTACACATGGGCGTCTGGAGTGCAGAAATTCTCCTTGCCGAAGTAACAGCAACTAAAAATAATGCCGTCCACGAGAGAAGGAGAAGCTCGCAATCTGTGGCTGGTTTAAAAGGAGGCAGCGTAAGCTGCTCTAGGATAAAAAGAAGGTCCCAATGAGGAATTGGGTCCTTTATAGGAGGTCTCAGATGCAAGACACCACACAGAAATGTGTTAGAGGCCTCTAATTGAGCTAGTGAACGCTGACCAACCGGTCTGTGGTATGCCGAAATGGCACAGAGGTGTACTTTCAGAGAGGAATACACCAATCCCGACTGGAAAAGGGATAGGAGGTAGTCCAAAATAGGCTTCTCAGGGCATCGAAGTGGACTGAGGTCACGAGCTTGAGCCCAGAGACAAAACCTCTGCCATTTCAGAGCACAAATGGTGTGAACAGATGGTTTCCTAGCTGCCACCAGGATATCGGCAACCCCTTGCAAGACTCCATACCTAAGAATGGCTTCATCTATAGGAGCCAGGCATGCAGGTTCAGAGGTTCGGAATGACCAGGGAGCCGGCCTCCTGGGACAGCAAATGTAAGCTGACTGGTAAGGGTAAGGGAGGCTCCAGAGCCAGCTGGTGAAGCAGCAGAAACCAAACCTACCTCAGCCAAAAGGGTGCCACCAAGATCATTGACGTTCGTTCTGATTGGAGCTTGAGAAGAACCCTCTGGATCGAAGGGCAGGAAAGCATAGAGGAAACTGCCTGTCCAAGAGAGGGACAAAGCGTCTCGCCAGAAAACACCAGACCCTGGATCTAGCGAGCAGAAATTGGGCAGTTTTGCGTTATATGGGGACACGAATAAGTCTACGTCTGGTGTCCCCCATCGTAGGAACAGGTCCTTGACGAACTCTTGCAGCAATTCCCATTTGTGAGCTCTGGCCTTTGACCAGCTCAGGAGATCCGTAACAGTGCTGTCCACACCAGGAACATGTACTGCAGTAAGCGTGGCGCCGTGCTGTAGTACCCAGTCCCACACCCGCTTTACCTCTCTGCAAACGGGGGGTGGGAGTGAATGCCTCCTTGTTTGTTGATGTAATATACCACCGAGGTGTTGTCTGTTTGGACTAATACGTGACCTGGTGGTATCTCTGACTGTAAGGCCTGTAAGGCGTATAGGACCGCCCTCATCTCCAGAACATTGATATGGAGGTGAGCCTCCAGAGGCGATCAAGTTCCCTGGGTCCTGGTTCCTTCCAGGTGGGCTCCCCAACCAGACCCTGAAGCGTCGGTGCATCAATGGTGCTCCTGTCCATCCCTCAGCCAGGATGCTGTTTAAGTAACCGAGCACTTGCTTAGGTCTCTATATTAGCAGCAAAGAAGGCAGTCACTCGGCTTTGGATGCAAGTGATGACCACTTTGTTTGATCACTGCAGAACAACAGTACTGGAGATTTAGTCCATGGAATGACTCACTGACTCTGTCCGTAACCATTTGTAACAGTTTTGTACCAGGTGGCAGGGGTGGAAGCTGTACCTTCGGGCAAATGATCCTGCTTTTGTACTACAAGCCACATATGCTTGACCAACAGCTGGCCTTTTGTGTCTCTGGGATCTATTAGTGCTATCCTGGATTGGTCCAACTGATGCACATAGCTGTTTTTGTGTATTTTATATTTGTGATGTCACTTTAACTTTCTATGTACCCCCATATCTATCTAGCTTGTGCTTTTGTTTGTACGCCAAGATGTACTGGTGCTGGACGTGCTTACTTCCAAGTCTCAATAAAAATTAGTAATCAAAAAAAAAAAAAAAGTGCGAGTGCCATCTTTGTAGATTTTATAACTGCAACTACAATAACGGAACAAAGGTTCTTTCGGCAGCATGCAGAGAAGACGATGGAAAACTTAAAGGGAACTCTCAGTGATTTACAGTTAAAAACACAGGACCTATAGGTTCCAATTAGCAAAACATACTCGCAGCACATTTTTTAAATACCTTTTAGTGTTGAAATTGTAAACTTTTATCTGGCTGATCCTGCAACCCTCCGCCTGCCATTACTGTTCCAAAGTGTCCTCCCCCCTCGGCTTGCACTCTGATGATGCAACTGATGGGCTAAGCCTCGGGGGGGACTCCTATCTACCACTACAGCTGCCCAAAAATAGTAAGAGATATGAAGCACAGGTTCATGCTTCTAATCCTATTACCGATCGACTGTGGCATTTTGCTAATCGGGACCTACAGGTCCTGTATTTTTACTTCTAGATTGCTGAGATTTTCCCTTTAAATGTATAAAATAACAAAACAGCAACTGCTGTTTCAACATTGCTTCCTTCAGCTGGTCTAATGAGTATGATCTACTGCAGGAGAAAAACAGTACAGTTACATAGGAACTTACCGTAACAGTAGATCTTCGAGAAGGTTCCTTCAGTAGGTCATCACATATAGGACTGGCGCCACCTGGCCTCGGGCCACATGGTAGACTTTTCTAGCAATACCTGATGGGGGACCACCCACCCGACATCACATGACTGACATCAGCGGGACCATATATAGTGGGCGGTACCCACGCCCGCTCTCCAGTTCTCCCGCTGGAGCCAGGAAGAGGCCTGACAGCAGAAGCGAACAGGATTTGGAGTCCCTGTAAAACATAAAATGAGAGGAAGGAGGAAGGGAAAAATATGACCTACTGAAGGAACCTCTCTTGAAGATCTACTGTTACGGTAATTTCCTACGTAACTGTACTATCTTACTTTGAGAGGGTTCCTTCAGTAGGTCATCACATATAGGACAGAGTCCCAAGCAGTCCCTCCAAGGAGGGCGAGAGAAAACTAGGGAGGAGGAAAACTAACTCCAATGGAAAGAACTGAAGTCCAGAAAGGACCCAGTCTAGGACAGAAGTCCCTGCAAGACAGCTAGGCCAAAGCCAGCCATCCGCCTAGAAGCAATGTCCAGACTATAATGTTTGGTAAAGTTATGGACAGAACTCACAAGTAGCGGCAGCACAAATGTCAGCCGCGGAGACGTTCCGTAGGAAGGCGGCCATGCCCCTAGTAGAATGACCTCTGATGGTACCCAGCAGAGGTTTATCGTACTTCTGGTAACAGTATCGAATGCAGTTGCCTAACCATTTGGAAAGGCCCTGCTTAGAAACCGGCTTGCCATTTGATCTCGGGGCAAAGGAGACAAACAAGACAAACAACTGGTCGCAAGAGCGAAATTCTTTGGTCCAATGGGTGTAACATCAGAGAATCCGATGGACATCCATCTTATGAAGGAGTGCCTCACCTCTGTTGGAGGAGGACGGATAATACACCGGAAGCTCTACTGACTGATTCAGCGTGGCTTCTGACACCACCCTGGGGAGAAACCTCAGATGAGTTCTGAGGACCGCCTGGTCCCTATGGAAAATCAAGTATGGCTCCTTGCAGACTAGAGTGTGAAGCTACGAAATCCTTCGGGCTGATGTTATAGCCACAGGAAAAAACACCTTCCAGGAAAGGAAGCGCAAATCACAGTTAACAGCCGGCTCAAAAGGAAGAAGGGTGAGCTTTTCCAGTATGAAGTTCAAGTCCCAAGGCGGAGTTGGGCTGCAGATGAGGGGTTTCAGAGACTTCCAACTGAGCCACGGGTTTACCATCCACCAGCTCATGGTACGCTGAGATAGCAGAGATATGGACCTTTAAGGAAGAGTAGGACAGACCAGAGTTTGACAAGTGAAGGAGGTATTCCATGACTTGTGGGGCCGAGCGAGAGAAGTGGTTCCAGCCTTTAGCGGTCGCCCAAATGGAAAACCGCTTTCACTTCATGGCGTAAATGGAATGGGTAGACTGTTTCCTGGCCTCAATGAGAACCTGAGCAACCCCGGAGGAAACCCCGAAATGGGATATCGCTATGTCTGCAAGAGCCAGGCATGGAGATGCAGGGTCCTGAGCCCCGGGTGTACGAGACGACCTTGATCCTGGGTCAGGAGGTCGTGAGTCATTGGAAGTGGAACCGGTGGTTCCCAGGAAAGCTGTTGTAGCAGTGGGAACCAGATCTGTCTCAGCCAGAGAGGGGCAATGAGGATCATCTTTGTCCTCTCCGCTTGGAGCTTGAGGAGAACCTTCTGCAGAATGGGAAATGGAGGGAAAGTGTACACAAATTTCCCTGTCCAAGATAGAGACAATGCGTCGCTCCAAAAAGCACCTTGCTCTGGAGTGAGCGAGCAAAACGTAGGAAGTTTTGCGTTGTATTGGGAGGCGAAGAGGTCGATTTCTGGACACCCCCAATTTTGGAAGATGGAATCCGCCACTTCCTGATATAGTTCCCACTCGTGAGCTAGGGTCCGAGACCTGCTGAGACCGTCTGCCAGAATGTTTAGAATGCCTGTAACGTGCACGGCCACTAGGATCAGATGGTGCAGGACTGCCCAGTTCCACACCCACGTCGCCTCCCTGCAAAGGGGGTAGGACCGGGTTCCTCCTTGCTTGTTGATATACCAAACTACCGACATATTGTCCATTTGGATTAGCAGTGATCCCTTTGGAAGGAGGGTCTGAAAGGTCTGTAGCGCGTACAGGACCGCCCTCAACTCCAGAACACTAATGTGGAGACAAGTCTCCAAGCCGGACCATAGGCCCTGTACTTGGTGTTCCCCAAGATGAGCTCTCCACCCCATATTCGAGGCATCCGTGGTGAGGGTGGCTACTGGTTCAGGGTTCCAAAAGGGAAGCCCCAGAGAAAGATTGCGAGAATCCTTCCACCACAGTAAGTCTTTCTGAACTGCTGAGGAGACTAGAACCGGATGGTCCAGGTCCTCCAGGAGCTGATCCCACTGCACCCGCAAGGACCACTGAGTAATCTTCATGTGGAGCCTTGCTAGGGGAACGGTAGTGATGGAGGCCGCCATCAGGCCGAGAAGGCGAAGGACTTCCCGGGCAGGGATGGTCCTGAGGAAAGCCACTTCAGAGGCCTGACAGATAAGGGTCTCCATCCTGTCTGGAGGAAGGAAGGAAGGCTCTGCACTGGACTGTATCCAGGACTGCTCCAATAAACTGAAGTCTCTGGGCAGGGATAAGGGATGACTTGGGAACACTGACCATGATTCCTAGACTGCAGAAAAGGTCCAGGGTAAAGAACAGAGCCTCCAGCAAAAAATCCCTGGATGGGGCTAAAATCAACCAGTTGTCCAGGTAAGGGAAGACCGCAATACCCCTGCGGTGTAGGAACGCCGCGACCACTGCCAGGCACTTGGTAAAAACCCGTGGTGCCGAAGACAAGCCAAAGGGGAGCGCCCAAAACTGGAAGTGTTCCCCTTGGAAACAAAAATGCAAGAATCGGAAGTGGCTGGGTAAAATAGGAATGTGCAGGTAAGCATCCTGCAAATCCAGGGCACAGAGCCAGTGGTTCTCCATGAGGAGAGGGAGGAGGCTCTGGAGCATCAGCATTCAAAATATTTTGTACTCAACAAACTTATTTAGCTGACTTAGGTCGAGTATGGGTCTGAAGTCCCCAGTCCTTTTTGGAACCAGGAAAAAATGAGGCACGCTCGATTGCTTTTTTGACAAGAGTGAATTTACCTCCTCGTGGACGAGAAGAGTCTGGTCCAGAGAATAAGAGGACTTTGTGGGTAGAGTTTCTGGAGGAATCTCCAGAAATTCTATGGTGTGTCCGATGGACACTAGTTGCAGGACCCATTCGTTGGAGGTGATCGCCCTCCATTCCTGCGCGTGGCGGGTGAACCTCCCCCCCCACCTGCTCCTCGTCATGAGACTGAGGAGGCAGTGGGGCCGGGGAGTCAGGAAGTGGCAGGACGTTCAGGGGGAAGGCCTCCTGAATGTCTCTGATTTTTGGAGGCAGGAGGGTTTGCTGTACCCGTGGCCTTTTGCTTCCCTTGGCGGCGCTCCTGAGCATTCTTTCTCTGTCTCCAGGTCCTTTTCCAAAAGGGCTGCTGTTGCTGAGAGCCCGATCGGTACACTGACCTGACAGACCTAAGAGCAACTCCCTTGTCCTGTAGGTCTGTGATATCTTTGGTGTCCCCACCAAAAAGGACCGAGCCCCTGAAAGGGGCATCCTGAATCACCGACTGGACCTTGCTGGCGAGGCCAGAAAGGCGAAGCCAGGAATGCCGTCTGAGGGAAACGGCAGTTGCCGAGGTATGGGCCACTGAGTCGACAAACTCGTAAGTGGCGCGTAAAGTGTGCCTACAAGAAACCTTGGAGAGGCAGAGATCCTTGGCAAGGTCCTCCTCTAAGGACGAGATCTCCATGGACTAGACTCGCGCTTCCAGCCTGGCCAGGGTCACTTTCTGATGGGACACCATGTGGGCCACGTAACTGAGGGACCGGAGGGCGCACATGGCCAAGAAATATATCTTTTTTCCGAACTGGTCCATCTGCCTTGACTCTTTGTCCGGAGGAGTAGTGCTCATGTGCTTGGGCGCTGAAGAGCGATCATGAGCCGCCGAGATGACCACAGAGTCAGCCTTGGGATGGGCCTTTAAGAAAGGAGCATCCTTCGGCGCCCGGTAGAGCCTGTCCACCCGCTTGGAGACAGCCAGAATAGAATGAGGCATCTGCCAGACGGTAGTGGCGAGGTCTTGGTGAGGGGCCATCCATGGAGGAATGGGGATGGAAGACAGAGACTAAGTCTAGGTGTTCTGTGAGCCTCTGTCTCATGGAATCCTGTTCCTCAGACTCCCAGTCGAAATAGTCTTTCATGGCCCTCAAGAGGTCCGAGAAAGGCAGGGTCTTCAGGTGGAGACTTTGGCGAGTCCTTGCCTCATGTGTCCTCAGGGTTCTCCGGGATCTCCTCCGAGGAATCCTCCCTCCCGTTTGAACTGTCATCATCATCATCGTCCGCCTCCTCAACAGGACAGCATCTGTCTGGAATGAAAACATCCTGTTGAGTCTTCCCTGAGATGTGGACAATGGCTATCGATGAACTGCTCGGGGAAAGGGACCTAGGAGACCACGGTTGTCGGTGCCTAGTCTCCAGGTCCGAAATCAACTCCGACCTAGCCCCCTGCCACCAAGACTGTATTAAGGTCTTAAAATCCTGGGTAACCGGAGGAGGAGGGGGAGGGGGAGGGGGAGTAGACACAGGCTGGGGGGGGGAGGAATAACTGGAGGTGGCTAATAGCCCTGGAATCCCGTATAATGGGAGTATGGATTAAATCCAGGGTAGAACTGCCAGAGATGAATCCAGTCCAGAATTGGACCCCCCGGGTAGTGGTCTCCAGGACACCCCAAAAGGTAATGCGGGACAGTTCGGGGTTGGGTATAAATCCCCGTCGTCAGATCAGGCATCGGGGGAACCCATGTCGGACCCGCCATTGTGTAAATAGGTTGAGGGTCCGGCGTCGGGACAGCCTGCGTCAGGGGAACCGACGTCGAAAATGGCACCACCCGATCTGGTGTCAGAAGGGGATCCGGCGTCAGAGGGGCTGGCGTTGGAACTGGACGATGGGGTCCTGGCATCGGGACCTGATCCGGCGTCTGGGCCAAAGGCAAAGGCCGGTCAGCCGGTCCCGGCTGTGGGACTGTCATCGGGATAACCGTCGGAGGAAGCGTTGGAAGCCCGCCAGAGGAGGGGCCTCCACAGAAAGGCCTGTAGGCAGAGGAGGAGCCTCCTTTCTCCCTGACCCCAGAAGGGGAGTGTGGAGAGGACCCGAAAGTCTCGACAGGGTCGATGGGTTCTCCGCTGGTATTGCCAGACGTGCCCGCCGGTGAATTGGAGGGCACGGGCAAAGGAAGAGGAGGGAGAGGGTCTTTCTCCCTCTGCTCCCGCCGGATGAGGCGCCGTGAGGCCCCGATGGGGCAACTGAGCCCGTGCGGTCATCAGGGACGGACGACTTACCAGGTGGGGTCGGGCAGTCAGGGGAGGAGCCCCCGGCAGACTTACTGACTGGAGCCAGGTGACTACCCCAGCCGGGGAAGCCGACTTGGCAGCTGCGCAGTCGCCGGAGGAGCCGACGGCCGACTTATCCTCTGAAGTTTTGTCCGACTTACCGTCCAGTTTTCTGGGCGGCAGCTGGGCCTTGCTCATCGAGGGCCTGGTGTCATCTGCAGAGTGAGCCCGCTCCCTAGACTTCTCCTTGTGCTTTTCTGAAGGAGAAGATTTTTTCAGATGAATCCCGGAGACTATTCATTTTCTTCTCTAAGGAAGCCAGGCAGGCTTTTAGTAAATGGGCCTCCAAAGCCTGCTGTCACTTTTTTGTGGCCTGGTTAAAGGATTGACAATCAGGGCAGGAGGAGACTGGATGGTCCGAACCTAGACAGAGAACGCACTTGGAGTGAACATCTTTGTGCGGGATCTGCGTGCCACAGGATGAGCACTTCTTCTTGGGTGAAGACATAAGGAAGAACACGAAATTTTGAGAAAAAAGGCAGCGAGGGATAAACCGACACGATGAACTTTCACGACGATCGCTAACTGAAAGTCTGCAATGCGACTGACACGAGGCGATGGCAGGAAAGAACTAGAGGGCAGGAGTGGGGATTGCCCACTATATACAGTCACGCTAACGTCAGTAACGTGATGTTGGGTGGGAGGGCCCCCGTCAGGTACTGCTAGAAAAGTCTGTCATGCAGCCCGACGCCAGGTGTCGCCAGTCCTATATGTGATGACCTACTGAAGGAACCCTCTCGAAATAAGATCTAAGGAGTATTGGGGCTGCCATGTCATATACACATTGATGTTACACGTCATTGTGGGTGGCCCCGGCTAGCAAAAAGTTTCCGTGTGGACCTGATGCTGATGACTTACAGTTCTAAAGGTGTGGCTTAAAGGGACACTGTCGACCTGTTTTTCATCATATTATTTCTAGTCAAAAACCTACCTTTTATGATTGCTTACCTTCTCTAAAATTCATTGATGTTGCTGTTTGTTTTGTCTGTCTCCTTGTTTACTAGAACTGAAATGCATGCTAATGTATATTTACAAACAACCTTGTTCTGTTTACTATCCTGGATCTGTTCTTACTACATACTTCCTGAGCATCAGAAACACCCACAAACAGTGCAGCCACTCATGATGCAATAACATCCTAAACTCCCACTGCATCATGAGTGGCTAGACTGTGTTGGGGGTGTTCCCAGTTCCAGGAAAGGTGCAGCTGGAGCTGATCAAGGAATATAAACAAACCTGTGTTTGTGTGGTAATACTAGTATGGTGGATAGTCTGTTTTTCTTTACAGAATGTTGGCAGTCATAAAATGTTTATTTTAAACTAGGGACACTGAGACCTAAGGAGGTTGACAGTGTCCCTTTAATGGAGGCGATATCCTCCAGGAAGATCAACAGTTCATGTCCTGCCCACAGGTATAATAACCAATTCCCCTGCCCACTGATGTAATGACTAAAGTCCCTGCCCATCCGTCCAATAAACATACAGAGGTTCATACTAAGGTGTGCAGGAGCTAAGAGGGCTGTGAGACCATAAATAAGCCCCATCTAACTGGTGAAATACACTATTAAATTCCCATCAAGGATGTAGCTATCAAGTTTAGTTTTAATTCTGACTTGACCTTACAGATTACTACAAGAGGTAAGGAATTCCAGTGATTTACTATTCTCTGTGTAAAGAAATGTTTTCTTTTGTGTAGACAAACTCAATTTCCCACAATTTGAAGGGGATGACCTCTTGTAATGGCAGAATCATGTTTATAATCAAGGCACAGTTCACTCATTAGGTATGGATCGTGGACTATATCAAATATGAGAAGAAGGTTCCCTCGCCTGACAGAGACATAAGATTTAAGGCCTTAACCTATCTTCATAGGTATAATACCTTAGGAATCTGATATATTTAATTCCCTTCTTTGAACCCCTTCAAGTTTATGTGTTTTTTTCCGGAATAGGCACTAGAACTGGCTGGCAAAATCTGTCAGTGGTCTAATGTAGGCTTTATAAAGTGGGAATAGGTTTTGATCCTGACATGTTATATTTCTCTTAACAGACCACAAGACATGGTCTGCATTTTCAATCATTTCTCCACAATGTCTTCCCTGTTCCAGGTCATCTGTGATGCATACTCCCACGTCTCTCTCTTCAGTTGTTATTTGTCGAGTAACTCCACACAGCCGGGACTGAGTCTGTGAATTATATTTCCCTAGGTACATTACCCTACACTTACCAAGACTGAAATATATCTCTCACCACTGTCCCCGTCCTGCCCAGAGGTGAAATGACAGATGCAATAACCACTGTCCCTGCCCATCAGCAAATAACCACAAGCAATGCTCAATATTTAGAGGATTGTACCCATTCCTCTGCAGCCGTACTTACGGGATCTTGTCTAGCGACACAATGATGGCTGACAGAAACTTGTCTGTCACTGTTCTCATGTTTTTAATTGATGCATCAAGTCGAGTGTTCACCTCTTCATGTTTCATTGCTTGTTCTGGGGTTACATCATAAGGTAGCTTGCTAAAAACATCACACAAAAAAAATTGCATTAACCAAAACCACTTCTGGACATACCGAATTTCTCACAAACTTTGTGACCATATAACAACATATTTTACTACTGGACAATAATGTCAGTAACACTTTCCTGGAAAATCTGTGTGTCCGATCATGGCTGTGTATTATGGTAGGGCTGTGTCTCATGGGAAGGCCAAGTACCTGACCATGGCAGTGTGTCATGGGAGGGTTATGTACCGATCATGGCAGTGTGTTATGGAGAGGGTTGTGACCCTGACCATGGCTGTGTGTCATGGGAAGGCCGTGTACCTAGCCGGCAGTGAATGTCAGTGCTGTGTTATGTATTTCTGTGAATTAAAGTTCCTTCAGTGTACGTTATATTTTGTTTTTGTTGTTGCTTCATCTCTAGGAGTGGGCATTCCTTACAGCTGCACTGGGACCAGCACCAGTGAGAGCGGTCACTGTGTTGGTTTTTGACCTGACCATTGTAGTTTGTCATGGGAGGGTTATGTACTTGATCACAGCAGTGTGTTAAGGTAGGGCTGTGAACCTGACCACAGCTGTGTGTTATGGGAGGGCTATGTAACTGGCCATCACTGTGCGGCACAAGAGGACTGTGCACCTGATCATCACTGTCCATCATGAGTGGGCTATGTAACTGACAACTGCCATGTGTTATAAAGGACATACTACGAGAGACTGACAGGCTCTTCCCTGACACCTGTAATCCCGAAGCCATGATCCCAAAACCGAAAATCATGGTATTTTACCCATGGCGGATCTTTTTTTTCATGTTTCGGGGGGGCTTCACCCTCCGCACACCCTTAATTATTATAACAAACTCGGCTGCGGGCAAAATCCCACTGTCGGGATTTTCGGTTTCTGGATTGTGGCATTGGGATTATGGGTGCTGGGTAACTAAGTTTTGGTCACATGAAAGTATACTGTTATAGAAGGGTTGTGTTTCTGACAACAGCAGTGTGTTACAGAAAGCCTGTGTAACAGACCATCGCTGAGTCTCATCGGAGGGCTGCGTAACTGACAATAATTGTGTTCTACAGAACGACTGTGTAACAGATCATCAGTATGTATCATAGGAGGGCTATGTAACTGAACAGCCATGTGTTACAGAAGGGTTGTGTAACTGACCATCATTGTGTATCATAGGAAGGCTGTGTAAAGTACAGTTACATAAGAACTTACCGTAACAGTAGATCTTCGAGAACAGCTCTTGCAGCAGGTTACACTATAAGGTCTGAAGGAGCAGGCAGCAGGACCCCACGGAAAACATCTAGCTAGCTATATACAGCGGGGGACCGCCCCTGATGTCGGCCCGGCCCCCGACGTCCAATACATCATAAAAGGGTGCAGTCCCCAGCATACCTCAGTTCTCCTGCCAGAGACTCCCGGCATAATGATATGATTCTGAAGGGAAGACCGAGGATCCACTTCCAGAGGAAGACCAAGAAATATGTTTGTGTCTGAGACGTCAATGTTGGAAACCAACCCTCCTGAGGGGAAGGTGAGAGGGAAACTACCTGCTGCAAGAGCTGTTCTCGAAGATCTACTGTTACGATAAGTTCTTACGTAACTGTACTATCTTACACTGAGATACAGCTCTTGCAGCAGGTTACACGATAAGGACGGATTCCAAAGCTGTAAAGAGTGTTAGCTAACCCATTCAGGAGGAGGATAAGAGAGATCCAGGAAATAAAACCGCTTAGGACAAAAGTCCATGGAGGATTGCCAGGCTGAAGCCCGCTCTGTGTCTTGATGCAATGTCTAGGCTGTAATGTCTCATGTAGGTGTGCACTATACTCCAAGTAGCGGCTGCACAAATGGTCGGTGCCGAAACGTTTTCAGCGCAGCAAAAGATGTAGCCACCCCCCAGCAGAATGGCCCTTTACCAATCCCAGTAAGGGTTTATTGTGCTTCTGATAACAGTACGCTATGCAGTTTACCAACCATTTGGAAAGTGCCTGCTTTGACACCGGCGCACCTAGCATCCTGTGGGCGAAAGACAATATCAGCTGATCGGACTGCCGATGTGGTCTGGTCCTGGTCAGGTAAAACCTGAGAATTCTGTGCACATCTAAAGTGTGCAGCAAAGCGTCCTCTTTACTGGTGTAGTTAGGCTAATACACCAGAAGGTCGATATCCTGATTCATGGTTAGTGCTGAGACCATCTTGGGAAGAAACTGAGGATTAGTCCTTAAGGACACCCTGTCCTTATGAAAAATCAAATATGGCTCTTTGCACATTAGTGGCTGGAGCTCCGAAATTCTCCTTGTGGAGGCAACAGCAACTAAAAATAACGTCTTACAAGAGAGAAGGCGTAGCTCGCAATCTGCAGCTGGTTCAAAAGGAGGCAGCGTAAGCTGCTCTAAGGCAAAAAGAAGATCCAAAGGAGGAACCGGGTCCTTGATTGGGGGGGGTCTCAGATGCAGGATACCGCGGAAAAAAGCACGTGAGGTGTCTAGCTGTGCTAGAGCCCATTCATCAACCGGTGCATGATATGCCGAGATGGCACAGAAGTGTACCTTCAAGGTGGAATACATTAATCCTGTGTGAAGGCTCTTCCTTGGTGGGTATCCAGGACCATGCCAATGAACTGTAACCTTTGCAAAAGGACGAGGGAAAACTTCTCCTGATTGATGGCGAGACCCAGTAACCCGAATAGGGAACGAGTATCTTGGATTGCCTTTATCAGTGCCTCTCGAGAGGAGGCCATGAGAAGCCAGTCATCCAAATATGGGAATACGTAATGGCCCTGTCTTCTGAGGGCCACTGCCATGACCTCCAGGCATTTGGTAAAAAGGCGTGGCGCTGAGGACAGGCTGAACAGGAGTGCTCGGAATTGATAATGGTGTCCCAGGAACTCAAACCACAGGAAATTCTGTTGTGGTGGAGTGATGAGAAGATGGGAGATACGCATCCTGCATATCCAGTGATGCTAGCCACGTGCCTTGCCTGAGCATGGGAATGAGACCCGGAAGGGTGACCATACGGAAGTGTTTGTATGCCACTGAGGTGTTGAGGTCACTGAGATCCAAAATCAGGCGTAGGTTCCCTGTTTTCTTTGGAACCAGGAAGAAGTGGGAATAATATCCCCTTTCTCTCTGGTTCCCCGGGACGATCTCGATAGCATCCTTCTCCAGGAGTGCGGAGATGTCCTACTGAATAAGCAAGGCGTGCTGTCCCGAGTAGCAGGATCGCAGAGGAGGTCTTGTCGGTGGGCGGTAAAGGAACTCGATGCAGTGACCCTGACTGATGAGCTGCAGAACCCACCGGTCGGAGGTTATCCTCTGCCACCCTGGCAGGTGGTAGGAGAATTGACCCCCAACCCTTTCTTCCCTTTGATCCACAGGTGGGGCAGGGGTCGGGAAGGAGTCATGCTGTGGTGGTATTTTGTCCCGCAAGCTGGGTAGCTTTTGGTTTTGCTGATCCTGTGCCCCAGAGTATCTTGGCTGATTTTTTTGGCCAAAATTGCCCCTGGGTTGCTGGCCGGGGCGGGGCTGCTGTCTGCTCTGTCGGCCACAAAAACTATTTTGGCCCCTACAAAAGGGGCTGGGCTTTGGTTTGTACATAGCTTGTGCAGTCTGAATGGCCTTCCCAACATCTTGGAGCTTGGTGATGACCTTTTCTGACCCCTCACCAAATAGAACAGATCCATTGTATGGGACATCTAAAATGCCCTTTTGGACGTCTAGGGTAAAGCTGGAGACCCTTAACCAAGTGTGCCTCTGGAGGCAAACGCCTGTAGCAGCACCATGGGCTGCAGAATCCACCAAGTCATACGCGGCCTGAAGGACCTGTGTCCCAATGTCAGAACCCGTTCTAAGGAGGTTCATCAATTCCTCCTTGTTGTCCCCATCCGGGAAATCCTTGAGAAGGTCCTGACCTTGATCCCATAGTGCGTTTTGAAATTGCACCATGTGGGTGAGGTAATTGAGGGACCTTATGGCGCATATAGCAGCTGCATACATGTGTCTCCCCATGGAGTCTAATTGCTTAGATTCCTAGTCTAGTGATTGGGTACTCAGATGTTGCGAACGTTGGGATCGATCATGGATGGCTATTATTACCAGACAGTCAGCCACTGTTTTTTGAGCCAAGTATGGGTCCTCCACTGGGGCCCTATAGCGGTGATCTGCCTTCTTAGGGACTGCTGGAGTGGAGTAGGGACGCTTCCATGCCGCCTTGGTGGCATCCTGAAATGTGTCCACCAAAGGTGGAACCACCACAGGCTTTGGGTCCTTCTGTCTGAGGTACCTAGCCAGACATTGCCTTTCGGGGTCCAACTCCTCAGTATTCCACCCCATATTTTCTTGAATATGCCTCATTATATCCATGAATGAGAGGTTGCCTGGCGGTGACCTGGGGAGATCACTGGGATCTGGCGATGGGATACTCAATGGTGAGGGTGACCGAGACGGCTCCGAAGAGTCCGGGCGAGAGCCTTCACCAGAAGAGGAAGAGAGGTACCTTCTTCTGGGTCTCTTGCACCTATGCACACTGGGGGACCTTGAAGGGGTCCTGGAGTGCTGCCACTTCTTGTTTCCAGATTTCTTTTCTCGAGATCTACCCCTTGGTGGCGGAGTAGGCTCTTTAGGGTGCAGTTCAGGAGACAGTACCCTGGGAGGGAGGATCTCCTGTGGGGGCTGGGGGGGAGACAATATCCTTTCTGATGAGGTCCCATCAGAAGGTGAAAAGCTCCTTCACCTCTTCTATGTTTAGGCTAGATGACCGCTCTGACGTTGGTGTCTGCCTACCCTTCAGGTCGGGCACCAGTGCTTGAGGCGTGGTCTGGTCGGTAACCGGGTCCTGGGGTAACCCGGTATCCTCTACGTCGCCCAACGTCTGGTCATCGGTGACCAGTTGCGCACCATCTGCTACTTCTTCCTCAGATGTCCCCCAGAGACCAGTATCTGGTGTGGGAGACAGGGTAGCATCGGGTCCTTTGGTTGCTTTGCGGTCATCAGGTCTGGCATCTGCTTGGTGTCCGACATCCACTTTAGGGACGTCAGCTCCGTAGTCTGCCTCGGAGGAGTGTCCGAGCTCTTTGGAGGTTGGGAGACCGATCTGTGGTCGGTGTCCCGGCGCTGGTCCTGGGAGTCGGGGCCTGTCTTGGACGGCTGCTTGTGCCGGTCTGAAGCCTCAGACTGGGCGGCCAAACTGAACGGTTGGCTGTCTTTAGGTCTAAATTTTAAAGACTGAAGAGAGATGGTACCTAACCCACCCGAGGTCTGGACTTTGACCGGTGGGGGCTAGGACTTAGCCCGAGAAGGAGACCTGTCCGACCAGTTGGAGCTGGAGCTAGCCCAGGAGTCTAAGGCACAGTTGGGGGATCTATCTCTATCCCCATTCCGTCTCTTCTCCTTATGTTTCCCTGATCCATGGAACGATTCCCTTCTGGCAGAAGGCTCCCTCTCCATTTGTTTTAATTTTTCTTCAAAAAGACAACTTTGAAGGGCCTTCTGGCGGCGGATCCTCGTGCGACTATTAAATTGTTGGTAGATGGTGCAGGCCTTAGTATCGTGGTCTGGGCCTAGGCACCGCACACAGGCCAAATGCCTGTCCTTAAAGGGGATCTGCTTGCTGCAAGCGCACTTTGAAGAGTGTCCTTCGGTAGAAGGGGTCGAGGAGGAAGACATGCGAGGATTTTCAACTTTTTCAAAAGGAATCATGAAAAGATGAAGTTCTGGCGTCATTCATAGGCTGAAGGCATCTGTGGAGCAGATGCTTGCGAGTCGACAGCAGGAAAAGAACTGAGGTATGCTTGGGGACGGCCCCCTTTTATGATGTATCGGACGTCGAGAGTGGGGCGGACGTCGGGGATGGTCCCCCGCTGGATATAGCTAGCTAGAAGTTTTCCGTGGGGTCCTGCTGCCTGCCGGCTTCAGCCCTTATGGTGTAACCTGCTGCAAGAGCTGTATCTCGAAGTAAGATCTGACCATGGCTGTGTCACAGAGGGCTGTGTAACTGACCATCACTATGTGTCATGGGACAGCCATGTTACTGACATCACTGTATGTTATGGAAGAGCATAAATTACCATTTCCATGTGCCATGAGAGGGCTGTGCAACTGACCATTACTCTGAATAATAGGAGGGCTGTGTCACAAGAAGGTTGTATATCTGACCAACACCGTATGTCACAGGAGGACTGTATAACTGACCACTGCGATGTGTTATAAAAGGGCTGTGTAACTGACCACTGTTGTGCACTACTATAGGGCTACGTAAATTACAACTGTTGTGCATCGTAGGTCAGTGGTGTAACTGACATTTCTGTTTATCATGTGATACAGTAGCTATGTAATTGACCACTGCTGTGTGTCACAGCAGAGCTGTGTTAACTGACCACTGCTGTGTTGCAGGAGGGCTCTGTAACTGATCACTGCTGTATGTAATGAAAATGCTGTGTAAATGACCACTGCTGTGTGTTGCAAGACAGCTGTGTAACGGACCATCACTGTGCATCACTGGAGGTCTGTGTAACTCACCAATGCTGTGTGTCACAGGAGGGCTGTGTAAAGGACTGCTGCTGTGCAGCGCAGAAGGCTATGTAATGGGCCGCTGCTGTGCAGTGCAGAAGGCTGTGTAACGGACCCCTGCTGTGCAGTGCAGAAGGCTGTGTAACGGACCCCTGCTGTGCAGCACAGAAGGTGTAATGAACTGCTGACGTGCTTCACAAGACGGCTGTGTAACTGACCATCACTGAATGTCATGGAAAAGCAGTGTAAATGACGATCACTGTACATTCTAGGATGGCTGTTAACGGGCCATGGCTGTGTGTTACAGGATGGCTGTGAGACTTACCATCATGGTGTGTCACAGAGGGGCTGTGCTAGTGACCATGGTTGCAGGTCATGAGAGGGTTGTGTAAACAATTATTCCCATGAGTTGTGGGAGGGCTGCATCATGAGAGGGCTATGAAACTGACCATTGCCATGTGTCACTCAGGAACTGCATAAATGACTATCAATGTGTGCCACAAGAAGGCTGTGTAATTGACCAGGGCTCTGTGTTATGGGACAGCTGTGTAACAGACCATTGCTCTGTGACCGACCATTGCCATCTTATGTCACGGGAGGGCTGTGTAACTGACCATGGCTACATGTTACGGGAAGGCTATGCAACTGAACATGGTTGTGTGTCACAGGACGGCTGTGTAACTAATCATCAACTGCAGTGCATCACACGGGGGCTGTGTAACTGACTAGTGATGTGTGCTCTTGACTCTTATAAAATGTGTAAAAGAAATCCCCTACTGATAATGGAGGAGTCCAGCCACATGATTCTTACTGCATTTATCACATTGTGCAGTTTTCAGATAGCTAATGAACCTAAAGTAAGAATCCATACCCCAGTATGTCACCCTCCCAATGCAGAGTACAAAAGTAGGCCACACAAAACCACTGCAAGCAAAGTTATCCTTTTAATTAAAGATGTCAACTGACACTTGAGCAAAAAACTAAACTACACAGCTAAAGGGAGCTTCCCTTAGCCCGCTGTAGTAATTTCATCCACCAACCACGTGCACTGCGGAAAAACAACAGCACTAAAACTCAGAGAGGGGTAATGCAGCAAAACATTCATGAATGACAGAATTACATAAGCAAACATGATTTATTGAGGAGTAAGCATGGTTTATTAGAAATTAAACCATGGTCAGGTGGTGTCTTTTGACCAATGTGTTTGCTGCTTTATTTGCTAATATAGGATGCCATGTTACAAGAATTTAATGGCACACTACAATGCACAGGCAACTAGCAGGCACAAACCTGGTTTGGGGTCATGTGAAAAGAAATTTGAAAGTTTGATCAAATTCTTAAAAGCCTGTCACTGTTTCAGGGCAAAAGCCCATGGTCGGGATCCATTTTAAGGCCTTGCCCTGCCTGCCACTCTGAATTTTAGTACTGCTGTCTTTCCACAGTGCACATGGTCAGTGGAAGAAATGTGCTACTATGGGGTTAGGGAAACTTTCTTTAGCTGTGCATTTCTGTTCTTCTCTAGCAGTGTCTGTTACTGTGCTTTAATTAAAGGATAATTTTGTTTACAGCAATTTTTTTTGCTGCACTCTGCTTTGCAGAGTGACCTGCTCAGTACACATTCCTACTACAGTATATGTAAGCCCTGAGCACATACTTGTAGGTGGCACAGTGATATTTTTCTTTTCTATAGCTAGTGAACCTAAATCTGCCTAAAACACCATTTTACAAGGGTAAGAAGCCACTTCAGTATGTATTGTACACTGAACTAAATTAATGCATTTCTGGCTCTTAAAGCACTAGACGCTGCCTTGTGCATCTGCACGGAGAGTTTGTATTAATAAAGTACACTTAACGTAAGAACTTACCGACACAGTAGATCTTCGAGAACAGCTCTTGCAGCAGGTTACACCATTAGGAATGAAGCCAGCAGGCGCCAGGACCCCACGGAAATTTTCTAGCTAGCAGTATCCAGCGGGGACTGCCCCCGATGTCAGGCATCATACAAAAGGGGGCGGTCCCACAGAATCCCCAGTTCTCCCGCCTGAGACTCCCGGCCGCTAGATGACATCAGAAGTGGAGACTGAGGATCCACCTTCAAGAAGGTATTCGGAGCGTTGTTACAAACACCTAATCCTAGGTAGTGAGATAACGGAACAACTCTACCTCCAGAGGGGATGGTGGGAGGGCAACTACCTGCTGCAAGAGCTGTTCTCGAAGATCTACTGTTACAGTAAGTTCTTACGTAACTGTACTATCTTACTTCGAGAAACAGCTCTTGTAGCAGGTTACACCATTAGGACTGATTCCCAAGCAATACTGGAAATCCCTCACAGGTGGGAGTAGGCTTGGTAGAGATTGCGAGTTGGACCGAAGCCTAGGATAGGAGTCTCTGAAGGACTGCTAGACCAAAACCAGCTCTTCGCCGTGATGCAACGTCCAGGCTATAATGCCTGATAAAGGTGTGCACGGTGCTCCAAGTAGCTGCTGCACAGATGGCTGAAGTGGACACGTTTTTCAGAGAGGCAAATTAGGTAGCCACCCCCCTTGTGGAACATCCCTTAACCGAGCCCAGTAGGGGTTTGTTACGTTTCTGGTAACAGAACGTGATACAATGGATGAGCCACCTGGACAGCGATTGTTTAGAAACCTGAGCTCCCAGCATCCTATGGGTGAAGGAGATGAAAAGCTGATCAGATTTACGGTGTTGCCTGGTTCTGGTCAGGTAGTATCTTAGACACCTATGCACATCTAGAGTGTGCAGCAGGGCCTCTCCTCAGTATTTAGGAAAGTACACTGGCAGGTCGATGTCCTGATTGAGAGTGAGGTCTGAGACCATCTTGGGTAGAAATTTTGGATTTGACCATAGGGACACCCTGTCCTGGTGAAAAAACAAATAAGGTTCTTTGCACATTAGTGCGTGAAGCTCAGAAATCCATCTGGCCGAAGTAACAGCAACTAAAAATAACGTCTTCCATGTCAGGAGATGTAGCTCGCAATCCGCGGCTGGTTCAAAAGGTGGCAGCGTAAGCTGCTCCAGGACAAAGCAAATCCCATGGAGGAACAGGATCCTTAATCGGAAGTCTAAGGTGGAGAATGCCTCTCAGCAAGGCTTGTGCGGTGTCCAACTGAGCTATGGACCGTAGGCCTATAGGTGTATGATAGGCCGAGATGGCACAAAGGTGTACTTTAATCGAGGAGTAGGCCAAGCCTACCTGGAAAAGAGACAGGAGGTAGTCTAGAACCGAACCTTCCAGACAATCCATCGAGGAAAGCCCTCAAGCTTGAGCCCAGAGATAAACTCTGCGCCATTTCATGGTGTATGTGGCATGAGTGGCTGGTTTTCTAGCAGCCGCTAGAACATCTGCTACCCCTTGCAAGACTGCGTAATGCATGATAGCTATGTCCCTAGGAGCCAGGCATACAGGTTCAGAGAGCGAAGGTCCGGATGGACCAAAGATCCTGCCTCCTGGGAAAATAAGTGACAGCTGATTGGCAGAGGCACCGGAGGTTCCTGGGATAGCTGGTGCAGCAGAGGGAACCAAATCTGTCTGGGCCAAAAGGGCATGATTAGTATCAGCGTCGCCTGCTCTCTGCGGAGTTTCAAAAGGACCCTCTGGATCAACAGGAAGGGAGGAAATGCGTAGAGGAATCTGCCCGTCCAGGTGAGGGACAACGCGTCTCACCAAAAAACACCAGGTCCTGGATCTGTAGAGCAGAAATTGGGCAGTTTTGTGTTGGATGGGGACTCAAAAAGATCTAACTCTGGTGTGCCCCATCTGTGAAACAGATACTCTACCACCTCCTGGAGTAGTTCCAATTCGTGGACTCTGGCCTAAGAGCGACTCAGACTGTCTGCGATGACGTTGTCCACTCCTGGGACATGAACAGCAATGAGGTTTGTGCCGCGTTGCAAAACCTAATCCCACACCCTCATGGCCTCCCTGCAAAGCGGGAAGGAATGGGTGCATCCTTGTTTGTTGAGGTAATACATCACTGCAGTATTGTCTGTTTGTAACAGCAGAGTGCCCGGTGGGATCTCCGACTGGAAGGCCTGCAAGGCATAAAGAACTGCTCTCATTTCCAAAACATTTATGTGGAAATGAGTTTCCTGGGGCATCCACGAGCCCCGAGACCTGACCCCGTCAAGGTGTGCTCCCCAACCGAACCTTGAGGCGTCCGTGGAGAGTGTCGCAATCAGAGAAGGTGCAATGAAGGGAACCCCGCCAACAGGTGCTTTGAATCGAGCCACCATTGCCAATCCCGGATGACGGCATTTGTGATCCGAATTGGAAGCTGCAAATGGTCTTGCTTCTGATCCCACTGTACCCATAACATCCACTGGGTCACCCGCATGTAGAGACGGGCTAAAGGGACTGTCGCAATGGCCGCAGACATGTGTCCAAGCAGGCAAAGGATCAGTCTGGCTGGGACCACCGTCTTTGTCAAGATGTCCCTGATGAGGGATCTGATGTGTTCCGCTCTGTCCTGGGGCAGAAAGGCTCTCCCCTGGACGGTGCCCAGAACTGCACCTATGAACTGCAGATTCTGTGACAGAACCAGGTGTGACTTCTCCTGATTGATGATGATGCCCAACGACCCGAAGAGGGACCGAGTACAGTGGACTGCGGACATCAGAGCCTCCCGAGAGGGGGCCATGAGGAGCCAGTCATCCAGGTATGGGAGCACGTAGTGGCCTTGTCTCCTGAGAGCCGCCGCTATGACTGCCATGCACTTCGTAAATACCCGAGGGGCCGAGGACAGTCCAAAGGGGAGGGCTTGGAACTGATAATGGCAGCAGAGAAATTCGAAGTGTAAGAATTTCTTGTGCGCTCGAGCTATGGATATGTGCAGGTAAGCATCCTGCATATCCAAAGACGCTAAGATGGTGCCCTGCTTGAGCATGGGAATCAAACCGGGAAAGGTCACCATGCGGAAGCGTTTATAAAGGACCGAAGCGTTGAGATCGCTGAGATCCAGAATCGGACGGAGGTCCCCAGTCTTTTAGGGAACCAGAAAGAAGTGGGAATAGTAGCCTGCACCTCTCTGGCCCCTCGGTATGTGTTCTATAGCCTCCTTTCTCAGAAGCGCAAGCACTTCCTGCTGTATGAGCAGTGCGTGCTGACCCGAATAACGGGAAGGCAGGGGAGGTCTTGACGGTGGGTGGTCGAGGGATTCTATAAAGTGTCCTCTCTCGACCAGTTGAAGGACCCACTGGTCAGTGGTTATCTCCTGCCATCCTGAAAGGTGGCGAGCGATGCGACCCCTGACCTTTTCTGCCCATTGATCCAGAGGAGGGGCGGAGGCTGGGAAGGAGTCATGCTCTGGTGGCATTACCCCCCGCAGGCTGGGTCAGTTTGATATACCTCTGACCGTGGCCTGGGGAAGGCTTAGGCTGGGCCTTACAGTGGAAGCTGCTGGCCGGAACATGGCTGCTGCTGTTGTTGCCGGCCGCGAAAACGGTTCTGGTTCCAACGAAAGGAACCAGATTTGGGTCTGTACATGGCCTGTACAGTCATTACTGCCTTCCCAGCATCCTGTAATTTAGTGAGCACCTTCTCGGAGTCTTCACCAAATAGGACTTCGCCATTATAGGGAATGTCCAGGATGTTTATCTGGACGCCCGGGGTAAATCCGGAGACACGAAGCCAAGTGTGTCTCCGGAGACAGACGCCTGAGGCTGCTCCCCTTGCTGCGGAGCTGCCGAGTCGTAGGCGGCTCTCAAAACTTGGGTCTCCATGTCTGACCCAGTGCGAATGAGGTAGAGAAGCTCCTCCTTCTGTTCGCCATCAAGAAGTACTTTAACTAGGTCTTGACCCTGTTCCAATAGGGCATTCTGAAACTGAACCATGTGTGTAAGATAGTTCAGTGACCTAATGGAGCATGCAGCAGCCGCATACATGTGCCTACCCAGTGAGTCCAACTGCTTGGACTCCTGGTCCGGAGGCTGTGTACTCAAATGTTGTGGTCGTTGAGACCTGTCATGGGAGGCCATAATTACCAGGGAATCAGCCAGGGGTTGTTGCGCTAAGTACGGATCCTCTGCAGGGGCCCTGTACAGGTAATCAGCCTTCTTCGGCACCGCGGGGGTGGAGTGCGGACGTTTCCACGCTGCCTTGACGACGTCCGCGAAGGTGTCCACCAAGGGTGGTACCACCACAGGCTTAGGGTCCTTCTGCCAAAGATAATGGGCTAGGCGCTGTCGTTCGGGGTCTAGGTCTTCCATTTCCCATCCCATGTTCTCCTGGATGTGCCTCATGATTTTGGAAAAAGATGGATCATCCGGAGGTGACCTGCGGAGGTCTTGTGGGTCAGGCGATGGGATGCTGATCAGAGAAGGAGACCTGGAGTTATCTGAAGTGTCAGGTCTAGAGTCTTCCCCCTGCGGAGTGGACTGTCTACGTCTGGGTCGCTTGGGACTGGGAGACCCTGAGGGAGATCCTGAAGGGGGCCTTCCTCCTTTCTTTGGATCTGCACCTAGGAGGCGGAGTAGGCTCCTTGGGGGTTGGTGGTCTTCCTACTGGCCCCTGTGGTGGTGGTGGTGGTGGAGGTGGAGGAGAAGGAGTGGTGGGCGGAGGTTTTACTGGGACCACGTCTCTCTTGATTGTGTCCCACCAAAAGGTGAAGAGGTTTTTAACCTCCTGGATATTCATACCGGATGATGGTCCTGGCGTTGGGGTTGGCCTGTCGTCGGTATCGGGCGTCAGGTCTACGGGTGTCGCCGGATCAGGTAAAGGGTCCTGTGGAAGCCTGCGTCCTCACTGTCGCCTGCCTGGTCCTCAGGCAACGATGGATCCTCCTCCGTAGACTCCTGGCGACCTGTGTCCACTGGTGATGGAGAGGCAGTCGTCAGCTCCTTAGAACATGAGACCGACACTGGGCGTTTGCCCGTCTGGTCCGGCGGGCGCTTAACTGGGGATGGGTTGGCAGCCCATTTTGTGTCCATCGTCCGCCTAAGGGACGTCAGGTCCTTAGTCTTCCTGGGAGGGGGGTCTGGTCCCCCAGGAGGCTGGGAGGCCGATCTGGCATCGGGTTCCCGGCGTTTATCCGAGGAAGATTGAGAGGCTTCAGAAGAGGACTTGGACCGGTGATGGTCAGCAGACTTCACGGAAGCCCGGGAGGGTGCTGGAGAAGGGTCCGAGGTCCTGGAAGTCTTAATCGGATGTAAAGAAGCCGAAGAACTGCCTGAAGTCCTAACCTTCAAGAGAGGGGGCTGAGAGCGAGCCCTGGAGGGAGAGTGGTCTGAGCGCTTGGGGCCGGAGCTGGTGCGCAAGTCCGAGGCCCGGTTTGGGGATCTGGACCTAACCTTCTCCCAGTGCTTGTCCCGGTGTTTATGGGTCTTAGAGGTGGACTCACCTCTGGAGGCAGGGTCTTTATCCATATTTTTTAACTGTTTTTCCAAGAGGAACCCTTGAAGTGCCTTCTGGTGGCGGATCCTGGTGCGACTATTGAACCGGTGGCAAAAGGAGCAGGCCTTGGTGTCGTGTTCTGGGCCTAGACACCGCAAGCAGGACGAGTGCAGATCCTTAAACGGTGTCTGTTTGCCGCAGGCACACTTAGAGGGGTGTCCTTCTGAGGAAGGAGTTGGAGATGCTGACATTTAGTAGTCGAAAGCTGGAAGTTCTAGTTGTCGTTCGTTGGAGTGGGACTGTGAGGCCGATGCTGGCGAGTCGACAGCGGGAAAAGAACTGGGGATTCTGGGGGACCACCCCCTTTTGTACGATGCCTGACGTTGGGGGCGGGGTCGACGTCAGGGGCAGTCCCCGCTGGATACTGCTAGCTAGAAAATTTCCGTGGGGTTCTGGCGCCTGTTGGCTTCAGTCCTAATGGTGTAACCTGCTGCAAGAGCTGTTTCTCGAAGTAAGATTCTTAAAGCACACCCTGTTGTGTGCTATTATCTACTTTTCTTCCTTCCATTTGCTGCCTTCATCTTTTCTTGTACGCTCTGTGTTTAGACTAACTTCTTGTCACTCTCTCGAGCATTATTTCAGTTGCTTAACCCTATCTGTTTCCCCATTGCTGCCACAGTTCACAGAGATGCAGTTACCAGAGCAGCCAGCCACACAGAGCAACTGTGCAACACTGAGCTATCTGTAGTACTTCTCTAAGCAGCGGTACCAATAGAGTACTTTAAACCACTAGACTAGCGTGGGCCGGGACTGGCAAGGGTTTAGGTTGTGGTGGTGCAAGAAGTGTGGTTTAGGGTTAATGAAGAGTGAGGCTAAAGTAAGTTGAGGGTTAGGGTAAGGAAGGCTAAAGAAGTTTTAGGGTTAGGACTGGAGCCAGGAAATGTTATTGCTATATTTACATAGCATTATAAAAAATCTTTGGAGACGTAACAGTGTACAGGAAATTACAAGACCATAACATCTGCCAGTCAAACAGTATTTAATCTCAATATTTCCCACAAACTGACAGTCGAATACTGGTAGCAGAGAACATATTTTAAACATAATATATACAGTAAATGAGCACTATAAGTGGAATAGAAAGAGTATACTAAATATAATCAATTCTTTAACATGTTGATTCTCATCTCTTCTAAATTACAAGATAAATACACTAACAGTGACAGAATTACAATAGTAAAAGTTAAAATAAATCCCAACATGTTGGTTACCTGAGTAGAAGGAAAAAACAGGTTACTCACCTGTAACCGTAGTTCTAGGAGTGGTATATAGTTCACATCCGCACACTGGCAGTTCCACTGGAATATACTAATTTGCCGGATGCCTTTAAGCTAAGCCCTCCACCACCTAGGTGGTATATGCCCCGACTCCATCCTGTGATGTCAGATCTGTGCTTGCTGGAAGCAGGGATCCATGTGCCACTAGCCAGGGAGGCCAGGTGGGTTGTTTGGATTGGAACCATATACCACTCCTAGAGCTATGGCTGCAGGCGACAAACCTATTTTCCTAGGGGAATGGATATGGTTCACTATCCACACTCTGGCAGACTCCTAACAGTTCTCCGGAAGGAGGGGGCAAGGCGTGCACCACTACTTGGTAAACAGAGACTGGAGAACAGAGGTCCTAAAACCAGCATACTGGCGAGATTCAAGGTCGATGTGGCAGTGGGTAACAAAGGTGGATGCTGACTTCCAAGTAGCAATCCTGCAGATTTCCTGTACAGGGATGTCCCTTGAAGCAGCCACTGAGGCAGCAGGTATGTCTGGTGAAATGAGCTTTAAGCCTTACAAGAGGCTCCCTACAGGCCAACCTGTAGCAGATGTTGATGCAGGATGTCATCCACCTGCCAAATGTCCACTTTGCTGCCAGTCTGTGAGGGGCAGCTTCGGTGAGTTACAAACAGCAGGCGAGCCTCTCCCTGAACTCCAGCCATGCGCTCCATGTAATGAGACATTGCCGTCTCCTCAGGTCCAGGGTATGGAGCCGGCGGTCGGCCTCTGAAGTAGAATTAGTAAAGTAGACTGGTAAGTTTATCACCTGGTTAAGGTGAAACTCATACTTCCTTTGAGAGGACCTTTGGATTGGGGCAAAGGGCAACTTTGTTCCTGTGGAAGACTAGACAGGGAGACTCTACTGAGAGCGCCTGGAGTTCACCGAGCCTTCTGACATAATGACCACCAGAAAGGCAGTCTTCCATGACAATTGTGACATCTGACACCTGAGCATCAGCTCAAATGGCCTGACCATAAGCATCACTAACACCAGCAGTAGATCTCATGGTGAAGGAGGCTCACACCACCACCAGAGGGGACAGGTTGTCCAAGCCCTTGAAGAAGCGCCTGACCACATTCTCCTGGGCCACAGTTGGTTTACTAGTCCACACCCAGGAAGCAGAGATGGTTGACAGGTGCACCTTAAGAGTGTTGCTTGCAGTCCAAACTGGGAGAGGGACCAAAGGTAGTCCAGGATGCTAACCACAGGGCAGGTAAGGGGATCAACCTCCTCGCCCTGACACCAAATAGAAAATCTCTTCCATTTAAAGGCATAGCCTCTGCAAGTTGACTCTTTTCGGAAGGCGTCCACAATGTGGAGCACATCTTCCATGAGACCCAAGGCCTGGAAATCTAGCTGCTCAGGAACCAGGCCATAAGTTGCAGCGACTGCAGGTCTGGGTGCAGGACCATCCCCTGTTGTCCGGTCAGCAGATCTGGTCAAAGAAGCAGTTGTCATGGAGGTCTGCTGCTGAGGCTGAGGGGATCTGGGTACTAGAACTGCCTTGGCCAGTCTGCAGCTATTAGGATCATGGGGGCCTTGTCCTTCCAGGTCTTGACCACCACCTTCTGAATCAATGGAAATGGAGAGATGGCATACATGAGGCTTGGGGTCCACAGCCTCATGAAAGCATTCCCTCCAACAGTGTCCCAGACTGTGGGGGATGGACACAAAACAGCCTCAGTTTGGTGTTCTCCCAGGAGGCAAACAGATCCATCAAAGAAGTGCCCCACAGGGAGAACAGGTGGTCTACCACCTCTTAATTCAGGGATCATTCATGCGATGTCTCTCCAACCCAGCTGAGAACATCTGCCAGTTGACTGTTCACTCCTCTGACATGGATCGCCATGAGATCTGCACCCAGCTGTGCACAAGGAACCAGGTGTAGAGGTCCTCTCAACACAAGAAAAGGGAGGGTGTTCTGCCCTGCCTCTTCAGGTAAAACATGGTCATGGTGTTGTCCATTTGGATCTGCATTACCTGATCCTTCAACAGAGGAGCAAATTCTATTAGAGCAAGCCACACTGCAAGGAGCTCCAGCACATTTATGTGCTGACTGAACTCCCTGAGTGAAAAGAACCTGTGGGCTCCATGGCCTCCCATGTGTACTCCCCACCCCACCAGATATGCACCTGTCGTGAGTGTCAAGGACAGTTCTGGGCAGACAAACAGGATTCCTTCCTCCAGGTGTTCAGGGATCAGTCACCACTGGATGGCATCCCACATCAGCTAGGTCACTATGACCGGCTGGTCCAAGTGGCCTAGGTGCTGGAAACATTGATGGCCCAACTCCAACTGCAGGTGGTGCACCTGCCAGTGGATCCACCAGACCATACTGGTGCAGGACGCCATGTACCCCAGCAGCCTCAAAAATCCCTGACAGGATGTGAATGCCCAGCCTGAAATGATCAGGCAAAGGAGGAAAGATCCCATGCCAGGTCTGCAGGGAAGTGGGCCTTGGCCCATAGGGAGTCTAGATCTGCACCTATGAACTTGATTACCTGCAGGCATCCCTCACCAGTGTCCCAGACTGTGGGGAAAGAGCACAAATCAGCCTCAGTTTTGTGTTCTCCCAGGAGGCAAACAAGTCCAACAGAAATGTGCCCAACAGGGAGAACGGGTAGTTCACCACCTCCTGATGCAGGGACCACATGTGCGATATCTCACCCACCTGGCTGAGTGTCTGCCAGCTCAGTGTCCACTGCAGCAACATGGATTGCCAGGAGATCTGCACCCAGGCTATGCATGATAGTCCTCAGTGGAGAACCTCCTGACACAAGGGAAGGGAGTGTGTGCCGCTCTGCTGGTTCAGGTAGAACATGGTTGTGGTACTGTCCATCTGGACTTGTACAACTGGACCCCTGACTAGAGGAGTGAATTCCATAAGAGCTAGCCGTACTGCATGGAGCTACAGCAGGATTGATGTGGTGACGAGACTCCTTGGGTGACCAGAACCCGTGAGCCCTGTGGTCTCCTAGGTGCGCTCCCAATCCTACCAGAAACGTATCTGTCATGAGAGAAAGACAGTCAGTTCTGGGTTGACAAACGGGGCTCCTTCCTCTAGATGTTCTGGAATCAGTCACCACTAGATGGTGTCCCATCGGCTGGGTCACTGTGACTGGTTGGTCCAAGTGTCCTAGGCACTGGGACCACTGATGGTCCAACTCCCACTGCAGGTGCTGTATCCGCCAGCAGGCCCAGTGGACCATGCTGATGCAGGACACCACATACCCCAGCAACTGTGGCAACTTCTAGACAGGGCGTGAGCACCCAACCTGAAATGATCGGGCAAAGGAGGTAAGGTCCAGTGCCTGGTCCGCAGAGAGGAGGGCCTTGTCTGGTAGGGAGTCCAACTCTGCCCTGATGAAGTGAATCACCTGCAAGGGAATCAGTTTGGACTTGGCCAGGTTGACTAAGAGGCCCAAGTCTCTGCAGGTCTGGAGGGTCAGATCCCTGGACCACTCCACAGCCTCTTGGGATGGCCTGACTATCACTTAGTTGTCCAGATAAGAGTAAACCCTGACACCTCTGTGCAGCAGGAAGGCTGCCACCACTGCCATGCACTTGGTGAAGACCCTGGGTGCAGACTGATACAGCATCCCTTCTGCGCTGAACCAGAGGCACTGCCAGTGGGACATACTGGGATGTGAAAGAACGTGTCCTGGAGGTTCAGGGAGCAGAACCATATGCACTGCTCCAAGGGATGGTATGATCTGGTTCAGAGTGACCATGCAGAACTTGTGCTTCCGCATGAACTGGTTTAGATCATGTGGATCCAGTAAGTTCCTGGACACATACCTCTGACTTGCTAAAGAGTCTGGGACACAGGTTATGGTAACATTCATAAAGAGCTGAGCAACATCCTCCCTGAGGGTGAGCATGTCCTGCGACACTGAGGACTCCCTCGCAGCATGGGATTAGTAAGGTGGTATAGCCTTGAAATCGAGTGGTAATCCACTGCCTACCACCTCAAAAACTCATTTGTCCTTAGTAATGATGGAGCAGTGAGACCAGAAGTGGTGAATCAGACCCCCCCCACACAGGAAGCTGCGTGAGGGACTGGACAGGCGGTAGGCAGACACCCCCCCAACCTGTCACTGGGCAGCTTGGGAGAGGGCACCGGCCGCTGCAGCCGCATGGGCACCATTCCCCCTATCCCCTCCTCTATTTGGCCCCTGGCTGTTTGGTATTGCCCCTGGTGAGGTTGCTACTGCCGAGGCTCCTGTGGCTGAAAGGACCAAAACTGAAGGCCTTCTTTTTCAGTTTCTGGGACTTCAGGTCCTTCTGGGATGAAGCCAAAGAGTCCAGGGGGGCACTGGACTTCTGAATCTGAGTGAGATGACTGTCTACCCCGGGCCAAAGAGGTCACTGCCCAATAAAGGGGACATTGGCCAACTTATGCTGAGTGTCAGCTGTAAAGGTGGCGAGCCTCAGCCAGGCCATGTAATGCATCTCAATGGCTGCTGCCATGGCAAGGGCACAGGAGTTACCCATGTCCAAGGTCATCTGGAGCTGGTGTTTAGCTAGCACTTTACCCTGGTATCTGACCACTTTTATTGGCAACTGCTTGTTAGCAGGAAGGTAAGGGAGGACATTATCCAGCACTCCCAACAAGGAGTGATCAAGGTGGGCCATCATCAAGGCATAGCTCACCTGACAGAATCAAGTGAGGAAGAGGCACAGATCTTCTTGGCCGCATGGTCAAACTTCTTTGAGTCCTTGTCGGGGGCCCTGTCTACATCCTCAGTGTTTCCAGATTTCTGAAAGACAAGAGTCCGAAACCAGACCCTTGGCTGACGGGTGGTCTGAGAACCTGGACAGACAGCTGGTAGACAGCGCATATTTGTGGATCATACGGGCTGAGGGAGCCAGGCAGGATGCTGAATGCTGCCAAAGTTCAAGGGCCAGTCCCAAACTGGCCTCAGCCATGGAAAGACAACCCGTGGGGATTCATCTTTATCCTAGATGTCAGTAAAGGGGTATTGAGCACTTTTCTGAACAGGTTCCAGAGAGATGATTGTGGACTCAGACATAAGTCGGAGAAGAGCCCTAAATGACACTGGCCCATGGTCAGTTCCTTGATAGATTCCTGGTTGAAAGTATGTGTCCTCAATAACTGCATGGAGGACCCACTGGTGTCATCTGAGGAATTGTCAAACATGGCCCTGGACTGTTTACTGCCGTGAACCTTCCTAGAGTCATCCAACTGGGTGATCGCCATTGACAGGTGACCTATCAAGCCGGCTGCAGCATGGCAGTCCCTGGCTGGGGCTCCCCTCAAAGGCTGTGGTGGAGGCGATTCCAGAAAGTAAGGGTAGAGAGATAGGAGTTGGCAACAGTTGTCTCAAAAAGGACTGGGATGGGCTTGACTGGCACCAGCCAGTCGATTACAGAGTTAGGGGGTACAAATCTACTCTGCTCCAGCCCGCCGAGGCCCACTGTTGCCAGAAGAGCTCCATGCAGCAACACCGCATCTGCTGACAGCCTCTCATCTGAAGATGAAGAGGACAAGGAACGCTGATGGCAATGCCTCCCAGTCGAGCAAGATCAAGAGTGCAAAGAGCGCCTCGACCCTGACCATCAACCCAGAGGCCAATGTCAAGGGGAAGCCACCAGAGGTGCCATATAGATAACGTGCACCAGCTTCAACTAAATGACCTCTGGTGGAGGCTGTTCCCAAGTGGCAGTGGCCTGGGACATCAGCTGCTCCACATCCAACTGGATGAGGACCGGGAAGACTGGGGTCTTGAAGAGCTACTTATCGCTGACCCTCTCCAACAACTGGTCAAGCAGGTCTAGAAAAATCTTGACCGCATGGTCGACTGGTGTCGAAGCTGTCAAGCCTGACAGGATTACCATGGAGCCAGTGACCTGCCCTTTGACCAGTTCTGGCTTGGCTGAAGCCAGCACTCGACAAGCTTCAAGCAGCTGGGGGAGTTGAGGGAGAAGGAGTGTGATCTCTCCCAGTCCCACAAATGATGGCAGTGCCTTTTGGGCTTCTGATCATGATGGGCAGTGCTCTCCCCGAAGGTCTGGAGGGCCCAACACATCTTTCTAAATTCTCCTGTAAAGGATGTTTTGACACTGGCCCCAGCCAAGAGCAGTGCTAAGGCAGATGAGGTGCCTGCTGCGGCCTTTGCAGCTTCTTCTTCCATGGCTGCGAGTTAAGCCATGGATCCCGCCACAGCGGAGGCCGCCTTGCAACCACCCTTAGGCTGCAGTTTAGAATCTTGATCAGTCGGCCAGCTGAGAAGATGAGCTTTGTGCTCCTCTAAGGAGGAAGGGAGTATCGTTGGACAAAGGCCACAACCCGCAACATCATGTGCTGTCCCTGGGCAGTAGAGGCACGATACCTGTGAGTCCGTCTGTGACATCTTCTGTCGTCACAGGACACACTGCTTGAAGCCAGAAGCTAGCTTCACTTCTTCATGTTGCATCTTCTGTCACTGAGGGATAGTAGAGGAGGATCAAGGAAAATAGTGAAATATTGACTAACTTGAAGAAAAACAAAGTTTGCCAATGGTGCATCTTTAGACCCTGCAATGCACAGAGCTGCAAAGGAGGAGAACAAACTCTTCAAGGGGGAAAAGAAGATATGGTGTCATGGGGCGTAGCCAAGGTGTATACTGCCTGGGTGGTGGGAGGAACTTAAGCACTTCTGAAAGATCTGCCATCATGTGGACAAGTGAGCCACATCCATGCCCCTAAAACTGGAGGATTTACAGAAGTTAAATACTGCACATAAAAGGCATCAGAAACAACATTTTTTTTTAATGGAAAATCCCAGATTGGGGTCTTATCTGTTGGGGGTGGGATTCTTTGGCTAACAGGTGTTTTCCTTTAACCTTTAGATAGAATAAAACATGCTAGGAAGGACCATCAGTGCATCATTTGAACATGTTACATTTCTGCTTATTATTAATCTAACAACACAATGTTTTTACATGAATAGCATCTATCCAAACTGGGGTGAGCTTCATTAGTCACTAGATGCAATATATTCAGCTTTACAAGACTACACAGTAGTTTATTTGCCATCTCTGGTTTAGTGTAGTTGAGCAAGGGAGGATAAAACTTCTACTTTTTGGAGACTAACTGTAAATTCAAATTCAGAAAGAGGAGATGGGGCTGGCCCGATGGCGCTGAGGTTTGAGGCGCTGGACGCCACACCATGTGCCACACCGGTGACCCGTGTTCGGGAATGAGCACGGGCCGTCGGGGGTTGGCAGGGAAGGAGAAGGATTGATCGTCCGGAGGACTGCTCTCCTTCTCCGAGGGGGGTGGGCTCCAGTGTGCCGGTGTCAATTGCCCTCTAGCGGAGGCTGGGGGACAAGACGTGCCACACCAAGACATGGGGTGAAGCTAGGACGCACGCACCCTTGCATCACTGCAAGTCCTAGCTCCAAGGGAACTCAATACAAAAAATTTTCCAACCCCCGCGTATGAGCCAGGCACGGTGCCCGACCATTAAGCCATGACAGTTCTGCTTCAGCGGCCCCACTCCGTGAAGGGGGGCTTCCCAGAGTAAGCCCGTTCGCGGGGCTAGGGGGCTTGGTGGCCATAAAAGTACAATATATCAAAAAAAAAAAAAAAAAGAAGAAAGGGGAGATGGGAATTTTAGAGTAACGGTGGAGTGATACTGAGAAAGGTTTAGGGTTACAGAAGAACAAGACTGAGGAAAATTTAGATACATGCTGGAGCAAGAGTGGGAAGGGCTTTAGGGTGGGGCAATACTAGGGAGGTTTAGCATTATTGTGGAATAAGACAAGGGGGTAGAGTGGAGCAAAACTGAGGTGGGGCAAGGATGGACATTAGGATTAAGAGGCAAGAGTGGAAAGTGTTCAAAGTTTGGGCCAATGAAAGCTCTTGAGTTAACTTTAATCTGGCAATCACGCTGTTAAAGTTAATATCCTACCCATTCCAAGACTGAAAAGATAGTTAAATGTACCTGGCCTCGCCCGTCTGCGACTCCATCTGGTTGACCCACGCTTTATAGATATCCACCGGATCAGTTTTAATATTTAAAGACTTATCATCCATAATATCCTTCACCACTGGAGCCAGCATCTGCCGCAGGGCATTCTGTCCCCGAGCGCCACGGTTGAAACTGACCACCATTTTAATAACAGTGGGGTTTCCTGTAACTATCTCATGGATATGATCCACTTTAGACCTGGGGAAGACAGCATGAATTGAAACATGAGATACGAGGGAACATGCATGTTATACAGCCATACACATAAAGCATTTTCACAGTATAGCTCCATACATGCATATTACACATCCTACATTCGTACACTCAAAGCGCATGTGTAATATACATCCATACTTAAGTTTGGAATCCTATACAAAATGTATACATTTTTATGTCTGTTTGCTGGAAATATATAGATACCATAAACCCATACACATGAACTATATACATGCTACAGTCTGTACACAGGAAAGGCACTCATTATAGATCTGCACACGTGATGAAACTGTCCACACAAAACATGTACAGTACATGGCAAACATCAACACACATGAAAAGCATGTAATGCTATACATCTGTACAATAAAATGTTATGCATGTTATGGGGTAAAGCAATACAAAATCTATGCATGCTATGGTAAGTATGTACAAAGGTAAACATTTAACAGATCTCTTCTTTCTCCACTATTCATTTCCATAGCCCCTCTGTATGAAAGGTTAAACTAACACAGCTTCCCTTTTCAGATGTTGATGGAGACCAAGGGTTTGCTTGTAAAAAAGTTAAAACTTACACACATGAATTCAGAAAAGCTGCCCAGTTTCCAGTATCTCAGGACAACTTTGAGAACTGAGAAAAGCACATGGAGATGTACTTGGAAGAAACCAAACAATGGCTGAGAAGGTAATACTGTACTTCGTTATATCACAAACATAGTACCTTCACTTCAGAACACAAGCCAAAGAAGCAAGGAGAGGAAGACCAGCAGACAAGTACAATGAGTGATGAAGCAGAGGGAGACACACAACAGGCAAAAGCACACGCTAGGGTGGGGGTAGGGGAATATGTAATAGACTGACTCAAATTATGCAGTTTATCTTCAAGTGTGAGGGGGCAGGACCATAACTCACGAGTGGCGAAGCGCGAGTGAGTTACGAAAGTCCTGTCCCCTCTCAAATGATAACTTGGATATTTTAGGTCAGAGTACTGCATATTCAATTTATGCAACATTGGTTTAATAGTTCTAACTTTTAAATCAGCTGTTTGTGTGACGACGTAACCATTTCTGTTTGATTTCAGCTACTGGCTTCAGTACTGCACATGGCTTTTGTGATGCCATCAGCATTATGCAAACCATTCTCTGACTGGTTCAGTATTCCATTGTGATCTGCCCAACTTTGCTAGATATCCATTGTGACATATTACAGAATGCAAGAATGCAAGATGTCATCGTATCTGGTAAAGTGGGTCCAAAATATCAGTTTTTATTCTGTGGCATTTCTCTCCATGCCTGTTGTATAAAAACACATATTAATAAGAAAGGGATATGCCCCCAAGTCAATAACTCATTTACAGTAGTTTCCAATGATCATTTCCTGGTGTGTCCTCGGTGCACACTGTGGTTAAAGGTGAATAATCAGCACAAAGGGCCCCCACACTGAGTTTTTGATGTGGGGGTGGTCCCATTGTGTACTCTGTGTGGTTTACTCGCTGTTTACTGTAGTACAGTAAATTGTATCAAACTAAATTTTGCTTAGTTCTAGGCTGCCATCTTCTGTTGCTACAAATCCCAGTATCCCTTGCAGTTAACATCAGAAGTAGGCAACACTGGGATATTCAATAGCCTGTAGTGCACGCTACAGTTTTATCATCTCTGATCAGATATTTTCTGGGTCTGCTGTTCTCCAGGGGCCAAGTACAGTCCTCTGTGACTGTACTTTAGCCCACAGAGGACAGTGGGACCAGCAAACAAAAGATCAGGCTACTGAATCTCCTACTGTTCTGATGTCAGCTGGAGGGGATTCTGGGATATGTAGTCACAGAAGATGTCAGACTACAGGTAAGCAAATATAGTCTGGTACCATCTACAATACTACAGTAAACTGTGAGTAAACCAAAATGTTTTGCACACAAAGTGCATATTGGGAACAGCCCCACAACTGAATCTGGGGCCCTTGGTGTTGACTGTTCCCCTTTAAGTGACTTGCTCAGTGTCATCAGGGTCACACAGCATGCAAGTGAAGGTTGTGGGAATCAAACCCTTGTCATAGGCTATACTGCCAGCTCATAAATTACAGGAGGGGGGGACATGCAAACACAAAGATACACGGATGTACAAATCATACCACCCAACCTTTTTTGCACTGAAGTGTGGGTCACTGGCACAAGAAATATGGTAAAATGTTGAACATGGCTGTGCCTAGGACCCAACAGTAGCACAACTGACCCAGTTTCAGAAGATGACTTCAGTTGTTGTGTCAGGAGACAGGTCAGGCTGAGGTTGATGCCACCCAGCTGTTCGCCTTAGTCAGAAAGGGTTCTAGTGCCACAGTGATCCTGCAGTTGTGCCATGGAGCTCACTCCTGCTCTAGGGGTATGCCATGCATGTGTGAGGCTGACCACAGGCTGTGCCCTCACCTAGGGAGGATACAGGGGGGAGAAAAACAGTAGGGGAAATAAGTAGTCCTCAACAAGGATGACAGCTGACAGCATGTCTGGACCCTACACCACGGAGGCACGTCACCTGCGATCAGATCCAGATCTGGCAGAGAAAGGTACTCCTCCAGACCCACCTGCCACGGTGGGAAGAACAGTGTGTGACTGAAGAATTGGGGGCTTAGCAGAGGATGGGGCTAGGCCCCAGTAGCTGGAGACAGCTCAAAGGCACAGAGAGACAGGAGGGGCTAAAATTGCTACAGAAAAATAAATCTGGGCACATCATGAGGTCATGCATATAAAAACTCTCAACACTGTGGAAACTAGGGGACTCATACAGAGTCGCAAGGGAATAGTGCAAAGTGGCCCAAATAGGCAATTTACATTGGCTCTATAACTTGTGTCCTATTGTGCCATGCACAAACATGGTTGCAAGCCTTCCCTGCATGGTCCATCAGCACATTTTCACTGTGTGGGAGGAAGTGGGTCACCAGAAAACTGACTGCAAGGATATGCACAAAGCATGGTGATCCTCGCAGTGCATTCACAGTTTCCAAACACCCCCTACCTGCAGAGCTAATACAGGCTGGTGGTGGGGAAGGGGGATAAGAGTCTGAACTCAGCCCCAGGTCCTAAATAGCTTCTGGGGGTGGAGACGAAGGATCACAAAACAAATGTCACTATGTGGGCCAGTAGAGCTGGGGGGCTTCCACTGGATGCCGAGGATGGTGCTGGACTCAGGGAGTGGAGAGGGGGTACTGGACCACCAATGCTGAAAGAAGTCACCATGGAAAAATAAAACACTTGTTGGCTATGAGGTACAGACTAGGTGGGGACTGAGGCAGTAGCTTTTCTGCCCACAGCTGCATGCCACATCACCATGTGACTGGCGCTATGCCATACCCAGACAGCCATGAGTGTCATAGGTCAATAAGGTAGCAGGCAAAAACAACATTTGCATCTGCTAACATCTGGCCGCAGATTTTTAAGCAACAGTATATTGAAAGAATATATTACTCACCTATACCAGCAGTTGTATATGGTTCACATCCACACTCTGGCAGTTCCACCGGAATGATGTTACTCACCCAGGTGGTATATCCCCCTGACTCCACCCCGTGATGTCAGATCTTATATGCTGGAAGCACTTTCAGTGCGTCACTTGCCAGGGGAGGTCGTGAGGATTGTGTGGATGGGAACCATATACCACTCCTAGAAAGTACAGTTACGTAAGAACTTACCGTAACAGATCTTCGAGAGGAGCTCTTGCAGCAGGCAACAACGGTAGGCCTGAAGTCGCCAGGCACCAGGACCACATGGAAAAGGTCTAGTTAGCAGTCTATCATGGAGGACCGCCCATGCTGACATCCGCCTATCCCATAAAGGGGACGTTCCCACACACCTATCTCAGTTCTCTCGCCAGAGACCCCAGCGCAGAAAGCAAAAATGGAAAACCGAGGCAGTTCCTCAGAGCTGAGGAAAAGTATAGTAAAAGTGAAGGAGAAGCAGCTATCAGGGGGAAGGAGGGAAAGCAACACCTGCTGCAAGAGCTCCTCTCGAAGATCTACTGCTCTTATGTAACTGTACTATCTTACTTCAAGGGGACTCTTGCTGCAGGCAACACCGGTAGAACAGAGTCCCAAGCAGTACCATAACTGACCGTAAGTCATCCGGGGGAGGCAGAGAACAAGAGCAGAAGGCTCAGGAAAGAAGGCCCTGAAGGACAGCTAGTCTGAAATTGGTCGTGTCTGGAAGCAATATCCAGACTGTAATGACAGATAGTGGTGTGAACCAAACTCCAAGTGGCCGCTGCACAAATGTCTGCAGCAGACATTCCAGAAACAGGGAGTGGCCCCCTTTTGCCCGACACCGCGACGGCGAAACACAGAAAAAGACCACTACAGCGACAGTCACTGTAATGGTCCGTTTCCGTGTTTCACTTTTCCCCAGTGTTCTTATTTCATTTACTTTTTATTTTGGTCTTTGGTAACCGGGTAAGGCCCACTAGGCACAAGTGCCTGTTTTCAGGGCCGACCTGGGAGCACTGGGCGGTCAAGTGACTTGCTCAGAGACACACAGTATGCAAGTGGAGGTTGTGAGAATCAAACTCAGGTCTGGTCTGCTGGATGTATCAAACTCGTTCACACCTCGCTCCTCTAACCTCTAGGCTACACTGCCAGCCCAATTCTGCCCCCTCCCTGGACCAACTCCAACCTGGCACAGCCCCCCACAGAAAACAGTGGGGGATTGGGCGACACAATACACAGGGATATCGGCAGAAGCTACTGTCGGCTCCAACTTCGTGGCTTCCCAAACAGGCAAGGTAGAGATGGCCATACCCCCTTAGGGAGTGACCTTGACTGTCCCAGGCAAGGGCTTATTGTACTTTCAGTAACAGTACACAATGAAATTTGCCAACCATTTTGACAAACACTGTTTAAAAACAGGTGCCCCTTCTCTTTTGGGGACAAACAAAACAAGCAACTGATCAGTCTGTCTAACTGGTTTTGTGTGATTTGTATAATAACAGAGCACCCCATGAACATCTAAAGTATGCAGTAAGGCCTCCCCGATTAGAATATTCAGGAAAATAAACAGGCAGGTGGATGGATTGGTTTAGCGTGAATTCAGACATCACCTTAGGCAGAAAAGTACAGTTACGTAAGAACTTACCCTAACAGCAGATCTTTGAGAGGAGCTCTTGCAGCAGGCTATAACAGTTAGGACTATGCCGCAGGCACTAGGACCCTCTGGTAAAAACTGCAGTACACAGCAGGGACCGCTCCCGACGTCGGTCCGGGTACAAAAGGGGGCGGACCCAGCTCCACCTCAGTTCTCCCACAAAGGCCCGCAACAAGTCCTGACAAGAGAAGGAGATGAAGCAACTGTAGAAAATGAAAATGAAGATGGATCTGCACACCTCGAGGGGGAAGGCAGGTGGGAAGTAACGCCTGCTGCAAGAGCTTCTCTCGAAGATCTACTGTTACGGTAAGTTCTTACGTAACTGTACTATCTTACTTCAAGTGGGAGCTCTTGCAGCAGGCAATAACAGTTAGGACTGAATACCAAGCAGTCCACACCAAAGAGGTAGACGACCCCGGGAGGTGGAATATACTGACTCCAGAGGCCTCAGGACAGAAGCCCTTGCAAAACAGCTAGGCCAAAGCCAGCTCGGCATCTGGAGACGATATCCAAGTTGTAATGCTTGACAAAGGTATGAACCGAGTTCCACATGGCAGCCGCGCATATGTCCCTTACAGAGACATTTCTCAGGGTGGCGAATGAAGCAGACAATCCTCTGGTGGAGTGACCCTGACCGGGCCCGGTAGGGGCTTACTGCGTTTCTCGTAGCAGAAGGAGATGCAGTGAACTATCCACTTCGAGATAGTCTGCTTGGTCACCAGTCTACCCAAGCATTGTGGTGCAAAGGCCACAAAAAGTTGCTCCGATTGACTGTGTGTAGCCGTCCTCTTGAGGTAATACCTCAAAGTCCTGTGGACATCCAGTGTGTGAAGGAGAGCCTCTCCTCTATTGGAAGGGGAAGGAAAATAAACAGGAAGGTCAACCGACTGGCTGAGGGTCAACTCTGAGATCACCTTCGGAAGAAACTTAGGATTTGTTCTGAGGGAAACCCTTTCCCTGTGGAAAACTAATTACGGCTCTTTACACAACAGAGCCTGAAGCTCAGAAACCCTTCGAGCTGAGGTAACCGCAACTAAAAAAAACAAACCTTCCAAGAAAGGTAACACAGCTCATAATCCGCTGCCGGTTCAAAAGGAGGAAGGGTGAGTTCCTCCAACACAAAAAGGAGGTCCCAGGGTGGGATAGGGTCTCGAATGGGAGGTCTCATATGCAGAATTCCTCTAAGGAAGATGCGGGTGACATCCAACTGAGCCAGTGCCTTATCTTCCACGAAGGCATGATAGGCAGAGATAGCCCACATATGCACCTTGATAGAGTAGTAACTCAGGCCCATTTGATACAAGGAGAGGAGATACTGCAATGCTGAGTTCACTGGGCAACTGACGGGATCCAAATGTGACGAGGCCCACAGACAAAAATGCTTCCACTTCATAGCGTAAACGGAGCGGATGGAGGGCTTTCTTGCCGAAACTAGGACTGCCGCCACTTCCGGGGAGACCCCGTATCTGTTTTGAGCTATGCCTGAAGGAGCCAAGCGTGTAGGTGCAAGGACCGACGGTCTGGATGGACCAGCAAGCCCTGATTCTGGGACAGCAACTGCGAGCATATGGGCAGCGGAACTGGAGGCTCCATGGATAACCGCTGCAGGAGTGGGAACCAAATCTGCCGAGGCTATCTGGGGGCTACGAGAATCACGCGACTGTGGGCCCCTTCTGCTGCAACTTTAGTAGGACTCTCTGAATGAGAGGGAAGGGCGGGAAGGCATAGAGAAACCTCCCTGCCCAACAGAGGGATAACACATCTGGCCAGAAAGCTCCAGGCGCATGCTCTCGCGAGCAAAACACTGGCAGTTTGGCGTTGCGTGGTGACGCAAAGAGGTCCAGCTCTGGAAGACCCCACATGTGGAAGAGCTGGTCTGCTACAGACTGTAGCAGCTCCCACTCGTGCGCTCTGGACCATGACCTGCTTAGGCTGTCAGCCAGATCGTTGAGGACGCCTGGAACGTGCACTGCGGACAGCAGAATGCCTCGCTCCAGTGCCCAGTACCACACTCTCATCGCCTCCCTGCAAAGGGGGTACGAGTGAGTACCCCCTTGCTTGTTGATGTAAAAGACGACCGCCATGTTGTCCGTTTGAACCAGAAGAGAGCCCGGTACCAGGTCCTCCTGAAAGGCCTGTAAGGCATAGAGAACCGCTTGCATCTCCAGTACACTGATGTGGAGGGACCGCTCCTCGGGTGACCAAACCCCTTGCGTTCGATGGGCATCCAGGTGTGTCCCCCATCCCAGGTCCGATGCATCTGTTGTCAGAGTCTGACCTGGTGGCTCTGGACGGAAGCTAACCCCTTTCTCCAAGTTCCTGGGGTCCATCCACCAAAGCAAAATTCTCCTGACTGGCCCTGAGATCTTGACCGTGGAGTCCAGATCGTCGCAGCCTTGGTCCCACTGTACCCTGAGCATCCACTGCAGGACCCGCATGTGGAGGTGGGCCAAGGGAGTAACAGGAATGGCAGCCGCCATGTGCCCCAGTAACCTGAGGAAGTTCCGAGCTGGAACTTGAGGAGTTATTGAAATCCGTTCTGCAATCTCCCGCAGGTGATCTCCCCTATCCTGGGGAAGGAAAGCCATATACGATTTCGAATAGTCTGACCTCTCCCTATGACCAGACTCCCGCTGTCGTCTGTAGCTGGGGAACCGACGTCAGCCCAAAGACCGACTCCGGTCCCTGGACCGGCGATGGAGCAGAAACAGATGTCGGGAGCATTCTCGCCTAGAGGACCAAGAAAGGCTCCTAGAACGTGACCTGGACTGATGACGGTCCCCAGAGTCCCTGAAGCGTCATCGGTGGTCCCCGGATCGGGTGCGGGAACGAGCACTAGAGGGAGGTGTAGGCTGGCACTCTGGAGACTTCCGGGAAGGCTCTCACCTCCTGGCTGTGGTTTACCTGCTGGATCCAGTACCGTGTCTGGCCGGCGACCGGGGTTCGCTTCTGTGACCTGCCCTCACCAAAAGGAAAATAGCTCCTGTAACTCCGCCCTTCGTGGAAAATATTCGGCCGCCAGCCCGGAGGGGAAGTATCCGGGACGCCGGCCCGCGAAGGAGAGCCCTCCTGGGGGCCCAGTGGGGAGGAGGACTTGGGCGACGGGGATGTTGTTTCTTCCACAGCCAATTCCTTGCCCTTCGCCCCTTCAATTGGCATTGGTACCAACGATGGGGTGCCGCTGGGGGGCGCCAGAGAGTCCTTGGGCTCCGGAGGCGTGCCTTTAGCAGGCGGCGCCAGTGCCTTGGGAGGTGGGGCTGAAGCATGCACCTCCAAGGGCTTCGTGGTGACCCTTAGCGAGGTTACCTTAGGCTTATCCGGCTTCTCCCCCAAAGGGCTGGCCTTGGCCTGAGTCGATTTTGGGCACTCTCCTCATCCCGAGGAACGGGCCTTCTTTGGAGAGGGCTGCGAGTGAGAACGGGACCGGGACTGGTGCCGGGACCGACTATGGCCTTTGTTGTGCTGTTTCTTCTCCTTGTGTTTCCCCTCGGAGGAGTGCAGATCCATCTTCTGCTCCAAGAGAAAGGCTTTCAGGGCCTTAAGGCGGCGGATGTGAGTCCTGCTAGTGAAGGCCTGGCAAGCGGAGTAGTTCGCGGTGTCGTGTTCCAGTCCCAGGCAGCAGACACAGCGGCGATGGCCGTCCTTGGCCGGGATCTGCCTCCCACACTCATACTTGTTGGGATGTTCCGGCGAGGCCGACGCCCGAGAAGACATCCATTGGGACTGCACAAAACCGGACAATGGTCTGACGGTAACTTATGAAAAAACGTTGAAAAAACGGTTGAAAGTCGTCAGACAACAGTCTCATGTTGGCGACTTACGAAAAAAACTGTTGAAAAAATGGTTTAAAAGCGGGTTGATTGAAGATTCTTGTTGATTTGGCAAGCTAAGCTGTTTTCTGTTCACGTGTGGGACGTAGCGGGAAAAGAACTGAGGTGGAGCTGGGTCCGCCCCCTTTTGTACCCGGACCGACGTCGGGGTGGGGCCAGCGTCGGGGGTGGTCCCTGCTGTGTACTGCTGGCTGAAGTTTTTACTGGAGGGTCCTAGTGCCTGCGGCATAGTCCTGTTATAGCCTGCTGCAAGAGCTCCCACTCGAAGTAAGATCTTAGGATTAGTACACAAAGACACCCTGTCTTTGTGAAAAACCAAGTAAGGCTCTTTACACATCAGAGTCTGAAGCTCGGAAATCCTTCGAGCAGAAGAAACAGCAACAAAAACACGCTTTCTACGACAGAAAGTGCAGCTCGCAACTCACAGCCAGCTCAAAGGGAGGCACAGTGTGAGCTTTCCAACATAAAAAGAAGATGCCATGGAGGGATGGGGTCCCAAATGGGAGGTTGCAAATGTAGGATACCCCACAAGAATGTGCGGGATACCTCCAGTTGGGCAACAACTTTCCCTCAATAGGTGCATGGTACGCAGAGATGGCGCAAAGGTGCACCGAGAAGAGTACCCCAGGCCTGAGTCCAAAAGGGAGAGAAGGCACTCCAGAATCAGATTCACCAGGAAGGTGAAGAGATCCAGGTGACTAGCAGCGGCCCATATGGAGAAGCGCTTCCACTTCATGGCATAGGTGGCACTCGTGGATGTTTTCCAGTCGGCCACCAAGACATTAGCAACCCTGGGAGAAACTCCAAAGCGGGCATTAGCTAAGTCTGCAAGAGCCACTTATGGAGATGCAGAGACTGAGGTCTGGATGGACCAGGGTGCCCTGTTCCTGGGAAAGCAAGCCAGTACACAGGGGCAAGGGTACCAGCTGCTGCAGCAGGGGGAGCCAAATCTGACACAGCCAGTAGGGAGCTATGAGAATCAACTCTGCCCCCCTCTGACTGAGGCTTGAGGAGAACCCTCTGCAGGAGTGGGACGAAAGGGAAGGCATACAGGAACCTCCCTTTCCAGAAGAGGGACAACGCATTGCCCCAGAAAACTCCAGGCCTTGGATCGGGCAAGCAGAAAAGTGGCAGTTTTTTGCTGAGTGGCCACGCAAAAAGGTCCAACTCTGGATGGCCCACACTGTCAAAGAGGTCTTCGACCACCAAGGACAGGAGTTCCCACTCATGCATCCTCAGTCTGGACCAGCTTAGACAGTAAGCCAGGGCATTTTTGATGCCTAGAATATGGATGGCTGAGAGTTCCAGGGCGTGCTCGATAGCCCAGTACCGGACCCTCATGGTCTCCTGACAAAGGGGGTAGGAATGAGTTCCCTGTTTGTTGATGTAGTATACTACAGACATGTCCATCTACACCAATAGCAGGCCAGGAAGAATGTGGGTCTGGAAGGCCTGCAGAGCATAAAGAGCTGCCTGCATCTCCAGCACACTGATGTGGAGATGCTGCTCCAAGTCGGACCAAATCCCCTGGGTCTGATGGTCAGCAAAGTGAGCACCCCAGCCCAGACCCAAGGTGCCCACAGTAAGAATCTGCTGTGGAGACAGTACAGAGGCGAACCCCCTCAGGAGATCGGCGGGGTCTGCTACCACTCCAAGGTCCTCATCACTAGGTCAGAAACAAGCACCAGCTGATCCATGTCGTCATTGCATTGATCCCATTGAACCTGCAGAGTCCATTGGGGATCCCTCATTTTCAGGCGGGCTAGGTTAACTCTGGCTATAGCCACCATGTGTCCCAACAAAAGAAGGAACACTCTAGCTGGTATCCAACGACTGGAGGATACTAGCCGGGATTACGCTATCAAGCTGTCTGCTGTCCACCGGCAGGAAGGCTTTGCCCTGGGATGAGTCCAGGAATGCTGCTATATTACTGGAGGCGTTGGCTCGGGGAGAGAGAGAGAGAGAGAGAGACAAGACTTCGGTAGGTTTATCATGATCCCGAGGGCCTGAAAGATCCGAAAGGTGCCTTCCAGGGTCTGCAGCAAGAGATCCCTGGAGGGGACTGTGAGCAGCCGATCGTCCAGGTAAGGGAACACATAAAAGCCCCGTCTCCGCAGAGCCGCAGCTACCACTGCTAAGCACTTGGTAAAGGCCCGAGGTGCCGAGGAAAGGCCAAAAGGGAGGGCCCGGAACTGAAAGTGGTCCACTTGGAAGCAGAAGAAGCTGCGGTGGGCTGGGAAAACCAGGACAAGAAGATAGGCATCCTGCATATCCAGCGAACAGAGCCAGTCCCCCGAAGGAGGAGCAACAGCCCTTGACGCGTAACCACTCTGAACCGCTTGTACTCCATGTAGAGGTTCGGGCAGCTAAGGTCCAGGACTGGCCTCAGGTCCCTGGTTTTCTTGGGGATGAGGAAAAAGTGGGAGTAGAACCCCTTTCTTCTTTGAGCAGGGGAGGATGGGCTCTATGGCCTTTTTGCGCAGGAGAGTCTGAATCTCTTCCCAGATAAGGGCAATCTGGGCCTGAGGGTAAATGGAGAGTGAGGGAGGGTTTCCAGAGAGGGTTCCAGAAACTCGAGGGTGTGACCCCCTCCTTTGATTATCCGTAGCACCCACTGGTCTGAGGTTACTGTGCACCACCCATCCAGGTACAGGGAGAACAGACCCCCGACTGCCTCTGCCAAGGCCTCTGCTGGAGGAGGGGGTCGGGCAAGGGGTCAGGCAGTGGAACCGAGGGTGGGCATAGTGGCTGTGGGTGCTCTGGGGACCAGGAGGGGCAGCCACTCTGGTTGGCGGGGTGTTTGCCTTGCGCTTAAATGGTCCTTTTGACTGCTGGCCCTTGGAAGGCCAGTGAGAATACCAGAAAAGGACTGATGAGAAGACCTCATTTGGGACTGGTACAAGGAATGCACCAACCTCAGGGCCTTGCTCGATTCCTGAAGGTGGGAGATGATATCCTGAGTATCTCTCCTAAACAAGACAGAGCCCTGGAAAGGGGCATCCAATATTTTGGCCTTTACATCAGCTGCAAAACCAGATAACCTGAGCCATGAATGGTGGCAAATGCAGATCCCTGCTCCTGCCCCATACCCATAAGCATCTGAGCATCATATGCTGCCCTCAGCACATGGTTGCCCACATCCGATCCAGATTTTAAGAGCTGGGCCAACTGCATTTTAGTGGAATCTTCAGGGAGGATTTGAAACAGATCCCTCGCCTGATCACAGAGAGCATTCTGGTACTGAACCATATGGGCCAAATAGTTCTGGGCCCGAATGGCCAGAGTGGCATAGGAATACACTTGCTTGCCCAATTGGTCCAGCTGGCAAGATTCCTTGTCTGGAGGGTGGGTGCCAAGATGTTTTGGCTTTTTAGAGCGGTCATGAGCTAAGTTAATGACCACTGAGTCCGTCATGGGGTGTTCGCTAAAGAAAGGTTTGCCCACTGGCGCATGGTAAAGGCGATCCACCTTCTTGGCCAAGGCCGGGGTGGACGAGGGTTGGTTGCATGCTACCTTGGTAACTTCATATGAATCAGTAAGAGGAGGAACCACCAAAGGGAGGGTCTCCTCCTTCCAGAGGTAACCAGCCAGATGATGGCACTCCAGATCAAGCTCCTCTGTCTCCCATCTCATAAGCGACTGGATATGGTGCACCACATCAAGGAAAGAGGGACCATCAGGGGGAGACTTAGGGGTCTTCTTGGGAGGCTCCTGACCAGAGAAGCCCCTTGAATCCTCAGACGACTCCGAGGAGGAATCGTCCCCCGACTGATCGTTGTCTAAGACCGGCATCTGAGAGCGGTGATCATTCATATGCTGGTCCAAGGTCCCCCTTGTGACCCCCAGAAGACCCCGTGTGCAGAGGTTGAGGGTCCCCGAGGAGGAGGAGAAAGCTGCCTGGGTGCGTCCTTGTTCTGTACAACGGTCCACCAGGCTGTAAACAAGGCATTATAATCCACCGGTGGAGGTGGACTGTAAGATGAATAAGGATATCGAGGAGGAGGGTATGGGTACATCTGTGAAGGAGCCAGCGTAGAGTACCCTGGCGCTGGTCCAGAAGGCACCAGCTGGGGATCCCTGGGAGCATCAGCGAGCGTCAGTTGTGGTGCTAGCTAGGGCCGAAGCGACAACGGCTGAGGAGTTGTCAGTGTAGGCACTGGCACAGCCAGTGCCAGCCTGACAGGCGAAGGCTGGCGTAGCAGCTGACGTAGGCCCCAGAGCCAATGCCAGCGAGGAGGAGGAGGCTAGTGCTTGCTCCAGGAGATACCTAGAAGGGCTAGCGCCAGCCCTGGAGTCAGGGACTGACAACGGCAATGCCCTGGTGGAACAGGACGGGTGAAGACCCACCACCGGAGGTTCCAACCCCGGTTGAGCCGCCTGGCTGAGGACCCATGGGGACTAAGGGCCTGAGCATCAGGGGCTGGAAGGCAGGGGATAAAATCTGCTGCTCAGAGGAGCCGCCGCCCATGATGGAAATGAGAGCAGGTGGCTGTACCACACTGGCAACCCGGAAAGAGAGAGGGCTGCCAAGGAAGGAGGGGCCGAACCCCCCCACACAAGGAAAACCCAGAGGCGGAAATTGGTCTAGGCAGCAACCGCAAGCGAGAGGCTAACCAAGGATGGTCCCAGTGCTTGTGCCAGTGCTTATGCTTCCCGCTGGACTTCTCCTTCTGGGAAGAGGAAGATGCCCCAGAGGCCAAGGAAGTGGAACAGCTTTTAGCCTGAAGCTCTGTCTCCATCATGGCCAATTTCTGCTGTAGCAGGTAGCTTTGAAGGGGTCTTCAAGGGGTGTTTCCATGTGGCCTGGTTGAAGTCCTGGCAGTGCTGGCAGGCCTCGGTGTCGTGGTTGGGGCCTAAGCAGTGCTGGCAAGAACAGTGACAGTCTTTGGGGGGGTATCTGCCTGCCGCAGGCATACTTCGTATGCTAGTTGGAAGACGAGGCTGGAGCAGAAGAGATAAATGAGATGGAGAAAACACCTAAAATTGATGTTAATATTAAGAAAGAGAAAGAAATTAAATTGCAGGTAAATGCAAACATAATCGCAGTCGACTGAAGCAGGCATCGGTGGAGGCCAGACGTTCGCGCGTCGACGGCGGGAAAAGAAATGAAGTAAGTCTGGGGGACTGCCCCTTTATAGGCTAGGTGGATGTCAGCATGCTGACGTCGGCGGGGGCGGTCCCCCATGACAGACTGCTAGCTAGAAGTCTTCTGTGTGGTTCTAGCGCCTGGCGGCTTCAGAGTTACCTGCTGCAAGAGCCTCCTCAAAGTAAGATCTACAGTTGCAGGCGAGTAACCTATTCTTCTAGGAGCCATGGATATGGTTCAGTTACCAACACTCTGGCAGATTCGTAGCAGTTCTCCAGAAGGAGGGAGTAAGGTGTGCACCCCTACTTGGCAAACAAAAATTGAAGAACTAATGTCTCAAAACCTACATACTGGCGTGACTCCAGGTCACTGTGGTAGTGGGAAACAAAGGTGTGTGGACTTCCAGGTAGGAGCCCTACAGATATCCTGTATGGGGAATCTCTGGAAGCAACCACAGAGGCAGATGTATGTCTGGTGGAATGCGCCCTAAGCTCTTTGGGAAACTCCCTACCAGCCAACCTATAGCAAAGGTCGATGCAAGACATAATTCACATTGTAACTGTCTGCTTTGCTGCCAGTCTCCCAGGTGTGGCTTCAGTGTAGGTGACAAATGTTAATCACCTGGTTAGGGTCAAACTCCAATACTACCTTCAGGAGGAACTTCAGGTTGGTTCAAAGAACAACCTTATCCTTGTGGAAGACCAGGTAGGGAGAGTCCACTGAGAGCACCTGGAACTCCCAGATTCTTCTGGCTGACATACAGTAATGGCCACCAGGAAGAACATCTTCTACAACATGTTTGACATTTCACACCTGTGCACTGGCTTGAAAGGTTTGCTCACGAGTGTTGCCAAAACCAGCAGGAAGTCTCACGGTGGAGGGGGTAACATGCACCAGAGGGGACAAATGGTCCAGGCCATTGAAAAAGCGCCCAATCACCATCTCCTAGGCCATTCTCAGCTACCAACCCACTCCCTGTAAGCTGGCATGGCTGCCAGGTGCACTTTAAGAGTCATCACCCGCGCAGTCCCAGCTGGGAAAGGAACCAAAGGTAGTCCAGGATGCTGGCCACATTTGCCCTGGCACCAAATGGAGAATCTCATCCATTTGAAGGCATAGCATCTACGAGTCAACCCCTTCCTGGAGGCCTCCACAATGTGGAGAACATCCTCAGAGAAACCCAAGGCCTAGAAATCTAGCGCTCTGGAACCAGGCTATGAAATACAGGGACTGAAGGTCCCGGTATAGGACTGTCTGCTGTTGTCTGGTCACCAGGTCTAGGTAGAGAGGCAGTCACAGCAGAGCCCTGTTGTTGAGGCAGAGGAGATCTGGGTACCAGAACTGCCATGGCAAGCCTGGCGCCATCAGGATCATCTGCGCCTTGCCCTTCCGGCCTTGACCACCACCTTGTGGATCGGGGAAAGGGAGAAAAGCATACACAAGGCCTGCAGTCCAGGGTCTTGCAAGGGCATCCCCCAGCAGTGTCCTGGACTGTGGGGGGCAGGCACAAAACAGTCTCAGTTTTGCATTCTCCCAGGAGGCAAACAGGTCCACCAAGGGTGTGCCCCACGGGGAGAACAGGTGGTTCAGCACCTTCCTGATTCAGGGACCACTCGTGCGATGTCTCTCCTATTCAGCTGAGAGCATCTTCCAGCTAACTGTTCTCTCCCGTGACATGGATTGACAGGAGACCGGCACCCAAGCTGCGCACGAGGGACTAAGTGCAGAGTGCTTCCCAACACAGGGTGGAAAAAGTGAGTTCCGCTCTGCCTATTGAGGCTGAACATTGTCATGGTGTTGACGGTCTGGACCTGCATGCCCCAACCCGACTAATGAAGGGAATTCCATTAGAGCGAAGTGCACTGCATGGACCACCAGCATGTATATGTATAACCAGAACCCATGGGATCTATGGCCTCCCAAGTGTGCTTCCCCCCCCACCAGAGACGCATCCATCGAGCATGTGACGAACGGTTCTGGGTGGACAAATGGGATGCCCTCCTCTAGATGGTCTGGGACTAGCCACCATTGGATAGCATCTCACAATGGCTGGGTCACTATATATTTATTTACTGACTGATTATTTTGACCAGTTAGGCCCACTGAGACTAGAAGTCCCTTTTTCAGGGGTGGCCCAGGATTAATTACACAAGTATAGAAACCCAGCAAACAAAGGTCAGTGAATAGATGCATAATGAACCATATGAGGTCTAGTTACAACCATGCAGTAAAAATCCATTACAAAAGTTACACAGACATTACAGAGTCTCAACTAGGAATTAAGTAATAAGACAGTGGGATGTACACAATATAGTTGGTTCAAGTTGCTGCACAGCTGCAAACAGTGGAATACAAGAACCAACCATAAGATAACCCTTCAGCAAATATAAGCACACAGACTGCACTCAAGGAGAAATGCCTTGAGACCAAGTGGTCTAGGCGCTGGACCACTGATGATCCATCTTCCACTGAAGGTGAAGCATCCGCCTGCGGTTCCAGTGGACCATGCTTTTACAGAATGTCATGTACTCCAGCAGCCTCAGGAATTTCCAGGCAGGGCACAAAAGCCCAACCTGAAACGATCAGGCAATGGAGGTAAGATACACGCTGAAGAAGTTGGGCACTCCTCCTCAAATGATCCAGACACCACAGTTGCTCCACTGTTTTATTTAGTTATAAAAAGACAATCACAAAGATATGCACCCTTCCTGTGCCTGCCTGACACACTTCGGATGCCAGTCCTTTTATCAAAAGAGCAACTGTGATGCCTGGATCAGTTGATGTGTTGAGTGCCCAACTTCTGCAGCGTGCATCAGTTTCATCTTTTTGTGAGCACCACCAACCTTGTGTGCACTTTTTTGTTTTGTGTGTAAAAAGTGGTAAGATTCAGTGCCCAGTCTGCAGAGAGGTGGACCTTGGCCCGCAGGGAGTCTAGCTCTGCCCCAGTGATCTCCTGCTTCAGTACTAGTTGACAAGCAGGCACAAATCTCAACAAGTCTGGAGAGCCAGCTCTGTGGATCTTTTCACAACCTCTCTGGATGGACCACGCAACATTAATTCAGGTAGGGATGTACTCTGACCCCAAGGCACCGCAAGAAGGCCGCCACCACTTCCATGCATCTGGTGAAGACCCTGGGCAGAGGCCGAAGGGCACAACCTAGAACTGTTACAGGACCACTTCTGCAAGGAACCAGAGGTACTGGTGGTGGGACTGATGGATAGGAATGTGGAAAATTGAAACCTGGAGGTCCAGAGAGCAGAACGAACGGGTTACTCACCTGTAACAGTAGTTCTAGAAGTGGTATATGTTGTTCCTCCACACTCTCTGGCATGTCCCTTTCCCCTTTAAAACTTGCCAGAAGTCTTCAAGCTGGCTCCTCCCACCCACCCAGGTGGTAAACACCTCGGCTCTGCCCCATGACACCAGAACTTAGCCCGCTGGAAGCAAGGTTGTGCACCTAAGCCGAGGAGGTCGGGTGGGTGCGTGTGGATGAACAACATATACCACTCCTAGAACTACTGTTATAGGTGAGTAACCTGTTCTTCTAGGAGTGTGGATATGTTGTTCATCCACACTCTCTGGCAGACTCCAAGCAGTTCTCCGGGAGGAGTGAGGCAAGGCGCACACCCCCTACTTGGAAAATAGGAGAACTGAGGCCCCAAAACCAGCATCCTGCATGACTCAAGGTCGATGTGGTAGTGAGTAATGAAGGTGTTTGCTGACTTCCAAGTAGCAGTCCGACAGATTTCCTGGATAGGGATGTCCCTAGAAGCAGCCACCGATGCAGCAGTATGGCGGGTAGAATGAGCTCTTATCCCTCTGAGAGGCTCCTTGCCCGCCAACTCATAGCACAGACCTATGCATGATGTAATCCATCTCGCAATGGTCCATTTGGCTGCAGGTCTGCCAGAAGTGGCTTCAGCATAGGTGACAAACAGCTGGCGTAACTTCTCCACAATTTCCGCCGCTCTTCCTTATAACAGGAGAGAGCACGCCTCAGGTCCAGAGAAGGAGCCTGTACTCGGCATCGGAGGTGTAGTTAGGGTAGCATACTGACAGAGTCAAGACCTGGTTAAGGTGAAACTCTGAAACCACCTTCGAAGGAATTTCGGGTGGGGGCGCAGGACAACTTTGTCCCCGTGGAAGACCAGATAAGGGGAGTCCACAGAAAGCGCCTGGAGTTCCCCTGTCCTTCTGACTGACGTGATAGCCACCAGGAAGGCCATCTTCCACGACAAGTGTGAGAGCTCACACTTGTGCATGGGTTCAAATGGCTTGCCCATGAGCTTTGCCAAAACCAGCAACAATCCCACGGAGGTGGAGGTTCACGCACCAGAGGGGATATGTGAACCAGGCCTTTGAAGAAGCACCCAATCACTGTCTCCTGTGCCAAAGTCGGCTGACTGGCCCATGCCCGTTAAGCAGAAATGGCTGCCAGGTGCACCCTAAGGGTCGATGACCATAGACCCCCTTTGGAGAGAGAGAGACCAAAGGTAGTCTAAAATGTTAGCCACAGAGCAGGATAAGGGGTCCAGACTCTTACCCTGACACCAAATGGAAAACCTTTTCCATTTGAAGGCATAACATTTCCTGGTCGATTCCCTACGAGATGCCCTAACCACGGTGTAGACATCCTCGGAAAGACCCACAGCCTGGAACTCTTACCGCTCAGGTACCAGGCTGTGAGGTACAGGGATTGAAAGTCTGGATGGTATACCTTCACCTGGTTTAGTGATATCACTTCCGGGCGTGTACAAAGCCACTCCGGGGCCCTGCAGCTGAAGCTGAGGAGATCTGGATAACAGAACTGGTGTGGCCAATCTGGGGCTACCAGGATCACCTTCGCCTTGTCCCTCCTCACCTTGAGTAACACCTTGTGGATCAAGGGAAATGGAGGGAAGGCGCAGAGGAGGCCTGGGGTCCACGGCCTCGAGAAGGCATCCCCCTGCAGCAAGCCCTGCTGAGGGGGGCGGGCATGGTACAGTCTTAGCATGGTGTTTTCCCTGGAGGCAAACAGGTCCACCAACGGTTTGCCCCAATGGGAGAACAGACTGTAAGCTACCTCTGGATGGAGAGACCACTAGTGGGATCTTGCACAGCAGATGGGAGTGCGTGCCACCCTGTTTGTTGAGGTAGTACATGGTCGTGGTATTGTCCGTCTGGATTTGAACCACTTGACCCCGGAGCTGAGGAGCGAAAGCGGACAATGCCAGTCTGACTGCTCTGAGCTCCAACAGGTTGATGTGGCATCGAGACTCCTCGAGGGTCCAGAACCCGTGGGCCCTGCTGTCCCCCATGTGGGCTCTCCAGCCCATGAGAGAGGCATCGGTCGTCAGGATGACTGTTGGCTCGGGGCAGACAAATGGGATTCCTTCCTGCAACCATTCTGGGGCGGTCCACCATTGGAGAGCGTCCCACATCTTCTCAGTTACAGTGATCAGCTGGTCGAAATGACCATGGCGCTGAGTCCACTGGGCGGCCAGCTCCCACTGGAGGGGGAGCATGTGCCACCGGGCCCAATGGACCACTGAAGTGCATGCCGCCATGTAACCCAGAAGGCACAGAAAGTCCCGGGCAGGGCGCAAGTGCCCAACCAGAAATGATCGGGCAAAGCAGCAAAGAACCTCCGCCCTGTCCGCCGGTAGCCAAGCTCTGGCTTGACGAGAGTCTAGCTCTGCCCCGATGAAGCCCATCACCTGAGAGGGCACGAGTTCCGACTTGGCCTCACTGATCAGGAGGCTGAGTTGAGAGCAGGTTCGGAGGGCTAGATCCCTGGACCTCTCCACCTCCCAAAGGGAAGAACCTGCCAAGAGCCAGTCATCAAGATAAGGGTATATCCGAACTCCTCGATGTTGAAGATGGGCAGCCACCACTGCAATGCACTTGGTGAAGACCCGTGGGGCTGATGACAGGCCGAACGGCATGGCTCGGAACTCAAACAGGGTCCCCTCGACCCTGAAGCGGAGGAACAGCTGGTGGGACAGACGATTGGGACTTGAAAGAATGCGTCCTGCAGATCCAGTGAACAGAAAGTACAGTTACGTAAGAACTTACCGTAACAGTAGATCTTCGAGAACAGCTCTTGCAGCAGGTTACGCCATTAGGACTGAAGCCGGCAGGCGCCAGGACCCCACGGAAATTTTCTAGCTAGCATTATTCAGCAGGACCGCCTCCGACATTGGTCCCCCCGACGCCAGGCGTAGTAAAAGGAGGCAGTCCCCAGAATCCCCAGTTCTCCCACCGTGACTCCCGGCCGCTGGATGACATCAGAAAAGGAGACTGAGGATCCGTCATCAAATGGCAAACAGAAAAAAAGGCTGTGAATGCCTTATCCTAGGAGAAGGATGTTGGAACCAGAATCTACCTCCAGCAGGGATGGTGGGAGGGAAGGTACCTGCTGCAAGAGCTGCTCCTGAAGATCTACTGTTACGGTAAGATCTTACGTAACTGTACTATCTTACTTCGAGAAACAGCTCTTGCAGCAGGTTACACCATTAGGACTGATTCCCAAGCAATCCTGGAAATCACACACCATCGGGAGAAGGGAAGGTAGAGATCCTCGAATTATATCGATCCTAGGACAGAAGTCCCTGAAGGACTGCTAGATCAAAACCTGCTCTTCACCTCGATACGATGTCCAGGCTGTAATGCCTGATAAAAGTATGGACGGAGCTCCAAGTAGCTGCAGCACAAATAGCTGAGGTGGATAAGTTCTTTAGAGCTGCAAAAGAGCTCGCCACCCCTCTGGTGGAATGACCCTTAACCGTGCCCAGAAGGGGTTTGTTGCACTTCTGGTAACAGAACGTAATACACTGGATGAGCCACCTGGACAGTGACTGTTTTGAAAGAGGAGCTCCCATCATCCTGTAGGCAAAGGAGACAAAAAGCTGGTCCGATTTTCGGTGGTGTTTGGTTCTGGTCAGGTAGTATCTGAGACACCTATGCACATCTAGAGTGTACAGAAGGGCTTCTCCTCGATTAGAGTATTTAGGGAAACACACTGGTAAATCGATATCCTGATTAAGGGTGAGTGCTGAGACCACCTTAGGCAGAAATTTTGGATTAGTCCTTAGGGATACCCTGTCTTGGTGGAAAACCAAATAAGGTTCTTTGCACATAAGTGCATGTAGTTCAGAAATTCTTCTGGCCGAGGTAATGGCAACTAAAAACAGCGTCTTCCATGAGAGAAGACGTAGCTCGCAATCCGTGGCTGGTTCAAAGGGTGGCAGCGTGAGCTGCTCCAGGACAAAGGGTAGATCCCGTGGTGGAATCGGATCCTTAATCGGGAGCCTGAGGTGGAGGACACCCCTCAGGAAGGCACGTGTCATGTCCAATTGAGCTATAGTACGTTGGCCTACAGGGACGTGATAGGCTAAGATGGCACAGAGATGTACCTTATTCGAGGAGTAAGCCAAGCCTGACTGGAAAAGAGACAGCAGGTAGTCCAATGCCAACTTCTCTGGACAGTCCAAAGGCGATAAACCGTGTGCTTGAACCCATAAGCAAAATCTGCGCAACTTCATGGCGTAGGTCGCAGGAGTAGCCGGCTTCCTGGCAGCAATGAGAATGTCTGCCACCTCTTGCGAGACCCTGTGTTGCATCATGGCTATGTCTCTAGGAGCCAAGCATGTAGGTTCAGGGAACATAGGTCCAGATGGACCAAGGAGCCCGCCTCCTGAGACAGCAAATGGGAGCTGATTGGCAATGGCATTGGAGGTTCCCGGGATAGCTGATGCAAGAGAGGGAACCAGATCTGTCTGGGCCAAAATGGCGTGATCAGTATCAATGTCACTTGCTCTCTGCGAAGTTTTAGAAGAACCCTCTGGATCAACAGGAAAGGGGGAAAGGCATAGAGGAATCTGCCCACCCAGGAGAGGCACAACGTGTCTCGCCAGAAAACACCAGGCCCTGGATCTAGCGAGCAAAAATTTGGTAGTTTTGCATTGGATGGGGACGAGAAAAGGTCTAGTTCTGGAGAGCCCCATCTGCGAAAGAGATCCTCTGCTACCTCCTGAAGTAGTTCCCATTCATGGACTCTGGCCCGAGTGCAGCTCAGGCCATCTGCGATGACGTTGTCCACTCCCGGAACATGAACGGCAATGAGGTTTGCACCGTGTTGCAAGACCCAATCCCACACTCTCATGGCCTCCCTGAAAAGCAGGTAGGAATGGGTGCCTCCTTGTTTGTTGAGGTAATACATCACCATGGAATTGTCTATTTGTAACAGAAGTGTACCCGGTGGAATCTCTGACTGGAAGGCCAGCAGGGTGTAAAGAACTGCCCTCACTTCCAGGATATCTATGTGGAGATGAGACTCTTGGTCTGTCCACAGGCCCTGAGACCGGACACCGTCGAGGTGTGCTCCCCAACCGAGCCCTGAGACATCTGTGGAGAGTGTCACAGTCGGTGACGGCGCAATGAAGGGGACTCCCGACGAGAGATTCCTCGAATCTAGCCACCATTGCCAGTCTCAAATTACGACCTTTGTGATCCGGTCTGGATGCTGCAGATGGTCTTGCCCTTGGTCCCATTGGACCCTTAACATCCACTGGGTTACCAGCATGTGGAGATGGGCTAGCGGGACTGTACCAATGGCCGCAGCCATGTGTCCGAGCAGGCAAAGGACCAGTCTGGCAGGAACGGTCTTCTTTGCCGAAAAGTCCCTGATGAGGGATCTGATGTGTTCCGCTCTGTCCGGGGGTAGGAAAGCTTTCCCTTGGACAGTGTCCAGAACTGCACCTATGAACTGCAGAGTCTGGGACGGAACCAGGCGTGACTTCTCGTGATTGATGATGATGCCCAACGTCTCGAACAGAGACAGAGTGCAGTGAATGGCAGACATCAAGGCCTCCCGAGAGGGCGCCATGAGAAGCCAATCGTCCAGGTAGGGGAACACGTAGTGGCCTTGGTTCCTCAGAGATGCGGCTACAACCACCATGCACTTTGTGAACACCCGAGGTGCAGATGACAGCCCGAAGGGGAGAGCTCTGAACTGACAGTGGCGACCCTGAAATTCGAAGCACAGAAACTTCCTATGCATCTGAGCAATGGGAATATGCAGGTAGGCATCCTGCATGTTTAGGGACACTTGAAAAGCATCCTGCTTTAGCATGGGAATCAGACCTGGGAGGGTCACCATGCAGAAGCGTTTGTACAGGACCGAGTCATTGAGGTCGCTGAGGTCCAGTATCGGACGAAGGTCCCCTGTCTTCTTTGGAACCAGAAAGAAGTGAGAATAATATCCTAGTCCCCTCTGGTTCCTTGGTACGTGCTCTATGGCTTCTTTTCCCAGAAGCACGAGCACCTCCTACTGTATTAGCAGGGCATGCTGACCCAAGTTACGGGAGAGCAGGGGAGGTCTTGCAGGTGGGTGGTTGAGAAATTCTATGAAATGGCCTTTCTTGACCAACTGAAGAACCTACCTGTCAGTGGTGATCGACTGCCGCCCTAAAAAGTGGCGAGCGATGAGACCCCCGACCTTTCTTGCTCGTTGATCCAAAGGAGGGTCGGGGGCCGGGAAGGAGTCATGCTGTGGCAGCATTGGTCCCTGAGGGCTAAGCCAGTTTCGTGTAACATTGGCCTCTGCCTGGGGACGACTTGGCCTGGGCTTTACGCTGAAAAGTGCCCATTTGCTGCTGCCTTTGTTGCCGGCTGCGAAAGCAGCTCTGGTTCCTATGAAAGGAACTAGGCCTGGATCTGTACATGGCCTGTACAGATCAGACTGCCTTCCCTGCGTCCTGGAGTTTGGTGATGACCTTCTCCGAGGATTCACCAAAGAGTATCTCACCATTGTACAGGATGTCTAGAATATTCTTCTGTACGTCCGGGGTAAAGCTGGAGACACAGAGCCAAGAGTGTTGCCAGAGACAAACGCCTGAAGCTGCAGCTCTGGCCGAAGAGTCCGCCGAATTGTATGCGGCTCTAAGCACTTGGGTCCCCACATCTGACCCTGTGCGGAGCAGGTTAAGGAGCTCCGCTTTTTGGTTGCCATCAGGAAGCTTGTAGACCAGGTCTTGGCCCTGTTCCCACGGGGCGTTCTGAAACTGTACCATGTGGGTAAGGTAGTTCAGAGACCTGATGGCACATGTAGCAGCCGTATACGTGCACCTCCCCAGGGCATCCAATTACTTGGATTCCTGGTCCGGTGGCTGAGTGCTCATATGTTGGGGTCTTTGAGACCGGTCATGTGAGGGTGTGATGACCAGGAAGTCTGCCAGAGGTTGTTTCGCCAAGTACTGGTCCTCTTTTGGAGCCTTGTACAGGCGGTCAGCCTTCTTTGGCACTGCGAGAGTGGAGTGCAGACACTTCTTCGCAGCCTTGCTGACGTCCGCAAAAGTGTTCACCAAGGTTGGGACTACCACAGGCTTTGGGTGTTTCTGCCGAAGATAGCAGGCAAGGCGCTGTCATTCGGGGTCAAGGTCTTCAGCATCCCACCCCATGTTGTCCTGGATGTGTCTCATGATCTCAGCGAAAGAGGGATCATCCGGCGGAGACCTAGGGGGGTCATGTTGGTCAGGAGAGGAGATGCTGAGCGGAGAAGGAGATCTGGAGTAGTCTGAGGTGTCTGATCTGGAGTCCTCCCCTGACAGAGAATACTGACGCCGTCTGGGTCGCTTAGGGCTGGGAGACCCTGATGGAGATCTGGAGGGAGGCCTTCTCCTGTCTTTAGATCTGCCCCTAGGAGGTGGAGTCTGTTCCCTGGGGGTTGGTGGTCATCCTGCTGGCCTCTTAGGTGGAGGAGGGGGCGTAGAAGGTGAAGGAGTAGGAGGAGGAGGTTTAATAGGGACCACATCCTTTCGGATGGTTTCCCACCAAAAAATGAAGAGCTCCTTTACTTCTTCGATATTCATGCCCGACGACGGGCCTGGCGTCGGGGTCAGGCGTCAGGTCCCTGGGTGTTCCCTGGTTCAGGTTCCGTGGAGCCTGGCATCTCGGCGTCACCCCCTAGTCTTGGGCAGTGGGTGTCATCCTCAGTCGATTCTCGTGACCGCCCTACCGTAACGAGGGGCCCGCCTGAGGTGGCGATGCCGACGCCGGTCTCCTGACTAACGCTGGATCCAGCGAACGCCGGCTGGCGACTGGCTGGTGTCGCTGGTCCTGTGAGCGCCTGGCTGACTTCGAATGTTTAGCCGACGTCAGGTCCGACGCCCTTTTCAGAAACGTCAGGTCCTTGGTCCTTCTGGGGGCTGGATCAGGACCTCTGGGCGGTTGGGAGACCGACCTGGAGTCGGTGTCCTGACGTCGGGTGGAAGAGGAGGATTTATGGCACCAGAAGACTTTGAAGAGGCCTTGGATGGAGTGGAGGAAGCCGAGGGCCTCGAGGTCTTGATTGACTGGAGCAAGAAGAGCCGCCTTAAGTCCAGACCTTAACGGGGGGCCGGACCGAGCCCTGGAGGGACAGCGGTCCGATCTGGAGCCTGAGCTGTGGGAGTCCGAGGCCCTAGAGGATCTGGACCTCACCTTCTCCCAGTGCTTGTCCCGGTATTTATGGGCCTTTGAAGAAGATTCTCCCCTGGAGGAAGGTTCTTGGTCCATCCTTTTTAATTTCTCTTCAAGGAGATACACCTGTAGTGCCTTCTGACGGCGGATCCTGGTGCGGCTATTGAACCCCTGGCAAAAGGTGCAGGCCTTGGTATCGTGGTCCGGGCCTAGGCAACGCATGCAGGAAGAGTGAGGATCCTTGAAAGTGATCTATTTTCCGCAGGCACACTTAGAAAGGTGACCCTCAATTGATGGAGTTGGCGAGGACATCAGCTGGCAAAAAATACACAGAAAGTTCTGTAGTCGTCATACGCTAGGTAGAGAAGCCGATGCTGGTGAGTCGGACGGCGGGAAAAGAACTGGGGATCTGGGGACCCCGCCTCTTTGTACCACGCCTGACATCGGGCGGACCGACGCTGGAGACGCTCCTGCTGAATACTGCTAGCTAGAAAAATTTCTGTGGGGTCCTGGCGCCTGCCAGCTTCGGTCCTAATGGTGTAACTTGCTGCAAGGGCTGTTTCTCAAAGTAAGATCCACATGTTTCGCTCCAGGGATAGCATGATCTGGTTCAGAATTACAATCCGGAAGGTGCGAGGCCTGAGATATTGATTCAGGTCGTGGAGATCTAGGATAGGGCGCCAAACCCCCCCATCCGCTTGGGCACCAGAAAGTACCTGGAGACGAAGCCTTGGTCTGTAGGAGGATCCGGCACTGGAGCTACCACCTCCTTACGGAAGAGCTGAGCAATGTTGTCTCGAAGAGCCGACTGAGTGCAAACTGAGATCCTTTCCTCCCGAGGGGCACGGGCTCGGCTGGGAGGGTACTGCTTGAATTACAGAGGCAGTCCCTGGCCGACCACTTCTAGAACCCACCAGTCCGAAGTGATACCGGACCAGGTGGAAAGAAAGTGGCGGTGCCGGCCCCCACGGGAGAACCCAGAGCTGGCGTGATGGGTGTAGGGGTGGCAACCCCCAACCCTTCACTGAGCAGGCTTAGACGAGGAGGCGGCTCATGGACCAGCACCTCGGCCTCCTTTACGGGGCTGTTGAGGGCCCTGCTTGGGCCTGGGGCGCCAAGCTTGAGCCTGCTGTTGCTGCTGGCCTCCTTGATAGGGGGGCTACCTAACTGCAGGGGAAGAGTGCTGAAAAGGCTTCTTCTTGCGCTTCTGACGGTTCTTGCCCAAAGAACCCTTCGCATAGGTAGCGTCCAAGGTGGCATTGGCCTGCTGTATGCGCTGAGGTGACCAGCCACTCTTGGACCGAAGAGGTCGGTGCCTAAGAAGGGCATGTCAGCTAACTTGTGCTGGGTATCCGCCGGGAAGGAGGATAGCCTCAGCCAAGCCTTGCGGCGAGTGGCCACTGCGGCTGCTAAAGAGCGGGCACAGGAATCTCCAATATCCAGGGCTGTCTGGAGCTGCTGCTTTGCAACAGCATGGCCCTGGTCATGGACTTGCTTCACCGTGGTCTGCATGTCCGCCGGGAGATGAGGTAGGACTTCGTCTAATGATCCAAGCAGGGAATGAGAGAAGTGTGCCATGATAACAGCCAAGCTGGCCTGACAAAGGCCTAAGGAAGAGGCCGCATAGACCTTCCGGGCAGAATGGTCCATATTCTTGGACTCCTTGTCGGTGGGGGCGGGCAGTCTGTGTCAGCTGAGCTACTAATGCGTCTGAACAAATAAGCAGTCATAAGGCTTTCAGCCGAGGGATGTTCTGTGAACTCCGCCAGAGACCCCATGGGCACCGTATACTTGCGGGCCATGCAGGCAGACGGAGCTGGGTATGAAGCAGGATGCTGCCAAAGCTCAAAGCCAACGATGGCTTCGGCCACCGGAAAGGCCTCCATCAGGGTTTTCCCCCTTTTGAGGATATCCGTAAGGGGGTACTCCGCCTTTTTCTGGATAGGCTCCAGGGGCATTCCAGTGGATTCGTAGATCAGGTGGAGGATGCCCTGAAAGGAGAAGGACCTTCCTCCAAACCTGCCACTGATGACTCATCATCCCCAGGATGGGAGTGCAAACCAGTGTCGTCTGAGGAGTCTGGATATAATGGTTTTCCGCCTAGGTCTCCCTCGATGCACAGAGGGCGATTGGGGACAACCGTGATGGACAGATGTTGGGGAAGTCCGATGTCTGGCCAGTGCTCTTTCAAGGGAGCCCTTCCCTGAGGCTGCTTAGGTGATGGCTCCACCAAAATCGGGGGAGAGACCGTAATAGGCTGTGCCGGGACATGGGCCGGCCCCACGGGCGGTGGAACCGAAGCCTTTGGTTCCGGAGGGGTCGGCGTCAGCCTGGGAGACAGGAGCCAAGTGCTGCCGGCTTCTGACTGGTAAAAATCAGCTGTTGCCACATGAGATCCTCATAACGTCGACAGAGTTTCCGTCGAAGTCTCTCCTCATTTGAAGAGAATAAGAATCGGTGGCAGTGCCTCTTTTTTGAATGTTTATGACCCTTCTTCAGCCTTTCGACCGAAGGGGTCCTACTCCTTGATCGAGACCGACGGGATCGGCTTGTTCGATCGGGAGACGCCGGAGTCAGTGAAAACTGAGGTTCTGGAACGGTCTCCTTGTTGAAGGCACCTGAAGGTAGTGTCTCCTCGTCGGGAAAGGAAAGGATTGGGGTCCTTTCTAAGAAATCGTCGACAGGAGTCAGCGATTAAGGCTCGATCGGGTCAAGCGTAATCTCGGCCAGTTCGGCCGTTTCCTCGGTCTCGGTGCCTTGGCCCGACAGTAAGGTCTGTAAAGTCGGTGGCCGAGGATGCGATCTCGACCGAGGTCGAGACTGTGTGTTCCTGGGACTCGGATCTCTCTCAGTCCCAGGAGCGTTGTCGTCTGGAGGAAGAAGACAGGGTCCTTATCCCTCTTCCGAGGATGGGAGGAGTGCAAGCCAGTGCGCACCTCACCCTTGGTGGGGAGAGACTGGCACAACTCCCTAAAGGAGCCTGTGAAAGTCGAGCCAAGGTTGAGTGGAACAAAGAAGCTTCGAGTGGCTGAAGCTTGAGCCGCTTCCTCCTCGAATGCCTTCATCTGCTCCAACTGCTCGGCGGATCCCGCAGCCGCGGAAACCGCCCACCTCGCCTCTTTAGATTTTCACTGACGGGTTCCTTTTCTCCGGTCTCCCCAGTTTAAGGTGCGCCTTGCGGTCGTCCAGAACATTGGGATGGAAGGCCAAACAAAATGTGCACAACGAAGTGCCATGTCCGATGCCAAGGCAGTACTTGCAAGTTAGGTGGGGATGGTGCGCGACATCTGACCACAGGTACACCGGCAAAACCCGGGGGACGATTTGTCCTCTATATCTGAATCGGAATCAAGAACTCTAACGAGTTTAATAGCAAGTTGTGGTAAAACCGACGTTGTGAAGCAAGGGCCTATGAAATACTAGGTAGCACAAGGGACCTGCATCTTCCAGTGGAAAGGAAGATCTGGCATCATGGGGCGGAGCCGAGGTATTTACCACCCGGGTGGGTGGGAGGAGCCAGCTTGAAGACTCCCGGCAAGTTTTAAAGGGGAAAGGGACAAGCCAGAGAGTGTGGATGTACAATATATCCACTCTCCTAGAACACATGTTCTTCTCCAGGGACGGTGTAATCAGGTTCAGAGTGACCATCCTAAACTTGCATTTCCACATAAACTGGCTGAGGTTTACAAATCCAGTATGGGGCACCAACTCCCATCTGTTTTGGGACCAAGAAGTACCTGGACACATACCCCTGACTGGCCAGGGCATCAGTAACATGGACCATCGCCCCTTTCGCAAAAAGATGAGCGATATGCACCCTCATAGCAGACGCACTGAGAGCCCCCGGAGTCTTGAGGTGCGTGGAGGTGGAAAAGCAGGAGAGCCTCAAAGTCCAAAGAAACAATCCTCTGCCCACTACATCCAGCACCCACTTGTCCATCGCGATAGTGGACTACCATGGTAAGAGGTGATGCAGCTAGCCTCCAACTGGGAGAACAGTCAGGGACAAGATAAATGGAAGGATAACGTCCCCCAACCTGTCACTGGGCAGCTTTTGGTGGGGCACCGTTGGCTGCTGCTGGAGGGGCACTGGACTTTGGCCCCTGGACTGCTGCTTGGGGTGCCAGGCCTGAAACTGACCCTACTGGTGCTGCTGCCAGGGAAGCTGTGACTGAAAGGGCCAGTATTTGAAAGCCTGTTTCTTAGTCTTCTTTTTCTAGTCCTTCTGGGATGAAGTCACAGAATAGTACAGTTACGCAAGAACTTACCGTAACAGTAGATCTTCGAGAACAGCTCTTGCAGCAGGTTACACCATTAGGACTGAAGCCGTCAGGTGTCAGGACCCCACGGAAATTTTCTAGCTAGCAGTCTTCAGCAGGGACCGCCTCCGACGTCGGTCCCGCCCCTGACGTCAGGCGTAGTACATAAGGAGGCGGTCCCCCCACAATCCTCAGTTCTCCCGCCGGAGACCCCCGCGCTGGATGACATCAGAAGAGGAGACCGAGGATCCACCACCAGATGGCCAAGACTATAAAATCGGAACATCCCATCCCATAAGATGGGTGTTTGGCTATGACCTACCGCCAAAAGAAGGGGGATGGTGGGCGGGAAGGTACCTGCTGCAAGAGCTGTTCTCGAAGATCTACTGTTACGATAAGTTCTTACGTAACTGTACTATCTTACTTCGAGATACAGCTCTTGCAGCAGGTTACACCATTAGGACTGATTTCCAAGCAATAGTGGCAATCCTACGCCACAGGGAGGAGGAAAGGTAGAGATCTCAACCCTACTCGAGACTAGGACAGAAGTCCCTGAAGGACGGCTAGGCCGAACCCTGCTCTTTGCCTCGATGCAATGTCCAGACTGTAATGCCTGATAAAGGTATGCACAGAGCTCCAAGTAGCTGCAGCGCAAATAGCTGAGGTGGAGACGTTCTTTAACGCCGCAAAAGAAGTGGCCACCCCTCTCGTGGAATGACTGACCGCGCCCGGTAAGGGTTTATTGCGCTTATCATAACAGAAAGTGATGCACTGGATGAGCTACCTCGAGAGAGACTGTTTGGAGACAGGAGCTCCTTTCATTCTGAAAGCAAAGGAGACAAAAAGTTGGTCCGCCTTTCAAAACTGTTTGGTTCTAGTCAGATAATATCTGAGGCACCGATGCACATCAAGGGTGTGCAGAAGGGCTTCTCCTCGATTAGTGTACCTTGGGAAATACACTGGTAGATCAATATCCTGGTTAAGCGTGAGGGCTGAAACCACCTTAGGCAAAAACTTTGGGTTTGTCCTCAGGGATACCCTGTCCTGGTGAAAAACCAAATAAGGCTCTTTGTACATTAGAGCATGCAATTCCAAGATCCTTCTCGCCGCGAAGTAACAGCAACTAAAAATAACGTTTTCCATGATAGAAAACGTAGCTCGCAATCCGCGGCTGGTTCAAAAGGTGGCAGCGTAAGCTGCTCCAGGACGAAGGGTAGGTCCCAAGGAGGGATCGGATCCTTGATGGGTGGCCTAAGATGGAGGACTCCCCTTAAAAAGGCACGAGTAGTGTCCAACTGGGCCATTGTCCGATGGCCTATGGGGGCATGGTAAGCAGAAATTGCACAAAGGTGCACTTTAATCGAGGAGTAAGCCAGTCCAGAAGGAAAAAGGGAAAGCAGGTAGTCCAGAACCAGCTTTTCGGGACAGTCTAATGGCGAGAAACCGTGCACTTGAGCCCACAAACAGAATTTACACCATTTCATGGTGTACGCTGCGTGGGTTGCCGGTTTTCTGGCGGCAGAGAGTACATCTGCCACTTCTTGCGCGAGACCCCATATCGCATCATGGCTATGTCTCTAGAAGCCAAGCGTGCAGGTTCAATGAACTTAAGTCTGGATGGACTAATGAACCCTCCTCCTGAGACAACAGATGGGAGCTGAATGGCAAAGGAACTGGAGGTTCCCGGGATAGCTGTTGCAGAAGAGGGAACCAAATTTGTCTGGGCCAGAAAGGCGCGATCAAAATGAGTGTTGCCTGCTCCCTGCAAAGTTTTAAGAGAACTCTCTAGATCAACGGGAAAGGAGGGAAGGCATAGAGGAATCTGCCTGCCCAGGAGAGGGACAACGCGTCTCGCCAGAAAACACCAGGCCCTGGATCTAGCGAGCAAAAATTGGGCAGTTCTGCGTTGGATGGGAACGCGAAAAGGTCTAACTCTGGAGTGCCCCATCTATGAAACAGATCCTCTGCCACCTCCTGTAGAAGTTCCCACTCGTGGACTCTGGCCTGAGAGCGACTCAGACTGTCTGAGACGGTGTTGTCCACTCCCGGGAGATGTACTGCAATTAGGTTTGTGCCGTGTTGAAATACCCACTCCCACACTCTCATGGCCTCCCTGCAAAGCGGGCAGGAGTGAGTGCCTCGTTTGTTGAGGTAATACATCACCGCGGTATTGTCTGTTTGTAACAGGAGTGTACCCGGTGGAATCTCCGACTGGAAGGCCTGCAGAGCGTAAAGGACTGCCCTCATTTCCAAAATGTTGATGTGGAGATGAGATTCCTGGGCTGTCCAAAGGCCCTGAGACCGCACACCATCTAGGTGTGCTCCCAACCCAAGCCCTAAGGCATCTGTGAAGAGAGTCACAGTTGGAGACGGCGCTGTGAAGGGAACCCCTGCAGAGAGGTTCCCCGGATCTAGCCACCATTGCCAATCCCGAATCGCGGCATTCGTGATTTGATTTGGCTGTTGCAGATGGTCTTGCCTTTGGTCCCACTGTACTCTTAGGATCCACTGGGTTACCCGCACGTGGAGCCATGCCATCTGGACTGCTGCAATGGCCGCAGCCATGTGTCCGACCAGACGAAGGACCAGTATGGCCGGGACGGTCTTCTTCACAGACAGGTCCCTGATGAGGGATCTGATGTGTTCCGCTCTGTCTGAGGGAAGAAAAGCTTTCCCTCTGATGGTGTCCAGAACTGCTCCTATAAACTGCAGTTTCTGGGATGGCACCAGGAGAAACTTCTTGTAGTTGATGAGGATACCCAGTGACTGAAAAAGGGACTGGGTGCGGTGAATGGTCGTCATCAGTGCCTCCCTGGAGGGTGCCATGAGCAGCCAGTCGTCCAGGTATGGGAACACGTAGTGGCCTTGTCTCCTCAGAGACGCCGCTACGACCACCATGCACTTAAAGTGGCAGGGTGCCGATGACAGCTCAAAGGAAGAGCTCGGAACTGATAATGGCGGTCTTGAAACCTCAGGCGCAGGAACCTCCTGTGCGCTTGAGCAATTGAATGTGCAGGTAGGCGCCCTCATGTTCAAAGACGCATGAAAGATATCTTGCTTCAACATGGGAATTAGGCCCGGAAGGGTCACCATGCGGAAGCGCTTGTAAACGACCGACAAGTTGAGGTCGCCGAGGTCCAGTATTGGACTGAGGTCCCCTGTTTTCTTTGGAACCAGGAAGAAGTGAGAATAATACCCTAGTCCTCTCTGGTTCTCTGGAACGTGCTCTAAGGCTTCTTTCTCCAGAAGTGCAAGCACTTCCTGCTGTATGAGCAGGGCGTGCTGACCCAAGTAGCAGGAAAGCAGGGGAGGTCTTGTAGGTGGGTTGCCTACAAATTCTATATAGTGGCCTTTTTTGACCAGTTGCAACACCCACCTGTCAGTGGTGATTGACAGCCACCCTGGCAGGTGACATGCCATGCGACCCCTGACCTTCATTTCCATTGATCCGAGGGAGGGTGGGGCCGGGAAGGAGTCATGCTGTGGCAGCGTTCGATCCAGCAGGCTGGGCCAACTTTGCACTTCGCTGGCCTCTGCCTGGGGATGACTTGGCCTGGGCTTTCCGGGTGAAAGTGCACCTCTGCTGTTGGCCGGACCGTGGCTGCTGCCTTAGTATCTGGCCACGAAAGCGGCTCTGGTTCCTAAAAAAGGAACTAGGCCAAGACCTGTACATGGCCTTACAGATATGACTGCCTTCCCTGCGTCCTGAAATTTGGTGATCACCTTCTCCGAGGCTTCACCAAATAGGACCTCGCTGTTGTAAGGGACGTCTAAGATGTTCTTCTGGACGTCCGGGGTAAAACCAGAGACACGGAGCCAAGAGCGTCTCCGGAGACGCACACGTGAGGCTGCAGCTCTTCCTGAATAGTCCGCAGAATCATATGCCGCTCTGAACACCTGGGTCCCCACATCCGAACCCGTGCGGAGGAGGTTCAAGAGCTCCTCCTTTTGGTCACCATCGGGCATCTTCTCGACAAGGTCCTATCCCTGTTCCCACAGTGCATTCTGAAATTTAACCATGTGGCTGAGGTAATTCAGTGACCTGATGGCGCAAGTCGCAGCCGCGTATGTGCGCCTACCAGGACATCCAATTGCTTGGATTCCGCGTCCGGTGGCTGTGTGCTCAAGTGCTGAGGTCTCTGAGACTGGTCATGTGAGGCAGTGATGACCAGGGAGTCAGCCAGAGGATGGTTCGCCAGATACTGGTCCTCCCTAGGGGCCTTGTATAGGTGGTCAGCCTCCTTCGGCACTGCCAGAGTAGAATGCGGACGCTTCCACGCAGCCTTAGTGACGTCCGCAAAAGTGTCCACCAAGGGTGGTACTACCACAGGCTTTGGGTCTTTCTGCTGAAGGTAGCGGGCAAGGCGTTGTCTCTCGGGGTCAAGCTCTTCAGCATCCCACCCCATATTCTCCTGGATGTGCCTCATGATCTCCGCGAAAGAGTGATCATCTGGAGGAGACCTAGGTAGGTCGTGTGGGTCCGGAGAGGGAATGCTGATGGGAGAAGGAGATCTGGAGCACCCCCAAGTGTCAGATCTAGAATCCTCCCCAGACGGGGTGTACCGGCATCGTCTGGGTCTCTTAGGACTGGGTGACCCTGAAGTGGATCTAGAGGGAGGTCTTCTCCTGTCTGAGGATCTGCCCTGAGGAGGTGGTGTTCGCTCCTTGGGGGTTGGTGACCGTCCTACGGGCCCCTTGGGCAGAGGAGGGGGCGTAGGCGGTGAAGGAGTGCGTGAAGGCGGAGCCGGAGTAGGAGGAGGATGTGTGGCGACCACATCTTTCCTGATGGTGTCCCACCAGAAGGTAAAGAGCTCCTTTACCTCTGCCAGGTTCAAGCCCGATGACGGGCCGGGCGCCAGTGGTCTGTCGCCAGGGTCAGGCGTCAGGTCCCCGGGGGTCTCCCGCTCCGGGGAAGGTTCCCGTGGGAGCCCAACATCTCCGGTGTCGCCCACCTGGTCCTCGGGCTGAGTGGTATCCTCCTCCGATGAGACCTTACGACAGACGTCAGCCGGCGACAGTGGTGCGGTCCTCCTCTCTGGGGTAGCTGACGTCGGTCCCCTGGCCGACGTCCTCGGAGGCAAACGCCTGGCCGGCGATGGGTGTTTCGCTGTCGCCAGCTCCTGGGAGCGCCAGTGATGCTTGGCTGACGTTGGGTGGGCCGACTTCAGGTCTGGCGTCTGTTTGAGGGACGTCAGGTCCTTGGTCATGCGAGGAACCGGGTCCGACCCACGCGGAGGCTGGGAAACCGACCTGATGTCGGAGTCCCGACGGCAGGAGGAAGATTTGTGGCGCTCCCCAGACTTAGACGAGGCCTTCGATTGAGTGGACGAAGCCGACGGCCTGGAAGTCTTGAGGGGCTGCAGAGAGGAGCCGCTGGAGGATCTGACCTGAACCGGGGGAGGCTGCAATTGAGCCCTGGAAGGAGAGCGGTCTGATCGTGAGCCGGAGCTTCGGGAGTCAGAGACCCTCTCAGGGGACCTGGGCCTTTCCTTCTCCTGGTGTTTGTTTTCCCCGACAACTCCCCCTGAAGGAAGGTTCTTATCCATGGTCTTCAGTTTCTCTTCTAAGAGAAACGCTTGAAGGGCCTTCTGGCGGCAGATCCTGGTGCGACTATTGAAGCCCTGGCAGAAGGAGCAGGCCTTGGTGTCGTGTTCCAGGCCTAGGCAGCGCACGCAGGATGAGTGAGGATCCTTGAAGGGGATCTGTTTGCCGCAGGCACACTTCGATTGGTGACCTTCCAGAGAAGTGTTTGGAGAGGACATCACATGAATCCAAATCTGTGAAGAAGGATGAGAACGTCGTAGATCTAAGTTCGCTGCACGCTAGAAAGGGACCGAGAGGCCGATGCTTGTGATGTTGATGGCGGGAAAAGAACTGAGGATTGTGGGGGGACCGCCTTCTTATGTACTACGCCTGACCTCGGGGGCAGGACCAACGTTGGAGGTGGTCCCCCCTGAAGACTGCTAGCTAGAAAATTTCCGTGGGGTTCTGACGCCTAATGGTGTAACCTGCTGCAAGAGCTGTATCTCGAAGTAAGATCCAGGATGACACTGGACATCTCAGTTTCAGTCAGATGTCCTTCCACCCCAGGACTGAAAAGGCTGGCGCCCAGAAAAGGGACATCGGGCAACTTATGCTGGGTGTCCGTGATGAAGGTGGACAAACACAGCCAGGTCCTGCAACACATTCAGGCAGCTGCTGCCACAGCATGGGCACAAGAATCGCCCCAGGTCCAAGGCTGTGTGGAGCTGGTGTTTAGCCAGCGATCGACTCTGGTCTCTGATGAGCTTCACTGCTAATTGCTGCTCAACAGGGAGGTAAGGAAGGACATCATCATGGCCCTGGTGCTGGGACCACTGATGACCAAAGTTAGCCAACATCACAGCATAGCTAGCCTGACTGAGACCTACTGACGCCACAGCATACACCTTTTTAGCGTCGTGGTCAATCCTACAAGACTCCTTGTCTGGAGGCTTGTCCAAGTCCCTCTGGTGTCCAGATTTATAGAACACCGAATCCATGACCAGCCCCTCCAGGAGAAGAGGGATTGAACATCTGTGGACTGCTCTCCCTCTCCTGGGGAGGGGGGTCCTCAGGTGTTGGCATGCTAGCAACCTGGCCGGAGGCTGGGGGATGGTGCACTGGCACTGTAGAGGGGGTGAGTCTGGGGCACAGCGCTGCGCTCCCTCCTGTGTGTTATTGGCACGCCCGCCACGCAGGGCCAGGAAAATGGCGAGTCATGGCGGTTTGATGACAGTTTACGGACGCCTGCCTCGGGGCACCACCGCATACTGGATCTGGACTCGTGGGGAGTGAGGGGACTCACCGCCGCAGGGGGCAAGCCACGGGGGGTAATTGTTGGGGGCCTCACTGGTGGCTAGGGCAGGACCAGACGGCGGCCGGAGATAGATGAATGCCAGGACGTGGGAAATGCAGACTGCAGTGCCAGCAAGGTAAAAAGGATTAAGAACAAAAAAAAAAAAAAAACGACCAGGACCATCATTTTGGTGACAAGCTCACAATGTAGCTGTGGAGACAGGCAGTCTTTACTGCAGTACAAGGCACCAAGTCTGCAGTGGAACTTTGAGTGGATGGCGTCAATGTGAGCAGAGAAGTCAAGTTTGCTGTCTAGCCTCACACCGAGGTAAATGAATGAATGAACCACTTTAAGAGGGGTGCCATCCAAGTGGGGGAGGAAAGGCAGAGTGGGGAGTCTGGCTAATGTGCATGCCCGGAAGCACGAGTTCAACTTTTATTAACAAAATAACACAGGATGGAGTGCTCGGTTTGCTGTTGGACTAACAGTAACGGGATCAGCAGAATGTAAGGTACAACATTCAACAACTTACTAGTAAAGGACCCCAAATCAGGAGTTCATTCATGAACGACCTCACACACAGATTGGCGCTATTCCTGCTTGTGAATGCGTGCCGCGAGGATTTTCAGCGGACCGGCTCTAATACTTAAGAGTAAATAAAATAAGCCACATCTTGTTTTTTTTTTTTTTTTTTTAAATTCCTCGGCATTACTGTTCTCTGCAACCACACTCCTCCCCACAGACTACTGCTGTAAAGAGGCTATAAAATAGCCTCCAAACCTCACAGTGTCCCTTTAAGGGTCCAGAGGGTAATCAAGCCCATGATGGATTCCACTGAAGGTTCTGACAGGGGATGGGCCCCGACTATGCCAGTGTCACGCTGCCACACTCCAGGGTTTTTCCACATTTGTTTCTCCCCCAGCCCAGAGGATACAGCCTGAGAGGGCTCCACTGCGTGCAAGCACACGTGACTGTGCGGCTGCACTACAAGGCCGGACTGTGTCCTCCCTCAAGCTCCTTTGTCTGCACTGCCATCAGTGGGCACCAACTTGCAGTACTGCAGCAGAGAAGGCTTCCTGCTCTCCCCAGAGGAGGAGGAAAGCATCCTGCAATATGCTCGACTCTCCTCCTCCTCAAGGCAGGCTCCCAATAATGTGGGCTCATTCCTGAACTGGAGCTGCAGTCATTGCAAGCGGTAACCTACCGCTGCAATGACAGGCAGTGCCTGAACCAGTTTTTTGAGAAGGGGAATGTTGACCAGGACACCAGAGAGAATCTCCTACTCTTAAGAAAAGTGCTGAGACTGTTTTTGTTCCCTGGACCCTGCTGTTTTCAATTCCCAGGGATACAACCCTGTTGACAGGAATACACCCTGCTCAGGCCGAGGCTGACATTTACAATGCAGCTGCAAGGCATAAATTAGTTTTGGAAACCTAATTAGCAGTCTTTGCTAATCAACATCATTATTATTAGCAACCAGCCAAGACTGAGGAGCAATGTCAGTAAATGGTTACTTTTATCTGTAAGATACAGTCCAGAAAAGTGCAATTGCGTGCAAAAGTGTCAAATTGCAAGAACAATTTTAGCAGTTCTGTGCTTTTTACCACAACTGCAGGACAATATTACTGCAATTTGGAAATTTTTACTAAATGCAGAAAACCATAGTAGCTTCTGCTAATCAAGGCTGCACTTGAATAGTAAATAGCGTTTTTTGGGTACCAAATTGCTACGTGAACCCACTTGTTTTATGCCTTGCAGCTGGCTGCACTTTCTTCATGCATCCCTTCCTCCCCTTTTTTGCATCAGCAATGCCTGTCCCCACAGCACGCAGCACAGCAAACCACTGCGGAAGGAGCACGTTCCTTGGTCCACCCCCAGAGGTCGCTATGGTGCCTTAACCTGCCGTCAACCCTCCACAGCCGTGAGGCACTGTTTACAGCCCAGCATGCCCCCCTAGGGGGCAATGTGAGATGCTCCCAAACTCGGGTCGCCTGAATGGCAGTGCAATGTGCTGCCTCTGCGCCATCGTGTGGCCCTGGAATAGGTTCTCTAACTTCCACCTGGACACCCATCAGCAAGAAGCAGTATTTGTTAACTGGCCAACATTTTCGCCAGATCCTTTTTTTTTTAGTAAAAATGTATTTCCTACACACTTAAGATTCATAATCCGTATATTTTTAATTCCCTCGCATATTAAAAAAAATTATAATTATTTGTTCAATGACTAGAGTCATTAAAGAGGTCTGTCAATATTTCAAAATCTCTTTTGCGGAAAGTAGCATCTGACAGTACACACTGGACTGACTGTATACCTTGGATGTGTTACAACGGTGTCAGTAAACATCACCACAACAGTTTTTTTTTTTTTTTTTATGGTGGGCATAGCAAGGCAGCAACAACTTTTAAAAAAAAAAAAAACCATCAAAATCACATCTCTCCATTAGTAGAATAAAAGAAAACTGAAAAAAAAAAAAAACTAGTTTACTGATATTTTTTCAGAAAGACATTAGGGCTAAAATAAAACATGATGACTATTACCTACTGCTATGTTAAGGGGCATACAACACCCCCAGTACTGCACTTAGTGGCAGTATTTGGGATCCGAGTCCAAATCCTATAAAGGGACTTAAACCTACAACCTCCTGACAAAGCGGCAAATGTGCTACCATTTAAGCTATGCTGACACTGGGTAGGTATGGTCTGAAGGAATCTGAGGTGGTAAATGAAGACACTGTTCCTAATTTGAGAAAGGTGAGGCATGTGGGAAGAGGGGTCCTGAGAGGTAAAATGAGGGACATTCCCCATAATGTGGGACAGGTAGGATAGAAAAGAGGGGCTCAGGAATGTAACATGAGGGACATCTCTGCCAATGCGGGACAGTTAAATATGGTACTAAGGGGGACAGAAAAAAATGGAGAGGACAAAAATTACAATGGGGGGAAAATGCACAGATAGGGTGGGGTAAACTCAATAACCACACTGTAACAGGTGAAAAAAGACAACACTTTAGAGGCACATCCTAATGTAGGAGGAAAGGAACAGGAATAAAATGGAACCATTCAAGTTCAGGATATTAAGGCCTGTCATTCAGATCCCCTCCCTTTCCAGCGAGGGGAAAGTAGTTACGCAAGAACTTAACCATAACAGTAGATCTTTGAGGGATCCAAGACGGGTGTTCGACAAACATTTTGTCAAATGCCCCGATAGCGAAACCAGCAGGTTGACCGCATTTTGCAGTCGGCTGCCAGTTTCCAGTGCCACTAAGTGTTTTCTTCGGGGGGCTTTGCCCGCCTAACCCCCCCCCTTAGGATTATCAACTCCGAGTCGGAACTGATTGGGGGGGGGTGCAGGACCCTCTGACAGACAGTGCCAGGTCCCAGCGGGTTCCTACAGCGACATGGCACTGTAGTCGCTGTAGGGGACCTCACTGTCAAAATGTTGCTGTCGGTTGGGTATACCATCTTCGAGAACAGCTCTTGCAGCAGGTTACACCATTAGGACTGAAGCTGGCAGGTGGCAGGACCACACAGAAAACTTCTAGCCAGCTACACCCAGTGGGGGACCGCCCCGACGGCCCCACCCCCAACGTCAGACACATCATAAAAGGGGAGGTCCCCCTGCATCCCTCAGTTCTCCCACTGGAGACTCCTGGCATAGCAATGTGATACAGAAGGGGAGACGGAGGATTCACTTCCAGAGGAAGGCTAAAGACAAAAAGCTTTTGTCTGAAATTGTAAGAACGATAACCTCCTGAGGGGAAGGTGGGAGGGAAATTACCTGCTGCAAGAGCTGTTCTCGAAGATCTACTATTACGGTAAGTTCTTGGGTAACTGTACTACCTTACTTCGAGAAACAACTCTTGCAGCAGGTTATACCATTAGGACAGAGTCCCAAGGAGTAAAGGCATTACCCCTAAGTTTGGGAGGAGGATAGAAGAAAAAAAACAGGCGACCTCTTACCACAAAAGCCCCTGCAGGACTGCAAGGCCAAAGCCCGCTCTGCGTCTAGAGGCAATGTCCAAACTGTAATGCCTGAAGAATGTGTGCACTGTACTCCAAGTAGCAGCTGCACAAATCGTAGGTGCTGAAACGTTTTTCAGTGAAGCGAAAGAGGTAGCCACCCACCCCCCTTAGAATGTCCCTTTACCGATCCCAGTAAGGGTTTGTTTCGCTTCTGATAGCAGAACATTATGCAATTCACCAACCATTTTGAAAGTGTCTGCTTAGACACCGGTGCCCCTAACATCCTGTGGGCAAAGGACAAAAATAGCTGGTCAGACTGACGGTGCAGTCTGATCCTGGTCAGGTAGAACCTGAGAATCCTATGCACATCCAATGTGTACAGCAGAGCTTCCCCTCTATTGGTGTAGTTCGGGTAATATACCGGTAGATCAATGTCCTGGTTCAGGGTTAGTTCTGACACCACCTTAGGAAGAAACTTAGGATTGGTTCTTAAGGACACCCTGTCCTTGTGAAAAATCAAATAAGGTTCTTTGCACTTAAGTGTCTGGAGCTCTGAAATTCTCCTTGCGGAAGTAACCGCAACTAAAAATAATGCCTTCCAAGAGAGAAGGCACAGCTCGCAATCTGCAGCTGGTTCAAAGGGAGGCGGTGTAAGCTGTTCCAGGACGAACAGAAGATCCCAAGGGGGAATCAGGACCCTGATGGGTGGTTTCAGGTGCAGAATGCCAGGCAGAAATGCTTGACACACCTCTAGCTGTGCTAGAGCTTTTTGACAGACTGGTGCATGATAGGCCGAAATGGCGCAAAGGTGAACCTTCAAGGAGGAGTACACTAATCCCATCCTGAACAAGGAAAGAAGATCATCCAAATCTGACTTCTCTGAACAGTTGAGCAGATCAAGATCCCATGCGGTGGCCCAGAGGCAAAACCTGTGCCATTTCATGGCACAGGTAGCTTGAGTGGAGGGTTTTCTAGCTGCCACCAGGATATCGGCAACTCCGTGAGACACTCCGTGTCTAAGGATGGATATGTCCTTAGGAGCCAAGCATGCAAGTTCAGGGACTTGAGGTTCAGATGAACCAGAAACCATCCTTCTTGGGACAGCAAGTGTGAGCTGACCGGTAGTGGAAACAGAGGCTCCTATGCCAATTGGTGGAGCAGCAGAAACCAGCTTTGTCTGGGCCAGAATGGTGCTACCATGATCACTGTCGCTCCTTCTGCTTGCAATATGAGGAGAACCTTCTGGATCAAAGGGAAGGGAGGGAAGGCGTAAAGGAACCTGCCCGTCCAAGAGAGGGACAACACATCTCACCAGAAAACACCAGGCCCTGGATCTAGAGAGCAGAAATTGGGCAGGTTTGAGTTGCACGGGGATGTGAACAAATCTACGTCTGGCGTCCCCCATCTGTCAAACAGCATTTCTGCGACTGGCTGAAGGAGTTCCCACTCATGAGCACTGGATTGTGACCTGCTCAGAAGGTCTGCTACCGTGTTGCAAGCTCCGGGAACATGCACTGCAATAATAGTGATGCCGTGTTGCAGGGCCCAATTACAAACTCTTCATCGCCTCCCAGCAAAGCTTGTAGGAGTGAGTGCCCCCTTGCTTGTTGATGTAATACACCACTGAGGTGTTGTCTGTCTGGACCACTAAGTGGTCTGGGGGAATTTGTGAATGCAAGGCCTGCAGTGCGTACAGGACTGTCCTCATCTCTAGGACACGGATATGGAGATGAGTCTCCAGCGGGGACCAGGTGCCCTGCTTCCTTGTGTCGTTTAGGTGAGCCCCCCAACCAGACCCTGATGCATCCGTGGTAAGCGTTAGAGATGGAGTGGGAGTAGAAAAGGGAACCCCTCTTGCCAGGTGCTCTGGAATAAGCCACCTTTGCAGGGCTTGTATGATGGAGTTTGGGACCCTGATAGGGTGATCAAAATGATCTTTTCGCTGATCCCACTATGCTCTGTGTCCACTGGGTGACCTTCATATGGAGAAAGGTGAGTGGAATTGTGGCAATGGCCGTCGCCATGTGCCCTAGGAGGCATAGCATGGTCCTTTCGGAACCTGCTTGCTTGTGCTGATGGACCAGATCAGGGCCTGTATGCGTTCCACTCTGTACTCTGGCAAAAAGGCTTTGCCCTGGCGGGTAATCAGTACCATGCCTATAAACTGTAGTCTTTGGGTGGGAACCAATGATGATTTTTCCTGATTGATGGTGATACCCAGTGACTTGAACAGGGAGCGAGTATCCTGTATCGCCCTGATCAGTTCCTCGTGAGATGGAGCCATGAGGAGCCAGTCGTCCAGGTAGGTATAAACATAGTGGCCTTGTCTCCTGAGGGCTGCTGCCACCACCACTAGGCGTCTGGTGAAAATCCACGATGCCAATGAGAGACCGAACAGGAGGGCCCGAAACTGGTAGTGGCGTCACAGAAACTCAAACCACAGGAACCTTCGATGTGGTTTAGCAATGGGGAGATGGAGATATGCATCCTGCATGTCCAATGATGCTAGCCAAGCGTTTTGTCTGAGCATGGGGATGAGACCTGGAAGAGTGATCATGCTGAAGCACTTGTATGCTACCGAGGTGTTGAGGTCGCTGAGATCCAGTATTGGGCATAGATTCCCCCATCTTCTTTGGGACCAGAAAGAAGTGGGAATAGTATCCCCTTCCTCTCTGGCTCCATGGGACTACTTTTATAGCCTCCTTTTCTAGGAGGGCAGAGATTTCCTGCTGAATGAGAAGGACATGCTGTCCCAAGTAATGGGAGTACAGAGGAGGAGTTGACAAGGGGCAGTCGAGGAACTCGAGAGTGCCCTCGTCTGATGAGCTGTAGGAGCCACTGGTCGGAGGTTATCCTTGGCAATCCAGGGAGGTGGTGCATGAAGTGGCCCCCGACCCCTTCTTCCCTTTGATCTAGAGGTGGGGCAGGGGCCTGAAAGCAGTCATGCTGTGGTGGGGTTCTGCCCGGAAGGCTGGTTAGGCTTTGTATTCCGCTGTCCCTGGCCTCTGGTAAATTCTGGCTGACCCTTCTGGTCGAAATTCCCCCTTGACTGCTGGCCAGATCAGGGCTGCTGCTGATCCTGTCTGCCATGAAAACGGTTCTGGTCCTTCCGAATGGGCCTCTGTCTTGGTCTGTACATGGCCTGTACGGACCATATAGCTTTGCCTGCGTCTTGCAGCTTAGTAAGAACAGGTTACTCACCTGTGACAGTAGTTCTAGGAGTGGTATATGTTATTCATCCACACTTCTTGGCATGTCCCCTTCCACTTTAAATCTTACCGGAAGTCTTCAAGCTGACTCCTCTCACCCACCCGGGTGGTATATACCTCAGCTCCGCCCCATGACGCCAGATCTTAGCCCGCTGGAAGCAAGGTTGTGTGCCCGAAGCCAGGGAGGTCGGGTGGGTGTGTGTGGATGAACAACATATACCACTCCTAGAACTACTGTTACAGGTGGGTAACCTGTTCTTCCAGGAGCTTGGATATGTTGTTCATCCACACTTCTTGGCAGACTCCTAGCAGTTCTCCGGGAGTAGGGCAGCAAGGCACACACCCCCAACTTAGGAAATAAAGATTGGAGAACCGATGCCCCAAAACCATCCCAGTGTGACTCAAGGTTGATGTGGTAGTGGGTAATGAAGGTGTCTGCTGACTTCCAGGTAGCAGCCCGGCAGATTTCCTGGATAGTGATGTCCCTGGAAGCAGCCACCAATGCAGCAGTATGGCGGGTAGAATGAGCTCTCATCCCTCTGGGAGGCTCCTTGCCAGCCAACTCATAACACAGACCTATGCATGATGTAATCCATCTTGCTATGGTCAGTTTGGCTGCAGGTCTGCCAGAAGTGGTTTCAGCATAGGTGACAAACAGCTGGCAAACCTCTCCAAGAATTTCCACCATCCTCTCCTTGTAGTAGGAGAGAGCATGTCTCAGGTCCAAGGTATGGAGCCTGTACTCGGCGTCTGAGGTGTAATTAGGGTAGTAAACCAGAAGAGTCAACACCTGGTTGAGGTGAAACTCTGACACCACCTTCGGAAGGAATTTCGGGTGGAGGCGCAGGACAACTTTATCCCTGTGAAAGACCAGATAAGAGGAGTCCACCGAAAGTGCCAGGAGCTCCCCTGTCCTTCTGGCAGATGTGACAGCCACCAGGAAAGCAGTCTTCCACGACAAGTGTGAAAGCTCACATTTGTGCATGGGTTCGAATGGCTTGCCCATGAGCTTTGCCAAAACCAGCAACAGATCCCACGGAGGTGAAGGTTCATGCACCGGAGGGGATATGTGATCCAGGCCTTTGAAAAAGCACCCGACCACTGTCTCCTGCACCAATGTTGGCTGACTGGCCTGTGCCCGGTAAGCAGAAAAAAATAAGCTGCCAGGTGCACCCTAAGGGTCGATGACTGTAGACCCCCTTTGAAGAGAGACCAAAGGTAGTTGAGAATGTTATCCACAGAACAGGATAAGGGTCCAGACCCTTACCCTGAAACCAAATGGAAAATCATTTCCATTTGAAGGCTCAACATTTCCTGGTCAATTCCTTTCTAGATGCCTCCACCACGGTGTAGACATCTTCAGGAAGACCCAGAGCCTGGAACTCTAGCCGCTCAGGTACCAGGCTGTGAGGTGCAGGGACTGAAGGTCCAGATGGAAAACCTTCCCCTGGTTCAGAGATATCCAGTCTGGGCATGTACAAAGCTGCTCCGGAGGCCTGCAGCTGAGGCTGAGATCTGGGTACCAGAACTGGCGCAGCCAGTTTGGGGCTACCAGAATCACCTTCGCCTTGTCCCTCCTCACCTTGATTAACACCTTGTGGATCAAGGGAAGTGGAGGGAAGGCGCAGAGGAGGCCTGGGGTCCATGGTCTTGAGAAGGCATCCCCCTGCAGTGAGCCCTGCTGAGGGGGGGCTGGCATGAAGCAGCCTTAGCTTGGTGTTTTCCCTGGAGGCAAATAGGTCTGCCAGCGGTTTGCCCCAATGGGAGAACAGGCTGTAAGCAAACTCTGGATGGAGAGACCACGCGTGGGATGTCTGGCCTATGCGGCTGAGAGCATCCGCCAGCTGGTTCGAGGCTCCTGCCACATGGATGGCTAGGAGATCCGCCTCCAACCAGCTTACGAGGGTCCAGATGCGGAGCACCTTCTTGCACAGCAGACAGGAGTGCGTGCCGCCCTGTTAGTTGAGGTAGTACATGGTCATGGTATTGTCTGTCTGGACTTGAACCACTTGACCCCGGAGCTGAGGAGCGAAAGCTGAAAACGCCAGTCTGACTGCTCTGAGCTCCAACAGGCTGATGTGGCATCGGGAGTCCTCGAGGATCCAGAACCCGTGGGCCCAGTTGTCCCCCATGTGGGCGCTCCAGCCCTTGAGAGAGGTATCAGATGTAAGGACAACTGTCGGCTCGAGGCGGACACGGGATCCCTTCCTGCAATCAGCCAGTGGCGGTTCTCCACTGGAGAGCGTCCCACATCTTCTCAGTTACAGTGATCAGCTGGTCGAAGTGACCATACCGCTGAGCCCACTGGGAGGCCAGCTCCCATTGGAGGGGGTGCACGTGCCACTGGGCACAACGGACCACTGAGGTGCACGCCACCATGTAACCAGAAGGCGCAGAAAGTCCAGGGCAGCACGCAAGTACCCAACCAGAAATGACTGTGCAAAGGATGAGAGAATCTCCGCCCTGTCCGCCGGGAGCCGAGCTCTGGCTTGACAAGAGTCAAGCTCTGCCTCGATGAAGCCCATCATCTGAGAGGGCACAAGTTCCGACTTGGCCTCGTTGATCAGGAGGCTAAGTTGGGAGCAGGTGTGGAGGGCCAGATCCCTGGACCTCTCCACCTCCTGAAGGGAGGAACCTGCCAAGAGCCAGTCATCAAGATAAGGGTAGATTCTGACTCCTCGACACCGAAGGTGGGCGCACCACTGTAATGCATTTGGTGGAGACCCGAGGGGCTGATGACAGGCCGAACGGCATGGCTTGGAACTTGTACAGGGTCTCTTTGACCCTGAAGCGGAGGAACTGCTGAGGAGATGGACAGATTGGGACGTGAAAGAATGCATCCTGTAGATCCAGTGAACAGAACCACATGTTTTGCTCCAGGGATGGTATGATCTGGTTCAGAGTGACCATCCGAAAGGTGTGAGACCTGAGATATTGATTCAGGTCATGGAGATCTAGGATGGGGCGCCAACCCCCCCGTCCGCTTGGGCACCGGAAAGTACCTGGAAACAAAGCCTGGGTCTGTCGGAGGATCTGGCACTGGGGCTACTGCCTCCTTGCAGAGGAGCTGAGCCACGTCATCTTGAAGAGTCGACTGGGTGCATGCGGAAATCCTTTCCTCCCGAGGGGCGCGGGCTCAGTGGGGAGTGTACTGTTTGAATTCCAGAGGCAGTCCCTGGTCGACCACTTCAAGGACCCACCTGTCCGAAGTGATAGCGGACCAGGCGGAAAGGAAGTGGCAGAACCGACCCCCCATGGGAGGACCCAGAGCTGGCATGATGGGTGTAGGGGTGGTAACCTCCAACCCGTCACTGAACAGGCCTGGAAGAGGAGGAGGAGGCTCCAAGACCTGCGCCTTAGCCTCCTTTACGGGGCTGTTGAGGACCCTGCTTGAGCTGCGGGCGCCAAGCTTGAGCCTGCTGCTGCTGCTGTTGCTGACCTCCTTGATAGGAGAGCTGCCTGACCGCAGGGGAAGAGTGACAAAATGGCTTTTTCTTTCCTCTTCTGCTGGTTCCTGCCCGAAGAACTCTTGGCAGAAGTAGCATCCGAGGTGGCATTGGACTGCTTTATACGCTGAAGGTGACTGGCCACTCCTGGACCGAACAAGTCAGTCCCCAGGAAGGGCACGTCAGCAAGCTTATGCTGAGTATCCACCGGGAAGGAGGAAAGCCTCAGCCAAGCCCTGCGGCGAGAGGCCACTGCGGCTGCCAACGAGCAGGCACAAGAATCTCTTATATCCAAGGCTGTCTGGAGCTGCTGTTTTGCGACAGCACGACCTTGGTCACAGACCTGCTTGACTGTAGCCTGCAAGTCCGTTGGGAGATGAGGGAGGACCTCGTCCAATGACCCCAGCAGGGCATGGGAGAAGTGTGCCATAATAACAGCTGAGCTGGCCTGACGAAGGCCCAGAGAAGAGGCAGTGTAGACCTTGCAGGCAGAGTGGTCCATATATTTGGAATCCTTGTCCGGGGGTCGGCAATGTCAGCCGAATTACCCGTGCACCTGAACATCGAGGCGGTCACCAGGCTCTCAGCCAAAGGGTGTTCAGTGAACCCCGCAAGGGACCCCATGGGCACTGCGTACTTGTGGGCCATGTGGGAAGATGGTGCTGGGCAGGAGGCAGGACACTGCCAAAGATCAAGGGCCGGGCCAACGATGGCCTCGGCCACTGGAAAGGCCTCCGTCGGGGTATCCCCTCTCTTGAGGATATCGGCGAGAGGGTACTCCGCCTTTTTCTGGATGGGCTCCAGGGGCATTCCGTTGGAGTCAGAGATGAAGCGGAGAATGCCCTGGAAGGAGAAAGGGCCTTCCCTCCAACCCTGCGCTGACCGACAACTCATCATCCTCGGGCTGCGAGTGCAAGCCAGTGACGTCCAAGTCCGAGGAGTCGTGGTAGAGCGGTCTACCGCCTAAGTCACCCTCGATGTGCAGAGGGCGGTCTGGGGTGACTGTTATTGACAGATGACGGGGAAGCCCGGTGTCTTGTCGGTCCTCTTTCGAGGGCGCCACTCCTCAGGCTGTTTAGGCGGTGGTTCCACAAGAATCGGTGGAGTGACTGGAATAGGCCGAACCGGGAGACGGGCCAGCCCCACAGGAGCAGGAATCGGTGGCTTCTGTTCCGGAAGGGTCGGCATCGGCCTAGGAGTTGGGAGCCAAGTTATGGCCGGGGTGGACAGCGGAGCCGGCTTCCGCCCAGTCAGAACCAGCTGTTGCCACGAGGTCTTCATAGCGCCGATGGAGTTTCCATTGGAGCCTCTCCTTGTCCGAGAAGGATGAGGACCTGTGGCGACGCCCTTCTTAGAGTGCTTATGGCTCTTTCTTGGCTGTTCGGCTGAGGGGGTTCTGGACCTCGACCGAGTTCGGGGAGGTTGACTTGGTCGATCAGGAGACACCGGAGTCAGTGAAAACAGAGGGTCCAGAACCGGATCCTTGATGGGGACACCAGCGGGCTGGGTCTCCTCATCAGGGAATACAAGGACCGGAGTCTTTTGCAAAGAGTCGTCGGCCATGGCATGCGACAAAGGGTCTATCGGGTCGAGGATAATTTCGACCTAGTCGGCCACTTCCTCGGTCCCCTGGCCAGACGGATGATCTGTGAAGTTAGTGGCCAAGGTTGCGATCTCAACCGAAGTCGAGACCGCGTGTTCCTGGGACTCGGACCTGTCTCGGTCCCAGGAACGTCTTCGCCGAGACAAAGGCAAGGGGTCCTTCTCACTCTTCCAAGAGTTGGGGGGGGGTGAGCCCGAGGGCGCCTCACCCCAAGTGGAAAGAGACTGGCACAACTCCTTGAAGGAGTCCGTAAAGGTGGAGCCAAGGTTCAGAGGAACAAAAAAAGCTTCGATTGCCTGAAGCGCAAGCTGCTTCCTCCTCGAATGCCTTCATCTGTTCCAGCTGTCCTGTGGATCCTGCAGCCATGGAAACCGCCCACCTCGCCTCCTTCGATTTCACTGGTGGGTTCCTTTTTTCCTGTCTCCCCAGCTTCCAGTGTGCCTTGCGGTCGTCCAGGACATTGGGATGGAAAACCAGGCAAAAACTGCACGACGAGGTGTCATGGCCAACCCCTAGGCAGTAGACGCACGTGAGGTGAGGATTGGTGTGCGACACCTTCTGGCCGCAGGAGCACTGGCGAAATCCAGGGGAAGATTTTTCCTCCATGGTAGATGCGACGAAAGCGCAATCGCTAACTCGAACAAGTTTAATTTTCGTTAAAAACCAACAGTTAGAATCCAGGGCCTACGATATGCTGAGAGCATGAGGGAACCTGCATCTTCCAGCGGAAAGGAAGATCTGGTGTCATGGTGCGGAGCCAAGGTATATACCACCCGGGTGGGTGGGAGGAGCCAGCTTGAAGACTTCCGGCAAGATTTAAAGTGGAAGGGGACATGCCAAGAAATGTGGATGAACAACATATCCACGCTCCTAGAATGACTCTTTCTGATTCCTCTCTGAAAAGGACGGAACCACTGGATGGCACATCCAGGATGCCCTTCTGGACATCTGATGTAAAGCCGGAGACCCTCAGCCAGGAGTGTCTCCGTAAGCAGAACCCAACTGCCACTCCTCTAGCTGCGGAGTCTGCCAAATCATAGGCAGCCCGAAGGACCTGTATCCCAACATCAAAGCCAGTCTTAAAAAGGTTAAGAAGCTCTTCTTTTTTGTCTCCTTCTGGGAGATCTTTCAGAAGGTCTTGGCTTTGCTCCCATAGTGCATTTGGAAACTGCACCATATGAGTCAGGTAGTTTAAAGACCTTATGGAGCAGGTGGCTGCCATGTACATGTGTCTCCCCATGGAGTCCAGTTGCTTGGATTCTTTATCTGGGGGCTGTGTACTCAGGTGTTGGGGCCTCTGAGATCTGTCGTGGGTGGCAGTAATAACCAATGAATTTGCACCAGGTTGCTGTCCCAAATACGGGTACTCTACCGGGGCCCTATAAAAATGGTCCACCTTTTTAGGGACTGTGGGTGAGGAATATGGGTCCTTCCAGGTGGCCCTGGTGGCATCCTGGAAGGTATCCACCAAAGGTGGAACCACCACAGGCTTTGGATCTTTTTGCTGAAGGTATCTGTCCAGGCGTTGCCTCTCGGGGTCCATGTCTTCAGTGTCTCAGCACATATTCTCTTGGATGTGCCTCATTATGTCCATGAATGAGGGGTCATGAGGGGGGGACCTAGGCTGATCCCTAGGGTCGGGCGAAGGGACACTGAAAGGAGAAGGTAATCTGTAAGTATCTGAGGTGTCCGGACGGGACCCTTCTGATGAAGAATGAGACCTTCCGCGAGGCTTCTTATGCCTACATGAGCTAGGTGTTCTTGAAGGGGTTCTAGAGCGGTACCTCTTCTGATTTCCTGCTCACTTTTCCCAGAGACCTGCCGCTAGGTTGGGGAGTATCCTCCTTAGGAGGGGTTCGGGAGTCAGAGACTTGGGAGGTGGGGTCTCCTTTGTAGGTTTTGTGGGGACTACATCTTTTCGGATGGTGTCCCACCAACAGGAGAACAATTCTTTGACCTCCTCAATATTTAAGCCTGATGACGGTCCCGGTGTTGGTGCTTTCCCTCCCAGGGGACCTTGCTCTGATCCTTGAGGCGTGGACTGGTCAGTCATTGGATCCTGGGGCAACCCCGGATCCATGTCACCCGATGTCTGGTCGTCGGTAGCTTGTTCGGCTCCGATGTCCGCAGCATTGTCTTCCGATGGACCATGGCGTCCAGTGCAAATGGGGGGGGGGTCCCATCTGAGGCGTCTGGTCCTTCGGATGCTTGGTGGTCGTCTGGTCCGCAGACTGTTTAGGGTCAGACATCCGCTTCAGGGATGTCAGATTAGTGGTACGCCTAGCAGGTGCTTCCGAGGGTCCCCCTCGGAGGCTGGGAGACCGATCTCTGGTCAGTGTCCTGACGCCGATCCAGGGAGTCTGGGCCTACCTTGGCAGCCGACTTGCATGGCAGTTTGTGATGCCTGTCTGAGGCCTCAGATCGGCTAGAGGAACCTGCAGGCCGGCTAAGGGGATCCTTAGGCCAGATCTTAAAAGATTGTAAAGAAGAAGAGGTACCTGACCCACCAGACATCTGGATCTTGACCGGTGGGGGCTGAGACTTTGCCTGTGAAGGGGACCTGTCTGAGTGGTTCGAGCCTGAGCTGGCCCGGAAATCCGAGGTGTGGTTCAGGGATCTCACTCTATCCTTCTCCCTTCTCATTTCTTTGTGTTTCCCTGACCTGTGGGACGAGTCCCCTCGGGAGGATGAACCCCTCGCCATTTGTTTCACTTTTTGCTCCCGAAGAAAATTTTCCAAGTGCCTTCTGGCGGAGGATCCTAGTGCAATTATTGAAGTGCTGGCAGATCGTGCTGGCCTTGGTGTTGTGGTAGGGCCTGGGCACCGGACACAGGCTGTATGCTTGTCTTTAAACGGGATCTGCTTGCCACACGCGCACTTGGAGGAGCGTCCTTCGGCTGAAGGGGTCGGGGACGAAGACGTGATGGGAGAAACTGTGATGGAAGAAAATCGCTGAAAATTCAAAGTTCTGGCATCATTCGTTAGCTGATGGCGTCCGTGGAGCCAACTCTTGCGAGTCGACGGCGGGAAAAGAACTGAGGGATGCTGGGGGACTGTCCCTTTTATAATGTGTCTAATGTCCGGGGCTGACATCGGGGGCGGTCTGCCGCTGGGTGTAGCTGGCTAGAAGTTTTCCGTTGGGTCCTGCCACTTGCCAGCTTCAGTCCTAATGGTGTAACCTGCTGCAAGAGACGTTCCTCGAAGTAAGATAGTCAGTTAGAAGGTATTACATACTTGATCTCCTCATGCAGGGCAGTCTTAAACAGCCTCAGAAGTAAGTATTCTTCTCTCTGGTTGGAAGCATAGTTGTAGAGGGTGAAAATCACAGAGTCCATGAACTTGGTTGATTTGTTCTGAGGCATCTGAAAAATCAGCTTGGCAAGGTAGGTCGGGTTAGTCTGTAACACAAAAGACAGATAAAGCTCCATTACATGGGTTGTACAATGCCAAATACTGGAATCTTCACAAACTGTAGCATTGGTGGTGCTCGTATCAGCACCGGTGCCAGTACTGGCATCATTATTGATGTTGGTGTCCGTGTTAAAGGAGTTCTACTGGGACAGTTGAAGCCCCCACCACTGCACAGATCAGGGCTTCATCTCTCCAATCCCCCCCTGTGGGCACCGTAATAGATTATTTAACTCATTCCTCATAAAAATCATTTCAAGCTCCAGTGGTGCCAGCATTTTGATAATGGTGCCCCGGAACCCCCCAGGATATCGCTGGTAGTACTGCGAGATGATGACGCACTACTGCCCATGCCATTATAATGCACTTATGTATGGAAATAAAACTATCTATAGATGTCCGATGCTAAGTGTCGTTTTTACTTAATTTGCCTAAATCACATAGGTATGCCTATGGGATTTAGGCAAATTAAGTAAAAGTGACACTTGTTATTGGACATCTATAGATCATTTTATTCATACCTATGGGATTTAGGCAAACCAAGTTAAAACGGCGCTTGGCATCTGACATATATAGATAGTTTTGTTTCCATACATAAGTGCATTATAAAGTCAGGGGCAGTGGCGCGTCATCTCGTGGTACTACCAGCAAGATCCCGGGGGGTTCCGGAGCACCATTATCAAAATGCTGGTGCCACCAGAGCTTGGACTGATTTTTATGAGGGATGAGGTAAATAATCTATTAATTTGTTATGGTGCCCACGGGGATCAGAGTGATGACGCTCGATCTGTACAGCAGTCAGGGCTTCAACTCTCCACGTAGTTCTCCTTAAGTACAGGTGCCAGTACCATGTCCATTTGACTGACAGCACACCCTTGAGTCAGTGTACAGAGAAGCAAAGTACATCTATCTGACTACATCCCCTGCTATCTGTGTACAGAGATCACACTGTCCATCTAATCACACACTCTATAGCACTGTGTCCATGCGTCTGACCCTGACCACATGCCAGAAGTCTGTGTACAGAAACAACACTATTTCTGTCTAACCACATACATATATTACTCTAGTCTGTTTACAGACAGCAATGCATTCTTCTGTCTGACTACATACCGTTCAAGTCTATATACTGAGACCACTGCGTTCATCTAAGCGCATACCCTACAACACGTGTACAGAGACTGCACTGCTTCCATCTGACCACGCACAGGTAACACTGCATCTGTCTAATCACGTGCTATACAATCTATGTACAGGTGAGAAATGCGCAGACTGGATGGGCCAAGTGGTCCTTATCTGCCGTCAAATTCTGTTTCTGTGTTACAAAGGAGGTATTGCATCCACTGATCTGACCACATGCTCTTTAGTCAGTGTGCAAAAAACAGTATATCGGACCATACACCTTGCAATCTGTATACAGACAACTACGTCGGTCTGGCCACATGCCCTTCAGTCTGTGCACAGAGATTACACTCTCCGTCTGCCCATATACCGTACGGTCTGTGTTCAAAGTCTGCAATGTGTCTGTCTGATCACACGTTGTACAGTCAGAGTACAGAGAAGGCACTGCATTTATCTAACTACATGCCCTACAGTCTGTTACAGACAGCACTGTGTACATCTATCTGACCATATGCTCTACAGTCTATGCACAGAAACTGGACTGACACGATAGGCTACAGGTTGGAATAATGAGCTGTGAATGAGCTTGGTACATCCAGGAGACCTGGGTTTGAGTCCCACAACCTCCACCTGCATACTGTGTGACTCTGTGCAAGTCACTTGACCTCAGAGCTCCCGGGTCATCCCTGAAAACAGGCAATTGTCCTAGTGGGCCTTACCCAATTACAAAAGAATACAAAAAAATTAAAAAATAGCAATGTGTGCACCTATCTGACCATACTCTACAATGTGTGAGCAGACAGTACTGTGCCCATCTATCTGGCCATATTCCCTACAGTCTGTGTAGAGAGACAGCACTCATCTGTCTGGCCTCATCCCCTACAGTCTGTGCAGAGAGATGCCGTACAGCATACTACACATTACCTGGAGTAGATAGAAGAGATGTTGATATGCCTCAAGTTTCTCCCTCTTCTCCTTGCTGAGGGCCTTCAGGCCTCCTTTCTGCTTGTTGATCATCATCATATCAGACAGCTGCTCCTTGTTCTTCTTGGTCAGTTTCTTACTATGTGAGACGACATCCTGTGAAATGAAGCAAATTCCATGCTAATGTGGCAGTATTTCCTAGTCAGCAAAACATGTGCCCATACACTCTGTTTAGCGGGAATGTCTTCCTGGCATTCTTAGATCTATTATCAGTGTATCTGTAATACATTCAGCCATTTATACAGCAGCTACTGCTACTAGTTTTGTTATTAATGACTTGTGTCAATAAATACAGGTTACTCACCTGTAACAGTAGTTCTAGGAGTGGTATATGTTGTTCATCCACACTGTCTGGCAGGTTCCTTGCCACTTTAAATCTTGCCGGAAGGTCTTCAAGCTGGCTCCTCCCACCCACCCGGGTGGTAAAACCCTTGGCTCCACCCCATTACGCCAGATCCAGCCCGCTGGAAGCCAGGTTGCACAGCAAAACCGGGGAGGTCGGGTGGGTCGTGTGGATGAACAACATATACCACTCCTAGAACTCCTGTTACAGGTGAGTAACCTGTATTTCTAGGGACGTGGATATGTTGTTCAAGCCACACTGTCTGGTAGACTCCTAGCAGCTGTCCGGGAGGAGGGAGGCAAGGCGCGCACCCCCTACTTAGGGAATAAGGACTGGAGAACCGAGGTCCCAAAACGAGCATCCCGGCATGACTCAAGGTCAATGCGGTAATGGGAAATAAAGGTGTGTGCTGACTTCCAGGTAGCAGCCCTGCAGATTTCCTGGATAGGGACGTTCCTAGAAGCAGCCACCGAAGCAGCGGTATGGCAGGTAGAATGAGCTCTTATCCCTTTGGGAGGCTCCATGCCCGCCAACCTATAGCAGAGATCTATGCAGGAGGTGACTCACTTGCTTAACGTCCGCATGGCTGCAGGTCTGCCAGGTGCGGCTTTAGCATAGGTGACAAACAGCTGGCGGACCTCTCCCCGTACTTCAGCCATCCGCTCCTTATAGTAAGTGAGCGCTCTTCTAGGGTCCAGAGTATGGAGCCTATATTCGGCCTCCGAGGTGTGACTGGGGTAGAACACTGGAAGAGTCAACACCTGATTAAGGTGAAACTCCGACACCACCTTCGGAAGGAATTTCGGGTGGGGGCACGGAACAACCTTGTCCCTGTGGAAGACGAGATAAAGAGACTCGATGGAAAGCGCCTGGAGCTCTCCCATCCTTCTGGCTAATGTAATAGCCACCAAGAAGGTGGTCTTCCACGACAGGTGGGAGATATCGCACCTGTACATCGGTTCGAATAAAGGCTTGCCCATGAGCTTAGCCAATACCACCAGTAGATCCCATGAGGTGGAGGTTCTGCACCGAGGAGTATGTGATCAGGCCTTTTGAAAGCACCTGACCACCTTCTCCTGCTGCCACCACTGCTTGCTGGGCCCGCCGCCTGCAAGCAGAGTTGGCTGCCAGGTGCACCTTAAGGGTCGTCGACCGAAGCCCTAGCTGAGAAAGGGATAACATGTAGTCCAGGATGCTAGCCAAGGAACAGGAACAAGGGTCCAACCCCTTGTCCTGACACCAAATGACAAATGACACCTGACACCATGACACCTACGCTGGAGAGCCTGCTAGTGTGAATTTCAGATACTAATCAATCTCTCCAGCGGCGCCTTGGGGGACGATCAGGGGGACTCCCTCTGTTTATTAAAACATCGGTCTGAACCCGGGTTGTTTTCCAGGGTGAACAGCTGCCATAGGAGCTCGTGGAGCACTATCGGAGGATGGGCCTGGGGCACCTGTGGTCTATGGATTATTGTTGGAGTAGATTGGAGAACCTGCTCATACAAGTCCAATTATAGGCTGTTCTCCCTGGAGGATATATTTGGGGGGGACGACCATAGGGAGAGTTTTCCGTCCATTGACTGATAGATTATATCCCCCCTGAAATAGCCGGACTTAAATTCTTTTTGCAGATTGACTTCTACTCCAGGAGTATATGGTAGAACTTTAAAATATTTCCGTTTGGCCTATGTGAGAGATAGGCCATGGGACAGTATCCCAGGGTGAGAGCTCTGGGATTTTTACTGTTCTAGTAAAAGCATGGATTAAAGCACTGTGATTTGCTTTGAACTGCTATAAACTTTTCTTTAGTGGAATTTGGAAAAATTTGTCCAGATTTGTTTTATTTGTGGAATTGGTTAAATGAAAAAGTGTATTATTGTTTTTATTATTTTGGATTTGTTGCTGGTAGTGACAATGTTTATATTAAAGTAGTTTTAAGAGCTTCTTGAAAATCTATATAGTCATGTGTTGGGATCGAATATCCATGGACAGGCATTCTCTCCCTCTCTAGGCTGAGGACCCTCGCTTGATTGCCCCGTTACAGCCCAAGTTTATAGGCGTTGCTGTGTCTTGGGGGATTGTGCGGAGGAGGCGAAGAGGGAGGGGGGCCCCTCGGCTATGGGGGGTGAGCGGAGTGGGCGAATTGAGACGGTGAGATCGAGGAGACGCCCTGGGGCGAAATGGGTCCAGGATATGGGAGTGCGTTGCCTGGTTCCCATACCCAAGGGTTCCACGAATAGTGGGCATGTAGCCTGCTCCTCCAGGGCCTCTCATCCAACCCGGGCATTATTATGTAATGCCAGGTCAATAAAAAACAAGACGGCAATTATTGCTGATTTTGTTGAATCATCTGACCTGACATGCATTACCGAGACATGGCTGGATGAAAATGCTGGCCCCATTTTGGAGTCAACTGTTTCCTGGGATTTTCGATATAATGCATCTGACGAGTTGGATCACTGCAGGGTGGGGGTCGCTATTTGTTTTAAATCGGAATTGGGCCTTGTAGAGGTTCCAATGGTGTCCCCTGGATCCTTTGAGTGTATCATGGGAGCAGGTGTGGGCTGCAGAATTCTGCTCATTTACCGTCCACCCGGTGGCGAGAAAGTTTTTCTGCAAGAAGTCACGGACTTCATTGTCGATCTGGTATTGGAGCCCTCCAGGTGGTTGGTTCTGGGGGACTTTAATGCCTGGGTCGACGATGAACTCTTGCAGTTTGATCAAGACTTTCTTCAACTAATGAGTTCGTTGGGCTTCACACAGGTGGTTACCGCTGCTACCCATATTCATGGTCATTCTCTGGATTTAGTGTTCACCTTGGGTATGGAGATCACGGGACTGGTGGTGGAACCAGTTGGGTGGTCTGACCATCACTCTGTAAGGTTCATTGTGACCCCCTATGAGACCCACCCTTTGGAGATGGTCCAGTACCGCCCTTTGAGGAATTTACTCCAGAGGGTCTGATGGCAGTGCTGGACCTATCGAGTTGACCGATGGAGTGCAGGGAACCAGATGCCTTAGTAGTGCACTATAATAATATGGTGTTGAGGGCACTGGATTCCATTCATGTCTGTCACGTGCCCCTCCCCCTCCGCCCTCGATCCCTTTGGTTTGTTGGGACTTTGAGGGAGTGGAGGAGGAAGGGGCGAAGATTGGAACGCTGTTGGTTGAAATCAGGCCTGGAAGATGACAAACTTAGATTGATGGCCCATTATGTGGACTATCAATCAGTAATCTCCCATAAGAAGGCAGAATTCTTGTCCAGGGAGATAACTGCATCAAGAAACCGACCTGCTCAGCTCTTCCGGACCGTTGACAGACTGTGCAATCCAGCCTGTTTGCGGAATCGGAGAGCTTTTTCACAAATACAGTGTGATGAGTTTGCTCGGTTCTTTGATGATAAGGTATCATCAATCAGACTGGAGATCCACGACATGCGTTCAAACGAGCATTGCAGTGACCAACATGGGGTTACATGTCCGCAGTCTGTCTGGATGGACTTCGACCAGCCAGCAATCATGGATATCATGAAGATTGTCCAAGGTCTGCGACCGACTTGCTGTAGTTTGGATCCTGGTCCTACGCGCCTCCTTGTGGGGTGCATGGATGCGATTGGACCAATCCTTGCGAGGATAGTTTGGGGTTCTTTGGATCAAGGGGTGTTTCTGGAGTCTCTGAAAGAGGCTATTGTGACACCCCTTTTGAAGAAACCTTCCCTTGACCCCGACTGCCTTGCTAACTACAGACCGATCTCTAACCTGCCCTTTTTGGGCAAGGTTATTGAGAAAGTAGTCACGTTACAGCTTGATGACTTTCTAACCCATGAAGTCTATGATCCTCTCCAGTCCGGTTTCAGGAAGAGACATAGTACCGAGACTGCATTAGTTCGGTATAATGATCCTAATAGCAAGAGATCAGAAGAGCCGCTCAATCTTGGTTCTTCTTGATCTCTCTGCAGGCGTTGACACCGTGGACCATGGGATGTTGCTGGATCGACTGCGGCTACTTTGTGGACTGTCAGGACAGTCCTCAGATGGTTCCACTCTTTCCTCACAGGCAGAAGTCAAAGGGTGGTTTCAGGTTTTTCCTCTGCCCCTTTGCTCTGTCTTGTGAGTACCATGAGTCTCTGTGCTTTCTCCCATGTTGTTCACGGTGTACATGCTACCGCTAGAGACATTATAAGGCGTCATGGCTGAGTTTTCACTGCTATGCAGATGATACTCAGCTCTATATGTCCTTTGCACTCGAACAAAATGATGCTGTCTCGGTTTTAACAACTGTCTCGCTGAGATTCAGGATTGGATGATGCGAACTGGCTGAGGTTAAATCCGGATAAGACTGAGGTTTTAGTCGTTGACCCAGGTCATTATGTAAAGAAGTTGACTCCTGGTGTCCCCCTGATCTTTTATTAGGGGATACCCAGTTGAGACCTTCTGAACAGGTGCGAAATCTGGGTGTTATTTTTGACAGTGCGCTGCCACTGTCAGATCTTCTTTACCATCTGAGGAATATCGCCCGGATAAAACACCTTGTTCCACATGATGACCTTCCTGTGTTGGTTCACGCTTTTGTTTCTTCCCGTCTTGATTACTGTAATGCTTTATATCTAGGGTTGCCGGGGGTAGATCTCCGTCGCCTGCAGCTGGTGCAGAACGCGGCAGCTAGGTTGTTGACAGGGCTACCAAGAACTTGTCATGTCACACCTGTGCTGCGCGAACTGCACTGGCTGCCAGTGCGATGGAGAATCACCTTCAAGGTCACATTGCTGACCTATAAGACCCTACACGGCCAGGGACCAGGCTACCTGCAAGATCTCCTTTGTCCCTATTGTCCTCTCCGCCCACTCTGCTCCACTGGCGAGGGATTGCTAGAGATTCCCAGGGTCTGTTATAAATCATCTGGGGCTAGGGCTTTTTCCTTTATGGCCCCGACTCTGTGGAATTCTCTACCTCGTCAGGTTAGAGAGTGCCTGTCCGTGGAAGCATTTAAGAGATCCCTGAAAAGTTATTTATTTCTGCTGGCATTTGGTTAGTTTATTTTATTGTTTTATGTCTTTATTTATTAATGTTGATGTTTTATCTCTGTTTTGTATTAGCGCTTTGATTTTTGAGCGCTTTATAAATAAATTTTTGATTGATTGATTGATTGATTGAAATGGAGAATCTCTTCCATTTGAAGGCATAGCATTTTCTGTTCGACTCTTCACGGGACGCCTCAACGACGTTGAGGACCTTGTCGGAAAGACCCAAGGCCTGGAACTCCAGCAGCTCAGGAACCAGGCCGTCAGGTGCAGGGATTGAAGGTCCGGATGCAGAACCTTCCCCTTGCTGACTGAAATCAGGTCTGGGTGGGCTGGAAGCTGCCTCGGGAGCCTGGAGCTGAGGCTGAGGAGATCTGGGTACCAGAATGGTGGGGCCAGTCTGGGACTACCAGAATCACCTGCGCCTTGTCCCTCTTCGCCTTGAGAAGCACCTTGTGGATCAAAGGAAAGTGTAGAAGAGGCCCAGGGTCCACGGCCTCGAGAAGGCATCCCCCTGCAGCAAGCCTGCTGAGGGGGGCGGGCATGAAACAGCCTCAGCTTCGCATTCTCCCTGGAGGCAAACAGGTCCACTTGAGGGGTGCCCCAATGGGAAAACAGATCTTGTACTACCTCCGGCAGGAGAGATGGCTCGTGAGATGCAGCACCTATCCGGCTGAGGGCATCGGCCAGACTGTTGGAGGCTTCTGCCACATGGATGTCTAGGAGATCTGCCTCCAGGCTGATCATGAGAGACCAAGTGCGGAGAGCCTCCTTGCACAGAGGCAAGGAGTGCATCCCACCCTGTCGGTTGAGGTAGTACATGGTCGTAGTATTGTCCGTCTGGACCTGAACCACTTGACCCCGTACAAACTGAGCGAAGGCGGTGAGGGCTAGACGCACCGCTCGGAGCTCCAGCAGGTTGATGTGGCATCGAGACTCCTAAGGGGACCAGAGGCCGAGGGCCCTAAGCTCCCCCCAGATGGGCACCCCAACCCATCAGAGAGGCATCGGTCGTCAGAGTGACCGTCGGCTTGGGGCGGACAAATGGGATACCCTCCTGCAGATGAGCTGGAACGAGCCACCACTGTAGGCTGTCCCACATCTCCTGGGTCACCATCACTGGATGGTCCAGAGGACTGGAGTGCTGTGACCACTGGCAGGCCAGCCCCCACTGCAGGGGACACATATGCCTGCGGGCCTAACAGACCATGCTGGAGCAGGCTGCCATGAGACCCAGAAGGTGCAGGAAGTCCTGGGCAGGGCATAATTGCCCAACCAGAAATGACTGGGCAAAGGAGGAAAGGACCTCAGCCCTGTCCGCCGGGAGCCGGACTCTGGCTCGAAGAGAGAGAGTCGAGCTCTGCCCCGATGAACTGAATCACCTGCGATGGCACGAGTTCTGACTTGGCCTTGTTGATGAGGAGGCCAATCTAAGAGCAGACCTGGAGGGCCAGATCCCTAGACTGCTCCACCTCCAACCTGGAGGGAGCTGCAATCAGCCAGTCGTCCAGGTAAGAATACATCCGGACCCCTTGGTGCCGCAGGAATGCTGTCACCACTGCCATGCATTTGGTGCAGACCCTGGGAGCTGGAGAGAGGCTGAAGGGCATGGCCCGGAACTCATAAAGAAATGCCTTTGCTTGGAAGCAGAGGAATTGCTGATGAGATGGACGGACTGGGACGTGAAAGAACGCATCCTGAAGGTCCAGAGAACAAACCCAGATGCCTAGTTCCAAGGATGGAATGATCTGAGCCAGAGTGACCATCCTGAAGGTGTGCTGCGTTAGGAACTTGTTCAGGTCGTGCAGGTTGAGAATGGGGCGCCAGCCCACTGTCCATTTTGGGACCAGGAAGTATCTGGACACAAACCCTGGGTCTGGAGGAGGGTCCGCCACCTCGCTGATCACCTCCTTCTGGAGGAGCAGGGCAATGTCGGCTCGACGAGCCAACAGAGATGCTGCGGAATCAGTTGCCCCCCATGGGGCGAAGGCTCGATGGGGGGGGGGAACTGCTCGAATTCCAGAGGCAGACCCCTGCCTACCACTTCTAGCACCCAGTGGTCCGTGGTGATAGCGGACCAGGCGGAAAAGAAGTGGCGGAGCCATCTCCCCATGGGGGAACCCGGGGAGGAGTGACACCCCTAAACCTGTCACTAGGCAGGCTTGGAGGAAGGGCCCACTGAGGGACCTCTTGAACCCTTGCCTCCCGGCTTCCTACTGGAGGAAGCGGCAGACTTGGCCTTAGGGTGCCAAGCACGAGCCTGCTGGCCCTGGTGCTGCTGGGCCGGATGTGCTGCAGGGGCTGAAGGGTGAAAGGGCTTACGCTGCTGCTGGCAGCCTTTGTCCTTCTAGGCAGACGTGACAGAGTCCAAAGTGGCATTGGACTTCTCGATCCTCTGGAGATGGCCTTCCACCCTCAGCCCGAACAAGTCGTTGCCCAGGAAGGGAACATCTGCCAGCCTGTGCAGGGTGTCCGCCATGAAGGTGGAGATCCACAGCAAGCTCTGTGGCGCATGGCCATTGCGGCCGCTACTGATCGGGCACAAGACTCACCTATGTCCAACAAAGTTTGGAGCAGCTGTTTTGCCACCGCCCTTCCCTGATCCCACACCTGCTTGACAGTCGTCTGAAGGTCAGTCGGGAGATGAGGAATCACCTCATCCAGGGAACCCATGAGGGAGTGTGAGAAATGTGCCATCAGAACAGCTGAGCTAGCCTGACGAAGACCTAGAGAGGAAGCAGCGTAAACCTTCCGCCCCGCGTAATCCAGCTTTTTGGATTCCTTATCGGGTGGTGTGTCCATGTCCCAAGCGTTCCCGGAGTGCCAGAAAACGCTATCAGTCCCTAACCCCTCAGTAGAGGGATGCTCCGAGAAACCGGAGAGTGAGCCAGTGGGGACTGCGTATTTTCGAGCCATCCTGGCCGAAGGCACGGGACAAGATGATGGCCACTGCCACAACTCCAGGGCTGGGCCAACAATGGCTTCGGCCACTGGAAAGGCCTCCGTAGGGGAATCCCCTCGGTCCAGTATCTCCGTGAGGGGATACTTGGCCTGTTTTGAAACAGGTTCGAGCTGCATTCTGGTGGACTCTGAGATGAGCCGAAGCAAACCTAAAAACGAGGATGGGCTCTCGTCCACCGACTGGCCCCCTGCAGACTCCAGGTCAAGCGGCCTGGAGAACAGGGAGGAGTCATCATCACACTCCAAGGAGTCTGCAAACAGCTGCCGGGCGCCTGAGCCACCCTCCACCTGCCGAGGTCGATTGGGAGTGAGGGTGACCGACAACCTGTAGGGCAAGCCCTGACTCGACCAAGAATTCTTGGGTCGGGACCCCAGTCTTCAGTTGTGGAGGCGGAGGTTCCACCACAATGGGTGGAGCAGCTGGCTTCAGCCAAACAACCGGTTTCGGGGTCGGCTCCTCGACCACTAAGAGGGGTTGTTTCAGCCACTCCGGTGACAGCCACTTAATGGCCAGAGAAGGCGACAGAGTCTGCTTACTCCCAGACAATAACAGCTGCTGCCACATTAAATCCTTGTAGCACCGACGCAACTTGCACCGGAGCCTATCCTCAGAAGAGGACGATGAGGATGAGTGGAGACGCCGCTTTCCATGGTGCCGAGATCGCGGACGTTGGCGGGACCGGCTGGACCAGGAAGAGGACTGAGACAAAGACCTTCAGGGGTTCCGAGGGTGGGTCAGAGAGGGGACGGGGGAAACCCGCTCCTTCCTCTGTGCAGGGACCTTAATCGGGAACTCCGGCACAGGAGGCACAAGCAAGTCCTCGGTTTCCACCAGGGGAACCAGTGAAGTAGCGTTGTCTGCTTCTCCAGTTGGCAAACAGTCAGATGGGTCGAGAAAAATCTTGACCGCGTCGACGGATGTCTCGGCCGGCTGACCTGACTGGGGCACCGTGAAGTCAACGGCCGCAGTCGCAACCTCGACCAAAGTTGAGAGTCGACGCTCCGGTGAAGGGGATCTCTCCCGCTCCCACGAACGTCGACGGTGGGACTTATCCTTAGAGCCCTTCTTCTTTGACTGACTGGAATGTCCAGATGGCCCCTCTCCCTTGGTGGAGGGGGACTGGCAAAGCTCCTTAAACGAAGCCGTGCAGGAGGAGCCCAAAGAGAGCAGGATAAATGCCGTGGCCGAGGAGGAAGAAGAAGCGGCCTGGGCCGCCTCCTCCTCGAGGGCAATGAATTGCTCCAACTGTTCTGCGGACCCCTCTGTCGAGGACACGGCCCAATGGGTCTCCTTAGACTTGACCGGTGGATAACATTTTTCAGGTCACCTGAGAAGAAGTCTGGCAGGGCAGTCCTCCAAGACCGGAGCTGAAAGGGACTTGCACAATTCGCAAGCCTGCAGTCGTGGCCAAGCCCCAGGCAGTAGACGCACATGGAGTGCGGATCGGTCTGGGACATCTTCTGTCCACACAGGCACCGGCGGAAGCCGGGAGTCGATTTGTCCATCGCAGCTGCGAGGGAAGACGAAGACCAAAGTCTTGTAAATTTTAAAATAAGTTTCGGAAATTCCAAAGAGTGTGGATCCATACCTAAACCCATAGCGCTAAGGAGGAACCTGAGCTTCCAAGTAGTAAGGAAGATCTGGCGTCATCGGGCGGGCAGGTATTACCACCGGGTGGGTGGGTGGGAGGAACCAGCCTGAAGACCTTCCAGCAAGATTTAAAGCGTCAAGGAACCTGCCAGACAGTGTGGATTGAACAACATATCCACGTCCCTAGAAATATGGTTGCCTCCAACAGTTTCACTTTCCCTGAGGTAGCTCTCCGAATGTATGCTCTGGATTCAGACTGTGGATGTCCGGGTGCTGCAAGCATGCACTTGTGATGGTAAACAGCAGGGTAAGGAAGCAGAAACTTTTAAAGAAATACAAACTCCCACATATCCCAATAACTGAATGCACCATGGGCCACATATGCAAATCAGCATGAAAGTGTTAAGCTCGTTTCTGCTTTAAGCAGGAGAGTATTGTGACAAATGGACTCTCATACACACTGAAAAGGCTTAATGCAGAAGACAGGATTCACTGATGTGGCTTTATCTGTATCTCAACCCAGGCGAAAGATGAAAACCTGTAAAACCATCACAAGGGCTGGTTCATCTTTGCCCTGGGTTGAGATACAGATAAGGCACACTGATGAATCCTGAAAAGGATGAAGCACAGAATGATGAATCCTGAGAAGGATGAAATAAGTGTCTGTCTTCTGTTTTCAGCCTCTGCAGTGTGTGTGTGAGATGCCAATTGGCACTCCTGCTTAAAGCAGGACTAGTCATTATTCTTTTACAATGATTTGCACACACACCCCCACCCCCACTGTGTTTTGCATTATGGGATTGTTACACTTGGCCAGCTGGTTCTGATTGCTCTATGATTTTTAAAAATAAAAATGTAGTGTGTGATTGTCCATCATGAGACATCCTGTGCTCCTGGCATGACCCCCCCCCCAACCAGGTTTCAGTTCAAATGACAGGATATGTTAAACAGCAGATCTCTGTAATGTGATTAGCTTCCAAGTTGCATTTTATGGCCGTGTTTATGATCTGAGTTGCTTCGAAGCCAGGAACTTAAAATATCCATTTTATGACGTCTTCAGAGGAAGAACAGTTAATTTCAGCTGGTGTTAAAAAGCTATATGGCATCTAGGTGAGAAAACCGCAGAGTTGTAAAAGGTCTTTTGATATGGGCTGAGAAGCAGAAAATCACTCAAGATCAAAGTGTCATATTGGGAAATGAGTTTTTGCTGATGTCACCTTATTTAATATACCTCCTGAGTGATAAGACATCCTGATTGTATAATTTTTAATATTCAAGGAGGAGCTAGGTGACATCATGGAAGAGGTTGGTAGAGAGATGGTTTAAACTAATGTGTGTCTGATCTTTAGACACACTTTTCTTTGTGGGCTCTTAGAAACAACATCTGCTTTAAGCACTGTTTAGGAGGTATACATTAGATAGAAAAGTCTGACTGTATTGTGGTAGGAGTTTATGTTTGTGCTTTAAGTTTGTTCTTTTAAGTAATTGTATGCTTTGTGATATATGGTTCTGTGTTTACATTTTACATATTTTTCTCCATTTTCTAAGTAAACCTCTTATTTTAAAGAGACTGCTCGGCGTGCCTTGGAAAGTCTTTCTTTTTGCATGTAAAGTATAGATGGTTAAAGTTGACAACTGTTCATAAGCTTAACGGTGTTACAGAACTGGAAAAAGTTTAAGAATTTTCCTAAGGTCTTTCATAGAGTTTTTAGGGTTCATTTTGGACACCTGGTTAAGTGCCCTTAGGCGAAAGATATCTGGCATTCCCCGAAAAGCAGAATTATCTGAGCCTGTACATTTGTGTACGCTAGCATAACGTTCACAGTTTAAATCCCTCCAGAACTTGAGACCAAAGGCGATTCGGACCCACAAACAGACAAGAGGGTTACCCTGTTCTGTTACCTGTTCACAACACTGCGCTCGGAGGTTGGCACTGTGGGAGCAGAGGGCCTGACCTGCTGAGTGGGGTTGTGACAGGGAGTACACATGACTTTGTATTTCTTTGAAACCTGGCTTTGTTGCCAATGCCCTTTCTAGTTAACCCTTACCTCTGTGTTTTTATTTTGAGGTTCTTTTTCTGTTACTTTCCTATTTGGGGCTCGTAATGCTCTAGACTCGTAACATCATTACAAGAGCTGGTTTGTCTTGTCCCCGGGCTGAGATACAGAAGAGGCACACTGATGAATCCTGAGAAAGACCATGTCTCTGTGTCTTCTGTTTTTAGCCTTTGCAGTGTGGGAGGGGTAATTTGGCATCATACACTCCTGCTTTAAGCTGAATCAGTCTGTATTCTTTCAGGGTGATTTTTATATGCATGCCATGGTGCTTTGCAATACTACAAGGCATAAAATAAGTGGGTTTGCACTGCAGTTTGCAACCATAGAATGCCATGTGCATTTATTCCTCCCCCCCACCCCCGAACCCCATCTACTTTTCCCGTGTGTAGCAACTAACTGGTTTGAACATGCAAGAAAGTACAGTTACGCAAGAACTTACCGTAACAGTATATCCTAAAGAGAAGCTCTTGCAGCAGGTAACACAATAAGGACTGGAGCCGGGAGGACCCCACGGAAAACTTCTAGCTAGCAGTCTTTGGCGGGAACCACCCCCAGATGTCAGCCCGCTCCCAACGTTACATATGGTATAAAGGGAGGACAGTCCCCGGCGTCCCTCAGTTCTCCCATCGGAGACTCTGGCATCGATGATGGAAGGCGATCAGGAATAGAGAACCGAGGCAAATATACAGAAGGCAACCAGAATGTTGCCAATGCAAACGATGTGCAGTAGAGAGTCCCCTGGGGGAAGGTGGGTGGGAAGCCACACCTGCTGCAAGAGCTTCTCTCAAAGATCTACTGTTACGGTAAGTTCTTACATAACTATACTACCTTACTTCGAGAGTCAGCTCTTGCTGCAGGTAACATAATAAGGACAGAGTCCCAAGCAGTAAAGGAGACCCAGACAGCAATTGGGAGGAGTAAACATATGGGAGCCAACAGAGGAGTGTCCTTAAGAGGAGTCCCTGCAGAACTGAGAGACCGAAGCCCGCTCTGCGTCTGGAAGCAATGTCTAAACTGTAGTGTCTAACAAATGTATGGACAGAGTTCCATGTGGCTGTTGCACAAATGTCCACTGTAGACACATTTCAAAGGGCAGCAAAAGATGCTGCTACTCCCCTCGTAGAGTGACCCTTCACCGGGCCTGGTAAGGGTTCATCATACTTCTGGTAAAAGAATGTAATATAGTTAACCAGCCATTTTGATAGGGTCTGTTTGGCCACAAGCGCTCCCCGGATCCTGGGGGCAAAAGAAACAAAAAGCTGATCTGAGTGTTGAAACTCTGTCCTAGAGAGGTAGAACTGCAAAATGTGATGAACGTCCAACGTGTGGAGAAGAGCCTCACCCCTATTAGAGTAATCGGGATAGTATACAGGAAGGTGGATGTCTTGTTTAAGGGTCAACTCAGATATCACCATCAGTAAAAACATAGGATTGGTCCTCAAGGCCACCCAGTCCTTCTGGAAAATCAAATAAGGCTCCTTATACATCAGGGCCTGAAGCTCAGAAATTCTTCGAACAGAAGTAAGCACAACTAAAAATATAGGTTACTCACCCATAACAGGAGTTCTAGGAGTGGTATATGTTGTTCGTCCACACCTATTGGCAGGTTCCTTGCCACTTTAAATCTTGCCGGAAGGTCTTCAAGCTGGCTCCTCCCACCCACCCAGGTGGTAAAACCCTTGGCTCCGCCCCATGACGCCAGACCTAGCCCGCTGGAAGCCAGGTTGCGCGCCGGCCGGGAGGCCGGGTGGGACGTGTGGATGAACAACATATACCACTCCTAGAACTCCTGTTACAGGTGAGTAACCTGTATTTCTAGGGACGTGGATATGTTGTTCAACCCACATTTATTGGCAGACTCCTAGCAGTTCTCCGGGAGGAGGGAGGCAAGGCGTACACCCCCTATTTAGGGAATAAGGACTGGAGAACCGAGGTCCCAAAACGAGCATCCCGGCGTGACTCTAGGTCAATGTGGTAATGGGTAATGAAGGTGTGTGCTGACTTCCAGGTACCAGCCCTGCAGATTTCCTGGATAGGGACGTCCCAAGAAGCAGCCACCGAAGCAGCAGTATGGCGGCTAGAATGAGCTCTTATCCCTTTGGAAGACTCCATGCCCACCAACCTATAGCAGAGATCTATGCAGGAGGTGACCCACCTGCCTATCGTCCGCATGGCTGCAGGTCTGCCAGGTGCAATTTCAGTGTAGGTGACAAACAGCTGGCGGACCTCTCCCCGAACTTCAGACGTCCGCTCCTTGTAAGAGAGCGCTCTTCTAGGGTCCAGAGTATGGAGCCTATATTCAGCCTCCGAGGTGTGACTGGGGTAGAACACCGGAAGAGTCAACACCTTGTTAAGGTGAAACTCCGACACCACCTTCGGAAGGAATTTTGGGTGGGGGCGCAGGACAACCTTGTCCCTGTGGAAGACCAGATAAGGAGACTCGATGGAAAGCACCTGGAGCTCTCCCATCCTTCTGATAGCCACCAAGAAGGCGGTCTTCCACGACAGGTGAGAGATGTCACACCTGTGCATCGATTCAAATGGCTTGCCCATGAGCTTAGCCAATACCAGCAGCAGATCCCATGGAGGTGGAGGTTCTCGCACCGGAGGGGATATGTGATCAAGGCCTTTGAAAAAGGGCTGACCACCTTCTCCTGCGCCACCGGCTGCTTGCCGGCCCGCGCCCGGTAAGCAGAGATGGCTGTCAGGTGCACCTTGAGGGTCGTCGACCGAAGCCCTAGCTGACAAAGGGACCACAGGTAGTCCATAATGCTAGGCAATGAACAGGAGGAAGGTTCCAACCCCTTGCCCTGACACCATAGAAACATAGAATTTGACGGCAGATAAGGACTGCTTGGCCCACCCAGTCTGCCCATTTCCCTACCTGATGGATAAGCTGCAGGTCCTAGTTAACCAGCAGCCTACGTCTTCCTACCCCCACCCCCTAGAATTGCCTTATGACTGTCCCATGCATGCTTGAATTCCACCACTGTTTTTGACTCCACAACCTCCTCTGGAGGCCATTCCATACATCACAACCCTCTCTGTGAAAAATACTTCCTAAATTACCTCTGAGCCGCCCCCTTCTATCTTCAAATTGTGCCCCTTGTTCTTGCACACCTCTTTTTTGAAAGATGCTACCCTCTTGGACTTTGTTGATTCCTTGAGGTACTTGAAAGTTTCTATCATGTCCCCCTCTCTCTCCTTTCCTCGAGGCTATACATATTAAGCTCCTTAAGTCTCTCTTCATATGCTTCCGGTGTAGACCCTGCACCATTTAGTTGCCCTCCTCTGGACAGCTTCCATCCTGTCTATGTCTTTCGGAGATTGGGTCTCCAGAACTGCATGCAGTACTCCAGATGGGGTCTCACTAGCTGTCTGTACAGAGGAATAATAACTTCCTGTTTTCTACTGGTGATGCCTCTTCCTATGCATCCCAGTATCCCCAACCCTCCTTGCTGCCCTCTCACATTGCTTTCCCACCTTTAGGTCATCTGATATGACTACCCCCAGGTCCCTTTCCATTTTGTTGTTGTTAGTATCTCACCCCCATTGTGTACTCTTCCCTGGGTTTTGTTTCCCAGGTGCATTACCTGCACTTCTTAGCATTGAATCTAAGCTGCCATACATTTGACCATTCCTCTAACCTTGCCAAGTCCCTTCTCATCCTTTCCACTCCACCTTGTGCATCAACTCTGTTGCAGATCTTTGTGTCATCTGCAAAGAGACATACTTTTCCTTCCAGTCCCTCTGCAATGCAAAGCATAAAGACAGTGAAGAGGACCGATCCTAATACTGAACCCTACGGTACCCCACTACTAACCCCCTTTTTCAGAGTGGACTCCATTTACTATTACTCTCTGTGTCCTATTCTCCAGTCAATTCTTTACCCAGGCTGTCATCTTGGGACCCACTCCCAGGCTGGCTAACTTGTATAATAATCTTTGTGTGGGACTGTGTCAGATGCCTTGCTAAAGTCTAGGTAGCCATGTCCACAGCCCTCCCTGATCAACTACTTTGGTCACCAGTCAAAGAAATCTATCAGATTTGTCTGGCATGACCTTCCGCTGTGAATCCATGCTGCCTTGGGTCCTGTGCCCTCTGGCCTCTAGATACTCAACAATTCTTTCCTTCAAGTGATTCCATCATTTTCCCTACCACTGAGGTTAAACTAACAGGTCTGCAGTTTCTGCTTCTGCCTTGCTCCCACTTTTGTGAAGGGGAATCACATCTGCCCTCCTCCAGTCCTCGGGTACCACCCCATCCTCCCATGATTTGTTAAAGAGGATAGTCAGTGGTGTCACTAGTTCTACCCTTAGTTCTTTTAGAATTCTGGGATAAATCCCATCAGGCCCATTGCTTTGTCCACCTTCAGTTTTAAGTTCTTTCAGAACTCTTTCTTCTATAAATGGGCTGGTATCAACTTCTGTAGCCAGAGTGTTTCTACTGTTTGTTTTAGGTACTTCCCTCTTCCTTTGTAAATACTGAGCAAAAATATTTGTTTAGTATCTCTGCCTTTCACAGTCACCCTCTGCCCACCCTCCCTCCCCTTTACTAAGCTTCACTATCCCTCCCTTGGTCTTCTTGCTCCCTGATGTACCTATAAAGGTTTTATCCCCTTCTTAACCGAGTTGGCTATCTTTCCTCGGTTTGGGCCTTTGCTGTTTGACTGCCTTCCCAGCTTCTTTGCTTTAACTGATCAGTTCTCTGTCCTGTTCCTTCTGTGATTCCTTGTACTTCCTGAATGCTTTCTTTTCTCTTGAACCTTCACTGCCACTTCCTTTGAGAACCATAGTGGTTTCTTACCTCGTTCGTTTTGTTTATTTGCTTTACACAAAGGCTTGTTACTTCTGTGATGGCAGTTTTTATTATTCCCCATTGTTCTTCCACCCCTCCTTCCTGCCCATTTGCTAGTGCATTCCTTAGGCACTCACCCATTTTGACAAAGTCAGCCCTCCTAAAATCCAGTACTTTTGTCTTTGTATGGCTTGACTCTATTGCTGTGTTTATTGTGAACCATACTGTTCGATGGTCGCTAGTTCCCAGATGGCTACCCACTTCTACATCTGTGATCCTCTCTTCATCTCCATTTGAGAGAACCAGGTCTAAGATTGTTCCCTCTCGAGTGGGCTCCAATACTAGTTGTCTAAGGCATGCCCCCTGTGGGCATCTAGAATAACCCCACTCTTAGAAGTGGCTGCTGCAACTGCAGCCAGTTAACATCTGGCATATTCAGATCACCCATCAGCAATATCTCCCTTTCTGCCATACTAAGTATACTTTCTATCATTCCTTGTCCATTTCCTCCCCTGAGAAGAGTCTGTATCTAACCCCTGTGCGATTGTGGGTGCCATTGCGGTCTCCAAATTTACCCACAGTGCTTCTTCTCCTCCCTGTTTACCCTTTTGTTCTGTTGCTTTGATTCCTTCCCTTATGTAAAGAGCTACTCCTCCTCCTCTTTTACCCTCCCTGTCCCTCCTGTAGATAGTGTATCCTGGTATGTTTACATCCCAGTCATGGTTTTGTGTGTACCATGTTTCTGTGACTGCCATGATATCCAGATGTTCCTCCTCCATCAAGGCCACTAATTCAGGAAGCTTGTTACTCAGACTACAGGCATTGGTACTCATTGCTCTCCATTTTTTGATGGCTTTACTTTCTGTTGCAGCATCCCCCACTGACCTTTCTACTTCTGTCTTTTTCCCATTTAGTACCCTGTTTTGTAGGAAGAGGCTGGGATTTTTCTGCTGCTTATCAGTGCCTCCCCCCTTGACTAGTTTAAAAGCTTGCCAATGAAGCATTTAAACCCACTGACTCAAAGACTTGTTCCCTTCCTGGACAGATGCAGACCATCCTGCCAGTATAGGCTGGTGTCCCTCCAGGTGGAACCCCAGTCCCCAATGAAGCCAAACCCCTGTGCTCCACACCATTTTTTCAACCACTCATTAAACTGCATGGTGCAAGTACCCTTGCCTCACTCAGCCATTTACAGGCAGCACCTCTGAGAAGGATACTGTGTGCTACTTGTCTTGAGGCCTCTCCCCAGTTCTACAAAGTCCTTCTGCACTGCTCTAAGCTCATGTTGAGCCAAGTCATTTGTCCCTAGGTGGACAATGACATCCAGCTCAGACTCCCGTGCAGCTGTTCTCGTGATCCTGAGGATGCGCTTCCTGTCCCTACAAGCCATGGCACCAGGCAGGCACTTTACTTCAGTTTTCCCTGCTCCCCCCAGTTATATCCCCCTAATAACTGAGTCCCCCACCAGGAGCTGCTTCCTTTCCTTGTGGCATCCTCTGCCTCCTTCCTGTGGGCCTCCCTCGTGACAGGTGTCATCAGCCTCCTTAAGCTCCTCTGTGGGTGCATCCATAGGGGAGCTGTGCTCCCCCAGAATGGTGTATGGATTGTGGAGTGGAACAACTGACTGGGTGTGCCTCTGTTCCACCCTCCTCACCCTCCCTGAGCCCACAGTGGTCCAACTGCTGTGCTTTCTTTGCAACCTCTGAGGTAGTGGTGGTGGCTCTGGTGCTCCCTGGATGGGGGGGGGGGTTCCCTTCCTACCATCCAGTCTGGCCCGGGGGAAGGTTTTCTTACTGCTGTCCAGTGTGGCCTGAAGACGGGCAACTTCCTCCCTCAGGGCAGAGAATCTCTTCCATTTGAAGGCATAGCATTTTCTGGTCGACTCCTTACGGGATGCCTCAACAACGTTGAGGACCTCATCCAAAAGACCCAAGGCCTGGAACTCTAGCCGCTCAGGAACCAGGCCGTCAAGTGCAAGGATTGAAGGTCCAGATGGAGTACCTTCCCCTTGTTGACTGAGATCAGGTCCGGGCGGGCTGCAAGCCACCTCGGAAGCCTGGAGCTGAGGCTGAGGAGATCTGGATACCAGAACTGGCGGGGCCAGTCTGGGGCTACCAGAATCATCTGAGCCTGGTCCCTCTTCACCTTGAGAAGCACCTTGTGGGTCAAGGGGAATGGAGAGAAGGCATAGAAGAGGCTCGGGGTCAATGGCCTCGTGAAGGCATCCCCTGCAGCGAGCCCTGCTGAGGGGGGTGGGTGTGAAACAGCCTCAGTTTCGCATTCTCCCTGGAGGTGAACAGGTCCACCTGAGGGGTGCCCCAGTGGGAGAACAGATCTTGTGCTACCTCCGGCAGGAGAGACCACTCGTGAGATACAGCACCTATCTGGCTGAGGGCATCGGCCAGACAGTTGGAGGCTCCTGCCACATGGATGGCTAGGAGATCCGCCTCCAGGCTGATCACGAGAGACCAAGTGCGGAGAACCTCCTTGCACAGGGGCAAGGAGTGTGTCCCACCCTGTCAGTTGAGGTAGTATATGGTCATGGTGTTGTCTGTCTGGACCTGAACCACTTGACCCCGTACAAACGGAGCGAAGGCGGTGAGAGCTAGCCGGACCACTCGAAGCTCCAGCAGGTTGAAGTGGCATCGAGACTCCTGAGGGGACCAGAGGCTGTGGGCTCTGAGCTCCCCCAGATGGGCACCCCAACCCACCAGAGAGGCGTCGGTTGCCAGAGTGACCGTTGGCTCGGGGTGGACAAACAGGATACCCTCCTGCAGATGAGCTGGAATGAGCCACAACTGGAGGCCGTTCCACATCTCCTGGGTCACTGTCACTGGCTGGTCCAGAGGACCAGAGCGCTGTGACCATTGGCGGGCCAGCCCCCATTGCAGAGGACGCATATGCCAGCAGGCCCAATGGACCATGCTGGTGCAGGCCACCATGAGGCCCAAAACGCACAGGAAGTCTCGGGCAGGGCGCAATTGCCCAACCAGAAATGATTGGGCAAAGGAGGAAAAGACCTCGGCCCTGTCCGCCGGGAGCCGGGCTCTGGCTCGAAGAGAGTCGAGCTCTGCCCCGATGAACTGAATCACCTGCGATGGCACGAGTTCCGACTTGGCCTTGTTGATGAGGAGGCCAATCTGAGAGCAGACCTGGAGGGCCAGATCCCTGGACCGCTCCACCTCCAACCTGGAGGGGGATGCAATCAGCCAGTCGTACAGGTAAGGGTACACCCGGACCCCTCGGCGCCACAGAAATGCTGTTACCACTGCCATGCATTTGGCAAAGATCCCAGGAGCTGGAGAGAGACCGAAGGGCAAGGCCTGAAACTCGTAAAGGGATCCCTCTGCTCTCAAGCACAGGAATAGCTGGTGAGATACATGGATTGGGACGTGAAAGAACACGTCCTGAAGGTCCAGAGAACAGAACCACATACCTCGTTCCAAGGCTGGAATGATCTGAGCCAGAGGACCATCCTGAAGGTGCGAGACCTTAGGAACTTGTTCAGATTGTGTAGGTCGAGAATGGGGTGCCAGCCCCCCGTCCGTTTTGGGACCAGGAAGTACCTGGACACAAACCCTGGGTCTGTAGGGGGGTCCGTCACCTCGCTGATCATCTCCTTCTGGAGGAGCAAGGCAATGTCAGCTCGATGAGCCGACAGAGAGGCTGTGGAACCCGTAGCCCCCTGTGGGGCGATAGCTCGATAGGAGGGGAACTGTTCGAATTCCAGAGGCAGACCCCTGCCTACCACTTCCAACACCCAATGGTCTGTGGTGATAGCGGACCAGGCGGAAAGGAAGTGGTGGAGCCGTCCCCCACGGGGAGGAGCCTGGGGAGGAGTGACGAGGTTGGGGGCAACACTCTTCAACCAGTCACTGGGCAGGCTTGGAGGTAGGGCCAGCCGAGGAGCCGCCTGGGCCTTTTCCTCCAGGCTTCCTGCTGGAGGAAGCAGCAGGCTTGGCTTTGGGGTGCTAAGCATGAGCCTGCAAGCCCTGATGCTGGTGTTGCTGGGCTGGACGTGCCACAGGGGCTGAAGGACGAAAGGGCTTACGCTGCTGCTGGCAGCCATTGTCCTTCTGGGCAGACATGACTGAGTCCAAGGTGGCACTGGACTTCTCGATCCGTTGGAGATGACCCTCCAACCCGGTACCCAGGAAGGGGATGTCTGCCAGCTTGTGCTGGGTATCAGCCGTAAAGATGGAGATCTGCAGCCAAGCTCTGCGGCGCATGGCCACTGCGGCCGCTACTGACTGGGCACACAAATCAGCAATGTCGAAGTTTGGAGCTGCTGTTTAGCTACCGCCCTTCCCTGATCCTGCACCTGCTTGACCGTCGTCTGAAGGTCAGCTGGGAGATGAGGAATCACCTCATCCAGGGAGCCCAAAAGGGCGCGTGAAAAGTGTGCCATCAGAACGGCCGAGCTAGCCTGACGAAAGCCTAGGGAGGAAGTGTATACCTTCCGCCCTGAGTAGTCCAATTTCTTGGACTCCTTATTGGGCGGTTTGTCCATATCCCGAGCGATCCCGGAATGCCAGAAAACACTATCGGTCATTAACCCCTCCGCAGAGGGGTGCTCCAAGAAACCGGAGAGTGAACAAGTAGGGACCGCATACTTTCGGGCCATCCTGGCCGAAGGTGCGGGACAAGATGCTGGTCGCTGCCACAGCTCCAGGGCTGGGCCAACAATGGCTTCGGCCACTGGAAGGGCCTCCGTAAGGGAATCCCCTCGGTCCAGTATCTCCGTGAGGGGATACTTGGCCCATTTTGAAACAGGTTCAAGCATCATCCCAATGGACTCTGAGATGAGTCGAAGCAGTCCTAAAAACGAGGATGGGCTCTAGTCCACCGAATGACCTCCTGCAGACTCCAGGTCAAGCGGCCTGGAGAACAAGGAGTCGTCGTCGTCAGATTCCGAGGAGTCTGCAAACAGCTGCCGAGCGCCTGAGCCACCCTCCACATGCTAAGGTCGATCGGGAGTGAGGGTGACCGACAACCTATGGGGCAAGCCCTGACCCTACCGAGAATCCTTGGTCGGGGCCTCAGTCTTCGGTTGTGGAGGCGGAGGTTCCACCACAATGAGTGGGGAGCAGCCGGTTTTGGCCGAACAACCGGTGCTGGTTTTGGCTCCTCGACCACTACGAGGTGTTGTTTCGTCCGCTCAGGTGACAGCCACTTAACGGCCGGAGAAGGCAACTAAGTCAGCTTATTCCCGGACAATAAGAGCTGCTGCCATATTAAATCCTCGTGAGCGCCGACGCAACTTAAGCCGGAGCCTATCCTCCAAAGAGGATGATGAGGATGGAGGCATGCCGGGCCTACGGTAGCTGACGCCGACATCAAGCGGAATGGCTGGACCTGGAAGAGGTCCGAGACCAAGACCCTCAGGAATTCCAAGGGTGAGTCAGAGAGGGGACGGGGGAAACCCACTCCTCCCTCGGTACAGGGACCTTAACCGGGGACTCCAGCACGGGAGGCACAGGCAAGTCCTCGGTTTCCACCGGGGAACCGGTGAAGTAGGGATGTTGGCATCACCAGTTGACAACCGTCCAACGGATCGAGAAAAATCTCGACTGCGTCGACGGGTGTCTCAGCCGGCTGACCTGACGGAGACACCGTGAAGCCAGCGGCCTTAGCCGCAACCTCGACCGAAGTCGAAAGTCGACCATCCGGTGAAGGGGTTCTCTCCTGCTCCCACGAACGTCGACGGTGGGACTCACCTTTTGAGTCCTTCTTCTTGGACCGACTGGAATGTCCTGATGGTCCTTCTCCCTTGGTGGAGAGGAACTGGCAAAGCCCCTTAAAAGAAGCTGTATATGAAGTGCCCAAGGAGAGTGGGATAAATGCCGCGACCGAGGAGGAAGAAGACGTGGCCTGGGCCGCCGCCTCCTCGAGGGCGATCATCTGCTAGAACTGTTCCACGGAGCCCGCCGCTGCGGACACCGCCCAATGGGCCTCCTTCGACTTGACTGGCGGATACCGTTTTTCAGGGCACCCCAGAAGATGTCGAGCAGCGCGGTCCACCAAGACCGAAGCCAAAAAGGATTTGCACAAATCGCAAGCCTGCAAATCGTGGCCAAGCCCTAGGCAGTAGATGCACGTGGAGTGCGGGTCGGTCCGGGACATCTTCTGCCCACAGGGGCACCGATAAAAGCCGGGGGTCGATTTGTCCATCGCAGCCGCCAGGCAAAAAGAAGATCGAAGTCTTGTAAATTTGAGAATTAGTTTTGGGTTAACTGAAGAGTGTGGATCCAGGCCTAAAACGCTGAGTGCTAAGGAGGGAACCTGAGCTTCCAAGAGGTAAGGAAGATCTGGTGTCATGGGGCGGAGCAGAAATTTTTACCACCCGGGTGGATGGAAGGAGCCAGCTTGAAGACCTTCCAGCAAGATTTAAAGTGGCAAGGAATCTGCCAATAAGTGTGGATGGAACAACATATCCACGTCCCTAGAAAAATGGGTTACTCACCTGTAACAGTAGTTCTAAGAGTGGTATATGTTGTTCATCCACACCATTTGGCATGTCCCTTTCCCCTTTAAATCTTGTCAGAAGTCTTCAAGCTGGCTCCTCCCATCTACCCGGGTGGTATAACCCTTGGCTCCAACCCATGACGCCAGACCTTAGCCTGCTGGAAGCCAGGTGTTGTGCGTCCCCAGCCGGCGAGGTCGGATGGGTCCGTGTGGATGAACAACATATACCACTCCTAAAACTACTGTTACAGATGAGTAACCTGTTTTCCTAGAATCGTGGATATGTTGTTCATCTCACTCTTTGGCATACTCCTAGCAGTTCGGGAGGAGGGAGGCAAGGCACACACCCCCTACTTAGGGAACAGAGATTGAAGAACTGAGGCCTCAAAACCAGCATTACCGGCATGACTCAAGGTGGATGTGGTAATGGGTAATGAAGTTGTTTACTGACTTCCAGGTAGCAGCCCGGCAGATTTCCTGGATAGGGATGTCCCTGGAAGCAGCGGTATGGCAGGTAGAATGAGCTCTTATCCCTTTGGGAGGCTCCATGCCCGCCAACTCATAACACAGACTGATGCAAGATGTAATCACCTTGCAACTGTCCGTTTTGCTGCAGGTCTGCAAGAAGCGGCTTCAGCGTAGGTGACAAACAGCTGGCGAACCTCTCCCCGAATTTCCACTGTCCTCTCCTAGTAATAGGAGAGCGCACATCTCAGGTCCAAAGTATGGAGCCTGTACTCAGCCTCCAAGGTGTAATTAGGGTAGTAAACCGTCAGAGTTAACACCTGGTTAAGGGGAAACTCTAACACCACCTCCATAAGGAATTTCGGGTGGGGGCGTAGGACAGCCTTGTCCCTGTGGAAGACCAGATAAGAGGAGTCCATCGAAAGTGCCTGGAGTTCCCCTGTCCTTCTGGAGACGTGACAGTCACCAGCAGTCTTCCAGAAAAAGTAAGACAAGGCACACTTGTGCATTGGTTCGAATGGCTTGCCCATGAGCTTTGCCAGTACCAGCAGTAGATCCCACAGAGGTGGAGGTTCATGCATCGGAGGGGATATGTGATCCAGGCTTTGGAAAAAGCACCTGACCACTCTCTCTCTTGTGCTGCCGGCTGACCGGCCCACGCCCAGTAAGCAGAGATGGCTACCAGGTGCACCCTAAGGGTCGATGACCAAAGACCCTCTTTCCACAAGAGACCAAAGGTAGTCGAGAATGATAGCCACTGGAAAGGACAGAGGGTCCAGGCCCTTGCCCTGACACCAAATGGAAAACCTTTTCCATTTGAAGGCTTAACATTTCCTGGTCGATTCCTTTCTGAATGCCTCCACTACGGTGAGGACATTCTTGGAAAGACCCAAAGTCTGGAACTCTAGCCGCTCAGGAACCAGGCTGTGAGGTGCAGGGATTGAAGGTCCATCTGGTATACCTTTCTCTGATTGAGAGACATCAGGTCCAGGCGTGCTGGAAGCTGCTCCAGGAGCCTGCAGCTGAGGCAGAGGAGATCTGTGTACCAGAACTGGCGCGGCCAGTCTGGGGCTACCAGAATCACCTTCGCCTTGTCCCTCACCTTGAGAAGCACCTTGTGGATCAAGGGAAATGGACGGAAAGTGTAGAAGAGGCCTGGGGTCCATGGCCTCGAAAAGGCATCCCTCTGCAGTGAGCCCTGCTGAGGGGGGTCGGGCATGAAACAGCCTCAGTTTGGTGTTTTCCCTGGAGGCAAACAGGTCCACCATCGGTTTGCCCCAACTGGAGAACAGGCTGTAAGCTACCTCTGGATGGAGAGACCACTCGTGGGATGTCTTGCCTAAGCAGCTGAGAGCATCCGCCAGATGGTCTGAGGCTCCTGCCACATGGATGGCTAGGAGATCCACCTCCAAATGGCTGACAAGACTCCAGATCGGAGTGCCTCTCTGTAAAGCAGACAGGCGTGAATGCCGCCCTGTTTGTTGAGGTAGTACGTGGGCGTGGTATTGTCTGTCCAGACTTGAACCACTTGACCTTGGAGCTGAGGAGCAAAAGCTGACAGTGCCAATCTGACTGCTCTGAGCTCCAAAAGGTTGATGTGGCATCGGGACTCCTCGGGGGTCCAGAACTTATGGGCCCTTTTGTCCCCCATGTGGGCTCCCCAGCCCATGAGAGAGGCATCGGTCGTGAGGACGGCTGTCTGCTCGGGGCGGACAAATGGGATCCCTTCCTGCAACCGGGCTGGGGCAGTCCACCATTGGAGAGTGTCCAACATCTTCTGGGTTACAGTGATCAGCTGGTCGAAATGACCATGTCGCTGAGTCCACTGGGTGGCCAGCTCCCACTGAAGGGAGCGCATGTGCAACCCGGCCCAATGGACCACTGAGGTGCATGCCACCATGTAACCCAGAAGGCGCAGAAAGTCCCAGGCAGGGAACAATTATCCAACCAGAAATGATTGGGCAAAGGAGGAGAGAACCTCCGCCCTGTCTGCCGGGAGCCAAGCTCTGGCTTAACGAGAGTCGAGCTCTGCCCCGATTAAGCACATCACCTGGAAAGGCACTAGTTCAGACTTGGCCTCGATCAGGAGGCCGGGTTGGGAGCAGGTCTGGAGGGCCAGGTCCCTGGACCTCTCCACCTCTTGTTGGGTGGGACCTGCTAAGAGGCAATCGTCGAGGTAGGAATAAATCCTGACCCCACCCCCCGACGCCTGAGATGGGCTGCCACCACTGCAATGCACTTGATGAAGACCCGTGGGGTCGATAACAGGCTGAACGGCATGGCTCAGAACTTGTATAGGGTCCCTTCGGCTCCAAAGCAGAGGAACCTCCAATGAGACAGACGAATTGGGATGTAAAAGAACGCATCTTGCAGATCCAGTGAACAGAACCACATGTTTCACTCCAAGGATGGTATGATCTGGGACAGAGTGACCATCCAAAAGGTGCATGGCCTGAGATGTTGATTCAGGTTGTGCAGATCTAGAATGGGGTGCCAGCCTCCCGTCCACTTGGGCACCAGGAAGTACCTGGAGACAAAGCCTGGGTCTGCTGGAGGATTTGCCACTGGAGCTACTGCCTCCTTGAGGAGGAGCTGAGCAATGTCGTCTTGGACAGCCGACTGAGTCTGAATGGATACTCTTTCCTCCCGAGGGGCGCGGGCTCAGCTTGGAGGGTACTGCTTGAATTCCAGAGGCAGTCCCTGACCGACCACTTCCAAAACCCACTTGTCCATGGTGATAACGGACCAGGCGGAAAGGAAGTGGCAGAGCCGGCCTCCCACGGGAGGACCCAGAGCTGGCATGACGGGCGAGGGGGAGGCAGCCCCCGCCCCGTCACCGAGCAGGCTTGGAGGAGGAAGATCCAGGACCTGAACCTCGACCTCCTTTACGGGCCTGGGAGGGCCGTGCTTGGGCTGGGGGCACCAAGCTTGAGCCTGCTACTGCTGTTGCTGCTGCCGTCCTTGAAAGAAGGGTTGCTGTGCCACAGGGGAAGAGTCCCAAAAAGGCTCCTTCTTGTTCTGCTGTTTCTCACCCGAAGAACCTTTAGCAGAAGTAGCGTCCAAGGTGGCATTGTATTATACTTGTGACTTGGGTTATTTTGGGGGTGTGAAATAAGGTTATGTAGCATTAAACTTGTACCCTTTGAGAGAAAATTCTGCTGAGCAAATGTGATGCAAAACATCGTATACTGTGCTTTTTTTATTGAAAGAAAACATTGACAATAAAAACATGCTACAATGAAAATAACCGTTTTTAGAAACTGCTCCTCAAACCCAAGTGACTGCTAATCAAATTTTTTTTCTTTTTTTTTTTTTTTTTTATTTGCAATCACTCCTAATTAAGTTTCTGAAACCAATGATGTTACATGGGAGTTTATATTTCTTTGAAACCTGGCTTTGTTGCCAATGCCATTTCCAGGTAACCCCTGCCTCGGTGCTTTTATACAGAGGTGTTTCTACTTTTAAAAACTTTTAAACCAGATGCAGTATCTAAATTCAGGAATGAAATAAAGCAGAAAGATAAATGGGCATACTGGAAGTGTTTGTTTATGTCAACAGCAAATACGTTACCTAAAATTACCTGTTTTCACTATACTGTAGCTTCAAGTCACAGTTTTGTGGCAGAACCAGACTATAGTGGACTGTACATCCTGCAGGGTGATTTTGTTCTTCACCAGTAACCCAATTTTTATGTCCATCAAGTTGAGGTCATTCTCCAGCTGCTGATTGGACCTGATTAAGGTCACAACCTCCTCCCTCATGTTCATGAGGTCCAGCTCCTCCTGGAAATCTTGGTCACTCTGGTCAAGAAGGTGGACAAATTTCCGTACCACAACCATTGGGGGGTTTTCAGCACTAACTGCAAAAGAAGAGAGGGAAATGGAGTTACACATAACCATTTTCAAACCATATCACCTCTGAAGTGAATGGTTGCTAAGTGGGAATGACCAAGGGCCTATACAGGAGCAAAGTGCATGCTGGGAATGAAAAATGTCCTGTACAGGAACTGCACACATGCTAGGAAAGAGGCAAGGATAGGGGTTTAGTCACCTGTATAAGTAGGGGGGATACTGACCCACGCAGATCATGCTGCATTAGTAGGAGGGTATCCCTTGACCACAAGGGAGTACACTGCAGTACTAGGGTGAACATTGACCAACATAGAGCACAGTGAATAGCAGAACCGTGACCACAACAGAACTCACTTCACTAGCAGTGTTGCTATTGACTGGCAGAGAGCATGTTGCATTAGAAGGAGGGTATTTTCTGACTAAGAGAGCGCATGGTGCATTAACAGGAGGGTATCTCCTGGGTCACAGAGAGCACAGTGCATTAAAAAGAGGGTATGCCCTGATGCACAGAGAGCACAGTGCAGTAGGAGGGTATTCCCTGACCACCACAGAGCTCAATGAATTAGTAGGAGGATATCCACTGACCCATCAGTGGATACTGTGTAAGTGGGTTAGGGAGATATTCCCAGACTACAACAGGGTACAATGAATTAGTAGGGAGGTTATCCCCTACCCTACACTGAGTGCATTGTATTAGTAGTGGGATAACCTGACCACCACAAAGCACCAGCAAAAGTAGTACGTTTCATCAGTATGGGATATCCCCTGACTGCCATAGAGGATACTGCATTAGTAGGGGGATATTCCCTCACTGTCAGAAAGCACACTGCATTAATGGGAGGAGGTATCTCTAACTGCCACAGAGCATACTGCATAAATAGGGGGACAGATATCCCCTGACCACCACAGAGTACACAATATTTGTAGTGGGGCTATCCCTTGACTGACAACACACTGTATTAGTAGGGGGCTACCATCTGACTGCCATGGAGTACACTGCAGAAGTACAGAAGCTATCCCCTGACCACCACATAGCGCATTGCATCAGTGGGGTGACACCCCCCCAACTGCCATAAAGTACCCTACACTGGTGTGTGTGTTTGGGGGCGGGTATTCTGACCAATACAGGGCACCAGCACACAGTACCCTGCATTAGTAGGAAGATATCCCCTGACAGACAGAAAGCTCACTGCATTACACAGAAACACAGAAGGCGACAGCAGATAAGGACCGTGTGGCCCATCTAGTCTGCCCCTTTTCTCTACCTAATGCAATACCTCAGACCCAAGTTGATCTGTGGCTTACTCTCTCTTCCTTATTGTGAGAGTACTCTTATGTCTATCTTATGCATTAGTAGGGGGATATCCGCTGACTGACAAACAGATTCAGGTATTAGTAAGGGATATCCTCTGACAGACAAATTTATCATTACACTAGTAGGGGGATATCCTCTGACTAACAGCTCATTGCATTAGTACTGAGATATCCTCTGACCACTGCAGTTCATAGGTTACAAGCTGGTAAGGTCTCTTCTAAATAATATTTCATGGCCAACCCAGTGGCACTGAGAGTTGAGGCGCTGTACACCACATCTCGCACCACACCGGCGACCTGGATTCAAGAACAGACTCGGGTTGCTCAGGGAGGGGTCGGCAGGGGAGAAAAAAGATTGAGCACCCGTAGACAGCTCTCCTTCCTTGAGGAAGGGGTACAGTGCTGCACACTGCAGACTGACACCCAGCAGCGGCTAGGTGTTGGCACAAGCATGCTGCCAGAATGGGGTGGGACCCACGTCCAGAGCATGAGGCTGTCTCCGTGGAGGTGCAGCCCAGCCGTTCACCCATTGCATCTTTGTGGGTCCCAGGGAGAAAACAGAAGCACAATGGAACTGGCAGGCTCCATGATAGCATAGCTGCGCCTGCACCGCCCTCCCGGAATCTGGACACTGGCTTTCGGGTGTCAACGCTTCCTCTCCACTTGCCCTGTCACTGGGGCAGCCCATGGGGATCTACTGGGGGACTGGTGTGGGATGCCAGAGAGGTGAGCCCCTTCGAGGGAAGAGTCAGAGCTGACTGCCAGCTCTGTGGGAAGGAGGATAAACTACAAAAAAAAAGAAAAAAATATTTCATGCTGGGGGTTACCAGTCCTACTGTCAGAGTTCAGAGCCAGATTATTCCAAAGTGAATGAATATCTAAAGACGGTACATGGCCCGACAGAGCCCTGCAATTTCTCTTAACAAAGGACTCCACTATTAGGCTGTTTGTTTTGGATCACATTTTGTTCATCTCCCTCTCCCCAATCACTTAGGGACATGGCGACTGTTACGTGTTCCTCCCACAAGTGGGAGGGGAGGGGGGGCATACTCTTGTTATCAGCATTGCCCTTGTGTCTCATCTGGCCAGCTGGAGAAGACTGATCTCTCTAGCAGACACTCTGAGAGTCACCTACCACAGGTGGGGCTTTCACTGCACTGTGCTGTTTGTAGCGAGTGTTACCAGTGGGATTAACATGACAGCAGTTTCCCAAAGGGCTAAATATACATACAAGGGTATTGTGGGGAAGGGGGTCTAACTAAATCTTAACCCTAAATTTCTGGGATGTAATATCACCCACAGTATACACTAACGGGGCAAGAGACTGATGTCATCAGTTCCTTTTCTTAGGATGGTAAAATTTTAATGTCCAGTCAAATTCTGCAGACCAAGGTGCATTTCAGATCTACAAGTTGTCTTTCAGAGAAGGTCAACTTTTATTTTTAAGGGTCAAACCATCACAGAAACACAAACTGAAAGGGATAGAAAGAGCACAGGCTCTTCCAGTCTGCCTCCCTGCTGTCCTAGCAGTTGTATCCAGAAGTACTTATCCTACTTTACCTTGAAGATGTCGAAACTATATAGTTCTACTACCTCTTATAGTAAACTATTTCAAAAATGAACTACCTTTCCAGAAAAAAAAAAAAAAGTTTCCTTACATCCACATCCATTCTGAATCCCCCTCCTTGTAGTTTCAACTTACAACCATTTGTTCTAGGAGTGGTATATGTTGTTCATCCACACTCTTTGGCATGTCCCCTTCCGCTTTAAATCTCAGCAGAAGTTTTCAAGCTGGCTCCTCCCACCCACATGGTTGGTATATACCTCGGCTCCGCCCCATGACACCAGATCTTAGCCGCTGGAAGCCAAGTTTTGTGCATTCGCAGGCAGGGACGTTATAATCATAGGATGAATATTATACCACTCCTAGAAGAACAGGTTACTCACCTGTAACAGTAGTTCTAGGAGTGGAATATGTTGTTCATCCACACTATTTGGCATTGTCCCCTTCCACTTTAAATCTGCAGGAAGTCTTCAAGCTGGTGCCTCCCATTCACCCGAGTGGTATATACCTCGGTTCCACACCATGACGCCAGATCTTAGCCCGCTGGAAGCCAGGTTGTGTGCGTCTGCAGCCAGGGAGGTCGGGTGGGTCCATGTGGATGAACAACATATACCACTCCTAGAACTACTGTTACAGGTGAGTAACCTGTTCTTCTAGGAGCGTGGATATGTTGTTCATCCACACTGTTTCTCAGAATCCAAGCAGTTCTCTTGGAGGAGGGAGGCAAGGCGCACACCCCCTACTAAGGGAAGAGAGATTGGAGAGCTGAAGCCCCAAAACCAGCATCCCGGCATGGCTTAAGGTCGATGTGGTAGTGGGTGATAAAGGTGTTTGCTGACTTCCAGGTAGCAGCCAAACAGATTTCCTGGATGGGGATGTCCCTGGAAGCAGCCACCGATGCAGCAGTACTGCGGGTAGAATGAGCTCTTATCCCTCTGGGAGGCTCCTTGTCTGCCAACTCATAGCACAGACCAATGCATGATGTAATCCATCTTGCAATATTCCGCTTTGCTGCAAGTCTGCCAGAAGCGGCTTCAGCGTAAGTGACAAACAGCTGGCGAAACTCTCAATGAATTTTCTGCTGTCCTCTCCTCGTAGTAGGAGAGAGCACGTCTCAGGTCCAGAGTATGGAACCTGTACTCCGCGTCAGAGGTGTAATTAGGGTAGTAAACCGGCAGAGTCAACACCTAGTTAGGGTGCAACTCTGAAACCACCTTCGGAAGGAATTCTGGGTGGGGCAGCAGGACAACTTTGTCCCTGTGGAAGACCAGATAAGGGGAGTCCACCAAAAGTGCCTGGAGCTCCCCATCCTTCTGGCTGACGGATAGCCACCAGGAAGGCCATCTTCCACGACAAGTGTGACAAGGCACACTTGTGCACTGGTTCGAATGGCTTGCCCATGAGCTTTGCCAGTACCAGCAGTAGATCCCACGGAGGTGGAGGTTCATGTACTGGAGGAGATATGTGATCCAGGCCTTTGAAAAAGTGCCCAACCACTGTCTCCTGCGCCAGTGTTGGCTGACCAGCCCGCGCCCAGTAAGAAGAAATGGCTGCCAGGTGCACCCTAATGGTCAAAGACTGTAAACCCCCTTTGGAAAGAGACCAAAGGTAGTCGAGAATGTTAGCCACAGAACAGGATAAGGGGTCCAGACCCTTACCCTGACACCACATGGAAAATCTCTTCCATTTGAAGGCATAGCATTTCCTGGTCGATTCCTTTCTAGATGCCTCCACCACGGTGTAGACATCTTTGGGAAAGACCCAAAGCCTGGAACTCTAGCTGCTCAGGTACCAGGCTGTGAGGTGCAGGGATTGAAGGTCCGGATGGAATACCTTCCCCTGATTGAGAGATATCAGGTCCGGGCATGCTGGAAGCCGCTCCGGGAGCCTGCAGTTGAGGCAGAGGAGATCTGGATACCAGAACTGGCGCGGCCAGTCTGGGACTACCAGAATCACCTTCTCCTTGTCCCGCCTCACCTTGAGTAACACCTTGTGGATGAGGGGAAATGGAGGGAAGGCGTAGAGGAGGCCTGGGGTCGACGGCCTTGAGAAGGCATCCCCCTGCAGCGAGCCCTGCTGAGGGGGGGGGGTGGGCATGATACAGTCTCAGCTTGGCGTTTTCCCTGGAGGTAAACAGGTCCACCATCGGTCTGCCCCAACAGGAAAACAGGCTGTAAGCAACCTCTGGATGGAGAGATCACTCTTGGGATATTTGGCCTATGCGGCTGAGAGCTTCCGCCAGCTGGTTCGAAGCTCCTGCCACATGGATGGCTAGGAGATCCGCCTCCAACCGGCTTACGAGGGTCCAGATGTGGAGCACCTCTTTGCACAGCAGACGAGAATGCATACCGCCCTATTTGTTGAGGTAGTACATCGCTGTGGTATTGTCCGTCTGGACTTGAAGCACTTGACACCGGAGCTGAGGAGCGAAAGTTGACAGTGCCAGTCTGACGGCTCTGAGCTCCAACAGATTAATGTGGCATCGGGACTCCTCAGGGTTCCAGAGCCCATGGGCCCTTTTGTCCCCCATGTGGGCTCCCCAGCCCATGAGAGAGGAATCGGTCATGAGGACGACCGTCGGCTTGGGGCGGACAAACAGGATCCCTTCCTGCAGCCGGTCTGGGGCGGTCCACCGTTGGAGAGCATCCCACATCTTTTGGGTCACAGTGATCAGCTGGTCGAAATGACCATGGCGCTGAGCCCACTGGGTGGCCAGCTCCCATTGGAGGGGGCGCATGTACCACCGGGCCCAATGGACCACTGAGGTGCACACCGCCATGTAACCTAGAAGATGCAGAAAGTCCTTGGCAGGGCGCAACTGTCCAACCAGAAATGACTGGGCAAAGGAGGAAAGAACCTTCGCCTGGGAGCCGAGCTCTGGCTTGACAAGAGTCGAGCTCTGCACCAATGAAATCCATCACCGGAGAAGGCACGAGTTCCGGCTTGGCCTCATTGATCGGGAGGCTGAGTTGGGAGCAGGACTGGAGGGCCAGTTCCCTGGACCTCTCCACCTCCTGTTGGGTGGATCCAGCTAGGAGCCAACTGTCAAGGTAAGGATAAATCCTGCCCCCCCCCACGACGCCTGAGATGGGCCACCACCACTGCAATGCATTTGGTGAAGACCCGTGGGGCTGATGACAGGCCGAACGGCATGGCTCGGAACTCGTACAGGGTCCTTTCGACCCTGAAGGGGAGGAACCACTGATGGGACAGACGGATTGAGACGTGAAAGAATGCATCCTGCAGATACAGTGAACAGAACCACATGTTTCGCTCCAAGGATGGTATGATCTGAGACAGAGTGACCAGAGATATTGATTCAGGTCATGCAGATCTAAAATGGGGCGCCAGCCACCCATCCGCTTGGGCACCAGGAAGTACCTGGAGACAAAGCCTGGGTCTGCTGGAGGATCCACCACTGGAGCTACTGCCTCCTTGAGGAGGAGCTGAGCAGTGTCATCTCAGACAGCCGACTGGGTCTGAAAGGATACTCTTTCCTCCAGAGGGGTGCAGGCTCGGCTTGGGGGGGGGGGTACTGCTCAAATTCTAGAGGCAGTCCCTGACTGACCACTATGAGAACCCACTTGTCCGAAGTGACAACAGACCAGGCAGAAAGGAAGTGGAGGAGCCGGCCCCCCATGGGAGGACCCAGAGCTGAGGTGACAGGAGAGGGGTTGACAGCCCCCGCACCGTCATTGAGCAGGCTTGGAGGAGAAGGCTCCAGGACCAGAACCTCTGCCTCCTTTACGGGCCTGTTGGTGGTGCCAAGCTTGAGCCTGCTGCTGTTGCTGGTGCTGCTGTCCACCTGGAAGGAGGACTGCTGAACCGCAGGGGAAGAATGCCGAAAAGGCTTCTTCTTTTTCTTCTGCTGGTTCTTGCCAAGAACCCTTGGCAGAAATAGCATCCAAGGTGGCACTGGACTGCTCAGTTCGCTGAAGATGACTGGCCACACCTGGTCCAAACAAGTCAGTCCCGAGGAAGGGCATGTCACCCAGTTTGTGCTGGGTATCCGCTGGAAAGGAGGAGAGCCTCAGCCAAGCCCTGCAATGACAGGCAACTGAGGCAGCCATTGAGCGGGCACAAGAATCCCTGATGTCAAGGGCCGTCTGAAGCTGCTGTTTGGCAACAGTTTCGGCCCTGATCCCGGACCTGCTTGACCGTGGTCTGCATGTCCGCGGGGAGATGTGGGAGGACTTTAATCCAGCGATCCTAAAAGTGCGTGAGAGAAGTTTGCCATGATGACGGCTGAACTTGCCTGACGAAGGCCTAAGGAGGAAGCTGTGTAGACCTTCCTGGCTGAATGGTCCAGAAGCTTGGACTCTCAATCAGGAGGTTGGTCAGTGTTGGCAGAACTGCCAGTATGCTTGAACACAGAGGTGGTCACCAGGTTCTCGGCCGAAGGGTGCTCTGTGAACCCCACAAGGGACCCCATGGGCACCGCGTACTTGCGGGCCATGCGGGTAGACAAACCTGGACAAGAGGCAGGGCACTGCGAAAGTTCTAGAGCCAGGTCGACAATAGCCTCAGCCACAGAAAAGGCCTCCGTCGGGATATCCCCTCTCTTAAGGATGTCCGTAAGAGGATACTCTGCCTTTTTCTGGATTGGCTCCAGGGGCATCCCTGTAGATTCAGAGATGAGGCGAAGAATCCCTTGAAAAGACGAGGGACCTTCATCCGTCTCTAAGCCAACAGTTGATTCATCATCACCTGGATGAGAATGCAAGCTGGTGATGCCCAAATCCGAGGAATCTGGGTAGAACGACCTACCACCCAGGTCATCTTCGACTCGTCAAGGGCGGTCCAGGATAACCGTGACCGACAATCACTGGGGAAGCCTGGTGTCTGGTCTGTCTTCCTTAGAAGGAGCCCCTCCCACAGGTTGCTTGGGCGGTGGTTTCACCACAATCGGTGGAGACCCCGTTTTGGGCTGAACTGGTGGTTTTGCCGGCTCCACGGGCTGAGGAACTGTGCTCCAAAGGAGTCTGCTTCAGCCTAGGAGGCGAAAGCCAAGTAATGGCCGGTGTGAAAGCCGGAGTCGGCTTGTGCCTGGTCAAAATTAGCTGTTGCCACATAAGGTCCTCGTAGCACCAGAGTTTCCGCCGGAGCCTCTCCTCATCCGAGGAGGACGAGGACAAATGATGACGTTGCCTCTTTAACAGCGCTTGTGGCTCTTCTTCAGCCTGTCAGTCGAGGGGGTCCGAGACCTCGATCAAGATTGGACAGGCTGACTCGGTCGCTTGGGAGACACCGGCAGGAACGGTGATTTCCCGGGATCAGGGACCACTTCTTCAATTGGAGTCCCAGCAGTCTGGGTCTCATCATCTGGAAAGACCAGATTAGGGGTTTGATCAAGGGAATCGCTGACCAGAGTCGGCGATATCAGAGCAATCAGATCGATCATGATTTCGACATCGTCGATCGAGAATTCGGTCGACTGACCAGACGGCAAAGCCAAAAAGCTAGTGGCCAAAGCAATCTAGGCGAAGTCGAGGACGCGTTCCTCGGATCAAGATCTCTCGCTCCCAAGAACATCTGGCGAGACGAAGACGATCTTGGATCCTCCTCCGCTTATGGGATCGAGAAGAGTGCAAGCCAGCAGGCGCCTCTCCCTTGGTCGGGAGAGACTAGCACAACTCTCAGAAGGAGCCCAGAAGGTGGAGCCCAGGTTGAGCGGAATGAAGAAGCTCCGAGAAGTCTCTGCAGCACAAGCCGCTTCCTCCTCGAAAGCTTGCATGCATTCCAATTGCTGGGGTGGATCCGCAGCTACGGAAGCCGCCCACCGAGCCTCCCTGGATTTCACAGGAGGGTTTCTCTTCTCCGGCCTCCCCAGCTTAAGGCGGGCAAGACAGTCGTCAAGGACACTGGGATGAAAGGCGAGACACATATTGCATTTCAATGTCTGATGGTTGACACCGAGGCAATAGATGCATGCGGTGTGGGGATCAGTGCACATTTTCTGGACGCAAGGGAACCGACGAAATCCGGGGGAAGACTTGTCTTCCATGACTGAAGGAGCGAACTTGCAATCGCTAACGCGAACAATGCGAATTTTCGGAATAACTGAAGATCTGAAAGCCAGGGTCTACAAGACGCGTAAGCACGAGGGAAGCAACCTGAATCTTTGAGCAGAAAGGAAGATCTGGCGTCATGGGGTGGATACCACCCGGGTGGGTGGGAGGAGCGAGCTTGAAGACTTCTGGTGAGATTTAAAGCGGAAGGGGACATGCCAAACAACGTGGATGAACAACATATCCACACTCCTAGAAACACCCTATGTAGTGGCAGGATTCCTTCCTTTTATCTACTTTTAATTTCATTTTTAAGCATCTCAGCACCCTATTTGCTTTTTTGACAGCAGCCAGACACTGACGCAAGGTCTTGTGGGAACTGTGAAATTTTGATGTGATCAGTCTTGTTCTGTATTCACAATTTTATCCGCAATTTCTCAGTTTGTTTTCCTTGTCCTCAAGTGTAGCACATGCACTTGTCCATGCTGAACTGCATCTGACAATTTCTGTCCATTTTGCAGGACTGTCTTCCTCCTGTAGCTCCTCACTATCCTCTTCAGTACTGCCTATTCCTATCATCTGCAGCTAAGAAGATGCACCTACCCGCGTACCCTCTTCCAGGTCATTCATAGAGACTTTGAACGATAATCTGTGCACTGAGACCACACTGTGTTCATCTAACCACACACCATACAATTGTTTCCAATACATATGTTGCAAATAACAAATATCCCACTGCCAAAGAGTTCCTATTCAAACACAAGCAAATCCAGCAATGGGCGCCCCCTAACAAAGACTTGAGCCAGAGTCGAAGTGCCGTGGCTAGGGCATAGTGTCTGAATAGGAGCTCTTTGGCAGCGGGGATATTTAATTATTTGTACTGTGAGCAATTTAAAAGTTGGATCTGCTAGCTGAACTCACGGAGAGCGCTAATAAAATTCAACTTCAAGCAGACTCAGCTTTCCCGTCTGCTCCCTTGCCTACAGAGTGCAAAATAATGCTGGACACCCCCCCCCCACAGTCTGTGTGTAGATAGCACAGAACCCTGTAGGATTACACTCATCACACCTCTTCACCCAGAATATTTCTCACTCATGCAGACAAATTACGGCAGCAGTGACAATTTTGACCAATACTCTTTTATTCTATTTTGGACTGCCCCCTTAGCGCCAGACTTGTACGATAACCTTTCTTCACCATTTTTGAGTCTGAATTGCTATTTTTTTTTCAGTCGAAATAATAAAAGCAGCGATCCTTTTAATGTGGCTCAAACCAGGTTTTCATCAGCATTCTCAGTGAGTTAATTTATTGTTCGACTTTTAAAAGCCATTACAAAAATCATACAAAAAGGAGAATTAAAAAATATTAGAAGTTTTACATATTACACTTTAATATTTTTGAATACATTATAAACCTATTAGTCTTTAAGAGTTTCCCATATAACGTAATCACATTTTGTAACATTAATTTCAAGCATTTCTGCTGTAGTTAAAATCCATAACTCTTGCTTCCCCTTAATGGGTTATTACTCCCATTCATAACGTTCCTGTAATACTTGATGCAGTATGTCAAGTCTTGGACACAAGGCTATAATTTCCTTTAACTGTCCAATAATCACATCCATGTCACTGCAAGTCTTTCAATGGGACATCTCATTGCTTGTAGTAATATGGTATTGCTTCTTTTCAATTATTATAAGGAGGAAGGCCACATGGTTTGACACCTGCTCGTCACTTGTTTTTAATAAATATGTGGTCGGATGGTATGGTTCATATTCTAAATACTTGAAATATTCTCCTAATAATTTTTTCCTATCTCTTTCATATAAGGGGCACAAAATCAATAGGTGTATTGGGTCATCCTTTCCCATCCCACATTTACATTGTCCTTTCTCTCCTTTTGTTTTTTGCCCCTTATTGTAAATTTCGTTTTGCCAATTACTAGTGTTACATTCAAACCCAAATCTGGATTTTATTTTTCTTTGGCAGGGATTTTTCAATATTGTTAGATATGATTCCAATCTATGATCTCTTTTGTTTTTACACATCCATTTACATATTTTATATTGTCGACATGTTTCTATGTCCCTTTGTTTATAAATATCCTTAATCCTTACTGAGATTTCGTTATTGATTTGATCAGATGAAACTCTAAATATATCATGAATACAACATTAAACAACCCATAAGGTTTAAAGATATTCTCAACAATTAACATACTGGGAAAGAGCAAGCTCTGACCTGTATAATTTATTGTTTCATCTATACACATCCTAGGTACTCTAGATTTACTCATGGCATAAACTTTGATCCAGTACCTCGCCACTCTCTATTTTATTTGGCACTCCACTGGTAATTGTCCTAGTTCTGCCCTAACTAAAGCTGAAGGTGTCCCCTTTGGTAATCCCATCAGATGTTTATAGAATCTGTTTAAATGAGGCTCTATATTAATTTTCGGGTAAACACCCCATATTTCTGTTCCGAATAATAGCTGGCTTTTTATTTTAGCATTAATAACCATTAGGTTACCTTTAACAGATTTGCTACCATACTTGTGTGAGAAAGATTTTATTACAGGGGCAAAATGTTTTAACTTTTTTTTCCATCTGTGCTATATGGCTTCTCCAGGAGCCATCCTGTGAGACTGTAATCCCCAGGTAACAACATTCTTTTACGACTTCTAATTTAGTGTTCTTCACATAGTATTTATAATCCCTATTATTCCCTCTAAATACCAGAATTTTTGTTTTATCATAATTAACTTGCAAACCGGCCCTTTCACATTCTAGATGGAATTGATTCACTTGTTGATATTAGTCATCTGCGTAGGCTTAGTATGGGCACTTTTTCTCCCCTATTTTTGGTAAATGAAACTCCTCATTGTATAGTTTCTTTGAGAACCATTTTGAAAAAGATATTAAATAGCATCGGTGAAATGGTACAACCTTGTTTTACCCCTACATTTGTTTCAAATATCTCACTTAACTCTCCAGCTGTATTAAATATTATGCACACCGAGTTATTTGTATATAGTCTTTGCAGCATGTCAATTATTGATTTTTCCATTCTTATTTGCTCTGATCTTTCCCACAATAATACCCTATTTACCCTGTTGAATGCACAATATAGGTTTTGCTGGTTTATAACTTTATATTTATGTATCAGATGCGCCAGGACAAATGATTGATCAATGGTGGAATACTCAGTTCGGAAACCCACTTGCTTCTCATCCAGAATGTTATTTCCTTTAACCCAAATGGCTATCCTATTGTATATGATATGAGTGAAAATTGTGGTCGAACAGTCAATAAGGCATATCAGCCTGTAGCAGCTTGGATCTTTTTTATCACCTTTCTTATATATTGGGACTATTATACTGTTTCTCCAATGTCAGGTATTACTCCTGTTTCCCTTATATAATTATACACTCTACAGTGCAAGGGTGCCCATAATTATTTTACTAATGACATCAGAAGGGATATTGTCTGGTCCTGGTGCTTTATGAGCTGTGAATAAATCTATCGCCATATTAATTTCTTTTCTGTAAACAGATTCATTTTCTTTCCACCTACCAGTTTTTTGCCTATTTCTTTAAGCCTTTTAATATAATCTGAATTACTGTGGAAGAACAGTTTTTTAAAGTGCATAACCCAACTATCTGCCTCTATATTATGTTCTAGCTCTTCTTGATAACTTTTCATTCCTCTACCTGCATTCTCTGTTGCTTTTAAACACCCATTGTTTAAGATCACTTTTCGTGGGATTATAATGAACTAGCGTACAGCAGACACTGCTCCATCACCTTATGGGACAGCAGGTGTGCAAAAACAGCTGAGAATACTGATAAAAGCCTGGTCCATGCCATATTAAAAGGAGTGCACCATTTATTATTTCAAATTTGAAACAAACGTGCTAAAGCAGACTCAACATTGGGGGAAAGGTCATCATACAAGTCTTGAGATAAGGCTGATTTTAAATAGAACAGGTTAAATTTTCACCTCTTTCATGCACTACTGCTTTACGTCCAGTCATGTGACGACCAACTGGGTATAAAATAACTGAACTGCCAACTTAATGCAGAGACACAGAAACATGAGATTGCCTTCCTCAGTTGTGAAATCTCTCTAAAGAGATGTCATAATTATACTGTTAATCTGAAAAGCCTCCACTCAGCTGTTGTCTACTTGATCCTGATAGTAAACAGCTATAAATGTTAATCATAAAAGTTCATAAAATATTAACAGAACAAAGGCAAGGCACGGAATGCCAGTATTAACATGTTGCTCTACAATGTAGCGGACCAGTGCTAATATTGCAAGCCTGATCCCACTCCAGGCTGGTGGAGTTTCAGGTGCACTGTGAAGGTAAAATAGTCAGTCTTCAGGGGGAGGGATGGAGAGTGCCTGCTGCCCCAGTACCCTGTACTGCAGCTGGTGACATAGTATTAGTGGCACAGGTAACCATGCACCATTATCTAGTCTACACCTAACGGTGAGACACAGAGACACCTCCAACTGTGGTGAAGGCAGGGCTGCAGTGGGCAACAAGGATCCTCAGACACTCTGAAACCTCCCCAAGTAACTGTCAAACCAAATGGCCTCCCCCCCCACCCCGGAGGCAACATGGGGTCTCCCAGGTTGGGATAAATGAAGGTGGAGTGCCTGAGATATATGGAGAAGGTTCCCAGAGGCCTGCATCATCTCTTGCTGGTAACTGCGCATTGATGACTCTGAAGGAGTGAGGTGCCAGGGGAGAGAAGACAACATTAAGAAGATTAACCAGTGTCCAAACAGTTACACTGAAGAAAACACAACAAAACACCTACAGGCATACTTAGACCATCCAATAAATTCATCTGTTTTCAAAAAGTTAACTTGAAATTCTGGTAAATGAGAGCATCCCTGTCTTAGGGTTTACTGACATGATGTGAATACAGCCGAATGGTTAACTCAGTAATTGTAAACACTTCCAGGCAGCAGTGGGACCAGCAGTACACTCCTCATTATCTGTCATGGTGATAAAAGGCAGCACTCATGTTACAACACAGATTCGTTATTTGGATGGACCCACTTTACCTGGAAGTGTTTTTTGTTACTATTTTCCTTAAAAAAAAAAAAAAAAAAAAAAATGAACAGCTGGGCAGGGGCTTTTTTATACTAGCAAAATAAATATGCTGTCCATTTACTGCTGAGAGAAATGCATTTGACAAAATGTTCTCTCTGTGTCTGCATTAACTTGTTTATGAATGAAATGGAATATCAGGTTTTTTTTCCCCATAGAGGTGTTTATGCTCCTTCAGTAGGCCGCTGCTACCGTCCGCCACCCTACCGATCTCCAGAGGTCATTCAGGGTCTTGTTACGCTGTGTGTGCCCCAGCAGACTCCCAGGAGCTGGCCCTGAGGCATCATCCTGTGGCAGCCCCCGACTTTTTCCTGGTTTTTCCGACTACCCCGGGGCTCCAGACAGAGAGACTCATTCGCATGGCGGTGCGCATGCACCCTCTTGCTCCGGTGATGGCCCCATCCTTCCCACCCCATTGGCCTAGTGTCCCTGGCTTCCCTCGGATGCACTGCCATCTGGCCTCCACCATGAGGCAGTCAAGTGCAGAGGGAGCTCAGGCTCCCTCCCTGGAGAGAAGATCTGCTTCACGGCAGCTCATCCTGCTCCACATCCTCCCCAACCCATGCCGACCTCTGATGGCCCGCACTCACTCCTGTATATGGGTCACTGGCGTGATGAGAGGTAAGGGTCCAGCGCCTCAGCCCTCTATGCCACCGGGCCGGCCTGAATATCAGGTATTTGATACCAAACTGGTGTTTACTGGATTAAGTTCTCTGATTGTACAACTAAAATATTAAGTACAGAACTGCACCAATATCACCTAGCCTGAGCTGCCTGAGAGTTACTGCAGGAATTAAAGATGGATTTATGAAACTTCATAACATCAGTACGTGATTCAGTTGAGAGCAATCTGTAACTGAACAGTTGGTCACACAGCCTGTTTCTCCTATCACTTGGTCAATTTCTGACCTGGCTTAGTCCATTCCATCCCATACAATGTCTGCTGAGTTTGTGTATCAGTTTTCTAGGTTATCGGATGCTTTACTAAAATCCAAGTCAATCACATTCTCATTCCCCTTTATTCTGTCTGTCACTTTAGAGAAGGCGTCTGTTACACTGCGCTGACACAGCCTCCCTTCTGTAAACACATGCTGCCTCATCAGAATTAGTTTCTCTCAATAAATGGTCCCTCACCATTTCCTTGATAATAATGGATCAAATACCTCCCAGTAAGTCACTCTATACCTTGACTAAGGAGATGAGTTGCTATGTATACAAATTGTAGGGTTGTGTTGGTGGTAAAGAATAACTGGGACACCCTCCACAATTTGTCTTATTGAGGCAGAGTACACAAACAGCCCTGCAATGAACTCCCATGCGACTAAAAAAGAAAGGCTTGAGTCAGGTGCAGAGAGTGCCTAGAACTATTTCAGCCTAATGGAATTCAACACACAGCTCTGATTCTGGCATCAGTTTTACTTACTGAGAGTCCTATAGTCATCACGGGCTTTGTTCGCTCGGATAAAGGCCTGGATTTTCACAATATCCTTCATCTAGAGAGATCAGGTAAAGTCAGTGAGTGCATGGACTACCAAAACCCAAAGTGCAAGGAACAAAACCCATAAAAAGTATCGCCAACAGTGAGAAGCATGTCCTTACATGGTCCTTGAAATACTGCAGCCGCTTGTTGTACTGCTTCCTCGCCCGATGCATCCTTGCCATAGACTGAATCTGCATGAACAGAAACACAACAATTTAACTGTGTGCCTACTGTGGCAGAGGGCAGGGACAAGCTTATAGCAGGGAGTCCAGGGACAGCAGCCTTACATAATTAACATGCAACCTTGCAAATGAGGGACTTTTACCTTAACAACTTCAGGTTCGTGGTCCCGGAGATACTGCAGTCTGTCTTGGTAAGCCTTCTTCTGCTTGTATCCCTTCCAATGAGACTAAGGATAATCAAAAAAGTGAGGTTATTTAAATATCCTCTGCCAGGAAAAGGCCTGTCAAAATGTTTTAAAGGCTAAATCAAGTTTCTGAACCCCTGAGTCTTTTACGATAGCTGTCTTCAGACATTAAACTACAATCCTTGGCCAAAATTCTGAAATGACAGCCAACCACAGTGTAGCTCCCCCATGTGAAGAACAATGAGAAAAGGAGTATCGCACCAGCACATCACTGCATGGCAATGAAGCCCTCTAGCATGCATGACAATGCTAGCAAAAATATGGGAATGACTAACTGAGGAAGTCCACTGAATGGGTTCAGGAACAATAATCAGACTAGTGAGGAACTATGAATCAGTAAGTAAGGACTCATGGAGGATCCATGGCTGGGTTAGTGAGAACCCAGTAAGGATCTCTGGCTGGGTTAGTGAGAACCAAGTAAGGATCTGTAGCTGAGTTAGTAAGGACCCAATGCAGCTCCATAACTGGGCTAGTGAGGACCCTATAATGATCTGTGACTGCAAGTGATAACCCTGTGAAGATCTGTAGCTGGGCTAAGGGGGACCTGTGGCTGGCTAGTGCGAACCCACTGAGGATGAGTGGCTGGAATAATGAGGACTCGAGTGAGGATATGCGGCTAGGTCACGGTGGTTCTTTGGCTGTGCAAGTGCTAAGGGAGGATAACAAAAGCCTTTCTAGTTGAGCAGTGGCTTTGAATTTTAATAAATGTCCCTCTACAGTGCGTAGCCAAATTATGATATTTCCCTTCCCAAAACCAGTAAAATAAAAACATTTTCTTCTTTGTTTAAATTTACTTGAATTTGGTGTTTTTTAAAGATGACACAGCAGCACTACGCTAGTCTTTGCTCAAGGTCAATGCCTCATTCAACCATTAACATCTCTGTTTTCCCAGGGATTAGACTCAGCCAAAATGGAATGCACAACTACCACATACAGATATGGACTGCTTGTAATATTAAAAGATGCCCAGTTCACACAGAGAGCTTGCTTTGTGGATTTTACTTACCAAATGTGCAAAGATGGCAAAAAGAGCTATAGTGGGCATCAAAAAGCATGATATGGCATCCAAATTCAAAGGGGGCTGAAGAAGATCTAGTCAAGCAAAATGGTGGGGCTCCTGTGGACAGTGGGTTCCCTTTGAATTTGGATATTTTATCCCAGAAAAATATGGACATTCTACAGACAATGTTATGCTGTTATATCTGGCTTGCTGCTACATTATACTTTCTGGGCTTCATGGCTTATACCACGGCCCTGGTCTGTATGGCTCGCTGGAGCATACAACCCATGCCTCTGGACCCAGTCACAGGTAGCCCTGAATGAACCGGTCCAGGCGACCCAGCTGATGATGGTCACCATCCACTGGTAGCACCCTTCTGTCTGGCCGGAGCTCATGGTCACTTTGATGACAGACATGTTGCTGGTGGGCATAGGTGCACATCTGTTAGACTGCAGAGCACACAGGTTCGGCTTCACTTCAATCTGTTGGAACTTCATGCAGTCCACCTAGCAATGGCAGAGTTTGCATCACTGGTTCATAGTCGAGTGGTCCAGGTCAACGTGGACAAGATGACTACCATGTTCTATCAGAACAAACAGGACGGAATGCATTTGTTTCCTCTGTATACAATGGCATTACGTGCATGATCTCTAGCTCACTCCCTGTACATGGACTTGATGGTGGTCCATGCTGTGGGAGTGAGCAGCCAGCTGGCAGATGCTCACAATCATGTGAGAGATATGTCCCATGTGTGATCGCTACATCCGCGGGTCGTTTCACAGCTGTTCTTGGACTGGGGAACACCATCAATGGATCTGTTTGCTTCCTAAAAAAACAGAGAGCCGAGACTGTTCTGTGCCTACAATAAGCCATGGTGCAATTGAGCCTTAAAATATTTGTTGGCTGGTCTGCCCCTTTATTTCTCTATGCCCCTCAGACCTGCCCTCCAGACCTGGGCAGAATGCTGACTGGTTAAAAGGCAATAAAAGTCCAAAAATAAACATACTCGCCCAGACCCTGGTCTCTAGCTTTCTTTACTATTGGTGATTTGATAGAGACATGACTGTTTCTGATTTATCATAACTCTGCCAGCTGAAGGAGAAAGATTAAAACCATCACTGCTGAGATTCGCATCAAGTGCTTCCAATATTAAAGAGCTGTACTTCAACAAGCCCCCTGCCTCCTGAAGACAGCTGTGTCTTAACAGTGCTACGGGACCAGCTATGAATTAACTGCACTAAAAGCGTGTGACAGAATCGTCCATATGCTGGGGTGGTGTGTGTGTGTGTGTGGGAGGGGAGTAAGAACAGGTTACTCACCTGTAACAGTAGTTCTAGGAGTGGTATATGTTGTTCATCCACACTCTTTCGCATGTCCCTTTCCCCTTTAAGGATCACCGGACGTCTTCAAGCTGGCTCCTCCCACCCACCTGGGTGGTATATACCTCGGCTCAGCCCCGTGATGCCAGATCTTAGCCCGCTGGAAGCCAGGTTGCGTGCGTCTGCAGCCGGGGAGGTCATGTGGGTCCACGTGGATGAAAGTGCAGTTACGTAAGAACTTACCTTAACAGTAGATCTTCAAGAACAGCTCTTGCAGCAGGTTACACCACTAGGACTGAAGTCGGCAGGTGCCAGAACCCCACGGAAATTTTCTAGCTAGCAGTATCCAGCAGGGGCCACCCCCCCGACGTCGGCCCAGCCCAGTCAGCCATCATATAAAAGGGGGCGGTCCCCCAGAATCCCCAGTTCTCCCACCGGAGGCTCCTGGCCGTTAGATGACATCAGAAGTGGAGACTGAGGATCCGCCATCAAAAGGTATTCAGAATGGTGTTAGAAACGCCTAATCCTAGAAAAGAGATATCGGAACAACTCAACCTCCAGAGAGGATGGTGGAAGGGAAACTACCTGCTGCAAGAGCTGTTCTCGATGATCTACTGTTACGGTAAGTTCTTACGTAACTGTACTATCTTACTTCGAGAAACAGCCCTTGCAGCAGGTTACATCATTAGGACTGATTCCCAAGCAATACTGGAAGTCCCTCACAGATGGGAGGAGGCTAGGTAGAGATCGCGAGTTGGACCGAAGCCTAAGATAGGAGTCCCTGAAGGACTGCTAGACCAAAACCAGCTCTTCACCGTGATGCAACATCCAGGCTATAATGCCTGATAAACAGGATCTAGAAGGCAGAATTTCACTGTTCGCTGACGACACAAAGCTCTGTAACAGAGTAGACACACCAGAGGGTGTAGACAGAATGAGAAGGGACCTGCAGAAACTTGAAGAATGGTCAAGGGTTTGGCAGTTGAAATTCAATGCAAAGAAGTGCAAGATAATGCATATGGGGCACAAAAACCCTGGCACAATATATCAGTTGGGGGGTGAGGATATAGCATGCACCAAGCAGGAAAGGATCTTGAGGTTGTCATCTCTGATGACCTCAAGGTAGGGAAACAGTGTGACAAGGCATCAGGTAAAGCAAATAGGATGCTGGGATGTATAGGCAGGGCATCACCAGCAGGAAAAGGAGGTCATAATTCCGCTATACAAGACACTAGTGAGGCCCCACCTGGAGTACAGTGTACAGTTCTGGAGACCATACCTACGTAAGGACATAGACAGGGGTGAGAAGGTTCAGAGGAGGGCAACAAAGATGGTGCATGGGTTGCATCACAAGTCCTATGAAGACAGGTTGAAGGAACTGAACATGTACTCCCTGGAGGAGAGGAGGGAGAGAGGATATGATAGAGACATACAAGTATCTTACAGGGAGGAACAGGTGCAGGAAAACACTATTTTTAAGCGAAAAGATGTTTCAGGACTAGGGCATGGGATGAAGTTGGAGGGAGGAGCGATTCAGAGGAAACATGAGAAGAATTTCTTCACAGAGCGGGTGGTGGACAAGTGGAACACCCTGCCAGAGGAAGTGGTGGGGCTGGAAACAATCACAGGATTTAAGAATGCATGGGATAGACATAAAGGAATTCTAGAGGCAGGGGTAAGGAAACAGACTTCTAGGAAAACAAACTGAACTTACAAGCTCAAATGGGCAGACTAGGTAGGCCATAGGCCTTATCTGCCGACACTGTCTATGTATCTATGTAGCGTGTGCACGGTGCTCCAAGTAGCTGCTGTGCAGATGGCTGCGGTGGACACGTTCTTCATAGCCCTGAGGTAGCCACCCCCTTGTGGAATGACCCTTAACCAGCCCAGTAAAGGTTTGTTACGTTTCTGGTGACAGAACGTGATACAATGGATGAGCCACCTGGAGACCGATTGTTTAGAAACCGGAGCTCCCATCATCCTATGGTGCGAAGGAGACGAAAAGCTGATCAGATTTACGGTGGTGCCTGGTTCTGGTCAGGTAGTATCTTAGACACCTATGCACATCTAGAGTGTGCAACAGGGCCTCTCCTCTATTAGAGTATTTAGGAAAATACACGGTAAGTCGATGTCCTGATTGAGGGTGAGAGCTGAGACCACCTTGGGTAGAAACTTTGGATTTGTTCTTAGGGACACCCTGTCCTGGTGAAAAACCAAATAAGGTTCTTTGCACATCACTGCGTGAAGTTCAGAAATCCTTCTAGCCAAAGTAATGGCAACTAAAAATAACATCTTCCATGTTAGGAGACGTAGCTTGCAATCCACGGCTGGTTCAAAAGGCGGCAGCGTGAGCTGCTCCAGGACAAAGGGTAAATCCCATGGAGGAATAGGATCCTTTATTGGAGGTCTAAGGTGGAGAACACCTCTCAGGAAGGCTCGTGCTGTGTCCAACTGAGATATGACACGTCGGTCTATAGGTGTATGATAGGCTGAGATGGCACAAAGGTGTCCTTTAATAGAGGAGTAGGCCAAGCCTGCCTGGAAGAGAGACAGGAAGTAGTCCAGGACTGACCTTTCCAGACAATCCATTGGGGAAAGTCCTCGTGCTTGAGCCCAGAGGCAAAATCTGTGCCATTTTGTGGCGTATGTGGCATGAGTGGCCGGTTTTCTAGCAGCCGCTAGAACATCCGCTACCTCTTGCGAGACCCCGTACCGCATGATAGCTATGTCTCTAGGAGCCAGGCATGTAGGTTCAGAGAGCGAAGGTCCAGATGGACCAAAGAACCTGCCTCCTGGGACAATAAGTGAGAGCTGATTGGCAGAGGCACCGGAGGTTCCTGGGAAAGCTGGTGTAGCAGAGGGAACCAAATCTGTCTGGGCCAAAAAGGCGCGATAAATATCAGTGTCACCTGCTCTCTGCAGAGTTTCAAAAGGACCCTCTGGATCAATGGGAAGGGAGGAAATGCGTAGAGGAATCTGCCCGTCCAGGAGAGGGACAACGCGTCTTGCCAGAAAACACCAGGCCCTGGATCTAGCGAGCAGAAACTGGGCAGTTTTGCTCTGGATGGTGACGTGAAAAGGTCTAACTCTGGTGTGCCCCATCTGTGAAACAGATCCTCTACTAGCTCCTGGAGTAGTTCCCACTCATGGACTCTGGCCTGAGAGCGGCTCAAGCTGTCTGCGATGTTGTCCACTCCTGGGACATGAACAGCAATGAGGTTTGGGTCATGTTGTAGGACCCAATCCCACACCCTCATCGCCTCCCTGCAAAGCAGGTAGGAATGGGTGCCTCCTTGTTTGTTGAGGCAGTACATCACCGCGGTATTGTCTGTTTGTAACAGGAGAGTACCCGGTGGGATCTCCGACTGGAAGGCCTGCAGCGCATAAAGAACCGCTCTCATTTCCAAGATATTTATGTGGACATGAGCTTCCTGGGGTGTCCACGAGCCCAGAGACCTGACCCCGTCGAGGTCTGCTCCCCAACCGAACCCTGAGGCGTCCGTGGAGAGTGTCACAATCGGAGACGGCGCAATGAAGAGGACCCCCGCCAATAGGTTCTTTGAATCTAGGCACCATTGCCAATCCCGGATTACGGCATTCGTGATCCGAATTGAAAGCTGCAAATGGTCTTGCTTCTGATCCCATTAGAACCGTAACATCCACTGGGTCACCCGCATGTGGAGACTGGCTAGTGGGACTGTTGCAATGGCCGCAGCCATGTGTCCGAGCAGGCAAAGGACCAGTCTGGGTGGAACAGTCTTCTTTGCCAAGATGTCCCTGATGAGGGATCTGATGTGTTCTGCTCGGTCCTGGGGCAGAAAAGCTCTCCCCTGGACGGTGTCCAGAACTGTGCCTATGAACTGCAGATTCTGCGACGGAACCAAGTGTGACTTCTCCTGATTGATAATGATGCCCAACATCCTGAACAGTGACCGAGTACAGTGAATTGTGGACATCAGAGCCTCCCGAGAGGGTGCCATGAGGAGCCAGCCGTCCAGGTAGGTGAACACATAGTGGCCTTGCCTCCTTGGAGCCGCCGCTACGACTGCCATGCACTTCATAAACACCCGAGTTGCAGATAACAGTCCGAAAGGGAGGGCTCAGAACTGATAAAGGCGACCTAGAAATTTCCTGTGCACTCGAGCAATGGGTATGTGCAGGTAGGCATCCTGCATGTCCAAAGAGGCTAGGAAGGTGCCCTGCTTGAGCATGGGTATCAAACCGGGAAGTGTCACCATGTGGAAGCGTTTGTAGAGTTCGGAAGCGTTGTGATCGCTGAGATCCAGTATCGGATGGAGGTCCCCTGTCTTTTTGGAAACCAGAAAGAAATGGGAATAGCAACCTGTACCTCTCTGGTTCCTCGGTACGTGCTCTATAGCTTCCTTTCCCAGAAGCGCGAGCACCTCCTGCTGTATAAGCAGTGCATGCTGACCTGAATAACGGGAAAGCAGGGGAGGTCTTGATGGTGGGTGGTAGAGGAATTCTATAAAGTGACCTCTCTTGACCATTTGATGGACCCACTGGTTGGCAGTAGTCGACTGCTACCCTGAAAAGTGGCGAGCGATGCGACCCCCGACCTTTTCTGCCCGTTGATCCAGAGGAGGGGCGAGGCCGGGAAGGAGTCATGCTGTGGCGGCATTGCCCCCTGCAGGCTGGGCCGGTCTGGCATACCGCTGACCTCGGCCTGGGGAAGACTTAGGTTGGGCCTTACGGTGGAAGGTGCCCCTTTGCTGCTGGCCGGAACAAGGCTGCTGTCGTTGCTGCCTGCCGCGAAAACAGTTCTGGTTCCTAAGAAAGGACCCAGATTTGGGTCTGTACATGGCATGTACAGTCCTTACTGCCTTCCCGGCGTCCTGAAGTTTGGTGATGACCTTTTCAGAGGGTTCACCAAACAGGACCTCTCAGTTATAAGGGACGTCCAGGATACTCTTCTGTACGTCCGGGGTAAAACCGGAGACACGGAGCCAGGAGTGTCTCCGGAGACAGACGCCTGAAGCTGCGCCCTTGGTGGAAGAGTTCGCAGAATCATATGCAGCTCTTAACACTTGGGTCCCCATATCTGACCCTGTGCGGAGGAGGTTCAAGAGCTCCACCTTCTGCTTGCCATCCGGTAGTTTGTCAGCCAGGTCCTGACCCTGTTCCCACAGGGCATTCTGAAACTGAACCATACGAGACAGATAGTTCAGGGGCCTGATGGAGCATGTAGCAGCCGCATACATGCGTCTCCTCAGGGCATCCAACTGCTTGGATTCCTGGTCTGGTGGCTGTGTACTCAGATGCTGCAGTCATTGAGACCTATCATGGGAGGCCGTAATGACCAGGGAATCAGCCAGGGGTTGTTCAGCCAAGTACTGGTCCTCTGTCAGGGCCCTGTACAGGCAGTCAGCTTTCTTCTGCACCACGGGGGTGGAGTGCGGACGCTTCCACGCAGCCTTGGTGACGTCCGCAAAGGTGTCCACCAAGGGTGGCACCACCACAGGCTTAGGGGCCTTCTGCCGGAGGTAACGAGTTAGGCGCTGTCTCTCGGGGTAGAGATCTTCCGAATCCCATCCCATGTTTTCCTGGATGTGCCTCATGATTTCAGAAAAGGAGGGATCATCCGGAGGTGACCTGGGCAGGTGTTGTGGGTCAGGTGATGGGATGCTGATTGGAGGAGGAGACCTGGAGGTATCTGAGGTGTCAGGTCTAGAATCATCCCTCTGCGGAGTGGACCGTCGATGTTTGGGTCGCTTAGGACTGGGAGACCCTGAGGGAGATCTTGAAGGGGGCCTTCTCCATTCTTTGGATCTTCCCCTAGGAGGTGGAGTGTGCTCCTTGGGGGTCGGTGGTCTTCCTGCTGGCCCCTGCGGTGGAGAATGAGGAGTAGGAGGTGAAGGAGAAGGTTTGACTGGGATCACATCCTTCTTTGCGTCCCACCAAAAGATAAAGAGATCTTTGACCTCTTGAATATTCATACTGGATGACAGACCTGGCGCCGGTGGTCTGTCACCGGTATCGGGCGTCGGGTTCGAGGACATCTCTGGGTTTGGCGAAGGCTCCTGTGGAAGCCCAACGCCCTCAGTGTCACCTGCCTGGTCATCAGGCAAAATCAGGTCCTCCTCAGAATCCGCGCATCGGGTATCCACCGTGACGGGAGGTAGTCTTCAGCTTCGTGAACGCTCTAACTGACGCCGGTGCTTAGCAGATGTCTGGTCCAACGGGCGTTTGACCAATGAAGGGTCGGAAGCCCGCTTCAGGTCCGTCGTCCGTTTTAGGGACGTCAGGTCCTTAGTCTTCCTGAGAGGGGGATCCGGACCCCTAGGAGGCTGGGAGGCAGATCTGGCGTCGGAGTCCCAGCGTCTCTCTGAGGAAGCTTGTTTTGAAGAGGACTTGGACTGGTGACAGTCTGAAGACTTCAAAGAGGCCCAGGAGGGTGTTGAGGAAGCCGAAGGCCTGGAAGTCTTGATGGGATGCAGAGAAGCTGAAGTGCTGCCTGAAGACTTGACCTTTACTGGAGGGGGCTGAGAGTGGGCCCTGGAGGGAGAGCGGTCTGAGTGCATGGAGCTTGAGCTGGTGCGCGAGTCTGAGACCCGGTTTGGGGATCCGGACCTGGCCTTCTCCCGATGCTTGTCCCAGTGCTTATGGGACTTAGAGGTAGACTCACTTCTGGAGACAGAGTCTTGATCCAGGCTTTTTAACTTTTCTTCCAAAAGGAACTCCTGAAGTGCCTTCTGGCAGCGGATCCGGGTGCGACTATTGAACCCTTGGCAAAAGGAGCAGGCCTTGGTGTCGTGTTCAGGGCCTAAGCACCTCCGGCAGGATGAATGGAGATCCTTGAAAGGGATCTGTTTGCCTGCACACTTGGAGGGATGTCTTTCTGAAGAAGCAGTTGGAGATGCCGACATTTAGTAGTAAAACTTGAAAGTTCTAGTCGTCGTACGCTAAAGTGGGACCTTGAGGCCGACGCTGGCGAGTCGGCAGCGGAAAAGAACTAGAGTTCTGGGGACCACCCCTTATATGATGATGCCTGACATCGGGGTGGGGCTGACGCCGGGGGTCCCCGCTGGATACTGCTAGCTATAAAATTTCCGTGGGGTCCTGGCGCCTGCCAGCTTCAGTCCTAATGGTGTAACCTGCTGCAAGAGCTGTTTCTCAGTAAGATCAACATATACCACTCCTAGAACTACTGTTACAGGTGAGTAACCTGTTCTGCTAGGAGCGTGGATATGTTGTTCATCCACACTCTTTGGCACACTCCTCGCAGTTCTCTGGGAGGAGGGAGGCAAGGTGCACACCCCCTACTTAGGGAACAGAGACTGGAGAACTGAGGCCTCAAAACCAGCATCCCGGTGTGACTCAAGGTCGATGTGGTAGTGGGTGATGAAGGTGTTTGCAGACTTAAAGGTAGCAGCCCGGCAGATTTCCTGGATAGGGATGTCCATGGAAGCCACCACCGATGCAACAGTAGAATGAGCTCTTATCCCTCTGGGAGGCACCTTGCCCGCCAACTCATAATACAGACCTATGCATAATGTAATCCGTCTTGCAACAGTCCGCTTCACTGCAGGTCTGTCAGAAGCGGCTTCAGCGTAGGTGACAAACAGCTGGCGAACCTCACCCCGAATTTCCGCCGTCCTCTCCTTATAGTAGGAGAGAGCACATCTCAGATCCAAAGTATGGAGCCTGAACTCGGCCTCCGAGGTGTAATTGGGGTAGTATACCGGCAGAGTCAACACCTGGTTAAGGTGAAACTCTGACACCACCTTCGGAAGGAATTTCGGGTGGGGGCACAGGACAACCTTGTCTCTGTGAAGACCAGATAAGGGGAGTCCACCGAAAGTGCCTGGCGCTCCCCTGTCCTTCTGGCAGATGTGATAGCCACCAGGAAGGCCATCTTCCACGACAAATGTGACAAGGCACACTTGTGCATTGGTTTGAATGGATTGCCCATGAGCTTTGCCAGTACCAGCAGTAGATCCCACGGAGGTGGAGGTTCATGCACTGGAGGGGGTATCTAATCCAGGCCTTTAAAAAAGTACCCGACCACTGTCTCCTGCGCCACCGTCGATTGACCAGCCCGTGCCCAGTAAGCAGAGATGGCTGCCAGGTGCACCCTAAGGGTCGATGACCGTAGACCCCCTTTGGAGAGAGACCAAAGGTAGTCGAGAATGTTAGCCACTGGACAGGACAGAGGATCCAGACCCTTGCCCCGACACCAAATGGAAAACCTTTTCCATTTGAATGCGTAACATTTCCTGGTAGATTGCTTTCTGGATGCCTCCACCACAGTGTAGACATCTTCGGAAAGACCCAAAGCCTGGAACTCTAGCCACTCAGGTACCAGCCTGTGAGGTGCAGGGATTGAAGGTCTGGATGAAATACCTTCCCCTGATTGAAAGATATCATGTCCGGGCATGTGCAAAGCTGCTCCGGGTGCCTGCAGCTGAGGCTACGGAGATCTGGATACCAGAATTAGCGCGGCCAGTCTGGGGCTACCAGGATCACCTTCGTCTTGTCCCTCCTCACCTTGAGGGAGCACCTTGTGGATCAAGGGAAATGGAGGGAAGGTGTAGAGGGGGCCTGGGGTCCACAGCCTCGAGAAGGCATCCACCTGCAGCGAGCCTTGCTGAGGGGGCCGGGCATGAAACAGCCTCAGCCTGGTGTTTTCCCTGGAGGCAAATAGGTATACTATCGGTTTGGCCCAATGGGAGAACAGGCTGTAAGCTACCTCTGGATGGAGACCACTCGTGGGATGTCTGGCCTATGTGGCTGACAGCATCCGCCAGGTGGTTTGAGGCTCCTGCCACATGGATGGCTAGGAGAGCACCCTCCAACTGGCTCACGAGGGTCCAGATGCGGAGCGCCTCCTTGCACAGCAAACGGGAGTGTGTGCCACCCTGTTGGTTGAAGCAGTACATGGTTGTGGTATTGTCCGTCTGGACTTGAACCACTTGACCCCGGAGCTGAGGAGCAAAAGCTGACAGTGCAAGTTTGACTGCTCTGAGCTCCAACAGGTTGATATGGCATCAAGACTCCTCGGGGGGATCCACAACCCATGGGCCCTTTCATCCCCCATGTGGGCTCCCCAGCCCATAAGAGAGGCATCGGTCATGAGGACGACCGTCGGCTCGGGGCAGACAAACAGGATCCCTTCCTGCAACCGGTCTGGGGCAGTCCACCACTGGAGTGCATCCCACATCTTCTGGGTTACAGTGATCAGCTGGTCGAAATGACCATAGCACTGAGTCCACTGGGCAGCCAGCTCCCATTGGAGGGGCGCATGTGAAACCGGGCCCAATGGACCACTGAGGTCCACGCCGCCATGCAACCCAGAAGACTCAGAAAGTCCCTGGCATGGTGCAAGTGCCCAACCAGAAATGATGGGGCAAAGGAGGAAAGAACCTCTGCCCTGTTCGTCGGGAGCCGAGCTCTGGCTTGACAAGAGTTGCGCTCTGCCCCGATGAAGCCCATCACCTGAGACAGCACGAGTTCCGACTTGGTCTCGCTGATCAGGAGGCCGAGTTGGGAGCAGGACTGGAGGGCCAGGTCCCTGGACCTCTCCACCTCGTGTTGGGTGGATCCTGCTAGGAGCCAATCATCGAGGTAAGGATAAATCCTGCCCCCCCATGCCTGAGATTGGCCACCACCACGGCAATGCATTTGAAGACCAGAGGGACCGATGAGAGGCCGAATGGCATGGCTCAGAACTCGTACAGGGTCCCTTCGACTCTGAAGTGGAGAAACCGCTGATGGGACGGAATGATTGGGACGTGAAAGAACGCATCCTGCAGATTCAGTGAACAGAACCACATGTTTCGCTCCAAGGATGGTATGATCTGGGACAGAGTGACCATCCGAAAGGTGCGTGACCTGAGATACTGTTTCAGGTCGTGCAGATCCAGAATAGGGCGCCAGCCCCCCATCCGCTTGGGCACCAGGAAGTACCTGGAGACAAAGCCTGGGTCTGCTGGAAAATCCGCCACTGGAGCTACTGCCTCCTTGAGGAGGAGCTGACCGACGTCATCTCGAAGAGCCGACTGGGTCTGGGTGGATACTCTTTCCTCCTGACTGGCGTGGGCTCGGCTGGGAGGGTACTGCTCGAATTCCAGAGGCAGTCCCTGACCGACCTCTTCCAGAACTCACCTGTCCATGGTGATAACGGACCAGGCGGAAAGAAAGTAGCGGAGCCGGCCCCCCACAGGAGGACCCAGAGCTGGCGTGACAGGAGCGGGGTTGGCAGCCCCCACCCCATCACTGAGCAGGATTGGAGGAGGGGGATCCAGGACCTGAACCTCGGCCTCCTTTATGGGCCTGCTGGGGACCCTGCTTGGGCCAAGGACGCCAAGCATGAACCTGCTGCTGTTGCTGGTGCTGCTGCTGTCCACCTTGAAAGAAGGACTGCTGAGTCGCAGGGGCAGAATGCCGAAAAGGCTTTTTCTTTTTCCTTTGCTGGTTCTTGCCCGAAGAACTCTTGGCAGAAGTAGCATCCAAGGTGGCACTGGACTGCTCGATGAGCTGAAGGTGACCGGCCACTCCCGGGCCAAACAAGTCTGTCCCAAGGAAGGGCACGTCAGCTAATTTATGCTGGGTATCCACCGGGAAAGAGGAGAGCCTCAGCCAAGCCCCGCGACAAGAGGCAACTGCGGCAGCCATCGAACGGGCACAAGAATCCCCAAGATCCAAGGCCATCTGGAGCCGCTGTTTGGCAACAGCTCGGCCCTGATCCCGGACCTGCTTGACCGTGGTCTGCATATTCACGGGGAGATGTGAGAGGACTTGGTCCAACGACCTCAGAAGGGTGTGAGAGAAGTGTGGCATGACGACAGCCGAACTTGCCTGATGAAGGCCCAAGGAGGAAGCCAAATAGACCTTCCTGGCTGAATGGTCCAACAGCCTGGACTCTTTATCAGGAGGTCGGGTCAGTGTTGGCAGTACTGCCAGTACGCCTGAACACAGAGGCAGTCACCAGGCTCTCGGCCGAAGGGTGCTCTGTGCACCCCACAAGGGACCCCATGGGCACCGCGTACTTGCGAGCCATGCGGGCAGACGGAGCTGGACAAGAGGCAGGACGCTACCAAAGTTCTAAGGCCAGTCCAACAATGGCCTCAGCCACAGGAAAGTCCTCCGTCGGGGTATCACCTCTCTTGAGGATGTCTGTGAAAGGGTACTCTATTTTTTTCAGGATAGGCTCCAGGGGCATCCCTGTAGACTCAGAGATGAGGCGGAGGATCCCTTGAAAAGATGAGGGACCTTCCTCCATCTCTAGGTCAGTGGTCGACTCATCATCCCCTGGATGTGAATGAAGACCGGTGACGTCCGAATCCGAGGAATCCGGATACAGCGGCCTACCGCCCATGTCACCCCTTCCACGACTGCCGAGTGATCTGGGTGACCATGACCGACAACTGCCGGGAAGCCTGTTGTTCAGTCTGTCTTCCTTGGAAGGAGCCCTTCCCACAGGCTGCTTGGGCGGAGGTTCCACCACAATAGGTGGAGAGACCGTTTTGGGCCGAACAGGTGGTCTTGCCAGGTCCGCGGGCTGGGGAACCGATTTGGTCGGCTCCAAAGGAGTCGGCTTTGGCCTGGGAGGTGAAAGCCAAGTAATGGCCGGGGTGGAAGCTGTGGTAGGCTTATGCCTGGACAGAATCAGTTGCTGCAACATAAGGTCCTCGTAGTGCCGGAGTTTCCGCTGGAGCCTCTCCTCATCCGAGGAGGACGAGGACAACCGATGGTGTCACCTCTTCTTAAGCGCTTATGGCTCTTCCTCGGCCTGTCAGTTGAGGGGGTCCTAGACGTTGACCGAGATCAGGCAGGCCGACTCGGTCGGGAGACACCAGTGGGGAACAGAGTCCGGGACCGGATCCTTGATGGGGGCTCCAGCAGGCCGGGTCTCCTCTTTGGGGAAAACAAGGACCGGAGTCCTCTCTAAGGTGTCATTGATCGGAATCGCCGACAAGGGGATTGCTTGGGTTGATAACTATTTCAACCTCGTCGACCACATCCTCGGTCGGCTGGCCCGTCGGGAGGTCCAAGAAGCCAGCGGCCGAAGAAGCGATCTTGACCAAAGTTGAGACCGCATGCTCCTGGGACTGAGACCTCTCACGGTCCCAAGAGCACCTTCGTTGAGACGAAGACTTGCTCGGATCCTTGTCCCGATTTCGGGATCGAGAAGAGTGCGGGCCCGCAGACGCCTCTCCCCTGGTGGGAAGAGACTGGCACAATTCCCTGATGGAACCCGAGAAGGTGGAACCCAGGTTGAGCAGAATGAAGAAGCTCTGGAAAGAGCCTGCAGCGCGAGACACTTCTTCCTCAAATGCTTGCATGTGTTCCAATTTGCTCGGCAGATCCCGCAGCCATGGAAACCGCCCACCTAGCCTCTTTGGATTTCACCGTAGGCTTCCTCTTCTCCAGTCTCCCCAGTTGTAAGCATGAAAGACTGTCATCCAGGACTTTGGGATGGAAGGCCACGCAGAAACTACAGGACGAGGTGTCATGGCCGACACCAAGGCAGTAGATTCACGTGGAGTGGGGATCGGTTCGCGACATCTTTTGGCTGCACGAGCACTGGCAAAATCCAGGGGAAGATTTTTCTTCCATAATCGAAGATGCGAAAAGGCAATCGCTAACTCGAAGGATACGAAGTTTTGGCAAAATCGAAGGTTTGAAAGCCAGGGCCTACGCAAAGCGTGAGCACGAGGGAAACAACCTGAATCTTCCAGCGGAAAGGAAGATCTGGCATCATGGTGCAGAGCAGAGGTATATACCACCCAGGTGGGTGGGAGGAGCCAGCTTGAAGACTTCTGGTGATCCTTAAAGGGGAAAGGGACATGCCAAAAAGTGTGGATGAACAACATATCCACGCTCCTAGAAATAGCTTACCAATGCAGCATACTAACAGTGTATAAGCTGCCTCTCTGAAGCAACAGGGAGCAAGGTGCTCAGGAGAAGAAGTAAGTGCACGCTGAAGTCATGCAGTAATGCATGACATCTACATGTTAGCATGCACACGTCTCCTCCCACTGCTAAGGGAGAAGAGAGCAAGCACAAAAGCACTGCCAAGGGGGCTGGCAGTCAATACGAGAGGGAAACAAATGCATGAAGAGCAGCACTATCAAAGACAGGCTGAGCGAGAGTGCAGAGTGCCACAAGGGAAGGGGAGTAGCTTGCAGTGATCATAGATATGGACCTGGAACGTTCTTAACGGTTAAGACTTGACCACCCAATCAACATCTAAAAACGAACATACAACCCGACCTCACAAGGAGAAATCCCTTACTTAGCTGAAAACACAAGGCTGTATTATTTGTAGACCCAGAACAAACACCCTAATGATGGCATGTGGTCCTCATTCAGGCACTGTAGGAACTGAAAATTAGCCTTAGCTGGCAGCTTAGTCAGTCTGAAAGCCTCAACTGAACAGGCACAGATTTCTACATTTAGGTGTGCCTCCTGTCACCAGTGAGCCCTACCTTGTCCTGCAGCCACACAATTCCTCAACAAAAACAACAAACAAAAGGTAGAAATAAAATTCTTCCAAAGGACTCTCATCTATGCTGCTACTCCTTCAGGGGTAACTGAGTAAACTGCTGTAGCCGGAATTTCCATGTGCCCAGGGTTCTATGCTGAGGTCACAGCTTTGGGATGTACCACTACCCCAGTGGGAAGCACATTACCCATATGTAGTTATTCCCCACTGACAATGTGGAGCAATACAGAAATAAGAACATAAGAAGATGGTGACAGATGGGGACCCTGTAATGCATCTAGTCTGCCCATGAATCCTACCACCGCCCTATAGGTTGCTTGTTTTGCATTTACTGTAGTGTCAGTCCCATGCATGTTTAAATTCATTCACCGTCTTTGCTGCAACCACCTCTGGGGGAGGCTGTTCCATGGGTCTATCACCCTCTCCATGAAAAAGTACTTCCTGACATTATTTCTTAGCCTTCCCCTACTCAGGCGTAGCTTATGCCATCTAGTACACGCCTCTTTGTTGGCCTGGAAGAGATTGTCTGCCTGAACCGTGTTCATACTTTTGATGAATTTTAATGTTTCTATCACGTCCGCCCCTGTCCCTTCTCTGTTCCAGGGATTACAAGTTCAAGTCCCTGAGTCTAGATTCATATGGCTTATGATGGAGGCCCTTTACCATCTTAGTAGCCCTTCTCTGAATAGTCTCCAAGCGCTCCTTGTCCTCCTTTAGGTGGGGCCTCCAGAACTGGACACAGTATTCCAGGTGTGGCCTCACCAAGGATCTATACAGTGGGATGATTACTTCTCGTTTCCTGCTTGTAATTCCCCTGCCTATGCATCCGAGGATACTGCTTGCCTTTTGTGCTGCTTTTTCGCATTGTTTCGCTACTTTAAGGTCGTCTGATACAATTACACCCATGTCCCTTTCAGTCTTGGTCACCTCTAGTGTATGCCCATCTAGGATATACTGTATTCCTGGGTTCTGTTTACTCAGATGCATCATTTTGCATTTTTTAGCACTGAATCTAAGTTGCCAGTCTTTGGACCACTGTTCAAGTCTTTTAAGCTTTTCTATCATACTAGAGGCTCCCTCTAGAGTATCCACCCTATTAGAGAGTTTTGTATCGTCTGCGAACAGGCAGACTTTACCCTCTAGACCGTCAGCAATGTCGCTAATGAATATGTTGAAGAGGACTGGACCCAGGACCGACCCTCGAGACACTCCACTGGTCACATAACCCTCTTTGGACATGGCGCCATTTACAGTGACTTTCCGAGTCCTATCTTGCAGCCAGTGTGCAATCCAGCTTACTATCTTATGACTGACGCCTGTATGTTCAGGTTTTTTGATTAGCCTCCTGTGTGGGACAGTGTCAAAGGCTTTGCTGAAGTCTAGATATACCACATCCATCGCCCCACCCTGGTCCACTGTCCTGGTCACCCAATCGAAGAACTCGATCAGGTTAGTCTGGCATGATCTGCCTGTGGTGATCCCCTGTTTGGGGTCGCGTTTTCCTGCCCTCCTTAGGAAGTTTACTATCTGAAATGCAGTATGTACACTGCAAACAGTACTAGGGATAGAATCAAGCCCTAAAGCCTGCCACAGCTACGAGCAGCTGGCTTTGATGAGAAATATCCCACCAGGGTTTTATTTAACTCTACAAATTGATTATCATTTTGCTCATAAAAGTTCTAAAACATTGTGAAAATGCATAGCACTTGCCTCACTGTGTTTAACAAACGTAACACTTCTAGAAAACCTATATAAATACTTTCAGGACAGTTAGTATTGTCCCAAGAAAAAAAGTGCTAATCGGTTATTTAAAACCCTGCCCACCATTATCCGCTCCTTTCTGTTGGACAAGAAGGACTGAAACTAGTAAAAAAAACAATCCCCTATGGGGCGCAAGACAATATATCAATACCTGATAGTCCAAAGTGACAAAAGAGATCAAGGAAAAAAAAAAAAAATGTTCACCTGTGCCCCTCATCAAGAGGTTATCGCTAAGCACCCTGACAAGAGTAGTCTCAGTACTGTGCCATGGTCTGAAACCCGACCGGAGCAGCTTGCAGATGTTCAAGCACTTGAAGTGAGCCTCAAGCTGTGTCATCACCTGCTTCTCAATTAAATTCTCCAAGAAAGAGTTGTTTGAGACAGGCTTATTGTTTGCCAGAACCTGAGGGTCTAAAGATGGCTTTTTGAGGAGAGGGTTGTACCACTGTCATCTTTAGGACAATTTGAAAGTTACCCTCCTCAAAGGAGCACCTGATAATTCCAGCAAACACTGGATCCAGGCACCCTGGCAGCCAACCACCATTCAGGTCGGCTCTGAATCCTAAATATAGCAGGTGCATCACCGCCAGCTGCACCTGGGATATCTGTTTACAAGTAACTGTCTGGAACTTAGCCCATGGCACTGGGATGCCTTGGACATCCCCACTCAGGCCACCAATGGGTAAAATTTGACTACCTGTGGGCCTCCCAGCTTGAACAGCCAACACCCTGTTGAGAAAGAAAGTGCCTAACTCTTTGCACTTTTCTGCATTAATACTCCTCTGAATTGCAGACAGTAAAGATGTAATGACCAGTATATGATTCAGAACAGTGGAGTCAAACTGGTAAAGCAAAGTCAACCTGGTCTTCCCCGCAGCAATCACCAAGACAAATATTCTGCCGCCTTCAAGGTGATTGCCTTCGGATACCCATTGTAAGATCTCAGAGCCAGTCTGTTAGCATACAAGTGGAACCTCCTACTGGTATGCTCCAACCTCCACCCAGCACCTTAACTGTCTCAGCTTGTCACCTTACCATGGCAAATTCCAGTGTAAGGTTATGAGCTGGAAATTAACCACTATAAGGGTGTAACAAGCAGGTGGAAGACACACTACAGCTCTCCTTTGCCTCTTCTACCCCACCACCACAGCAGCCACCATGTTTAGCATTGCCCTAAGGTTATTTGGCCCAAGGTTGAATTCTGGTTGAAACCAAACCATTTTCATACGAGGAGGAATATACCAGAGAACCCCAAACCATAAAATCACACCTGATGATCCAATCTAGCTATCAGATCAACCCTGGCATTTGAGATGTCAAGTCCAGTCATCAAGATCAGATTCAATGAGTTGCCCATCTCATGAGAAGCAAAGGTAATAACCTGCATGAGGTACAGTGAACACATCAGCAGGACCAACAGCCTTGAAGACTCCATAAATTTCCCACTTGCACCTATGTGGACAATAATCAAAGAGGGTCCTGTGTCCCACATCTATGAAATCCCCGAAGGGAACACATTCTAAATGGCCTGGTTGGAAAACACATCCCCCCTCAACCGGAGAAAACCAGCCAGGATTTCAGACCGCAACAATGGTTCTAAGTCTCATCCAGTTCTTTATGTTGTACCACCTTAGCCAGACTGGACCCCCCTCTTTCACTCCTTCTGTTGATTTACCCTCAACAGACCCCTGCACACTCACCACTGTTCTCTGTGCACCTCACTCACTCTGCCCTCCCTTGATGCCAGGTGCCATGCCCACTTTGCCTCCTTTATCTCCAAATTTTGGTTTTGATTCCTCCCCTCATACCTTGCTTCCCTCCCCCCCTTCTTAGTACTGTACTTGTTGCACACTACATACTGTTCTATGTTCCTCTGCATTGCATATATCATATGCAGAAGGATTGCCCTTGATCTGCTCATTTTATTGTACCTATTTCCAAAGAACTGCTTTTTTCTGAAAGCAATTTTTTGTAATAGCACTATAATAACCGGCTTCCCCTTTTTCCCATAGGAAAACCGTGGCATAATTGGCCGTTATAAAGGAGTGTTTATAACGGCAAACACGCACACATTTTTCCCTTGCTGTGCGCATGCTCACGCAGCAGCGCTACCACTCAAGACTGCTGACCGCGTCCATCTCTCCCGAAACAGCACCGCGACCACCAGAAGAACTCAGCGGTAAGTTATTTTTTCCCCCTACACCATAAAAACTTCACAAACCAGGGCAAAAAAAGGTTTTAAAATATGCCGATTCAAATCGGCAACACGAAGCTCATAAGTGAATGCATCGGAAGCTTTTTATTTTATAAGTGCTGAAAGCGAAAAACCCAGCAATTATATAAAATAAAATATGAGTGGGATAAGTCAACTTCGATTTTTACACATTATTCTCATTGTGGGATGTTTTCACAAACCCTCGGGGTTTATGTAGCATCCCACAACTCGGGTGTGTGTAAAATCTCATTACACACCCCGACCCATACTTTATTCTCTATGTAATCACCCCTTCCTCCACCCCCAGGATACATCTGGAAACAAGCTGATACCAGCTCAGCATCTTTCCTGGTTAAACTTTTGAAATTAATCAACAATGAAATCTACAATCACTACAGTTTTGTTCCTCATCGATTTGACATTGCACAAAACTGCCAAGTCAAAGAGACCTAGGCTGCCTAGTCCTCTTGCTCCCTCCAGATCAAATACTGAAGGCTCCCTTGGGATGGGAACTAGACAGGGAGAACATCCATCTACATTCCTGCTCGTCACAAAGTACCTCCTGGCCAATCAACCAACACATATCTCCCTTCACTCACCACTCCACGACTCTGGCTGCCGTGCAGGCCACAGGAAAAAGTGGCTTAAAGGAAAACTACACCCTCATATCTTTTAAATGTTATTTGTTTCCATGTCAGTAGACAACTCTTTTCATGTAGCTGTTAAGGGTGTACCCAAATGCTTTAGTCTGTTTTTACAGTTCATACTATGCCCTGTGACTGCTCTGGGAGTCTCCATTTCGTGGTTAACATCTCATTGTCCCTGAGAGCTGTATTAGCATATGAGAATATGATGCGTAATCACCCTTTAAATTCTCCAGTATGCCTGCCTGCTTAATTAATCTTGAAAGAAACAAGCTACAAAAAGGTGTGGAATACCACATTCACCTTCAGTGAGCTTTGCAAGCTATCTGAGTTATAATGTAGTTTTTTTTCCCCTTTAAACTTCACTCAGTTTATGAGTTTCCAGAGAGTTTTTGCAGGGTATTTGTTCTTTCAGCATATAGATACATGGTATAAATGGGTGATCTGACATCATGTTCTCATATGCTAATGCAGCTCTCCGGGACAATGCGATTTCAACAACCATGAAATGGAGACTCCCAGGACAGTCACAGGGCCTAGTACGAACTGTAAAAACAGACTAACACATTTGCCTACAACCTTAACAGCTGCATGAAAAGAGTTGTCTGTTGACATGGAAACAAATAACATTTAGAAGATATGAGGGTGTCGTTTTCCTTTAAGAAATGATGTAGTCTGTGCAGCTGGCCAGACAAGTAGGTGAAGAAAGACCCACACATAAGGAAGCACACAGATGCCACCCAGCCCAGATTCAAAATCCTCCAATGCCCCCAGCAGATAAAATATGGATATGTTAGTGAATACCCAGTGAGGATCTATGACTGGGCTAGTGAGGAGCCAGTGATGGTGAATTATTGGGATGATAATAACAATAACAAGGGTGATCTAATATCTACCGAATCCATAGTCTTCCACAACATGTGAATTATACTTCCATTCTCCACTTATTCCTCACCAGCATCACACACACACACACACACACACACACACACTTTCCATACTATGGTTCTGTAAAGAAAATATGCTAGTCTTTGGCATGGTGCCAGGAGCCAACACCATCTTTTTTGCAAGACTCCAACTGTCTGTCTGTCTCTCTCACAACCTAAAGGGCCATTTATATGAAGTGTCCCACCACCAATGAAATCCATCCGAGTCATGATTTTTTTTGGGGGGGTTAGTATTCCAATTCCTGGCTCACTCTGCAGATCCCCTCTCTAATTTATTTAGTTAACCAGGCAAGCATGCTAGACAGTTGCATGCCTATTTCCAGATATGACCTAATCCGCAGCATGCTGTTTAAGTCACATTGTTACCTGATAGGAGCAATGCATGCTCATGTGGGATGTGGGGAGGAGCTGTCTCATATCACTGATGATGCTAAGCAGACTGCTTAAAGTCATCAATCCTGCAAAATCACCCCCCACCTCCAGGTCAGGCTTCTGCTAGTAATGCATAACATCATAATTTCCAACAGCACGCCGCAGCGGAGAACTGCGAAGTTAGTCTGGAAATGCATTATTCCACTGCACCCCACCCACATTTTGGATCACAGATTGGACCAATACACGATAAATGGTGCACTGTTTTTTTTTTGGGGGGGGGGGGCAAGCAAAGTAGAAGTGGAGGGACTCACTAAAAAGACTGTGTTGGCTCCTGGCACCATGCCAACAATGGGTGGTGACACAGAAAATGTGGCTCTGTATGATTCTAAAGACCATAACCAATTTACAAAAAAAAAAATTTGGTGTTTTTAAAAAAATACATATATTTTTGCTTTTATTTCAGACAATTTGCCAAAAGTTCTGAACAGTTTTAATCTAATATTCCTTCATTTTTCCCTTTAAATACAGTATAGACATTTCATCTTTCCCCCGACCAACCTCTAATTTTCTTTACTTTCGTGGCAAAAGCTTCAGAAGATAATCATTTAATAATAATAAAACTATTAATCACTTTAAAAGGGAAAGGTTAGTGAGGACCCAGTGAGGATCTGTGGCTGACTTAGTGGAAACCAAGTGAAGATCTGTGTTAGGTTAGTTAGGACAACAAAGACGACAAGAGGAAGACCCATCTAGGGACCCCAGTGCAACTGCTCGCAAACACAATGACTTAAGATGACAAACGCCAGCACCCAAGACTGGAAAGTACAGTTACGTAGGAACTTACCATAACAGTAGATCTTTGAGAGAGGTTCCTTCAGTAGGTCATCACATATAGGACTGGCACCACCTGGCGTCGGGCCACACGGCAGACTTTTCTAGCAATACCTGACAGGGGACCGCCCACCTGATGTCACGTGACTGTATATAGTGGGCGGTCCTCACGACTGCCCTCCAGTTCTTTCCGACTGTCGCCTCGTGTCACTCGCATTGCAGACTTCCATATAGCGATCGTCATGACAGAGTCTTGCGTCGAAGTTTCCTTCGCTAAATTTCTCAACTTTATAACCAGTCCATAAGGGGACCCGCCGGGTAGTGGTCCCCGGGAAACCCCTGCGGGTAATGTGGGACAGTTCAGGGTCTAGAGTAAATCCCTGTTGTCAGATCAGGCATCGGGGGTACCCACATCAGACCTGCCATTGTGTATATAGGCTGGGGGTCCGACGTCGGGACAGCCCTCGGCAGGGGAACAGACAATGGGACCGGCACCACCCGATCCGGCGCTGGAAGGGGATCCTGCGTCAGGGCTGGACGAAGGGGCCCTGGTGGCGTGACCTGATCCGGCGTCTGGGCCAATGGCTGAGGCCGGTCGACCGGTCCAGGCTGCGGTACTGTAGTCGGGATGTCCGGCGTTGCAGGAGGAGCCAGAATCCCGCCTGAAGGCAGAGGAGGGGCCTCCACGGTAAGGCCTGCTGTCTGAGGAGGAGCCTCCTTCTCCTGGACCCCGAGAGGGGAATGTGTAGCTGACCCCGAAGCATCGACTACGTTGAAGGGTTCTCCAGTATCGCTGTCTTATGTACCTGCTGGAGAAGGGGAGGGTACAGGTGAGGGAAGAGAAGGGAGAGGGGCTTTCTCCCTCTGGTTCCACCGGACTTCGGGTGAGGCGCCGTCAGGCCGACGGGGGAACCGCACCCGTGCGACCATCAGGGGCGGCAGTCTTAAGCGGGTGTTAAGTCGGGCAGGCAGGGAAGGAGCCCGACCGGCTTACCGACCCGGTGCTGGGCGAAGTACCCACATCCTGGTAGGCGGCCATCGTCGCCGGTGATCCCCAGAAGAGCTGGGGCCGACTTGTCGCTGAAACGGGTATGCTCATCGAGGAGCTGGCGACTGGCTGACCCGCTGAGGTGTCTTAACAGGACTTACTGTCCACCCTTTTCTGGGCGGCGGCTGGGCCTAGCTCGTTGAGGGCCACACGCAGACGCGGAGCGCTTCCGCTCCCAGGAGTTCTCCTTGGAAGGAGAAGATTTTTCGGCCGAGGACTCTCTTAACCGGTCCATCTTCTTTTCGAGGGAAGCCATGTGGGCTTTTAAAAGATAGGCCTCCAAAGCCTGCTGTCTCTTCTTCATGGCTTGATTGAAGGGCTGGCACTCAGGGCAGGAGGAAACAGGATGGTCTGGGCCTAAACATAGGACGCACTTGAGGTGATCGTCTTTGTGCGGGATCTGCGTGCCACACGACGAGAACTTCTTCTTGGGTGAAGACATCAATGAAAAAGGTTATAAAGTTGAGAATTTTAGTGAAGGAAACTCCGACGCAAGACACTTTCTTGACTATCGCTATACAACTGACACGAGGCGACGGTGGGAAAAAACTGGAGGGTGGGCGTAGGGACGGCCCGCTATATACAGTCACGCTGACGTCAGTCACGTGACATCGGGTGGGCGGTCCCCCATCAGGTATTGCTAGAAATGTCTGCTGTGCGGCCCGACGCTAGGTGACGCAAGTCCTATCTGTGATGACATACTGAAGGAACCCTCTCGAAGTAAGAGCTGAGCATGCACATAAAGAGCAGATACAGGATACACCTTGCTGAAAAACCTTTATTTCTTCAAAAGTGCAATCTGTGCTAAAAACTAAGGAACAGCAGCCCCACAGACCACCTACCCTGTTTTCATGCCCTGGCTGAAGGTGCCTTCTCATAGAAAGCACTTACAGCGGGGGGTGGGGGCTCATTAGGCAATCTGAAGGGCTGCTGTTCCTAGGTCTGTAGCACATACTGCACTGCTGCACAAAAAAAGGGTTTTCAACAAGGTGAATCCTGCGTTTGCCTTTTGTTTATGTGCAGGCTCCGTTCCAGTCTCAAGTGCCAGCTTTTATCAGTTTTTCTCAGGGGAGTGAGGATCCAGAGAGGACCTGTAGCTGGTCTAGTAACGATCAAATGAGGCTGTATAGCTGGGTTAGAAAAGTCCCATTGATGGTGTGTGATCAGGCTAATGAAGACCCGTCCATGCCTTGCCTTATTAAGACCTAGTAAGAACCCGGTGATTAAGCTGAACCAGACCTGGTGACAGCCTGTGGTCTGTCTAAATGGGACTCAAGATCAGGCTGGCAAGGACCACTGGTCAGTTTAAACATCAGTGGCTCAACTAAAAAAATGTGGCTAGGCCAGCAAAGACCTGTGGCCAGGCAACTGTGAACCCACAGCAGAGTCTAATGAGAACTAGCATCTCTGCTTAATAAAGGCTATGGCTTGGCTACTGAGAGCCTGTGAGTCACCTTCAATCTCTGTACCCGAAAGGAGATTATGTCTGAAAAGGACTTGTGACTAGGCTGGTGAAGATCTGTGAGCCAGGTTTAATCACTGTACCTGAAGAGCGATTATGGTTAAAGATGTTCCATGGCTGGGCTGTTGAGAACCTGTAAGCCAGGTCTGGTCTCGGCACTTTAATGGAGATTATGGATAGGACCCAAAACACAGATTTGATCTCTGTACCAGAATAGAGATTATGGCAAAATAGATCCCATGACTGAGCTAGTGAGGATGTGTCAATTGGGTTAAACTGCTGGTCCTGAATGGAGATTATAGTAAAAGAGATCCCACTGCTGAGCTAGTGAGGATGTGTCAATCGGGTTAAATTGCTGTACCTGAATGGCAGTTATGGCCGGGACCTGCTTCTTCAGGAAAGTCATTCTTCCGGAGAATTCCTTACGGACAAGGTATCCCCTGCACCGGGCTTGCATCTTAGTAATCAGACTTTCGTTGGCATTCCAGAGCTGCTCACGGTTATAAGCTGCTGTCACTCCAGAGATGGTTGACTGGTGGGGGAAAAAAGAATCTGGAATTAGGCCTTCTATTCCCTAATGTTCCACATTTTAATAACGCGACTTCAAATACAACCATCCCTGTTTTAATTCAATGTAAAAATCAACAATTTTAGCTGTAAAGAAAGGAATGAACATGCACAACATTAATGGTTGTAAGCAATAAGGCATGACAGGGTGTGGGTAGTAGTGTAATCACTGTGTGTCCACGTGTATAGTAAGGCACGAGACCAAAGGCTGAGAGTGTTATTGCCCCTGGAAGTAAGTGATCACCAACTACCCACACCATGAAGCATCTCATTATACTTAAAAATTGAGTAACTGGGTAAAAACAAAAAAATAAAAATGTTTAAAAATAGTTCCTCCACCATTGGAAACTTGGGGAGCCTGAACATTTAGTGTCAGCGTGCCAGTACAACAGTCCCCCCCAGTGATTACTTCTTTGATAGTTTATGAAAAGAACAGCTTTGTAAGAACTTACAGTAACAGTAGAACTTCTAGAGAATCTCCTCCATTAGGCCACACCTTTGGAACTGTAAGTTGTCATCATCAGGACCACTCAGAAACGTTTTGCTAGCCAAGGATGGCAAACATTGACATGCAGCGCTGATGCGTATATAACATGTGTAGCCCTAACACCAAGGTGAAACAAATCAGGTAGTCAGGTGGGTAGCAGACACTAAATAAATTAGTTTAGCTACCAGCTCTCTACTTTCCCATGGAAAAAATCTGAGCCCTTAAAATGATGACCACTAAAATAATTGAGTTGGCTACCAGATTTTTAAAGCTAGTGGCCTAACTGACCACCAACTCAGAAATGTATTTGTCCTACCCTGCTTGAAACTCTTCAGTTCCCTCCAGGAGATAAGCCTCAGAAGGCATCTTACCATGAGGATGAGGAGACTAAACCAGTACCAGGCAAACAAGGAGAGGCATGGGACTGGAAACAGGATGCATGGAATAAGGCCTTAGGCACAGCATCTTACATAACCCTCAGAAGACAAAAAGGGGAAGGAGGGAGGGTGCAGCATGACCTAGTGGAGGAGATTCGAAGATCTACTGCTACAGTAAGTTCTTATGTAACTGTTCTATCTTCACTGAGGCCATCTCCTCCATTAGCCCATACCTTTGGAATGAATCCCAAGAAGTACACAACAGTCCCAGAGGATGGCAGTTTGATATGTGATCAGAATAGAAGGCCTTGCAGTACAGCAAGCCCAAAGTCAGCACATCTACAAGAGACTATGTCCAGACTGTAGTATTTAGTGAAGGTGTGGACAGTGCTCCATGTGGCAGCAGCATACATGTCAGCAGCAGGGACATTTCTGAAGCAAACAACAGAAGTGGTCATACCCCTAGTGGAGTGACCACAATGAGCACCAGTAAATTCCTTACAGCACTTCCAGTAACAAAACATAACACAATTAGCGTCAAAATGTAAAGCACTCACCAACCTCAAAACTCCTATGTGTTTGTATAACACAATTAGCCAACCATTTGGACAGGCACTGTTTTTCTACAGGAGCGCACTCTTTCCTAGGGGTGAAGAAAACAAGCTGAGAAGTCATTCTGCAGCTCTTACTGCAAGTAAAGTACAGGTATGTAAGAACTTACTGTAACAGCAGACCTTCGAGACAGCTCTTACAGCAGGTTACACCATTAGGACTGAAGATGGCAGGCACCAGGACCCCACGGAAAAATTCTAGCTAGCAGTATCCAGCGGGGTCCGCCCCCGACGTCTGTCCCTCCCCGACATCAGGCATCACATAAAAGGGAGCGGTCCCCCAGCTTCCCCAGTTCTCCAACCGGAGACTTCTGGCTCAAGTGCGACATCTGAAGGGGAGACCGAGGATCCGCTTCCAAAGGAAGGTTCATAGCAGGCGTCAAAAGACGCTGTAGCCTAAGAATTAGGTCAGAAGACAACCTCCAGAGGGGAAGGTGGGAGGGGAAACTACCTGCTGCAAGAGCTGTTCTCGAAAATCTACTGTTATGGTAAGTTCTTACATAACTGTACTATCTTACTTCGAGAAACAGTTCTTGCAGCAGGTTACACCATTAGGACTGATTCCCAAGCAGTAAGGGACCAAGTTGTTATCGGGGGGAGGATAGGAGGAATGCTCCAAGCTTCAGGACAAAAGTCCCTGAAGGACCGCCAAGCCGAAACCAGCTCTGCGCCTAGAGGCAATATCCAAACTGTAGTGCCTGTTGAATGTGTGTACAGTGTTCCAGGTCACTGCTGCACAGATCGCTGAAGTGGAGACATTTTTAAGCGCAGTGAAGGAGGTAGCCACCCCCTTAGTAGAATGACCCTTCACCGGCCCCGGTAAGGATTTATTGTGCTTCTGATAACATAACATGATGCATTTTACCAGCCATCTAGAAAGCAACTGTTTAGAAACAGGAGCACCGATCATCCTCTGAGCGTAGGAAACAAAGAGCTGGTCCAATTTACGATGGGTTTTGGTTCTGGATAGATAATATCTGAGGCACCTATGCACATCCAAAGTGTGCAACAGGGCTTCCCCCCTGTTACCGTGATTCGGGTAATACACTGGTAGGTCTATATCCTGGTTAAGTGCGACAGCCGAGACCACCTTGGGAAGAAACTTAGGATTTGTTCTTAAGGACACCCTGTCCTTGTGAAAAACCAAATAAGGATCCTTGCACATGAGTGCATGAAGCTCAGAAACTCTTCTGGCAGAAGTAACAGGAACTAAAAGGAGCGTCTTCCAAGGGAGGAGACGCAGCTCGAAATCCACGGCTGGTTCAAAAGGAGGCAGCGTAAGCTGCTCTAGAACAAAAGAAAGCTCCCAAGGTGGAACCGGGTCTTTGATGGGAAGTCTCAAGTGCAGGATGCCGCGCAAAAAGTCGCGAGAAGCCTCTAGTTGAGCTAGAGACCTGTGACTTATCAGAGAATGGTACGCTAAAATAGTGCATAGATGGACCTTAATGGAGGAATAAGCCAGTCCTGCCTCATAGAGGGATAGGAGGTAGTCTAAAACAGACCTTTCAGAACACTCCAGTGAGGTCAACGCTCGAGCCTGAGCCCAAATACAAAATCTACGCCACTTCATGGCATAAATAGAGGGTTTTCTGGCTGCCACCAGAACGTCCGCAACCTCCTGAGACACCCCGTATCTCAGGACTGCTATGTCCTTAGGAGCCAGGCATGCAGGTTCAGAGGCCGAAGATCCGGATGGACCAAGGAGCCTGTCTCCTGGGACAGAAGGTGAGAGCAAAATGGCAGAGGCACCAGAGGTTCCTGGGCCAGCTGATGTAAGAGAGGGAACCAAATTTGCCTGGGCCAAAAGGGTGCTACTAGAATAAGGCACGCTTGCTCTTGACGAAGCTTGAATAGAACCCTCTGGATCGAAGGAACGGGCAGGAAAGAATAGAGGAACCTGCCCGTCCAAGAGAGGGACAACGCGTCTTGCCAGAAAACACCAGGCCCTGGATCTAGTGAACAGAAATTGGGCAGTTTTGCGTTGAATGGGGACGCGAAGAGGTCTAATTCTGGTGTCCCCCATCTGTGGAACAGGTGTTGGCAAAGTGAGCAGGCCTGGGTGTCGTGCTCTGGGCCCAGACACCTGACACAGGCAGAATGATGGTCTGCAAAGGGGATCTGCCCCTGCAAGCGCACTTAGAGGGCGTCCGTCGGGAGAAGGAGAAGAAGCAGACATGAATTAAAGTTTTCCTTAAAATTAAGATTTCGCGTGTCGTAACAGTAGAGCACGCTTCCATGAGGCCGATGCTGGCAAGTTGACAGCGGGAAAACAACTGGGGATGCTGGGGGACCGCCCCCTTTTATGTGATGCCTGACGTCGGGGAGGGGCTGACGTTGGCGGCGTTCCCCCGCTGGATACTGCTAGCTAGAATTTTTCTGTGCGGTCTTGGAACCTGCCGGCTTCAGTCCTAGTGGTGTAACCTGCTGCAAGAGCTGTTTCTCGAAGTAAGATAATAGTATCTCAGTGTTCTATGTACATGAAGAGTATGGAGCAGTGCCTCCCCCTGGTTGGAATGCTCAGGGTAACACATGGGAAGGTGTGTTTTTTGATTTAGTGTACATTTAGATACCACCTTCAGTCAAAATTTAGGATTAATTCGCAAAGATACTCGGTCCTTGTGAAAAATTAAATAAGGAGGCTCACACATTAAAGCCCGAAGCTCGGAAATTCTATGAGCAGAAGTCATAGCAACTAAAAATAACGTTTTCCATGACAAGAAGAGTAAGCCACAAGTCGTGGCAAGCTCAAAAGAAGCCAACGTCAATTTTGTCAAGTATGAAATTCAAGTCCCAAGGTGGGACTAGATCATTAATAGGAGATTTCATATGAAGAATACCGCAAAGTACGGGACACCTCTAGTTGGACAATTGTACAGCCATCAACAAGGGCACGGAATGTCGATACAGCAGCCAAATGCACCTCAATGGAGGAATACTGTATACCTGAATCATATAAGGAAAGCAAGTTTTCCAGAATAGAATTCACAGGACAGGTAAAAAGGTCCATATTCCAGGAAGCGGACCATAAAGTAAAAAGCTTCCATTTCAAGGAATAGGTATGTCTAGAAGAAGGCTTCCTAGCTGCAAACAGGACAAATGCAACCTTAGGGGGCACCGCAAAGCGTTCAATGGCTATGTTTTCAGGAGCCATGCATGCTGGTGTAGGGTCTTTGGATCCAGATAGACCAGAGACTCCTGTCCTGCGACAACAGATCCAGACACAGAGGTACAGGAACAGGATGCTCCACCCCCAGATGTTGTAGGAGTGGAAGCCATATCTGGCAATGGCCATAAAGGTGTAATGAGGATGAGAGTGCCACTCTCCACTCTTAGCTTGAGCAGGACCATCTGACATTCCTGTTTGTTACCCTGAAAAAGCTGAGAGGATTTTCTGCAGTCCTTCGTGCAACTGAGATAGAAACGTAGTGTTCTATGTACATTAAGTGCATTAAGCAACGCTTTATCTTTGGTAGCCTGCTCCAAATAAAATACACAGGAAGGTGTATGGCCTGATTTAATGTGAAATCAGAGACCAGCTTTGGTAAGAAAAAGAGAACTGGCATGTGCAGAATGCCTCGAACAAACATACTGGATAGCTCTAGTTGTGCCACACCGTGCACCCATCAATACAGGCATGAGAAGCCAAAAAGGCAGCCAGATACACTTTAATAGAGGAGTACTGGAGACCAGAGTAAGATAGGAACAGAAACTAGTCCAATACAGCATTCACAGGACACGTGAAAGGAACAGGAAGCACACCAAACTGAGAAAGCGGTTCCACTTCAAGGAACTGGTTTTTCTAGTTAGAAGACTTTTTAGCAGCAAGCAAGACATCTGCCACCTGGGATGAAACCCCAAATCCAGAAATGGCTACATCTTCATTAGGTATGCAGATGCAGACACTGCAGATCACACCAAGGACTGCAGAAAGTCTTCTCGTTTTTTGTGTTATTCATCCCCTTGATCCTACAACAGCACACCCTGACACAAAGAGAGCTGAACAGGAGGTTCCACTGCTAAGTGCTACTGAAGTGGAAACCAAATATGGGGAGGCCAGAAGGGTGCCACCAGTATTAGGGTGGCATGCTCTGCCCATAGCTTGAGCAGAACCCTATAAATGAGAGGGACTGAAGGAAAGGTATAAAGGAACTTCCCTTTCCAGTCGAGGGACAATGCGTCACACCAGAAAACTCCAGGCCTTGCAGCAAGTAAGCAGAAATGCTGCAGTTTTGTGCTGTGGACTGCAGGCTGTGTGACAGCATACTATTTGCTTATATATCTTTTGTTGGAAAACTACTTTACTAGGAAGCCATGTCTGTGCTTGGGGAGAGCTGTTGCTAGGCAACAGACTAGGGCACACAGACATGAAGTAACGTGGGGAGTGTAGTCTACTAGACGTGGACTACAAATCACAGAAAAAGTTAAAAACCTATTTGTGAGATGCTAGATGTTTGCAGGGAGATAAATAAATATACTTTCTGAGGGGAAATTTGTAATTTGATATTGGAGCGCTCATTGGGGCTGGTAGTCACGTGACCCCGAACCTGACTTCCAGGTCACGGCCTACATAAACAGCGCCCAGAGTGAACGGACTCCAATCACTGGACTGTAGGTTGTGTGACAGCATGCTATTTGCTTATATACCTTTTGCTGAAAAACTAATTTACTGGGAAGCCGTGTCTGTGCTTGGAGAGATCTGTTGCTAGTTGCTAGGCAACAGCCTAGAGCACACAGACAGGAAGAAGCATGGGGAGTGTCCTGCAGGGACCAGGGAACAAGGGCAGAAAACTACAGACACCCATACAGTGTGACAAGTAAGGACTAATTCATTTGTTATAACCATATATACCCAATAAGGGGACATAGTACCACTTTAAGGGTACTGTTAGTATAGGATATCTCAAAACAAATTGGGTATACTATCATTGAGCGACACGGAGACTTATAACCCATCAGAGGATTTCCTAACTATCTTATGAAACATACTACTGTTAAATGTTGCAATTGCCGGATGTATACCACAAAAGACATTGAGCAGTCCTCTGACAAGTACATCTGCCAAAAATGCATAGAAATAGGTCACTTATTGAAAGAGGTAAATACCTTAAAGGAGCAAGTAAGGAGAACGACACTCAAAACTATAAACCCTGAACAAAAAGACAAAAAGAGACTCAAATATAGGAGAAAACAAGGAGGACAGAGAGATAGAATCAAACACCGAAACAGAACAGGAGGAGATAAATGTACCAGACTGGACTATTGTGCCTAAAATGCCTAAATAAAAGGGTTGTAGAGCACTTGGAAATGATCTAATCATACAAAATAAATATACTCCACTAGAACACAGAGATGAGATAGGGAACAAATACCAGGCCAAAAAATTCTAGTCACTGGAGACTCTATTCTACACAGAACTGATAGCACCATTTGCGGACTGATAAATTAAATAGGGAAGTCAACTGTTTACCAGAAGCAAGAGTTCATGAAGGATGTCAGATATTCTGCCTAATGTAATGGAGCAACAACCTAAGACTCAAACAGTGATGGTACATGTAGGCATAAACAATGTGGGGAAAGACCATGAAAAAGATACTGTAGATGATATTATGGATCTAAGCAAACTTATAACTGGTATGGGATCAGTCCTGGGGCCTGTCCTCTTCAATATCTTCATCAGTGACATTGCAGATGGACTGGAGGGTAAGGTTTGTCTGTTTGCAGATGACACCAAGATCTGCAACAGAGTAGATGATCCAGATGGGGTTGGCAGAATGAGAAGAGATCTGGACAAACTAGCAAAATGGTCGGAAGAGTGGCAACTGGGGTTTAACGCAAAAAAGTGCAAGATCATGCACATAGGGAAGAGAAACCCTGATGCCACCTATAGCCTGGGAGGGGAGTTGCTGGTAGTCACAAGGGAAGAAAGAGACGTGGGCATCATCATCACCGATGACCTGAAATCATCCAAGCAGACCACTAAAGTGGTAGGTAAGGCTAGAGGGATGTTGGGGTGTATTAGTAGGGGTATTACAAGTCTGAAGAGGCAGGTAATAATCCCTCTTTACAAGACACTGGTTAGGCCCCATCTGAAACTGGAGGCCACACCTTCACAAGGACATTAACCAAACTGAGGCAGTCCAGAGAAGGGCAATCAAAATGGTGCAGGGACTACATCAGAAAACATATGAGGACAGATTAATGGAGCTCAATATGTATACCCTAGAGCAAAGAAGGGAGAGAGGTGATATGATCGAAACATTCAAACACCTTAAGGGCATAAACAAGGTGAAAGAGTCTAACATGTTTCAATATAAGAAAAATAGCAGGACGAGAGGACACAGCATGAGATTAGAGGGGTAATGTGAGGAAGTTCTTTTTCACAGAAAGGGTGGTGGGTGCATGGAATGGCCTACATCAGGAAGTGGTGGATATGAATACAGTGCAGGGCTTCAAACAGGCATGGGATAGGGCATAAGGAGCAATACAGATGAGTATGAATAGATAGTCCATTGACAGAGCAAAGGCCGATGGCACATTCATAAGGTAGAAAAAGAAATGGGCAGACTGGATGGGCCTTGCGGTCCTTATCTGCCGTCAACTTCTATGTTTCTATGAGGGCAGTAATTTCAGGCATTTTGCCAATACTGACAGAAAATGCAGAAAAAAATAATACTATTCAGCATATAAACATCTGGCTACAAAACAGAAGTTCAACTAAGGCCTGTCCCCCTTAAAAACTCTGCAAAGAGGGGTACCTCAAGGTTCTATATTAGGGCCCTCACTTTTTGCAATCTACATTAATAACATCGACTACTGTATAAAAGAAGCCAACATCCATCTGTTTGCAGATGATACAGTTCTCTACGTGAGTCACCCAACACCTGAAGCTGCCTGCAATGACCTACAGTCAGAATTCAACCTTTTACAAAGCCAACTCCTCAAAAAAGCTACTCCTTAATGCCAAAAACTAAAGCAATGGTCCTCTCTTCTTTTATCCATTACAGCTAACCCTGTGTCCAGTGGGACAGTTCCCCAAATTACCACAGTTCTAGGTGAAACTAGAATTTGTTACAAAATTCAAGTATCTGGGAGTTTGGATAGACCAAAGACTCTCCTTCATTGAACATATCGAGGACTTGCTAAAGCGACTTGACAAAGGCTTGGACTGTTTTTAGAATCAGCCAATTTCTCACCAGAGATGCCAAGAAACAACTGGTCCAATCCATTTTCCTATCATTGGTTGATTACGCTGACTTCCTCTACAGCCAATGCCCCAACTCTTACATGGCTAAACTGGACACACTCTACCATCGAGCACTGGGGTTTATCGCGGGACTCCCCTTCGACACACATCCTGCACCCTATATGCGGCAGTGGGATGGACATCACTAAAGTTCAGGCGCCACAAGCGCAGCTCTCTGGACCTATAGAGCCATCTCTAATAAGCTGCCTTACTATATCCCTGCTCTTCCCCAGTATAATTGGGAAATCTGGCGTTAAGAAGTTACTCAGCTATTACACTTAAAGTACCCAAAGCAAAATCCCGCTTCGGCAGGGCAGCCATAAGCTTCGTGCTACCTACCTTATGGAACGATCTACAAAAAACCCTCAAATTAAGCACTCTAATCGGTATAAATGCTTTCAAGATGCTTTATTTCCGTACAATCAGAGAAGTATGTAACTGCTTCACCCACTCAGACCCAGTACCGGTGTCTGCACTGGTATATAGCCACGCCTAGACCCAATTTTAAGTACTGCCCCCCCCAGCTTGCTCCTCACCAGCCTAATTGTTCTCTCTCTTATCCCCCTGTCTTATCAACACTAGGCCCATCCATCCCCTTATTCTTCCTTTCCCAACCTCGGATAGGAGCTCACTACCCTGGGTTGTGACATCCTACCATGCCCCGTACTTTATAGCATTCAATCCCGGGGCTCACACATACTCCTTTTCTCCATCCACCTTCTCTACATCCAGCTTCACCAACTCCTTTCTGTGCACAGTGCCCTCCTAGCCTTTCTCCCCCTACTTCCCTCCCTCTCTTCCCCCCTACCTTCACCTCTACCTGATGTACATTTTTATTTTTTTTTCTTCCGTTACTTCCTCCTGCAACCTTAGATAACCTGCTTTATCTTCCTATAGACACTTCTATGTATGTAAATACCGTGTAATCTGTACAATATCTGTATAATTCTATGTACATATGAACTTCTTTTTCTTCCTCTCTGTAAAGAGTATTATCTGTATTGCCTTGTAAATACCTGTGTTGACCTGTATATACAATTGTTCATGCTCCACCCAGGTCCATCTTGCAAATGAGCTTCTGCTCAACGATGAACGCCTGGTTAAATAAATAAAGACTTGAACTAAGGGTATTATAAATTCATGGGAGACTTTCTATCAAAAGAAACACTTGTGCTCAAAAGATGGTTTACATTTGAGCATCACTGGTACAAACACCTTAGCTACATTGATTAAAAGTGCTATCACAATGGAAGATTTAAACTGACCACCACGGGAAAGGGTCAGGACAGGAAGAAAACTTGGTACCAAGGGAAAAGGTAAAAGGAAATTGCTCAAATCTGAAATGATACATTGTCATCTGGTAAATGCAAGAAGCTTAAATAAAAAGAAAGAGGAACTTGAGACATTATTACTTGGTATTACTTGGTATGAAAGAATAGAAGAAGGCCAGAGCCCGTCGAGACTGTTCCCCACACTATGTGGGACATTATTTATCTATTATCCCTCAACCAAACATCTAAGTTGTTTTTAAAGACAGTGGCACTAGTTGCCTCTACCAATTCTTGTGGCAAGGTGTTCCATACAAGGGATGCTCTTATTGGAAAAAGGTTTTTTGCTGGTTTTATAAATTTTTACTTCAAGCTGTTTATTATGCAGTCTTGGAACATGTCTCCTTTTGGAGAGTGTTAGACCACATTTTTCCATTAGATCTGGTGAATTTATTAAATTAAAAAACAAAAGCAAATCACCTCTTAATCTTCTAGTTTAAAGAGAGAAGAGACCAGTAGCTTTTAATCTGTTCTGATAATCCAAGTTTGTTAATCTTGGAATCATTCTAGTTACTCTTCTTTGAACCTGTTCAAGAATTGCTATGTCTTTTTTTTGGTGTGGATTCCAGAAAGGGGAGCCATAGTCTAGATACGGTCTAATGTATGCCCTATACAACGGAATAAAGCACTGTTCAGTGCGATTAACAAAAGTGCGTTTTATTTGCCTCAAAAGTCTGTTGGTCATGCAAGCAGTTCTAACACAGTGATCATTTGATGTAAGTTTATTATTAACATATATCCCTAAATCTTTTTCACAATTTGAGGAGTGAAGTGGTAGTCCATTTATATATCGTTTTTGGATTATTGAAACCAAATGATAAAGCAGATGTGGTTTTCATAACTGAAACTTGGTCGGCAGAAGACAACTGGAATAAAGCTATCCAAGGATATCATCTTCTTCATTTAGCTAGGACTGGAAGAAAAGGAGGGGGTAGCAGCATATATAGTATATCAAATCCAATAAATTCCCAAAACATCACTAGTAAAATAGAAAGGGAAAACAGTAATATTGAAACTGTATGGATCAAAATCAAAATAGCAAGGGATATTCCATTGTAAGGGGCAACAGACTTCTAGGAAAACAAACTGAACTTGCAGCTCAAATGGGCAGATTGGGTGGGCCATAGGCCCTTATCTGCCAACACTGTCTATGTATCTATGTATACAAATATTATAGCTGGTCTATGCTACAGACCGTCCAACAGCAGCATTGAGATCACAGAGGAAATAAACTTTGAGCTCGACAAGGCCTGTGAGTTGGGCCGTGTGGTCTTCATGGGAGACCTAAACTTTGGTGATGTCAACTGGGAAAAAAAGGAAGTGACTAACTGCCAAAGTAATACATTTCTTAATAAAATAAAACTAGCAGGCCCAAGGCAGCATGTCACTGACCCAATCAGAGGAGAGACTATTTTAGATATTGTATTGAGTACAAATGAGATAAATGTGACAAACTGTAAAACACAGGCACCACTGGCAAATAACGACCACAATAGTGTGTCTTTCAAACTCCAAGAACGTATACAAATAAAGGATGCACAGAAATTTACAACTATAACACTGCAAATACTACACAGATACATGAAGAACTAAAAATAAATTGGGAAGCTGAACTAAATCAAAAATCAACAAGTGAAATGTGGGATATAATTAAAAAAACACATCTTCTCAATATGTGATAAATATATCAAAAAGAAAGTACAATTGCAGAGGCATGAAACCAAAATGGCTCACTAACAGCCTAAAAAAATTACTAAAGAAAAAAATGGCATCTTTATGACCTATATATTAAAAACAATACTGAAGATAACTGGCAAAAATACAAAACAATATTAAAAATGTGCAAGAGCAAAATAAAGAAAAAAAAAAAAAAATGGAACTCAGATTAGCAAAAAATGCTATTAAGGATAACATGAAAGGTTTTTATATTGTAGATATGTAAACTCCTCCGAAGTTCAAAAAAACAGGTTATGTTCTATAATGGCCAACAACAGACTTATTGGGGAATCAAAAGACATAGCGAACGTATTTAATACCTACTTCGGATCAGTCTTCTCAAAAAAAATGAGCCATACTTAGGTGTTATCCAGAAAAATTCAGTAACAGAAATAACCATAACCACAGAGTGTATTATTATGAAAATTAGACATTTAAAAATGTCACACTCAGCAGGGCTGGATAACATATCACCTATAATGTTAAAAATCCTATTACCTACAGTATCATAGCATGTCCACTAAAAATATTATACTCAAGAGCGATATCAAAAAATGACGTTCAGCCGGAGTGGCTAGCAGCACTAGTAGTACCAGTGCACTAAAAGGGATGCAAAGTGAACTACACAAACTACAGACCAATTAGCCTGACTTCTGTTCCAGGAAAGATTACGGAGCCCACTGTGAAGGATTTAATAAATGAACACACTGACAGTCGGGAATTAAGGGATGGAGAACAGCACGGCTTCACTTCGCGGGTAGATCATGTCCAACACATCTGCTGCGTTTCTATGAGAAAATAGCTGTCCTGGATAGGAACTGGACAGTGGACTGTATATATTTGGACTTTTCAAAGGCTTTCGACAAGGTACCACATAAAGCTATAATGCACAAATTAATAAACATACAAACGGACTACAGAATGGTACAGTGGATTCAAAGTTTGTTGCGAGGGGACAAGTCAGAGGGTTAGCATAAACGATTACTCATCAGAACCATTAGCAGTGACTAATGGGGTTCTGCAGGGATCGGTACTTGGATCAGTCCTATTCCAGACATTTGTTTCAGACATGGGTCATCAGGTCACAAACTGGTTAAGTAAATACACTGATGACACAACACTCGCAAGCATTATAAAAACAAAAGATGTGGAATCACTCCAAAAACATCTCATTAAAGGAGAAGTCCACCCAAAACTTGAAAAAAATATATGTTGTGCAGAGTGTTTTAATTTGTATATGAAGTTCTAGTGTTTCCTTCCCTCTGACTGGTATTAGGAGTTCTTCCTAAATTAGCCTGCTAGCTTTATGCTAGTTTTACGACCCCTGGGGATCTTAATTCCTGACAGCTTAATTGTATTTCTTGTTCCCACAGTGCATCTTGTCTCATGTGACAGTGAGGTAAGAGAGACCCAACATTCAGCACACACATGCCAAACAAACTAAATATCTTGGAAGCTTTATAAGCTGCACAAAAATTACCAGCAGCAAAGTTTTTCAGGACAACAAGACCTTTACGATGAGGGTGGTCACCAAGCTGAAGTCTACAGATTTTAAAATATTGCCATCTTTATTGTTGTGAACTGATTGTAAAGCAATGCTTTCTGCTGGATTTATGGTCTCTGCTGCATCACGATCACATGAAACAAGGTGCACTGTAGGACAAAGGAATACAATTAAGCTGCTTCATATGGAGATCTCCAGGGGTCGTAGAACTACCCTAAAGCTAGCAGGCTAATTTAGGAAAAACTCCTAATACCAGTCAGAGGGAAGGACACACTAGAACTTCACATACAAATTAAAACACACTGCACAACATACATTTTTTCAAGTTTTGGGTGGACTTCTTTAACATATCAAAATGGGCTACAATTTGGGGGATAAGCTTTAACACTGAGAAGTGTTGTGTTATACACTTAGGAAGGCAAAACAATAAAACCACACAACAACTAAATAACAAAACTCTTAAGAGAGTCAAATGAGGAGAAAGACTTTGGAATAACAGTCTCTGAAACACTAGCATACAACAAGCATTGCTATGCACAAATAGCCAAAGCCAAGAGACTACTATGGACTACAATATGTAACTTTAAAAGTAAGGATGAAAGAGCAATAAAGCCCCTGTACAAGTCATATGACAGACCACTACTGGACTATGGAAGCCCAGTGTGGGGCCCAATTTCAAAGGGTGTTACAAACAGAATAGAAAGGGTTCAGAGACAGGCAACCAAAATTATATATAACTTAAAAACTTTATACTATGATGAACCTCATGTCCCTGGAGACAAGAAGAGTACGAGGAGATATACTGCTATGTTACAATATAATGCAAGACAGCCATCTCTTAAGTGATTAAGATTTAAAATTTAAAAATGATAAACTAGGTGTTAGGGGCCACCCTTTGCAATTAACATCAAAAACATTTAACACAAAAGGAAATCCTTCTGCACACAAGAGAGTGGTTAACCCATGGAATAAACTACCACTAGACATTATAATCAGTAAAGATAAGAGACAATTCAAAAACTGACTAGATTGCTACATCTCAAATGGATATATTCTGTTTTATTATAGATAAATGGCAGAAGCCATATAGGCCAACAGCCTTCTTAGCTCCTTATACCTTAGTATGCACCTTAGTATTGTGTGGGGATGCAAAAAAGTCCAACTCTTGATGATCCCATCTTGCAAAGAGATCGTATACCACGGAGGTCAGCTGTTCTCATTAATGAACCACAGACCAAGACCTGCTTAGCCTTTTTGCAAACACTTTTTGGACACCTTGGAGAAATAATAGACATGGCCTAGTATCATACTCTCATTGCTTTTCTGCATACAGGGTAAGAAGTGAGTGCCCCTTTGCTTGCAGCCACAGGTATAAAACCCAGAGGACACTGGGAGAAAGAACCGAGTTGTGATGATGCCACCCACATTTTACAGGCATCGACGTCATACATCATTGTGGGCAGCCCACGGCTACCAAAAGTTTCTGAGCAGGCCTGATGCTGACAATTTACAGTTCCAATGGCGTGACCCAATGGAGGAGATGTCACTGATGAAGATCTATTGTTATCATGAACTAAAATGATAAACTCTCCCGATGGTGAGACAGAAGGACCACGGGAGAAAGGGTGCTGATTTTCCTTGTGTAGGCAAGAGCAGATACCAGGCATGAGCTGCTGGAGGTGCATGCAGAAACAGGGCAAGACTGTTGGGAGGTGTTGGTGAGATTGGATATGAGGTGTGGGCTGTTGGAGATACAGGCGAGAGCAGCAACAGGGCATGGGATGCTGCAGGTGCAAGTGCGAACAATAACATGGCATGGACTGTTAGGAGGTGCAGGCTAGAGTGGATATGGGGCATGGGTTGTTGGAGGTGCAGGTGACAACAGAAACAGGGCATAGGTTGTTGAAGGTGCGGATCAGAACAGAAGAAGGGCATGGACTCCTGGAGGTGTGAGAGCTGAAACAGACTGCATTCTTGTTGTTTGAAGTGAGGGTGAAAGTGGAAATAGGGCTCATGCCCTCACTTTTTGATGGGTGGGCTCAGTTCGGAAACAGAGTGTGTGCTCTCACTGTGTTGTGAGTGTTAACAGGGCATACTCCCTCACTGTTGGCAGTTTGGGCTGAGTGCCAAAATGTGGTTTGTGCACTCAGTTTGAGGTGAGGGTGAAAAGAGGGCCATGTGCTTTCACTGCTGTAAGCGGAAAAGTGGGGCATGCAATCTTAACTGCTGGACTTGTGAGCAAAGAGCAAAGATGGGGTTTGCACTTAGGCCTGTTTGAAGTACTGGGCCAAATTTCAAAATCTGGATGTGTTAATAGTGGGCAGAGTGTACAAATGGGGGATGCACTCTCACTGGTGGAGGTGTGGGAAACAGTAGAAAAAGGGCATGTCCTTCGGTTGCTTGAGATAAGATGGTATGTAACTATGTGTCTGTTGAAAAATTCTTAATAAACACGATTAACCATGAAAGTGGTGCGTACGCTCCCTGTTCACTATTCAGACACACCTGGAAACTGCAGATACTTGTGCTGTTTGCTATCGGGCAAGAAAAGCACCAAAGTGTGTACCAGATGTTTGGCGTGTGAGAGTTAAAGTGGGGTGTATACACTTGCTGTCAAGTAAACAATTTAGTAAGTGTTTCTTTTGCATAGATGACTGTTATACTGAGAAGACACAACGTATTCTTGTTTATGCATTTATCAACAACGAGCCTTACTAAACCTGCTTCATGCTTGCAGCTGGACAAGGATTTATACCTGGATATCCTCTCGAGTGAGTTGCGTGTTGTTCTGTATAAATCCCACAGGCTCTTCCCAGCTTCCCTCCCGGGATTGCAGGTTGAAGTAATAATTGTAACCACCTTTGACCCAGTGTCTCACCCACACACTGCCATTGTCACCTGCGGGTGAAAAGCCAGCTGAATATTAATGGCAAACAAAGGTTAAGCAACTTCTAAGAATCCAAAGAAGATAGCACAGAGAGGTTTCATACATGTCCTTATGGTTTCATTTTCATTTAGTGCCCACACCAACACAGCAGCTTCTTTCAATTTCCCTTTCATAAAAAGGGGCCCAGTGACACAGCAGCAGAATGCTGTGCTGCCACCTAGGAAAGAAGTTCGCACACTGCCCCAGAAGAGTGCTGTACCATAGGGGTTGGCATTTACCAGCCTGTGCATGTGGGACAGAGCACTGCAAGGCCTGAAACACAAAAACTGTTCCTTTACCAGCCTGTGCACATAGGACAGAGCACTGCAAAGCCTGAAACAAAACTGTTCATTTACCAGCCTGTGCGTATCGGACAGAGCAATGCCAGGCAAGAAACACAGAAACTGGGTTATTATTGCCAGCTTTGGCACGCGGAACAAAGCAGTCTAAGGCAGGAAACCTGCAAACGGAGTTAACTGCCAGCCTGTGCACATGGGACAGAGCCGTAGAAGCTAGAAAAACATGCAGACAGGATAACTGCCAGCGTGTGCGTGCAGGGCAGGACAGTGCAAGGCAGGAATCAAACAACCTGAGCAACTAGCAGCTTCCATAAATGGGACAGAGCAGCAACAGGCAAAGAACACAGAAACGGAATTTCCCAGCTTGCACACGAGACAGCAGCTCATAGCAGGAAACAAACAACTGGGGCATTTTTCAACTCGTGCACACTGGACAGAACAGCGCTACAAAATAAACACACAAACTGGACGTTCAATTATCTACGTGCATAGTAGGCCACCAGGGTAACAGGACTTTCACATTTAGAAAGTAAAAAAAACACGTGGGACACATAAAGAGATAAACATGTAATATGAATCAAAACACAAATCAAACATACACCATTTCCAATGCAAGAACAGTTTATTTAAACCACAGCGTTAAAGCAAACAAGGGACTAAAACAACAACAGTGTTTCGACTGGCTGACTTTCTCAATCAAAGTTAAACTCGTTGCACTTCCACATGAAGGCTTCCTCTTCTACATTTATTTCATCCCCCATCCCCCCCCCGGTGTGTTTTTCTCTTGTCCGCATGTATGTGGAGGAATGTGCATGCCACAGTACCGGCATGCCCTCCCGCTACTTGCCGCCTACACTATCCTTGGACCTCCATCCGGGGGCAGTGGAACTACGGTGGGCAACAGGGTACCTCCCCCAGAGAGGAGAGCTGCCTTTCAGCTGCTCAATCCTGCTCCTCCCTCCTCCCCCCATGCCGCTCTTCCAACGACCAGCTCGCTCCTGAAACTGGGTCGCTGGCATGACGCGAGGTAAGGCGTCTAGTGCCTCTGCCCTCTGCACCACCAGGCCGGCACATGAAGGCTTCCTAGGTTTGATTCTGGTACACCTGCACCAAGATGACTCAAAACATTTTGAATAGCTCAGATACTGTGTTTAAAAATCATGAAATTGTATATCTGCAGATTTACAACTGAGCACTTATTATGTTTCATGCCCTTGGAAAAACTTGTCCTATTCCAGGTTTTCCATTACGAATATCACAAAACAGCGGCAAAGCTGCAAGATCCACCCTTCAGTCACATTTTGTCAGTTTCAGTGTACAGGATAGGCAATCATTAATTACGTGCAACATGGGTAGTTACACATCTGTTGCATGTAACTACACTGCAACTGCAAAGCAGTTACAGTGTAGTTAAGGGAACTTTAAGAAGAGAGTTACCCATCCTTCCAATGACATTTCAGTAGGAAGGGGAAGCACTGCTAAGTAAGCAGTACATATAAGTAGTGGAGATTCATTTAAATGGGAAATCTAGCATCTTTTGGGGAAAGTAATAGGGGGAATATATGTCCTTTGAGGGTCTCACATTTAAAGTAAATACATCCTCCCTCACAATATTCCTAAACATATCTACAGAAAGGAAGACAGACAAGCATGCAGAAAGACAGACATACACAGTAAGCTTTTAAAGGTAAACATTTGTGCATTTTGCTTAGTATGCAGCACTGTAAATATAAAAAATTCACTGGGGGAACCCACTACCTTAAGGACTGAACATACCTGAGAGGGGTCTGGAGACACATTTCCTCATTATGAGTTGCAATTTTACACTTTATTTAGTCACCTGTGTGCCTTTGTGAGGGGCACATTTTACCATACAGTAGGAGCAATATTTTCCCATCTTGCTCCTGGAACTATGTCAGGCTTTGAGTGTCACTCCTGGAAATGAGTTACCCCCATTTCTACCAGAGTTAGTATGAGTATCCTATGGACCATGAAATACTTGCATTTGCTTCAGTTCCTCACATTACACAAGAAAACAACAAAGGCTTACCTTCCGCCATCTTGTTTTTCTTAACTTCCAGGAGCTCTGTCTGGTATGTCTCATCGCACTCTGGAGTAACACCGTACAGCCCAACATCGTATAGGCGCAGGGCACTGAGGGTCTGCGCAACGTCCCCACGGTCCACAGCCTCATTAATGGCAAGTATTCCCAAGGCAACTGGGGGAAAAAAATTAACCACGGGTCATGAATCCCATAGCATGCTGGTCTGATCTAACAAAACTTGTCTAACCTCCTCAACACTAGTCAACCTGAAGGGTGTGAAATTACCATATCCCAGATTGCCTCAGGTTAATCAGAGTGTAAAGCCCCGGGACCATGGACAGTGACAAAAATCAGAGTCTGTAGCTGTGCTTAACTTATTATTTATAAGATGAAGCATCCATGAGATTAGACTGGGCCCTGCATTAAAAAATAATGGCAATGGTGCATAAATGTGTGAATCTCACGTACAACTAGGGGGGCCGTTTATAACATCACCAGCAACCTACACTGTGGCCACCAGATAATGTACCTGAATGCCATCAGATAGTTAAGTAGGAAAGAATTTCCAGTGATGGGATCCCAAAAAGTGATGAATTAGGATATCTAGATATCAGACAGATCCATGTAGATCAGGGAAACCCCAAACCGAATTATTCTGAGGATTCCACCATGAACTGTACTGGTCTGACAAAAGAATCATAGGATTTAAGATAGAGAATCGTGTTAGTCTCCTGAACTGTTGGGGACTACACAGTAAATCATGTGTAATTATACTGGTGCAGTAGCACCAGTACAGTTAGGGTTGCCCAACAGCTTCTATGTTAAACCCTAAATTTGCACCTTAACACCTTTGGCGTTGTTCAACAAAATTGCCTAAAATTTGGCAAGCATTGTCTAGTAGGAAAGATCTCAATACTTGGAAGGTTTGTGATGGCAGATTGTGTGGTTTCTGAGATCCGTATATGTCATTTTCCTGAACACGTCTGATTTTTTTTCCTATACTTAACATGGATTTTTGGTTTTGTGCTCATGTACAGCTTGGACAGTATGGAATTTATTTCCGAAACTTCCCATGTAGAAGAAGTCTGTGCCAAGGTAGTGCCTTTTGAAGGTTTCGTGAAAAAAAATATTAAACAGTTCCAGTCTTATAAAGATTTAAATTTTGTTTTTTAGCTGTTCTGAACATGCTCAGTTTTTTTTTTTTTTCGGATACTATTCTGATAAGACACGAAAAATCTTGTGTTGCGAGACTGTTTTTTGGTTTCTCACCACTTGCTTCTCACAACAAGGAAAATAGTTTTTATGCCATGACGGTAGCCATCTTGTTTTTCCTCTAACTAGAAAACATGGAAAATATCTAAAAATTGTTTAAATAAAACACTTGAACCTAGATTCTGGTGTTTATTTTTTTTTTTTTTAAATACCCTCCAGAACAACTTTTTCTGGGCACCCCAAAAACCAAGGTGCCAAGCTTAGCAAAAGGAAATATATGAGAACAGTGGGACTTTCTTGACTTGTGAAGCCGCTGCCGGAGTGGTGCTGCTGACTTTTGTCTCAGCAGTGATACGGTGATCACAATCTCTCTTTTGTCTCTATTTAACCATCCATCCATCTCTCCCCACCCATTTAGTTTTGCCGTGACCTGCACTATTTGCAATGTATTCCTTTTCAGTGCTCAAGTGATGTGAAACAGAGTTTCAGAGGTCTATATCAGTTTAAAAAGGGAAAAAAAAACAAAAACAAACAAAAAAAAAACACACATGAGAGCAAGCACTCAGACCAAAAAGAAAATGCCACATTTAACATGGTTTAGGAGCAAGGAAACCGCAGCACTATTACCCCAGCGCTTTGTGTCCTCTCCGGACACTTCGTCAGGAGGCGGGGTTCTAATGCTCAGGATTGCTCTTTTATTTGAAATATTTTAAAGTGACAATGCTGTTTTATATATAGTTCATACAACAAGCATTAAAAAACCCCCACACATCATACCATACACCTTGTATCATTACAAAATTAGAAAAATAAAGTGACGTGTTTATATACGGAGAAAGTACTCACCAAGAATCTCAGGAGCAGGACACCCAAATCATTTAAGTACTGAGGTGCTAACTCAAGCACAACTGAAGGTCTTATGCTATGGCTTTAATTTCGTTCCAGACCCAGTGGTAAATGAGTTTAATTTATACTGTGACCTCAGACTTTTCTTTACAAAATGTAATTCAAAACATCATTTTGCAAGGTCAATGAATATGGGAGGTACTAATCAGAACCCCCAGTCTGTACTTTTGAATTCTATTGATCCTATGGTGCTACAAACCTTGGTGAATTTGTCGGGAGATTCTGAGTCTAGCCAGAATTAAACTATTTTTAGAGATGAAAATGATGCAACTACAGAGTCAGACATTTTGGATTTGGACATTAATTTGTCACAATTAATAGCTTTGGATGTGGACTTCAGACAGAAAAATGTTCCTGGACGGACATCATCTTTTAGGCCCAAATCAGTATTCAATCCCACCTTCCCTAATTCCCCCGCTCTCATTACTTATCAAACATTGGTAATACGGGAATTCAAAAAAAACTTTTTCTTCAAGGTGGCAAAGATATAAACCTAATTTATCTAGTGAAGAAATAGAGATGCTTAATGAACTAAAGAAATTGGACAATGTTGAATTCAAACAGACGGACAAAGAAGGAAAAATTGTGGTAATGCAAAAAACTATGTATGAAGCAGGAATTTACCAACAATTAGATTACATAGAAAGTTACAGAAGATTGAATGAAGACCCTACAGTGGGTTTAAGAAAGAGAATTGGTATGTTTTTGGATACTGCATTGCATTGTGGGGAAATAACGTTGAAAGAACTACAATATATGATGGTTACCAACCCTGTGATCCCCACACTAATGTGTTGCAAAAGATTCACAAGGACCAGACCGATCCCCCTGGTAGGCCTATTATTTCCAGTAATGGTTCTATTACTGAAAAATTGTAAATTTGTGTTGCTCATTTTCTTAAACAGTTAGTGGTCGATCAGCCGTCCTATATTAGGGAGTCTATGGACATTTTGTCCTAACTAGATGAGTTGGTCTGGTCCAACGAATTTATTTGGCTCACAACAGATGTTGTCAGTCTATACACTAGTACTAGACATGGTCTGGGTCTTGTTGCAATTGATCATCATTTGCATAGTAATTTTAAATCTTTAAATTTCCCAAAGGATTTATTAATGGATGCCATCGATTTAATCTTGACATATAACTACTTTATATTTGACAACAAATTTTATTTACAGACAAGAGGTACTGCCATGGCCCCCTCTTATGCCAGTCTTTTTTTGGCTTGGTGGGAGGGGACCATGGTGTTTGACCCAGGCAGAAACCCCTTTCTTCCCAATATTTTTTTATAGGGGCATTATTTGGATGACATCATAGTAATATGGAGGGAAACTGTTGGAACAGCTGGCTCTTTTGTCAATTTTCTTAACAGAAATTATTTGGGTCTACAGTTCACTTCTATCACTCAACTGCAATCTATCACTTTCTTGGATTTGGAATTTTTGGGAATTAATGGGCAGCAAATTAGGACTAAGACTTTTAGAAAATTAACATCAGTGAATTCACTTTTGCACGCATGCTGGTACTGCCACTTTGGATCAGTGCGCTTATGTTGCAAATTACTACGTACAGTATATGGTTACCTGAGGGCTGTTTTTCAGTTGTTTAAAAAAAAAAAAAAAACTCATAAAAGCTGGTGCATAAGAACAAACTGTTATGTATGAGTTTTAACCCCTAAGTATTTCAATCAGACAATTTTCATAAAAAACAGTTACGTACTTACCATAACGGTAGATCTTCAAGAGAATCTCTCATCAGGCCACACCTATGGAATTATAGCCATCAGGCACTAGGGTTACATGGAAACTTTTCGCAAGCAGTCCACTAGTGGCTGTGCATGACGAAGTTCTACATCAGCGCTCCCATACAAATGTGGGCAACCCCTTTCCTCCTTAGTTCCCCACCTGAGATCATGCTCAGAGGACCTCCCCTAAAGGAGTTATAGTTCCATCTACCAGGCAAGGCTGGAAACAGCAGGTAGCCCATCCTGAAGAAAGTCAGTAATTACAGAGCTCTGAATGCAAAGGGGACGGAGGGTGGGATGGCATGATCTAATAAGAGAGATTTTTTTCAAAGATCTACTGTTACAGTAAGTATGTAACTGTTCTGTCTTCTTTGAGGATATCTCTTTAATCAGGCCACACCTATAGAACGAGCACCAAGCAATACTGGCAATAAAACAGTCTGAGTAGCTGGAACCTACAGGCCTAAGAAAGAAGGCCTTGAAGTACAGCTAGGCCAAAACCACCCCTTTTTCAAGAGGCAATGTCTAGACTGTAGCATTTAGTGAAGGTGTGGACAGTACTACAGGTGGCAACTGCACAGATATCTGCTACTGACACATTTTTGAAACAGGCTAAAGAAGTGGCCATGTCCCTTGTGGAATGACCACGAACAACCCCAGGAAGTTCCTTACCATACTTCCTATAACAAGAGAAGTAATACAATTGGCCAACCAGTTGAACAGACATTCTTTAGAAACAGGTGTGCCCTCTTTCCCCAGGGCGAAGGAAACAAAAAGCTGTGAGGACTTCCTACAGTACTTCGTGCGGTGTATATAGTACCTAAGTATTCTATGTACATCTAGAGTATGGAGCAATGCTTCCTTTGAATTGGCATGCTCAGGAAAATAAACTGGTAGGTGAATGGTTTGATTTAATGTAAACTCAAACACCACTTTAGGAAGGAAATTTCAGTTACGTAAGAACTTACTGTAACAGTAAATCTTCGAGAGAGGTTTCTGCAGCAGGTCTTCACATATAGGATTGTGGCCCCTGCCATCAGGTTCCAACAGCAAACTTGTAGATAGCAATCATCAGCGGAGACCATCCCTGACATCAGGTGATACGACATCAGCCCGACTATAAAAGGGGCGGTCCGGCGTCGGCCCTCCAGTTCTTTTCTACTGGAGACCTAGAGAAAGGTAAGTAGACAAAAGATGGGGAGTGAAGACTCCTAGGACTATGCTTCCTCTCTAGACCCAAGGGCTAGGCAGGATGAAAATTAAGGAAACGATACAGGAGTAGGGGGAATGTGGGTGAGAAACTAGACCTACTGCAGGAACCTCTCTCGAAGATCTACTGTTATGGTAAGTTCTTACTTAACTGCAATATCTTACTTCGAGAGGGTTCCTGCAGTAAGTCTTCAAATATAGGACTGAATACCATTCAGTCCCAAAGAAATAATACAGAGGCACATCCGGGAGGAGGAGCAGTCACCAACTGCTAGTTACGACAAGAAGCCTTGCAGAACCGCAAGACAAAAGCCAGTTCTGCACCTAGAGGCAATGTTCAGACTGTAATGCTTAGTGAAGGTGTGGATAGACGACCATGTGGCCGCTGCATGGATCTCTGCAGTGGACACATTCCTGAAAAAGGCAGCAGAAGTAGCAACACTCCTAGTGGAGCGACCATTAACTGCCTTCGGAAGGGACTTCCCACACTTTTGGAAGGTGAAGTGGATGCAGTTAGCCAACCACCTAGAAATGGTCTGTTTGGAAATGGCCTTGCCCTGGCACTGGGGAGCAAAGGCCACAAAGAGCTGATTTGTCTTACGGATCTCTTTGGTCCGGTTAGTGTAATACCTCAGAATCTTGTGCACATCAAGAGTGTGCAGAAGGTATTCCCCCCTGTTAGAATGCTGTAGATAATAGACCGGCATGTCGACACTCTCAGAGTGGGTTCTGAAACTACCTTGGGAAGAAAAGAAGGGTTAGTCCAAAGGACTACTCTGTCCCTAGGGAAAATCAAATAGGGTTCCTTATAGACAAACACCTGAAGTTCTGAAACCCTTCTGGCGGAGGTGACTGCAACTAAAAATAAAGTCTTCCTAGAAAGGAAGCGCATGTCACAGCTAGCAGCTGGTTCAAAAGGGGGCAAGGTCAGCTTTCCTAGCATAAAATTCAGGTCCCGGAGGGGACAGGGATTCCGGACCAGAGGTTTCAAGTGGAGGATGTCTTTCAGAAAAGTTCTGGCGACCTCCAGTTGAGCCAAATTTTTGCCCTCCACCAGGAGGTGTTAGGCTGACACCGCAGAGAGATGGACCCTAATGGGGAATAACTAAGGCCCGTCTCTGATAAATGATGTGATGTACTCCAACACCTGAGCAGCCGAACACAAAAAGGGATCCAAGCTCCTTGCTAGGGCCCAGATCGAGAATCTTTTCCACTTCATGGTGTAGGTGGATCTGGTAGAAGGTTTTCTGGCTTCTACCAAGGTATGAGTGACCTGTGAAGAAACACCATAGCAAGAGGCTGCTATGTCCACAAGTGCCACACATGAAGGTGGACAGACTGAAGGCTTGGATGCACCAGGGTGCCCTGCTCCTGAGTCAGAAGGTCGTGGGATAATGGCAGGGGAACCGGAGGTTCTAACGCCAGATGCTGCAAGACAGGGAACCAAATCTGGCGAGGTCAGAGAGGAGTGATCAGAATCAAATATGCTCCTTCCTCCTGAAGTTTCACCAGAACCTTCTGAATGAGAGAAAAGGGAGGAAAAGTGTAAAGAAACCTCCCTGTCCAAGAGAGAGACAGCGGGTCTCGCCAAAATGTACCATGCCCAGGAACGAGCAAGCAAAAGTTGGGTAGTTCTGCATTGAATGGGGAGGCGAACTGATCTATCTCTGGCCGATCCCATTGAAGAAAGAGATCTTCGACCACCTCTAGCTTTAATTCCCACTCGTGAGCCCTGGCTATTGATCAACTGAGAGTGTCCGCCAGGACGTTGCTTACGCTTGGAACGTGGACTGCTGTCCCGAAAATGCTGTGCTGAATTGCCCAGTACCAAACCCTCATTGCTTCTCTGCAGAGAGGGTACGAGCGAGTTCCTCCGTTTGTTGATGTACCAGTGTATATGTTGTCCATCTGGATAAGAAGTGATCCTGGTAACAGGAGGGACTGGAACACCTGGAGGGCGTACAGAACTGCTCTGGTCTCCAGAACGTTGATATGGAGCAGAAGCTCCTGGTCAGACTAAGAGCCTTGTGTCTTGTGAACCCCAAGATGAGCTCCCCAGCCCAAGTCTGAGGCATCAGTGGTAAGGATCTGGGTGGGGATAGGGGAATGAAAAGGGGCTCCCCGTAAAAGATTGGAAAGATCTTGCCACCAACGAAGATCTCTCTGTAGGCTATTGGAGATCATGACCTTCTGGTTCATGTTGTCCATCCTCTGATCCCAATGGACTTGGAAGAGACCATTGGGTGACCCTCATGTGAAATCTGGCCAGGGGGACAGTCGAAATGGCCACTGCCATCAGTCCCAAGAGACGAAGCACAGCATGTGCTGGGATCCACTGAGCCTGGGCCATGAGAGTGGCTTGAGAAACTAAGGTCTCAGCTCGATCTGATGGCAGAAATGCCTTGCTCTGAACTGTCGAGTACTGCTCCAATGAATTGGAGCCGTTGTGATGGTACTAGCTGGGACTTGGGCAAATTGACCGTGACACTCAGAAGAGCAAACAACCTCAGAGTGAAAAAGAAAGACTCTTTCAGGCTGCTCGGAGAGGGCGCGGCGAGGAGCCAGTCGTCCAGGTACAGGAACATGTAAATGCCCTGGCAGCGAAGTAAAGCCACAACCACTGCTAAACACTTGGTGAACACCCGGGGTGTTTGGAGCAGGGGAAGAAGCCCCTCAAGGGTCAGCATGCGGAACCTCTTGTACTCGACGAAGAGGATGAGCTTGCTGAGGTCCAGGATCAGTATCAGATCGCCAGTCTTCTTTGGACCTAGGAAGAAGTAGGAGTAAAATCCCCTTCCTAGCTAGTTTTGAGGGACGGGTACTATAGCCACTTTTAACAGAAGGGCCTGAATTTCCTGGAAGACTATAGGAATCTGGTCCTTTGGATAAAAAGACCATCCCAGAGGATTAGGGGCAGGAATCTATGTAAACTCTATCAAGTGACCTCACTGGATGCGGTGATGAACCTCCACCCCTCCAGGTGGAGGCTGAACCTCCCTCCTATCGGTTCCTCCTCGACTGCTGGAGGAGGGGAAAGGTGTCAGTATGCCGAGGGGAGCTTTTGCCCCGGAGGCCGGCTTAGGGAATTTGGCCTTGGGGTTTGGGCTCTGAACAGGGGCTTGTGCGACACTCCCTGATGTTTACCTGGTTTTGATTCCATCTCCTTTGGCAGAAAAGGCTGCTTCTTCTGCCCGTCCGTACATGAGAGTGTACATCCCAAGTGTCTGTCCTCTCTGATTCCATGGTACATGCTCTATAGCTTCTTTTCCCAGAAGCACGAGCACCTCCTGCTATATGAGCAGGGAGTACTGACCCGAGTAACGGGAACGCAGGGGAGGTCTTGCCGGTGGGTGGTCGAGAAACTCTATGAAGTGGCCTTTCTTGACCAACTGGAGAACCCACTGGTAGGCAGTAATCAACTGCCACCTTAAAAAGTGGCGAGCGATGCGGCCCCCAACCTTTTGTGCCTGCTGATCCAGAGAAGGGGTGGGGCCGGGAAGGAGTCATGCTGTGGCAGCACTGGTCCCTGCAGGCTGGGCCAGTTTAGTGTAGCGTTGGGCTCTGCCTGGGGACGACTTAGCCTGGGCTTTACGCTGAAAAGTGCCCCTTTGTTGCTGGCCGGAACATGGCTGCTGCCTTTGTTGCCGGTTGCGAAAGCGGCTCTGGTTCCTAGCAAAAGAACCAGGCCAGACACGGAGCTAAGAGTGTCGTCTGAGACAGACGCCTGAAGCTGCAGCTCTGGCGGACGAGTCCGTATAATCATATGTGGCTCGTAGTACTTGGGTACCCACATCAGACCCTGTGCAGAGAAGGTTTAGGAGCTCTGCCTTCTGATCGCCATCCAGAAGCTTATCGAGCAGGTCCTGGCCCTGTTCCCATAGGGCGTTCTGAAACAGTACCATGAGGGTTAGGTAGTTCAGGGACCTGATGGATCATGTAGCAGCCGCATACATGCGTCTCCCCAGGGCATCCAATTGTTTGGATTCCTGGTCCGGTGGCTGTGTGCTCATGTGTTGCGGTCTTTGGGACCAGTCAGGTGGGGCCGTAATGACCAGGGAGTCTGCCAGAAGTTGTCGAGCCAAGTACTGGTCCTCTCTCGGGGCCTTGTACAGGCGGTCAGCTTTCTTCGGCACCGCAGGAGTGGAGTGTGACACTTCCACGCAGCCTTGGTGACGTCCGCAAAGGTGTCCACCAAGGGTGGCACTACCACAGGCTTTGGGTCTTTCTGATGAAGATAACAGGCACGGCGCTGCCTTTCGGGGTCGAGGTCTTCAGCATCCCACCCCATGTTGTCCTGGATGTGCCTTATGATCTCAGAAAAAGAGGGATCCACCGGTGACTGGGGGCAATTTGTGGCTCTGGAGAATGCGAGGCAGACGTCAGTCGCTTGGCTGACACCTTCGGGTCCGGCAAACGCCCGGCTGGCGTCTGGTGCCTGGCTGACTTCGTATGCTTGGCCAACGTTGGGTCCGGTGTCCGCTTTAGGGACGTCAGGTCTTTCATCTTCGTGGGTGGATCCGGACCTCTGGGAGGCTGGGAGACTGATCTTGAGTCGGGGTCCCAATATCGGGTTGATGAGGAAGACTTGTAGCATTCGGAATACTTGGAAGAGGCCTGAGAGGGAGTGGAGGAAGCAGAGGGCCTTGAAGTCTTGATGGGCTGGAGAGTCGAAGAGTCGCCTGAAGCCTGGACTTTGACCGGAGGGGGCCGAGAACGAGCCCTGGAGGGAGAGCGGTCCGACCTGGTGGAGCCTGAGCTACGGGAGTCCGAGGCCCGGTTCGGGGATCTGGACCTTGCTGTCTCCCAGTGTTTGTCCCGGTGTTTATGGGCCTTAGAAGAAGAAACGCCCCTGGAGGAAGGTTTTTGGTCCATCCTGCTAAGTTTTTCTTCCAGCAGATACAGTAAGCCTGAAGTGCCTTTTGACAGCGGATCCTGGTGTGGCTGTTGAACCCTTGGCAGAAGGTGCAGGCCTTGGTGTCGTGGTCCGGGCCTAAACACCGCAAGCAGGAGGAATGAGGATCCTTAAAAGGGATCTGTTTTCCGCAGGCACACTTGGAAAGATGTCCCTCAAGTGAAGGAGTTGGAGAGGACATTAGTTTGGAGAAACTCTTGAAGTTCTAAGTCACTGTGCGCTAGGTAGAGACCGAGAGGCTGATGCTGGCGAGTCGACGGTGGGAAAAGAAATACAGGTTACTCACCTGTAACAGGAGTTCTAGGAATGGTATATGTTGTTCATCCACACTCATTGGCAGTATCCTTGCCGCTTTAAATCTTGCCGGAAGGTCTTCAAGCTTGCTCCTCCCACCCACCCGGGTGGTATAACTCTCGGCTCCGCCCCATGACGCCAGATCTGGCCCGCTGGAAGCTCAGGTTGTGCGTCGAAGCCGGGAGTCGGGTGGAGCGTGTGGATGAACAACATATACCATTCCTAGAACTCCTGTTACAGGTGAGTAACCTGTATTTAGGACATGGATATGTTGTTCATCCACACTCATTGGCAGACTCCTAGCAGTTCTCCGGGAGGAGGAGGCAAGACGACACCCATATACTTACTTGGGAAAGAGACTGGAGAACTGAGGCCCCAAAACCAGCATCCCGGCGTGACTCAAGGTCGATGTGGTAGTGGGTAATGAAGGTGTTGCTGACTTCAGGTAGCAGCCCTGCAGATTTCCTGGATAGGGCGTCCCTGGAAGCAGCCACCGTGCTGCAGCAGTATGGCGGGTAGAATGAGCTCTTATCCTCTGGGAGGCTCCATGCCCGCTAACTTATAGCAGAGATCTATGCAGGAGGTTACCCACCTGCTTATCAGTCCGCTGGCTGCAGGTCTGCCAGATGCGGCTCAGGTGACAAACAGCTGGCAACCTCTCCCATTTCAGCCGCAGGCCTTATATAAGCGAGCCTTCTAGGATCAGAGTATGGAGCCTATATTCGCCTCCGGGTGTGATTGGGGTAGAACACGCGCAGAGTCAACACCTGGTTAAGGTGAAACTCGACACCACCTTCGGAAGGAATTTCGGTGGGGAGCGAGGACAACCTTGTCCCTGTGGAAGACCAGGTAAGGAGTCTGGATGGATGCCTGGAGCTCTCCCATCCTTCTGGCTGACGGATAGCCACCAAGAAGGCGGTCTTCCACGACAGGTGAGAGAGAGCACACCTGTGCATAGGTTCGAATGGCTGCCCATGAGCTTTGCCAGTACCAGCAGTAGATCCACGGAGGTGGGGGTCTCGACTGGAGGGAAATGTGATCAAGGCCTTTGAAAAGCGCCAGACCACCTTCTCTCTGCCACCGACTGCTTCCCCGCCCACACGCCTGTAAGCAGAGATGGCTGCCAGGGTGCACCTTAGGGTCGTCGACCTAAGCCCTTTGACTAGAAAGGGACCATAAATAGTCCAAGATGCTTGCCAAGGAACAGGAGGAAGGGTCCAAGCCCTTGTTCTGACACCAAATGGAAAAACCTTTTCCATTTGAAGGCATAGCATTTTCTGGTCGACTCCACGGGACGCCTCAACTACATTGAGGACCCTGGCCGGAAAGACCCAAAGCCTGGAACTCTAGCGGCTCAGGAACCAGGCCGTCAGGTGCAGGGATTGAAGGTCCGGATGGAACACCTTCCCTGATTGACTGAGAGCAGGTCCGGGCGAGCTGGAAGCTGCCGTGAGTCCTGGAGCTGAGACTGAGGAGATCTGGGTACCAGAACTGGCGAGGCCAGTCTGGGGCTATCAGAATCACCTGCGCCTTGTCCCTCCTCGCCTTTGAGAAGCACCTTGTGGATCAAGGGAAATGGGGAAAGGCGAAAGAGGCCCGGGTCCATTGCCTCGAGAAGGCATCCCCTGCAGCGCAAGCCTGCTGAGGGGGGCGGCATGGAACAGACTCAGCTTGCCTCCATGGAGGCAAACAGGTCCACCTGAGGTGTGCCCCAAAGGAGAACAGATGCTGTACTACCTCCGCAGGAGAGACCACTGTGGGATGCAGCCCCTATCCGGCTCAGGGCATCGGCCAGGGTGTTGGAGGCTCCTGCCACGTGAATGGCTAGAGATCCTCCAGGCTCTGCACGAGTGACCAAATGCGGAGAGCTTCCTTGCATAGGAGCGAGGGCGTCCGCCCTGGCGGTTTAGATAGTACATGGTCGTGGTATTGTCCGCCTGGACTCGGACCACTTGACCCCGGAGGAACGGAGCAAAGGCGTGAGAGCTAGGGCGACCGCCTGGAGCCTCAGCAGGTTGATGTGGCATCGGGACTCGCTGGGACCAGAGGCCATGAGCCCGGTGGCTCCCCAGATGGGCACCCCAACCCATCAGAGAGGCATCGGTCGACAGAGAGACCGCCGGCTCGGGCGGACTGAACGGGATGCCCTCCTGCAAATGATCTGAACGGTCCACCACTGGAGAGCATTCCACATCCCCTGTGTCACCGGCCAAGCTGGTCCAAGGATCGCAGTGCCAGACCACTGGCTGGCCAGTCCCCACTGAAGGGGACGATGTTCCAGCGGGCCCAACGGACCACGCTGGTACAGGCCGCCATGAGACCCAGGAGGCGCAGGAAGTCCCGGCAGGCAGGCGCACTGTCCTAACCAGAAATGATCGGGCAAAGGAGGAAAGAACCTCGGCCCCTGTCCGCCGAGCCGCGCCTGGCTCGAAGAGAGTCGAGCTGCGCCTGATGAATAAAATCACCTGCTTCGCTCGAGTTCTGACTTGGCCTCGCTTGATAAGGAGGCCCAGTTGAGAGCAGACCTGGAGGCCAGATCTCTGGACCACTCGCCCCTTCCTGGAGGGAGCTGCTATCAGCCAGTCGCCCAGGTAAGGGTACACCCCGGACCCCTCGCCGCAGGGAATGCTGTCACCACTGCCATGCATTTGGTGAAGACCCTGGGAGCTGGAGACAAGCCAAGGGCATGGCTTGAATCAAGAGAGATCCTTCCGCCGAAGCTTAAGGAATCTCTGGTGAGACGGACGGATAGGGACGTGAAAACGCGCCCCTGCAAGTCCAGAGAGCAGAACCACACGCCGCTGCCCAAGGATGGTATTATCTGAGCCAGAGGACCATCCTGAAGGTTCGAGACCTTAGGAACTTGTTTAGGTCGTGGTAGGTTTGAGAATGGGGCGCCAGCCCCCCGTCCGTTTCGGAACCAGGAAGTACCTGGACACAAACCCTGGGTCTGAAGGAGGGTCCACCACCTCTCTTACCACCTCCTTCTGGAGGAGGAGAGTGATGTCGGCTCGACGAGCCGCCAGTGAGGCTGGGGATCCCGAAGCCCCCCGAGGGGCGACGGCTCTGAAGGGTGGTGCCTGCTCGAATTCCAGAGGCAGGCCTCTTCCCACCACCTCCAAGACCCACCTGTCCGTGGTAACAGCGGACCAGGCGGAACGGAAGTGCCGGAGCCGTCCCCCCACGGGGGGACCCAGGGGTAGTGTGACGGGATGGGGCCGACACCCCTCAGCCCGTCACTGGGCAGGCTTGGAGGAGGACCGGCCGAGGGACCTCTGGGCCCTTTCCCTCCCTGCCTCCTGTTAGAGGAAGCCGGCGGCTTGGGTTTGGGATGCCAAGGCCGAGCCTGCTGGCCCTGACGTTGCTGGGCCGGGCGCTCCGGGGGCACAGAAGGACGAAAGGGCTTAGGCTGTGGTTTGCGGCCTTTGTCCTTCTGAGCGGAAGAGACCGAGTCCAAGGTAGCATTGGACTTCTCGATCCTCTGCAGGTGACCTTCCACCCCAGGGCCGAAGAGGTCAGTCCCCAAAAAGGGAACATCCGCCAACTTGTGCTGGGTATCCGAAGTAAAGGTGGATATCCTCAGCCAAGCCCGCCGACGCATAGCCACTGCGGCCGCCACCGATCTGGCACATGAGTCCCCTACATCCAAAGCAGTCTGGAGCTGCTGCTTGGCCACTGCTCTGCCCTGGTCCCGCACCTGCTTAACCGTAGTCTGCAGATCGGGCGGGAAGATGAGGGATGACCTCATCCAGGAGCCCACTAGGCATGAGAAAATGTGCCATGAGGACGGGCCGAACTGGCCTGACGAAGGCCGAGAGAGGACGAGCGAGACTTTTCGCCCACATAGTCCAATTTCTGACTCTTGTCAGGAGGTTTGTCCACATCCCTGGCGCTAGCCGGGCGCTACCGGAAAACGCTGTCGGTAACCAACCCCTCAGCAGAGGGGTGTTCCGAAAAACCGGACAAGGAACCGGTAGGGACCGCATACTTCCTGGCCATCCTGGCCGAAGGCGCAGGGCAGGAAGCAAGGCGCTGCCAAAGTTCCAGTGCTGGACCCACTATGGCCTCGGCCACCGGAAAGGCCTCCGTCGGAGAATCCCCTCGGTCCAGAATCTCCGTGAGGGGATACCTGGCCCGTTTGGAAACGGGTTCGAGCTCCATCCCGGTAGACTCCGAGATGAGCCGAAGCAGTCCTAGGAAGGACGACGGGCTATCGCCCATTGGCTGACCTCCTGAAGACTCCAAGTCCAGTCGCTTGGAGAAGAAGGAGGAATCATCTTCGGACTCGGAAGAGTCCTCGAAGAGCTGCTCTGGCCTGAGCCACCCTTCACCTGCCGAGGTCGGTCGGGAGTGAGGGTAACTGACAGCCGATGGGGTAAACCCCTTAGCCGACCGAGAATCCTTGGTCGGAGCCCCAATTGGGGCTGTGGAGGGCGGAGGTTCCACCGCACCGGTGGAGCAGCTGGTTTTGGCCAACAACCGCCTGGTGTATAGGCCCTCGGCAAGTCGAGGGGTTGTGTCTGGCCGCCCGTGACAGTTACTTAATGGCCGGGAAGGCGCCTGGAGTCGGCTTATTCCCCGCCAGGAGGAGTTGTTGCAACATAAGGTCCTCGCACTAGTCGACGACTTACGCCAAGCCTCCTCATCCGAGGAGGAGGACGAGGAGCGGCGACGCCGCTTTTACCGCGGTGCCGAGACCGAGACCGCTTATGCGACGGGAACGGGTGGACCGCTAAGAGGTCCGAGACCGAGATCGAGAGTCCCGGAATTTCCGGGTCGGTGCAGGAGGTGTCGGCCGAACCGACACCCTTCGCTCGGAAGGTCCATCCGAGGGCCCGGAACCGAGGCACAGGCGAGCCCACGGATCCTCAACTCCTCCTGGGGAACCGGGAGAGGGGAATGGCTGCTAAAGGCGACAGCCCGTCCAATGGGTCGAAAAATCTCGACTTCATCAGTGGGAGTCTCGGTCAACTGACCTGACGGGACACCGTGAGGCCAGTGGCCTCAAGCGGCCGTCGACTGAAGGGTCGACGGCCCGGGAGAGGGACCTTCCCGCTCCCAAGAGCGTCGAATGAGGGACTACCTTGTCCTTCTTTTTGGACCCAGAAAAGGTCCAGCAGACGCAGGCCCTTCTCCTTTAGTGGAGAGGGACAGACAAAGCTCCTTAAAGGAAGCCGTGTAGGAAGAACCCAGAGAGGCGGGATAAATGCGGCCGAGGAAAATCTGGCCAGCGCCGCCTCCTCTTGAGAAGCGACCATCCGCTCGAGCCTGATCCGCCCGAGCCACGCCCTTGGACACCGCCAACCGGGCCTCCTTGGACTTCACCGAGGGAAACGCTTCGACGGCCCAAGTTGCAATCGGGCAGCACGGTCTTCGAGGACGAGGTCGAGAAAGATGAGCACAGGTCGAGTCCGCGGGTCGTGCTCAAGGCCTAAGCAGTAGACACACGTGGAGTGTGGATCCGTCCGAGACATCTTCTGCCCGCATGGGCATCTCCGAAACCGGAGTCGATTATCCATCGCAGCTGCTAGGGATCAAGACTGAAGTCTTTTGCAAAATATTATTTTAAATCCGCAACGGAGAAATAGGAACAGTCACAAACGCAGAGCGTTAAGGAGGAACCTGAGCTTCCAAGCGTAAGGAAGATCTGGCGCCATGGGCGGAGCCGAGAGTTATACCACCCGGTGGGTGGGAGGAGCAAGCTTGAAGACCTTCCGGCAAGATTTAAAGCGGCAAGGATACTGCCAATGAGTGTGGATGAACAACATATCCATGTCCCTAGAACTGGGGATTCTGGGGGACCGCCTCCTTATGTACTATGTCTGACATCGGGGGCAGGACCGACGTCGGAGGCAGTCCCCGCTAAATACTGCTAGCTAGAAAATTTCCGTGGGGTCCTGGCACCTGCTGGCTTCAGTCATAATGGTGTAACCTGCTGAAAGAGCTGTTTCTCGAAGTAAGATAGGCATATTTTGTTTTTCCCTTGTGGACAGCTGGCTTGTTGTTTACTAGTATTTTGGTGAGTTTTGGCATCAAGCTATTTTTAGTACTGCGAAGTATTCACTGGTGGCTGAGGATTTTTCATTGTAAGCCCTGCAGTTTAGTGGAATTCTATATTTGACTGCTTATATACTTGTAGATTGGGGCCCGGATATTCAGACTGCGCCAGGCTGTGCCGCAAGCCTGGGTGCAGCGCAACTTGGCTGCACAGGGGTGTTGACTGGGCGATATTCAATGGAGCTGCGCCATGGCACAGCATCATTGAATATCGCACCCTGGCCACCCGCAGTGGCACTGCGCCAGCACAAGTGGCCAGAGTGGAGCAGGAGGACGCGCTAGCACAAGTGCACATGCAAATGGGGCCATAATATATGCAAGGCTCAAATGGGCCATTTGTATGTCATTATGGCCCCATTTGCATGCATCCTCGGTGACTTGCACCTGGTGCCCTGCCAGGCAGCAGCCGTCTGGGACAGACGCCTCCTGCACAGCGCAGCAATGCGCCCCTCTGCCTGATCATGGGCATATGTAGATTTAAATAATGTCCCATATCCCTGGTGGTCCAGTGGACCGCTCACAGCCCGATCACGGGCAACTATATTTAAAAAATAAAGTCCAATATCCCTGGTGGTCGTCCAGCAGTACCTACCTCCCCACTGAGCCCCACCACCCCACCCCGGTCAGCGGCGGGCGGCAGAACCTCACCCACCGGACACCGTGGGTAGGGCTGTATGCCCATTGGTCCACAGCGTGAGCCAATGGGCGTGCAGCCCGTACGTACTACACATTCGCCATGTGCAACCCTTCTGAATATCTGGGCCTGGGAGTTTAAATCCAGAGGGACTGAAAATCTGCATATTTTCTTTTTCCTCCCTTGCAGACAGCTGGCTTGTTGTTTACTAGTATTTGGTGACATTTTGCATCAAACTATTTTTGGTACAGTGACGTATTCATTGGTGGCTGAGGATTTTTCATTGTAAGTCCTGCAGTTTTGGGCGGGTTGTGAAGTTGTGTATTTGACCCAGACAGTGCCTCAGGTGATTGAAACTGGTTTGCTCCGATTACCTTCAGAGCACAGACCACCAGGATGTATAAGGCTGGGGCAGAGGATGGTTGCATGGGCTCAACTGCTTTATTTTTCTCTGACTGATATTGTTTTTTTCTGCAGGATATATTTTCTGTTAAATTGTTGTGTAGGTTGTCTTGCTGAAAGGAAAGACAGCACCCTCTGCGGTGGTGGGTCAGAGCTGTATCTGATTGATTCTGGTGGGCATGGGCTTGGTCCCACCCACCATGCCCCTCACCCCACCCACGCCAAGGGTGTAATTCCTTTATACCAGGGATTCTGACATCACTTCCCCAAAAGGGCAAAGGACATCGACCTGTCATATCCTTAAGAGCCCAGCCACACTGCGTAGGGGGTAAACACATGCATACACTCGCACACACTAACAAATAAGAGAAAAAAAAATCATCTTAAACAGGCAGGGAGAGAGAGGCATGTGGGGAGTAGTGCAATGCACTGGCTGTGGGGCGTCAGTCTTCCGGGAGACATTCCGGAAGCTGCGATGCTGCCCTATTTGCAGGCACCTCTCTGCTCTGAGGGAGGAGGTGGTCCATCTCAAGGCCGACCTGGCAAGGAGTAGGGAAACCTCCTCCCCCACCTAGGGACCACCAGAGCTGCCGCCTCTGCCTCAGAGGTTGTCAAGAAAGAGAAGCAGTTGGACCACGGTGGGCTCAGGTAAGGTGAGGTTGGTGGAAGAGTGGCACATCCATCCAGCTGTACCTCTCCACAATTCATATGCCGTTCTGGCAGAGCATGGTTTCTCTATGGAGGCACCCACAGTGGAGGACCAAGGAGGATGCTGGGAACCTATACAAAGGAGACCCACAGGAGGGTAACACGGGACCCCACAGGGGAAGGAAACCGTTCCTGGTGGAGGGCTCAATTGTTAAAGGGGAAAGAACTGGGGAGAGAGGCGAGAGGGAGATAAGGTGCCTGCCCGGCGCCATGGCTTGGAGGGACAGAAAACGAATCCTGAGGATTGCGGGAGCAGTTGTATGGGAGAGGGAGCTGGAAGTCACTGTACACCTGGGAACAACCGACCTAGCTGGGAATGGGATTAGAGCAGTGCAGGAGGAGTTTGTGGAGTTAGGGAGGGACCTTAGACAAGTAGCATGCACAGTCACCTTCTCAGAGATGCTGCCTGTCTATGGCATGGGTGAGGCTAGGATACTCCGCACCAATGGGATTCAATGAATGGCTGAAAAGCTGGTGAGGAGCACAGGGTTTTGACTTCATTGGGGACCGAGGGTCCACCTGGAGTGAAACAGGCCTATAATGGTACAATGGTCTGCATCTGTCCAGTAGAGGAACCAGAATCCTAGGTGATTGGTTTAAATGCTTCATCAGCAAGCTTTTAAAGTAGCCAATGGGGGAGGCACTGAAAAGGATCAGGAAATTCACAGTCTTCCCCCCACAAAGCAGAGTAGTTAGCAAGGTAAACACCAAGGTAGAGACCTCAATAGGAAGCGGGACAGGGCTAAATGGAGAAAAGGTCAATAAGGACTGGGATGGGGCTAAAACGGGTAAGGCCATCAAAAAATGGACGGCAATGAGAACCAATGCCCATAGTCTGGGTAACAAGCTTCCTGAACTAGTGACCTTGATGGAAGAGGGATAGAAACATAGACTTTGACAGCAGATAAGGACCACTTGGCCCACCCAGTCTGCCCATTTCCCTACCTATTGGATAAGCTGCAGATTCTAGTTAACCAACAGCCTACTTCCTGCAACCCCCCACTATAATTGCCTTATGTCTGTCCCATGCATGTTTGAATTCCCCCTTCTCCAGGAAGGCGGTTCCATCATCCCACCACTCTCCGTGAAAAGAATTTCCTCAAATTACCCCTGACGTCCCCCCTCTAACTTTAAATTGTGCCCGTTGTTCTTACACATCTCTTTTCTGAAAGATGCTACCCTCTTGGACTTTGTTGATTCCTTGAGGTACTTAAAAGTTTCTATCATGTCCCCTGTCCCTCCTTTCATCAAAGGGTATACATATTAAGCTCTCTCAGTCTCTCTTCATATGGTTTCTGATGTAGACCCAGCACCATTTTAGTTGCCCTCCTCTGGACTGCTTCCATCCTGTCTATGTCCTTGCGTAGATGAGGTCTCCAAAACTGCACGCAGTACTCCAGATGGGGTCTCATCAACTGTCTGTACAGAGGGATAACCACTTCCCTTTTTCTACATGTGATGCCCCTCCCTATGCATCCCAGTATCCCCCTGGCTCTCCTTACTGACTTCTCACATTGCTTACCCACCTTTAGGTCATCTGATATGACTACACCCAGATCCCTTTCCATTATTGTTGTCGTTAGTACCTCCCCTGCTATTGTGTACTCTTCTCCTGGATTTTTATTTCCCAGGTGCATTACTTTGCACTTCTTTGCATTGAATCTAAGTTGCCATATGTCTGATGCACGCTCCCATTTTGCCAAAGTCGGCCCTCCTAAAGTCCAGTACCAGATGTCTGGATATCGTGGCCATCACAGAAACATGGTTCACAGAGAACCATAACTGGGATGTCAATATACCAAGGTACACAATCTACAGGAGGGACAGGGAGAGTAAAAAAGGGGGTGGAGTAGCTCTCTATGTAAGGGAAGTGATCAAAGCAACCGAACTAAAGGGTAAACGAGGAGAGGGAGGCACTGTGGGTCACCTTGGAGATGGGAATGGCACCACAGTCCGCACGGGGGTTGTATACAGACCCCTGTCTTGGGGGGAGGAAATGGACAAGGAAATGATGGAAGGCATCCCTAAAATGGCAGAAAAAGGGGTGATATTGTTGATGGGGGGCCTGAGTATGCCAGATGTTAACTGGAGCACATTTGCTGCAGCCACATCCAACAGCAGGGTCATTCTCAATGCCCTACATGGGACATGCCTGAGACAGCTAGTGTTGGAACCCACTTGGGAGGGAACAATCTTAGACCTAGTACTCTCAAACGGGGATGGAGAGAGGATCTCAGATTTAGAAGTGGATAGTCATCTGGGAAAAAGCAACCACCAAACAGTGTGGTTCACGATAAACACAGCTGTAGAGTCAAGCCATACAAAAGCGAGGGTACTGGACTTTAGGAGGGCTGACTTTGCAAAATGGGAGTGCATCAGAAAAGCACTAGTAAACAGGCAAGAAGGAGGGTGGATGAACAATGGGAAAATTCAAACTGCCATCAGAGGCAACAAGCCTTTGTGAAGCAAATAAAACAAAACAAAGGAAATAAAAACAATATGGTTCTCAAAAGAGGTGGCGGGGAAGTTTAGGGAGAAAAATATAGCATCCAGGAAGTATAAGGAATCACTGAAGGAGCAGGACAAAGAACTGTATCAGTTAAAGCAAAAGGAAGCAGGGAAGGCGGTCAGAATAACAAAGACCCAAACCGAGGAAAAGATAGCCAAACTCAGAAGGGGGATAAAACCTTTTATAGGTACATTAAGGAGCAAAGAAAGATCAAGGGAGGGACAGTGAGGCTTAATAAAAGGGGGGGCAGGCGGTGACAGTGAAAAGGCAGATACACTGAACGATTATTTTTGCTCAGTATTCACACAAAAAAAAAAAAAAAGGGGGAGATACCCAAACCAAACAATAGAAGCACTCTGGATAGTGAGGTCGATACCAGTCCATTCACAGAATAAAGGGTCCTGCAAGAAACGCCTAAACCTGAAGGTGGACAAAGCAACTGGGCATGATGGGATTCACCCCAGAATTCTAAAGAACTAAGGGGAGAAAGTACAGTTACGTAAGAACTTACCGTAACAGTAGATCTTCGAGAACAGCTCTTGCAGCAGGTTACACCATTAGGACTGAAGCCGGCAGGCACCAGGACCTCACAGAAATTTTCTAGCTAGCAGTATTCAGCGGGGTCCACCCCCGACGTCAGGCACAATACATAAGGGGGTGGTCCCCCAGAATCCCCAGTTGTCCCGCTGGGAGACTCCCAGCTGCTGTATGACATCAGAAGAGGAGACTAAGGATCCGCCATCAAATGGCAGTCAGAGAGATGCTGAGACACCCGATCCTTGGAGACGGATGTTAAGACTAGAATCTACCTCCAGCGGGGATGGTGGGAGGGATAGTACCTGCTGCAAGAGCTGTTCTCAAAGATCTACTGTTACAGTAAGTTCTTACGTAACTGTACTATCTTACTTCGAGAAACAGCTCTTGCAGCAGGTTACATCATTAGGATTGATTCCCAAGCAATCATGGAAATACCATACCACCACTGGGAGGAGGGAAGGTAGAAATCTTTAACGAAACCAAAGCCTAGGACAGAAGTCCTTGAAGGACTGCAAGACCAAAACCTGCTCTTCGCCTCAATGCAATATCCAGGCTATAATGCCTGATGAAAGTGTGCACAGAGCTCCAAGTAGCTGCAGCACAGATGACCGAGGTGGACACATTCTTAAGGGCTGCAAAGGAGGTAGCCACCCCCCTTGTGGAATGACCCTTAACCGGACCCGGTAAGGGCCTGTTGCATTTCTGGTAACAAAACGTGATACACTGAATGAGCCACCTGGACAGCAACTGTTTGGAAACAGGAGCTCCGATCATTCTGTGGGCAAAGGAGACAAAAAGCTGGTCCGATTTTCGGTGGTTTCTGGTTCTGGTCAGGTAGTATCGGAGACACCTATGCACATCTAGGGTGTGCAACAGGGCCTCTCCTCGATTCGAATAGTTGGGAAAGTACACTGGTAGATCGATGTCTTGATTAAGGGTGAGAGCTGTGACCACCTTAGGCAGAAATTTGGGATTAGTCTGTAGGGATATCCTGCCTTGCTAAAAACAAATAGGCTCTTGCACATGAGTGCATGGAGTTCAGAAATTCTTCTGGCTCAAGTAACAGCAATTAAAAACAACGTCTTCCAAGTGAGAAGACGTAGTTCGCAATCTGCGGCTGGTTCAAAGGGTGGCAGCGTGAGCTGCTCCAGGACAAAGGGTAGATCCCGTGGCAGAACTGGATCCTTAATCAGAGGTCTGAGGTGGAGAATACCTCTCAGGAAGGCGCGTGTCGTGTCCAACTGGGATATGGTGCGATGGCCTATCGGACAATGATAGGCTGATATGGCACAGAGGTGTACTTTGATTGAGGAGTAGGCCAAGCCTGTCTGAAAAAGAGACAGGAGGTAGTCCAAGACTGACTTTTCTGGACAGTCTAGAGGCGAAAACCCCCGCGCTCGAGCCCATGGGCAAAAACGGCACCATTTCATGGCGTAAGTAGCATGAGTGGCCGGGTTTTCTGGCGGCCACCAGAACATCAGCTACCTCATGCGAGACCCGTGTCGCAAAATGGCTATGTCTCTAGGAGGCAAGCGTGCAGGCTCAGTGAACGAAGGTCCGGATGGACCAAGGAGCCCTCCTCCTGAGACAAAAAGTGAGAGCTGATTGGCAGAGGTGCCGGAAGTTCCCGGGATAGCTGATGTAGCAGAGGGAACCAGATCTGCCGGGGCCAGAACGTCACGATGAGTATCAGCGTCGCTTGATCTCTGCGAAGTTTCAGATGAACCCTCTGGATCAACGAAAAGGGGGGAAGTCATAGAGGAATCTGCCCGCCCAGGAGAGGGACAACGCATCTCGCCAGAAAACACCAGGCCCTGGATCTAGTGAGCAAAAATTGGGCAGTTTTGCATTGGATGGGGACACGAAAAGGTCTAACTCTGATGTTCCCCATCTGTGAAACAGATCCTCTACTACCTTCTGGAGTAGTCCCACTCGTGGACTCTGGCCTGAAAGTGGCTCAGGCCATCTGCGATGACGCTGTCAACTCCTGGGACATGAACAGCAATGAGGTTTGCGCCGTGTTGCAAAGCCCAATCCCACACCCTCATGGCCTCCCTGCAAAGCGGGTAGGAATGGGTGCCTCCTTGTTTGTTGAGGTAATACATCACCGCGGAATTGTCTGTTTGTAACAGAAGAGTACCCAGTGGAATCTCTGACTGGAAGACCTGCGGGGCATAAAGAACTGCTCTCATTTCCAGGATGTTTATGTGGAGATGAGTCTCTTGAGCAGTTCTCAAGCCCTGAGACCGGACACCGTTAAGGTGTGCTCCCCCATCCGCACCCTGAGGCGTCTGTGGAGAGTGTCACAGTCGGAGATGGCGCAACAAAGGGGACCCCTGCCAATAGATTCTTTGGATCTAGCCACCACTGTCAATCCCGGATTACAGTCTTCGTGATCCGGACTGGAAGCTGCAGATGGACTTGCTTTTGATCCCATTCAACTCGTAACATCCACTGGGTGACCGCCATGAGGAGACGAGCAAGCGGGACTGTTGCAATGGCCGCAGCCATGTATCCGAGCATGCAAAGCACCAATCTGGCAGGAACGGTCTTCTTTGCCGAACTGTCCCTGATGAGGGATCTGATGTGTTCCGCTCTGTCCTGGGGAAGAAAAGCTTTCCCTTGGACGGTGTCCAGAACTGCACCTATGAACTGCACAGTCTGAGACGGAATCAGACAAGACTTCTCGTGACTGATCAAAATGCCCAGCGTCTCGAACAGAGACAGAGTATAGTGAATGGAGGACATCAAGGCCTCCCGAGAGGGCGCCATGAGAAGCCAGTCGTCCAGGTAGGGGAACTCGTAGTGGCCTTGCCTCCTCAGAGTCACCGCTACGACCGCCATACACTTCGTGAATACCGGGGGTTCCGATGACAGTCTGAAAGGGTGGGGCTTGGAACTGATAATGGTGGCCCTGGAACTCAAAGCGCAGAAACTTTCTGTGCGCTCGAATGATGGGTATATGCAGGTAGGCGTCCTGCATGTCCAAAGACGCTAGAAAGGCACCCTGCTTGAGCATGGGAATCAGACCTGGGAGGGTCACCATGCGGAACCGTTTGTACAGGACCGACTCATTGAGGTCACTGAGGTCCAGGAACGGACTGAGATATACAGGTTACTCACCTGTAACAGGAGTTCTAGGAATGGTACACCTTGTTCATCCACACTTATTGGCAGGTTCCTTGTCGCTTTAAATCTTGCCGGAAGGTCTTCAAGCTGGCTCTTCCCACCCACCCGGGTGGTAAAACTCTCGGCTCCGCCCCATGACGCCAGATCTAGCCCGCTGGAAGCCAGGTTGTGCGTCAAAGCCGGGGGGGCCGGGTGGGTCGTGTGGATGAACATCATATACCATTCCTAGAACTCCTGTTACAGGTGAGTAACCTGTATTTCTAGGGACATGGATATGTTGTTCATACACACTTATTGGCAGACTCCTAGCAGTTCTCCGGGAGAAGGGAGGCAAGGCGCACACCCCCTACTTAGGTATAAAGACTGGAGAACCGAGGCACTGACCAACATCCCGGCGTGACCCAAGGTCGATGTGGAGGGGGAAATCGGTATAGGCCTGCTTCCAGGTAGGAGCCCTGTGGATATCCTGGATAGGAGTATCCTCGGAAGCAGCCACCGATGCAGCGGAAGGGCGGTTAAAAGTGAGCACTTACCCCTCTGGGAGGCTCCATGCCTGCCCACCTATAGCGCAGACCTATGCGGGAGGTGACCCACCCGCTCGTCGTCCGCTTGGCTGCAGGTCTGCCAGGTGCGGCTTCATCGTAGATGACAAACAGCTGACAAACAGTTGGCGAACCTCTCCCGAACTTCAGCCCTACGCTCCCTGGGTAGGCGAGCGTAAAATAGGGTCCCAATGGATCCTATACGGCCTCCGAGGCGTGAATGGGGATGAACCCCGGCAGAGACAATACCCGGTTAGGGAAAGGGACTCCGCCACCGCCTACGGAAGGAACTTTGGGTGGGGCGCAGGACAACCTTGTCCCTGTGGAAGACCAGATAGGGAGATTCAAAGGAGCGCCTGGAACTCTCCCATCCTTCTGGTTGGCATGGAAGCCCCAAAAAGGTGTTCTTCCACAACAGGTGGGGAAACTCACACCTGTGCAAGGGTTCGAACAGCTTGCCCGTGAGCTAAGCCTATACCAGCAAAAGATCCCACGGAAATGGGGATACTCTCCCCAGTGGGGAGGTGTGATCAAGGCCTAGGAAAGTGCCAGACCACTTTTTCTGCACCACCAACTGCCTTCCGGCCCACGCCTGGAAGACAGGAGGGACTAACAGAAGCACCTAAAGGGTCATCGACCGAAGCCCTTGTTCCATAAAAGAACGGACCGCAGATGGTCCGGAATGCTTGCCAAGGAACAGGAGAAGGGACCAGACCCTATCCTAACACCAAATGGAGGACTCTGCCATTTGAAGGCGAGCATGTCTGGTCGACTTCTGGCAGGACGCCTGGAAACGTTGAGGACCTTGCCGGAAGACCCAAGGCCTGGCCACTAGCTGCACAGGGACCAGGCTGTCAGGTGCAGGGACAGAAGGTCCGGATGGAGTACCTTCCCCTAACAACAGAGAACCGGGCCGGGTGGGCTGGAAGCCGCCTCGGGAGCCTGGGGCTGAGATTGAGGAGAGCTGGATACCAGAGCTGGCGAAACCAGTCTGGGGCTACCAGAATCTCCTGCGCCTAGTCCCTCCTCGCCTTGCCTGAGGGTCAAGGGAAATGGGGGAGAGGCGTACAAGAGGCCTGGGGTCCGTGGCCTCTAAGGCATCCCCTACAGTGAGCCGTGCTGAGGGGCGGGCATGAGACAGTCTCGGCCTCGAGTTCTCCCTGGAGGGAAAAAACAAAGGTCCACCTGAGGTGGGACCCAGAGGGAGAAGATCTTGTGCTACCTCCGGCAGGGAAGCCACTTGTGAGGCGCAGCCCTTATCCAGCTTAGGGCATCGGCCAGGGTGATGGAGGCTCCTGTCATAGAAATGGCTAGGAAACCGCCTCCCAGCTGCGCGAAAGACCCAATGCAGAGAACCTCCTTACGCAGAGGCAAGGGGCTCATCCGATCCTGGCGGGATAGGTAGCACATGGTCGTGGTGTTGTCTGCCTGGACCTAAACCACTAGACCCCGCACAGACGGAGCGAGCGGTGCAAGCTAAGCGGACCGCCTGGAGCTCCAGCAGGTAGGAAAGACATCGGGACTCCCAAGAGGACCAGAGGCGGTGCACTCTGTATTCCCCTAGATGGGCACCCCCACCCATCCGAGATGCATCGGTCGGAGAAGACTGTCGACTCAGGGCGGACGAACGGGATGTTCCCCTGCAAATGAGCTGGAACAGTCCGAAGGAGAGCGTTCCCTAACCCCTGGGCTGTTGTCATGAACTGGTCCAAAGGAACGCAGCGCTGTGACCGCTGGCTGGCCAGCCCCCATTAGGGGACGTATGAACCGGGCGTGGATCCAAACAGACCACGCTTGTGCAGGCCGCAAGGCCCAGGAGGTGCAGGAAGTCCCGGGCAGGGCGCAATTGCCCAGTCAGACCTGACTAGGTAAGGGAGGAAGAACCTCGGCCCTGTCCGCCAGGAGCCAAGCTCAGACTCGAGCCTCGTCCCGAAGAAAGGATTACCCGCCTAGAAACGAGTTCCAACATGGCTCCAATAAAAAGGAGACCAGCCTGAGACCAGCCTAGAGGGCCAGAACTCTGGACCGTCCCCCTCCGCCCTGGAGGGGTTGCAGTCAGGCCGCCATCCGGGTGAGGTTACGCCCGGACCCCACAATGCCACAGGAATGCTGCTGAACAGAGACCGAAGGGCCTGGCCTGGAACTTGTAAAGAGATCCCCCGCTCCAGAAACGGAGGAGTCTCCCAAGAAACAGACGGAACAAAGTGTAAGTACATCCTGGAGGTCCAGGAAATAGAGCCACATGCCTCGATCTGAGGATGGGATATCTGAGACAGAGAGACCATCCCATCGTGCGGATCAAGAATGGGGCGCAAGCCCCCTGTCCGTTAGGGACCAGGAAAACCTGGACACGAACCCAGGGTCTGGAGATGGGTCTGCCACCTTCCTGATCACCTCTATCTCGAGAAGCAAGGCAAGTCGGCTCGGGCTGACAACGAGGCTGCAAACCCCATGGCCCCCGAGGGGCGACGGCTCGAAAGGGTGGGACCTGCTCGCAAGCCTGAGGCAGGACCCCCCTAGCACCTCCGACACCCAGAGGTCCGGGAAAGCGGACCAGGTGGAAGAGGGGCGGAGCAGTCTCCCTACAGGGGAACCCTGGTAGGGGTGACGGGGTCGGGGACAGCGCCCCTCAGCCCATCACTGAGCAGGCTTGGAGGAGGGATTGGCCGAGGGAGCTCCTGGGCCTTTACCTCCCTGCTTCCTCTTAGAGGAGGACGCTGGCTTGGGGTCGGACGCCCAGCCAGGCTGGCCCTCGCTGGAGTTGTATAGGCCGACGAGCCGCAGGGGTCGAGGGGCAAAGGGCGACGGCTGCCAGAAGCGGCCCTTATCCTCCGGGCGGGGTGATGAGTCCGAGGGCATCGACTTATCGAACCCCTGGAGGTGTCCTCCACCCAGGGCCGTAAAAAGGTCGTCCCCAAGAAGGGATGTCCGCCAACTTGTGCTGGGTTTCCGCTGAGAAAGAGGATAACCTCAGCCACGCCCTGCGGTGCATGGCCACTGCGGCCGCCACCGACCTGGCACAGGAATCGCTTAAGTCCAGAGCAGTCTGAAGCTGCTGCTTCGCCACCGCCCTACCTTGGTCCCGCACCCGCCGGACTGTGCCATCAGTGCAGCCGAGCTGGCCTGTCGGAGGCCTAGAGAGGACGCAGCGTAAACCTTACGCCCGACGTAGTCCATCCTTTTGGACTCTCTGTTGGGGGGCCAATCCACATCCCGAGCGTTCCTAACACACTGGAAAACATTATCGGTGACTAACCCCTCAGCCGAGGGGTGCTCCGAGAAACCGGGCAAAGAACCGACAGGGACAGAGTACTTCCTGGCCAACCTGGCCAAAGGCGCAGGACAGGAAGTAGGCCGCTGCCAGAGCTCCAAGGCCAGGCCGACAATGGCCTCGGCCACCGGGAAGGCCTCAGAGGGTGAACCACCTCAGTCTAGAATCTCCATCAGGGGATAAGGGGCCCGTTTGGACACGGGTTCAAGCTGAATCCCAGTGAATTCCGAGATGAGCTGAAGCAGACCCATAAAGGACGATGGGCTGTTGTCCACAGGGCGTTCTGGAGAGGACCCCGGGTCCTCCTAACTGGGGAACATGGAGGAGTCGAAGTCGGACTCCGAAGGGTCTGCAAAGAGCTGCTTCAGGCCTGAGTCACTCTTCGTCCGCCGAGGGCGGGCGGGAGTGAGGGGAACAGACAACCTGCGGAACAGGTCGTGACTTGACCGAGGTTCCACCAAAGATGGTGGGGCAGCAAGGATCGGACAAGCAACCTGCCCTGGGGCGGGCACCTCGACTGCAGCGAACGGTTATACGGCCAATCGGGTGGCAGTTGTTGTTGGACGGGAATGAATCGGGGCCGATTGATTCCCGGACAATAACAACTGCTGCCACATGAACTCCTCGTAACATCGACGCCATCTGCACCGAAGCCACTCCTCATCCGATGAGGAAGAACGGTAATGCCACTTAACTCGGTGTCCCGACCGAGATCGCCGTAGTCGGCGAGAGCGGCTTGACCGAGAAGAGGACCGAGATCGAGACCCCAAACCGCGGGGGAACCGAGGGTGGGCCTGGGAAGGAGTGGGGAGCGCCTGCTCTTCCCTCGGCTCGGACGAAAGGACCGAGGCCTGTCGCCCCGAAGGTACAGGCAGAACCTCGACCTCCGCCAGGGGAACCGGCGGCGGGATGGCGGCTCCAGCAGAAGACAGCCCAGATGACGGGTCGAGACTCGACAACGCCGACGGAGTCCTGACCGCTGACCTGACGGGACACTGTGAAGCCAGCGGCCTGAGCTTCACCTCGATCAAGTCGAAAGTCGGCCAACAGGAGGGGAACTCCTGCTCCCCAGCTCGCGATGGGACTTAGCCTCGACTCCTTTGACCTGGGCCGAGAGGCGGGTCCTGAGGGTCCCCCTCCTTTCGAGGAAAGGGACTGGCGAAGCTCCTTGAACGAAGAGAACTCAAGGAGAGCGGGATAAGCGCCGCGACCGAGGGGGGCAGACTTGGACACCGCCCCCTCCATGGAGGAAGGAAGATCAAGCTACTCAGCCGAGACAGCCGATGCGGACACTGCCCAACGAGTCTCCAAGGATTTTTCTGGCGGGGAAAAGGGTTCAGGTCGCCTAAGCCCAAAACGGGTCGCACGATCCTCTAGGGCGCTGGTCAAAAGGGCACAGCAAAAATAGCAAACTTGCGGATCATGGTCCAAGTCGAGGCAGTAAACGCACGTGGAGTGCGGGTCTTTCCTGAAGGAATTAACCGGGCGCCTCCGGGAGCCGGAAAACAAATTATCCATCGCAGCCGTGAGGGAGAAGGTCGAAGTAATAGAAAACGTCTAACTAAATTTGGAGAGACTGAAAAAATCAGGAACCAGTCGAAAACGCAGAACGCCAAGGAGGGAACCTGAGTTTCCAAGCGGTAAGGAAGATCTGGCGTCATGGGGCGGAGCCGAGAGTTTTACCACCCAGGTGGGTGGGAGGAGCCAGCTTGAAGACCTTCCGGCAAGATTTAAAGTGGCAAGGAACCTGCCAATAAGTGTGGATGAACAACATATCCATGTCCCTAGAACCCCCGTTTTCTTGGGAACCAGAAAGAAGCGAGAATAATATCCTGCATTCCTCTGGTTCCATGGAATGTGCTCTATCGCTTCTTTTTCCAGGAGCGTGAGCACCTCCTGCTGTATAAGCAGGGCGTGCTGACCTGAATAACGGGAAAGCAGGGGAGGTCTTGCCGGTGGCTGGTCGAGAAATTCTATGAAATGGCCCTTCTTGATCAACTGGAGACCCCACCGGTCAGTGGTGATCTACTGCCACCCTGAAAAGTGGCGAGCGATGCGACCCCTGACCTTTTGCGCCCGTTGATCCAGAGGAGGGCCGGGGTCTGGGAAGGAGTCATGCTGTGGCAGCACTGGTCCCTGCAGGCTGAGCCGGTTTAGTGTAACGTTGGGCTCTGCCTGGGGACGACTTAGCCTGGGCTTTTTGCTGAAAGGAGCCCCTTTGTTGTTGGCCGGAATGTGGCTGCTGTCTTTGTTGCCGGCTGCAAAAACGGCTCTGGTTCCTACGAAAGGAACTGGGCCTGGGTCTGTACATGGCCTGTACAGACCTGACTGCCTTCCCAGTGTCCTGAAGTTTGGTGATCGCCTTCTCCGAGGGTTCACCAAAGAGTACTTCGCCGTTGTAGGGGACGTCAAGAATGTTCCTCTGGCAGGCCGGCGCAGCGATTGGATTTGGCTATGACGCCAGCGACCCGGTTCGGGAACGAGCCCGGGAAGCTGGAGGGTCGGGCCGGGGAGAGGCTTGAGCGTCCCAGGGACTGCCGTCCTCTCCGGGGAGGGGGGAACTACAGCTCGGTTTGTTTGACCTCGGTGGAGACCAGGTATAACAAGACCGATGGCTAACAAGGGGGGGCGATGTGTCAGACGTCAGCGCTCAGCGCCTTGACGTCAGGGGACACGGCACATCACGAGAGAACACAGGAAAAGCACCTCGCGGCCTCCTGGTAGACGGAGCACTAGGCCCCGACCCTCAATGCCCCTACCTGCCCAGAGACAGCATCCCGACGAAAGACAGACGTCTCAGGGTGCATGGGCCCCCACCCCGTACCCCGCCTGGGGGGATAACCATGGCTCCATGGGGGATGGACTGCACTGGTCACCAGGTAGGTGAGCGAGGGCTGAAAAGGCCGTAGAGTGTCTCCCGAAGAGGAGGGTCGCGAGGAGGAGGGGAGTAAAAAAAAAAAAGAATGTTCCTCTGTACGTCCGGGGTGAAGCCAGAGACACAGAGGCAAGAGTGTCGCCGGAGACAGATGCCTGAAGCTGCAGCTCTGTCGGACGAGTCCGCAGAATCATATGCGGCTCGTAGTACCTGGGTACCCACATCAGACCCTGTGTGGATGAGGTTTAGGAGCTCCACCTTCTGCTCGCCATCCGGAAGTTTATCGACCAGGTCCTGGCCCTGTTCCCATAGGGCGTTCTGAAACTGAACCATGTGGGTTAGGTAGTTCAGGGACCTGATGGAGCATGTAGCGGTCACATACATGCGTCTCCCCAGGGCGTCCAATTGTTTGGATTCCTGGTCCGGTGGCTGTGTGCTCATGTGTTGCGGTCTTTGGGACCGGTCATGTGAGGCCGTAATGACAAGGGAGTCTGCCAGAGGTTGTTGAGCCAAGTACTGGTGTCCTCTCAGGACTTTGTACAGGTGGTCAGCTTTCTTCGGCACCGCAGGAGTGGAGTGCAGATGTTTCCACGCAGCCTTGGTGACGTCCGCGAAGGTGTCCACCAAGGGTGGCACTACCACAGGCTTTGGGTCTTTCTGCCGAAGATAACAGGCAAGACGCTGTCTTTCGGGGTCGAGTTCTTCAGCATCCCACCCCATGTTGTCCATCCTGGATGTGCCTCATGATCTCAGAGAAAGAGGGGTCATCTGGAGGAGACCTGGGAAGGTCATGTGGGTCAGGTGATGAAATGCTGAGTGGAGAACGAGATCTGAAGTAATTCGAGGTAAACGATCTGGAGTCCTCCCCTGACGGGGTATACCGCCGGCGTCTGCAGGGATTTATATAACTCTAAAAACTGATTAGCATTTTGCTCATAAAAGTGCTAATTCTTTGTGAAAATGCATAGCTCTGGCCTCACTGTGTTTAACAAACACAGCACTTCTAGAAAATATATAAATACTTTCTGTACAGTTAGTATAGTCCCAAGGGAAAAAAATGCTAATCAATTATTTAAAACCCAGGTCTGGGTCGCTTGGGGCTGGGAGACCCTGATGGAGATCTTGAGGGAGGCCTTCTCCGATCCTGAGATCTACCCCTAGGAGGTGCAGTCTGCTCCTTAGGGGTTGGTGGTCATCCTGCTGGCCCCTGTAGTGGAGGAGGGGGCGAAGGAGGTAAAGGAGTAGGAGGAGGGTGGGGCGGAGGTTTCACTGGGACCACGTCTTAGCGAATGGTGTCCCACCAGAAAGTAAAGAGCTCCTTACTTGAATATTCATGCCCGACGACGGGCCTGGCACCTGTGGTCTGTTGCCGGGGTCAGGCGTCTGGTCCTCGGGTGTCTCCAGGGTGGGCGAAGGTTCCCTCGGAAGCCCGGCATCCTCTGTGTCACCCGCCTGGTCTTCGGGTAATGCAGTGTCCTCCTCCATGGAGTCCCTGTGACCGGTGTGAACTGGTGACTGGGGAGCGGTCTTCAGCTCCGGTGAAGCTGACGTCAGCCGCTTGGCCGACGACTTCGGGTCCGGTGAATGCCTTGCCGGCGTCTGGTGCTTGGCGGATGTTCTCTGCTCCGGCGAACACCTGGCCAACGTCGGGTCCATCGTCCGCTTGAGGGACGTCAGGTCCTTTGTCTACGTGGGTGGAGGATCCGGGCCCCTATGGGGCTGAAAGACCGACCTGGAGTCGGGGTCCCGATGTCAGGTGGAAGAGGAAGACTTGTGGCGTTCAGAAGACTTTGAAGAGGCCCGAGAGGGTGTAGAAAAAGCTGAGGGCCTGGAGGTCTTAATGGGCTGAAGAGTCGAAGAACCGCTGGAAACCCGGACCTTGACCGAAGGGGTCTGAGACCTAGCCCTGGAGGGAGAGTGGTCCGATCGGGTGGAGTCTGAGCTCCGCGAGTCCGAGGCCCGGTTCGGGGATCTGGACCTTGCCTTCTCCCGGTGCTTGCCCCGGTGTTTACGGACCTTGGAGGAAGAATCGCCCCTGGAGGAAGGTTCCTTGTCCATCCTATTAAGTTTTTCCCCTAGCAGGTAAGCCTGAAGTGCCTTCTGACAGCGGATCCTGGTGCAGCTGTTGAACCCCTGGCAAAAGGTGCAGGCCTTAGTAACATGTTCCAGGCCTATGCAACGCACGCAGGAGGAATGAGGATCCTTGAAAGGGATCTGTTTTCTGCAGGCACACTTTGAAAGGTGGCCCTCAAATGAAGGGGTTGGAGAGGACAATTAGCCGTGTAGAAACTCTGGAAGTTCTAAGTTGTCGTGTGCTAGGTAGTGACCGAGAGGCCAATGCTGGCGAGTCGACGCCGGGAAAAGAACTGGGGATTCCGGGGGACCGCCTCGTTATGTACTGTGCCCGACGTCGGGAGCGGGACCGACGTCGGGGGCGATCCCCGCTGAATACTGCTAGCTAGAAAATTTCCGTGGGGTCCTGGCGCCTGCCGGCTTCAGTCCTAATGGTGTAACCTGCTGCAAGAGCTGTTTCTCGAAGTAAGACCTAGTAACACCACTGACTACCATTTTTAACAAATCATGGGAGGATGGTGTGGTACCTAAGGACTGGAGGAGGGTGGATGTGATTCCCCTTCACAAACATGGGAGCAAGGCAGAGGCAGGAAACTACACACCTGTTAACTTGACCTCAGTGGTAGGGAAAATGATGGAATCACTTCTGAAAGAAAGAACTGTTGAGTACCTGGAGGCCAGCAGGGCACAGGCCCCAAGGCAGCAAGGATTCACAGCGGGAAGATCATATCAGACGAATCTAACAGATTTCTTGGACTGGGTGACCAAAGCAGTAGACCAGGGAGGGGCTGTGGATGTGGCCTACCTAGACTTTATCAAGGCATTTGACACAGTCCCACACAAAAGATTAATAAACAAGTTAGCCAGCCTGGGAGTGGGTCCCAGGGTGGTAGCCTGGGTAAAAAAACTGGCTGGACAACAGGACACAGATGGTAACAGTAAACGGAGTCCACTCCAAAGAAAAGGGGTTTACTAGGGGGTACCGCAGGGTTCAGTACTAGGACCAGTCCTCTTTAATGTCTTTTTAGGTGACACTGCGGAGGGGCTGGAAAGAAAAGTATGCCTCTTTGCAGATGACAAAAAGATCTGCAACAGGTTTGGTACACAAGGTGGTGGGTGGAAAGGATAAGAAAGGACTTAGCAAAGTTGGAGGAATGATCAAATGTATGGCTGTTTAGATTTAATGCAAATAAGTGCAAAGTAATGCACCTGGGAAACAAAAACCCAGGAATAGTACACAATTTGGGGGTACTAAAAATAACCAAAATGGTAAGGGACCTGGGGGTAGTCATATCAGATGACCTAAAGGTAGGCAAGCAATGTGAGAAGGCAGTAAGGAGGGCTGGGGGGATACTGGGATGCTTAAGGAGAGGCATCAACAGTAGAAAACAGGAAGCTGGTTAAGACCCCATGTGGAGTACTGCGTGCAGTTCTAGAGACCCCATCTCCCCAAGGACATAGACAGGATGGAGGTGGTCCAGATGAGGGCAACCAGAATGGTGTAGGGTCTGCACCAGAAGCGATACGAAGAGAGACTAAAGGAGCTTAATATGTATACCCTCGAGGAAAGGGGGGGGGACATGATAGAAACTTTCAAGCACCTCAAGGGAATCAACGGAGTCCAAGAGGGTAGCATCTTTCAGAAAAAGAGATGTGCAAGAACAAGGGGGCACAATCTGAAGACAGAGGGGGACGGCTCAGGGGCAGTGTGAGGAAATACAGGTTACTCACCTGTAACAGGAGTTCTAGGAATGGTATATGTTATTCATCCACACTTTCTGGCAGGTATCCTTGCCGCTTTAAATCTTGCTGGAAGGTCTTCAAGCTGGCTCCTCCCACCCACCCGGTGGTAAAACTCGGCTCCGCCCCCAGACGCCAGATCTGCCCGCTGGAAGCTCAGGTAAAAGGTCAAGCTGGGAGGTCGGGGATCATGTGGATGAACATATACCATTCCTAGAACTCCTGTTACAGGTGAGTAACCTGTATTTCTAGGGACATGGATATGTTGTTCATCCATACTTTCTGGCAGACTCCAGCAGTTCTCCGGGAGGAGGGAGGCAACGCATACCCCTACTTAGGGAATAGAGACTGGAGAACCAAGGCCCCAAAACCAGCATCCCAGCGTGACTCAAGGTCGATGTGGTAGTGGGTAATGAAGGTGTGTGCTGACTTCCAGGTAGCAGCTCTGCAGATTTCCTGGATAGGGACATCCCCGGAAGCAGCCATCGATGCAGCGGTATGGTGGGTAGAATGAGCTCTTATCCCTCTGGGAGGCTCCATGCCCGCCAACCTATAGCAGAGATCTATGCAGGAGGTGACCCACCTGCTTATCGTCCGCTTGGCTGCAGGTCTGCCAGGTGCTGACTTCAGCGAGGTGACAAACAGCTGCTGACCTCTCCCGATCTTCAGCCGTACGCTCCTTATAGTAAGTGAGTGCCCTTCTAGGGTCCAGAGTATGGAGCCTATATTCGGCCTCCGAGGTGTGACTGGGGTAGAACACCGGCAGAGTCAGCACCTGGTTGAGGTGAAACTCCGACACCACCTTCGGAAGGAATTTCGGGTGGGAGCACAGGACAACCTTGTCCCTGTGGAAGACCAGGTAAGTAGACTCAATGGAAAGCACCTGAAGCTCTCCCATCCTTCTGGCTGACGTAATAGCCACCAAGAAGGTGGTCTTCCACGACAGGTGAGAAAGATCACACCTGTGCACTGGTTCGAATGGCTTGCCCATGAGCTTTGCCAGTACCAGCAGTAAATCCCACGGAGGTGGAGATTCTCGCGCCAGAGGGGAAATGTGATCAAGGCCTTTGAAAAACCACCCGACCACCTTCTCCTGCACCACCGACTGCTTCCCGGCCCGCGCCCGGTAAGCAGAGATGGCTGCCAGGTGCACCTTTAGGGTCGTCGACCTAAGCCCTTGCTGAGAAAGGGACCACAGATAGTCCAAGATGCTTGCCAAGGAACAGGAGGAAGGGTCCAGGCCCTTGTTCTGACACCAAATGGAAAACCTCTTCCATTTGAAGGCATAGCATTTCCTGGTCGACTCTACGGGACGCCTCAACTACATTGAGGACCTCGCGGAAAGACCCAAGGCCTGGAACCTAGCCGCTAAGAACCAGGCCGTCAGGTGCAGGGATTGAAGGTCCGGATGGAACACCTTCCCTGACTGACTGAAAGTAGGTCCGGGCGAGCTGGAAGCTGCCTCGGGAGCCTGGAGCTGAGGCTGAGGAGATCTGGATACCAGCACTGGCGGGGCCAGTCTGGGGCTACCACGATCACCTTCGCCTTTCCCTCCTCCTGAGGAACACCTTGTGGATCAAGGGAATGGGGAAAGGCGAGAAGAGGCCCGGTCCACGGCCTCGAGAAGGCATCCCCTGCAGTGAGCCCTGCTGAGGGGCAGGCATGGAACAGCCTCAGCTTCTATGCCTCCCTGAGGCAAACAGGTCCACCTGAGGTGTGCCCCAATGGGAGAACAGATCTTGTGCTACCTCCGCAGGAGAGACCACTCGTGAGACACAGCCCTATCCGGCTAGGGCATCGGCCAGGGTGTTGGAGGCTCCTGCCACATGAATGGCTAGGAGATCCGCCCAGGCTGCGCACAAGTGACCAAATGCGAGAGCTCCTTGCACAGAGGCATGGAGCGTCCCGCCCTGGCGGTTTAGGTAGTACATGGTCGGGTATTGTCCGCCTGACCTGAACCACTTGACCCCGTAGGAACGGAGCGAAGGCGGTGAGAGCGAGACGGACTGCCCAAAGCTCCAGCAGGTTGATATGGCATCGGGACTCCCGAGGGGACCAGAGGCCATGCGCTCGGTGTTCCCCCAGATGGGCACCCCAACCCATCAGAGAGGCATCGGTCGATAGAGAGACCGTCTGCTCGGGGCGGAGAAACGGGATGCCCTCCTGCAGATCAGCTGGAACAGTCCACCACTGGAGAGCGTTCCACATCCCTTGGGTCACTGTCACTAGCTGGTCCAGTGGATCGCAGCGTTGTGACCACTGGCTCGCCAGTCCCCACTGAAGGGGACGCATGTGCCAGCGGGCCCAACGGACCACGCTGGTGCAGGCCGCCATGAGACCCAGGAGGCACGGGAAGTCCCGGGCAGGGCGCGATTGCCCAACCAGAAATGATTGGGCAAAGGAGGAAAGAACCTCGGCCCTGTCCGCCGGGAGCCGTGCTCTGGCTCGAAGAGAGTCGAGCTCTGCCCCGATGAAAAGAATCACCTGCTTGCTTCCGAGTTCCGACTTGGCCTCGTTGATGAGGAGGCCAATTTGAGAGCAAAGCTGGAGGGCCAGATCTCTGGACCGCTCCACCTCCTGTCTGGAGGGGGCTGCTATCAGCCAATTGTCCAGGTAAGGGTACATCCGGACCCCTCGGCGCCACAGGAATGCTGTCACCACTGCCATGCATTTCGTGGAGACCCTGGGAGCAAGAGAAAGGCCGAAGGGCATGGCTCAGAACTCGTAAAGGGATCCTTCCGCTCGGAAGCGAAGGAATCTCTGGTGAGACTGACGGATAGGGACGTGAAAAAACGCATCCTGTAGGTCCAGAGAGCAGAACCACACGCCGCGTTCCAGGGATGGTATTATCTGAGCCAGAGTGACCATCCTGAAGGTCCGAGACCTTAGGAACTTGTTTAGGTCGTGTAAGTCGAGAATGGGCACCAGCCCCGTCTGCTTTTGGGACCAGGAAGTACCTGGACACAAACCCCGGTCTGAGGGGAGTCCACACTCTCTGATCACCTCTTTCTCGAGGAGCAGAGCAATGTCGGCTCGGCGAGCCAACAGCGAGGCTGCGGACTTTAGGCCTGGGGCGACGGCTCAGAAGGGTGGGGCCTGCTCGAACTCCAGAGGCAGGTCCTTTCCCACCACTTCCAACACCCACCGGTCTGTGGTGATAGCGGACCAGGCAGAAAGGAAGTGGCGAAGCCGTCCCCCCACGGGAGGAACCTGGGGTGGGGTGACGAGGTTGGGGGCGACACCCCTCAACCCGTCACTGAGCAGGCTTGGAGGAGGGACCGGCCGAGGGACCACCTGGGCCTTTACCTCCCTGCTTCCTGGAGGGAGGCGCGGGCTTGGGTTTGGGATGCCAAGTGCGAGCCTGCTGGCCCTGATTGTTGCTGGGCCTGACGTGCTGCGGGCGCAGACGGACGAAAGGGCTTGGGTTGCGGTCTGCGGCCCTTGTCCCTCTGGGCGGATGAGACCGAGTCCAGAGTGGCATTGGACTTTTTGATCCTCTGGAGGTGACCTTCCACTCCAGGGCCGAAGAGGTCGGTCCCCAGAAAGGAGACTTCTTGGACTCCTTGTCGGGAGGCTTGTCCACGTCCCTGGTGCTTCCGGCACACCGGAAGACGCTGTCAGTAACCAACCCCTCGGCTGAGGGGTGTTCTGAGAAACCGGACAGGGAGCCGGTAGGGACCGCATACTTCCTCGCCATCCTGGCCGAAGGCGCAGGGCAGGAAGCAGGACACTGCCAGAGCTCCAAGGCTGGGCCCACAATGGCCTCAGCCACCGGAAAGGCCTCCGTAGGAGAATCCCCTCAGTCCAAAATCTCCACGAGGGGATACTTGGCCCGTCTGGATACGGGCTCGAGCTGCATCCCAGTGGACTCCGAGATGAGCCTAAGCAAACCCATGAAGGACAATGGGCTATCGTCCAGCGACTGACCTCCTGAGGACTCCAAGTCGACCCGCCTGGAGAACAGGGAGGAATTGTCGTCGGACTCAGAGGAGTCCGCAAAGAGCTGCCTTGGGCCTGAGCCACCCTCCACCTGCCGAGGGCGATCGGGAGTGAGGGTAACAGACAGCCTATGGGGCAGGCCCTGACCCGACCGAGAATTCTTGGTCGGGGCCCCAAACAACGGCTGTGGAGGCGGAGGTTCCACCAGACTCGTTGGGGCAGCCGGTTTTGGTCAAGCAACAGGCCTGGGAACAGGCGCCTTGGCAAGAGCGAGGGGTTGCTTCGCCCGCTCCAGTGACAGCCACTTGATAGCCGGGGAAGGTGACGACGTCGGCTTGCTCCCGGACAGAAGAAGCTGCTGCCACATGTTGTCCTCGTGACGCTTAACTTGCGTCTAAACCTCCCTCGTCCGAGGGAGGAGGATGAGGACAAGCAACGCACCGCCACACGGTATCGAGACCGCCCTGACGCGGATCAGCTGGACCGAGAAGAAGTCCGAGACTGAGAACCTCGGCTTTCAGGAGGGTTCTGGGGCAGGGCGGGGGAAGCCGCTCTCCCTCGGCTCGAATAGCTCAACCGTGGACTCCGGAACCGGAGGCACGGGCAAGTCCACGGAAACCTCAATCTCTGCCGGGGGAACCGGGGAGTGAGGGTTTCGGCTTCACCGGTCGACAGCCCGTCCGACGGGTCGAGAAACATCTCAACTGCGTCGACGGGAGTCTCGGTCAACTGACCTGACGGGGACACCGTGAGACCAGTGGCCGAAGCCGAAGGGTCGACCGAAGTCGATGGTCGACTACTCGGTGAGAGGGACCTCTTCCGCTCCCAAGAGCATCGACGGAGGGACTCACCTTTGTGGTCCTTCTTCTTGGACCGAGAGGAAGGCCCTGAAGATGATGGTCCCCCTCCCTTAGTGGAGAGAGACAGACAGAGCTCCTTAAAAGAAGCTGAATAGGAGGATCCCAAGGAGAGCGGGATAAATGCCGTGGCCGAGGAAGACAAAGATGCAGCCTGCGCCGCCTCCTCCTCGAGGGCGATCATCTGCTCAAGCTGATCCGCCGAGCCCACCAAACGGGCCTCCTTTGACTTTACCGGAGAGTAACGTTTCTCAGGGCTCCCAAGTTGCAAACGGGTGGTGCGGTCTTCCAGGACGTAGGCCGAAAAAGAGGAGCACAGGTCGCAATCCTGCGGGTCATGCTCAAGGCCCAAACAGTAGACGCACGTGGAGTGCGGATCCGTCCGAGACATCTTCTGCCCGCATGGGCACCTCCAAAAACCGGGAGTCGATTTGTCCATCGCAGCCGCGAGGGAAAATAAATGACCAAAGTCTTGAAAACCTTAGAAGTAATTTCGGGTAACCGAAGAAATAGGAACCAGTCTTATACGCAGAGCGTTAAGGAGGGAACCTGAGCTTCCAAGCGGTAAGGAAGATCTGGCGTCATGGGGCGGAGCCGAGTGTTTTACCACCCGGGTGGGTGGAAGGAGCCAGCTTGAAGACCTTCCGGCAAGATTTAAAGCGGCAAGGATACCTGCCAGAAAGTGTGGATGAACAACATATCCATGTCCCTAGAAATATTTTTTCACAGAGAGGGGGTGGTGGACGAATGGAACGGCCTTCCTGAGGATGTCATGGGGTCAAAAACAGTGGGGGAACTTAGGAATGCATTGGACAGACAAGGCGGTTCTAATGGTGAGTAGGAGGAAGTAGGCTGTTGGTTTACTAGGATCTGCAGCTTATCCAATAGGTAGGGAAATGGGCAGACTGGGTGGGACAAGCGTTCCTTATCTGCTGTCAGAGTCGATGTTTCTATGTTTCTACAATACAAGGAGCACTCCTTTTATAATGGCTTGGACCAGGTTTTCATCATTATTCTCAGTTGTTTCTGAACACCCACTGTTTAAGGTCACTTTTCTTGTGAATATACAGAACCTAAGCCAATGACAGCAGAAATATACCATTGGTCCATCCATTCTGCCCATAAAACCGTAACAAACCCAGGCCCAGTTGCCCATTCAGGGTTCAAACCCGCACTATCCATCCCCATACTACCCGCCCCACTGCTACCACCCTAAACAACCACTAAGCCCTTCATTCTGTCCTAGCCATGTTTGAAACCATCAATGTTTTCTGTGCTCACCACATCAGCTGGGAGATTATTCCACTGCTCTATCACCTTTTCCGTAAAATACAACGTTCTCACATTCTTCATGAATCTCCTATTACTTTCCACTTTTGCCCCTGTGTTCTTGATCCGCTACTCATCCTAAATAGTTCCTTGTGATTTACTTTGTTCAGTCTTTTCAGCAACTTAAAGGTCTCTATCACATCTCCCTTCTCTTGTCTGGCCTCCAGCGAGTATGTGTTCACTGCCTTGAGTGACCCTGAATCATTCTAATCACAATACACTGAAATCAAAGTAGAGTAAATCCACAGCATGGCCTTTATCCACTACCCTCATTACCCAGTTAAACATTACTATCAGGTTGGTCTGATAAGACCTCCCTGCCACGAACCCATGCTGTTTACTATCCTAGAGACCACTGTTCTTCAGGTAGTCCACAAGGTCCTGTTTGACTAGTGCCTCCATCAGTTTATCCACAACAGAGGTAAAACTGACAGGTCTGTAGATGCCTGGTTGCTTTTTGTCCCTTCCCCCCTTTATGAAGTTGGGCTACATCTGCTAACTTCAAGTCTTTTGAATTATTTGTGTCTGAACTGAGCTACTGAATAGCCCTACTAGGGGTTCTGTCAGATACAGTTTCAATTCTTTGAGCAGTCTTGGATGTATCCCTACTGATCAAGGGGCCTTATTTATCTTTGGGACTGCTTAGCCCTTTCTGTGTCTGTGGCTGTAACAAGGGATAAAGAAATGTGTCCCAATATTGCAGGCAAACCTCATTTTGGTCTAAAACATAATGTGTTTGTGTAACTAATATTGATCTATGAAGCTGGATCATATAAAACTTGTAAAGCTACAAGTTTAACTGAGCCACAAGTTGTAATATTAAAAGTGTCTTTTGATATTTGTATTGACCATGTGAGTAATGGCAAACAGGTGTTTTAAGTGTCTGCAAAGACAAAAATACAGGAATAGTGTTCAAGTTACCCTTCTGACTATCTTTAGTGTTTGTCATTATGTGGACAGACTAAAAAGCTTGTGTGCACATTCCTAAGTGCAAACCTATTTCTTCCTCCTAAGACAATTATTACTATCCTTATATAGCAGTATAATTTACACTATCAATACATTTGTGCTGACCCATACATATACTAAAAAGAGAATTGCCTTTTAAGTAAATGTTTGTACTTGTCTTGGACCAATCATGGACAACCATAGGAACGGATAGTACTTTCTTCCACTATATAAGCAAGCCACTATACACTGTTAGTTTGAAGAATGAAGAATTAAGAGTGAAGAATTAAGAATGAAGGATGTACCACCTGTAATATCTCGCTATGATTATTATTATAATTCATTTAAATTCTTCCGCCATCAGTACCGTCTCCGTTCGTCTCCTTTCTAAGTATTTGTAATGGATAATTTACTAAATGGGAATTTTTTTGCCCACCTTTACAGTGGCTGACCGCTTGCACCCAACTGTTTTTACAGGCTGTGCGATTTATTACAAAAGCGATTTGTGGTGGTTTGTGTCAAAACACATGATGTATGCGTGTACCAACTTTCTGTCTGAGCTACAGTCACTGGTGGACCATCTAAAGTACAGTTACATAAGAACTTACTTTAACAGTAGATCTTCGAGAGGAGCTCTTGCAGCAGGCAATAACCATAAGGACTAAGCCGCCAGGCACTAGGACCACACGGAAAACTTCTAACTAGCAGTATTCGGCGGGGACCACCCCTGACGTCGGTACGTTGAAGTCCGACCTATGGCATAAAGGGGGTGGTCCCCCAGCCCACCCAGAGTTCTCCCATTGGAGACCCCAGCATATACAGAAAAAGGAGAACGGAAGAGGTTCCTCTTAAATGAGGAAAGCAGAAAAGCTATCAGGGGGAAGGAGGGAGGGAATGCAGTGCCTGATGCAAAAGCTCCTCTCGAAGATCTACTATTACGGTAAGTTCTTAAGTAACTGTACTATCTTATTTTGAGGGGGCTCTTGCAGCAGGCAAAAACCATAAGGACTGAATCCCAAGCAGTAAAGAAACAGACTCAGTCAGTTGAGAGGAGAACAGTAGCAGCCACAGGAACATAAGGACGGAGGCCCTGGAGGAATGCAAGGTCGAAACCGTCTCTACGCCTGGAGACAATGTCCAAACTATAGTGTTGGACAAAAGTGTGGACAGAACTCCAAGTGGAGGCTGCACAAATGTCTGTAGTAGACACATTCCTAAAGGAGGCAGTGGAGGCTGCCATGCTCCTGCTAGAATGACCTTTGACCAGTCCTGGCAAAGGCTTGTTGTACTTGCAGTAGCAATAAACAATGCAATTAGCTAACCACTTAGATAAACACTGTTTTGAAATCGGAGCCCCTTCTTTCCTGGGGGCAAACGAAATAAACAACTGGTCAGATTTTCTGAAAGGGCGGGTGTGGTCCAGAAAAAAAACGAAGCACCTGGTGAACATCTAGAGTATGAAGTAAAGCCTCCCCGATTCAGATATTCAGGAAAATAAACAGGCAGGTGGATAGATTGATTCAAAGTAAACTCAGACACCACATTAGGCAAAAACAAAGGATTGGTCCGCAAAGATACTCTGTCTTTGTGGAAAACCAAGTAAGGCTCTTTACACATCAGAGCCTGACGCTTGGAAATCCTCTGAGCTGAAGTAATGGAAACTAAAAACAATGCTTTCCACAACAGAAAACACAGCTTGCAGCAGGTTCAAAGGGAGGAAGAGTGAGCTTCTCCAAAATAAATAACAGATCCCATGACGGGACAGGGTCCCTAATGGGAGGTTTCAAATAAAGGATGCCCTGCAAGAAGGTGCGGGACAGGTCTAGTTGGGCAATATTTTTGCCGTAAATGGGTGCATGGTACGCAGAGATGGTGGAAAGGTGCACCTTGATAGAGGAGCAGCCAAGACTGGAGTCTGAAAGGGAAAGGAGGTACTCCAGGATGAGATTCACTCTGCAGGTGAAGGGATCCAAATGCCAGGCAGTAGCCCAGATGGAAAACCACTTCCACTTCATGGCAAAAGTGGCTCTGGTGGGAGGCTTCCTTGTGGCCACCATAGCATCCGCCACCCTAGAAGAAATCCCAAATCGTGTGATGGTGAAGTCTGAAGGAGCCACACATGTAGGTGAAAAGACTTGAGGTCCGGGTGAATCAGTGTGCCCTGCTCCTGTGAGAGCATGTCGGAGCAAAGGGGCAGAGGAAGAGGAGGTTCCACTGCTAGCTGTTGCAACAATGGGAACCATATTTGTCGCGACCAGTAAGGAACTATAAGGATCATGTTTGCCCTCTCTGACTGCAGTTTGAGAAGAATTCTCTGCAGAAGCGGGAAGGGAGGAAAGGCATACAGAAACCTCCCTGTCCAAGAGAGGGACAATGCATCTCGCCAGAAAACACCAGGCCCTGGATCTAGCGAGCAGAAATTGAGCAGTTTTGCATTGCATGGGGACGCAAAGAGGTCTAACTCTGAATGACCCCGCCTGTCGAAGGGATCCTCTCGATCATGCATTTTCGACCTGGACCGGCTTAGGCTGTCGACCATAACATTTTGGACACCTGGAACATAAACATTAGTTAAAATCAGGTCATGTTCTATGGCCCAATGCCAAACTTTCATGGCCTCCCTGCACAAGGGGTTAAGAGTGAGTTCCCCCTTGCTTGATATAATAGACTACCAACATGTTGTCCATCTGAATCAAAAGAGGGCCCGGGAGAAGATGAGACTGAAAGGCAAGGAGGATTGCACGCAGCTCAAGCACACTGATGTGGAGATGCTGCTCCTACTGAGAAAAGGTCTCCTGGGTCGGACGGTCTGCCAGGTGGGCACCCCAGCCAGACAGGACGCGTCTGTTGTGAGAATCTGAGTTGGAGATTCTGCCGGGATGGGGACCCCTCTGAGAAGGTTGGAGGGGTTCATCCACCAAGACAGCATTTGCCAAACAGGACTGGAAACCAGGACCACCTGTTCCAAATCGTCCATGCATAGATACATGGATACATAGACAGTGTCGGCAGATAAGGGCCTATGGCCCACCCAGTCTGCCCATTTGAGCTTGTAAGTTCAGTTTGTTTTCCTAGAAGTCTGTTGCCCCTTACCCCCGACCTCTAGAATTCCTTTATGTCTATCCCATGCATTCTTAAATCCCGTGATTGTTTCAGCCCCCACCACTTCCTCTGGCAGGGTGTTCCACTTGTCCACCACCCGTTCTGTGAAGAAATTCTTTCTCATGTTTCTCTCTGAATCGCCCTCCTCCAACTTCATCCCATGCCCTCTAGTCCTGGAACATCTTTTCGCTTAAAAATAGTGTTTTCCTGCACCCTGTTCCTCCCTGTAAGATACTTGTATGTCTCTATCATATCCCTCTCTCCTCCTCTCCTCCAGGGAGTACATGTTCAGTTCCTTCAACCTGTCTTCAGGGACTTGTGATGCAATCCATGCACCATCTTTGTTGCCTCCTCTGAACCTTCTCTACCCTATGTCCTTACGTAGATATGGTCTCCAGAACTGTACACTGTACTCCAGGTGGGGCCTCACTAGTGTCTTGTATAGCGAATTATGACCTCCTTTTCCTGCTGGTGATGCCCCTGCCTATACATCCCAGCATCCTATTTGCTTTACCTGCTGCCTTGTCACACTGTTTCCCTACCTTGAGGTCATCAGAGATGACAACCCCAAGATCCCTTTCCTGCTTGGTGCATGCTATATCCTCACCCCCCAACTGATATATTTGCCAGGGTTTTTGTGCCCCATATGCATTATCTTGCACTTCTTTGCATTGAATTTCAACTGCCAAACCCTTGACCATTCTTCAAGTTTCTGCAGGTCGCTTCTCATTCTGTCTACACCCTCTGGTGTGTCTACTCTGTTACATAGCTTTGTGTCATCAGCGAACAGTGAAATTCTGCCTTCTAGATCCTGCGCAATGTCACTGATGAAAATGTTGACTAGGACCGGTCCCAGCACTGATCCCTGTGGTACCCCACTGGTCACTATTCCCTCTGTGGAATGACAGCCATTTACCACCACCCTCTGTGTCCTGCCACCCAGCCAGTTACCTACCCACCACACTACTGTCCTGCCCACACCCATATTCCCCAGCCCCATTGGCTAGGTCCACTGAGGCACCCTCATGTGCAGGTGGGCAAGTGGAACCATGACAATGGCTTCCGCCATGTGTCTCAAGAGCCTGAGGAACGATTTGGCCGAGATGTGACGTGAAGAGGACACCAATTGGGCATGTGCTCTCAGGCATTCTGCTCTGTCTGGAGGCAGGAAGGCCTTGCCCTGAGCTGAATCCAAGATTGCTCCGATGAACTGCAGTCTTTGACTTAGCCAAAGGGAGGACCTGGGTAGGTTCAGGGTGATGCCCAGCGTCCGAAACAAACTGAAGGTGATTTCCATTGTCCCAGAGCAGTTGGTCTCTGGAAGGGGCTGTGAGGACCAATCATCAAGGTAGGGGAAAAACAAAGACCTTGTCTCCTGGGAGCCACAGCCACTACCGCCAAGCACTTGGTGAAGACCTGAAGTGCAGAGGAAAGGCCGAAGGGTAGGGTCCTGAACTGGTAATGGTTTCCCTGGAAGCAAAAGCGTAGAAACCTCCTGTGAGGCCGAACACCTGACGTGGAGGTAGGCATCCTGCATATCCAGGTAGCAGAGCCAATCTCCTTGATGAAGGAGGGGCAGAAGACCCTGAAGTATAACCATCCTGAAGCGCTTCTATTCCATAAACAGATTCAGGTAGCTAAGATCCAAAATTGGTCTCGGATCACGTGTCTTCTTTGGGATCAGGAAAAATTGCGACTAGAAACCCCTTCCCCTTTGATTTACAGGAACGGCTTCTATGGACTTTTTTCTCAGCAGTGCCTGGATCTCCTCCTGGATAAGGGCAATGTGATCTGGAGGATAGTGGGATTGAAAGGGAGGGTTGTCCGGAGATATCTCTTGAAATTCGAGAGCGTGTCCCCTTTCTACCACTTGAAGCACCCACTGATCTGAGGTGATTCTGTGCCATCCATCCAGATAGAGGGGGATGCGACCCACCACCACCTCCCCCAAAGTCTCTGCCTGGGGGGGGGCAGGCAAGGAGTCATGCTGAAGAACCTGGGATGGGTAGGCTGGCAGGGAGGCCCTAGGGGCTCTATGGTCTGAGGCTTCTGTCACCTGGCAGGAGGCTGTGATAGGAAGCTCCTGCCACTCTTGAGGACCAACCTTTTCTTAAATCTGTAGCAACAGTACTTCTATTTCTTAGTCTAATCTATCCTTTACAATTTCTAGTCGATAAGAATGGCCACCTATGGGCATCCCCCTTCCCTTTCTTGACTATGCTACTGTGTCCTCTTTAATTTTCCTTTTCCCTCTCAGGTCCTCGTACAAAGAGGTTATCGTGGTGACCTCCAAACGTATGTAAAACAGGTTGTGTTTATTGTTGTTGGATTTAGTATGTAATAGTACTATGTCATAAAATTTGGGGAGAATTTTTAAGTCCGAAAGCAATATAGCTTTCTTTTAATTTGAGTCCGATTGCATCACTGTAACCCCGCGAAAATACTTCCGGGTCATCTCAGAAGATGTTAAGTCCTGTGGCAAGCAACATCTTGTTGCAAGTTTTGCTGCTTGTGTGCTTTGATAACCGACTGCTATATACCTTACAAAGTCTGTCTCACAATTTACTGTAATATACTTTCTGTTAGTGTTTGCTCTCGTTTCAAAAGCGAGTTCTGGAGCTCTAGCAAGTTGTTCACGCTAGGTGGAGGAGCGGTAGTTTTGAGAGGTTGACTCCTGAACTACAACTCAGTGCACAGGTCATATTTTAGGCTGGGAATAATGGCACTGGCTTTAATTCCATAGCCTAAACACGGATTTGGGGAGACATTTTAAGTCCGAAAGCAATATGGCTTTCTTTCTTTTAATTTGAGTCTGACTGCATCACTGTAACCCTGCGAAAACACTTCCGGGTCATCTCGGAAGATTTAAACAAGCCCTGTGGTGAGCAGGGTGAGCGTGGCGTCATGCGCAAAGACACCGCGTGTTCGGCGTAGAGAGGGACAGAGAGGTCACCAGTCTTAACCAAGGTATTTGTGTAACAGTGTAAGCTAGTGCTAACACAATGGAAACCACACTGTTATTATCAGATGGAAGGCAGGGTATAATGTGCTCATCATGTTACATGTGTAGGTTTGACTTAAACATACAGAGTGGCTCTAAGTACATATATCCTAAGTGTATTAAAAATAAAGATCTGGAAGAAGAAATTACACTATTTGATGGCAGATTAAGGGATTTAGAGTTAAGCCAGAAGGAAACCTCTGAAAGGTTACAATTAACACTCTTTCCTGACACGAATCAGTGTACAAGTAAAGAAAACTGGGGAGATAAGGGTACCCCTATAGAACAAAGGAAAAAGCCCAGATCACAAACTGAAACACCAGAAAAGGATGACAAATGGTTTACTGTTCAATACAGTAAACCTGCCAAAAAAGGAAGGAAGGAAGGCATAAAACTTTCAATTAGCCTTGAGTAATGGCTCTGATCCTCTTATTGACTTGACTGTGATGCCTAACATGTCTAAGAATACTGCATGTAATGGAGGTATTGCTCCAGCAACTGCGGATACTGTGTTAATAAAGTTGAACTCTCCATCTGTAAACAGTAATACAAATAACTCTAGGATTACTGTGGTATCTGAGGGTACAACTGAGATCAGACTTCACACTGGTAGGAAATTGATAACATATCTACACATAAATGAGAATGAGGATACAGTACAAGAACATTTAAATCTACTAAGCTTTTCAGATAATATTGCTAATCATATGATGAATGACCATAATACCCATTGAGGCTGCTATGGAAACCAGCAGTACAAGGAATATCTTCGTGTTAGGTGACTCTATGATCTCAAAACTTGATAGACAAATATGTGATAACAAAACCACTCGGACACTATCCTGTTTTCGTGGTGCAAAATTGCAAGATATCACTAAAATGACGAGACAAATCTTGAAAAATAGCTCTGAGGATCCATTGGTAATTGTTCATGTGGGCACGAATAATATCAGACATCAAAGTGTCCAGCAGATTAAAGAAGCATTTGTAGGATTAACAAACATTCTAGATGATGCTGGGGCTATGACAGTCATCTCAGAAATATTACCTATGCCGTTTGGTGACCATTATATGGAAGCCAAGATTAAATCAATAAACAACTGGTTAAGTGGCTGGTGCTTGAGTCAAAATATTAGGTGCTTAAGACATGGGGAACAATTTAATAACAAGTGGCAATATTATGACACAGATGGTTTTCATCTAAACAAGAGGGACTCAGAATTGTTGGGAAACATAATCAATGCTGAAACTGACTATTGTTTAAACTTATAAATGGGGGGTGGGTCCAATGAGAATGATGTAGTGTCTACTGTATCTTCAGCACTTCCACAAGGTAATACAAGATCTGAACTAAATACAGCACCCCCCCCCCCCCTTATGCTATTTGGATGTCATCAGAAAGTACAGAATTCTAAATGTAAACTGTTGCTTCTAAACGCTAGAAGCTTGGTAAATAAAACTGATGAACTACAGCTTGTATTGCATAATAAAGATATTGATGTATGTAGGGTGACCGAAACTTGGTTTACCAATGTTCAGTGGGGCCAAGATATCAAAGATTATACTGTATTTAAAAAAAATCTGACTACTTCAAAAGGAGATGGTGTAGCAATATATGTAAAGGATGGTATAAGTTTGTCAAGAATCAAGTATTGATATGCATGCCCCAAGTGGAATTGATGTTATATGGGTAAAGTTAACTTTTGAGCAAAATTGTCTATTGGTAGGTTTATGTTATCACCCCCCCCATCACTGGACACTGACAGCAATAACCACTTTATGGAGTATCTACAAAAAATTAATCACCTTGAAGATATTACTTTAATGGGAGATTTTAATTTTCCAGGTATCAAATGGGATACCTTGGAAGGCTCCTGCCAGATGGAAAGAAAATTCCTAGAAACAATAGTTTATTTAGAACTAGAACAACAGGTCCAGGATCCAACCAGGAAAGAAAATATCCTAGATTTAATAGTTTCCAACACTAATGAAGAGGCTGAAATCCAGAACATTATCGAACCCTTGGGAGATGGTGACCACTGTATGGTGCTATGGACAATTAACTATTATAGAATGGTAACCAAGGGAGTAACAAAAATGAGGAATTTCTCAAAAGGTCATTATAAAGCTATAAGGGCTTATCTAGCAAATTAGGACTGGAGGCAAGAGCTAAAAGATCTAGAAGTACAGCAAATTTGGAATAAGATCAAGGAAAAACTGGATATTTGTCTTAATGAATGGGTTCCTATGCATATGAAATATAAAAATAATAGAAGACTTCCATTGTGGGTTTCCTCTGATATTAGTAAACTCATTATGGCTAAAAAAAAAAAGCCTTTAACAAATATAGAAAACCTAGATATGAAACGAACTGGATAAGGTTTAATCAAAAAGCAAATAAAACTAAAACAGCAATAAGAAATGCAAAGAAAGAAATGGAACACAAATTAGTAACGGTAAAAAAGGACAATAATAAACATTTCTTCAACTATCTTGGATCTCTGAGAGGTAATCCTTCTAGAGTAGGTCCTTTGCAAAACAATGATATCTTAATATCCAATGAACAACAAATGGCTAATAAATTTATTCATTATTTTGCTAGCGTATTTAAGCCTAAAGATCTTATAAATATTATTGAATACCCCTTAGAGGAGTTGGAAATACAATTTTCAGTTCCTGAAGTTTATTCAGCAATTAATTCTTTCAAATCATCATTTTCTGCTGGTACAGATGATATTCCGACTTTTTTTCTTAAGGAAATTTCATATGAGATTTCAGGAGCCCTTTCCCTTCTGTTTAATAAATCTGTTATAACTGGGGAAATTATATCAGAATGGAGAGAAGCCGTGGTAATACCCTTTCATAAGAGGGGTACAAAACAGGATGTTAAACAATACAGACCTATCAGTTGGACCTCCTGTATAGGTAAAACCTTGGAGAAACTTTGAGCACATAAAATTAGTATGCATATAGCTAAAAATGGACTGTCTGATATAACCCAATATGGATTCACGGCAGGCAGATCTTGTTTAAGTAACAATTAACTTTTTCTAACCTATCAGTGTAGCTCTAGATGCAGGACTACCAGTAGATGTAGTATTTTTGGATTATGAGAAAGCGTTCGAGTCAGTATCTCATAAAATTCTGGTTGAATGTCTCAAGAACTTAAGAATTTATTCAAGTATTATAAAATGGATAACATTACGGTTAACTAATAGAAGACAACATGTCAGTATTAGAGGATACAAGTCCACGTGAAGCTGAGTTACCACTGGCGTACCACAAGGATCGGTGCTGGGCCCAGTTCTATTTAATATCTTAATTTCTGGTATGAATACAAACAATGGGGTATGGATACACAAATATGCAGATGATGCTAAACTGGGGAGTATAGTTAATGACCATACTGCAACTCATACTTTACAGGATAATCTTATAATTTATCTATCTGGGCAAAAGAAAATTAACTTTTAATATCACAAAATGTAAAGTGATGCATTTTGGTAGAAATAATAAGATGGCTAACTATTATATAGACAATTTTCGCTTGAACACTGTGATTGAGGAAAAGGACTTAGGAGTCTATATTACCAACAATTTGAAGTTTACTGAGCATACAAATAAAACAGCACAAAAATGTCAGACTACTTAATTGCATATTGAAAAACATTAAATCTAGAGAACCAGAAGTATTAATACCACTCTATTGTAGTATAGTTAGATCCCATATTGACTACTGCTCAACATTTTTTGCCCCTACTCTGGTTCAGGATAAAACAACAATAGAAAAAGTGCAACAAAGATTTACAAGAAATATTTCAAATTTAAAAACTATATCTTATGAAAATAGACTTAGGGAACTGAACCTCTTTTCTATAAAATATCGTCACATAAAAGGGAATATCTATGTCTACTCTATAAAGCATCCCGAGATATAGCTTTGTTTGAAACCTTATATATGGAATGGTAACATACGACTAGCCATACAAGAAAAGCTAACATAAATAAGTCAGCTAAAAGGAACCTGTTTTTTAAGCAAAGAATAGTGTCAATTTGGAATTCTTTAACATGAGAGGTAGTGTATAGTACCACTCTCCAAAACTTGAAAAAAACTCTTGATATATACATGGGCAATTCTAAATATGATTTCCACCCGGGTTAGTGGGTGGCAAGTTCACTATGGGCTAGTCCCCTGAACTCGTATCAACCTATGAACCTATGTATATACCTTATGTTTATGAAACCTGTAAATGTTGAAAATACCATGGCACTAGGTGTTTTTGATAATGGTAAAAAGTACTAGGTGACTATTATAGAAATTAAGTTAGTTGTGCTATTTAAAATGCACGTAAATTGCTGTAAACCGAACAAGTCTGAAATGTCAGTGATTTGCATATATCCCATGATGCTTTGCATTATGGAAGTATGTATGATGTTGTATTTCTTTGAGACTTGATTTGTTGCCAATGCCCTTTGGGGTAACCCTTTCTTCAGTGATTCTGCATTGAGGTTCTTTGTCTGTGGCTTGTTTTGTGTTTTTCTTTTTGAGTTCCCACTACCCAAGCAAACGGGGCACACATAAGGATGAAGAGTTTTCACTGCAAAGTAGTTAGATCAGAGATCAGTGTCAGCAGGTGCTGTCTAAGTGCAGAGAAAGGACATACATAGTCTGTTACTGCAAACTGATGTACTGAAGAAGGAATATGGCATTGCAGAAGCTTATTTCCTGTATTTTGAATAAACATCACACAGAGATTGTGTGTTGAACCTGAAGTTCGGTGTCTGGTCCATCTGTTATCCCTCAACATCTCCAAAGAGGCCTTACGTTTGAAGACTCCTCTAGGCTGCTGCCCCCGGGACTGCTGACGCTGGTTCCTCCGAAAGGGCTGACACTGTTGGGGTTTTGGCTGAGAACAGTATAAAGAATCTACCATCTTTAGGGCCTGGCCAGATTCCTGCAGGCGGGAGATAATGTCCTGGACATCCTCGCCAAAGTGTACCAACCCCCTGAAAGGAGCATCAAGGATTTTGGCCTGTATGTCAGGGGCAAAGCCGGAAACCTTAAGCCACGAATGGCGGAGAATACAAATGCCTGTGGCCACTGGCCATGTCGGCAATATCACAGGACACCCTGTGGACATGATTTCCATCTTCTGACCCTGACTTAGTAGCATCATCTGGCTGGGTTTGCACCAATTCCAGAGCCATGTCCCACAGGGCATTCTGGTATTGGACCATGTAGGCTAGGAAGTTCAAGGACTGAACCACCAAAGTGGTTGAGACATACACCCTCTTGCCCAAGAAATCCACTGGACAAGACTCCTTGTCTGGAGGGTGCATGCTGAGGTGTCTGGGTCTCTTAGTACAGTCACAGGCAATGTTCATGACCACTATGGGGTGCTCCCCACAAAAGGGAATGTCCCTGGGGGCATGGTAAAGCCTCTCTGCCTTCTTAGGCAGGGCCAGGGTGGAAGATGGGTGATTCCAAGTGGCCCAGTTGACATCCTCAAAGGAGTCAATAAGAGGAGGTATGACCATGGGCAGAGTGTCCTTCTTACAGAGGAAGGTTGCCAGGCGTTGGTTTTCTGGGTCTAGTTCCTCAGAGTCCCAGCCCATGAGACTGAATGTTATGTTGGTTCTCATCACCGGGAGACCGGGGAGTGGAAGGAAGAACCCAGACCGGTGAGGGTAAAGGACACCTCGGAGGTGGGGTAGGAGGCCTGTTCCTGGGTTTCTTGCTCTGCATGAACTCCCACAAGCCATGAACAGGGCAGTGTAGTCCACGGGTGGTGAAAGAGGAGGCAGCACCGGGTGGGAAGGAGTAGGATACCCCAGCATCAGTCCCTGAGGCTTCGCAGGTTCTGGCATCAGTCCCTGAGGAACTGAATGACCGGATGACAGCTCCTGTGATGAAGGGCTAGCCGGCGTAAGTCTCGAAGGACTCAGCATCAGTGTACCAGGCATAGGTTGCGGCTGTCCTGAAGGAGTGATCAGCGCTGGCTGAGGCTTAACCGGCGATGTGAAGGCAGCACCGGGGTTGACGCTGGTGTGGCCAGTGTTGGCTGAGGAGAAGGGGGCTGGTGCCAGTCAGGCAACAGCACCCGCGCAGGTGTAGCTTGCGTAGGTGAAGAAGCCCCCATTGGAGACAGTGGCTTCGCCCTTGAGGGAGAGGCGAGCACATGCTCCAGGCGGCATTTAGAAGCATTGGTCCCTGTACTTGGGACCGACGTAGGCAATGTCAAGAACAGAGGGGCCGAGGGCCAAGATCCATCATCAAAAGAGCTGGTCGAGCCACAGGGCTGAGAACCTACAGGAAAAAGGAGCCTGAGCATTAGGGGCTTTGGTGCTAGTGACGACATCTGAAGCCCAGAGGAGCCTTTGCCTGAAATGGTGATGAGGGCAGGAGGTGAAGACACGGGCAAGCCCAGGAGTGAGGGCTGCCAGTGAAGGAGGGACCGACCTACCAAGGGAGGAAGATCCAGAAGTGGCCACCAACTTGTGCGGCGACCTGGAGAAGAAAGCCGACCGGGGTTGATCTCTCTCCTTGTCCTGGTGTTTGTGCTTCCTGCTCGACTTCTTCTCTTTGTGGGAAGAAGTTGTTGAAGCCCTGGAAGCTGGGCAGGAAAAAGAGCTTTTGCCCTGGAGCTCCTTCTCCAACGTCGCTTACTTCTGCTGTAGAAGGAAACCCTGAAGGGTCTTTGAGCAGTGTCTCCGTGTGGCCTGGTTAAACTCCTGGCAGTGCTATCAGCCCTCAGTGTTGTGGTTAGGGCCTAGGCAAAGCAGGCACGAGGAGTGGCCATCCTTAGCGGGGATCTGCTTGCAGCAGGCACACTTCGTTCGCCGGTCAGAAGATGTTACTGGAGAAGAAGACATACAAGAACTTGAAGAAAAATAAAGAACAGCAGCAAATTATGAAAATAAATCGAGGTCGAGATGTGATGAAAATGGCAGTTGACTAGAAGCAGGAATCTGTGGAGGTCCGAACTGCGCGGTTCGACGACAGGAAAAGAACTGGGGATATACCATATATCTGACGTCGATGTCGGGGGTGGTTCCCCGATGAATACTGCTAGCTAGAAGTTTTCCGTGTGATCTTAGCACCTGGCGCTCAGTCCTTATGGTTACTGCCTGCATGAGCCCCCTTGAACTTTACGAGTTTAGACATAGGTTCGCTTTGAAAATGTGATTAACAGATTTCTCATTTTAAGGTGCTCTACAATTTTGCCCAAACAAGATGTCTGGGGTGGAGGGGTGGTGTGATGGGGTTTTCTGTTCTAATAATGCATGTTGGTTTGTTTTTCCCTGTGCATATGCATATTTATCTTTTATGGTATCATTACATGTCATTGTAGATTTATGTTCAAATTTGTATTGCCTTGTGGGCTTTAAATTTATATAAAACTGTACATTACCTTTAACTAGCCCTTTTTGATATGAGTTGAAATTTGAAATAAATCGTACTGCTCTTGTCTAACCCAACAGAACAAATCTCATCTGTTCTCTTTTCCTGTACTCTTAGCTAAGAGTCCCATTTAAATGTTGGAATGCTCCAGATGTTTTATAGCTTACACTTCTGTGCCTCCTCAGTCTCTTTGTTAGCCCTCCAGATCCCATCCTGAATCTCATCAAGCCACAGGACAGCCGACTCGTCTTGGGTCTCCTACAGACAGAAAAAAAACAGAAACCAGTGTTAGTTTATGATAAGATTAAATTAGAATCAGACACATAAATAATTCAGAAGCCACTATGGAAAATTATTAATGATGGAGTGTGTTTTGGAAACTGACGGTTCAAGCATGGCTCGTAAAGTTCAAGGCCAGCTAAGTTAAAAATCCCAGGCCTTCAGGCTATGGAGTCTTCTGAAAGAATGGACCTTTACAGCACATCCAAGAGACCGAGAGGGTGGGTTTATGGTATTGCTTTTAATACAGGTAAAACCCTCCAAAATGGCATGTGCTCCTCACAACAGTGTAGCAATGTGAACAGTATTGAAGCAAGGCTCTGACACTGTCATACAGATGTATGGACTGATTTCACCATAAGGGGGAGACAAAGCTCCTCTGATCCCTCCAATTGATCTGGGAGCTCCGATTTCTTCCACAATGCCTTTGGCAGCTATTTATTACATGGCTGAGCTCAGAGAAACACAGATTCCTTTGTACGGACTCAGAGAAGATTAGAAAGCATGGGAGCCCTCTGGGCTAGTGACCCAGTGGGGCTGAAATACTGTACAAACTTTTACACAGACCCATACACTGTCTCATTTGTGTGAGGACTCTGGCCAGACTCTTGCGAGAGACTGTCTCTAAAGCCAAATTCCACTCTAGAAAGAGAGACAGCAAGAACAGACCCAAATAAATGGTGACCACTGCTAGAGTTTTCACTAAGACCCCCAAACTCCCCCATACCACCACATCCAGGTTTTGCTATTATGTTCTTGTCATTCTGCTACAATGTGGCACAGTAAATCAGAGATGGAAGGAATTTAAGAACAATCTTGTCTGTCCCTCCAATGTCATGTTAGTGGCTATTCCCAAAGTTTGATTATGGTACTTAGACTGTGTGTTTAGCTAAAGTTCTGACTGCATTATACTGTGGAAGACCCTGTACACCTTTCTCCACACTATTACTCATGGCTTCTTTAAGGCTTTCCCTACCTGCTGCTACTCCAACAACACAAAAGGTGGTGCACCAACAAAGGAAGCAGCATTAAGGATGTTCCTTAGTGTTTCAAATTTCCATTTTTCCAATGCACCCTTAAGGTTTTCAACGCTGTTTACTGGCTCAAGTACATTCTAAAATATATGGAAGCACTATTAGAATAATGATTTACTCTATTATGCCATGTCTAAGTGTGTGTGTGTGTATGCACACATATATATATATTTTTTTTTTCATGGCAAAAAACTCAGTTTAATGCATCAGTTAGGGTTGTTCCACAGTGACAAAAGCAAGGATATTCGGTGTTAGGGTTGAAAACCCTAACTGCGCATCCCCCCCAACCACACACACACACACACACACACACACACACACACACACACATGTGCAAGTAAGGGAAGGACCAAGGCAACACAACCAATCACGACTGATGCCTCTCTCATGGGCTGGGGAGCCCACACGGGGGAGGAAAGGTCCCATGGGCTCTGGACCCCAGAGCAATCCAGATGCTGCATCAACTTGTTGGAGCTCAGAGCAATCAGACTGGCATGGTCAGCTTTTGCTCCTCAGCTCCAGGGTCAAGTGGTTCAAGTCCAGATGGACAATACCATGACCATGTACTACCTCAACAAACAGGGCGGCATGCACTCCCGTTTGCTGTGCAAGGAGGTGCTCCACATCTGGAACCTCATGTACCGGTTGGAGGCGGATCTCCTAGCCATACATGTGGCAGGAGCCTCGAACCATCTGGTGGATGCTCTCAGCCGCTTAGGCCAGACATCCGAGTGTTCTCTCCATCCAGAGGTAGCTTACAGCCTGGAGGACGACTGCTGGCTTGGGGCAGACAAACAGGATCCCTTCCTGCAACCGGCCTGGGGCGGTCCACCACTGGAGAGTGTCCCACATCTTCTGGGTTACAGTGATCAGCTGGTCGAAATGACCGTGGCGCTGAGTCCACTGGGCGGCCAGCTCCCATTGGAGGGGGCGCATATGCCAACGGGCCCAACGGACCACTGAGGTGCACACCGCCATGTAACCCAGAAGGCACAGAAAGTCCCGAGCAGGGGGCGCAAGTGCCCAACCAGAAATGATTGGGCAAAGGAGGAGAACACCTCAGCCCTATCCGCCGGGAGCCAAGCTCTGGCTTGACAAGAGTCGAGCTCTGCCCTGACGAAGCCCATCACCTGAGAAGGCACGAGGTCCAACTTGGCCTCGTTGATCAGGAGGCCGAGTGGAGAGCAGGTCTGACGGGCCAGGTCCTTGGACCTCTCCCACCTCCTAATGGGTGGAACCTGCTAGGAGCCAATCATCGAGGTAGGGGTAAATTCTGACCACCACCCCGATGCCGGAGATGGGCCGCCACCACTGCAATGCATTTGGTGAAGATCCATGGGGCCGATGACAGGCCGAATGGCATGGCTCTGAACTCGTACAGAGCCTCTTCAACCCTGAAACGGAGGAACTGCTGATGGAATGGATGGATTGGGACATGAAAGAACGCGTCCTGCAGATCCAGAGAACAGAACCACATGTTTCGCTCCAAGGATGGTATGATCTGGGACAGAGTGACCATCCGAAAGTTGCGTGAGCTGAGATATTGATTCAGGTCATGCAGATCTAGAATGGGGCACCAGCCCCCTGTCCGCTTGACCACCAGGAGACAAAGCCTGGGTCTGCTGGAGGATCTGCCACTGGAACTACTGCCTCGAGGAGTAGTAGTAGTAAATCATTTTTTATTCGTATATGAATAATTGGATACATTCAACTGAGTGAAGCTCATTTTCAATGAAGTTCCATATTGCATTAAAAAGGTTCCACATCAAGTAACATAACACCAATTACTAAAACAACACATATGATTTAGACAATTAACAATACAATAATAAATAAAAAGGACTATAAAAGGAGAAAAGGAAAAGGAAAAGAAAAAAAAGAAAAGAAAAGATTTAAAATGAGGACAATCGATCATATTTGCAACATGTACTTTTAAAGTGCTAACAATTATTACTTATTGTGGTATTATTTCGAACAGATGTACACCATTTCCTTAGTTCACTTTTATTATTCCTAGTTCTATTACTTCTCAAGACTGAGGGGGATTTATTCCATAAACTAATTCCTCTAGCAGGTACAGATGATCTTCCAATATTCAAATTACATTTAATTGGGACAAACTGGATTCCAACAGAGACCCTCAGGAGGAGAAGCTAAGCAATGTCGTCTCTGAGAGCCAACTGGGTCTAAGCAGATACTCGTTCCTCCCGAGGGGCGTGGGCTCAGCTTGGAGGGTACTACTCGAATTCCAGAGGCAGTCCCTGACAAACCACTTCCAGAACCCACCTGTCCATGGTGACAACAGACCAAGTGGAAAGAAAGTGGCAGAGCTGGCCCCCCATGGGAGGACCCAGAGCTGGTGTGATGGGAGCGGGGATGGCAGCCCCCACCCCGTCACTGAGCAGGCTTGGAGGAGGATCCAGGACCTGAACCTTGGCCTCCTTTATGGGCCTGTTGGGGACCCTGCTTGGGCCGAGGACGCCAAGCTTGAGCCTGCTGCTGTTGCTGGTGGCTGCTGTCCACCGTGAAAGGAGACTGCTGAGTCGCAGGGGCAGAATGCTGAAAAGGCTTTTTCTTTTTTCTCTGCTGGTTCTTGCCTGAAGAACTCTTGGCAGAGGTAGCGTCCAGGGTGGCACCAGACTGCTCAATGCGCTGAAGGTGTCCGACCACTCCTGGGCCAAACAAGTCGGTCCCAAGGAAGGGCACGTCAGCTAATTTATGCTGGGTATCCGCCTGGAAGAGGAAAGCCTCAGCCATGCCCTGCGACAAGAGGCAACTGTGGTAGCCATCTAACAGGCACAAGAATCCCCAAGGTCTAGGGCCATCTGGAGCTGCTATTTGGCAACAGCTCGGCCCTGATCACGAACCTGCTTGATCGTGGTCTGCATGGCCATGGGGAGATGTGGTAGGACCTTGTCTAATGACCCTAGAAGGGTGTGAGAGAAGTGTGTCATGATGACAGACGAACTTGCCTGACGAAGGCCCAAGGAGGAAGCCGCATAGACCTTCTTGGCTGAATGGTCCAAGAGCTTGGACTCTATCAGCAGGTCGGTCAGTGTCGGCAGAACTGCCAGTACACCTGAACAAAGAGGCGGTCACCAGGCTCTCGGCCAAAGGGTGCTCTGTGAAACCCACAAGGGACCCCATGGGCACTGCATACTTGCAGGCCATGCGGGCCGACGAAGCTGGACAAGAGGCAGGACACTGTCAAAGTTCTGAGGCGGTCCAACAATTGCCTCGGCCACAGAAAAGGCCTCCGTCGGGGTATGCCCTCTCTTGAGGATGTCGGTGAGAGGGTACTTCACCTTCTTCTGGATGGGCTCCAGGGGCATCCCTGTAGATTCAGAGATGAGGCGGAGGATCCCTTGAAAGGACGAGGGACCTTCCTCCGTCTATAGGCCAGCGGTCCAATCATCATCCCCTGGATGTGAATGAAGATCGATGACGTCTGAATCAGAAGAATCCGGATACAACAGCCTGCAGTCCATGTCACCTTCGACTCACCGGGGGTGGTCTGGGGTGACTGTGACCGACAATTGCCGGGGAAGCCTGGTGTCCAGTCTGTCTTCTTTGGAAGGAGCCCCTCCCATAGGCTACTTGGGTGGTGGTTCCACCACAATAGGTGGAGAGACCGTGATGGTCCGAACAGGTGGTCTTGCTGGCTCCAAAGGCAGGGGAACTGATTTGATCGGCTCCAAAGGAGTCTGCTAAAGCCCGGGAGGCGAAAGCCAAGTAATAGCCAGGGAGGAAGCCAAGGTAGGCTTATGCCCGGACAGAATCAGCTGCTGCCACATGAGGTCCTCGTAGCGCCAGAGTTTCTGACAGAGCTTCTCCTCATCCCAGGAGGGCGAGGACGACAGAGGGCATCACCTCTTCTTAGAGCGCTTGTGGCTCTTCCTCGCCCTGTCGGATGAGGGGGTCCTAGACCTCGACCGAGATCAGGCAGGCCGACTCGGTCAGTTGGGAGACACTGGCAGGGCCGGTGACTTCCCGGAGTCTGGGACCAGATCCTCGATGGGGACTCCAGCAGCCTGGGTCTCCTCATCGGGGAAGACAAGGACCAGAGTCCTTTCTAAAGGGTCGGCGACTGGGAATCGATTGGGTCTATAACTATTTCGACCTCAACGACCACATCCTTGGTCGTCTGGCCCGACAGAAGGTCCGAGAAGTCAGCGGCCGAAGAAGCAATCTCGACCAAGGTCGAGACCACATGCTCCTGGGATTGAGACCTCTCTTGTTCCCAAGAGCGCCTTCATCTAGACAAAGACTTGCTCGGTTCCTTCTCCCGATTAAGAGATCGAGAAGAGTGTGGGCCCGCAGGCACCTCCCCCTTGGTGGGGAGAGACTGGCACAATTCCCTGAAGGAACCCGAGAAGGTAGAGCCCAGGTTGAGCGGAATGAAGATGACCCGGGAAGAGTGAGCCACTTCTTCCTCGAATGCTTCCCGAGCCAAGGTATATACCACCCGGGTGGGTGGGGAGGAGCCAGCTTGAAGACTTCCGGCAAGATTTAAAGGGGAAAGGGACATGCCAAACAGTGTGGATGAACAACATATCCACAATCCTAGAATGAAACTTCAGGTGAGGCATACAGTACACAAATGAAAATGGGCACAGAGCAGGGGAATGGCAGCCTGATAAGGAAAAACTCATGGGAGGGGGATGCATCCTCTGGCAGCCACGCTGTATGAGAGGCTCTGACGAGTACATGGGAACACCACCCTCACATTTATCCCCGTCCTGCCTGAAAGCTGATAGGAAGTGGCAGGCTAGAATCTGAATCTTGGCAGGCAGCCAGGATTCCAAAATACAGAGGATATCAGGAGAGTATTGCAGAATCCATACAGACTGCAGGTCAAGTTTTGGAAGAGGGCTCCATGCACTGAAGTGAAAAATGCTCAAGCCTTGGCAGCTGGGGAGGCAGAGAAGGCTGAAAGGGCGATGTGTGGGTTGGACTCCATGCCGCCAGACAGGAGAAAGAGCAGGAAGAGGAGTAACAGCATGGAATGGGATTTCTGCCCCTTAGAGCGTGGGGGTGGGGGGAGTGGGGAGGGACAGGAGGGTGCGATGAAGTAACTCGAGGGTAAGGGAGGCAAACGATAAGAGACAAGGGTGGATAGGAGGGTAAGAGGGAGGAATGAGGGATAGGTGGGCATAGAGGAGGGAATGGGGAAGGGTTAGCAGGATGGGGAGTAGGAGATGCTGGTGAGGGTAGCAGAGTAAAAGGAATGAGGAAAACAAGCATAATATACATTTTAAGCATGAAGAGAAGTGTAACAGCCAACTATTATGCAATAACAGTAAATTGGGACTATGAAATAGTACAAGGTCAACAATTTACAACTCCCCCTAGTAAGAGGCCTAATCAGTGAATAAAAAAATTACATCATCATCTAAGGTGTGACTATAGCATGAGATAGCTGCATCAAGCTGGAGGAGTGCTATGCAGAATGGATACACAATATACTGACTGGGTTTAAGGTAGTGCAAATAAGAAGGGCGAGGACCGACAAGTAGAATGTAAAGCTTACAATGACATGTCATGAAAACAAATAAATTATGGAAGACAAAGCCAAAATATGTGTGCACCCAGAAAGGGTTTTGGTCAACAAAAAACACTGCAGTGAAACTAAGGCTTCAGGACTCCCAAAGGTAGGTGACTGGCAAAACTACACAGATAAGCTAGCAGAACAGCATGAAAACACAAACATTTTGGGCAGAATGGCTCTGAAAGAGGAAATATATCACCACTTAGGGTATATAAATGGTTGCACAGTGTGTTTAACTTTAGGCAAAACAGGTTCACAGAGTCTTACATGAAGCACACTGGTTAGAGGGAGTTCCGGCAGAGTTGGGAGGCAGACCTGGGAAGCAGCGTGACCGTCTGACTCCAGACAGACTTCACGATGTCTCTGGCGCTCCAAAACTTAAGCGCAGTGGACCACTAGGGTTAGCCTATGGAAAAGAAGAAAGACACACTCCGCCCCCTTCCACCCAACTGGTGGATTCCAAAGTACGGAGCAGAAGGATGATTTTCTGGTGCGGCTCCAAGGGCTGGCGTGGCATCCGTCGGAAGGAGGGGGAGGTACGATGATAGCAGCTCACCCCTCACGGCTCGATCAGCAGACGTGGATGGTCACTGGTATTCTAGCGGCTTAGTGAAACACTAGAAAACAAAAATCCAGGAGGTGTTGATAAGTTGTGCCAAGCTGCCCCGTTCCACCTGACTGGTGGATTCCCAAGCATGGAGCAGATTTACTAGTATCCTGGTGTGGCTGCCAGGGCTGGTGTGGCATCCATCAGGGGGGTAGGATGGCAGCAGTTCATCCCTCGCGGCCCGATCAGCAGGAGTGGCTGGTCAGCAGTGTCCTACTGGCTCAGTGAAGTGCCAGAAAAAGTACAGTTATGGAATAACTTACCGTAACAGTAGATCTTCGAGAGGAGCTCTTGCGGCAGGTAAACCATCAGGACTAAAGCCGCAGGCGTTAGGACCCCTCGGAAACATTTTCTAGCTAGCAGTCTATAGCAGGGAAAAGCCCCCCCGACGTCAGACGTGGTATAAAGGGGGCGGTCCCCTGGCACCATCTCAGTTCCCCGCAGGAGACCCGGTTGGTAAATAATGGAGAACCGAGAAGGAACTCTCACAATAGAGAGAAAAAATTTGAAGTACAAACTGACCTGGGGGATGGAGGGTGGGAAAGCCACCTGCTGCAAGCGCTCCTCTCAAAGATCTACTGTTGCGGTAAGTTCTGACGTAACTGTACTATCTAACTTCGAGGTTGAGCTCTTGCAGCAGGTAATACCATTAGGACTGAGTCCCAAGCAGTACCCAAAAAAAGGCCCAGATCAGAGCGGAGGAGGAATAACTGCGAGGGGACGAGCAAGATCACTCTCTCTCTCATGAGAGCAGTACCTGGAGAACAGCCAAACCAAAACCTGCTGTCCTCCTAGAGGCTATGTCCAGACTGTAATGCCAAATGAAGGTATGGACAGTGCTCCAGGTGGCTGAGGCCCATAGGTCTGCTGTGGACACGTTCCTTAGAGAGGCAAAAGAGGTGGCAATAGCCCTGGTAGAATGACCCTTAACCGGGCCCGGTAAAGGTTTGCCGTGATGCTGATAACAGAAGGAAATGCAATTTACTAACCACTTGGTTAGTGTTTGCTTAGCGACAGGATCCCCTGTCTTATGTTTTGCAAACGCCACAAACAACTGGTCCGTATTCTGGACAGAATGAGTCTGGTCCAAGTAATAACGCAGAATTCTATGAACATCCAGAGGTCGTAAAAAAGCCTCCCCACTGTTAGAGAACTCTGGGCAATAGACCGGAAGTTGAGTGTCCTGGTTCAGAGTCATAGCGGACACAACTTTCGGTAGGAATTTGGGATTTGTGTGAAGCTGCACCCTATCCCTATGAAAAACAAGGTAAGGCTCCTTGCACATCAGGGCCTGAAGCTCGGAAATCCTCCAGGCTGAAGTAATGGCAACTAAAAACAATGTCTTCCAAGAAAGGAGACGCAGCTCGCATGATGCGGCCAGTTCAAAAGGGGGCAGGGTGAGCTTTTCTAAAACAAACAAGAGGCCCCATGGAGGAACTGGATCCTTCCTGGGGAGTCTAATATGCAAGACTCCTCAAAGGAATATCTTGCAAATGTCGAGCTGCGCTACAGTCCTTTGTCCAACAGCATCGTGATGCACTGAAACTGTGCAAAGATGCACCTTGATAGAGGAATAACTAAGACCCAAGTCAAGGAGGTGGAGCAGGTACTCTAGGACAAACCTGACTGAACACTGGAGAGGATCCAAGGATCAGGCTGCTGCCCAGCGACAGAACTGCTTCCATTTCATGGCATAAGCGGCCCTGGTAGAGGGTTTCCTTGCTGTGACCAAAATCTCTGCCACCCTCTGAGAAACCCCCAGTCTCTCCTCTGCTAAGACTGCAGGAGCCAAGCATTCAGGTGAAGGGATTGTAGGGACGGGTGGACTAGTGTCCCCCAATCCTGGGAAGCAAGTGGGTGGAGAGAGGCAGTGGCACGGGTGGATCCATGGCCAACTGCTGCAGAAGTGGGAACCAGATCCGACGAGGACAGAAAGGGGCTACCAAGATCATCCTGGCCCCTTTCGACTGCAGTTTGAGCAGTACTCTCTGAACCAGAGGGAAGGGAGGGAAAGCACAGAGGAACCTCCCTGCCCAAGAGAGGGACAATGTGTCTCGCCAGAAAACACCAGGCTCTGGATCTAGCGAGCAGAAATTTGGTAGTTTAGCATTGTGCCAGGACGCAACGAGGTCCAGCTCGGGATGACCCTATCTTACAAAGAGGTCGTCTGCTACGTCCTGCAGCAACTCCCACTTGTGGTTCAGTGACCGAGAATGGCTTAGACGGTTGGTGAGAACGTTCTGAATGCCTGGCACATAGACCACGACTGGGAACAGATCGCATTCTACCACGCAGTCCCAGATTCTCATGGCCTCTCTGCAAAGAGGGTAAGATCCTGTTCCCCCTTGCTTGTTCAGGTAAAAGACTACCAGGATACTGTCTGCCTGGATTACCAGAGGGCCCTGGGAGAGCTGATCCTGGAAGGCCTGCAGGGTGTAAAAAACTGCTGTCATCTCCAATACATTAATGTGGAGAGACCTTTCTGTGGCAGACCACAATGCTCTCGTCCGATGTTTGCGAAAGTGAGCACCCCAGCCTAGTCCTGAGGCATCTGTTGTGACAGTCTGTGCTTGACTTTGCCTCTGAAAAGGGACACCCTGTTCTAGGTGAGCTGGATCTTGCCACCATTGGGGGAAGCGTCGGACCGCTTCCGAGATACGGATAGGTCGGTCCAGCTCATCCAAACCCTGATCCTATTGGACCCTGAGGTGCCACTGAAGAACTCTTATATTGAGATGTGAGAAGGGAACTGTGGCTATGGCTGCAGCCATGTGACCTAACAGCTGCAAGACTACCCTGGCAGACACTTGATCCGTCGACTGTATTCTGCAAGCTAGTGTGAAAAGGCGGAGTGCTCTGTCCGCAGGAAGAAAAGCCCTGCCTTGTAGAGTGTCGAGCACTGCTCCAATTTACTGAAGCCATTAGAAGGGCCAGGGTTGGGATTTCGGCCAGTTCAGGGTGACTCCGAGAGACCAGAAAAGCTGTTCCACCTCCCTCAGAGTGCTCGACAGCTGGTGTTCTTTTGGTGCGGAGATTAGCCAATCATCGCGGTAGGGGTAGATGAAGTGACCCCCTCTCCTCAACGTTGCTGTAACTACCAAGAGACACTTGGTAAAGAGCCTTGGGGCGATGAAAGGCCGAAGTGCAAGACCCTGAATTGATAATGCTTGTCCTGGAACTGGAAGCACAGAAACTTCCTATGCGAAGGCAGGATCTTTATGTGCATACAGGTGTCCTGCATGTCCAGGGAACATTGCCAGTCCCCTTGGTGAAGGAAGGGAAACAGGCTTGCCAGGGTGAGCATCCAAAATCTTTTGTATAGGACAAACTCATTCAGGTGGCTGAGGTCTAGAATAGGGTGAAGGTCGCCCGTTTTCTTGGGCACCAGGAAAAAATGGGAGTAAAAGCCTTTGCTTTGCTGGGGACTTTGGGACTGGCTGATGTCCTTCTTCTGGAGAACAGAAGTAATCTCTTCTTCCAGGAGAAGGGCATGTGCTGCTGAGCAGTGGGATGCCACAGGCGGATTGTCTTGGGAGATGCTGAGGAACTCGATGGCATAACCCCTCTGGATAATCTGTAGCACCCACCGGTCGGATGTTATAGTGGACCATTCTTGTAGGTAGAGGGAGAATTTCCCCTATATCTGTTCTCCCCTCAGACTGATGAATGGGGGGAGGACACTGGAAGTCATGCAGTTCCTTGTGGCGTGGTGGTTGGATGTCTGGGGACTTTCAGCTGTTTGGGGCCTTTGCCTCCCAGCTGCAGAGGTTGACTACGGTGTTTGAAGCCTTTGCCTTGGTAAGGGTCGCCTCCCTGTTGACTTTGCTTATGAAAAGTACGCTTACGGGCATGTTAAAGTTCGGACTTGTACAATTTATGCACATCCACGATCGCCTTACCCGAATCTTGGAGTCCCTTTATGATCCCTTCCACTTCCTGACCTAAGAGGACTGGACCCTGGAAAGGAGCATCCAGAATAGCATTCTGGAGGTCTTGCCTAAAGGACGTTGCCCGAAGCCAGGCATGCCTATGGAGATAGACACCCGATGCCGCTGCTCTAGCTGCCATATCAGCCGAGTCATACGAGCATCTCATGACGTGCTTGTCGACATCCAGACCAGATTGAGCACAAGCCAGCAGTTCACTTTTTGTGTCACAGTCTGGCTGGGACTTGAAAAGCTCCACTGTCTTTTCCCATAGGGATTTCTCATATGTGACCATATGGTCCAAGAAGTTTAATGGCCTGATGGCCCCGGTGGCCGACGAATAGACCTTCCATCCCCAGAGGTACAATTATTTTGACTCGGGGGTCTGGGGGCTGTGTACTTAGGTGTTTCGGTTGAGACTGTATGCTGTGTGCCACAGTCAAGACCGTAGAGTCCACCTTTGGATGATCTGCCAGAAACGGTTCTTCTTTGGGCGGTTTGTATAGGCGATCAGCCTTGAGTGGAACCACTGGTGTGGATGAGGGTCTCTTCCAGACTAGTTTGGCCACATCCTGGAAAGGCTTCACAAGTGGGGGGATGACGAGAGATTTAGGTTCCTTCTCCCCCAAGAACTTCGCCAGGCATTCCTTTGTGGGTCGAGTTCTTCAGTGTCCCATTAGTACAAAGTCTGTAAGTGCCGCATGATATCTAGGAATGTAGGGTTATCCGTCAGAGACCTGGGGGTATCTTTGGTATCTGGTGCGGGTGGCCTCATGTCCTCATTATCAGAGGAATCTGGAGTGGACTCTCCTGCATCATCCCCAGAAGTGGGAGTGGAGCGGCCACTAGAATCAGGGGTCGGGAGAATATTGCCTCTTCCTTTACCCTTGGGGGCTAGTGATCCCTCTCCTGCACCTTCATCTTGTGGAGGGGAAGGGGGACATGGAGGTGTGGGAACCAATTCTGGAGGCCTATAGAGAAGGTCACCTTTGATGGTGTTCCACCATGAATTAAACAGGGCCCTGACGTCGCCAGGGGATGACTCCTGAGGCGGCATCGGGCTGACGGATTAGGTGTCGGGGGATTGTCCAGTACTGGGATTTCCATTGGGGAGGCTGCCCCTGCTGCGTCAGGCTGGGGGTTGGCTCCCTGGGAGAGCGGTTGTCAAATCCGGCGTCCAGAGTGGCATACACCTGGTCTGGTGACCAGTTGTCCTGGAGAATGTCAGACTGGTGGTTGCCCTCAGTGGAACGCCTGTCAGGAGACTGCCTCTTCTGGGGCAATCGCCTACTGTCCGATGCAGGCGTTAAGGCCGAGGGACGTCTGTCCTTGTTGAGAGGAGTCCCAGTGGCCGAAGACGGTGGAGGAGGCATCCGCTGTCGAATGACCTCTTGTCGCTGGTGGGAGTCGTCTGGCTTCTTGTGTCTGTCAGAAGATAACGTGGAGCTGCGGCCTTCTTTGGGACTAACAGCAGGCGACTGGCCTTCCCAGACCAGGCCCTATGAGGATTTATGGGGCCAGGGAGACATAAGTGTGGCTGTGTCCGGAGGACGAAGGCTGGTCCTTGGGTTTAGAGGAGGACACTCTGTGGGTGCTAGTTCCCTGTGTAGAGGGGGAACGGACCCTGACCTCCCGCCGGAGGTCGAAGAAGGAGGAGGCCTGGAGGGAGACGTGTGGCGGGACTCTGGGGCCTTTGTCCTTGAAGTGTTTTCCCGGGGTCTTCTCTCTATGGGGAGACTACCTAGTGGGCAAAGATGAACTAGGACCTGACAGGGACTTCTGCATGGCGGCTACTTTCTGCTCGAGGAGGTATGCCTTCAAAGCCTTTGTCCTGCGGATTCTAGTTTTGCTGTTGAACTTCTGACAGTGTTGGCAGTCGTCGGGCCTGTGGTCGGGGCCTAAACAGATCAGACAGGCCTCATGGCTGTCCTTGGCCGGGATCTGTTTGCCACAACAGCACTTCGACTTCCACTGAGGAGGTGAAGGAGAAGACATGCACGAAAAGTGAGAACTATATCAAAACTGTTGAAAATACCAGAAAAAAAACTGTATATCTAAGCGATTTACTTACCTGCGGTCTTCTGTTGTAGCAAGGTGTCCGAGGAGCCGAATAACACATGTCGACGGCAGGAAAGTAATTGAGGTGGCACCAGGGGACCGCCCCCTTTATACCACGTCTGACGTCGGGTGTGCCCAATGTCGGGGGTGGTCCCCCGCTACAGACTGCTAGCTATAACATTTTTCTGAGGTGTCCTAATACCTGCGCCCTTAGTCCTAATGGCATTACCTGCGACAAGAGCTCCAGCTCGAAGTCAGATGAAATGTTCACAACCATATTCTGCACCTATCAAAAAAGGTTTTATGAAAATGGCATGGGACTGAAATGGTTTTATGCACAAAGCCATACAAATATTTCCCCCATTTCTAGGAATGCTGACACAAGACAGTGTCATAGTGTTGGTCATTTACTCTTCATTTTTGCATTTGTAGAAAAAAAAATTAAGCAACAATCATGACAAACTATGTATCCTTGTTTAATTTTTTCTTTCACATTCATGCTGACACCTAAAACACTGATGTTGTAACTACATAAAACAATGTGACCCCTTGTGGATTTTTTTCCATAAAGCGTCATTAAGTCGCACTGCGTGACATAAAATTAAGCATGGCAACCCATGTTTTCTGTAGTAGACTTTAAATGTTTGGATGACTGAGCAAAAAATTACGAATTCAGCATGGGTTTGCTAAAACATCAGGGAATGTCCTTAATTTTAAACTAAATGATTTATTGTTACACGGTGGTAAAAAGTATTTCATTAAAATGGGGCTGCTAAAACACCAGTAAATGTCCTACAAGTTTAAACCAAATGATTTATTGGTACAAGGTGGAAGGGGAATGACAGTACCTTTCTGTTCTCCCACTACCACCTTGTACTAATAAATCATTTGGTTGAAACTTAATGCTACCTGCTTCCTCTGTTGGCATACCACCGTCAGTGTTCTGTTTAGTTTGTTTTCATCTCTTCTGGCGAGTACCGCCTGCCATTTTTCATTTTCGTTCCAGTTTGTGTGTTTTACTCCAGCATCCCCCACCATCATAAAACAGGCTGTAATTTCCTATTTGTCACGGTGGCAAATCTTACTAGCCCCTAACTTGAAGCAGTTCCTTGCTGGCATTCTCCAGGGCTGATGGCTCCATGCTGCTGTGAATATGGAATCCACAAAAGCAGCAGCTAGCAATCACTGACCCTGGAGAATGCTTAAATAACATTTGCCATGTTAACAGACAGGAAATTGTGAAAATATTTAGAGGAAAACTATCAATTTCAAGTTCCCCACCGCCCAAAGCCTTACCCCCGGATTAGAAGACTTTTTCGGAATGTAAACACATTTTACATGATTTAATCTTACTTTTTAGTTAAGAGTCCAGGAGTTGGTATCGCGAGATACGCCAGCGCGTTTCATTTCCAGTGAGAGTGCAGTACAGCACTGCTCGCTTCAATACAGGTGTATTGAAGGAGCGATGCAGTGCCACAGTTTCACATGAAATAAAACCACGCAGCATCTGCCATGTTGCCGACTCCTGGACTCTGCAACAATAAAATGAAGTAAAGGGGGCGCTGTGGAGCCCGAGCAGAATGATCGCACTCAACGTCGGCTCCTCACTATACAATAAATAAAGGCTACTAAACGTTACCTTTTCGAGCATCTACTTTAATCCCTGCAGTTCGTCGGGTTGCTTCTTTATCCGACAGCAAAATGAGAAACCCTTGTTGCGATCAGGGTGCAAATGACCCTGGAAAAGGGAAACAGGCAACAGTGGGTTTGTTGGCCCAATCTGCAGCGGCAACCAAAGCTGATCCCGGGCAAAGTTCAGAGACTGAGATGTTGCAAACCTTAGGCCACAAAATGCAGAGTTTGATGACGTCCGTCTCCGATCTGAACAAGAAAATGAACACGTTTAATTCCAGAATCACAACAGTGGAATCTATGGTGGACTGCCTTAAAACAGAGATGATTGAGGTTAAGAAACAAGCCTCAGCAGCCATGGGTGCATCAGCAATGGTGGTGAAAGAAGTACAGCACCTCCATGCGAGGTTGGAAACCCTGGAAAACTAAGTTCGATCAGTCAATTTAAGAATCCTTGGCCTCCTGGAGGGCATTGAAGGGGATCACCTGCTTATGTTTACTTGGGAGTGGCTGACTGAAAACCTGTCAACAGAGGGAGATACGAGTGCATTCCAAATACAAAAAGTATATCACATTATGCCACGTGGGTGGACGGAGGCCGCAAACATGCCTCGCACTCTCATGACAGTGACTGCAGGATTGCGAGAATGGGAACAGATTCTCTCATTGGCCAGAAGGAATGGCCCACTTTTACAAGATGGCCAGCAAATACATATATTCCCCGACATTATTTATGCAAACAGACAACATCGCAAGAAGTTTAATGGGGTTTGCTGCATTCTGCAGGAGGTTAATATACCCCACTCCATTGTTTTCCCAGCCCATTTGCGCATCATATTCCAGGACATAATTTGGGCCTTTTCTGATCCTGTGGAAGCAGGCAAACGGGCAGAAAGAAAGGCAACACTCCAGCGAGGAACATATTGAAGATGAAGAAGGATCTGGACTGTTAACCTGAGAACTCTTCTTTTCCCAGGTTCTTTAGCTTAGCCCAAGTCTGCATAGTTATGTCCTGGGAAGCCCTAGTTCATATTCCACGACTGCGGGCCTTGTACTGATCAGCTGTATTGTGATTAAATCTGTTGATTAGTTTCAGATAGTTTTCCTTGCTCTTTACTGATATTATACTGAGTTTTTTCCTTAATAAGAGATATGACTTTATGTTAGAGTGTATGAGGGTCTTTAATTAAGGTTTACAATTCTTGTAGTTGCCATATATTTGCTTCAAACGAGTACACCTTTTCCTATACTGAAAAAGAAACTTTAGGTGACTCACATGGCAATATGCTCCCCCAGGTGGGGTAGTTCTTTGATGGACATTATTAATGAACTAAAACATTTAGGGCACCGCCACGCTGCTCATGGGCTCCGATTCAGTTACTTAATTTAACTTCAGCTGTCCTTTTTCTGTAAAGTCTGATGTGATATTCAGCCCCCCCACCCGATAATGCATCATTAATATGGTAGATGCATGTTTTTTTAATCCTGTGATTAAGGGGTTTTAGCTCCGCTGGTATTGTACTCATGTGGACTGTACACCATATGGCATGTTACTGATTATGTATAAATTGATAAACTAATAAACAAAGTTTAAAAAAAAATTGATAAAATTAAGTAAGTTAGAATACGTAAAAAAACATGTTTACATTGTGAAAAGCCTAATCGGGGTTAAAGCTTGGGGTTGGGGGATGGAATTTTAAATTATGACATTTTCCTTTCAAAAAACACAGGTGGAAGCACTGCACACTAAACTGTGGACCACTCCTCTGATAGCAACAGCACATGAGAATGTGGACCACTCCTCTGATGAAGCGGCTAAGCCACAAAACGTTGAGGCGGATCTATTAACCACACTTATACTACACAATAAATTTAAACTGGCACAATACTTCTGGATGAGTCTGTTTTATCGTTTTCAGCACCAATAAAAATAATACGCCACATATATATTAAGTATTCAATAATCTTTAAGAGGGGAGACTAGGCCAACCACTTCCTGTGGCTAGCTTCTATCTACGTTAAGTCCAGCCGCATTCAGGGGAGGGGACTCTTAAAGAACACTTGTCAACCCCTTAGGCCTTGAAGTGCCTCTAGTTTAAAAACACATTTAATGATTGGTCATAATCTGTAGAGATTGCTTATGTAGCTTGCAGCAGGGTATTAAATAGGTGGTGTCACACTGCACTTTGTGATGCGAACCAGCTGCTAATTTAACTTCATTTTTCCTTTTAGATCGCAAAAAAAATAAGAAAATGTGATCTTTTCTGTGACCCTTCCATCTCGGCCCCACCACTCTCCCAATCCATGTCCCCACAAACACTCACCCACAAGTAGTTAACTTTCTATGATGACCTACAGGGTGCCACTGATAGTATATTAACAGTCTCACCGCTGCGGGCCTGAATGCTGGTAAACACTCCCAGTAGTGCTTTAAGGTATTGCAAGCAACTACCGGCATTCAAGGTCATGGCAGTGAGACTGTTAGCATACTATCGGTGACACGCTGCAGGTCACTGTAGAACAATTAACAACTTGTGGGTGAGTGTGTGGGACATGGGTAAGGAGAGTTGTGGGGCTGTGATGGGTGAGGGAGGGTTTTGGAATACATGGGGTCAGGGCTTTGGCAGGTGACATTTTCTGGCAGGGGACAGGAATGGTGAGGGTGGTGGTACTGCGATGGGTGGGGGAGAGTTTTGCCATACATGGAATTGAACTGTTATCAGCTGCTGCCTCATTTGGTAGGGTACCAAAAATACAGGTTACTCACCTGTAAAGTACAGTTATGTAAGAACTTACCGTAACAGTAGATCTTCGAGAACAGCTCTTGCAGCAGGTAACACCATTAGGACTGAAGCTGGCAGGCGTCAGGAACCCACGGAAATCTTCTAGCTAGCAATCTTCAGCGGGGACTGCCTCCGACGCCGTCCCTACCACGCCAGACGTAGTAACATAAGGAGGCGGTCCCGCCAGATTCCCCAGTTCTCCCGCCGGAGACTCCCGGCCGCAGGATGACATCAGAAGGGGAGACCGAGGATCCGCCATCAGAAGAAGAAAGGAAAGTAAGCTCCTGCCAAGGCCTGGTTAGGCCATAACTCCTCCAAGGGGGGAATGGTGGGCGGGAAGGTACCGCTGCAAGAGCTGTTCTCAAGATCTACTGTTACGGTAAGTTCTTACATAACTGTACTATCTTACTTCGAGATACAGCTCTGCAGCAGGTAACACCATTAGGACTGATTCCCAAGCAATAGCCCTGAAAGCATTAAGGAGGAGGAAATTAGGAGAGACCTTGAACAAGTCCTGACTCTAGGACAGGAGACCCTGTAGAACTGCCAGGCAGAAACCGCTCTCCGCGTGATGTAATATCCAGGCTATAATGCCTAATGAATGTGTGCACTGAGCTCCAAGTAGCTGCAGCACAAATGGCCAAGGTGGAGAGCGCTATGAGTGCTGCAAAGAGGTAGCCACCCCTTGTTCGAATAGCCCCGGACTGTACCCGGGAGGGGCTTATGTTTATTGTTGTAGCAAAATGAAATACATTGGACAAGCCAGCAAGAAAGGGTCTGCTTTGAGACTGGTTGGCCAAGCATCCTCTCAGCGAAGGAAACGAATAGTTGCTCTGACTTACGAAGCTGTTTAGTTCTGTTCAGGTAGAACCTTAAAGAGCAGTGAACATCCAGGGTGTGAAGCAACGCCTCTCCTCTATTAGAGTACTTGGGGAAATACACAGGCAAATCGATATCCTGGTTGAGAGTGAGGACAGAGACCACCTTAAGCAGGAATTTAGGATTCGTCCTCAGAGACACTCTGTCCTGGTGGAAAATTAAATAAGGCTCCTTGCACATGAGAGCCTGAAGCATGGAAACTCTCCTTGCTGATGTGACAGCAACTAAAAATAACGTTTTCCATGACAGAAAACACAGCTCGCAATCCGCGGCAGGTTCAAAGGGAGGAAGCGTGAGTTGTTCCAGGACAAAGAGTAGGTCCCAAGGAGGAACGGGATCCTTAATGGGTGGCCTAAGGTGTAACACCCCTCTCAGGAAGTCTCGAGAGGCATCAAGCTGTGCTACTGTGCGCTGTCCCACCGGGAAGTGGTATGCAGAAATCGTGCAGAGGTGCACCTTAATGGAGGAGTAGGCGAGACCCGAATGAAATAGGGAAAGCAGGTACTCTAGCACCACTTTCACCGGGCATTCTAAAGGGGAAAGGCTGCGTGCCTGCGACCATAAGCAAAAACGGCGCCACTTCATGGCATACGTCACATGCGTTGCTGGCTTTCTGGCCGCAGAAAGGACTTCCGCCACCTCTTGCGAGACCCCGTATCGCATAATGGCTATGTCTCTAGAAGCCATGCATGCAGGTTCAGTGAGCGCAAGCCCGGGTGGACCAGTGAACCGTCCTCCTGAGACAACAGGTGGGAGCTGAAAGGCAATGGAACTGGCGGTTCCCGGGACAGTTGCGTCAGCATAGGGAACCAGATCTGTCTGGGCCAGAAAGGTGCTATCAGGATCATTGTTGTGTGCTCCCTGCGCAGTTTGAGAAGAACTCTCTGGATCAACGGGAAGGGAGGGAAAGCGTAGAGGAATCTGTCCGCCCAGGAGAGGGACAACGCGTCTCGCCAGAAAACACCAGGCCCTGGATCTAGCGGGCAAAAATTGGGCAGTTTTGCGTTGGATGGGGAAGCGAATAAGTCCAGCTCTGGAGTGCCCCATTGAAGAAACAGATCCTCTGCTACCTCCTGGAGAAGTTTCCACTCGTGGACTCTGGCCTGGGAACGACTCAGGCCGTCTGCAATTGTGTTGTCCACTCCGGGAACGTGAACAGCAATCAGGCTCGCGCCGTGTCGGATTACCCAATCCCACACTCTCATAGCTTCCCTGCAAAGGGGGTAGGAGTCCGCGCCTCCTTGTTTGTTGAGGTAATACATCACTGCCGTGTTGTCTGTCTGAAGCAGAAGAGTACTCGGCGGGACTTCTGACTGAAAGGCCTGCAGGGCGTAGTAGGACCGCCCTCATCTCCAGCACATTGATGTGGAGGTGGGCTTCTGAGGGTCTATGTTCCTGGGACCTCACCCGCTCAGGTGCGCTCCCACCCCAGCCCTGAGGCGTCTGTGGAGAGGATTGCCTCCGGGGATGGTGCTGTAAATGGGACACCCGCAGAAAGTGTCCCTGGGTCTAGCCACCATTGCCAGTCTCGAATCACAGCATTCGTGATCCTGACCGGATGCTGCATGTGGTCTTGCCTTTGGTCCCACTGCACCTTGAGCATCCACTGAGTTACCCGCATGTGGAGCCTTGCCAAAGGGACGGTTGGAACGGCCGCAGCCATGTGTCTGAGCAAGCGAAGGACCAACCTGGCGGGGATGATCTTCTTCGCCGAGAGATCCCTGATGAGGGATCTGATGTGTTCCGCTCTCTCATTGGGAAGAAATACTTTCCCTTGGACGGTGTCCAGAACTGCGCCTATGAACTGCAGCTTCTGCGACGGTATGAGGAGAGACTTCTCGTAGTTGATAAGAATGCTCAGAGACTGAAACAGATCCTGGGTGCTCTGAATAGCCAGCAACAGTGCCTCTTTGGAGGCGGCCATGAGAAGCCAGTCGTCCAGGTACGGGAACACGTAGTGGCCCTGTCTCCTTAGAGACGCTGCCACGACTGCCATACACTTGGTAAAGACCCTGGGGGCCGAAGACAGTCCGAACGGAAGAGCCCGGAACTGAAAATGATGGCCGAGAAACCCGAAGCGCAGGAACCTCCTGTGCGCTTGAGCTACTGGGATGTGCAGATAGGCGTCCTGCATGTCCAGGGACGCTAAGAAGGGGTCCTTTTTCAGCATGGGAATGAGCCCTTGGAGGGTCACCATGCGAAAATGTTTGTAGGCGACCAACATGTTGAGGTCGCTGAGGTCCAGGATTGGACGGAGGTCCCCTGTTTTCTTCGGAACCAGGAAGAAGTGGGAATAATATCCGGATCCTATCTGGTTCTCTGGGACATACTCCACCGCTCCCTTTTGCAGGAGCGCGAGTACCTCTTGCCTGATGAGAGATCTGTGCTGACCCGAGTAACGGGAGAGCAGAGGAGGCCTTGTGGGTGGCTTGTCCACGAATTCTATAAAGTGGCCTCTTTCGACCAACTGAAGGACCACCTGTTGGTGGTTATGGACTGCCACCCTGGCAGGTGGTCCAGACGCGGCCCCGACCTTGGTGTCCCGTTGATCCTGAGGTGCGGGGCCGGGGAAGGAGTCATGCTGTGGCGGCTGAGGGTCCAACGGGCTGGGCCGACTTGGCTGGTCGTTGACTTCGGCCCGCGGACGACTTTCCCTGGGCTCTGCGGGAGAAGAAGCCCCTCTGCTGCGGGCCGTGCGGGACTGCTGTCTCTGCATCCGGCCTCGAACGGCTTTGGTTCCTACGAAAGGAACTAAGCTTGGGTCTGTACATGGCCTGGACAGACCGTACCGCCTTCCCGGCCTCTTGAAGTTTGGTGAGGACCTTCGCCGAGGACTCACCAAAAAGAACTTCTCCATGAAACGAGGCGTCCAGGATGTTCTTCTGGACGTCCAGGGTGAATCCGGAAACACGGAGCCATGAGTGTCTCCAGAGGCATATGCCTGAAGCTGCCGCTCTGGCCGAGGAGTCCGCGGAATCGTATGCGGCTCACAGCACCTGGGTTCCCACGTCTGAACCTGTACGAAGGACCTGTAGCAACTCCTCCTTCTGCTCACCTTCTGGCATCTTTTCCGCCAGATCCAGTCCCTGTTCCCACAAGGCGTTTGAAACTGTACCATGTGGGTCAAGTAGTTGAAGGATCTGATGGCGCAGGTAGCGGATGCATACGTGCGCCTGCCCATAGCGTCCAGCTGCTTGGACTCTGGGTCCGGTGGCAGGGTGCTCAAATGTTGCGGCTTCTGGGACCGGTCATGAGAGGCTGTGATGACCAGAGAATCGGCCAGAGGATGTGACGCCAAGTACTGGTCCTCCCTAGGGGCCTTGTACAGGCGATCAGCTTTCTTCGACATCGCCGGAAGCGAGTGTGGACGTTTCCACGCTGCCTTGGTGACGTCCACGAATGTGTCCACCAAGGGTGGCACCACCACAGGCTTTGGATCTTTTTGCCAAAGATATCTGGCAAGGCGTAATCTCTCGGGGTCTAATTCCTCTGCGTCCCAGCCCATGTTCTCTTGGATATGCCTCATAATCTCTGAGAACGATGGGTCATCCGGAGGAGACCCTGGAAGCTCACGTGGGTCCGGAGAAGGGACGTTGATCGGAGAGGGGGATCTGGATCTGTCCAAGAAGTCCGATCCCGTGTCCTCCGTCAAAGGCGAACGGTGGCGTCTTCTGGGTCTCTTGGGGCTGGGTGACTCTGAAGAAGATTTGGACGGAGGTCTCCTATTTCGTGATCTACCCCTAGGAGGGTCCGTAGGCTCCTTGGGGGGGCGGGGTACTCGGCCCGCATCCCTAGGTGAAGTAGGGGGTGCGGGGGCCGGCGGAGTAGCAGGAGGAGGTGGTGTGGGAACCACATCCCTTTTTATGGTGTCCCACCAGTAAGTAAACAACTCCTTGACCTCGGAAATGCTGAGGCCCAACGACGGACCGGGCACCGATGGCTGGTCGTCGGGTTCCGGCGTCGGCTCCCCAGGGGCCTCAGGTTCCAGCGAGGGTTCCCTGAGGGCTACGACAGGACCGGGTTTGCCCGTCTGGTCCTCGGGCTGGGTCAGCTCCTCCTCAGTGATCGCCTCTTGACCGACGTCGGTGGGAGGAGAGGGGGTCCTCTTGTCGGTAGGTGCGGACGTCGGTCCCCCGGCCGGCATCCATGGAGGCAAAGGCCTGACCGGCGACGGGCGTCTGGCAGTCGTCGGTGCTCGGGACCAATGGTGTTTAGCTGACGTCGGATGGGCCGGCGTCGGGTCCGAGCATCTTCTAAGAGAAGCTGCCTTGGTCTTCCGCTGGGGAGGAGGAGGCAAAGAGACTGACCTGGCGTCGGGTTCCGAATGGCAGGAACCGGACTTGTGATGGTGGTGACGGTCCCCTGACCTCGAAAGGGCCTTGGTGGCTGAAGACGAAGAAGGTCTGGAGATCTTGGCCTGAGAAAGAGAGGAGGAACCCGAGGAGGTCTTCACCGCTGCGGGGGAAGGCTGAGAGCAGGCCCGGGAGGGGGAGCGGTCGGACCGGGAGCCGGAGCTACGGGAGTCAGAGGCCCTAGACGGTGACCTGGATCTCACTCTCTCCCTATGCTTCTTGAGGTGTCTCCGGGCCTTGTCGGAAGAGTCCCCCTTGGAGGCTGCGTCCATGGCTTTAATCTTCTCCTCGAGGAGGAATGCCTGAAGGGCCTTCTGGCGATGGATCCGGGTCCGGCTGTTGAGCCCCTGGCAGAAGGAGCAGGCCCGGGTGTCGTGGTCTGGGCCTAGGCACCGGACGCAAGTCGAATGCGGGTCTTTGAACGGGATTTGCTTCCCACAGGCACACTTCAAGGGATGGCCTTCAACGGAGGTTGAGAGGACATCAGATAGAAACTGAGCAGAAAAACTAACTTTTTCCGGCGGAAGAACTTAACCAGGCGCTAAGGCCAGAAACGGAACCAAAGGGTCGGTGACATGCAAGTCGATCGGGCGGAAAGAACTGGGAATCTGGCGGGAAACACCTCCTTATGTACAACGTCTGATGTCGGGGGTGGGACCGACGTCGGAGGCGGTCCCCGCTGAAGACTGCGAGCTAGAAGATTTCCGTGGGGTCCTGACGCCTGACGGCTTCAGTCCTAATGGTGTTACCTGCTGCAAGAGCTGTATCTCGAAGTAAGATCAGGAGTTCTAGGAATGGTATATGTTGTTCATCCACACTGTCTGGCAGGTTTCTTGCCGCTTTAAATCTTGCCGGAAGGTCTTCAAGTTGGCTCTTCCCACCCAATTCGGTGAAACTCTCGCCTTCCATGACGCCAGATCTAGCTCGCTGGAAGCCAGGGTTGTGGTCGGCCGGGAGGTTGGTGGGTTGTGTGGATTAACAACATATACCATTCCTAGAACTCCTGTTACAGGTGAGTAACCTGTATTTCTAGGATAAGGATATGTTGTTCATCCACACTGTATGGCAGACCCTAGCAGTTCTTCGGGAGGAGGAGGCAAGGCGCACAACCCCTACTTAGGGAATAAAGACTGGAGAACCAAGGTCCCAAAACCAGCATCCTGGCGTGACTCAAGGTCGATGTGGTAATGGGTAATAAGGTGTATGCTGACTTCCAGGTAGCAGCCCTGCAGATTTCCTGGATAGGGACGTCCCTGGAAGCAGCCACCAAAGCAGCGGTATGGCGGGTAGAATGAGCTCTTATCCCTCTGGGAGGCTCCATGCCTGCCAACCTGTAGCAGAGATCTATGCAGGAGGTGACCCACCTGCCTATCGTCCGCTTGGCTGCAGGTCTGCCAGGTGCGGCTTCAGCGTAGGTGACAAACAGCTGGCGAACCTCTCCCCCAACTTCAGCCGTCCGCATTCCTGTAATAAGAGAGCTTCTAGGGTCCAAAGTATGGAGCCTATATTCGGCCTCCGAGGTGACTGGGGTAGAACACCGGTAGAGTCAACACCTGGTTAAGGTGAAACTCCCGACACCACCTTCAGAAGGAATTTCGGTTGGGGGTGCAGAACAACCTTGTCCCTGTGGAAGACCAGATAAGGAGACTCGATGGAAAGTGCCTGGAGCTCTCCCATCCTTCTGGCTGATGTGATAGCCACCAAGAAGGCAGTCTTCCATGACAGGTGGGAGATGTCACACCTGTGCATCAGTTCGAATGGCTTGCCCATGAGTTAGCCAGTACCAGCAGTAGATCCCATGGAGGTGGAGGTTCTCGCACCAGAGGGGATATGTGATCAATGCCTTTGAAAAAGTACCCGACCACCTTCTCCTGCAGCACCGACTGCTTTCCAGCCTGCGCCCAGTAAGCAAAGATGGCTGCCAGGTGCACCTTAAGGGTCGTCCACCGAAGCCCTAGCTGAGAAAGGGACCACAGGTAGTCCAGAATGCTTGCCAAGGAACAGGAGGAAGGGTCCAGCCCCTTGCCCTGACACCAAATGGAGAATCTCTTCCATTTAAAGGCACAGCATTAACTGGTTGACTCCTTACGGGATGCCTCAACAACGTTGAGGACCTCATCAGAAAGACCCAAGGCCTGGAACTCTAGCCACTCAGGAACCAGGCTGTCAGGTGCAGGGATTGAAGGTCTGGATGGAATACCTTCCCCTGGTTGACTGAGATCAGGTCCGGGCGGGCTGGAAGCCGCCTCGGGAGCCTGGAGCTGAGGCAGAGGAGATCTGGATACCAGAACTAGCAGGGCCAGTCTGGGGCTACCAGAATCACCTGCACCTTGTCCCTCCTCACCTTGAGAAGCACCTTGTGGATCAAGGGAAATGGGGGAAAGGAGAAGAGGCCAAGGGTCCACGGCCTAGAGAAGGCATCCCCTGCAGCGAGCCCTGCTGAGGGGGCGGGCATGAAACAGCCTCAGCTTCACATTCTCCCTGAAGGCAAACAGGTCCGCCTGAGGCGTGCCCCAGTGAAAGAACAGATCTTGTACTACCTCCAGCAGGAGAGACCACTCATGGGACGCAGCTCCTATCCGGCTTAGGACATCGGCCAGAATGTTGGAGGCTCCTGCCACATGGATGGCAAGGAGATCCACCTCCAGGCTGTGCACGAGGGACCAAGTGCAGAGAGCTTCCCTGCACAGAGGCATGGAGCGTGTCCCGCCCTGGCGGTTTAGGTAGTGCATGGTTGCAGTATTGTCCATCTGGACCTGGACCACTTGACCCCGTACAAAAGGAGTAAAGGCGGTGAGGGCTAGACGAACCACTTGAAGCTCCAGCAGGCTGATGTGGCATCGGGACTCCCGAGGGGACCAGAGGCCGTGCGCTCTGTGCTCCCCCAGATGGGCACCCCAACCCATCAGAGAGGCATCGATCAATAGAGAGACCATCGGCTTGGGGTGGACAAACGGAATGCCCTCCTGCAGATGAGCTGGAACGATCCACCACTGGAGAGCGTCTCACATCTCCTGGGTCACTGTCACTGGCTGATCCAAAGGACCGGAGCACTGTGACCACTGGCTGGCCAGTCCCCATTGTAGGGGACGCATGTGCCAACGGACCCAATGGACCACGCTGGTGCAAGCCGCCTTGAGGCCCAGGAGGTGCAGGAAGTCCCGGTCAGGGCGCAATTGCCCAACCTGAAATGACTGGGCAAAGGAGAAAAGAATCTCGGCCCTGTCCGCCGGGAGCCGTGCTCTGGCTCGCAGAGAGTCGAGCTCTGCCCCAATTAATTGGATCACCTGCTTTGGCACGAGTTTAGACTTGGCCTCGTTGATGAGGAGGTCAACTTGAGAGCAGAACTGGAGGGACAGATCCCTGGACCGCTCCACCTCCAGTCTGGAGGAGGCCGCAATCAGCCAGTCGTCCAGTTAAGGGTACACTCGGACCCTTCGGTGCCACAGGAATGCTGTCACCACTGCCATGCATTTGGTGAAGACGCTGGGAGCTAGAGAAAGGCCGAAGGGCATGGCCTGGAACTCGTAGAGGGACCCCTCTGCTCTGAAGCAGAGGAATCGCTAGTGGGACGGACAGATTGGGATGTGAAAGAACGCATCCTGGAGGTCCAGAGAACAGAACCACACACCTCGTTCCAAGGATGGAATGATCTGAGCCAGAGTGATCATCCTGAAGGTTCGAGACCTTAGGAACCTGTTCAGGTCGTGCAGGTCTAGAAAGGGGCGCCAGCCCCCCCGTCCGTTTCGGGACCAGGGAGTACCTGGACACAAACCCTGGGTCTGGTGGAGGATCCCCCACCTTCCTGATCACCTCCTACTGGAGGAGCAGGGCAATGTCGGCTCGACGGGCCGACCGAGAGGCTGCAGACCCCGTAGCCCCCCATGGGGAGACGGCTCGGAAGGGTGGGGCCTGCTCGAACTCCAGAGGCAGACCCTTTCCTACCACCTCCAACACTCAACGGTCTGTGGTGATAGCGGACCAGGCGGAAAGAAAGTGGCGGAGCCGTCCCCCCACGGGGGGAACCCAGGGGGAAGTGACGCGACTGGAGGAAGGACGGGCCGAGGAACCTCCTGGGCCTTTTCCTCCTGGCTTCCTGTTGGAGGAAGCTGCAGGCTTGGCTTTGGGCCAAATGCGAGCCTGCTGGCCCTGATGCTGGTGCTGCTGGGCCAGACGTGCCGTAGGGGCAGAAGGGCGAAAGGGTTTATGCTGTTGCCCGCGGCCTTTGTCCTTCTGGGCAGACATGACAGAGTCCAAGGTGGCATTGGACTTCTCAATTCTCTGGAGGTGGCCTTCCACCCCAGGCCCGAACAAGTCAGTACCCAGGAAGGGGAAGTCTGCCAACTTGTGCTGGGTATCCGCCGTGAAGGTGGAGATCCGCAGCCAAGCTCTGCGGCACATGGCCACTGCAGCCGCTACTGACCGGACACAGGAATCTCCAATAGCGAGAGCAGTTTGGAGCTGCTGTTTCTCCACTGCCCTTCCCTGATCCCGCACCTGCTTGACCGTAGTCTGCAGGTCAGCCGGGAGATGAGGGATCACCTCATCCAGGGAGCCCATAAGGGCGTGGGAGAAGTGCGCCATCAGTATGGCCGAACTGGCCAGATGGAGGCCGAGGAAGGACGCAGCATACACTTTACGCCCGGCATAGTCCAGCTTTTTGGACTCTTTGTCAGGGGGCTTGCCCATGTCCTTGGTCTTCTCGGAATGCCGGAAAACACTATCAGTAACCAACCCCTCCGCAGAGGGGTGCTCCGAGAAACCAGACAGTGACCCAGTAGGGCCCGCGTACTTCCTGGCCGAAGGAGAAGGACAAGAAGCCGGCCACTGCCATAACTCCAAGGCTGGGCCAACAATGGCTTCAGCCACCGGAAAGGCCTCCGTGGGAGAATCCCCTCGGTCCAGTATCTCCGTGAGGGGATACTTGGCCTGCTTGGATATGGTCTCGAGCTGCATCCCAGTGGACTCTGAGATGAGCCGAAGCAAACCCATGAACAAGGATGGGCTCTCGTCCATCAACTGTCCCCCCGGAGGACTCCAGGTCAAGAGGCCTGGGGAACAGGGAAGAGTCGTCATCAGACTCCGAGGAGTCTGCAAACAGCTGCCTAGGGCCTGAGCCACCCTCCACCTGCCGAGGACGGTCAGGAGTGAGGGTGACCCGACAACCAGTGGGCAGCCCCTGACCGACTAAGAAGCTTTTGGTCGAGCCCCAGATTTTGGTTGTGGAGGCGGGGTTCCACCACAATCGCTGGCAGCTGGTTTTGGCTGAACAACTGGCACCGGCTTGGGCCCTCGACCACCGCGAGGGGTTGTTTCTGCCTTTCAGGCGACAGCCACTAATGGCCGGGAAGGCGGCCGGCTTGTTCCCGGTCAGAAGGAGCTGCTGCCACATCAGGTCCTCATAGCGTCGACGCAATTTGCGCCGAAGCCTCTCCTCCTCCAAGGAGGAAGACGAGGATGAGCGGCACCGCCGCTTTCCTCGGTGCCGAGATAGAGACCGCCGGTGTCGGCGGGATCGGCTGGACAGAGAAGAGGTCCGAGACCAAGACCGTCGGTGTTTCCGAGGGTGGGTCTGGGAGGGAGCGGGGGAAACCCATTCCACCCTCGGCTCGGGAGCCTTAACAGGGGACTCCGGCACAGGAGGCGCAGGCAAGTCCTCAGTTTCTTCTGGGGGAACCAGTGAAGAAGGGTCGTCGGCTTCTCCAGTCGACAACCCATCAGACAGGTCGAGAAAAATCTCGACCATGTCGACAGGTATTCGGCCGGCTGACCTGACGGGGACACCGTGAAGCCAGCGGCATTAGCCGCAACCTCAACCGAAGTCGAAAGTCGACTGTCCAGGGAAGGTGACCTCTCCCGCTCCCACGAACGTCGATGGTGGGACTTACCCTTCGAGTCCTTCTTCTTGGACCGAGAGAAGTGTCCCGATGACCCCTCACCTTTTGTGGAGAGGGATTGGCAAAGCTCCTTAAAAGAAGCCGTATAGGAGGAGCCCAAGGAGAGCGGGATAAATGCCGCGACCGAGGAAGAGGAAGATGCGGCCTGGGCTGCCTCCTCCTCGAGGGCAATCATCTATTCAAGTTGCTCAGCCGAGCCAGCCACCGCGGGAAACCACCCAACGGGCCTCCTTCGATTTCACCGGCGGTACATGTCTCTCGGGGCGCCCAAGTTGCAGCCTGGCAGCACGGTCTACGAGGACATTTGCCGAGAAGGACTTGCACAAAATCGCAGGCCTGCAGATCGTGTTCAAGCCTGAGGCAGTAGATGCACGTGGAGTGCGGACTGGTCCTAAACATCTTCTGCCCGCATGGGCACCACCGAAAACCGGGAGTCGATTTGTCCATCGCAGCCACGAAGGAAGAAGCAGACCAAAGTCTAGAAAACTTTAAAATTAGTTTCGGGTGAACCGAAGAGTTTGGATCCAGTCTAAACGCAGAGCGCTAAGCAGGGAACCTGAGCTTCCAGTGGTAAGGAAGATCTGGCATCATGGGGCGGAGCCGAGAGTTTTACCACCCAGGTGGGTGGGAGGAGCCAGCTTGAAGACCTTCCGGCAAGATTTAAAGCAGCAAGGAACCTGCCAGACAGTGTGGATGAACAACATATCCATGTCCCTAGAAAGTAGTCTTCATCTCCTTGAAAAATAAGCAAGAGAGTGTATGTGTGTTTGCAGTACTGAAACATGATGAAGCAGAGACAGAGATAATCTTCAGGTTAAAATAGTTTTCAAAATTGTATGTATATACATTTTTAATATTTTTAATTTTGCTAATCAAACGAGGCAAGTGCTATGCATTTTCACAACTGATTAGCACTTTCACGTGTAAAACTGCTAATCAATTCTCACAAGTCTGATACCTTGTTGTAATTTGATTTGGACTCTTTTTTTTTTTTTAAAAACTGAAAATCAGCCTGCCCACCATACTGGTGTTACAGTACAAAAACGTACTTGTTTATATTCCTTGATCAGCTCTCACTGCACCTTTCCTGGACTTGGGAACACCTCCAGCACAGTCTATCCACTCATGATGCAGTGGGAGGAGAGAAGACTATTGCATCATGAGTGGCTATAGTGTTTGGTATCAAGGATTTGAAACAAAGTTTGGTGGTGTTCATTTCAGGCAACAGGATCACAGCAGTGACACACCCTGTGCTCAGCTAGACTCTACTGCCTATGTTGTAAATAGTCAAAATGACATGCCTGCTCTATGCTTTTAACAGGCTGTCTACTGCCACTACTTTGGCCGAGCGCTGCATGAGTGTGCCTGGAGCTGCCAAGTCCTTCATTCTGAACCCCCCCCCCCCAAAAAAAAGTGACAAGGCTGATATCTGTAAAGAATGCCCCTTGGGGATGTGGCGTCTTCATCATGCAGTGGCGTAAACAAGAACAGCTCAGACAAATGGGGCTTAGAGTTCTGCACCATGTGTGTTACTAGAGGCAGATTCACCACGTGGTACAGACTGTAAAGTAAGACCACGGCCTATCTCTCTGTGCAGTTCAATCAAGTGTCTCAACTGAGTAATATCTCATGGAGTGATCTTATTGCTTCTATGCTTATTAGTGTAGGAAATTCCTGAAGGAAGGAAATTAAGAATTCTTGGTCAGGCAGGGAAAAGGAGCAGCGAATCAGAGGAGATAAAAAATAAGAACAGGAAAAAAGGCTGACTGTCGGTGTCGCTCACAGTGAGAGGTAGAGCAGTTGGGGGAGAGGGGCCTCGTAGCCACCAGAGCAGTCACCTCATGGTATTCTGATGCAGGCAGGAAACAAAAAGTGAAAGGTCAAGGTAGACGCTGTCCTAAAAAATGAATAAAAAAAATTAACACAAGGAGGAATTGACAGGCGGCAGGTAGACTGTTTTGTAATACAGGGAGAGACCGAGCTTTTTGACCTTGCTCTGCTCTTCTCTCTTTTAGCAGGCAGGAAAGTAATGAGCAGATTCAGTGCAGCGGAGAGAATTACACCAAAAAAAAAAAAAGGACAGTGAGCAGGTGAATTGCAGGGAAAAAAACAGACTGTAAAGGAAGTGTTGGTGGCAGAAGTAACTGTGGGGCCTCTTCCACAGTAACACTAAGTTTGCAGCAGTCAGGAAAGTAGAAAAAAATAAGGGTGGAGATAGTTTAAAATAAAAAGAATTGAGAAACACAGAAACCTAGAATTTGATGGCAGATAAGGACCGCTTGGCCCACCTAGTCTGCCCATTTCTCTATCCAATGGATAAGCTGCAGATCCTAGTTAACCAGCAGCCTACTTCCTCCTACCCCCCACTAGAGTTGCTTTATGTCTATCCCATGCATTCTTGAATTCCCCCACTGTTATTGACCCTACGACCTCCTCAGAAAGGATGTTGAGTTTTTTTCTAAATAGTGGGAGTATTGTGGTTTCATCACAGTGTTTATATTTAGTTAAAAAAAAAAAAAAAAAAAGTCAATCGTTTGGGCCACACTTTTCTTAAGACTGGTCACCTTTTTGAGGGTCAGTGGGTCAACTGATCCATCAAATTTCAGTTTTAGAATGAATACTGGTTTGGGTATATAATTAAACCACTGGCATGCATTTGGTTCTACTAAGAAAGGAAGCAGATAATTTGCAACATCAATGGATTTTACAGAAGGCAAGCAATCATAAAAATGTGGGTTCTCAGCTTCAAATAATATCATGTAAAAGGGGTTGACAGTGTCCCTTTAACTCTTCAGAGTGCTGGTGGTTTAAGCAGTCAGCATTCCAAAACAGGTCAATCCTGTGTCTGAAGGGAAGGTATACCAGATTTTTGGGGGGGGGGGGTACTGGCAGCCACCAGGCAGGAACGGGATCTGGGGGGTACTCGCATCGGATTACCTAAAGGCAACTAAACAATGTGAGAAGGCTGTGGGGAAAGCCAGTGGGATGCTGAGATGCACTGGGAAAGGTATCACCAGCAGAAAGGAGGAGATGGTGATGCCACTATACAGATCGCTGGTGAGACCTCAGCTGGAGTACTGTGTCCAGTTTGGAGACCACATCTCTGGAAGGACATAGACAGACAGTAGGCAGTCCAGAGCCTGCATGAAAAATCTTATGAGGAGAAGCTAGGGGGAAATCAATATGTATTTCCTGGAGGAGAAAAGAAAGAGAGGGGGGGACATGATATAAACATTCAAGTACGTCAGGGGTATAAACAAGGTACAAGAGGGCACCATCTTTCCAAAAAGATGTATAAGAACAAAGGGGCACGAAATTAAGTGAGAATGGGGGAGGTTCAGGGGCAACATGAGGAAGTACTTTTTCACTGACAGAGTAGTGGATGCTTGGAAAGGCCCCCCAAAGGAGGTGGTGGAGGCAAAAATGGTTAGGGAATTCAAGAATGCATGGGATAGACATAAGGATACCCTAGAGACAGGAAAAAAAGGGTGAGCTGCAGATCCAACTAGGATCAGTGGTTTGAAATAGGTAGGCAAAATGGGCAGACTGGGTGGGCCCACGCAGTCCTTATCTACCATCAACTTCTATGTTTCTATGATCTAAATGTAAAGAAATGGACTTTCAGTTCCACTATTTTAAACAAACTCAACAGAGTGTAATGCTTACTTAACAACTTCCTCTTACTTTGGAAACCGTATTAGAGAAACATATTTAAATAAGCACACAACTGTACACGTTTGTATGTAAATTTGTATCCAGCTGTACAGACAAGTTTACACACACATTATGTACAGTACACCGTAACCCAATACACATGCTGTAATACTGTTTCACTAGTAAGACTGAACACCTGACTGTAACCAACTGTAACCACTAACTCCTTAATATTTCACTACTAACCCCAAGACCCACCCCTGTAACAGAGTAATTAACCAGTTCGGACTGAACACCCACCTGTAACCCAGAGACACCCGCTGTAATACCATGCTTCCCCAAATACAGACCGAACACCAGACTATAGCCCAAGACACCTGATGTAATACTGTATTTTTACTATTTCTGCAGTATTGTGGTGACAGACTGGACTTAGGGTCTATCCTGCCAACCCCTCCTGTCATACAGCAGTGACTATAGCAAATCTGAATAGGATCACATAGCAAAACCTCTCAGTTCAACTGCTACACCTACTCAGGATATGCAATTAGTAATGCCATTCATTCCAAAAAAAATAAAAAAATCAGTCTAGTCCTGCTCTGAAAGCCTAAACAGTGCTAGCTTTCACAATCTCACCAGGTAGGCTATTCTATGTGCTTATTTATTTTTTTCATTTGTTTGTTTTGTTACTTTCTTTTTACCCAATATAGCCAGCAGAGCAATATTTCATTTACAGTTGGGTCATGCTTCTACCCATTTGAATGGAGCCTGGGGAGTGACTTGCTAAAGATGTTAACCACCCTATGTGCTAATAAATGTTGCTGAATGTTTCCCCTGCATGCTGCCCTCCTTCTCAGTTTGAGTACATGTCCTCTAGTTCTACTAGCACTCACCAGATTAAACATCTGTGTACCCCTGACCCTTTCAATTCCCCTCAGTGTTCAGAACACAGTAATCATGTCCTCTCTCAGACTTCTCTAGGCTGGAGAAAGCACCTAGCCGGATAAATTAAAGGTGACACATATAGTGCCTATCCACAAGGGGGGGGGGAGATCAAGGGAGGTGGCAGGGAACTACAGGCCCGGCCAGCCTGACATCGGGGTGGGCAAGGTGATGGAGGGCATTGTCAAGGAGACTGGGGGACCTGGAAAAGTTGGGGTGCCTGGATGATAGACAGCATGGATTCGTCCCAGGGAAATCGTGTCAGACAAACCTTGTGGAATTCTATGACTGGGTGACGAGTGCCTTGGACCTGGGTAGACCAGTGGACGTCCTCTTTCTTGACATCAGCACAGCGTTTGGACTCTGTTCCTCACAGGGGCCTGTTGGATAATCTGGGAGAAATGGGGGTGGGGAACCAGATGATCAGATGGATAGGAAATTGACTCCAGAACTGGACCCAGAGGGTCGTGGTTGGAGGGACAGTCTCATCCCCAAGGAGGGTCATTAGTGGAGTCCCTCAAGGATCGGTCCTTGGGACCCTCCTGTTCAACGCCTATGTCTCTGACATAAGGAAGGGTATCAGGAGTGAGATGAGTCTCTTTGCGGATGACTCAAAACTGGGGGCGGTGGTGGATGGGGAGGAGGGGGGTGTCGTCGTCCAGGGGACCTGGAGGCTCTGGAAAGGTGGTCTAGAAAGCGGAAGCTGAGGTTCAATGCAGGAAAATGCAAGGTACTGCACCTGGGAGCCAGAAACCCGGGCCAAGTGTACACCTGGGGGAGAATGCTACAAGTCTCGATGGCTGAGAGGGACCTGGGGGTGGTGGTGGATGTCCACGATGAACAACTCGGAGACTTGTAGGAGGGCAGCGGCAAAGGCCAACAGGATGCTTGGATGCATCGCTGGGGGGCTCACCTCCAGAAGGAGGGAAGTGATACTCCCACTGTATAACTGCTTGATGAGGCTGCACCTCGAGTACTGCATGCAGTTTTGGAGGCCACATTTAAAGAGGGACACTCAACTCCTGGAGAGGGTCCAGAGGATGGCAACCAAAATGATTTGGGGCTTGGGGGATAGGACCTATGGGGAGAGGCTCGAAGAGCTAAATATGTACACACTGGAAGAGAGAAGGGCCCGGGGGGACATGATAGAGGTCTTCAGGTACATGAAGGGGTAAATAGGGGAGGAGCAGTCAGGGTGCTCCGATGGAAGGGGGCAACTAGAGGGCATGGGTGAAAGCTGGAGGGGGGGTTCAGGGGAGAAAGAAGGAGGTGCTACTTCACTGAGAGGGTGGCGGAGCCATGGAATGCGCTGCCCAGGGGGCTGGTGGAGGCACAAACAGTGGAGGGGTTCAAAAGGGGGTGGAACAGGTACAGGGGAAGGGTTCTGGAAGCAAAAAACCAGTGCAGCGAGAATATCTGGGACTGGGAAGGCAGAAGCCAGAGAAGGAGAGGGGGGCAGCAAGGTCAGCTCCCAGGGTGGGGGCTGACCAAACGAGCAGACGTGAAAGACTGCTAGGCCTATTTTGCTGGCATTTTAGTATGTTAGTATATAGGGGAGTATGTCCAATCTCTCCAGGTAGCTCTTGCCTCCTAAGCCATTAGATGACTGTCTGCAGTTACCCCATGATCCCTCTCCTTGGTTATGCTGTCTACTGTTTCACCACACAGGATGTATGTGCAAACCAGATTCCTCTTTCCTAGATGTATTGTAGTACCTTCCACTTCTAAAGTGTCATCAGTGTCAGTGGCTCAGCAGGTAGTACACTCGCCTCTGAGGCCGGAAGATCAGAAGGCTGTGGGTTCTATCCCCACATCAGGCACTTGGGTTAAATCCCAATACTGACACTGTAGTGCAACATGAGGAGGGTGCTGCACTCCTGAAGTGCCGTATTTTGGATGAGACATTAAACCGAGGTCCCATCTGCCTGTTCTGGTGGTAGTTCAGGTGGATGTTAAAGATCCTATGGCACTTCTTGAAAAGATTAGGGGAATTTTACTGAAAACTGGATTTCATTACAATACAGCCATAAATCAAAAGTCAAAAGAAAAGTATTCAAATAATAACATGCAAATAAACAAGATAGAATTCCTATATATATAACCAACGAAAAACAGTAAAATCTGAGAACATATCATATTTATATACATAGTCACACCATTCCATACAATGGGCCCACAAATGTTTTACTTTTTCAGGTGGAAATCTATTCATATCATATTGCACGGTTCTCCTGACAGCATGTATAATATTCTGTAGCAGTTCTGCATGTGATACCTTCTTTTGTTGTAGAATCCTTCAGCATCACGACTGCCAGATTAAATATTTTATAAGTACAAAGAGAATGTAAATAGTATCTGCATGGTATCTACTAAATGAGTTATCTGATGGACCACAGACTATAGTGGGATAATCTAAAGATGAAAACTTTGGTTCCTTTAAATGTACCACTAGAGTTCTCCAAAAAAGGTATTATATATGGGCAGGTTAGAAACAAATGTTCCTGCGTTTTTGTCACCTGATAGCATAATTCCCTTGGGCAGTTCCCTTCTGCCATCTGCTTATGCTTTCTATTTCCTTTCACACTCAGTCTTCCAAAATTACACAGGCAGGTACAGTCCCATGCATAAGGTGGGATTCTAATATTTGTTAACTGTTGTACTACTTTATTTAATTGTGAAGCAGGACAGTCAGGGAAAATAAACCCTGATTTACACTCAGCTTGTAGTATCAAGTTGTAAATTGCTTTCCTATCATTTACTAATACTTGCTGGGGGGAAATTCTCCATTTTAGAAGACTCTTGATAATTTCCAAACCATACTGAGGGGCTTCTAGTCTATTTAGGCCTCCCATCTGATTATTTTCCCACAGGGGGAAGACAAGGCCTCAGCCAGGATTCTAGCAATACTTTCCATGAGAGTGATCCAGGGTTCATGGCCTGGCTAAAATTATAAGACAGACAAAGACTTATGTAAAAAGCAACAGGGTGCACCATCCCAACCCCTCCTTTATTGACTGGGAGGTATGTGAATTCCCTCTCAATGGGGTTTAGGCGTGACCCCCAGAATGCTTGAAAAAAGATACTAAGTAAACTTGTGAACCTGCTCTGCGGGGGTGGATAAATGTAGCTAAGGTATACAAATACCGGGAGCAACAAGGTTTTTATGAGCATAACCCTTTTTTTTTTTTTTGATAACTGCTGCCCTTTCCAAGCATTAACTAACCGTGTAGCTCTAACTAAATGTTTATCCCAATTATGCACTGACATCTCCTGGACCAAAATCTACTCCCAATACCGGAATTGGTTGTGTTGACAAAGTGATCCCTAATAATTGTCCTGCGGGTGGTACAGGAGTATTCCCAATTGTTACCCCTTTACTCTTCTCTAGAATGATACGGGACCCAGAAACCGTGGAATAAGTTACTAGTGTCTTGGATAGTCCGACTTCTGATGCAGTGGGAGGAACAATAAGTACCATGTCATCTGCATAAGATAAGGTTTTTACCCTAGGATACTGAGGAGTGACTACTATACCATCTATACTGATGTTATTCTCTATTTGTCTAATCAAAATATCAAATGCAAAAACATATAGTAGAGGGCTTAGTGGGCATCCCTGTCTAACACCTTTTTTGATTGGGATTTTGTTTCCCAGCCACCCGTTTACATTTGGTACAATAAAGGCTACTTTATAAATTTGCCTTATCCAGGTAACAAATGTTTCCGGGAATTCCAAAGGATTTTAAAACCAAAAATAGAAATTCATGAGATAGCCTGTGAACAAAAACCCTTTCAAAGTACCCGCTTCCCCCTTATTAAAAATTTCCCTTAGTTTTATGAGATTGTCCTGTTGTTTTCTTCCAGGAACTGCGCACGTCTGTCTATGACTTACTAAGTAACTTGCCACCTTCGATAGTCTCTCTAAAAGTATTTTACTAAGAATTTTCAGGTCTGTGTTTGATAAACATAGTGGGCGCCAATTATGTATATCATTTTTGTCTCCTTTCTTATATAGCAAGATCACGATAGATATTTTGTAGCAGTGTCAGTGGCTCAGCAGTAGCACACTCACCTCTGAGGCCGGGAGATCAGTAGGCTGTGGGTTCTAACCCCACACCAGTCACTTTGGTTAATATCCCAATACTGACACTGTAGTGCAACATGAGGGGGGGGTGCTGCACTCCTGAGATGCAGTCTTTCAGATGAGACGTTAAACCGAGGTCCCATCTGTCTGTTCTGGTGGTAGTTCAGGTGGATGTTAAAGATCTCATGGCACTTCTCGAAAAGAGTAAGGGAATTTCCCCGGTGCAATGGCCAAATTTCCTCCATTCACACAAAAAAAATACCAACAACAGCTTAATCCGGTTCAAGGTCAGTTGGCATTTATCTGTGTCCCCCTCCCCCGGGTCGTGCCTGAAAATATGTATAACCTTTATCGGAACAGCAAACTCTATAAACATCTTTTAAATTAGCAGTTTGGAGCATTTGTTTCAATGTTTGTGTATCACAGAACAGCTTATTTGTATGTAAACATCTATCATGAATGGACAGCCCACAATTAAAATCACCCACCCAAAGCAATATTCTAGATGTATGTAAAAAGAGTTAAGTTTCTTTAAATAAGGCTACTCTTTGGGTCGTGCCTGAAAATAGGCAGGATTTGTCTAATGCACTTACCCGGTCAACAAAAAATAAATAAATTATTGCTCCCTGCATAGGAGCATCACATGTGGATGTTTTCAAAATAGTATTAAAAAGGTATGCCAGTATGGGAGCCAAAGCAATGCAAAAGGTCCTGTAAAACCTGGTGCCAAGTCCGTCCATCCCTGGTGCTGTATTAGGGGCTAGGTTTGAGATTGCCCTTTTAACTTCCTCCAGTGTTACTTCAGTAAGCAGTGGTTCTGCATCTATCTGTTTAACTTGTGGTAAGCGGAAGCACCAAGAGAGGTCGACAGTAAAAATGCCAAGCTCCCGCACAGCAACGGCACAATACCGACGCAGGTATTGTGCCACCCATTCATCAAGTGTTTTCAGGGGGGCTGTGCACCCCACAACCCCCATGTGGGAGGCTCTGTCCCCCGCACTTTAGGATTATCAACTCCAGGTCAGAGTTTGTCCGGGAAGGGGGCAGAACACTGGCAGAAAGCGAAACTCGAAAAAAGGACCATTACAGCGACTGTCGCCATAATCGTCTTTTTTCATATTTTGCCGTCGGGGTGTTGACCTGAAGGGGTGCACCGGTGGTAAGCCTAGGTAGTGCAATATAGTTTGTGCATTTTCGACAACCTGAGGGTTTCCAAATTATGCAGCTGCATAGGACTCAACAGTATGAAGATCTTTAGGGGAAGAAACCAAAGTCCCATCTGGGGAAATGAGTTCTACAATAATTTTGTTTTCTACTCTTTTCTGGCATTCTTTATATGGCTCTAAGGAGCCTTTTGACATCCTAGTTCCAAATTTCATCTCTTGATTCAGAGACTGGGCTCTGTCATACTGTACTGCTGTAAGTTTTTGTTTAGTGGTCTTTATTTGTGCACTATAGTCCAGATTAGACTCTGAAGCTTGCGAAATTAGGTGCTGCAAATGGTGTCCTAACTGTAAATAAGATATGTGGTTCTTTTGAGCTACATATTGAGCTCTTTTGTGAAAAAACTCCTGCCAACTCTGTTTTGCATCTTCCCACCAGTCTACAATGTTCTCAAATACATCTAGTACACAAAGATGAGCTCATACCTCACAAGTGTCCCTGATTTTGCCTCAAAATTTTACTTTGTCCCTCCTAAAATTTGTGTTTTTGTGGTTAAACAGTGGGGACTGTAAGCACAAAACAATGTCAAGCATTAAAGTTACAAACTTGTTCTTCTTTAGAAAATGCATTTTGCACTAAGCCCCATGTTCTACCAGCTTTCTGGGTGGATATCTCTAATTTTGAAGATGTGTCCCTGATTTTGGTCCTTTGTCCCTGATTTTTTTAAGCCGTGTCCCTGATTTATGAGGCAGGAGGTTGAGAGGTATGGATGAGCTGACCATTCCCTTTTCCATTGTTTTTGTAGAGATGGATCATCTAAAAGAGACTCATTAAGCCTCCATTGGTTCTTTTTACATCAGGGAGTATTATCCCATGTGATGTATGCCATTACTAAAACATGGTCCGAGAATTCAGTGGGATGGATCATTGCTTGACTGATTCCTAGAGAGCGGGCAGCAAAAATGAAGTCTATCAGAGTTTTTAATGCGCCTTTATAATATGTATAATCTTTATCAGAACAGCAAACTCTGTAAACATCTTTTAAATTAGCAGTTTGGAGCATTTGCTTCAATGTTTGTATATTACAGAACAGCTTATTTGTACGTAAACCTCCATCATGAATGGACAGCCCACAATTAAAATCACCCACCCAAAGCAATATTCTAGATGTATGTACAAAGGGTTGTTTCTTTAAATAAGGCTACTCTTTAGGCTTTTGTCTGGAGGGCATAGAGAACAATTAAACAAAATATTTCTGAAAAATAGGAGATATCCAACAGTAGTGCACAACCAGGATGAGTTTCCATTAACCTAGAAACCTTGAGAAAAGGATTAGAAAAGAGAATATCCACCCCGTCACAAGTGTCCGGCCCTGTAGACCAAAATGAAGGACCAAGAGTCCAGGCTCGTGAAGCATGCTGGAGCTCAAAATGTGTTTTTAATCTAGTATCTTGCAAGCATAATATATCATATTGATTATCTTGTAAAGAGAATAATGCCCCTATGTGCTGCCTATCGCTTTTGAAGCTGTTTATGTTTAATGTTGCAATTGTGAGGGAATGCACAGTCGTAGGTTGTGACTGAAATGAGTACTATTTCTCATAAGTGTTCAGATATTTTTTAGATTTCTCCTTTGTCTGGTTCTTTTTGCTATAGGATTGTTTCCTCCCCCCTCCGTGTCTGTAGTGGAAGCCACTGAGGACGAATCAGTGCCCTCCCCTTCAGAATCACCATCCGTACCTTCTGAAGCTAAAATCGTGAATTTATTGCTAGTTGGGATGGGTCCTGCTGCTGAATCAATTGTAGGAACAGTTTTCCCTGCTTATTTCTCTTTTTCGTGGTACTTTTTGAAAGGTGGATCCTTGCCTCCTGACGGGGGCATACCTGTGTCCACAGATTCTGATGTGGAAATTTGGTCAGACACAACTGGTGCCTTAATTATCTGGGGTTCTGAGATTGTCTCTGCCTCTTCAGATCTATCAGGCTGTTGATCTGGGCCTTCCTGAGGAGGATTTGGGGCCTGGATGTCCATATCTCTAGTGTCTCTTTCAGCAACCTTTTTGGCCCGCTGGTGCTGAGCTTTATTGATCAAACCCTCATGAGAAGGGCAACTGTCCCTGTTGTGGGAGGCCCATAAGCGTGGCCTGTTTGCTCGCATAGGTTACATTTAAACAAATGAAGACAAGCTGATGCATTATGCCCAAAATCTAAACAGTGATTACATCTTGAAGAATCACAAGCTGAACTTAGGTGAGATCTTGACCCGCATTTAAAACAGGATTTAGATTGCCCGATATAAAAAATAGCACCCCCGTCTTTCCCTAAATAGAAGGAGCTTGGAAGATGCACTGGGTGAACAACTTCACCTTAATCCGCCAGCTCCCATCCCAGATCTGCTCACTGTCTAAGTTTGGAAAGGGTTTCCCCATAATTTTGCACCGTTGTCGTAACCAAAACATGATGTCCTCTATATTTACCCCTTCATTTTTGAAGAGGACCGTGATAGTTTTAATCAGAGGTTTGGTTAATGGGATAATATGAAAGGGTATCCATTCTGGTTTGTTTCTGAGAGTCTGGTATTGGGCCCAGAATTGGTCAAGACTGGACACAGCTTTAAAACTAATATCACAGTTCCCACTGCCTAGCCCAATTAACGCAAAGATTTCAAAAGAAAAAACCTCAGATGCATTCAGTAACTTTTTGGCTACGCAGAGCCTATCTGGGGGGTTTTCTATTCCACCTTTAAACAAAAAACGAACCGCACTGTGTCTAGGGGTGGGCTCGCCCTTATTTGCAAATAAGTCTGAGAGTTTAAACATTGGTGCCAAAGAGGCACCTGCAGGGTTCATTTAAAACATTTTCACTAGCTCCTAAACGCATAGAATCTGTCTCATCTCCATCTGCCTCATTATCAATTACCCCCTCAGTAACTTTCACAGTATTAATATTTGCAGCTTCACATGTCATTGAAATATCATTAATTGCAGTAATATTTTTAGTTTAGTTTATTAGTCTAGGAAATTAATACCTTTGAGCCAGGGCTCTTTTACAAAGGTTCCACGTCACAAAGAACATTTAACAAAGCACGATACACATTACAGGTAAAACCAGACAGGAAAGTTACATCATAAATTTGCTATTAACAGTTTAAGGCAGTAATGTTTTTAAGTTTCATAGAAAAACAAGCTATAACAGGTTCAAGCGGTAGAACAATTTCGAGGTTAAAACTCCAAGGAGAGGGTGATCATTAAGGCGCCAAAGGAGGCTAGAGAGGAGGGAAAGGTGGTGGCCGGGAGAGTAAGTGAGAGGGACAGGAAAAAAGGGGAGTGAGTTTGGGTGGGAGACAGGAAGTAGTAGAGGTACCAGAGGTTCATTAGTCAGGAGGAAGAGGCCTCAGATGTGAGGATGGACATGAGGAGTAGTAGTCTTTATCTAGCGCAATCACAGTTGCTAGTGGTGGTGAGGTGGGCATAGAGCATGGATTTGAAAGCTTCAAGCGGGGTTGAGGGATAGAGTAGGTGGACTAAGTGCATTGAACCATGTCGGGGCCCTGTATGCGAAAGATCTTTGTCCCTGTGCAGTCCGGCATCTCGGAACCAGGAAAGGTTGGCGTTCAGATCTGGTGGAGGGTCGTGAGCCAGGATTCAGTCGGAGTAGGTTTTGAATACATAATGGAGTCAGTCCCAAGATAGATTTTTTTGCCATTGTGCAGGTGAGATAAATAAGACGATTTGATAGGTTCAACCAGCCTGATTCATAGTACAGATCACACGTGTGAGTCAGTCTGTTAGCAGTGTCAGTGGCTCAGTAGGTAGCACACTCGCCTCTGAGGCCGGGAGATCAGAGGGCTGTGGGTTCAGTTCCCACATCTGGCACTTGGGTTAATATCCCAGTACTGACACTGTAATTCAGCATGAGAGGGGTGCTGTATTTCTGAGGTGCCGTCTTTCGGATGAGATGTTAAACCGAGGTCCCATCTGCCTGGATTGGTGGTAGTTCAGGTGGATGTTAAAGATCCCATGGCACTTATCGAAAAGAGTAGGGGAATTTCCCCGGTGTCCTGGCCAAATTCCCCTCATTCACTAAAAATACCACCAACAGCTCAATCTGGTTCAAGGTCAGTTGGCATTCATCTGTATCCCCCTCCCCCGGGTTGTGCCTGAAAATAGGCAGGATTTGTCTAGTGCACTTACCCGGTCAACAAAAGCTAAATAAATAAGTCTTTGAGCCCCTGTGAGGAGCCGGCAGGCCTTATTTAGAGTGATTGAGATACGCCTTAGAGCAGTGGAGGTAGCTGAGCCATAAATAATAAGGCCATAGTCAATGATTGAGATTATGGAACTCTGTATAGCTATTCTCAATGCCGCTTGATTTAGAAATTACGATTCTGAATAGTATTCCAAAGGCGTGGTTCACTGTTTTCGCAGTGTTGCCAATGTGGGTTGCAAAGGTGAGCCCTTGGTCAAAAGTGATGCCAAGGTATTTGAAAGTATTTACTTGGTCCAGTGTAATTCCCATGAGGTTTGTATGGTGAGTGGAGTATGCCTATTTTTGTTTAAGTGATTGGAGAAGAGCATGGCTTTTGTTTTATTGTGGTTTAGCACAAGTTTACTATCCAGGAACCACCTTTCAACACTAGAGAAAGCAAGTTGCAGGCTTTTCGTGGGAGTTTGGATCCTTGTGGGAAGAAATTACAGCATCATCAGCGTATAAGATTATTTTCTCCTGGCAGATATCTGGGAGGAGTTAAGGAACAGGCTAAGAGGCGGTCAAGAATTGATCCCTGTGGTACACCGAGAGAACTGGTTTGAAGTCGGAGAGTTCATTAGAGATTTTACAGCCTGTGACCGATTGGACAGGTAACTTTTACCCAAGCACAAGGACCTTGGCCAGGCCTAGGCTAGAAAGTAGGGAGGTAAGTAGGGCCATGATGGACTGTGTCAAAAGCTTTTGTAAGATCGATAAAGACTGCACCTGTTTGGCACCCTTTGTCCAGGGCTGAGTGGACTTCTCCAGAGAAATCAAGTAAGGCTGTTGTTGTACTATGTCCTTTCCTAAAGCTGTGCTTTTGATTACAGAGTAGATTGTATTTGTCCAGGTAATCAGAAAGTTGGTCTGCCACTATTCATTCAAGTGCTTTGGAGAGGGGAGGGAGTATTGATACTGGTCGATAGTTTCCTGTTGAGGTTTTGTCCCCCTTTGTGCACTGGCGTAACTATGCGAATTTCCATTTGTTGGGAAATTGACTTTGGCAAAGTGACAGATTAAAATTTTGCAAGGGGTGAATTACTTCATCCAGGGTGAGACACAGGATTTTTAGATCTAGCGTGTCACTACTTGTTCTGGATTTGGAGCAGGCCTTTCTTATGTACTTGTGTGCTTCGTGCACTTTGACTTTCTTGAAGTAAAATTGTGGTTTGTCACGAGGGATGTTTTGTGATACTAGGCTAGGCATAGGTAAGTCCGAGAAGAAATCTGGGGGGAGGACCCCACTAAGGTCTGTGAATGTCTTATTAAGCGCATCTGCAACAGACTTTGGGTCAAGAGTGGTGGATCCATCAACTTTCATAATGGTAGGTGACGATTTTGATTGTTTACCCATTATGTTTCGGATGTTGTCCCAAAAAGCTCTTCCATCACCCCAGGTGGAGTCAAGGCATTTTGAAATAGGCTCTTCATTTGCCTAATTTGTGAGGTACATCTATTTCATGCCTGCTTGTATTTTTAGGGTATCATGAGGTGAGCCTGTGTCTCTGGCAACTGCCCAGAGGTGGTCCCGAGCCTTGAGCTCGGCAAGTAGTTGGCAGTAATCCATGGATTTGATAGCTTGATTTTACGTTTTTTACTGGGGCGTATAAGTCGCATGCAGAGTTGAAAGATTTAATGAAGTATTCTAGTGCGGTATTAATATCAGTTGATTCAAGGATTGGCGTCCAGTCCTGTTGTAGGAGATGGGTTTTCAACTTGATAAGATTCCCATAAGGCAATACTCTGCTTGTTATAACTTTGGGGGGTGGCTTGAGAAATTTATTAGACCAGGTACAGGACACTGGGGAGTGGTCACTGAGGGAGTCAGGGAGGACTTTAATGTGTTTTATCCGGTCAGGGTAATTTGTGAGAACCCAGTCAATAAGGGTGCTTGTACCAGTTTTGAAATTTTTCCGGGTGGGGGAGGTTACCATCTGAGTCAGGTTTGCTGCTAGGATGTCATCTTTGTAAGAGCCAGTGTCACAGGCGAGCCAGTTTATGTTGAAATCCCCGAGGAGGAGGAGCTCATTTTCAGAGGGCTGCAGACTAACAAAATCAAGTACAGACTTAATACTGGCACTGTGGTCTTTTGGAGGGATATAGACTGCGGCCACTGTGAGAACTTTGTTTTGTGCACCAAGAAGCAGTTTGATAGGGAGGAGTTGCATCTGCGTATTTGTGGGGGTGAAGCTGCCGTGTTGACAGGAGAGGTTGTCCTTTATGTAGATAGCACAGCCCCCACTTTTCTTGCTTGCCCGGTCGAGTCTGAAAAGATTGTAGCCTTCAAGCAAGACCGCATGATCCGGGGTGCTGGGAGATAGCCAGGTTTCCACAATGGCTAGTATATCAGGGTTTTTTTGTCCAGCGAGAGTTTGAAGAGATGCCAATTTGGGAAGGAGGCTGCAGATATTTAGAGTGATAATGGAGAGACCACTACCAACTTTCCCTGTTTTTGTCGGCTTCAGTGCAACAGGACCAGGGTTTGGGTGTATCCCACCAGATATTAAAAGTAGGAGGAGCAGGAGTTTCAGCGATGCCATTAAGTAGTTCATAATAGGTTGGAGTGAGTTTCTGCTTGTACTTTTAAGATGCTTGGATTGCCTTCTGGAGTCCCAGTAGAGGGTGATCGTTAGTGAGTTATAATGATATGGCAGTTTCAATTAGGAAATATGGCTCTTTGCACCCAGGTATTAATTGGGTGATGTTTGTTTAAGACTTCCAGAGTAAAAGCCATGGTACAATGTTTCGGGTAGTAGTATAGAAAGGTGAGAGTAGGTGGAGGGGTAGGGTGGGCGGAGTTGGCATAAAGGGAAAGGAGGGTGAGGGTGAGCAAGGACAGGTGGTGGGACTAAGCCAAGCATTTTTAGCGAGGACAGGAGAGGCGAGAAGTAGTGTGGGCTAGGCAGTCGGGGGGTGGAGCAATAGGAGGGTGGTGGGGTACAGATTTTAGTGGGCTAAGGTGGATAGCTAAGCACTATGGCAAGTACAGAGAAAATGAAAAAAAAAGACTGGGAGGGTTTGGTGCCAGAGGGTTTAAGAAGTACTATAGTACTGTTGAGATCCAGGATCACATAATATGTTAAAGTTCCTAAAAGGTGATAAACTGTGGCCTGGGCATATGCAATGTGTAAAATCCTTTTGTCTATATGTTTCCTTTGTTCTTCAAAGTCCTCAGAGATAAGTACAATACCTTGGGAGTAGGTCAGACAGTAGGCATATGCAATGTGTGAAATCCTTTTGTCTGTATGTTTCCTTTGATCTTCAAAGTCCTCAGAGACAAGTACAATACCTTTGGAAAAGGTCAGACAAAAATGTTGATTCAGTCACAAAATGTGTTAAAATTCCTTTGTTCTTTAAAGTCCACAAGTGCAGTTGCTTTAAGAGTGGTCAGATGAGAATGTTGAAAATGTTGATTCAGTTGCAGGACCCAGCATCACCATGTTTGTAAGACTAGTTGTAAGGCATATGCTTCCTTGGGGAGGCTTCAAGAAAGTTGATTTAGAGTCACGTGATGACAGCTAGCTGAATGGCAGCAGGGGCTTAGAGCTCTCTCCCCCCTTCCGCCCTAATTTGCTGAAATCGGCAATTCTAGCATTACAAATCCACTAAATTATTGAGGACAGATCATCTACACTACTGCTACTACTCTCAGAGGCTGCTTTCAGTGGCTTTCTTTCCTGATTTAGGAAGATGGAGGGGGATAAAAAGCAGGCCGCGATCCGGCATACGCCCGCCTGCGACCCCAGAAAAGCTCTCCAAGAAGGCGCGTAACCAAATGAGCACGGCATCGGACAAGATCGGAGAGAAGGCCCAGTCAGCCTGCCTTCTTACGGAAGAGAAGTTTCTGCAGGAGCTGACACCAATAAAGGACATTCTTCATGATATCACGAAGGAGTTGAAATCCTTGCGAGGAGACCTGGCCTCTCTTACTACAAGAGTTACAGACGCTGAGGCCAGGATTTTCTCTCTTGAAAAGTGGCGAGCGAGCGCCGAATCGGAAATGGTGGGCCTAACGCAGCATATCAAGAAGCTCCAGTTGAAGGCGAAGATTTAGAAGGCGCAGTGAAAATAATCTCCTGATTTTGGGCCTGCGGAGTTGGAAGAGGGTACAGACCTGATGGCATTCCTGCAGCGGTTTTAGTGAAGATCATTGGGCCTCGCCATAATCAACCTATCACCTTGAGGCGCACAGATCGTTGAGGCCCAGGCCCCACGAATTCTCCCGTGACCGATAATAATGAATTCCTAAGCTATGTTGAGAGCATGCGTCTTCGCAAAGTCCGGGAGCTACAGTCGATCATGTGGGGGCTACCAAACTCACGTATTGCCCAGGATCTCCCTAAAGAGACACGGATGAAGAGGGCAGCGTTTCACCAAGTGGTACAAAAACTGATTGCAGCATCCATCCCCTTTAGAATGGTATACCCTGCCACCCTTAAGGTCACCATTGGAAGTGCCACCTATGGATTTGACTCAGCTGATGTGGCTTATAAGGACCTTAGTACCAAACTGCCCGATCTTTTTTAAACTAAATGGGTGACTGGGCTAGTAGAAGCACTGGGTTTTGGTAGTTTCCCTCCGGTTAGGATGGATCGCGGATAAGGCCTCTCTTGTTTAGTTTAATACTGCATTCCCAAGTGATTTACCCCCTATTTCCCTGAGTGCTCACCTCCCTGAGCACTTTCCATTATGTCCTACCTGCCATGGTTGCCTTCAGGTTGTTGCGGTATGCGATGGCTCTGATCGACTGGACGAGGAGGCTTGGGCTGTGCTGGCGGAATTATCGACCCGTTTCTGGTACCTTTAGGGAGGGATGTAGTTTCCTGGAGGTGCCAATTTTGAGTGTCGGACCTGATCCGGGTCCGATTGCTAAATGGTGCCTCCTGGGAACACTGCTGACTGAGTGAGGCTCGGTTTCCTGTTGCAAGGCCTGGGACGTTTACCTCGAGCTCTTGTCTTCCCGGTTATTTTGGGGGGTGAGTAGAGCCTCTTGCTCAGACGTTTTCGAGGTCGGTCCCTTCCCATAGCCGGGTGGTATGGAATTTTAAAATATATTGGACTGTTTTGTAACGAATGTTATTTGGCTATTAAGTGGTTGGGATGGGGGGGTGAGGGCTTGCTCTGTGCCCCTATGGCTATCGTTGGCTGAGTCGCGAACCTATGGAAGGGGGGCTAGCCAATCCAGCCCCCTATGCAGGGTCCCATGTTTTGGTTTGGATCTGGTTGGGGGAGGAACCCTATTTTTACTCGTTGCTGTTATGGGCTTCCCCTTTGATAATGGGTCCCTGTTTGTTGGGGATTGCTGGATCCGCTCTAGGGGGATGGTGTCCGGGATCCAGTTGGTTCTGTATAAGTTGTATTACTGTACTGACCTGGCACCTTCTTGTACATAGGTGGGGGTTTTGTTCTTGGGGAAGTTTTTGGGGAGAGAATTAGTCTGCCAATTCCGTTATTTGTTCGTTGTATTTTGGGACAGACTGCTCTTTCATGTTGGGGCTCTTGTTACTAGATTTGCTGTGGCAGATTAATGGGGGTTGGGGGCTGAGTGTGCTTTTCCCTGAGCTTGACTCCTGAATTTCTTAACGTCAGTCTCCTTTTCATATTGTTGATAAAATGGCTATAGGAGCTATCAAAATGGCCTCATGGAATGTACATGGGCTTAGAGAGAAGGTCAAACGAACCCAAGTATTTAATCACTGTCTTTTACTGCAAATAGATATACTTTTTCTTCAGGAAACCCACTTAACTAATGTGGAGGTTAAGTGGCTATCTCGTTCCGGTTTCTCACAGATCTTTGCTGCAAGTGGGTCTAGCTCTAGTAGAGGAGTGGCTATCCTTGTCAAGAAACACATTTTATTTTTGAAGGAATTGGTGGTTGAGGACTCAGACGGACGATTTGTATTGATTAAAGGTTCCCTTAATGGGGCTATGGTGGTGCTGGGCTCTATTTATGGCCCTGTTGGAGGTAGCTCTGTATTCCTTATGACCCTTGCAGATAAAATTAGTGCTCTGCTTCCCTCACAGATAGTCTTGGGGGGAGACTGGAACGTCCAGCCGTCGTACCTTCTAGATAGGGATCCTCAGGCTAATCGCCCAGTTACCCCATACAGAGAGCTTTACAAGATTTTTCTCAAATGTTAGGACTGTGCGATCCCTGGCGGCTCTCTTATCCCTCCTTACGGACTTTTTCTTTCTTTTCTCAATCCCACAAGTCGTGGTCTAGGATAGACTACTTCCTGATTAGTCTGACTCTACTTCCAGGTCTCTTCCAGTCTGGTATTGAGCCGATAATCCTTTCTGACCATGCTATGGTTTGGATTAGAATCTCTCCGGATCTGGAATCCCAACGTGATACCATGTGGAGGCTTAATACTGAGATGCTTAAGGATACGAGTACGGTCACAGAAATACGGACTCTTATCTCCCTGTATATGGCGGATAATATCGGATCTATTTCAAGATTTGATTTAATTTGGTCCTCTTTAAAATGTTATCTTAGGGGGGAATTAATTAAATTGGCCTCAGCCAGGAAGAAAGCCCGACAGGCACGAGCACTCTCTTTAATAGGTAAAATTAGGGAACTGGAAGCTGCCCACTCTTCTACCTTGCGGATATCTACATTAGAAGCCCTCCTGGCGGCTAAAAATGAGTACACTGACCTTCTCAAAGAAAGAGCGGAATACTGCATTATGAAAACACAATCTAAATATATCGAACAGGGGGAAAAAGTGGGGCGACTCCTGGCCTTAAGGCTTCGCACTTTGGAGAGTTCTAGACTAATTCCAGCCCTGCAATCATCTGTTGGGGTCATCAAAACCTCCCCTAAAGATATTGTACGTATCTTTGAAAACTATTATAGGGAACTTTATGACTAGCCCGCATATCCTGCCTCTCCTTCAGATATTACCAAATATCTGGATGATTTGGATATCCCCCAGCTTTTGCCAGCTCACAAAGAGGTTCTAAATACCCCTATTTCCCTTTCTGAGATAGAAAGTGTTATCGCTTCTTTGACCCCAGATAAGGCGCCGGGCCCAGATGGATTCCCCGCTAATTTTTATAAAGTCTTTTCTAAGGAGCTCGCTCCACTGCTTCTCAAACTCTATGAGCACCTTTTTCTCTCCCCTGACATAGACCCCACGCTTCTGGAAGCCACTATTATCCTGATTCTTAAGCCCGATAAGGAGCCCACGGATCCTGCTAGCTACCGGCCGATATTGCTCCAGAACTATGATATGAAAATCCTATCCAAAATTTTGGCTGAACGCATTAAAAAGGTTTGGACCCATATTGTTAGCCCAGAACAAGTGGGGTTTGTACACTCTCGTTCTTCCTCGGACCACCTTAGGGCCCTCTCTCATATTTCCCATTTTGCACGGACGGTGCATTTTCCTATGGCCTTAGTATCGTTAGACGCTGAAAAAGCATTTGACCGAGTAGACTGGTCTTTCCTTTGGGCGGTGCTGACCAAGATGGGATTCCCAGATTCCTTTCTACAATGGGTCCAGACTCTTTACAGGTGCCCTTCGGCCAAGATATATTGTAATGGCTTGCTCTCTTCAGGATTCCGGTTGTTTGCTGGCACTGGCAGGGTTGCCCCTCTCGCCTTTTCTGTTTAATCTATACTTAGAGCCCCTTATTATTAAACTCAAATCTTCCCCTCATATCAAAGGGTGCTCAGTATGTCATCAAGAATTGGTTCTTTCTGTCTATGCAGATGACATACTCTTGCATGTTGCGCATCCTGCAGTCTCTCTGGGGCATGCGCTGGAGATTATAAAGCAGTACGGGACCCTCTCCCAGTACAAATTGAACATTTCGAAATCAGAAATTTTTCCGCTGAATAGTTATACATATAAACAGGACCTTGTTAGATTTGGGATGAGGTGGTCCCCTAAGTCAATTAAGTACCTAGGGATTCATTTTTCAAATGACCCTTCCTTACTTAGGAAACTTAATCTTGATGATCTTAGGAATCAGGTGCAACAAGATCTTCAGCGGTGGTCGGATCTCCCTATCTCTCTATGGGGCCGAATTAATATTATTAAAATGAATGTGTTACCCCGTATATTTTACCCTCTAAATTTACTAACTCTTTGGCTGCCTGTCTCCTACTTACAACAGTTTCATGTAATGTTCTCCAATTTTATTTGGAAAGGGAAAGGAGTCCGCCGCTCTTTTCTTAAGTTGTCTCTTCCCAAAGACAAAGGAGGCCTACGACTCCCTAATTTGCTATTTTATCACTGGGCTGCTCATCTTGCTAAATTAGGGAGGTGGCTCCCGGTCAACTCTGACTCCTCTTCCCCGATCTGGCTTCAGATGGAGAGATCAATTCTTTCGGATTCTGGACTTGATCCCTATGCCATATTCTACGCCCCCCCATCTATACTTTTGAAGTGGGTAACTGATCAAACAGTACTTCTGTCTCTTAAGTCCCTTTCACAGTGTCTGCGTTTTCTTAATATTTTTCCAGGGCAAGATTTAGGTCAACCTGTGGTGCTTAACCCAAACATCAAGGTGGGCAAATCAATGATTACACCGGACTGGCTCCCACAAATTAAGGAAGCCAACCTTGAACATTTTTATGACCAAGATTCTCTTCTTCTTTCGGAGGCTATTCTGGGTAAATATGCTATTTCCGGGTAAATAAGCTATTTCCAATGTTAAAATCTTCAAAGTTTATCAATTAAGACACCTAGTAGCGGGCAAGTTCGGTATTCCCTATAGAGACTCAGTAGTCCGCCCCTTTCTTTCCCAAATATTTACGCTTGCATCTAAACCGCATCCTGTCTCGTCAATATACTCCTTCCTCTTAAATTACAAATTTTCAGCTCCCGTTGAGGGCTCTGCTACTTGGCTTTCTCTTTCCTCCGAGTCTTCCCTAGATTGGGCCAGTATTTGGAGGGACCTTCACAAATTCCACACTCAAGACAGGATAAGGCTCATGCAGTACTACATTGCGAATAATATGTACTACACCCCCAAGAAGCTATTCCAGCTTAAAAAACTTCCCACCTCTCTCTGTTTCAGATGTGAGCAGAGTGAAGGTGATCCCCTCCATATATTTTGGACCTGTAACAAGGTCGCCCCTCTGTGGTCCTCTATTAAAGATAACTTAGATCCACTTTTAGGCCTTGCGGACCTTTTTGTCCCTGAGATCTGTGTGCTGGGGAACTATACTGGAATTGACTGTGTGGAGAGACGGTATCACGTGGATATGGTGTCCAGTGTAGTTAAAAAATTGGTTCTTAGGCACTGGACCGATCAATTGATTTTGTCCTATGCTGAATGGTTGACCGAACTATCTGCTTGTCTTAATGCTGAAAGACTGATAGCTAGCTCACGCAACCGTATGGACCTTTTCCACAAAAAGTGGGGTAAGCTATACTCGCTGTATCTCCATCAATAATTTTCCTGTTGACATTCTCTCTGATGCCCATAGAGATCTCCTTTACCCTCTTCATGGAGATACTCCTGCCACTTATAGTTTTGGAGGTTGGAATAATCTTTAAGTTTGTCAAGTTTGTCACTGCTTTTAACTGCCAGGAATGGCGGAATATAATTCTAGCACACTCATTGGGGAGGGGAGGCGGGGATGGTGGGGGTTAGGGTTTTCTCTTTCTTTTCTTTCTCACCTTTTTTTTTGGGGGGGTTTCTTGATTTTTACGTTGCACCAAGAATGTTATTGGAGTGATGTTTCATTCAATTGTGGTTGTGTATCTTCTTTTTTGTTGTTCTCCTTTTTATTGAAAAATCAATAAACTTAAATTTCAAAAAAAAAAAAAGAAAGTTGATTTAAAATTAAGAAGCTGATACCTGATGATGATGGCGATTTGCAGAAATTCAGTCCAGGAGACTTTCACCAATGTTGTGTGCAAGAATGGCACAGGTATTCCCAGCAGAAAAACATGTAAATGAACAAAAACTAACCTACAGACACAGACAAGCACAAACAGCCACCCACACAGCCCCAGGAGGAGGAGCTTAGACCAAGCTTAGAACTGTCAATGTTATTACCCTGGGGTGAGTTGGAGCTCGGTGGAGTATTCTTATTGGTGGCCACTTCTGTCGAGGAAAGGCAAGGTGGGGTCTGGGAAACAAGGACACGTGGGTCTGGGATCCACTGACCCATAAATTCCTTCGTCCAGCCTGCTTGGGCTAATGCATTTTCAGGTGTCCAAGAATCAAAGTCAATATTAGAGTCCAAATCCATTCTGGTGCCCCAGTCCTTATTTGCTTGTCTTTCTGTGAAAGAAAAAGTTTTTTCTCTGGTTCCAGGCATTGCAACAGTGCCTCTTGCTGTCCCAATCCCTAACCAATGTGTAGTTGGTCAGTCTATCGGCTCCTCTGTACTTTGGCATGTGTGCATAGTTCCCGATTGCTTTCGGCACGGGTGTGGAATTACCCTTTCGCTGCCAGCCACTACAGAGGCTGTTTCTGAACTTTTGAAAGGCTCCTTGGAAACTTTCGGCTGCTGTTTTACCTCCGGATGACTCATCAGCTGTTTGACAGCTGACTGCAAGTTTTCAACAGCTTCTCCTCTTTCGAGCTGCTGCAATTCTCTGTCCAACTCCAACACCTGAGCCAGCAGCTGCTCTCTTTGCAACAAGGCATTTTTTTTACATCAGTACCTGATTTTGAGAGTGTCTGAGCAGAGGCTTTGACATTTTCCAAATGGTTACATTTTTCTTACAAAATCCCTGTCTCAGGTTCTACCTGACTGATGTTCAGATCTTCAGATTCAAAGAAGTCCAAAACTAGTTCAGCATCTGCGAGTTCCTAAGATGACTAAGCAGGCCTAGAATCAGGGCCTTCAGCTTGCAGCACAACCTGCTCCCCTGCCATAGCATCACATCCTCCTCCTCCTCCGGTGTCCGGCTGTGAACTGGGTCCCTCCATCCCATCCGCAGGAAGTGGCAACACCCCTGCAGGCAGAGCAGGGGAATTTCCCTAGTGTCCTGGCCAAATTTCCCCTCATTCACTGAAAATACCACCAACAGCTTAATCCGATTTAAGGTCAGTTGGCATTCATCTGTATCCCCCTCCCCGGAGTCATGCCTAAAAATAGGCAGGATCTGTCTAGTACACTTACCCGGTCAACAAAAACTAAATAAATGCTACATTTTAGCCCCATTTCTCAGCCCATACCCTAATATATGAAGGCCCTTTGTTGCTCCGTGTCCTCCCTCTGCCATGCCCACTCATTGCCAAGTTATTGTCATCAGCAAACTGCAGACCCCACCTCTAACAGTAATTATATTAAAGGGTAAAAGGCCCAGAAACACTCCTGGGGTACTCCACTCGGAATGACGACCATCCATGACTCTCTGCTTCCTACATGTCACCCAACTGGCTATCTACTTCCTGTACTCATTTTGTGAACTCCATATTGTGCTACTTTGTGCACAGATTTCTCATGTGGTAAGGTGTCAAAGGCTTTGCGGAGGTCTACATCCACTGCATGGCCCTTCTCTACCTCCCACATCAAATAAAGCCATCAGCTTGATTTACCAGTATCTTCCATTCTTGAAGCCACAATGTATACTAAGGAACAGTTCATGCACTTCCATGTGCTGATCCACCACCTCATTTATGACTGACCTGCACTTTGCCAACACTGAAATAAGGCTCACAGGTATGTAGTTACCAGGGTCTGATCTCATGCCCTTCTGGAACAGGGCCATCACACTGATCATTTTCCAGTCATCTGGCGCTATCCGTGTCTGTTAGGAATCCTGAAACATATTAGTAAGGAGTCCATCCAGCACCCTCTTAACTCCACTATTAACCTTGGGTACTGTAAATACCAACTGAAACGCTGGGATTTTCCTGGATTTACACCCTACAGAACCTATTAATTTAGCACTGTCTCCTGTTTGTCCTCCACCTCTCCCATAACATCCCCCCAGCTCCTTGAGTGCCTGGCAGAACAATGACAAAGTATTACAGTAATTCAGTGGTGAACAAGCGAAGTCCCACACAGGAACGGTGGTGCTCCAGGCAAGAAGGAAATCATGTAGTATTAAAAAGCTGAGCACTCACCACCTCTAACCGGACACGGACACCAGAGTCAGTTAAAAATTATATTAATTGAAGAGCACGCAGACATAACCTGCCTGACATGTTTTGGATCGAAAAGACCCTTTATCAAAGGCTATTAATTCAGAGTCTCTGCTATTCCCCCTGCCTCAGTTAATGCCTGCCCCTCCCTAATAATCAAGGGTCTTACATTATCCCAGGCTCTCCTGTTTTTCCTTCTGTATTAGGGAAAGAAAAAAAAAAAAGAAATTATCATTCCCCTTGATCCCCAGTGCTCTTTTACCTCATAAACCAGTTTAGGCATGCAAGTGGCCCTGCATTCCTTCTGTAATGCTCTATACTCTACGTCCCTCACGGTCTTCCTAGAGTTCTTCCACTTTAGCATACACCTTCTTTTTTCTCCCATAACCTCGCCTAGAGTTCCTTGGACAATCACAGAGGGGCTTCACCTAGCCCTCATGCCCTTTCTAGCCTTGGGAGTGTATCTCATTTCTGCTTTCATTACATGCCACTTCAGGGGCTCCCACCTGGCATTAGTTCTTCTGCTCAGTGGTTTATTTGCCAAGTAACCCATATAACCATCTCCCTCGTTATTGACTGAACACCCATCTGCACCCACTTTACTCTCTATAACACTGTTATTTACTATAATTTCAAGTTGGAAATTACATTTGTTATGCTATAATACAGAGTTTCACTGATACTGACAAGATATCCAATGTACCCTAGAGACATTCGCTGTAATACTGTTTCACCAGGACTGACTGAACACCTGAAAAAAATCTAGAGACACCTGCTGTAATATCTTATTTCACCAGTACTAACTGATCAGCTGACTGTACCCAAGAAACACAAGTTGTAATACAGTGTTTCACCAGCACTGACTGAGTACTGAGTGCAGCCCAGAGACATCTGTTATAATACTGTTTCACCAGTACTGACCGAATACCTGACCATAACCTAGAGACACCTGCTGTAATGCCTTGTTTCACCAGTACTGACTGATCGTCCGACCGTACCAAACAGACACGCTATAAAAATAGGTTAGTCACCTGTAACTGTAGGATATGATTCACATCCACACTCTGGCAGTTCAACTGGAAAAGTCTGATTTGCCGGATGCCTGTAAACTAAGCTCTTCCCGCTATCTGAGTGGTGTATCACCCCAGCGCCACCCCATGACATCAGCTGCAAGCTGGAAGCAGGAATTCATGCGCCACTTGTCAGGGATGCAGTGTGGATGAAAGCAATAAGACATGGCTGGGTGTTGGTAGTACTGAGATACCCATACACCCAGAAGCGTGGTCTCGTGCCTTCAGCCTCTGGGTGTGCAGGTTATCTCAGTACTACCAATCCCAGCCATGTCTTATTGCTTATTCAAAGCTCTGCATTATTCCAGTAGTAGAATGCTCCCCCCACACACATACACAGAATGGTAAAGTACAGTTACGTAAGACCTTACCGTAACAGTAGATCTTCGAGAACAGCTCTTGCAGCAGGTTACACCATTAGGACTGAAGCCGGCAGGCGCCAGGATTACGGAAAAATTCTGGCTAGCTATCTTCTTGGGGACCGCCCGACACGGTCCGCCTCTGGCGATCAGGCGTGGTACATAAGGGGGCGGTCCCGCCAGATTCCCCAGTTCTCCCGCCGGAGACTCCCGGCCGCAGGATGACATCAGAAGGGGAGACCGAGGATCCACCGTCAGAAGACAATAATGAAGGAAATCCCAATAAAAGAGGGAGCAGAACCATGCCTCCTCCAAGGGGATGGTATGGAAGGTTCTGCTGCAAGAGCTGTTCTCAAGATCTACTGTTATGGTAAGTTCTTACGTGAATTGTACTATCTTACTTTAGAGATACAGCTCTTGCAGCAGGTTACACCATTAGACTGATTCCCAAGCAGTAACGCTGCCAGAAGATCCGGGAGGAGGTAAAATGAAAGGAAAAGCATTCCAGGTCCTGACTTAGGAGAGGAGACCTGCAGCACCGCTTAGGCGAAATCCAAGGTTTCCTCTCACGAGAGGCTATATCCAGACTATAATGCCTGATAAAGGTATGCACAGAACTCCAAGTGGCTGCAGCACAAATAGAGATGGAGACGTTTTTAAGTTGCAAAGGAAGTAGCCATCCCCCTGGAGAATGACCTGGATAGAACCCGGAGGGGCTTCTGCTTAATATCATAACAGTATGAAATACACTGAATAGCTTGAAGCAGACAGGGTCTGTTTGGATACTGGATGGCCCATCATTCTCTGAGAGAAGGAAACAAAGCTGGTCAGAACTACATAAGGGTTTAGTTCTGTTGAGGTAATACCTCAGGCTGCGGTGAACATCCAGGGTGTGGAGCAAGGCCTCTCCTCTATTAGAATAACTCGGAAATAGACGGAAGGTCAATATCCTGGTTTAGAGTGACTGCCACAAAACCACCTTAGGCAGAAACTTAGGGTTAGATCCTCAGGATACTCTGTCCGTGGAAAACTAAATAAGGCTCTTTGCACATGAGGAGCGTGGGCTCAGAAATCCTTCTAGCTGAGTGACAGCAACTAAAAATAACGTCTTCCACGACAGAAAGGTGGCTGAATCCACGGCAGGTTCAAAGGGAGGGGGTGAGCTGTTCCAAGACAAAGAGCAGATCCCATGGAGGCACCGGGTCCCTAATGGGAGGCCTAAGGTGTAACACCCCTCTAAGAAATTCCCGAGATGCACCTAATTGAGCAACAGTACGATGTCCCACCGGAAGGTGGTATGCAGAAATAGCGCAGAGGTGCACCTCAACAGAGGAGTAGGCTAGGCCTGAATAAAAAAGAGAGAGGAGATAATCCAAAATTACTCCCACAGGACAATCTAAAGGGGAAAGATCACGAGCCCGTGACCATAAGCAAAAACGGCGCCACTTCATGGCATATGTCACATGCGTTGCCGGCTTTCTGGCTGCAGAAAGAACCTCTGCAACCTCTTGCGAGACCCCGTGACGCAAGATGGCTATGTCTCTAGGAGCCAAGCATGCAGGTTCAGAGAACGCAGATCCGGATGGAGCAACGAACCATTCTCCTGAGACAGTAGGTGGGAGCTGAGCAGGAGCGGGGGTTCCCGAGATAGCTGTACCAGCAGGGGGAACCAGATCTGTCTGGGCCAGAATGGGGCCACCAGAATCATTTGTGCATGCTCCCTGCGCAGCTTGAGAAGAACTCTTTGGATCAACGGGAAGGGAGGGAAGGCATAGAGGAATCTGTTCGCCCAGGAGAGGGACAACGCGTCTCGCCAGAAAGCACCAGGCCCTGGATCTAGCGAGCAAAAATTGGGCAGTTTTGCGTTGGATGGGGATGCGAACAAGTCCAGCTCTGGAGTTCCCCATCGAAGGAACAGATCCTCTGCCACCTCCTGAAGAAGTTCCCACTCGTGGACTCTGGCCTGGAAGCGACTTAGGCCATCTGCGATTGTGTTGTCCACCCCGGGAACATGTACAGCGATCAGGTTTGCGCCGTGTCCGATTACCCAATCCCACACTCTCATGGCCTCCCTGCAAAGGGGGTAAGAGTGTGCGCCTCCTTGTTTGTTGAGGTAATACATCACCGCTGTGTTGTCTGTCTGAAGCAGGAGAGTGCACGGTGGGATTATCGACTGAAAAGCCTGCAGGGCATAGAGGACCGCCCTCATCTCTAGAACACTGATATGGAGATGAGCCTCCAACGGGTCCACGAACCCTGAGACTTCACCCCATCCAGGTGTGCCTCCACCGAGACCTGAAGCATCCGTGGTGAGGGTTACCTCCGGGACGGCGCTTACAAACGGGACGCCTTGAAAGCGACTCGGCTAGCGATCACTGCCAGTCGCGGATCACAGATTTCGTGGATCTTGACCGGATGCTGCAAGTGGTCTTGCCTTTGGTCCCATTGCACCTTGAGCATCCACTGGTTACCGCATGTGGAGCCGCGGCAGAGGGACCGCCGGAATGGCCGCAGCCATGTGTCCGAGCAGACAAAGAACCGACCTGGCAGGTACGATCTTGTTCAAGACAAATCCCTATGAGAGACCTGATGCATTCCGCCTGTCGACCAGAAGAAAGGCCTTCCTGGACAGTGTCCAGAACTGCTCCTATAAATTGCAGTTTCATGACGGTACCAAGAGAGACTCTCAATTTATGAGAATGCCCAGAGACTGGAACAAGTCTTGAGTGCTCTGGACACGAAGAACAACGCTCTCTGGAGGCGGCCATGAGAAGCCAGTCGTCGAGGTACGGGAACACATAGTGGCCCTGTCTCCTTAGAGACGCTGCCATGACTGCCATGCACTTGGTAAAGACCCTTGGTGCGGATGACAGTCCGAACGGAAGAGCTCGGAACTGAAAATGGTGGTCGAGGAACTCGAAGCGCAGGAACCTCTGGTGCGCCTGAGCTATGGGGATATGCAGGTACGCGTCCTGCATGTCTAGGGACGCTAGAAAGGTGTCTTGTTTCAGCATGGGAATAAGGCCCGGAAGAGTCACCATGCGGAATCTTTTGTAGGCGACCGACACGTTGAGGTCGCTGAGGTCCAGAATTGGACGGAGGTCCCCTGTTTTCTTTGGAACCAGGAAGAAGTGGAATAATATCCTTGTCCTCTCTGGTTCTCGGACGCATTTATCGCCTCTTTTTAGGAGCGCGAAAATTTCTTGCCAAATTAAGTTTCTGTGCTGACCCGGATACCGGGAGAGCAGAGGAGGCCTCGAGGGTGGCTTTTCTGCGAACTCTATAAAGTGGCCAAGACTGACCAATTGCAGAACCCACCTGTCTGTGGTGATAGCCTGCCATCCCGGCAGGAAGTTCGCAATGCGACCCCCGACCATAATTTCCCGTTGATCCTGAGGGCCGGGGGCCGGAAAGGAGTCAGGCTGTGGCGGCAGATGGGCCCGTTTGCTGGGTAGGCCTAGGGGGGCGCTGACCTCGGCTAACGGGCTGTTTACCCTGGTTCTCACGGAAACCAGAGCCCCTCTGGTGTGTAGCGAGCTGGCTGTTGCCCTGTGTCCGCTTACCTAAACGGCTTTGGGTCCTACTGAAAGGAACCAAGCCTAGGTCGGTACATGGCCTGACTGACCTCACTGCCTTCCCGGCCTCTTGAAGTTTGGTAATAATCTTCTCAGAAGGATTACCAAATAAAACATCTCCCTCGAAAGGGGCGTCCATAATGTTCTTCTGGACGTCCAGGGTAAAGCCGGAGACACGGAGCCAGGAGTGTCTCCGGAGTCAAACGCCAGAGGCTGCTGCTTGGGCCGATGAGTCCGCGGAATTGTACACGGCTCAAAGCACTTGGTTCCCCACGTCTGAACCTGTGCGGAGGAGCTGGAACATCTCCTCCTCCTGCTCACCATCGGGTAGTTTCTCAGCTATCCCCAGACCCTGTTCCCACAGAGCATTCTGAAACTGAACCATGTGGGTCAAGTAATTTAAGGATCTGATGGCGCAGGTAGCGGAAGCATACGTGCGCCTGCCCAGAGAGTCCAATTGCTTGGATTCTGGATCCGGTGGCAGTGTGCTCAAATGCTGCGGCCTCTGTGACTGGTCATGTGAGGCTGTGATGACCAGAGAATCGGCCTGAGGTTGTTGCGTCAGATACTGGTCCTCCTTAGGAGCCTTGTATAGACGGTCAGCTTTCTTTGGCACCGCCGGGAGCGAATGTGGACGCTTCCACGCAGCCTTGGTGACGTCCACAAAAGTGTCTACCAAGGGTGGCACCACCACAGGCTTGGGGTCCTTTTGCCGAAGATACTTGGCAAGGCGTAGCCTTCCGGGGTCTAACTCTTCCGCATCCCACCCCATATTCTCCTGGATATGGCGCATGATATCCATGAACGAGGGGTCATCCGGAGGAGACCGTGGCGTCTCACGTGGGTCCGGAGAAGGGATAGAAATTGGAGATGGGGATCTAGAGGTGGAGTAAACTGATCCGTGGTCCTCCGCCGACGGGGCGAACGCCGTGTGTCTCTGGATCTCTTGGGCTGGGTGATCCAGAAGACGATCTTGACGGAGGTCTCCTCTTATCTGATCGACCCCTGGGAGGAGATCTGGACTCCCTGGGTAGGGTTGAATGGCCAGTCGACCCCGCAGGTGTAGGGGGGGGCCGGAGCCGGAGGAGGAGGAAGAGCAGTGGGCACCACATCCCTCTTGATGGTGTCCCACCAGTACGTGAAGAGATCCTTCACTTCCACTAAAGACAATCCCGACGACGGCCCAGGCGCCAGAGGGCGGTTGTCAGGTCCCGGCGACGGTTCCACAGGGACCTCGGGCGGTGGCGAGGGAGCCCTAGGAGACTGTACGAGGCCAGGGTTGCCCGTCTGGTCTTCGGGCTGCATCAGATCCTCCTCCGTCAGCGACTCCTGCCCGACGACGGTCGGAGGCACAGGAGTCCTCTTCTCAGGCGTGGCGGACGTCGGTCCCCCAACCGACGTCCGTTGGGAAGGCTTGGTCGACGACGGTCCCGCGTCGATGACGGCCCGAGGAGGGATGACTGACGGTCGACGAGGGTTGAGCCGGGCGTTGGTCTACCGCCTCTTCAGAGGGGTAAGTTCCAACGCTTTGGCGGGTGGAACGGAAGAGGCCCGGACGTCGGGTGCCGACGGGCGGGAACCCGACCTATGGTGGTGGTGGCGACGCTCCCCGGACTTCGTTGAGGCCTTGGGGGTGGAGGACGACGGCGGCCTGGCAGGAGGGGCCTGAGAAGAGCGAGAAACAGTAACCGCAGCCGGGGGGAGAGAAGAGGCCCTGGATGGAGACCGGTCAGACTTCGACCCGGAGCTGCGGGACTCGGAGGCCCTCATCGGAGACCTGGACATCAGCGAAAAATTCTTCGAAGTAGGATGAAATTCCGATAGGAAAGCTCTGCAACCACGCGTCAAGCGCTAGACTAAGACCGGAGGGTCGAAGCATGCAAGTCGACGGCGGGAAAGAACTGGGGAATCTGTCGGGACCGCCCCCTTATGTACCACGCCTGACGTCGGAGGCGGGACCAGCGTCGGGGGCGGTCCCCGCTGAAGATAGCTAGCTAGAATTTTTCCATGGGGTCCTGGCGCCTGCCGGCTTCAGTCCTAATGGTGTAACCTGCTGCAAGAGCTGTATCTCGAAGTAAGATCATGGAATACTTGAATTCAACATTCTTCAGAGCTCAACTGGCATACAAACAAAGACACACACAAACAGGCCTGAAGTAAAACCAGAACCTCAGTTTTATCTGTTGCCAGGTGAGGAGCACGGAGTTCTCTGGCAAAGTGGTAGAGATAGGTGGGAGATTTTTCATGTTTATCAAAGAAACACCAGCAATGGAAACTCTGAATAGTACTTGATTTTTTTAATTTATTTGTGGTGTATAAGTGGTGCTCATGAGTGTAAATAACATTAAATTATTTACTTATTTTATTTAATGGACTTTTATTTTTAGGGCCTAGTTGAAGTTTTTTATATACGAGTAAAGGCTGTAGCCATGTTTGTGATGGAAACTAGGAAATTGGTGGCTTATGAATTCTGTGAGTTGCCCTGGTTGGCAGGGACTTGTTTTAGCCAGTGGTGGCACTCTCTTACTGCAATGGCTAGGACCAAGTCTCAATCAGGACACAAGGATTTCTTTGCCCATTTTATATGTGAACTATATATCACTCCTAGAACTACAGCTACAGGTGAGTACTCTATTTTTAAGGGGCATGGATATGGTTCACTATTCACATGCGGGCATACCCCTAACAGTTCTCCAGAAGGAAGGGGCACAGCGTGCACCCCTACTTGGCGAACACAGATTGAAGAACTAAGGTTCCAGAACTGGCATCTCAGCATGCTTATGGTCAATGCGATAGTGGGAAATGAAAGTGTATGCTGATTTCCAGGTAGCAGCCCTGCAGATATCTTGGATAGACACTTCCCTGGAAGCAGCCACTGAGGCAGCAGTATGTCTGGTGGAATGAGCTTTAAGCCCTACAAGAGGCTCCCTACCAGCCAACTTATAGCAAACGTCAAAGCAGGATATGATCCATCTGCCAACTATTCACTTTGCCACCAGTCTGCCAGATGCAGATTTAGTGTAAGTGACAAACAGCTGGCAAGCTTCTCCCCAAACTCCAGCCAAGCAATCCACATAATAAAAGAGCGCTGTCTTTACAGATCCAAGGCATGGAGCCAGTTATCGTCCTCCTAAGATGGGACTGGTAAAGTAGACCAGTAAGTTAATCACCTGGTTAAGGCGAAACTCTGATACAACTTTCAAGAGGAACATCGGGTTGGGGCAAAAGACAACTATGTCCTTGTGGAAGACCAGATAGGGACACTCCACAGAGAATGCCTGAAGCACCCTCCATCCTTCTGGCTGAAATAATGGCCACCAGGATGGCCATCTTTCACAAGTGTGACATCTCATACCTGTTCATTGGCTTGAAAGGCTTTCCAATGAGCACAGCCAACACCAACAGTAGGTCCCATGGTTGAGGTAGTTCATGAACTGGACCCAATAGGTGGTCCAGGCCCTTAAAAAAGCACACAACCACTTTCTCTTGGGCCGTCTGCTTATTAGCCTGCACCCGGTAAGTAGAGATGGCTACCAGGCACAATGGCTGTTGCCCACAGTCCCAACTGAGAAAGAGACCAAAGGTAGTCTAGGATGATAGCCACAAGGCAGGCAAGGGATCAAGCTCCTTACCCTGACACCAATGGAAAATCTCTTCCATTTAAAGGCATAGCATCTGTGAGTTGACGCTCTTCGGGAGGCCTCCGCAACATGGAGCACATCATCCAAGACAGCCAAAGCCTGGAACTCTAGCCACTCAGGAACCAGGCTGTTAGGTGCAGGGACTGCTGGTCTGGGTGACAGACCATCCCCCGATGTCTGGTCAGTAGATCTGGGCAGACAGGCAGTCTCCAAGAAGGTCTGCTGCTGAGGCGGAGGCGATATGGGTACCAGAACTGTCTTGGCCAAACTAGGGCTATCGGGATCATCCACACCTTGTCCTTCCAGGCTTTCACCACCACCTTGTGGATCGAGGGAAGGTGTACCCGATGCCTGGGGTCCAGGCCCTCATGAAGTCATCCCCCTACGGTGTCTCAGACTGTGGGGGACAGGCATCAAACAGCCTCAATTTGGTATTCTCCCAAGAGACAAACAGGTCCATCAGAAGAGTGCCCCACTGGGAGAACTACCTTCTGATCCAGGGACCACTTGTTCAACATCTCTCCTACCTAACTGAGAGCATCTGCCAGCTGAGTGTTTTCTCCTGCAGCATGAATCATCAGAAGAGCTGAACCAAGGCTGTGCACGAGGGTACAGGTGTGGAAGGTCTCCAGACACAAGGGAAGGAAGTGAGTTCCGCTCTGCCTGTTCAGGGGGAACACAGTTGTGGCAGCATCCATCTGGAAATGCATGACCCCGACCTCTGACTACAGAAGCGAATTCTGTCAGCACCATGTCGCACTGCACAGAGTTCCAGTAGTTTTATGTGGTAACAGGACTCCCAGAATGACCAGAACTGATGGCCTCTGTGGTCTCCATGGTGTGCTTCCCACCCCACCAGAGACACGTCCATCATGAGCATGATGGTCAGTTTTGGGCAGACAAGTGAGAAGATTCCTTCCTCCAGGTGTTCTGGGATCAGCCACCAGCAGATGGCATCCCACACTGGCAGGGTCACGGTAACCGGCTGGTCCATGTGGTCTAGGCACTGGGATCATGGATGGCCCAACTCCCACTGGAGGTGGCACATCCGCTAGCATGCCCAACGGACCGTGCTGGTGCAGGGCACCATGTAGCCCAGCAGCCTCAAGAAATCTCCCAGGAAGGGCGTGAGAGCACAACCTAAAATGATCAGGCAAAGGAGGTAAGATCCAGTGCCCGGTCTGCAGAGAGGCAGGTCGTGGCCCACAGGGAGTCTAGTTCTAGCCTGATGACCTTGATCGCCTGTGTGGGTACCAGTTCTGACTTGTCCAGGTTGACTAACAGACCTAAGTTTCAGCAACTCTGGAGAGCCAGATCTCTGGACCTCTCCACGGCCTCTTTGGACGAACCGGCTAACGGCCAGTTGCCCAGGTAGGAGTAACATCCTGACACCTAGGCGCCGCAGGTATGCTGCCACCACTGCCATGCATTTGGTGAAGACCCTGGGCACTGAGGAGAGGCCGAAGGGCATGACATGGAACTGGTGCAGGACCCATTCTATTCAGAACTGGAGGTGCTGGCTGAGAGACAGACTGGGATGTGGAAAAATGCATCTTTTTTTTTTTTTTGGTTGTTTAACCAGGTATAGCACACTAAGCTGAAAGCTTTTTTACAGGAGCGACCTGGGAGCACAAGGAGGTTAAGTGACTTGCTCAGGGTCACAAAGTATGCAAGTGGAAGCTGTGGGATTCAAACCCAGGTCTGGTCTGCTGGATGTCACCAGATTTGCAGCTCAGAGCCTTAGACCACTGCGCTATACTGCCTCCTAAAGGAGGTCTAGAGAGCAAAACCACATGGTCTGTTCCAGTGACAGAATGATCTGATTCAGAGGAACTATCCAAAACTTACATTTCCATGTGAACTAGTTCAAATCATGCAAATCTAATATGGCATACCAGCTCCTCCCCCCCCCCGCCCCCCTTGAAGTACCTGGACACGTAACCCTGACTGGCCAGGGCATCTGGGACATGGGACACTGCCCCGTTTGCAAACAGCAGAACAATGTCCTCCCAAAGGGTGGACAGTGTGTCCTGTGACATCCTGGACTTCCGAGGCACGTGGCGGTAAGGTAGGCGAGTCTTGTAGTCGAGAGGCAACCCTCTGCCCACTATGTTCAACACCAACTTGTCCACTGTGGTAGCGGACTAACTTGGCAAGAAATGATGTAGCTGACCTGCTACAGGAGTGCAGACAGGAACATGACGGGTAGAGGGATGATACCCCAACCTGTCACTGAGCAGCTTCTGCAGGGGCATTGGCAGCTACAGCTTTAGGGGCACCACCACCCTGCCCCCCCCCCCACCATTTTAGAACCATGGACCCTAGACTTGGGCCTGGGGCACCAGACCTAGTACTGCCCCTGGTGGGGCTGCTGCCGGGGAGGCTGTGGCTGAAAGGATTAATACTGGAAAGTCTGTTTCTCAGGCTTCTTTATGTGTCCTCCTGAGATGATGCTACAGGCTCCAGGGTGACATTAGACTTCTCAATACAGGTGAGATGTCCTTCCACCCCAGGGCCAAATAGGTTGGTTCCCAAGATGGGGACATCGGCAAGCTTATGCGGGTTGTCTGCTCTGAAGATGTACAGATGCAGCCAGGCCCTGTGATGCATGGAGGCAGCCGCTGCCACCGCATGGGTACAAGAATCGCCCATACTCAAGGCCGTCAGGAGCTGGTGTTTAGCCAGTGTTTGACCTTGGTCTCTGATGATGGTCACCACCGACTGCTGATCAGCTGGGAGGTGAGAGAGGATGGAATCAAAAACTCCCATCAGGGAGTGATTGAAACTGCCCATCATCATGGCATAGCTAGCCTGATGGTGACGCCTGATGGCATACACCTTTATAGCGGTGTGGTCAAACTTATGGGGCTGCTTGTCTGGATTCTTGTCCACATCCCCCTGGTGTCCACACTTGCAGAACATCAAATCAGTTACTAATCCCTCCAGGAGGAGTGGTCCAAAAATCCAGAAAGGGACACAGTAGGGACCACATACTTGCGGACCATATGGGTAGTGGGTGCCGGGCTGGATGCTAAATGCTGCCAAAGCTCCACAGCTGGTCACAAAATGGCTTCAGCCACAGGAAAGGCAGTTCCAGGGATTCATCCATATCCACAGTGTCTATAAAAGGGTACTTAGCCCTTTTTTGGGCTGGCTCCAGTGGGACTGACATGGACTCTGATATTATGTGCAGAAGCACACCAAAGGACACCAGGCCATGCTTGGTAGACAGCTCCCTGACCGATCCCCAGGCGAGGAGGAAAAGTCCCAGAGGAGGCCATGGACTCATGGTCTGAATCATCCAAGAACTCCTCGAAAATGGCCCTCGACCATTTCTCACCGTGGACAAACTACGTATCATCCCTCGGGATGATCAGCACCGACAACTGGCCTGGCAAGCCTGGCGGCTCTACCCAAAGTGAAGAAGCAGTTACAAGGAGCACCTGCATTGAGTGGACTGGTGGGGGAACTACTGGCAACTGCCAGGTAACTGGGGGTCCAGAGGGTGGAGCCCTACCATGTCCCATGATAGCCCACTGTTGCCAGAGAAGCTCCTTGTAGCACCGGCTGAGCTTGTGACAGTGCCTCTCCTCAGCCTAGGATGAAGACAAGGTGGTCAAAAAGCAGCAACAGCGATGCCTCCTGGTCAAGCAGGCTTGACAATGGGAACCCATCGACCTAACGCCCGAACATGACCCCAACCATCGACTGGATGATCGACAGACAGACAAAGAGAAGTCTTCCAGCTAGTTATGATGTACCTCGGGACTAACCACGTTAAGTAGCATGGATGTGGAAAGTTCAAATACGGTTGTTGGCTGCTCCTGCTGAAGACCACACAGAGACACTCACCAAACCACATCTCCTTGAGTGAGGACTTGGTGCATCAGGGTCTGCAAGATCAATTCCTTGATCTCGTCCGTCAACTGGTCTACAAACTCAAGGAAAATGTCTGTGGCCTACTCGACTGGAGGCAAAGCTGACTGGCTCAACAGAGGGATCAAAGAGCCCTTGACCTGCCCTTTGACCAAATGGTGCTAAACAAGCATCGAGCGGTCAGGCAAGTCGAGGAAACGAGTGAACTTCGCTCTCTCTCCCAGTCCCACAACCAGCACAGGCGGTGCTTATGCTTGGACTTCAGGGCCAAAAACATGTCCTGGAAGCCTCCAGTGAATGACTCTCTGACACTGTCCCCAGTCGGGAAAAGCGCAGAGACCAAGGAGGTGCCCACCACAGCATCCATCGCTTATGCCTCAAGGGCCGCATGCTGCTGGGCAGGCCCACCCACATCGGTAGCCTTCCTGTGGACCTTAGAGTGGTCTTTTGGATCCCGTTCCAAAGGCAGACCCAGCAAGAGCCAGAGCTTCTCGTCTCTGAAGGACTCTGGAAGTATGCTGAGAGTGGGCCCAGTGGTAGCATTTCCAATTGTGACACAGATGATCTGGGTTCAGGAATTAGCCTGGGTCGGAGGGCTGACAGTGTGGGGGGGGGGGGCACTGGCTAAGTATCCCATGGATGCTCACCTCCTCTTGGGGGGTGGGAGGGAGTTGGACTCCGCTGCAATATCGCCACTTGGTGATACAGATAGCAGCCATAGCTTGAGGGAAGGGGACGTCGGAGACATGACGCCACGTTGGCCTGGTCTTCCCCAACATCCATGGACAGGGACAGTAATTGGAAAACAAACCTCCTGACCAAGTAGGATGCCATTCTCCACTCGTAGCAGGCCTCGCAACACCGACTGGGTGCTCTACTCTGAAGTCCAAAGCTTCAACTCTGTCCAAGAGGTAGGGTTCCAGCCCCCCAGCAGCCTTATCCATTAAGGGGGTATCTGTGAAGAACTGAGGAGTGGAGGTAAGTCCCAGAGATGGCGGGTAACAGGGCTGGGAAGGTGGTAGAGACTGATGGGGTCAGCTGGGACTTGAGATTACTAAAGTGTAGTAAAAAAAAAAAAAAAAAAAGAAAAAGAAGCATGCTGAGGCTGCACTGGACTACATCATGCTGCCCGCCCAGGCAATATGTGCGTGTGCCTATGCCAGTCAGTGACCGACGTCATGTGCCAGCACCGAACGCAGAATTTGAACCACGGCTTCCACTGCTCCATCAAAGGCCTAAGAGTGGAGTTGAAGGAACCAAGGAAAGAATCCAAATAACTTGAAAACTCTGAATAACATTAGTTTGCCTATGGCATACTAAATCCTAAGTGGAAGCTGCAAAGGAGGTTACCTGATCTTCCAACAGAAAGAAAGATCTGATGTCACAGGCGGAGTTGGGGGATATACCACCTGGGTGGTAGGAGGAGCTCAGCTTAAAGACATCTGGCAAATCAGACTATTCCAGGGTACCTGCCAGAGTGTGGACAGTGAACCATATTGACACCTCTAGAATACAGTGTTTCACCAGTACTGACTGAGCACGCGACTGTAACTGAGAGACACTCGCAGCAATGCTGTTGGGGGCAGTATAGCCTAGAAGGTGGAGCACCAAGCTGTGAACCTGGAGACCCAGCAGTCCTGGGTATGTGCGACCTACAGCAATTCCCTTAAACGTCCCAGTGCTCCACATTCACACCTGTAAATGAGCTTTGGCCAAGTGTGCCTTACCCAGCTCAAAAATCCCTAAAATACAAAACTGACCTAACACCCAGCTACAACTCAGACACGCTTGTAACTGCTGTTTCACCACTACTGACCACTCACCCAAATGTAACTCAAAAACACCTTCCCCACCACTGTGTTTTACTTGCATTGGCTCAACACCCAGGACACCACTGTTATACCATGCTTCACCAGACCTGACTGAACACCTGACCATCCCAGAGACACCAGCTGTAATACCATGTTTCATCAGATCTGACCAAGCACTCACCTGTAACTCAGACACACCCACTGTAATGCTGTGTTTCAACAGTACTGACTGAACACCCAACAGTAACCCAGTGCAATGTGTTCCCTCTAGAGCAAGGCAAGCGTCTTAAAGGGAAACTTTCAACTTCCCAAAAGGAAAGCATTAGAATCTTCATAAAAATCGCAATCAAGGTGGAATTTCTGTACAACTTACTTGTCTGTAACCTTTATATTTATCTGGTTGAGCCTGTGACCCCCCCCCCCACACACAGCCATTACCACAACTATTTCTCCCACAGTCCCCCACAGCCAGCCCTCTGATGATGACCACAAAGGGCTAAGATGCAGGAGACATCTATATGCATATTGATATACATGTATAGGAGTGGATGTATATTCAGTGCAGTGCAGAAAAGCATCAGCTAAGGTTAAGATGCTGAGGTGTATTGCTAGAGGTATCATGTCCAGGAGAGGGAAGGTCATCCTGACACTGTACCGGTCATTGGTGAGGCCGCACCTGGAGTACTGCATGTAGTTCTGGCACCCCTACTTAAAGAAATATCTTAAATTGCTGGAGGGATCCCAATACAGAGCAACCAACATGATCCTTGGTATGGATGACAAACCCTATGTGAAGACACTGAGGGAGCGCAACATGTACTCCCTGGAGGAACAGAGGGATAGAGGGAACATGATAGAAACCTTCAAATTTATGAAAGGCATAAATAAAGATGGTACAGAGGGAACTGTAAGATTAAGGGGAGGGAGGGACACTAGGGGTCATGATCTAAAGTTGAAGGGTGGGAGGGAGTTGGACTCCGCTGCAATATTGCCACTTGCCGATACAGCTAGAAGCTATGGCTTGAGGGAAGGGGACGTAGGCAACATGATGCACCGCATTGGCTTGGTCTTCCCCAACATCCATGGGCAGGGACAGTAACTGGAAAACAAACCTCCCGACCATATAGGATGCCATTCTCCACCCGCAGCAGGCCTTGCAACACCAACTGGGTGCTCCGTTCAGCATTCAGAAGGGAAATGAGAAAGCACTATTTCACAGAGGGAGTGGTGACAGGGTGGAACGCACTGCCTGAGGAGGTGGTATGCTTGAAGACGGTGGGCAGTTTTGAGAGAGAGTGGGACAAAGTCAGGGGGAAGGCTGCCAATGAGGCACTGGGGTGAGGGGTAAAAACTAGTATGGACATGGAATTGGACATGATAGTAGGAGAGGGGGGGAGCAGATGCAGTGTTACAGACTGCTAGCTGCACACTTGAGCAGACTAGATAGACCATCAGGCTTGTATCTGCTAGCATTCTTCATATGTTCGCGTATGCATGTAGGTATACTGTAAATGCTATTTACTTACAAAGTGTTTAATCACGCTTACATTACCAATACCTGTCAGCTCACTTTCCTAGTCAGTACCTGTAAGCTAAGCGCGATAATGTTTTTTTTTTTTATATATAAGTGAACAGCATTTACAATATGCATACAGGCATACTGATGTCATACGTGTCATCGCAGGGCTGAGAGCAGGGGATGCTGGGAGTAGTTGTTGCTGGTAATGGTCAGTGGGGTGTCGTAGCATCAACCAGATGAATAAAGATTACAGACAAGTAAGTTGTACAAAAATTTCACTTCACTTGCAGACTTGTTAATCGGGACATATAGGTCCTGATGCTTTGCTTCTGGGGAGCTGAGAGCCCCCCTTGAAGTTTTTTGGGACAAATATGCTGCAGTATGATTTAAAATACTGTTTTTTCTAGACTCCCTCACCAATACAAATACACAATTCTGCCTCACCTGCAGTGTTCGGGTACTGAGCAGAAAGCCTATATGTTATTAGCCCTAGTTAGTGTGATTGTATCAGTAGGGTGTTGTCTGCGAGCAGATGCTGAGTCTGCATGTTTTATGATTTCCTCTCATTTCACGTCTGCTGCTCACTTTCCACTTGCATCTAATGTGTCAGCAATGTGTACCCAGTTCTGTGATGAAAAGAGCTGGCTTTTTATTACACCTGCTGATGATCCTATGAAGATGCAAAGGACAAGCAGTGTTGTTGCCCTTACGGCAGTAAACTAAAATGGTTTTCTCCTACCAGTAACTATCCATCCTAGTCTTGAAACTCAGTACACTGTCTGCTCTTATCACCTGTCAATCATCTTCTAGTACCACTTGGAGTCCCAACTACCCCACATGGAGAAAATGGTGCTCCATAATGCTCAGCTAATTTTTACTTCAATAATCCATCTCATACCACCCATAGTACCCCTTGACTCAAACTACACAACAGGATTTCACAAAAAAAAGATCCAGAAAACCACTCTGGTTTACGAGGGAGGTGAATTGTGTAACGAAGGAAAAAAGGGAGATTTTCAAGATATTTAAACAGAGTCAGGATGGGGACAGTGCATTTTTGCCATGTTTAGATGGCCGAACTGCTTCTACCTGATCTCCACCCTGGTGCGTCTCCCATTTCCCAAGTCGATGTGCGGTTATGTTTATATAACCCTCTCTGCAATAATGCAAACTGCACTGAATTGGAGCTGTGAGTTTGGGGCCGGGCAGTTGTTTGGTGACTTGCTAACATCACTCTGTTCCGTCATCTTGATTACTATTAATACAGGAAGTGCTGGCAGTGACAACCATAAAAATAAAAGGATTATAGGGTATTCAGGGCTTTCAGCAAATGTAAAATCCTTTCTACTTCTGTAACATCTCACCAATTTTCTCCCAAGACCCTAAAAACAGGTTACTCACCTGTAACAGCAGTTCCAGAAGTAGTATATATTGTTCATCCACACTGTTTGGCATGTCCTTTTTCTTTAAGAACCTTGCCGGAAGGTCTTGAAGTTGGCTCTTCCCACCCATCTAGGTGGTATAACCCTTGGCTCCGCCCCATGACGCCAGATCTTTGCCCGTTGGAAGCTCAGGTTATGCATCGAAGCCAGAGAGGTTGCGTGGGTTCGTGTGGATGCACAACATATACCACTCCTAGAAAGATCAGTTATGTAAGACCTTATCGTAAAGGTAGATCTTCTAGGACTGTCTCTTGCAGTAAGTCATTACTTCTGGGAGTCCCCAGCAGGTGTCACTATCACACGGCAGCTTCTTCCCGCAGTCTCTATACCAGGAACCACCAACACGCCCTCACTTCCTGGGCTGTGCCTACAAAAGTGGGTGGTTCCTGGCACTCTCCATTCCCTGCCGGTTTCAGCTTGCAATGGCGAGGGACCGAGGGGGAACCGAGGTACCAGAGTATCCCAACCCTATTAGTGTTTTCCCTGTCACCGAAGGCAGGGGGACAGAGGGTGGAAAGCTGCTTACTGCAAGAGACATTCGTAGAAGATCTACTGTTACGGTAAGGTCTTGCGTAACTGATCTATCTTCTACGGAATGGTCTCTTACAGTAGGTCATTACTTCTGGGAGAGTCCCAAGCAGTTATATGCCAGTGGGGAGGCCAGCTATGGCACTGTGCCTTATAGAGGGGCGCGGTCGGATGACCGGTAACGTGCTAAAGGCAGTATCCCCATACATTGCCTGGTAAAGGTTCGGACCTTGCTTTTAGTCCACCGCATTATAATGTTGGTGAAAAATTCAGTGCTGAAAATAAGCCAAGTTGGCTGGTAGCGCTCTAAGGAGCTAGGCTGATCAAGACCCGATCAAGGTGTGACGTATACAGTATAGTAATAAGTAACAGGATCAGCTGTATAATGAAGGGACCGCTAGGTCTCAGTGTCTTGTAGTTTAGGATATGGAAGTTGAAAAAAACAGAACCTTATGGTGAATAAGGCCTGAGTAAGAGGTTATAATTGCAATATGTTTCTGAGGAATATTCTGGTTATCCAGTTTCTGATATGAATGAACCAATTGCTGAGGTATACAGCCATCTATTCATTGAAATTGAATGGGGCTCAGAGAGTTGAAGAAGGAACCCAAATGATACAAACGTTTCCATTTATGAGTGTTACTGTGTAGCGTGCCAGGGCAGCAGTCAGCAATATCTGCCAAATCGCTATAGACAATGTAAATATATCCACTTTGGAATGCAGATGCTACACAGTAGCAATAAGGGGAATTGTAAAGAGATGTTTGTTACAGTTTCATAAATGAGACAATGTATCCATTTAATATTGTTACTTAGTATCTTTTGGTTGAGACAACAGATGTCTGCTGTGTAGTCAAATGATGCAGATGTACCCAGTTTGGAAGTAAAAGCTGTTAAATTCAGTAAGAAGAGCATTAGTAGTCCCATTTACAAGGGAGTCCAGAAGTGGTACGCTAGGGAATGCAGACTTACCAGGTTTAAATATGAAAAGTTAGTATGCTGAACAATTTATTTATCCTGTTGGGTAAACAGATATCCAGACAACACCCTGCATGGCGGGTAGGTATGAGCCGCACGGCAGCATGCAAGGCAAAAAAGTAAACGTTAGATTGTGTAGTGGGGTTTGAGCCACGCACCCTGTGATCGATGTTTGGTGTCAGGCACAGCTGAGACTGGAGACAAAGTCCACTGCGAGAAGGCATTATATGACGCATGCGGGATCTAGATGTGATGGTCCAAGTGACTCGTGCTTGGTCGCTACTTAAAATCATCCATCATTAGTGATATACACCTCCTTGGTGTAGTGTCTTTTTAAGATTTAGGTCACATATGGTCATTCCTATGACATAGTATAGGCAGGATGTGTTCGTTGTCAGGTGAAGAAGGTAAAGAATGCCCAGATTATGCTGGTATGTAGTATATGGTCCATATAATTCAGTATCCGAGTATTCAGAGAACCTGGGTAATATTCTTCATCAAAATTATAATCGAAAGGGGTATTGGACATCCCTGGAAAGGTGAGCCATGTTGTCTTATGTGGCTCCAATGTATGGTTGAGCCCAAATATCATGAAATGTTATGAATAACATGCGCAATAGTAGCTATCTGTAGGATAGTATATTAAGAGGTTCAACATATGGGCCCATCATGATTGTTATTTATAAATGTATGCCTGTTAGTAGCACAATCATACACTCCTGTGGTAAGGAGGTCCATATAATTTTTTTTTTTTTTTTTTTAAATATTATTTCGCCTCCTTCTCTCATGAGGTGTGACCCCATAATATGTAGTGAGGTGCTCTCATGGGTATATGCAATAGAAATAAGGTGTCTATGATATCCAGTTCAGGGCCCCCTAGTGGTAGGCATTGAAATAATAATCTCAGCTGATGGAGAAATAAGTACTGAATGTATGATTTCATGATAAAAAACCTGTGTCGTCGACTTCTGAATGTAGCCCATTGATGTGAGAGTATAAATATGGATACGTCGACGACGATGGAAGTACTCCCTAGTATAGCAGGAGTATGAAGCAGGTTCTGTTAAGTAAGGCAGTCCCATAGTGGAATACATGGGTTCTGTCGATGGGAGGGGTGGGAGTTTAGCCCGTTGAGTATGAAAGGTCTGTGCCTCGTCAATGGAGGGGAGCAGTGTAAGAGACTTCCGTTGGCGGGAGGAGTGTCTTACATCGTTGAGTGTAAAATCCAGATGTTCAGTGGGCGAGGAGGCAGGCAGGCCGTCGACGGGAGAGGCCGTCGTCGAAATAAAATATGCAGGAGGCTTCTGTTGACGGGGAATAGACGTCCCTTTGATGAGAAACATAGGAGGCCTCCGTCAATGGGGAATGAATGTCCCGTCAACAAGACATATGTAGGAGGTCTCTGTCAACAGGGAATGGGCGTCCCATCAATGATAAGATGCAGGAAGCCTCCATCGACAGGGAATGAGCATCCCGTCAATGTTAAACATGAAGGAAGCTTCAGTCAACAGGGAATGAGCGTCCCATCGACGACAAACATACTGGAAGCCTCTGTTGACAGGGAATGAATGTCCCGCTGACGACAAACATACAGGAAGCCTCCGTCGATGGGGAATGAACATCCCATCAATGAGAAACACGCAGGAAGCCTCCGTCATCTATGAGAAAAATGTAGAAAGCCTCTGTCGACGGGGAATGAGCGTCCCGTCGACAACAAACACACAGGAAGCCTCCGTCGCCGGGGAATGAGCGTCCCATTGACAACAAACACATAGGAAGCCTCCGTCTACAGGGAATGAGCATCCCATCAACACCACCACCTAGGAAGCCTCAGTCAACGGGGAATGGACGGCTCGTTTATTAGAAGTATGTAGGAGGCCTCCATCGATGGGGAATGGCCGTCCCGTCAACGTGAATACAGTGTAAGCCTTTAATGAAGTAGTAGTAGAAATGCTTGCCGTCGATGGGGTATGTGCCTCCCATCGACGAAGAGTGCCTCTCTGAAGAGGTCTTATTTAAAAGACAGGACCATTGGATCACAGTCAGACAGGACATGTAATGAAGGTATTTCCTTCTCTTTCCTCTTGAACATGACTCAGTGGTACTGGGGTCGTAAACACGAACCCCCTGAGTTTGCAACAGGGAAGTTTTTTCTTCCATCATGTGTAACCTTTTGTTTTCAGGTCATCAGGTAAGGCTCACGGCCTAATCATATAAATATGGTGCCATGTTTTTTAATCCCAGGCACTCCAAGCTGTAAATATGAAAGGTCAATTGTCTTCAGAGACTTGCTTGCAGAAGATTGTTCTAGCTGCTGTGCGAGCTGAAGCCTGCAGGAAAATGAATGGAGAGTGCCAGGAACCATCCACTTTTATAGGCACAGCCCAGAAAGTGAGGTTGTGTGGGTGGTTCCTGGTATAGAGACTGCTGGAAGAAGCTGCTGTGTGATAGCGACACCTCCTGGGAACTCCCAGAAGTAATAACTTACTGCAAGAGACCATTCCATAGAAGATCTACTGTTACAGGTGAGTAACCTGTTTTTCTAGGATTGTGGATATGTTGTTCTAGCCACACTGTTTGGCAGACACCAAGCAGTTCTCCAGGAGGAGGGAGGCAAGGTGCGCATCCCCTCTGAAATACTTGGGGAACAGAAATTGGAGAAATGAGGCCCCAAACCAGAATCCTGGCATGACTCTAGGTCGATGTGGTAGTGGGTAATGAAGGTGTTTGCTGTCTTCCATGTAGCAGCCCTGCAGATTTCCTGGATAGGGACATCCCTGGAAGCAGCCACTGACGTAGCAGTATGGCGGGTGGAATGAGCTCTAATCCCTCTGGGAGGCTCTCCATGACCACCAACCTATAGCAGAGATCAATGCAGGATGCAACCCATCTGCCAATTGTCCACTTTGCTGCAGGTCTGCCAGGTGCGGCTTCAGCGTAGGTGAGAAAAAGCCAGCAACCTCTGCTCAGACTTCCGCCATCCGCTCCTTGTAATAAGAGAGCGCTCGTCTCAGGTCTAGAGTATGAAGCCTGTACTCGGCATCCATGGTATAGTTCAGGTAGAACATAGGCAGAGTCAACATCTAATTAAGGTGGAACTCCAGCATCACCATCAGATGGAATTTCGGGTGGGGGCGTAGGACAACCTTGTCCCTGTGGAAGACCAGGTGAGGAGATTTGCCACAGAGAGCGCCTGGAGCTCCCCAGTCCTTCTGGCTGAAGTGATAGCTACCAGGAAGGCAGTCTTCCACGACAAATGTGACATCTCACAATCGTGCATTAGCTCGAATGGCTTGCCCATAAGCTTTGCCAGCACCCGCAGTAAATCCCAAAGAGGTGGAGGTTCATGCACCGGAGGGGATATGTGGTTGAGGCCTTTAAAGAAACGCCAGACCACCTTCTCCTGCATCACCGTCTGCTAACCGGCCCACGCCCAGTAAGCAGAGATGGCTGCCTGGTGCACCTTAAGGGTCACAGACCGAAGACCCCCTTTGGACAGAGACCAAAGGTAGTCTAGGATGCTAGCCGCTGGACAGGACAAAGGGGCCAGGCCCTTACCCTGACACCAACTGGAAAACCACTTCCATTTGAAGGCATAGGACCTACTGGTCGAGTCCTTCCTGGATGCTTCCACTACTGTGAATACACCCTCAGAAAGACCCAGAGCCTGGAACTCTAGCCACTCAGGAACCAGGCTGTCGGGTGCAGGGACTGAAGGTCCAGATGGAATACCTTCCCCTGACTGACAGATAACAGGTCCGGGCATACTGGAAGACGCCACAGAGGCCTGGAACGGAGGCTGAGGAGATCTGGATACCAGAACTGGCGCGGCCAGTCTGGGGCTACCAGAATCATCTGTGCCTTGTCCCTCTGGACCTTGAGGATCACCTTGTGAACCAAGGGAAGTGGAGAGAAGGCATAGAAGAGGCCTGGGGTCCACAGCCTCAAGAAGGCATCCCCCTGCAGTGAGCCCTGCTGAGGGAGGCGGGCATGAAACAGCATCAGCTTGGTGTTCTCCCAGGAGGGGAACAGATCCACCTGAGGTTTGCCCCAGTGGGAGAACAGGCTGTGTACTATCTCTGGATGAAGAGACCACTCATGGGACGTCTCGCCCACAAAGCTGAGAGCATCTGCCAGTTGATTTGAGGATTCTGCCACATGGATGGTGAGGAGATCTGCTTCCAGTCAGCTCAGGAAGGTCCCAGACGCAAAGCACTTTCCTGCACAGAGGCCAGGAGTGTGTGCCGCCCTGTTTGTTGAGGTGGTACATGGTCGTGGTATTGTCCGTCTGGACTTGCACCACTTGACCCCGAAGGAGCTGAGTGAATGCTGACAGTGCCAGTCTGACTGCTCTGAGCTCCATCAAGTTGATATATCGTGATTCCTTGGGAAGTCCAGAACCCATGGGCTCTCTGGTTCCACATGTGGGCTCCCCAGCCCGTGACAGAGGCATCGTTGTGAGGATGCGCCTCAGCTCAGGACAGACAAACAGGATCCCTTCCTGTAAATGATCCAGGATGGTCCATCATTGGAGACCTTCCCATATCTTCTTGCCGAGCCAGTTTTACCAGGAAGGCATACTGAGCAGAGAGCCACTCAATTCCAGATGCATCCTGGGGAGGGGAAGAAGGGGAATAAAACAATACAATAACAATAAGCAGAGGAACTACAGTACAAAAGGCATCAGAGCTGGGATCCCAAAAGGTTACATGGTAAATGGGAGATCAGAGTGATAAGCAGGAGATTAGCACTTAAGCTCTTACATGAAATTAAGAGCCTTACATACATTTGGCCCATATAATACATTTTGGAGGTGCATAATGATCGCTTCATACAACTGCAGAAGGATGTAAGCAGCTAGATGAGCCCAGGCATAGAGGACCATGACAAATACACTGCTGATGGCAGGGTCCGTGTATGTTACCAACAAGATGTGACAGTGCAGCAGGGAACCATATTATCATGTACTCAGCTGAGGAGAGAGAGAAAAATCTGTGCATGGTTGGTATTTGAGCTGGGGCACCACACATAGTATGGGGAACGTGGTAATGCAGGTAAGTTGTTTTTATTTAAAGAGGGCATTTAGCTCCTCGTGGGGGCTAGGTGCATGAGCAGGTGGAGGAGAAGTGCGTTGAGAAGATAGTTGAGATGCTGTGTGTTGTCTAGGTGCTGAATGTCTGCCGGCAATGAGTTCCGTAATTTAGGCATACAGAAGGTGAAAGCAGCTTGGCCTTTAGATGTGGACATACGTGGGACATGAAGAAGCCTGGAGCTGGTATTCCTGAGCACGTACGCAGAGGGGGGCGGGACCGAGAGGGCGGACTCGAGAAAAGAGGGGAGGGACTGTGTCCAGAATTTTGCTGTAACTCTGGCACAGTTACCTCGGCTCCACCCCATGATGCCAGATCTTAGCCCGCTGGAAGCCAGGTGTTGTGCGTCCGCAGCCGGGAGGTCAGGTGGGTCCATGTGGATGAACAACATATACCACTCATAGAACTACTGTTACAGGTGAGTAACCTTTCTTCTAGGAATGTGGATATGTTGTTAATCCACACTCATTGGCAGACTCCTAGCAGTTCTCTGGGAGGAGGGAAGCAAGGCGCACACCCCCTACTTAGGGAACAGAGACTGGAGAACTGAGGCCCCAAAACCAGCATCCCGGTGTGACTCAAGGTCTATGTGGTAATGGGTGATGAAGGTGTTTGCTGACTTCCAGGTAGCAGCCTGGCAGATTTCCTGGACAAGGATGTCCCTGGAAGCAGCCACCGATGCAGTAGTATGGCGGGTAGAATGAGCTCTTATCCCTCCCTCTGGGAGGCTCCTTGCCCGCCAGCTCGTAGCACAGACCTATGCATGATGTAATCCATCTCACAATGGTCCAGTTTGCTGCAGGTCTGCCAGAAGTGGCTTCAGCGTAGGTGACAAATAGCTGGCGAACCTCTCCACGAATTTCAACCGTCCACTCCTTGTAATAGGAGAGAGCACGTCAAGTCCAAAGTATGGAGCCTATATTCAGCCTCCAAGGTGTAATTAGGGTAGTATACTGGCACAGTCAACACCTGGTTAAGGTGAAACTCTGACACTACCTTCAAAAGGAATTTCGGGTGGGGGCATAGGACAACTTTGTCCCTGTGGAAGACCAGATAAGGGGAGTCCACTGAAAGCAGCTGGAGCTACCCTGTCCTTCTGGCAGACGTGATAGTCACCAGGAAGGCCGTCTTCCACGACAAGTGTGACAAGGCACACTTGTGCATTGGTTCGAATGGCTTGCCCATGAGTTTTGCCATTACCAGCAGTAGATCCCATGGAGGTGGAAGTTCATGCACCGGAGGAGATATGTGATCAAGGCTTCTGAAAAAGCACCTGACCACTGTCACCTGCGCCAATGTTGGCTGACCGCCCGCGCCCGGTAAGCAGAGATGGCTGCTAGATGCACCCTAAGGGTCGATGACCACAGACTCCCTTTGGAGAGAGACCAAAGGTAGTCAAGAATGTTAGCCGCTGGACAGGACAAAGGGTCCGGGCCCTGACACCAAATGGAAAACCTTTTCCATTTGAAAGCATTACATTTCCTGGTCAATTCCTTTCTGGATGCCTCCACCATGGTGTAGACGTCTTCGGAAAGACCCAAAGTCTGGAACTCTAGCCGCTCAGGTACCAGGCTGTCAGGTGCAGGGATTGAAGGTCCAGGTGAAGAACCTTCCCCTGAATGACTGAGATCAGGTCTGGGCATGCTGGAAGTCATCTCGGGGGCCTGTTGCTGAGGCTGAGAAGATCTGGATACCAGAACTGCCGTGGACAGTCTGGGGCTACCAGGATCACCTGTGCCTTGTTCCTCCTCACCTTGAGGAGCACCCTGTGGATCAAGGGAAATGGAGGGAAGGCACAGAAGAGGCATGGGATCCAGGGCCTCGAGAAGGCATCCCCCTGCAGCAAGCCCTGCTGAGGAGGGTGGGCATGAAACAGCCTCAGCTTGGTGTTTTCCCTGGAGGAAAACAGGTCCACCATCAGTTTGTCCCAGTGGGAGAACAGGCTGTGAGCTACCTCTGGATGGAGAGGACCACTCGTGGGATGTCTCGCCTATGCGGCTAGGAGCATCTGCCAGTTAATTCGAGGCTTCTGCCACATGGATGGCTAGGAGATCCGCCTCCAGTCAGCTCAAGAGTGTCCAGATGTGGAGTGCTTCCCTGCACAGCAGCCGGGAGTGTGTGCCGCCCGGCTTGGTGAGGTAGTACATGGTTGTGGTGTTGTCCGTCTGGACTTGAACCACTTGATCCTGAAGCTGAGGAGTGAACGCTGACAGCGCCAGTCTGATCGCTTTTAGCTCTAACAGTTTGACGTGGTAACGGGACTCCTCGGAGGTCCAGAACCTGTGGGCCCAGTTGTCCCCCATGTGGGCTCCCCAGCCCATGAGAGAGGCATCTGTCATGAGGACAACAGTCGCCTCGAGGCGAACAAATGGGATCCCTTCCTGCAACCGGTCTAGGATGGTCCACCACTGGAGAGTGTCCCACATCTTCTGGGTCACAGTGATCAGCTGGTCGAAATGACCTAGGCACTGAGTCCACTGGGCAGCCAGCTCCCATAGAAGGGGGCACATACGCCACCGGGGCCAATGGACCATGGAGGTGCAGGCTGCCACGTAACCCAGAAGGCACAGAAAGTACTGGGCAGGGCACAATTGCTCAATGAGAAATGATCGGGCAAAGGAGAAGATAACCTCTGCCCTGTCTGCCGGGAGCCGGGCTCTGGCTCAGTGAGAGTCAAGCTCTGCCCCAATGAAACACATCACCTGAGAAGGCAAGAGTTCCGACTTGGCCTCGCTGATCAGGAGGCCAAGTTCGGAGCAGGTCTGGAGGGCCAGTTCCCTTGACATCTCCACCTCCTGCTGGGTGAAACCTGCTAAGAGACAATCATCAAAGCAGGGGTATATTCTGACCCCCCACGCCTGAGGTGGGCTGCCACCACTGCAATGCATTTGGTGAAGACCCGTGGAGCTGATGACAGGCCAAATGGCAAGGCTCGAAACTTGTAAAGGGTTCCCCTCTGCTCTGAAGCGGAGGAACCGCTGGTGGGACGGATGGATTGCGATGTGAAAGAACGCGTCCTGGAGATCCAATGATCAGAACCACATGTTTTGCTCCAGGGATGGTATGATCTGGGACAGAGTTACTATCCTGAAGGTGCACGGCCTGAGATACTGATTCAGGTCATGCATATCTAGAATGGGGCACCAGCCCCCTGTCCGCTTCAGAACCAGGAAGTATCTGGAAATGAACCCTGGGTCTGGTGAAGGATCTGCCACTCAAGCTACTGCCTCCTTGAGGGGGAGCTGAGCAATGTCGTCTCAGAGAGCCGACCGTGTATAGGTGGATACTCTCTCCTCCCGTGGGGCACAGGCTCAGCTTGGAGGGTACTGCTCGAATTCCAGAGGCAGACCCTGGCTGACCACTTCTAAGACCCACCTGTCCATGGTAAAAATGGATCAGGCGGAAAGGAAATGGTGGAGCCAGACTCCCATGGGAGGACCCAGAGCTGGCATGACGGGAACAGGGGTGGCAACCCCTCTCCCGTCACTGGGCAGGCTTGGTGGAAGAGGGTACAGGGCTTGAATCCCGACCTCCTTTACAGGCCTGGGTAGGTCCGGGCTTGGGGCAGGGGCACCAAGCCTGAGCCTGCTGCTGCTGCTGACCTCCCTGAAAGGAGGGCTGCTGCTGCTTGGCCGCAGGGGAAGAATGCCGAAAAGGCTTCTTCTTCTTCTGCTGCTGCTTCTTAGGACCAGACGAACTCTGAGCAGAAGTGGCATCCAAGGTGGCACTGGACTGCTCGATGCGTTGAAGGTGACCTGCAACACTTGGGCCAAAGAGATTGGTGCCCAGGAAAGGCACATCAGCCAGTTTGTGCTGGGTATTCACTGGTAAGGAGGAGAGCCTCAGCCAAGCCCCGCGGCAGAAGGCAACTGCAGCTGCCAACGAACGGGCACACAAGTCCCCAATGTCCAGGGCTGTCTGGAGCTGCTGCTTAGCAACGGTATGGCCTTGGTCCCGAACCTTTTTGACCGTGGTCTGCAAGTCCACGGGGAGATGAGGGAGGACTTTGTCCAAGGACCCCAAAGGGCATGGGAGAAGTGTTCCATGACGACGGCCGAGCTTGCTTGATGGAGAGCCTAAGGAAGAGGCCGCGTAAACCTTCCAGGCAGAGTGATCCAATTTCTTGGATTCCTTCTCTGGAGGTCTGTCGGTATCAGTAGAGCTGCCTGTATGTCTAAACACAGAGGCTGTCGCAAGGCTCTCGGCCGAAGGATGCTCTGTGAACCCTGCTAGGGACCCCATGGGCACCACATACTTGTGGGCCATCTGGGCAGAAGGAGCTGGACTGGAGGCAGGGTGCTGCCAAAGATCGAGGGCCAGGCCAACGATGGCTTCAACCAAAGAAAAGGTTTCCATCATGGTATCCCCTCTCTTGAGGATATCTGTGAGAGGGTACGCAGCCTTTTTCTGGATAGGTTCCAGGGGCATCCCTGTGGACTCAGATGAAGCAGAGAATGCCCTGAAAGGACGAAGGGCCTTCCTCCATCACTAAATCACCAGCCGCAGCGGACTCGTCATCCCGTGGATGAGAATGGAGGACAGTGTTATCTGAATTCAAAGTATCCGGATACAGCAGTCGACCACTCAGATCACCCTCGACCCGCCTAGGGCGGTCGGAGATGAGATTGACCTAAAGACATCGGGGGAGCCCAGCGTCTGGCCGAACTTCATTAGAAGGAGCCCCTCCCACGGGCTGCTTAGGCGGCAGTTCCACCAGAATCAGTGGAGACACCAGCTTAGGCTGAACCGGAAGGGGGGTTAGCCGGCTGGGCAGGGGAACTGACTATCGGTTCCGGAGGAGCTCGCTTCAGTCTAGGAGGCGAAAGCGGCAATGGCCGGGTAGGAGCCAGGCCGCTTTATGCCCGACAAAATCAGCTGCCACACAATGTCTCTCGTAGCGCGACGGTGTATCCTGCAAGCCTCTCCTCATCTGAGGAGCATGAGGACGACTGGTGACGTCACCTCTTTTTGGCATGCTTGTGCACCTTCCTTGGCCTGTCGGTCAAGGGAGTCAGAGACCTCAGTCGAGATTGTGCAGGCCGACTCGGTCGCCCGGGAGACGCCGGTAAAATCGGAGACTTCCGGGGGTCAGGAATCACTTCCTCGGTGGGTTTCCCAGCAGGCTGGGTCTCCTCGGCAGGAAAAGAAAGGACCAGAGTCCAACTGAGGGAGTTGTTGACCGGAGTCAGTGACAGTGGGTCAATCAGATCGAGAACAATCTCAACTTCATCGATCGAAACTTCGGTCAACTGGCCCAACAGCAGAGCCGAGAAGCCAGCGGCCAAAGAGGCAATCTCAACCGAGGTCAAAATGGCCGGCTCCTGGGACCGAGATCTCTCCCGATCACAAGAGTGTCTCCGTCAAGACGAAGATGGTACCGGGTCCCTCTCCCACTTACAGGACTGAGAGAAGTGTGTGCCCACAGGACTCTTACCCTTAGTCGGGAGAGAGTGGCACAACTTTCGGAAAGAACCTGAGAAAGTGGAGCCCAAGTTGAGTGGAACGAAGAAGCCCCCGAGAGAAAGATTCCATGGAATGAGCTGCTTCCTCCTCGAAGGCCTGCATGCGCTCCAATTACTCGGCGGATCCCCCGACCACGGAAACCGCCCACCGGGCCCTCCTTGGATTTCACCGGTGGGTTCTGCTTTTCGTGCCTGCCCAATTTAAGGCATGCAAGATGGTTTTCGAGGACGTTAGGCTGAAAAGCAAGGCAGAACTTGCAGGTTGTGGTGTCATGGCCGACACCAAGACAGTAGATGCACACAGTATACGGGTCCATACGCAACATCTTCTGGCCGCACGGGCACCGGCAAAATCTGGGGGAAGACTTGTCTTCCATAATCGAGAAGCAACAGTTGCAATCACTAATGTGAATAAGTCAAATTTTCAGAATAACCGAAGGTTGAGAAGCCAGGGCTCACAAAATGCAACAGCACGAAGGAGGCAACCTGAATCTTCCAGCGGAAAGGAAGATCTGGCGTCATGGGGCACAGCCAAGGGTTATACCACCCGGGTGGGTGGGAGGAGCCAGCTTGAAGACCTTCCAGCAGATTTACAGGAGAAAGGGACAGTGCCAAGAAGTGTGGATGAACAACATATCCACGTCCCAATAACAACATATCCACGATCCTAGAAAGGAGGATTTATTGGCAAAGTGGCTGAAAGAGATAGTTTGGGCCGTGAAGACTGGATGGAGAGAGCAGTTCACATCATACACTGATTGTGGGGGGAGGGATGTGTGACAGCATGTTGCCAGTCTGGTCAGAGATCATGGGTAGGGATGTAAGTTTGTCATAGCAGTTACACACGTTATTGATTTCATGACGTTTGATCTTTATTCAGTACTCCCATGCATACCTCTCAAGTGTCCCTGATTTTCAGGGATGTCCCTGATTTTGCCTCAAAATTTTACTCTGTCCCTCCTAAAATTTGTGTTTTTGTGGATAAACAGTGGGGACTGTAAGCACAAAACAATGTCAAGCATTAAAGTTACAGACTTGTTCTTCTTTAGAAAATGCATTTTGCACTAAGCCCCATATTCTACCAGCTTTCTGGGTAGATATCTCAAATTTTGAAGATGTGTCCCTGATTTTGGTTCTTTGTCCCTAATTTTTTTAAGCCTTGTCCCTGATTTATGAAGCAGAAGGTTGAGAGGTATGCTTCCATGACTTTCACTAGTGTCATCAGAATGTAGCAATGATGACAGTGCCACAACATTTACTACTGCTTACTAATGATTTCATGAACAAACAATGAGTCATCAAAACCTCATCCATGACAAACTTACATCCCTAATCATGGGGGTGCGCATTGGTGGTGGGACAGCGTTCATCTGCTCAGCAAGCAAACACGAACCCCCAGTGTGCGGGTCACAACTCCTGGTTCCAACTGGGCATTGTGGGAAATTAACTCACTGCGGCAATGCAAGTAGTGCTGTCAGTCCACATGGCATCTTACATCGCTCACACCACTGTGCATTTCCAACTCCACTGAGGCTGCGGATGCACAGTAAGGAATGATTTACTACAGTAGGGTTACGTGTCAACACTGCCACATTTGCACCACAGCATCCCGAGCACTCACATTCTTCCGGTGCAAACGTGGCAGTGTGAACAGGCCTTTTGTTAAGTTAAAGGATGCAGGCAGGGTGGTGTGGAAGGCTAAGGCCAACACAGAACTGTGGACTGAGGAAGAAATTAAGGAAAGGAGCAAGGCCTTCATTCATTACACCAGGGTAAAAAGAACAAAAAAAGGAAGCACTGTCAATCTAAAACAGGGTGAGGGGTGGATAGAAGACAACTAAGACAAGGAAGAAATCCTGAATGATTACTTCTGTTCAGTATTTACTAAGGAAAAGGAAAGATCTTAAGGTAACATTAGAAAAGGGTGGGGGGGGCCACAAAAATGTGTATGGATCAAATTACCGCAGATAAGGTGCTTGGTGGACTTAGTGTACTGAAGGTAAATAAATCCCTAGGGCTGGACAGACTGCATCCCTGGGTGCTGAAGGAGATGGCATAGGTACAAAACTGAGCCCCTGAAGGACCTCTTTGATTGCCCCTTGGACAATGGAAAGGTGCTGATGAATGGCCTGGAGAACAGCAGACATGGTATCCCTTCACAAAAGTGACAAAAAGGATGAATCAGGGAACTCCAGGCTGGAAGGTTTGATGCCAACAGTTGGGAAACTACTAGAAACTGTAGACAAAAACAGAAAAAGGAGTTCCTGGGGAAATGAGCTACAAGAGGATGGACGATGGCACAGTTTTGTGACAAGAAGGTCTTGCCCAACAACTCTGATAGATGTTTTTGACTGAGTAACAAGGGAGGTGGATAAAGGACTGGCAGTCAGCAGACATACTGTACTTGGATTTTAGCAAAGCCTGTGCCACAGTCCCACATAGGAGATTAATCAAATAAACTTGGGGACCTGGATAAAATAACATGGAAGGTGAAAAACTAGCTGGGGGGGGGGCGCAACTCAGTCTGCAGTGATAAACGGGGAGTTCTTGGAAAAGAGAGATGTCATCAGTGGGATACTGCAGGAGTCAGCACTAGGCCTGGTGCTCATTAACATCTTCAACAGCAACATACTGTAGAGGAAGGCATCAGAGGGAAAAGCTGCCTGTCTACAGATAACCCTAAGCTCTGTGGCAAGGTTGACACTGAGGAAGGTATGCCTGAATTAAGGGGAGGACCTGGAGTCACTCAAGAGGTGGTCAAATATTTGATAACTTGGCTTAAATGCCAAAAATCCCAAGGTCATGCACATAGAAAACAAGAATCCACTGGCAGAATACAAGATGTGGGTGGCGGACGGTTACTCTAACAGAGGAGAAAAGGGACCTAGTTGATGGTATCCAACAGCTTCAAAATCATCAACACAATGTGACAAGTCAATATTGAAGGCAGGCAGGATGCTGGGATGCACTAGGAGGTTCAGCAGCAGAAAGGAGGATGTCATATTGCCCCTGTACAGGACCCTGGTGAGACTGCACCTGGAATCCTGTGTACGATTCTGCAACCCTCACCTAAAAAACTGATATAACCACGCTGAAGACAGTGCAGAGGTGGGCTACCAAAATGATACAGGAAGACAGAGAAGGTCATATAAGCAAAAATTAGAGGACCTAAACATCTACTTATTGGAGAAGGCAGAAGAAAGACTGAAACATTCAAATACATTTAGGGTATTAAAGTGGATTCCAGAGGACTGTTCATAACTAGTGGCAACACAAATGACAAGGGGAATAGTACAAAGCTGGTAGCAGAGGAACTCCCAACGGATGTGAGGCAGCACTACTTCACAGAAAGGGTGGTGTAGGGGTGGAACTAGCTCAGTATTTAAACTGCACAGAGAACACTGCCAGGTCTAAAACCGTCATGATTATAGGAAGATGGACAGACTTCTACTGCGGAAGTCCTTTCTGCATCATAGTGCAGAGGGTACCTGTTCATTATTAAAGGAGATGTATGGGCACAAATAAAGCAGCAATCACTGCACAGATCAGGGCTTCAGTACCCCGATCCCCCATGCAGGCACAATTTCATGAAAATGTTTTAATACCTGAATACTCATAAAAACTCTAAGAAGCTCCATACCAGTTGGCATTTTCTAATATCCCGGTATTCAGCCCCCAAGACCACACTAACAACCACGATATGTGGCATACTTCCCCTTCCTGTCTAGGGTGCCTTATGTACAGAGATTTAATAATCTCTGTATCTCCCATTCCTTGCTCTATTTCACGAACTTTGCCTAAATGCTAGGTGTATGCTATGTATGCACATGGCATTTAGGCAAAGTCTGTATAAATAAAGCAGGGCATGGGAGACACAGGGATTATTAAACCTCCACACAGAAGAGCACCATACAGGAAGAGGCAGTGGCTCATCGTTGTACTGTGTTGTTGGCAGTGCAATCTCAGGGGCTCAGTACCGGGATATTGGAAAATGCTGGCTGGTAGACAGCTTCTCATGGTTTTTATGAATATTCAGGTATAGAAAGTGCTACTTTACTGACTCCCTGTGCTGTAAAAGTGCACAGATCTATACACAGACAATGCCCCGCAGGGCTGCCTCCTATGTTTCTGCATTTTTATTACTGCGAAATACCAGAACTCTTGAAATGTAACCTTGATCTGCATTCTATGATGTTATTTTACCAGTATTCTGTTGTCAATGCCTATGCTTACCTTTTACTTGTGAAGTGTTAAGAAATGTAAACTGTATTGTTGTTTTGACAAGGAACTTTTGTAAATGAGCATCTTGCTCAAAGGTGTATATCTGAGAAATTAAATAAATAAATAAAACATTTTCATAGATACTGTGCCTGCTGGGGTCGGATACTGAAGCCTCTGATCTGTGCAGCGGACGCTGCTTTATCTGTGCCCGTAGTTCTCCTGTAAGTCATTGTTTTCATTAAATTAGAAACAGGCACAACACATCATGAGGCTGCAGGACACTGAGGTACAAAGGCAGAGCCATGTTAAGGAGGGAAATGGAACTAAAAAAGGTGAAACCCTATACAATAAACCTGCATACTGCTCACCTGAAGCCATGGTAAGGATAAAGGACCCTGCCAGACCAAGTATACATTAAACCCTGAACATGCTTGCATTAAACACTAGTCAGTGCAAAAATGGAGGAGAGCTTTAAGAAGGGGTAGAACAGACACAAAGGGTGGGTTAAGGGATCTGGCAGGGTTGTGGGGGGTGTCAGTCATGATTCCCTAGGGGGCATGTACAACCTCACAGTGCAGACTGGACAGACTGCAGGGTCTTTTTCTGCTGGCAGTTTTCTGCGTTTCTGCAGATGTGTCTTCCCTCCAACTATGCAAGAGTGAGCCGAAAAAAAAAAAACAAGTGCTGTCACACCCACTGACCAACTTCCTGATAATAATCCCAGGGATGGGGAGGGGCTGCTGAAGGTACAAGGGCTCAGCTGACAAATGAGAGCATACAGCACTAAATATGGATAGAAAACAACACTGCCTTGTGGCAAAAATGTTAAACTGCTGATGTCATTCCAGGTCTTTTGTGAAAAGAAAAACATGTCTACGAATATCTCCAAAAGAACTCAGTTCTTCTGAAGACACAAAATAAGCTACACCTTATATTCTTGGTAACCAGCATTTCTGCGTCAGGGTCAGTTCACAACTTGACATCTAAGCGAAAGGTTACCATTTCATGGCCTATACTGGTGGTTAGACTCACATTATATTAAAACAGCCCATATGTCACCAACACCGAGGTTAGGAGAGGGTTCACCGTGTCTGCCACAGTGAACATCTGGAAACCCAGGGTCATTGAGTACCAAACAGTATTAGTACGGCTGCTATATACACTACATAGTAGAACCTTACAGTAGAAATGTAAATCAGTCGGTACCATATTTATCAACTGTCCCTGAGTTTCTAGGAGGTCCCTGATTTTGCCTCATAAGTTTGCTCTGTTACTCCTAAAACCACACAGAAACTTTTGCAAGCAGTCAGCCAGGGGCTGCCACGACAAGTCGACATCAGTGAGTACATAAATGTGGGTGACCCTTCCCCTCCTCAGTTCCCCGCTGGAGATCATGCTTGGAGGACCTCCCTATAGAGAACCAGGAGAGACCCCAGCACTCCACATACTAGACAAGACAAGAGTGTGGAACTGACAGCAATGAAGACAGCAGTACAGGGATCCTTTGTTGCAACACCTACGAGGGAAGGAGGGTGGGACAACATGGCCTGATGAAAGAGAGTTTCTCAAAGATCTAATATTATGGTAAGTTAATGACTGTTCTATTCTCTGAGGATGTCTTTCATCAGGCCACACCTTTGGAAAGAATCCCAAGCAGTACCAAAAGTTAAGGGCGGCTGGAGCCTATAGCCTTATGATAGTAGGCCTTGTAGTACAGCTAGGCCAAACCCAGCTCATCTATGAGAGACAATGTCCAACCTGCAATGCTTACCGAAGGTGTGGACAGTACTCTGGGACATTGCACAGACACTCTGAAGCAGGGGCTCTCTTTCACTACATACCCCCCCCCCCATCCCAATGCCCTTTCATCTGTAATGCACAAGTGTGATAATTCAAAAGCCTTGTCATAATGGGCAGTCAGACCACAATTCGACCCTGGTCTGAACAGAGATGTAGATTCTGGCCAAGGTTGACTATTTTGGTACCATTTAATATAGGCAAATACATTTACCTGCGCCTTCTCTCTCTTTGCTCGGACCAGCGTGTCCTGGTAGTGCTGGGCTACTGGTGGATCTACATCGGCAAGCTTTGCTGCAGGAAGCAACAGGACTTGGAGTGTTTTCTGAGCATCACCTTCATCCAGGGCCTCATTTATAGGCCCAAGAGCTAAAATTCCTAATCAAAAATAACAAACAAAAAATTAATCAAGAATCCGCTTTCTTCCACCCATAACTTTAATTTTATTTTAGTCTTTATTGACTGGGAAAGGAGGACTAGGCATTTCTGCCTATTTTCAGCCTCATTCTAGGGGGAGGGGGTACAGTTAGAAACTAAGTGACATTGAACCAGATTAAGCTGTTGGTGGTATATTTAGTGAAATGGGAGAAATTTGTCCAGGACTCCAGGGAAACTACCCTACTCACTACAAGAAGTGCCATGGGATCTTTAGCGTCCACCTGAACCACCACCAGAACAGGCACAGAAGACCTCAGTTTAACTTCTCATCTGAAGGAAGGCACATCAGGAGTGTAGTACCCCCCTCATGCTGCACTACAGCGTCAGTATTGAGATTTAACCCAAGTTCCTGGTGTGGGAATGGAACCCACAGCCTTCCAATCTTCCGGCCTCAGAGGAGAGTTGTGCAACCTGCTGAGCCACTGCCACTGTTAAAGTAAGAAAGTACTGATCAGTTTCTACATACCAAAATGTTTCAAGGCCCCCCCGAGAAGCTAGTTATTACAAAATTCTTAACCCTACAAAATGTACCCCAACAACCATATGCACATGGGAGCACAGGGAGTCAAAGGCCTTTTTATTATTCTTCAAAAAAAAAAAAGATTCTAGCCACAGGGCCATCCTGGGTTGTGTTACTTCCAAGATCCAAATGCCCGGTGGTGCAGAGGGTTGAGGCGCTGGACGCCACGCCTCGCGCCATGCCAGCGACCCGTGTTCTGGAACAGACCCAGGTCATCAGGGAAGGAAAATGATGGAGCATCCGGAAGACTGCTCTCCTTTCCTGGGAGGGAGGGAGGGAGGAGGGGACGTTGATCTTGCTGTCTGGCAACTCCCAGTGGAGACTGGGGGCTCTGCAACAGTTGGGATCCAAAGGGGGATTGGCCACAGAGGCACTCATGCACAGGAGCATGCACATGTTGCACTGGAGCGCACTGCACTGCCGGGCCAATTGGGGAAAGAAAAAGGACAAATATCCCCTTCCCACTAGTAGGTGACAGCGGGTCTAGGGGCACGGCACCACATCCATTTCCGGGCCCAAGAAGTCCTCTGGATTCTCCTCTCCTCATCCTCTCCCACCAGACACTATAGCTAGGCGCTGGTTTTGGAGATAGTGGTCCTTGCTCACAGGGGCCTAGATCCGGGGGCTTTTGGGAGATGTGGCAAGAGACAGATGCTGCCAGGACAGATGTCTGGACTTCAGGAAAATGGGATAAGTTGACTAACTGCACGACCCAGCTGGAGAGAGTCCAGTGAGGCAGGGCGAAGAAAGAGAGTTGGAAAAAAAAAAAAAAAACAATCTTCTGTTTCAGACCACAAGGACTTGCCTAAAGAAACCGAAAGTATCCAACACAAAACTAAAATCAAAGATTCACTAAAGAAAGAGTGCATGGTGCAATATGGATATGTCCCCAACCTGTACTCCTCCACTGTTAAGCGCAGATGCCCCTACCAGCATCACACTTAAGTGTGGACATCCCTACCGGTATTGTGCTGTACTTGGTAAAGACACCCCTGTCCCGCTTTATAAAATGCAGATGTCCCTGCCCATATCACACTTTATAAAGTGGAGACAACCCTATGCATATTGTGCCTTCTAAAGCATAACTACTCCTATCAGGACAGTGCTTTACAAAGGGAAGATACCCTTAGTCACACCACATTTTCTAAAGTACTGACGACCAAACTAGTTTTTTTTTTTTTTTTCTATTTATACACCTTCCCTCCCATGGCACTCCTTTCTCATGTATCCCATGGTGGTCCGTCCTCCATGTAGCCTTGGCTTACCTCCCGGCGGGGATGAGGTGAGGAGGCAAGCACCCCGAATACTTTGTCTCAACAGGACGCTGGTCACTGGGGCAGGTAGGGGTGTTGGGGATCGGGGCCTGGTGCTCCATCTACGCAGGAGTGCCGTGGAGTGTTTCCGATGTTCCTTGGGAGTGGCCACCGCCCTGAGGTCACGGCGTATCCAACAAAGTAGGCCACTTCCCAACCCCCTTGTGCGCTCCTGTCTGCTATGCCTCTGGTTTCCGCCAGAGGTCAGTCAGGCACCAAGCGTGTGTCCCCCCCTCCCTCCCACGAGAGGAGAGCTGTCCTTGGATGCTCAATCCTCTCCTTCCCCTGCCGACCCCCGACATCCCGGGCTCGTTCCCTAACCTGGGTCGCTGGCATGGAGCGAGGTGTGGTGTCCAGCACCGCAAACCTCAGCACCACCGGGCCGACCAAACTAGGTTTTATAAAATGGAGACACTTTTGCCTGCACTGCTCACACCTGGCTCCTTGCTTTATGAACTGGGCACGGCTGTATCCACAATATGAGAGAAGACAGTCACACCCTGCACCTGCTTTTTATTTTAAGTAGTAGACCCGCCTTTATCAACAGTACAAGATGGAAGAGTATCACAAACCACAGCTTCCTGGTGTCAGGCTTTAAATAAACAGCAACTGAGATCATGATTCACAGTGTACAGCACTCGCTTTACAGCAAGTGATTCATGCATGCAGGTACCTCAGCTCAGGGAACTAAGCTTATAGAGGGAAGGGGACGTAGACTACGGTAGAATTAAGTGGCTAATTGTAGGTTTAAGACAGTCATTCTGTGATTTTCAGAACCTTCAAGTCTGCAGGAGCACTGCAATCAGACAGCTATAACTGCTGAATGAACTGCGTGTCACGGTTGTCAACAGTTATACAGGAGGAGATAACTTCATTGTTTTATCATTAATTTCAGTACCAGAGTTCTTAAAAGTTCTGATCTGCTGTTACTTCAGGACTTTTTATGAATACCTGCTGGGAGTTTGCTCAATTGGGCCGACTATATTAATTTCAGCAATTCACATGTACTGTAAATGATTTGAAAAGTTTTATATCTCCAGGACCAATCATTTCCTGAACTCCCCAAATAGCTGCTGTGTTTCACACTGTAGAGTCTGAGAAGGAGGCCAGTAAAAAGAATGCAAAGGGACACTGTCAGCCATTGAGTGACGTTTTTAATGCCGCTACCACAAAATGTGCTTGCACTCCCTGCAGCCTTTTTTAATGATTCAGTAATGTGTCTACCTGCACAGGATGTCTAAAAAGATCACATTTTTTTCTGATTTTAACTGTATAAAGTAATACTGGTGACCTGCTCTTATTCGCATCTGTCAGACGATTATGCACATTCACATATAGAAATGGTGCTGAAGCAGGCTCGTTCAGGGACGAGTTTTCAAAATTTCAAGCTCTCTGAGATAAACGCTGAACTATGAAGTATAACATGTGCTCAACTTACTAATTTAGTTCTTGTTCAGACATGAGGGGCGTAGTGCAGTTGATACACAAGGAGGCGTGGAAAGGATAAGAAGGGACTTGGCAAGGTTGGAGGAATGGTCAGAAGTACGGCAGCTTGGATTCAATGCAAATAAGCGAAAAGTAATGCACCTGGGAAACAAAAAACCAGGGGAGGATTACACAATGGGGAAGAGGAAGTAACAACAACAAAAATGGAAAGGGACCTGGGGGTAATCATATCAGATAACATTAAGGTTGGCAAGCAATGTGAGAAGGCGGTAGGGAGAGCTGGGGGGATACTGGGATGTATAGGGAGAGGCATCACCAGCAGAAAACAGGAAGTTGTTACGCCCCTGTACAGACAGTTGGTGAGACCCCATCTGGAGTACTGCATCCAGTTCTGGAGACCACATCTCCGCAAGGACATAGACAGGATGGAGGGAGTTCAGAGGAGGGCAACTAAAATGGTGCAGGGTCTGCAAGAGAAGCCATATGAGGAGAGGCTAAAGGAGCTTAATATGTATATCCCTGAGGAAAGGAGGGAGAGGGGGGACATGACAAAAACGTTTAAGTACCTCAGTGGAATCAACAAAGTCCAAGAGGGTAGCATCTTTCAGAAAAAAGATGTGCAAGAACAAGGGGACACAATTTGAAGACGGGGGCGGGGGAGGGTGATGGCTCATGGGCAATGTGAGGAAGTATTTTTTCAGAGAGAGAGTGGTGGAGGCATGGAACAGCCTTTCTGAAGAGGTTGTGGGGTCTAAAACTGTGGGAGAATTCAAGAATGCATGGGACAGACATAAGGCAATTTTTGTTGGGGGTAGGAAGAAATAGGCTGTTGGTTAAATAGGATCTGCAGCTTATCCTCTAGGTAGGGGAAATGGGCAGACTAGGTGGGCCAAGCAGTCCTTATCTGCCGTCAAAGTCTATGTTTCTATGTTAGTGCAGGTAAAGCTGCATTTGAAAGTCAAGCTATGACACTGGGCATGGTGTGCATTTGAAAACCTGTCCCTGAATGAGCCTGCCAGCACTTCGGCACCATTTTCATCTGTGAACACACAAACATCGGGCAGCATGATTAAGAGCCAGTCGCCAGTATTACCTTATCGGGCAGCAATGAACAAGAGCCCATTGCCAGTATTACCTTATACAGTTAAAATCGGAAAAAAAGAGCCAGCTAGGTGGCCTTGAGGGTTGAGGCGCTGGACGCCACACCTTGTGCCACACTGGCGACCCGGGTTCAGGAATAAGCCTGGGCCTCTAGCGGTCGGTGGGGGGGAGAGAGGATTGAGCGTGTGGAGGACTGCTCTCCTCTCTCTGGGAAAGGGGACTAGTCATCCTGCATGCTGACTGCCCTCTAGTAGTGGCAGGAGGGAAGTATGGGTCAGGAGACTCAGAAACTGACATGCTTATGTTGGAGGGGAAGGAGGGAGAAAAAAGGAAAACAGGCCAGGGCTCCACAGACCCGTAATGGCCCGACCACTCCGGCGAAGTCTGCCCACTGCCACCACATGTGCCGTACTGGGTGGTGGGGGACTGCCTGCATCCCTCCACCTAGCCCTACAATGAAGGGGAAATCCACGGGAGAACCTCGGGGGCAGACAAGCTGGGGGGTCGGGCTGGAGTATGCACCCCCTACGAGGGAGGGGGTCATAGCCCAGTGGAGCCCACGGAAGAAGTTATCAAAAAACAAACAGAGAAAAAGTACAGTTACATAAGAACTTACCATAACAGTAGATCATTGAGAAGATCTCTTGCAGCAGGCCACACCTATGGAACCATAGCTGCCAGGCACCAGGACCACATGGAAACTTTTCAAGCTAGCTGTCTACCAGGGTGCTGCCCACTCCCGACATCACACGCCAACGTCACCCTATTCTATAAGAATGGGTGGCCCCCGTGCCCTCCTCAGTTCTCCCCGCTGGAGACCATAAGCAACATGTCTCCTGCTGAGGAACCGAGGAGGAGCAAAAGGTTCCCGCCAATACAGGAATATCAGAAAGCAGAAGGTTCTCCGCTACGGAGAAGGACACAGACACAGGAAGGCCCATCGGGCCAGGTGGCTGGAGGGTGGGCCAGCATGGGCTGCTGCAAGAGATCCTCTTGAAGATCTACTGTTGCATTAAGTTCTTACGTCAAGTACAGTTACGTAAGAACTTACCGTAACAGTAGATCTTCGAGAACAGCTGTTGCAGCAGGTTACACCATTAGGACTGAAGCCGGCAGGCGTCAGGACCCCACAGAAAAATTCTAGCCAGCTATCTTCAGCGGGGACCGCCCCCGACGTCGGTCCCACCTCCGACGTCAGGCGTGGTACATAAGGGGGCGGTCCCACCAGATTCCCCAGTTCTCCCGCCGGAGACTCCCGGCCACAGGATGACATCAGAGTGGGAAACCGAGGATCCACCGTCAGAAGAAAATAAGGGAGGAAATTCCCTATAAGAAAAGGCAAAGCCATGCCTCCTCCAAGGGGGAAGGTGGGCGGGAAGGTACCTGCTGCAAGAGCTGTTCTCGAAGATCTACTGTTACGGTAAGTTCTTATGTAACTGTACTATCTTACTTCAAGACACAGCTCTTGCAGCAGGTTACACCATTAGGACTGATTCCCAAGCAGTAACGCTGCCAGAAATTCCGGGAGGAGGAAAATAGGAAGTACATTCCAGGTCCTGAACCTAGGACAGGAGATCCTGTAGCACTGCCAGGCCGAAACCAGCCCTTCGCCGAGAGGCGATGTCCAGGCTATAATGCCTGATAAAGGTATGCACAGAACTCCAAGTGGCTGCAGCACATATAGCAGAGGTGGCGACGTTTCTGAGTGCTGCAAAGGAGGTGGCCACACCCCTAGTAGAATGACCCCGGACTGTGCCCGGAAGGGGCTTTTGTTTTATATCATAACAGTAAGAAATACACTGGACAAGCCAGCGAGATAGGGACTGTTTGGATACGGATTGGCCCATCATTCTCTCAGAGAAGGAAACGAAAAGCTGCTCAGAACTATGAAAAGATTTAGTTCTGTTGAGGTAATACCCCAGGCTGCGGTGAACATCCAGGGTGTGAAGCAGAGCCTCTCCTCTATTCGAGTAACTCGGGAAGTAGACCAGAAGGTCAATATCCTGGTTGAGAGTGAGTGAAGAGACCACCTTAGGCAAAAATTTAGGGTTCGTCCTCAGGGATACTCTGTCCCGGTGGAAAACTAAATAAGGCTCTTTGCACATGACAGCGTGAAGTTCAGATATTCTTCTCGCTGAAGTAACAGCAACTAAAAATAACGTTTTCCACGACAGAAAACGTAGCTCGCAATCCGCGGCAGGTTCAAAGGAGGGAAGCGTGAGCTGTTCCAGGACAAAGAGCAGATCCCATGGAGGCACAGGGTCCCTAATAGAAGGCCTAAGGTGTAACACTCCCCTAAGAAATTCCCGAGAGGCGTCCAATTGAGCCACTGTACGATGTCCCACCGGGAGGTGATAGGCGAAATGGCACAGAGGTGCACCTTAATAGAGGAGTAGGCTAGACCGAATGAAAGAGGAGAGCAGATAATCCAATACTACTCCCACAGGACAACCTAAAGGGGAAAAATCGCGTGCCTGACCATAAACAAAAGCGGTGCCATTTCATGGCGTCGTGCATCGTTGCCAGCTTTCTGGCTGCAGAAAGAACCTCTGCAACCTCTTGCGAGACCCGTGACGCAAGATGGCTATGTCTCTAGGAGCCAAGCATGCAGGTTCAGTGAACGCAAGTCCGGATGGACAAGTGAACCTTTCTCCTGAGACAGGAGGCGGGAGCTGAGCGGCAACGGGAGCAGAGGTTCCCGAGATAGTTGCACCAACAAAGGGAACCAGATCTGTCTGGGCCAGAACGGGGCCACCAGGATCATGAGTGTGTGCTCCCTGCGCAGTTTGAGAAGAACTCTCTGGATCAACGGGAAGGGAGGGAAAGCGTAGAGGAATCTGTTCGCCCAGGAGAGGGATAACGCGTCTCGCCAGAAAACACCAGGCCCTGGATCTAGCGAGCAAAAATTGGGCAGTTTTGCGTTGGATGGGGATGCGAACAAGTCTAGTTCTGGAATTCCCCATCGAAGAAACAGATCCTCTGCTACCTCTTGAAGAAGTTCCCACTCGTGGACTCTGGCCTGGGATCGACTCAGGCCATCTGCAATCGTGTTGTCCACCCCGGGAACGTGCACAGTGATCAGATTTGCGCCGTGTCGGATTACCCAATCCCACACCCTCATGGCCTCCCTACAAAGGGGGTAAGAGTGCGCCTCCTTGTTTGTTGAGGTAATACATCACCGCCGTGTTGTCTGTCTGAAGCAGAAGAGTACATGGTGGGATTACTGACTGAAAGGCCTGCAGGGCATAGAGAACCGCCCTCATCTCTAGGACATTGATATGTACATGAGCTTCCATCGGGGTCCACGTACCCTGGGACTTTACCCCATCCAGGTGTGCCCCCCACCCAAGACCTGAGGCGTCCGTGGTGAGGGTTACCTCCGGGGACGGCGCTACGAATGGGACGCCCGTGGAGAGCGACCCTGGGACTAGCCACCACTGCCAGTCTCGAATCACGGAATTCGTGATCCTGACCGGATGCTGCAAGTGGTCTTGCCTTTGGTCCCATTGCACTTTGAGCATCCACTGAGTTACCCGCATGTGGAGCCTTGCGAAAGGGACAGTAGGAATGGCCGCAGCCATGTGTCCGAGCAAGCGAAGGACCGACCTGGCAGGTACGATCTTGTTCGACAATAAATCCCTTATGAGGGATCTGATGCGCTCCGCTCTGTCGGCCGGAAGAAAAGCTCTTCCCTGAACAGTGTCCAGTACTGCACCTATAAACTGCAGTTTCTGCGACTGTACCAGGAGAGACTTCTCGCAATTTATGAGGATGCCCAGAGATCGGAACAGGTCCTGGGTGCTCTGAACCGCATGTAGCAATGCCTCTCCGGAGGCGGCCATGAGAAGCCAGTCGTCCAGGTACGGGAACACTTAATGGCCCTGTCTCCTCAGAGACGCTGCCACGACTGCCATGCACTTGGTAAAGACCTTTGGTGCGGATGACAGTCCGAACGGAAGAGCTCAAAACTGAAAGTGGTGGTAGAGAAACTCGAAGCGCAGGAACCTCTTGTGCGCCTGAGCTATAGGGATATGCAGGTATGCGTCCTGCATGTCTAGAGACGCTAAAAAGGCGTCCTGTTTCAGCATGGGAATAAGACCCGGAAGAGTCACCATGCGGAATCTCTTGTAGGCGACAGACACGTTGAGTTCGCTGAGGTCCAGAATCGGACGGAGGTCCCCTGTTTTCTTTGGAACCAGGAAGAAGTGGGAATAATACCCTTGTCCTCTCTGGTTCTCCGGGACGTACTCTATCGCTCCCTTTCGCAGGAGCGCGAGTACTTCTTGCCAGATCAAAGTTTTGTGCTGACCCGGATACCGGGAGAGCAAAGGAGGCCTTGAGGGTGGTTTTCCTGCGAATTCTATAGTGGCCTAGACTGACCAACTGAAGAACCCACCTGTCGGTGGTTATAGCCTGCCATCCCGGCAGGAAGTTATAATCGACCCCGACCATGATTTCCCATTGATCCTGAGGCGGGCGGAAAGGAATCAGGCTGTGGCGGCAGATGGGCCCGCTGGCTGGGCGGCTTAGGAAACGCATGACCTCGGCTGGTGGGCTGTTTCCCTGGGCTCTCGGAGCCGGAGCCCCTCTGATGTGTAGCGGGGCGGGGCTGCTGCCTCTGCATCCGCCCAAGCAGCTTTGGTTCCTCGAAGGAACCAAGCTTGGAGGTGGTACATGGCCTGAACCGACCTTACGCTTCCAGCCTCTTGAAGTTTGGTAATGATCTTCTCCGAAGGATTACCAAACAAGACTTCTCCCTCAAAAGGAGCGTCCATAATATTCTTCTGGACGTCCGGGGTAAAACCATTGACGCGTAACCAGGAGTGTCTCCGGAGGCATACGCCAGAAGCTGCCGAAGGGGGTGCAGGAACCGGAGGAGGAGGAACAGTGGGAACCATGTCCTTCTTTATGGTGTCCCACCAGTAAGTGAAGAGTCCTTCACTTCCGCTAAGGAAGGCCGACGACAGCCTGGGCGCGGTGGGCAGTCGTCCGGTCCCAGCGTCGGCTCCACAGGGGCTCTGGTGGCGAGGATTCCCTGGGAGTTCAGCCAGAGCCGGAGTGCGCCCGTCTGGTCCTCGGGCTGCGTTAGTCCTCCTCAGTTAAAGTCTCCTGACCGGCGTCGGTCGGGCGTCAGGGCCCCTCTTCTCAGGAGGAGCAGGCGTCAGTCCCCTACGGCGTCGCTGAGATGTTGGTTTGGCGGCGACAGCCGTCTAATGTCAGCGGCTCAGGAGGTATGGCCTTGCGGCGACAGTGTTGCGCCCGGTCAGGTCCTACAGGTCTCTTTAAGGGCGTGATCTCCAGCGTCTTGCGAGGAGGCACAGAAGAAGACCTGACGTTGGGTACCAAAAGGCGGGAACCCGACTTGTGATGATGAAGGTGGCGCTCCCCGGACTTCGCCAAGGCCCTGGAGGATGAAGACGAGGACGGCCTGGCGGACTTGGCCTGAGAAGAAGGCTTCCTTACCGCAGCCGGGGGAGGCTGAGAGCTGGCCCTGGAGGGAGAGCGGTCGGACCTAGAACCGGAGCTGCGTGACTCCGAAGCCCTGGAGGGGGACCTGGAAGGGGCCTTCTCCCTTCGTTTCTCCGCGTGCTTGTGGGATTTTTGAGAAGATGATTCCCCCTTGGAGGACATGGTCTTCAGCTTTTCCTCCAACAAAAAAGCCTGAAGGGCCTTCTGACGTCGGATCCGGGTACGACTGTTGAACCCCTGGCAGAACGGGCAGGCCTGGGTATCGTGGTCTGGGCCCAGGCACCTAACGCAGGCTGTGTGGGGGTCCTTGAGGGGATCTGTTTCCTAAGCACACTTGGAGGAGTGACCAGAGGTCGAAGAGGACATCAACAAAGGTCTTGCTTGAAGAAAATCGAATTTCTCGAGAAAAGCACTTAACCCACGCCGCTACCAGACTGTAACTCAAGGGTCGAGACATGCAAGCCGACGCGGAAAGAACTGGAGAATCTGGCGGACCGCCTTTTATAGAACACCACGCCTGACGCGCCGGAGGCGGACCGACGTCGGGCGGTCCCCGCTGAAGACAGCAGAATGGCAGAGAAGTGCACTTTAATAGAGGAGTTCTTCAGACTGGAGCCTGATAGGGATAGCAAGTACTCCAGAATCTGATTCACTGGACAAAGAAATGGACCCAGGTGTCGTGAAGCAGCACACAGAGCAAAGCATTTCTACTTTCCACTGGAATAAGTGGCCCTGGTGAAAGGCTTCCTAGCTGCCACAAGAACATCAGACACTTTGGGGGACACCCCAAATCTAGCCACAGCTACGTCTTCAGGAGCAAGGTATGAAGATGCAGAGATCTGAGGTCCACATGGACTAGAGTACCTCAGTTGTGGGAGAGCAAGCCAGTGCACAGAGGCAGGGGCACTGGAGGTTCCACTGTCAACTGCTGCAATAAGGAGAACCAGATCTTGACAAGGCCAGATGGGGGTGATGAGTATTATGGTGGCCCTTTCCATCTGTAGCTTGATCAGAACCCTCTGAAGCAGGGGAAAGGGGAAAAGAGGGACAGTGTGTCTCACCAGAAAACTCCAGGACCTGGAGTAAGCGAGCAAAAAAGTGGCAGTTTCGCGTTGACTGGGAACGCAAACCGGTCCAACTCTGAAAGACCCCATCGATCGAACAGGCCTTCTACGACTGAGGTCAGCAGCTCCCATTCATGCATCTTGGTCTGCGACCGGCTTAGCCTGACCGCCAGGATGTTCTGGAAGTCTGGAACATGGATGGCAGACAGTTCAAAATCATGTTCTAGAGCCTAGTGCCAGACTCTCATCGCTTCATGGCATGGATGGTATGAATGAGTGCCCCCTGCTTGCTGATGTAGTGGACTACACTGATGTTGTCCATCTACACTAGCAGGAGGCCTGGGGATAGCTGCGTCTGGAAGGACTGCCTGCATCTCCTGGATGCCAATGTGGAGAGAAGATGTCATCATGGACCACATCCCCAGATGAGCCCCACACACCAACCCTGAGGCATCCGTGGTGAGAATTTGCTGAAGGGAAAGAATGACCAAAGGAATCCCTCTTGACAGATTGCTGGGTTCCATCCACCAAAGCAGAATCTTTTTGATCAGACAAGAGACTAGGACCTGCTATTCCAGGTCATCGGTATGCTGATCCCACTGGACCTCCAGTGTTCACTGGGGTATCCTCATGTGCAGTCTGGCTAGAGACAATGTGACTACAGCCACGGCCATCAGGCCCAAGAACCAGAGGAAGGATTTGGCTGAGACATCTGCTGTTGTACAGTAGGTGGGCTTGAACAATTAGGCAGTCCGCCCTGTTCTGGGGCAGGAAGGCCATGTCCCAAGCTGTATCCAGTACCGCCCCCGTGTACAGGAGGTGCTGACAGGGGGTCAAGACTGACTTGAGCAGACTGATTGTGATGCCTGTGACACTCTGCCTATCTACTTATCATTATATTGTATCATATTTGTGATATATATATATATATATATATAGATAGATTATATATATGTGTATATATATTATGGTAGAGAGCCATTTACATGTTAAACCTAAAACTTGCACCTTAATAACTTTGCAACCGTTCAAGGATTGGCCTGAAATTTGGAGTACATGATCAAGAACCACAGCTCTTGGGATCTGCCAACTTTCAGTACTGTTCGGATATCCGGCTGTGGGTTATTAAGCATGATCTGTCTTGTTCGCTTTTTCAATTCTTTGAGTCGTCTCTAGAGGTGCTGCGGTTTGCGTGACTAGTCCGAAATCTTGGGGAGCGTGTGACAGCGCCCCGATGTGCCTTTTGGAGATTTCGTGAAAAAATATTAAATGGTTCAAAAGTTATTCAAAAAACAAGTTCCCATTATAAGTCAATGGGAAAAGTTAACAAAAAGTTTGACAGTGTCGCAAATGCAGTTTTTACTTTAGCAAGAGGCCCTTTTACTGTTGTAAATCCGCCATTTTGTTTTCTATGGGTCATCAGAAAAATGCTTGGCATTTAAATTTGGGACCCTCCAGCAACCTACTTCTTTTTGTATTCACCTAGTCCTACCCTGAGGATGCTAGGCATGTCTTTATTTTGGGGTAAAACAACCCAGAAATATGTTTTTCAAGATTTCTGGAAAAAGTACTTTCGCACTTGCGACAGTATCGAATTAATCTGCGAAAGCTTTCGCAAAGTTCAACAGTACTTTTCCAGGCTGTGCGAAAATGACAGCAATTCTTTGGCACCGTGCTGCAAAAGAACGGTTTGGTCTTTTGGGCTGAAATTTGGAGGGAACGCAGCCAACACCTCACAGATGTGCCTTTCAGTCTTTTGGTGAAAAAATATTACAGGGCGGCAAAGTTACAGCACTCCAAATTTGATGCTTTTTCCCACAGGATAACATTACGGCGTCCGCCGCATTACAGGAATACTTTGCCGCCCTGCTGCAAAATAACAGTTTGGTCTTTTGGGCTGAAATTTAGAAAGAAGAAAGCCAACATCTCACAGATGTGCCTTTTACTGGTTTGGTGAGAAAATATTACAGGGATCGAAAGTTATGGCACTCCGAACTTCTCTTTTTCCTCATAGGATAACATTACAGCATTCGCCGCGCCTTTCAGGGCCCGTATCTCGGAAACGATGCGAAATATGGAGTTTCCGTCGGAAAAATGCTTAGCCCCCTCCTGGGGTCTAAGTAGAAAACCAGCCAGGAAAGTCATAAATCATATGACTAAATTTATTTTCCTACGTCGTACGGTTCCTGAGATATAAGCAATTTACTATTCCAACTCCTCATTTTCTGCTCAGAGACCCATTATTATGCATACATTCTTTGTACTCACTGTCTTTCTCTACGCAGCTTTTGGGGAAAACTAGCCTGTGTGCTTACATTACTGTTACCCTTACCACTTCTGCTTGTGTTCCAGAACCGCTTTCTACTCTTACTGTTCTATCTATAGCACCATGTACAAGTACCGTGTTTCCATTTGTGCTTATGCTTGCATTATTTTAACTATTTCTGTCTACAGTACTGTTTATCTTTCTGTTTGGTTTGCATCACCATGCGCATTACCAAGTTTGGGCACCCGTGTTACTATGTGACAAGACATCACGTGGGCGGGGCACTCACGTCGCCACATTACATTCCTTATTTCTCATTATACTTCTCAAAAAGAAGGAAATTAGAGGCAAAAACTCTGTTTAATGCATTAGTTAGGGTTGTTCCACAGCGACAAAAGTGAGGAAATTCGTGTTAGGGTTGAAAGCCCCCAGACCCCCCACACCCCAACCGGCATCGGGTACGCATTGGGGTAGTCGGTCCTAACTCTACCACTACCTAGGGACCCTTCCCCCAAGCCGCCTCCTCCACCACTAAGTTAAGAAATTACCTAGGTCTCTAATAGAGTCAACAGGGTAGATTTATGAACCATGCTGGATGCCCACTGGGTTAAAGATTGCACTGCATTTCCCGGAAGAGGGTGTGATATCTGATCCTGTTAACTGGGCGTGCTAGCAAAAAAGGGTTTATATTTTATCTCAGAACTCAAGGCTAGTAGGAGATTCGGACCCAAAACAGACAGAAGGGTTACCCCGTTTGTCTCCTGTTCATATATTGCACTTTGAGGTTTGGCACTGTGGGCACAGAGGGCCTGCCCTTTGGGGTGCATCTGTGACAATGCCCATGTCCTGGAACAGGGGGGTGGTGCGTTCCAGAGTGTGCAACAGGTGTTCTCCGAACTGTGCCTCAAGGAGCCAATCATCCAGGTAGGTAAAGACAGAGTCCCTCATTCCTGAGGGTAGTCACCACTACTGCTAAGCATCTGGTAAACACCAGAGGGGCCAAGGACAAGCCTAAAGACAAGGCCCAGAACTGGAAGTGTGCTCCCTGATATTGGAATCTGAGGTACTGTCGATGAGAGGCAGATACCTTGATATGCAGATATGCATCTTTCATGTCGCAGGAGCAGATCCAATATTCCCAGTGCAGAGGGCAGCAGTCCCTGGAGGGTAACCATTTGGAATTTCTTGTACTGAATGAAGAAATTTAGCTCTCGGAGGTCTGGGATGGGCCAGAGATCCCCTGTACATTTGGGGACCATGAAGAAGTGGGAGTAGAACCCTCTACCCTGCTGAGTCTCTGGCATGGGTTCTATGGCCCTTTTAAGAAGCAAGGTGCGGATCTCCTCCCAAAGAATGGGAATGTGGTCTGGTGGTAACAGAACTGAATTGGGAGTTTTTTCTGGAAGCCACTCCAGAGTGTGGCCATCTTCTATAAGCTGCAAGACCGAGGCATCTCTGATAATCTCCCTCCACTTGTTCAGGCGCAGGGAGAAGCGACCCCAACTACCACCTCTGCCCCAGCTGGAGGTGGAGGCCAGGCAAAGAGTCGTATTGAAGCAGCACCTGCAGCTGGGGCTGCACCACCTATTCTTGGGGATTTGCCCACAGTCAGGTAGGATTAGGCAGGGCTGTGGCTACTCTACGTTTACCCTAAGGCTTGGATTTGGGTTTAGGCTTCTGGACAGCATGCCGAAAGGGCACCTGCTGACCTCTTCTAGGCTGGTTGGTGTGGTACACAGAATGAACTGAGAGCAAAGTGCAGCTGGAGGCTTGCAGGTTTTAAAGTATGTCCTGCACATCCACCCTGAACAGTTTAGGGGGCATTCAGGATGGATGGCTGGACATCCTCAGTCAAGAATGATGTCATAAGCAAATGCCTGCTGTGCCTGCCCAGGCTAAGGCATCAACGGCATTGTATGCAGAACGAAGAAGGTGCTTGTTGATGCTGGCCGCTGACTGAATGCTCTAGAGCAGCTACTGCCTCAGAGGGTTCTCTGGGAGGGCTTTAGCTGCTTCTTTGGCCTCAGCCCAGAGTTGGTTCTGAAATCAGACCATATAGCAACATAGAGGCTGTCGGCAGATGGGGACCATATGATCCATCAAGTCTGCCCTTGGCTTCTTACACCCTTACTTAGCTGCCTGCTTGTGTATCCCACAGTGTCTGTCCCATGCCCACATGAATTCCCCCACTGTCTTGTCTCCTACCACCCCCTCCGGCAGCCAGGCTATTCCATGGTTCCACTTCCATGGTTCCACAACATGCTCTGTGAAGAAGAACTTCCTCATATTGCTTCTGAACTTTCCTCCCTTAAGTTGAAGGTTGTGCCCTCTAATCCTGCTGTAGTCCTTCACCTGACAGAGGTTCTGCACGTGCACCCTGTTGTTGCCTTTAAGGTATCTGAATGTTTCTATCCTGTCCCCATGATTCCTGCGTTGTTCTAGGGAGTATAATTTGAGGTCATCAAGTCTTGCCTCATACGATTTCTGATGCAAGCTCTGCACCATCTTTGTTGATCTTCTCTGTGCTGTCTCCAACCTAGCTATGTCATAGAAACATAGAAGTTGACGGCAGATAAGGACTGCAAGGCCCATCCAGTCTGCACATTTATTTTTCTACCTTATAAATGTGCCATAGGCCTTTGCTCTGTCAATGGCCTATCTATTCATACTCATCTGTATTGCTCCCTTATGCCTATCCCATGCCTGTCTGAAGCCCTGCACTGTATTCATATCCACCACTTTCTGAGGTAGGCCGTTCCATGCATCCACCACCCTTTCTGTGAAAAAGAACTTCCTCACATTACCCCTTAATCGGCCTCCCTTTAATCTCATGCTGTGTCCTCTCGTCCTATTTTTCTTATATTGAAATATGTTAGACTCTTTCACCTTGTTAATGCCCTTAAGGTGTTTGAATGTTTCAATCATATCACCTCCCTCCCTCCTTTGCTCTAGGGTATACATATTGAGCTCCGTTAATCTGTCCTCATATGTTTTCTGATGCAGTCCCTGCACCATTTTGGTGGCCCTTCTCTGGACTGCCTCAAAGTGGTTAATGTCCTTGTGAAGGTGTGACCTCCAGTACTGCATGCAGTACTCCAGATGGGGCTTAACCAGTGTCTTGTAAAGAGGGATTATTACCTCCCTCTTCAAACTTGTGATACCCCTACTAATATACTGTAACATCTCTCTAGCCTTACCTGCTGCTTTAGTGGTCGCTTGGATGATTTCAGGTCATCGGTGATGATGATGCCCAAGTCTCTTTCTTCCCTTGTGACTGCCAGCAACTCCCCTCCCAGCCTATAGGTGGCTTCAGGGTTTCTCTTCCCTATGTGCAAGATCTTGCACTTCTTTGCATTAAACCCCAGTTGCCACTCTTCCGACTATTTTGCTAGTTTATCCAAATCTCTTCTCATTCTGCCCACCCCATCTGGATCATCTACTCTATTGCAGATCTTGGTGTCATCTGCAAACAGACAAACCTTACCCTCCAGTCCATCTGCAATGTCACCAATGAAGATATTGAAGAGGACTGGCCCCAGGACCGATCCCTGAGGTATCCCACTTGTGACTTGCATCTCTTCTGACTGTATACCATTTACCACCACTCTCTATTTTATGCCCGTCAACCAGTTTGCCACCCAGTTGACCAACTTCTGACCCACCCTGGGCAATATAGTTAAGGACCCTGATGGTCAAAGTGGCAGAGGCAAAGGTCTGCTTGCCAGTGAGGTCCAACCTCCAGGACTCCTTGTCCTGTGGGAGGGAACTGAGGTGTTTGGGTCTCTTGGTAGGTCGTGGGCAACATTAATGATCATGGAGTCTGCTTGTGGCTGTTCAGCGAAGAAGGGCATTCCCGCGGGAGCACAATATAGCTGTTTGCCATCAAGGGCATGGCAGGGACCAAGCTAGGCTGATGCCAGGCAGCCAGGGTGGCATCCTCAAAGGGTTTCATCAAAGGGGAATGATCAGAGGAGGGGCGTCCAGCAAGCCAAGGAAAGAGGACAGATGGCGCCGGATGGGGTCCTGCTCCTTGGTGTCAGACCCCATGGCAGCCTGCAGCTGTCTCAGAACACAGACAAAGGAAGGGTCATCCAGGGGATGACCGCAAAATATACTTGGGGGTCTCCTCACCAGATGACACCGTAGAGGTGGTGTGGAAGGGAGTAATGCCTCCATCTATAGCATCCCCTTCATCCTCATCGTCTGGGAGGAGGTGGTCCCGGTGATACTCGTCCTCATCTCCCGGGTCCTGAGTTGGGCTAGGGGGCACGTGATCTTGAAGTGCATGCTGCAGCCCCACAGAGGGTGGGGGCAGGCACAGTAGGCCCCTGTAGTGTCGGCCCATGTGGGACAGCAAGTCGAGCTTGCATAAAATCCCACAAAGACGACAGCATGACCTGAAAATACACCGTGCTTGGCATCAGCTGAGGAAGCACTAGGTCCAGCGCCTGTGGTGGGGCCAGGGAGAGTGGCCTAGCAGGCCAAGGCCTGCGGAGCATCTACACTACCTGGGTTGTTACTGGAGAAGGAGAGGAAGACTGCGGTACCATCTTTGGTGACGCTGGAAAAGGGAAGGGCCCTGAGGCAGAGGCTGTGGCCAAGGAAACAGCCAAGGTCGGTGCTGGGGGAGTAGAGTGAGCTCCTGGAAGCGGCGATCCCAAATCAAGTAGGTAGAGCCGCCTAGCTGATGGCCATTGGAAAATAAGAGCCGAAACAGTAAGGGTTGAGACATTGGTGGGGCACCTGAGCCTGAGGAACTGATGCTCGCCAAGGTGAGATTGGTGGGGGAGCTGCCAATGGTAGCCCTGTGGGGTATAGGGTGCGCAAGGCAGAGGGTGCCGCCTCAAAGAGGAAGATGGCTCTGCCACGGTCAACATGCAAAGCAGCAACTACAAGCGAGACAGGGAGGATCAGGTCTGACTGCATTCTTTTTCCCGGTGTTTGTGCTTCCTGCTCGATTTGTCCCGGGCCTTGGAGAAGTGGGAGCCCTAGGACAAGACCAGGGAAGCAGAGAAACTCCTGGCCTGTAGCTCCTTCTTCATTCGGGTGACCTACTGCTTGAGCAGGAAGCTTTCCAGGGTCATCTGGTGGTGCCACCTGGTAGCCAGTTTGTAGCCACAACAGATCTTGCAGGCTTGGATGTTGTGGCCTGGGCCTAGGCAGTGGGCACAGCTGTCATGGTCATCCTTCCCAGGAATCTTCTCACCACAGGCACACCTCCTGAAGAGGGTTTGAGAGACAAGAGCCCTGCATAAATGAAAAAAAAAAAATCACTTTAAAAGTAAAGTGATGCTACACTTGGGAGAGAGGGAAAAAAAAAAATTGCAGAAATGGCAGTCGACTGAAACTGGCAGATTCTCCAAAAGGTCTGAAATGCAATGGTTGATGGCAGGAAAAGAACTCAGGAGGGCGTGGGGGGATGCCCACTCTTACAGGATAGAGCAATGTTGGCATGTGACATCGGAGTGGGCAGCCCCCTACTAGACTGCTAGCTAGAAAAGTTTCCATGTGGTCCTGGCGGCTATAGTTCCGCAGGTGTGGACTGCTGCAACAGATACCCTCAAAGTAAGATCATGAGCTTTTTGGATATCCTGTGCAGGAAGACACAATTACAGGATCACTAAGAAGGCTGCAGGGAGAGCAGGCACTTTTGTGGTAATAGCAGTAAAAATGTCACTCAACAGCTGACAATGTCTCCTTGAAAAAAAAAAAAAAAAAAACAGGCTCAGACAGTTTTTACAAACAGGCTCCACTGAAGTTTCCTTGGCCTAATATTCTGTTGTATTAAGGAGTTTCACGTAGCACACAAAGTACGGTTTGCTTCTCTGAGAGGAAATGAGAAAGTGCTAAATACGAACAAAAGGAAAATAATTTGGTGATGTAATGCCTTTCAAATGAACAGGATCCCATAATTGCTTTACAATCCATGAGAGGAAGAGGAGGAAATGTTGCAGTCACAGGTACATAGGGAAATGCAAACAGCACAGAGACAGATTAGAAAAATTACTGAAAGGTTAAACACGGAGAGATAAACTGACTTGCTCAGGGTTACACAATGTGGAAGTGGCAGTTGTGGAACTCAAACCTGGGTTCCCAGGTTCACAGCTCATGCTCGAACTACTATGTCAAACTGCCACTGAGAAATGGTTGCATATTGCAACACTGAAATGGATACTCTCAGCCAATCAGTGTACAGAGCTAAAGAACAGTTATGTAAGAACTTACTGCAACAACAGATCTTCAAGAGAATCTCTCATCAGGACACATCTATGGAACTATAGCCATCAGGCCCTAGGACTACACAAAAAATGTTCTAGCTAGCCGTCTACAAGGGGCCGTCAATGACATCATATGCTGGCAATGTCCCTGCGCCCCTTCAGTTCTTTTCCCGTTGGAGAACCCTTACAGAGGATCACCAGCCCAGGAACAGAGGATCCCGTCAGAAAGAGAATGAGACAGAAGGGGACAACCGTCCTGGCTAAAATGAAACAGACACCAGAACATCCTAAGGCCAAGGGAGATGGGGGTAGGGACCACATTGCCTAATGCAAGAGATTCTCTCAAAGATCTACATTTCTTATGTAACTGTTCTATGTTCTTCGAGGATATCTCTAGCATCAGGCCACACCTACGGAACGAGTCCCAAGCAGTACAGAGAGACAATGAGTGACTGAAGGCTATAGATCTAAGACAGGAGGCCCTGAAGCACAGCCAGGCCGAAGCCTGCCCTTCTCCTAGAGGCACTGCCATGACTAGTGTTTAGAGAAAGTGTGGACGGTACTCCAAGAAACAGCAGCACTGATGCTAGCAGCTGACACAACCCTGAAACAGGCAACAGAAGTGGTCATGCCTCTGATGGAGCGGCCACGCCCAACCCCAGGAAGTTCCTAACTGGACTTCCAATATCGAAAGGGAATACAGCAGGCACACCATTAGGCCAGGCACTGTTTAGAAACTGGTATGCCCTCTTTCCCAGAGGTGTACGAAACCAACAGCTGCGAGGACTTTGTGTAGTCCTGTGTACAGAGTGCACAGTAACGCAAAATTCTATGCACATGTAAAGTAGGGAGTGAAGCTTCCCTTGGGAAGGCATGCTCTAGACAATAGACAGGCAGGTGGGTGGGTGGGCTGATTTAAGGTAAACTAGACACCGTCTTAGAAAGAAATTTAGGATTAGTATGTCAAGAAACCCTATCTTAGGGGGAGAATCAAATAAGGAGGCTCACAGATAAGTCTGAAATCTGTTAAACGGAAGTAAGAGAAGTTTAAAAATAACACACTTCATGACAGAAACTGTAGCTAGCATGATGCAGTCGGCCCAAAAGGGGCCAAAGTAAGTGCCTTCAACACAAAGTTCAAGTCCCCAGGCAGGACTTAACTGCCGAGGGGAGCTTTTAGACGAAGGACGACCGAAAGGGAAAGGCAAAATAAAAATCACAAAAAAAACAGTGATTTCGAGAAAAAAAAAGTAAGAAGTAAACAAAAATATGGCGGGTGACAGATGCATAGTGATGTCTCCGTGGAGTCTGATGCGCGATGGCGGGAAAAGAACTGAGGGGATGCAGGGTCACCCATGCTTATATGGCAGGGATGTTGCCAGTGTATAATGTCTTTGTGGGCAGCCCCCTTGTAGACTGCTAGCTAGAAACATTTCTGTGTGGGCCTAGCACCAGACAGTTACAGTTACAGAAGTCTGGCCTGATGCAAGGGATATCCTCGAAAAAAACAGCACAGTTACGCAAGAACTTAAAGAACTTACCGTAACAGTAGATCTTCGAGAGGAGCTCTTGCAGCAGGTAATACCATTAGGACTAAGGCCACCAGGCGTTAGGATCCCACGTAAAAAGTTTCTATGTAGCAGTCTTTGGCGGGAACCACCCCCAAAGTCGGCTCTGCCCAACGTCAGACGTGTTATAAAGGGGGCGGTCCCCGGCCGCCATCTCAGTTCTCTCACCAGAGACCCGGCTGATGATAAAAGCAAAGGGAGAACCAAGATGGTCTCCTATTCCCAAAGAGAAAAGAAGAGAAAAACATCTTATCCAAGGGGTAGGAGGGTGGGAAAGCCACCTGCTGCAAGAGCTCCTCATGGTAAGTTCTTACGTAACTGTGCTATCTCACTTCGAGGTGGAGCTCTTGCAGCAGGCAATACCATTAAGACAGAGTCCCAAGCAGTACCCAGAGAAAGACCCAGGTCAGAAGGGTAGAGGACAATATAGTAGCTAAGCAAATTTAGGAGAGGAGTCCCTGAAGGACTGCTAGGCTGAAACCTGCTCTCCTCCTGGAAGCAATGTCCAGATTGTAGCATCTAATGAAGGTGTGCATGGAACTCCATGTAGCGGCCGCACATAGGTCCGCTGAAGACACGTTCCTCAGGGAAGCAAAGGATGTAGCTACTACCCGGATGGAGTGACCCTTTACCGGTCCCGGTAGGGATTTGTTGTGATGCTGGTAGCAAAAGGTGATAAAACTGACTAACCATTTGGTCAGTGTTTGCTTAGTCACAGAGGCCCCCATTTTACTATGGGTGAAAGAGACAAACAACTGGTCTGTCTTCCTACAACAACTGGTTCTAGTAAGGTAGTAATGCAAAATTCTGTGAACACCCAGAGTGTGCAACAAGTATTCCCCTCTGTTGGAATGCTCTGGATAATAAACCAGTAGTTGGATGTCCTGGTTCAGAGTGAACTCGGACACTACCTTCGGAAGAAACTTACAATTTGTACGCAGGGCCACACTGTCCCTGTGGCAAATAAGATAAGGCTCTTTACACATGAAGGTCTGCAGCTCAGAGACCTTCCGAGCCGAAGTAATGGCAACTAAAAATAACGCCTTCCAAGACAGAAGGCAAAGCTCGCAAGTTGCGGCTGGCTGAAAAGGAGGCAAGGTGAGCTTTTTCAATATGAACAGGAGATCCCATGGTAGTATGGGGCCGCTACTGGGGGGTTTGATATGCAAGATCCCTCTTAAAAAGGTCTTACAGATGTCTAGTTGTGCCAGTCTTCCCATTGATTGGTGCGTGATAAGCTGATAGAGCACAGAGATGCACCTTGATGGATGAGTAGCTAAGCCCCAAGTCCGACAGGTAGAGAAGATACTCTAGCACAGATTCCACTGGACAACCCAGGGGGTCCAGAGAGCGTGGAACTGCCCATAAGCAGAATCGCTTCCACTTCATGGCGTAGGCTGCCCTGGTAGATGGTTTCCTTGCTGCCACAAGGACCTCTGCCACTTTAATGGACACTCCAAACCTGTCCCTGGCTAAGACTGCAGGAGCCACGCATGCAGATGCAGGAGCTGCAGAGCCGTATGGAGTAACATCCCTTGCTCCTGGGACAGCAAGTGAGCACAGAGGGGCAATGGAATCTGTGGTTCCGATGCTAGTTGTTGCAGCAATGGGAACCAGATCTGACGAGGCCAGAATGGTGCTATCAGTATCATTCTGGCCTCTTCTACTTTCAACTTGAGCAGTACTCTCTGGAGGAGGGGAAAGGGAGGGATGGCATACAGGAACCTCCCTGCCCAAGAGAAAGACAATGCGTCTCACCAAAAAACACCAGGCCCTGGATCTAGCAAGCAGAAATTGGGCAGTTTGGCGATGTGTAGGGACACAAAGACGTCCAGGTCTGGCTGACCCTACCTTTCGAAGAGGTCTTCTATGACCTCTTGCTGCAATTCCCACATGTGGTTCTGAGATCGAGAGCGACTTAGGCTGTCTGCCAGAGCATTCTGAATGCCTGGAACGTATACTGCTGTAAGATCCAGGCTGTGGTCCACCGCCCAGGACCAAACCCTCATGGCCTCTCTGCACAGGGGGTAAGAGCATGTGCCCCCTTGCTTGTTGATGTGAAAGACCACAGGGGTATTGTCCAACTGGACCAATAGTGGGCCCGGGTGATTAACCCTTGGAATGCCTGAAGGGCATACAGCACTGATCTCATTTCGAGAACGCTGATGTGCTGAGACTGTTCCATAGCATTCCATGAGCCCTTAGTCTGATGAACAGCCAGATGTGCTCCCCACCCCAAGCCAGAGGTATCTGTAGTAAGGATTTGCATCGGGCTGGGATGCTGAAAGGAGATTCCTGCACTTAGGTGTGCTGGGTTCAGCCACCAAGTCAGGGAGTGACGAACTGCTGCTGAAGCTTGAATGAGCTGATCCAGTTCATCTGTGCCTTGGTTCCGCTGAACTCTGAGGTGCCACTGTAGAATCCTCATGTTCAAGCAAGCAACAGGGAATGTGGCTATGGCTACAGCCATATGACCCAACAGTTGTAGAACCACTCTTGCCAAGACCAGGTCTGAAGTCTGAACTCTGCGAGCGACTTCTCTTAGTCTCTGCGCCCAATCTGAAGGCAAGAAGGCTTTCCCTTGCACAGTGTCCAGGACCGCACCTATGTACTGTAGCCGTTGAGTGGGCCATGGGTGCGACTTGGACACATTCATGGGTGATTCCCAGAGACTGGAACATCCAGACCATTTCTTCCAAGTACCTGATTAGTTGGCCCGCTGACTGAGCAGTGAGGAGCCAATCATCTAGGTAAGGGTAAATAAAAAGACCTTTTCTCCTGAGGGCTGCCGCCACTACTGCCAGGCAGCTGGTAAAACCCTTGGTGCTGATGAAAGAATGGATGGCAGGACCCTGAATTGGTAGTGTTCGCCTTGGAAGATAAAGCGCAGGAACTTCCAGTGGTACGGCAGGATCTTGTATGCATGTATGCCTCCTGCTTGTCCAGGGAACACAACCAGTCTCCTTGGTGCAGCATGGGCAACAGGCTTGCCAATGTCACCATCCTGAATCTCTTCTACTCGATGTAATTGTTCAGTTGGCTGAGATTCTGAATGGGGTGGTCTCACATTTTCTTTGGTACGAGAAAGAAATGGGAGTAAAATCCTTTGCCCCTCTGAGCAAAGGGCACCTCCTGGATGGCTCTTTTCTCCAGCAATGCCTGAATCTCTGCTCACAGAAGGATGGCACTGGGCTGGGGGAACAGTGGGAGGAGACTGGAGTGTTGCCCGGTGGAATGTGCGTGAACTCTAGGGAGTAACCTCTCTCCACTATATTGGACCATACTGACACGTAGAGGGAGAACCTCCCTCCTACCGCCTCCCCCTGCACTTGTAGGAGAAGTAGGACTGGCAGGGAGTCATGCTGTCGCGGAGGGGTTCGGCAGGGGAGGTCTGGGCACTCTGGGATGCTTGGGGCCCTGGGCATCGGAAGGGACAGGGTGGCCGTGCCTTTTGAAGGCTCCCTTTTGCTGAGGTTGCCATTTCCCCCGTTGTCCTTGCTTACGAAAAGGACGACAGCAACCAATCTGAGGCTCCGATCTGTACACTTGATGGACCTTGGACACTGCTTCCCCGAGTCCTGCAGACTAGTGATCACTTTTTTCTGCCTCTTGTCCAAAGGGAACAAGACCCTGGAAGGGAGCGTCCAATATGGTGTATTAGCGGTCCTGGCAAAAGCCAGAAACCCGCAGCCAGGTGTGCCTCCTCATGCAGATACCAGTGGCAGTTGCCCTAGCTGCCGTGTCTGCAAAATCGTAGGAGCATCTGAGGATATGCTTATTAATGTCCATCCCAGATTGGACAAGTGCCAGGACTTCCACTTGCCCTTCCGATTCTGGCTGAGCCTTGGCCAGACCCATGGTCTTCGCCCAGAGAGAGTTCTGGCACGTACCAGTGTGGGCCAAGAAATTTAGTAAATGGACCGTAACAGTGGCAGAAGCGTAAACCTTCCTGCCCATATGATCAAGCTTCTTGGACTCTGGGTCAGGAGATCGGGCACTCAGATGCCTGGGCTGTTGTGCCCTACCATGAGCTGCTGTTAATATCATGGAGTCAGCCCTTGATTTTCTCCTAGAAAGGGCTCCTCTTTTGGAGTCCTGTAAAGTCTGTCTGCCTTCCTGGGCACCACTGACGTAGTGGCTAGGTGTTGCCAGGTGAGTCTTGTAACGTCTTGGAAAGGCTCCACTAATGGGGGGATGACCAGACGCTTAGGGTCAGTGGTCCCCAAGAACTTCGCTAACTGATGTTTTTCTGGATCTAGTTCCTCTGTATCCCATTCGTACAGAGCTTGAATGTGCCACATAATGTCTAGAAAAAACGGATTATCCAGTGGGGATCGAGGGTAATTCCTCGGCCCAGAAGAAGGGATAGGCAGCTCCTCTTCCGACATATAGTCTGAGGAGGAGTCTCCAGCGTCGTCGAAGGATGACGGCAGGCATCCGCTGGACGATGGCACAGACAGTGGGTGTCATTGTCTGCCCCTGGGACCTGGCGGTTGCTGGTCTTCATCCTCTGGCGGCCACTGGTCCTTAGCCAGACAGTAACACACTTAGTCAGACAGTAACACACTTAAGCCGTTAACAGTTTTGTCAGAATTATCCAATACTGTCTCAGCATCCACATGCAAAAGAAACGACTCAAGCAGGATTAAGGAAACCAAACTGTTTTCTAGAATTAAAAAAAAACAAAAACAAAAAAAAACCCAGTAAATGCATACTAAACCAAGACCCCAGTTGCAGTAACATTAAACAATGGTCTCTGCTACCTACTTTGTATGAGACTCGGATTCGCCTGCTACATGTTGGAGACTCAGATTCGCTTGCTACTGTACTTGTGGAAGACTAAGGTTCATCTGCTATTGTTTGGGAGATGGGTTCACCTGCTACTATGCAGGAGACCTGCATTATACTCTATCACGTGTCAGACTGATTTCATGTACTGCCATGTCGGAGACGTGGGTTACATTCTACCACGTGTCAGACTGATTTCACATACTGCCATGTGGGAGACATGAGCTACATTCTACCACATGTCAGACTGATTTCATGTACTGCCATGTGGGAGACATGGACTTCATTCTACCATGTGTCAGACTGATTTCACAAACTGCCATGTGGGAGACATGGGCTGCATTCTACCACGTGTCATACTGATTTCACCAACTGCCATGTGGGAGAACTAGGTCACATTCTACCATGTCTCAGACTGATTCCATGAACTGCCATGTAGGAGACCTGGGTCACACTCTACCATGTGTCAGAGTGAATTCATGTACTGCCATGTGGGAGACATGCTTTCGTGTCCAATGCCCAGGATTTCACCCACTGGTGGGTAGAGATGCAACATGCTTAAAATTCAAGACAGGAGAACCACCACCTGGAACAAAATAAGCTTTCTGTGGCCCAAAGGGGTGGGGATCATGGTCCAAGATGGCATCGCAACAGGAAAGGGTCAGACACACTGGTAGATCCTTGCAGTCCTATTCAGATGGCCCTGGGTTCCATCACAGTTGCAGTGCTTTGATCTAAAGGGTGTCCAAGAGATGGGCTAAAATACTTAAGAACAAATAGCCCTCACTGAAAAGAAAGGCAGTGCCAGCTACCTCCATAAACTGGCAACCTAGTGAAAATGAAAGAAGTCTGGGGAGACCCATCTTAATATGACCACCCATTTGTCTAATTAAAATCTATTGGCATGAACAACAGCACGTTAGTTGATTGAGCCCAGCATCTCACGTTCATGTTCCTCTTGTACAACGCTGTTCACATGGTCCACAACTGCCTGGATATCATTCCATGAGATAAACTCGTTCCCTTCTTCGCGGGCTTGTGCCTTCAGTTTTAAGAGTTCATCGATGTACCTTTAACAGAAGAGCAGGAAACAGATTAAAAGGGGTACAGGTAGTGGGCCATGAGGTCCCTTCTTGTTCCTTGAATTCTTTCCATGAATTCTATTTTACAATAAAGGTTTTCAGGATACCAATGTCCAAAATCTGGTTCCACTCTCCGGATGTCAACTAGCTGCTAAAGTCTAAGGGCAGGATTTTCAAAGTGTGGCACAGGGCTTGCATCCAGCCTTGAGTCACGGCACTTAGGTTCTGGTGGTGCACCAAAGCCTTTGCCGCAAATGCATCCAATTTAAGTCTTGGGCACAGTTGTGACAGTTTCCTCGAATTATGGCAGCTTGCACCAAATATCTGGCGTAAGTTCCGTAAAAACGGCCCCCAGGATTGCTGCAAGTCAGACCAAAAAAAGTTGGTCAAATTTGCGGCAACTGCCGCACGGGATAGAAAATCTTGTTAGAGTGCCACAAGCTCCATGCACCGCAACGCCAGCACACAGGGGCTTGCAGCAATCTCAGGCTTTTGAAAATCCTGTAAGAAATTGAGACATACAGCTGATTGTTTTCCATCTTTGTCTTTTTCCCTTTTTACTTGCCTGCCTCTTGCTCCTTCCTCTTGTTTCTTTCTTGCTCCTTCTCCTGCATTGTCTTTCTTCCCATTTGTCTCAGTCTCTCTCTCTCTCCTACCCTCATTTAAACACTGTAACCCCCCTTTACTCCTTCAGTCACCATAACCACCCCTTGCATTTCCTCAGATACTCCCAATTACCCATCCCTTCCTTATCTACATACACACACACAAAACTTAATTCTTTCATGTTCCCCAGACAATCAACTCACTTACGCAACAATTCCCATACCCACTTCAATTCCTGCGACACTCCCAAAGACCTAGCCACTCCCTCTGGAGTTCTTGCAGTGCCCCAACAGTGTCAGCTTCTTTTCCAGATATGACCCGAGTGGCTCCATACCTCTGAGAGTTTTCATTCTCCACGTTGGTAAGTCCGGTAACATGGCTGCTCAGCTGTTTCCAGACTGCACTGATGTCGCCAGTATCCAATGCTCGGTTTATCAGGGCAACAGATGAGAGCATCTCCACAGCCACTGCAAGCTCGGGTTTGGAGAGGTAACCCTGTTTTCAAAAAAACAGAGGTGCAACAGTGACTATGTATTTAACACGGATCTCTTTCTCTCCCTCTAGATGACCCAAATGGCAGGATAATACGCACAAATAATCCCCCTCTATCTTGCATTGCAATGACTGCAGCAAGGGCATACTTCTCATGTGGGTGAGGAGAGGCTAACAGGTCTGGCAGAATGCACGGTGAAATGCATTACTCTCTTAGGCCAAGTTTTCAAACCAACCCCATAAATGAGAGATAAACAGATACATACATAGATTGATAGATAGATAGAACGTGTATTCACATACATATGTATGTATGTATTTATTTTATCAGGAAACTGGACTGTATCCAAGATCCATTTTCAGCCACGCCTGGGGAGATATGGGTTCACAGTAGATATAAACAATACATGTTAATAGCTCATATCACATGTAACATAAAAAACACACTGTAAATATCATATTATATTAATTACATAAACACGAGTAACTAGTGTTTTCCCCAATAAAGAAATTTCATCAAGTAACATCAAAGCAACTGCAGATGGACAGCGTTTGCAAAAGTTCCAGCACTTTAACACCAATGGTATCCCTGTGTTTAAAGTTTTACGTAGGAAATGAAAAGCTGAATACTGAACTCTAAGCCTTGGAGATAAAATTCCAAAACTTTGGTACAAATCACAGTGATGCTCCAATTTTTTTTTTATTTTGTGGCAAATCGTAATTATATTGTTGAAAGTAACCTCATGCTGTACTAATGAAAATTAATTTCTGGTAAATTGTACAATACTACTGAATTATAATTCTAGAAGAAGGACTTGCTATACAGAGGTCATTTTAATATCCACTGTTAAGCCATTCTGGTTCCTGTACAGATAACCTAATATGTTATTGACATTTTCTGTAATCTCTGTTATGTGATCAGTGTATATTAATGTTTGATCTAACATGACTCCTCAATAACTAAAACATGGTACTTACTTCAGTTCATATCTGTTTAGTCCCTTAACCTCATGCAGTACTTATGAAAATTAATTTCCGGTAAATTGTGCAATACTACTGAATTATAATGCTGGAAGAAGGACTTGCTTTACAATGGTCCTTTTAACACACACTGTTAAACTATTCTGGTTCCTATACAGATAACCTAATTTGTTATCGACATTTTCTGTAATCTCTGTTATGTGATCGATGTATGTTAATGTCTGATCTAGCATGACTCCCCAATAATTGAAACATGCTACTTAACTCCAGTTCATATCTGTTTAGTCCCTTAATTTTCATACCGTTTCCTTCAGAACCAATATTTTGTCATGTCCCTAAAAATCAGTGTTTCTTTTTTGTTTTTGTTGAACAGTATTTTATTTTCAGCAAACCAGGTCTGTAATGTGTGGTACAAGGGCTGCAATTTCACCTCTAGGACTGCTCCTGTTCTTCCTGTACTTCAGAGAACAGTGACATTAGCATACGTTATGACTGCTGAATTATCACAGATTCCCAGTAGATCATTTATAAAAAGTGAGAACAGGAGCTGATCTAGAATTAAACTTTGTGGAACCCCATGACAATTTCTCTCAATTCTGATCTCTCAGATCCTATCATTATCATTTGTTTTCTGCTGATTAAATAGATTTTTAACCACTGAAGAGGGAAACTTTCTACACCTACATTTCCTGTTTAATAATATGGGGTGGTCCACTAGGTCAAAAGGCCTCGGTCAGGTCAACAAAAACTGTTCCAGTGAGCATTCCATTGTCAATATTATCATAAATATCTCTAGTCAACCTAACCAAGGCCAACAACGTGCTGTACCCCCCATGAAAACCATATTGATCTTTTGTGAAAAGATTATTTCCTTTCCGATGTTTAGTTAGTTGGTCAAAGACTACTTTTTTTCCAGAAGTGTGGCTAATGCTGGTAAGACAGAAATGGGTCTGTAATTTGTGATAACTTGTCTCCAGACTTAAAAAATTGGTGTTACAACTGCTGTCTTAAAGCATTCCGGAAGCTGGTTCGTACATATTTATTTACTGAAATGTTTCACCAGGAAGGCACACTGAGTGACAAGTTGCTTGTCTCCGGGTGACCCTTTGGGGGACATTAGAATGAGACATTTTGTAAACTCAAATGCTATACTGTTTTTTGTCACATCTACCACTGTTAATTGTTCAACGCATACATGTCATCCTTTATTATGTACAAAAGTGTTTTCTCTTGATGTTTGTCTCTGTACCCTCTCGGGTTGTGCCTGAAAATAGTCTTTTGGCTAGTGCACCTACCCGGTAAACAAAAACTAAATAAAAAAAAAGTTATAAGTTCAACATTAACATGCAGTTGTAAGATAGATGTTACAACAGTGTTGCACATGATAGATAAAAACAGTGGACAATAATAAGTGCTGGGTTACTAAGCAACACATGTTTATGCGAAAGAAAAGAAGGAAAAGAGAGGCAGTGGTGACGTGTGTGGGGAGGGGGAAGAGTTGTGTCCCTGGAGGCCACTTCAGGATGCGAGGATCTGCACTGCACTGACCAAAGAGAAGGGGATAAGGAAGTGTCCTAGAGAGACCCCTTCAGGATGGTGGGGGAAGGGAGTAGATGAGCGATAAAAGCCCCTTCGTGGGTAGGGGAGGGGCCCGTGGAGACCATGCAGGGCCCCTTATGTTCTGTGAGAGATCAAGGGAGGCCAGTAAGGGGGAGCAATTCGGGGAAAGGGTAGGAGAGCTAGGAATTTGCATGGGTGTGCACAAGGTAAAATGAAGGTGATGGTAGAGGGGTAGGGTTTGTCCAGGGCTTAGAGGAGGGAGTTAGGGAGGGACATGGCAGGAGCAGCTAGGAGCACAGTAATGATTGAGGGCAGAGCTGATGGAGTAAGAGGATGCGTGCGGATCTGGGGGTGGAATTCCAGATTTTTGGGAGGCGATGAGAGTAACCGGATTGGCCGATTTGGGTGGATCTGCGGGGGACTACCAGGGTGAGAGAGAGTGTTGATCTAAGAGAATGAGAGGGTGTGGGGGGGGGATTATAAAGGAGGAGGTGATGTAGGAAGGGAGCTCACCCAGCCAGTGCTTGGAGGTGAATTTAGCACAGTGGGAGAGACGCCTATTTGCAAGATATAATATGATAAGATGATAAACTGAACTAATATGCTACTGATCTGGCTAGTTGTTCAGCCCCTATTTTTAACAATCTTACCAGGAGGCTATCAATTCCTACTCCTTCACTGCCGTTTAGCTTCTGTAGGAACTTCTGGATATCATTTGAATTGAAGCTTTAGTACAGGTATCTTTAAAAAACAAATTCTTATTTTCATTAATATGTGTTTTATTTGTTCTTTATGAGTTGTCATGTTTGTAAAGAAATCACTGCAAACTTTGGCATGTTCATGATCACTATGCAATAAATTTCTCCCACCTTTACTTTATCGATTTCCACTTTTTTCTGAGGTTGGTAAAATTCTCTAAACGCATTCCAAAAGTTCTATGGATTTGATAAATCTTTTAGTTAGACCTTTTGTTTCAGCTTTACAAAGATTCTTAAACTTCTGGAAGACATTCGTGTCTTGTTTAGAACCTGATTTCTTAAACAATTGCCATAAGCCATTTCTTGTTTTTATTAGTTCAAGTAATTTTTTCATTTAACTGTGGTAAGTACTTGACTCATACCCTTTGCTTTTTTATAGGGGCAAAACAATTTATTATATTAAATATGTTTTGGTTAAATAAATTTGGGGCACCTTTAGTCTGAGTTTGCTCATAAAGAGATGACCAATCTACTTTGTTGATTCCTCTAATAAGCACCTCATTGGTTAATCTCTTAAAGGACCTACTTTCCCTTAGCATTTCAACGATTTTCTATTTTTGTTCCCTTATCATATACAATGGGCAGTGATCTGACATATCATTTAAAACTTCGATCCTGCAAGAAAATGTAATCGATTTGTTAATACACAATCTATGACAGATCCTCCCCTTGTTTTGTAGTTTTTCGTGATTTCCTCTTTTATAACTTTATTGAAAACCACTTGCCATTAAATATTTTAACCTTGTCATTGTTTTTCAAAGTTACCAAATCTATGTTGAAATAAATAGGTTACTCGCATGGTTCACATCCACACTCTGGCAGTCCCACTGGAACAGTCTTATTTGTCAGATGTCTAAGCTAAGCTCCCCCAATGACCCAGGACTCCACCCTGTGACGTCAGGTCTTGCACACTTAAAGCAGGGATCCATGTGCCCCTTGCCAGGGGTGGCTGTGTGGATGTGAACCATATACCACTCCCACAACTATGGTTACAGTTGAAGTCCTTGGTAACGTCTCACAAGCTGGTCCTCAACCTAAAAAAAAAAAACAGGCCATGCTTTTTGGGTCAGTAGCCAAAAATCAAAGCCTCCCCTGTCCCTCTATGTGTCAGTCGTGTGGGTGGCTCTCCCCTCCTAACCACAGTTTCTATAAAATACCTTTGGGTGACACTTGACCCCCAACTTGACCTGGGGTGTCACATCCTAAATGTTTGCAGAGCCGTAAACTATAAACTGGGTCTTGCCTACAGGGCAAAGAAAAATTTGACGTCTGCAGCTCACTTGGTGTTGGCCAGAGGTGTGCTGCTCCCTTCACTTAGCTATGGCCTTCTCCTGTTCGCTAGCACCTCCAAGGTCCACCTTGCACGGTGGAATACGACCTACGACATCTGTTGCTTTGCCCTGACAGCCCCACGTCTCACCCATCATTGTAAATTATATGACAAACTGGGCTGGCTTTCCCCGGCCAATCGCTTGAAATATGGGTTGGGCTGCTTCGTAGGAAAGGTGCTCTGAACCGGCGCCCCTCTGGGGCTGCCGCAGCTTCTCAAGCCTGCTGAATCCTTTAAACAGCATTGTATAGTCTTCTTCAGAGAGAAATGCAATTGCAACCACTAGAGCTAGCATTGTCATCTCACAAATCTCCCTTCCAAACCATACATGGCATATTCCTTCCAGAGAGACACCCCATCTTATGGCACCCAGTAATACCTTCACCATCCTAGTATTACATTATGTTGAGTGTCTGCCATGTCCCCCCAATGGGATATGTATATGCTGTACATACTGTAAATATTAGCTTAACTTTCCTGTAACTGTTTTTTATCATGTGAATTTACTGTACACATCACTGTGTTTATAAACGTTATTTTCCCCTGTATGTATAACTGTCTTATATAAGTGTATGATGTATCTGTTGTGTATCAACTATTGAACCTTGACCTTATCAGGTCCATCTTGTAAATGAGCCTTGCTCAATGATGTTCGCCTGAATAAATAAAGATTTGATGATGATGATGAATCCTCCTTCTACTCCCTCAGGTCTCAGGGTCCTGGGGTGTTCAAATTTCCTTATACTCGAACCCTAATGGGGGATAGGGACTTTGCTACGTGTGCTCCGAGGCTACAGAACTCCCTTCCTGACCAAGTACGTTCCTCCCCCTCCCACCTGAGTCTCCGGAATTCCCTGTGGGAGCACTTGAAACTGTCCTCTGTGTGCGGGTGTCCCAAGCCACCTTAACCAGGTCTCCAAATTGGCCTCATCTAACCCACTGCCCAGTGTCCTTTAACTCTGGGAAACATGTGATTGCTTCTTATCTGCTTATGAATTATGTGGCCCTGGTAAAAGGGTCACTCATACAATGTAATTGTCATTGAATGTCTTACTCTATTCATTCTGTATGTATATGTATAGTTTACCTATTACTGTTCACTGTAGACCATCTATGTTCATCTAGCTCTCTTGTGACTCTGTACATTGCCCCTCTTGTTGTCATGTACCTTGTCTGAACCTGTATTTTCATTGTACTCTCCCGGGTTGTACCTGAAAATAGGCATACAGCTTGTCTAGTGTACCTACCTGGTCAACAAAAGCTAAATAAATAAATAAACCTATTTTTCTAGGGGTGTGGATATGGTTCACTAACCACACTCTGGCACACTCCTAACAGTTCTTTGGGAGAAAGAGGCACAGCAAGCACCCCTACTAGGTGAACAAAGACTGGAGAAACAAAGTCTCAAAACCAGCATCCCAGCGTGACTCAAGATCAGTGTGGTAGTGGGAAATGAAGGTGTGTGCTCACTTCCAGACAGCAGCCCTGCACATGTCTTGGATAGGGACGTCCCTGAAAGTAACCCCCAAGGCAGTGAAATGTCTGGTGGAATGAGCCCTAAGCCCTATGGGAGGCTCCCTACCAGCTAACCTATAGCAGAGGTCCATGCAGAATGGGATCCACTTGCCAATCATCCACTTTGCTGCTAGTCTGCCAGGCAGAAGCTTCACTGTGACTAACAAACAGCTGGTGAACATCTCCCCAAACTCTAGCCATGCACTCTACAGAGTAAGAAAATGCACTCTGCAGATCCATGGCATGGAACCTGCGGTTGGTCTCCAAAGATGGGTTGGTAAAGTATACCAGTAAGTTACCACCTGGTTTAAGGCGAAACTCTGATACTACTTTACGGAGGAAAGAAAACTTAACAGAGAGTACCTGGAGCTCCCCGATCCTTCTGGCTGATGTGACAGCCACCAGGAAGGCACTCTTCCATGACAGATGTGACATCTCACACCTATGCACTGGATCTAAAGACTTGCCCATGAGCATAGCCAACACCAGCAGTAGGTCCCACAGTAGAGGTGGTACACACACTGGGACAGATGGTCCAGGCCCTTTAAAAAGCATCCAACCACCTTCTCCTGGGCCACTGCTGACTTACCAGCCCACACCAGATATGCAGAGATGGCTGCCATGTACACCTTAAGGATTGTTGCCTGCAGTCCCAACTGAGAGAGGTACCAGAGCTAGTCCAAGATACTAGCCACAGGGCAAGCAAAGGGAACATGCTCCTTGCCCCTGACAACAAATGGAAAATCTCTTCCATTTAAAGGCACAGCATCTTTCAGTTGACTCTTTTCAGGAGGCTTCCACAAAGGTGAAGCATATCATCTGAGAGACCCAAGGCCCGGAATTCTTGCCACTCAAGACCCAGGCCGTGAGGTGCAGAGACTGCAGCACGAGGTGCAGGACCGTCCCAAGATGTCTGGTCAGCAGATCTGGGAGGAGAAGCAGTCACCATGTAGGTCTGCAGCTGAGCTTGAGTAGACCCAGGTACCAGAACTGCTTTGGCCAGCCTGAAGCTATCAGGATCATCTGTGCCTTGTGCTTCCAGGCCTTGACCACTAACTTGTGGATCATGGGGAAGGGAGGGTAGGCGTACACAAGGCCTGAGGGGCCAGGACCTCACAAAGGCATCTCCCAACAGTATTCCAGACTATGGACGGTGGGCACAAAACAGCCTCACTCTAGTGTTCTCCAAGGAGGCAAACAGGTTCACCAGAGGAGTGTCCCACTGGGAGAACAGGTGGTTCACCACCTCCTGATTCAGGGACCACTCACGTGACGTCTCTTCTAGGCTGAGTGTATCCACCACCTGACTGTTCTCTTCTGTGACATAAATTGCCAGGGGATCTGCAAGCAGATGCGCATGAGGGTCCAGGTGTGGAGGACCTTCTGACACAAGGTAAGGGACTGTGTTCCACCCCATCTGTTCAGGTAGAACATGGTCATGGTGTTGAGTGTCTGGACCTGCACAACCTGACCCCTGACTAGAGTAGCGAATTCAGTCAGCACCAGGTGCACTGCACTGAGCTCCAGCAGGTTTATGTGGTGACAGAACTCCAGGGTGACCACATCCTGTGGGCTCTGTGACCTCCCAGGTCTGCTCACCACCCCACCAGAGATGCATGCATCACGAGCATGATGGTCAGCTCTGAGTGGACAAATGGGATTCCTTCCTGCAGGTGTTCTGGAATTAGCCACCACTGGATAGCATCCCTCGTCGCCTGGGCCACTGTGACTGGCTGGTTCAAGTGGCCTAGATGCCGAGATCACTGATGGCCCAACTCCCACTGGAAATGGCACATCCACCAGGGGGCCCAATGAACCACACTGATGCAGGATGCCTTGTACCCCAGCAGCGTGCAAGAGTCCAACCTGAAATGATCGGAAATAGGAGGGAAAATCCAGTGCCCAGTCCACAGGGAGGCAGACCTTGTCCTGAAGGGGATCTAGTTCTGCCCCAATGAACTTGATCGCCTGCTTGGGTACTAGTTTGGACTTGTCTTGGCTGACCAACAGGCCAAGCCTCGACAAGTCTAGAGAGCCAGATATCTAAACCTCTACATGGCCTCTCTGTAAGTACCGGCTAACAGACAGCTGTCCAGGTAGGGGTACACCCTGACCACTAGGTGCCACAGGCATGCTGCCACCACTGTCAGGCACTTGAAGACCCCGGATGCTGAGGAGAAGCCAAAGGGTATAGTCTAGAACTGGTACAGGACCCCTTCCGCTTGGAACCAAAGGTACTGGTGGTGGGACTGAATGACTGGGATGTGGAAAAACGCATCCTGGAGGTCTAGGGAGCACAACCAGATCTTCTGTTCCAGCAATGGAATGATCCAATTCAGTTTTCCGCATGAACTGGTTTCCAGATTGTAAACAGACAGAGGAGAAAGAAATAAAGGCGCTTATGCTGGGACTTGCAAGGCCACCCAGAATACCATTTCAGTTGCAGCTGATAGCACAACCAGAATGGTATTCTGGGTATGTCTGTTCAAGTCCCAGCTTAGGTACATATTTCTTTTCCTCTTCTATTTGTTTGAGTTCCATAAATATGCACACCGCACTCTTGTGACTGAAAATGTAATTATCTGTGCAGCACCAGGTTGTGTGTTAGAGAAAGAGTAAGGTGTCTCCGAATGTCCCAGTTTCAAGTTGCCTTGGTGGCACAGCTAACAGCTCAACCAGAACAGTATTCCAGGCGGCCTGGGTTCAAGTCCCAGCTAAGGCACTTATTTCTTTCTCTATTCTGTTTGAATGAGTTCCATAAATATGTACACTGCACTCTTATGATTAAACATGGTTCAGATCGTGTAAGTCTAAAATTGGGCCCAAGTCCCACTCCCCATTTCAGGATGAGGAAGTACCTAGACATGTAACCCTGACTGGCGAGGACATCCAGGACACAAGCTACAGCCCCTCTAACAAGCTGCTGAGCAATGTCCTCAGACACTCTGGACTCTTGAAGCGTGGAGAGGCTGGAGAGCCTCAAAATCCAGAGGCAACCCTCTGCCCACTACATCCAACACCCACTTGTCCACTGTGATAGCGGAGCAATGTGGCAAGAAGTGACATAGCTGACCTTCGAAGGGAAGCTTAGATAAGGACAGGACGGGTAGAGGGATGACACCCCCGACCCATCACTAGGCAGCTTTGGCACAGGCACCAGCAACTTCAGCCAGAGGGGTACCACTACCTCTGCCCCTCCTTTCTTAGGATCCTGTCCCCCAGATTTAGGCTAGAGGCACCAAACCTTGTGCTGTGGCTGCTGCAGAGGAGGCTGTGTCTTAAAGGACCAATACTAGAAAGCCTGTTTCGTAGGCTTCTTTCTTGTACCATTCTTGAATGATGACACAGAATTCAGGGTGGCACTGGACTTCTCAATACAAGTGACCTGTCCATCCACCCCAGGGCCAAATAGGTTGACGCCGAATAAGGGGACATCGGCCAGCTTGTGCTGGATGTCTGCAGTGAGAATGTGGATAGATGCAGTCAGGCCCTGCAATGCATGGAGATGCCACTAACATGGAACTTGCACATGAATCACCCTCGTCCAAGGCCATCTCGCAGCTGGTGTTTAGCGAGCAATAACCCTGGTCTCTGATGACCATCAGCGCCAACTGCCGATCAGCAAGGAGGTGCGGGAGGACTGTATCAAAGACTCCTATTAAGGAGTGACCGAAGCCAGCCATCATCACGGCATAACTAGCCTGACAGAGACCCAAGGATGCCACAGCGTACACTTTATTAGCTGTATGGTCAGTCTTATGGGACTTCCTGTCTGGAGGCTTGTCCACATTCCCTGCTGTCCAGAACTGCATAACACAGAATCTATAACCAGCCCTTCCAAGGAGCGGTGGTCCAAAAACCAGAAAGGGACTGCATACGGGTAGAGGGTGCAGATCAGGATGTTGGATGCTGCCAAATATCCAGTACTGGCCCCAGAATGGCTTCCTCCATGGGAAGAAGCAACCACTGGGAATTGTCCCAGTCCAAAAGGTCTGTAAAAGGATACTTAGCCCTTTTTTGGACTTGCTCTTGCAGGATCAATATGGACACAGATTAGATGGAGAAGTGCCTGGAAGGACACCGGGGCCATCCTCAGGATACAGCTCCTCGACCAAATCCCAGTCAAGGTGGTGAGTCCCCAAGAGAGCTATGGACTCGTACTTTGAGTTGCATGAGGACTCCTCAAAAATGGCCCTTGGCTGCTGCTTGCCGTGTACTGCCTGGGTATCCTCCCCCGGGGGTAGTCTGCACTGACAACTGGCCTGGCAAACAGGTGGCCAAATTCTGTTCATGGTTGGAGCTCCTACTTTCGGTTGCAGTGTCAGTGGCTCCACCCGAAGAGGCAGAGAATTAGATCCGGGAAGCATCTGTGTAGTACGGATTGACATGGACACCCCTGGTGGCTGCCAGGGGACTAGAGGTCCTGAAAGTAGAGCCCTACTCTGTCTGACGATGGCCACTTTTGCCAGTGGAGCTCTTTGCAGCACTGGTGTAGTTTAGTTTACAATGGTGCCTCGAACATCAATAGCAATGCCTCCTGACTGAGAGGGAATTAAGAGCAGGAACGCCTTGACCAAGATCTCGATTGCGACCTCAACCATCGACCAGATGATGGACAGTGAGGGTAACCTTCCGGCTGCTTGTGGTATACCACGGGCCTGTCCACATTAAGCAGCATGGGCATGTAAGGCTCGACCACAGGTGGAGGCTGCTCCTGCCAAGGACCAAATGGGGACACAGACCGGACAATGTCCTCTTGAGGGAGGACCAGGAACACCAGGGTATGAGGGACAGATTCCTCAAGCTCATCTGAGAAATGGTCAACAGGCTTGAGGAACATTTCCGTGGCCTGCTCTACTAGAGTCTAAGTTGACTGGCTCAAAAGGGTAGCTGATGTGCCTTCAACCTGTCCAGCATGCCCCTCGACTGAGGGGTGCTCAACCACTGCTGAGCAGTCAGGCGAGTCAAAAGACAGAGAGGACCATGTTCTCTCCTGGTCCCACAACCGGCACTGGAGGCACTTGCGCTTAACACCACTGTGGACAAGGCTCTCCCTCACTGTCTGAAGGGCTAAACACATTTCCCAGAAGCTTCTGCAGAATCACTGCCTGATGCTGGCCCCAGCTGGGAACAGTGCCAAGAACAAGGAGGTGCCCAGGCAGACCCGGCCACAATCAAGGCCTTCTTGCAGCCCTTAGGTTGGTCCTTCAGATCCCATTCCAAAGGCACAGCAAGGAAGAGTCAGAGCTTCCTGTCCTTGAGGGACTCAAGAACCATGCTGAGACAAATGCCGCACCCAGCCACGTCATGTTACCCATACAGGCAGCACATGCACGTGGCATGTGGGTTGGAGACAGACACCGTCTACCAGCACCGAACACAAAATCTGAAAAGTACAGTTACGTAAGAACTTACCGTAACAGTAGATCTTCAATAGGAGCTCTTGCAGTAGGCTATAACCATTAGGACTAATGCTGCAGGCATTAGGAACCACCAGAAAAATTCCCAGTTAGCGAGTACCCAGCAGGGACCGCCTCCTATCGCCGCCCTAGTATAAAGAGGTGGACCCAGCTCCACCTCTAGTTCCCCTGCCAAGACCCACGAACGGGCCCTGAGGAGAGAAGGAGGCAAAGCCTGTTGATGTTCTGTACACCTCAATTGGGGGAAGGAAGGCAGAAAGCAGCACCTGCTGTAAGAGCTCCTCTAGAAGATCTACTGTTATGGTAAGTTCTTACATAACTGTACTATCTTACTTCAAACGGAAGCTCTTGCAGCAGGTTATAACCATTAGGACTGAATCCCAAGCAGTCCCATGCCAAGGAGGTGCCTAGCCCTGGGAGGTGGAGAAAAGGACAATGCTGGAACAAAACAGCAATTCAGGACAGAAGTTACTGAAGGACTGCCAAGCCAAACCCGGCCCAGCATCTGGATGCAATGTCCAGACTACAGTGCTTCGCGAAGGTGTGCACAGAATTCCAGGTGGCAGATGCGCATATGTCTCGGATAGAGACATTTTTCAACGCAGCAAAGGAAGCTGAGACTCCCCTGGTGGAGTGACCCCTAACCGGACCTGGAAGGGGTTTGTTGTGTTAGTCAGCAAAACACAATACAGTGGACAAGCCATTTAGAAATTATCTGCTTGGACACCAATTTTCCCAAGTGTTGTGGCGCGAAGGCCACGAACAGTTGCTCCGATTTTCGGTGTGCAGCCGTGCACTTGAGGTAGTACCTCAGAGCTCTGTGAACATCCAGAGGGTGAAGGAGAGCTTCTCCCCTATTGGTAGGAGAAGAAAAGTAAACTGGAAGGTCGACCCGATTGGTTGAGGGTCAATTCTGAGACCACTTTCAGAAGGAACTTACGATTCATTCTGAGGGAAACCCTTTCCCTATGAAAAAAACAAATAAGGCTCTTTACACATCAGCGCCTGGAGCTCGGAAACTCTTCGAACAGCGGTAACAGCAGCTAAAAAACAAACTTTACAGGAAAGGTAACGCAGTTCGCAGTCAGCCACTGGTTTTGGGGAGTGAGCTTCTCAAACACAAACAGGAGGTCCCAGGGTAGGTGGGATAGGATTCTGAATGGGAGATTCCATTGTGTAGAATCCCTCTTAAAAAGGTGTGGGCCACATCCAGTTGGGCTAGGGGTTTTTTTCCTCCCAAAAGCGCATGATATGCAGGAATGGCCCACATGTGCACCTTTATCAACGAGTAGCTCAAGCCTTGTTGGTATAAGGAGAGGAGATACTGTAATGTTGAGTTCACCTGGCAGGTAAGGGGGTCCAGACGGTGAGACGACACCCATAAACAGAAGCACTTCCACTTCATAGCACAAGTGGAACAAATAGAGGGCTTCCTCGCTAAGACAAGGACGTCCCCCATCTCCTGGGAGACCCCATACCTGGACTTTGCTACATCTGTAGAAGCCAAGCATGAAGGTGCAAAGACCTGAGATCGGGATGGACCAGTGAGCCCTAATCCTGGGACAGCAACTGCGAGCATATTGGTAGCGAAATTGGAGGTTCAGAGGACAACCGCCGAAGAACTGGGAACCAAATCTGCCGAGGCAACAACGGGGCGACTAGAATCATCCGAGCCCTTTTAACCTGCATCTCTAATAGGATTCCCTGAATGAGAGGGAAGGAAGGAAAGGCATAAAGAAACCTCCCTGCCCAGCAAAGGAACAACGCGTCTGACCAGAAAACACCAGGCATGGGCTCTCACGAGCAGAAAATTGGCAGTTTGGCACTGTGTGGAGACGCAAAGAGGTCCAGATCTGGTCGACCCCATATGTCGAAGAGCTGGTCCGCTACTGACTGCAGTAGCTCCCACTCGTGCGCCTTGGACTGAGACCTGCTTAGGCTGTCTGCCAAGTTGTTTAGGACACCTGAAACGTGCCTGGCAGACAGAAAGATGTGCCGCTCCAGCGCCCATTACCAGACCTCATCGCCTCCATGCACAGGGGGTAAGAATAGGTGCCCCCTTGCTTGTTGATGTAGAAGACGACCGCCATGTTGTCCATCTGAATCAGGAGAGAGTCTGGGACAAGGTCCTCTTTAAAGGTGTGCAGCGTATTGAAGACCGCTCGCATTTCCAGAATGTTGATATGGAGATCGCGCTCCATAGGGGTCCAGACTCCTTGTGTTTGGCAGGCCCCTAGGTGTGCCCCGAACACAAATCTGACGCATCTGTCGTTTAAGTCTGATTTGGGGGCTCTGGATGGAAAGGAACCCCTCTCACTAAACTGAGGGTCCAGCCACCAAAGAAGTGTCCTCTTGACCAGCTCTGGGACTTCAACTATGTGATCTAAGTTGTCTGAGCCCTGATCCCACGGCACCCTGAGCATCCACTGTGGGATCCTCAAGTGGAAGCGAGCCAGAGGAGTGACAGGAATGGTCACCGCCATGTGCCCTAGAACTCTAAGGAAGGTCCTGGCCTGGCCTGAGGGGTTACAAGGACTGATCCAGCAATTTCCCGCAAGGAAACAACCATCTCTGGGGGTAGAAAAGCCATGCCCTGGACCGAATCCAGGACCGCCCCCATAAAGACGAGTCTTTGGCTGGGCTCTGGGGAAGACCTTGGAAGGTTCAGGGTGATCCCTACCTCTCGGAACAGAGGACAGGTGTCTTCAAGAGCCTGAAAGAGACACGTCCTTGACGGGGCCGCAAGCAGCCAATCATAGAGGTAAGGGAAGACAATGTCCCTGGCGTCTTAGAGCCGCAGCCACCACTGCCAAGCATTTGGTGAAGACTCCAGGAGCGGAGGAGAGGCCGAACGGAAGAACCCAAAACTGATAATGCACCCCTTGAAAGTAGAACCTCAGAAATTTTCTGTGGGGGAGGCCAGACCCCTACGTGCATGTAAGAATCTTGCATATCTAGGAAACAGAGCCAGTCTCCCCAACGCAACAAAGGAATGAGACCTGGAAGGGTCACCATCCGGAACCTTCGGTATAGAGTTGTTGAGAGCGCTGAGGTCCAGAATGGGAGGAAGATCCTGCATCTTCTTTGGGACAAGGAAGAAATGGGAGCAATATCCCTTTCCCCTGCTGATGCATAGGGACTGGTTTTATTGCCCTTTTTTGCAATAGGGCCTGAATCTTTCCTTCTGTGAGAGGAATGTGAGGAGGCGGCTATCTTCAGGACTTTGTTGGAGTATCTGAGGGGATCTCGGTGAACTCCAATGTATGTCCTCTCCTTATAATGTCCAGGATCCACTGGTCTGTTGTTACAGATCTCCAACCCTTCAAGTGAAGGGAGAAGCGACCCCCTACTACCTCCCCTGGAACCTCCACTGTATGGCGGGGGTCGGAAGGGAGTCATTGGGCAGAGCTGGGAGTGAGCAGAGAGGCTTGGGAGGGCTTGAGGCCACAAAAAGGAGCGTCTCCACGTTGCTGGTTGCCAGCTCTCCTCTTGAAGCCACCACTCTGACCCTATTGGTTGCCACGGGCTTGGGTACCGGAGGGCTTCCAGAAGGGCCATCGTCTCGCTTTCTTCTGGTCCCCCTCTGAACATTTGCCAGATGGACCAGACAGATTTGCCAGACTCCTGGAGATGAGGGATAAGTGACTCTGTCTGCTGCCTGAAAAGGACAGAACCCTGGAACGGAAGGTCCCAGATTGCGGACTGCAGGTCCTGGTGAAAGCCAGAGACTCTCAACCAGGCATGGCGCTGGAGGCAGACACCTGACGCTGCCGCTCTGGCTGCCATATCTGCAGTGTCCTATGAGGCACGGAGAACATGCATGCCTATGTCCGAGCCCAACTTTAGAATGTCCAGGAGCTCTGTTTTTTGTGTGGAGTCTGGGAAGGCACAGGCAAGCTCCTGTCCCCTCTCCCATAATGCATTTGGTACTGGACCATATGTGTGAGGAAGTTAAGGGAGCAGGTGGAGGCAGAGTATACTTTCTTGCCCATCTGGTCCATGTAATGGGATTCTGGGTCAGGAGGCTGGGAGCTAAGGTGTTTTGGCTGCTTGGATTTGCTGTGAGCAGCCGTAATCACCAAGTCTGCCTGAGGGTGCTCCGCCAAGAAGGGTTCGGCCCTCGGGGCTCTACACAGCCTGTCTGACTTCTTCGGTACTGCCGGGACTGAAGCTGGATGCTTCCAAGTGATTCTGGTAAGATCCTGGAAGGTATCCACTAAAGGAGGCATCACAAGAGGCTTGGGCTCCTTTTACTAACATACTAAAATGCCAGCAGAATAGGCCTAATGGTCTTTCATGTCTGCTCGTTTGGTCAGCCCACACCCTGGGAGCTGACCTTGCTGCCCCCCGGCTTCTCCCTTCCCAGTCCCGGATATTCTCGCTGCACTGGTTTTTGCTTCCAGAACCCTTCCCCTGTACCTGTCCCACCCACCCTCTTGAACCCTCCACCTTTTCTGCATCCACCAGCCCCTGGGCAGCACATTCCATGGCTCCACCCTCTCTCTCAGTGAAGCAGCACCTCCTCCTTTCTCCCCTGAACTCCTCCAGCTTCCATCCATGCCCTCTAGTTGCCCCTCTTCCTTCGAGCACCCCTGACTGCTCCTCCCCTATTTATCCCTTCATGTACCTGAAGACCTCTATCATGTCCCCCCAGTCCCTTCTCTCTTCCAATGTGTACATATTTATCTCTTCGAGCCTCTCCCCATAGGTCCTATCCCCCAAGCCCCAAATCATTTTGGTTGCCCTCCTCTGGACCCTCTCCAGGAGTTCAATGTCCCTCTTTAAATGTGTCCTCCAAAACTGTACTCAGTACTCGAGATGCGGCCTCACCAAGCAGTTATACAGTGGGAGTATCACTTACCTCCTTCTGGAGGTAAGCCCCCTAGCGATGCATCCCAGCATCCTGTTGGCCTTGACCATTGCCCTCCTACAAGTCTCTGAGTTGTTCATCTCGACATCCACCACCACCCCCAGGTCCCTCTCTGCCATCGAGACTTGTAGCATCCCCCCCCCCAGGTGTACACTTGGCCCAGGTTTCTGGCTCCCAGGTGCAGTACCTTGCATTTCCCTGCATTGAACCTTAGCTTTCGCTTTCTACATCACCTTTCCAGTGCCTCCAGGTCCCCCTGTAGGGCCACCCTCCTCTCTTCCCCATCCACCACCGCCCCCAGTTTTGAGTCATCCACAAAGAGACTCATCTAACTCCTGATACCCTTCCTTATGTCAGAGACGTAGGCGTTAAACAGTGGGGCCCAAGGACCGATCCCTAAGGGACTCCACTAATGACCCTCCTTGAGACTATCCCGCCAACCATGACCCTCTGGGTCTGGTTCTGGAGCCATCTGCCTATCATCTGATCATCTGGTTCCCCACTCCCATTTCTCCCAGATTATCCAACAGGCCCCTATGAGGAACGGAGTCAAACGCCTTGCTGAAGTCAAGAAAGAGGACATCCACTGGTCTACCCAGGCCCAAGGCATTCGTCACGTCACCCAGTCATAAAACTCCACAAGGTTTGTCTGACATGATTTCCCTGGGATGAATCCATGCTGTCCATCACCCAGGCACCCCAATTTTTCCAGGTCCCCCCCAGTCTCTCCTTGACGATGCCCTCCATCACCTTGCCCACCACCGACGTCAGGCTGACAGGCCTGTAGTTTCCTGCCACGTCCCTTCACCCCGCCCCTTGTAGACAGGCACTATATGCACCACCTTCCAGTCCTGGAGAACCCACCATGTCCTCAGAGAGAGGCTGAAGAGTTCCGCCAGAGGTTTCACCAGGACATCTGCCAGTTCCTTCAGCACTCTGGGATGTAATTTATCCGGCCCCGGTGCTTTCTCCGTCTTAAGGGACCTGAGGGCTTCCCTCACTCTCTCTGCCATGATTTCCACCTCTGCTACCTCGTTCCCCTGCTTTGCCTTCCCCCACCTGCCAGTGATGCCCCCTTCCCAGACCCGATCGGTAAGGGTCCCCCCCTCCTCAGTTTCACTGCCTCCCATGTATGATGTGGTTCCATTTTCCTGGTGAAACCTGAGGCAACCACTCATTTAGTACCTCAGCCTGCTCCCCGGGTCTTGTGCCCATCCTTCCCGCTTTAATCCTGCTAATCTGCCCCTTCACCCTTCGTTTTTCCCCAATGTATATAAAGAACCCTTGTTCCTCTCCTAATTTCCCTGGCCAGGTTCTGCTCCTTCCTTGCCTTAACCGCCTCACCACCCTAGTGGCCCTTCTGGCCATCAGCTCATACTCCCTCGGTCCCTTTCACTCCTTGAGCACTTGAATTGCCTATAGGCGCCTTCTTTCCCCTCACCACCTCCTGAACCTCCCTGGTCCACCAGCAGGGTTTTGGGGCCCTCCCGCATTTTCGTCTTACTCTTGCGCAGGTGCTGGTAGCATCCTGCACCCCCCTCCTAATGATTTACCACCTAGTGTCAGCGTCCATGTCTGGCCCAATCCCATCCAAGTGTTCCTTAAGATTCTTCCCATTTCCTTGAAATCCACCATCTGAAGTCAGTTACCTCCGTCTTTGTGCAGCCTTCTACCCCTCCTAGGTTCAGGCAGAACCAGACTGTGGCATGGTCGCTCCCCGCCAATGGTTCCCCTACCTCCAGGCCCCCAATCTGGTCACTGTCTGCCAGGACCACATCCAGTATCCGCTGCTCCCTGGTCGGTTCCCCCACCTGCTGAGTTAGAAATGCGTCCTGAAAGACATCCAACAACCTCTGTTCCCTGGCCACCGAGGATGTCATAGTCTCCCAGTCTGTTCCTGGCAAGTTTAAGTCCCCTAACACTACCACCCTTCCCCTGCCCAATCTGCAGTGTCTCCCAATATCTGCCACCAGACTCTCCTCCAGCTCCTCTGCCAGTGCAGGGGGTCTATACATCACTCCTTTTTTTACTCTCTTGCCCCCCACTTGTTATTAAGGTGACCCAAATCGCCTCCACAATTCCCTCCGCCTCCTCCACTCCTCCTATGGCAATGCAGTTTTTGACTATAATTGCTACCCCTCCTCCCCTTACCTCCCCCCTGTCCTTCCTGAACATGGCGTAACCCTCCAAGTTCAGATCCCTGTTGTGCCCTGTGGTGGCCCAGGTCTCAGTGACCGCTGCCACATCCACCTCTCCCTCAGTTAGCATCGCCTGGAGCTCAGGCATTTTATTGCCCAAGCTCATGGCATTTAGCAGAACTACCTTCCATCCTTTCCCTATACTTCCATTTCCCACGCTCATGTTCCCATGGGGATTCTGTCTTCCCCTGGTCTGCACTTTACCAGTTGACCTTTTCCTGCATTCCTCCAGCTTACCGGGGGCGGGGGGTGGAGAGAGAGTCCATCCTTTATCAGACCCCCCTCGACAGCCTTTTCTCCCATCCCTCCCCCTTCACAAGTTTAAACCCCACCTTTCATCAATGAACCCCTCTATTTTCAACTTAAGGATTTCCTCCCCCTCCGAACTGAGATGGAGCCTATCTTTAGCATACAGACCCTTATCCTCCCAGGTCTCCCCCCCAATACCCCATCAACCCATACCCTCTGACCCCACGCCACTCCCTGAGCCACTGGTTTAATCACCCTAATCTTCCTCTTGTGTTCCTCACTAGCCCTTGGCACCGGCAGGATTTCCGAGAAGGAAACTGCACATCTTATATCATGACAGACCCTGGCAAGCTCCCTGAACCTTGCCTGTATCTCTGGCTCACTATTTCCCTCAATGTCATTGGTACCCAGGTGGACCAGTATGTCCGGTGAACCTCCACAATCCTTTGCCAGCTGATACCCCTCATGTTTGGCCCTGTGCACCATTAGTCCAGGGAAGCATTTTGTTATAACCGAGCAGGCTTCTCCCTCCCTATCCCATTGGATCCCAGTGATCATGGAATCACCCAACAGGAGCACTCTGGACGCCCCTTTTCCTCCATTTCCCCCCTTCCATGTACCTCATCCTTTCTACCAGCCTCCCCATGGCTCCTTGCTCTTCCCCCTATCTGGGTTCCACCTACCATCTCCTCCTTATTTACCTAGCCACCCCTCCCCTCCGATCCTATGCCTCTAGGTCCTCCTGAGTATCCTTCTGTACCTCGCTACCTCCACCATTACTGCTCATGACTGGTTCCCCCCTCCCATCTGCTAAACTAGCCTGGCTCATCCTCCCTTCCTTCCCGTCTCTGTTCAGCCCCTCCTTACTTGTCGTGCTCCCCTGGCCTAAACCCTCTGCTCCCTTTACTGTATCCTCCTTGTACTTCTGGTTCTTCTCCTTGCCCTTTCCTCCCAACTGATCCTTTTCCTTGCGCTTTCCTCCCTTTACCCAGTCATCCTCCTGCTCTGATCCCCTGCTCCCCCCGTTTTACTGTATTCCAAGTTCCCCCCGTTCCTCCTGCTATCCAGTCCCCGCCTCCTGCCCCCTACTCCCTTCCCATCTCTAACCACCCCTGTTCATGGCTACATCACACCCTCATCCTCAAGCAGAAGAGAACTGAAGCAGTTACTGAGCTTAAGGTCTTATCCACCTTCCCCCCATTGCTTCCTTCTGTCCAGACCCAGCCATCTGCCTACTTCCCTGAGAATGCCTTCCCTTTGGCCCCCATCTGTGAGGGTCCCCAGTTACCTGACTGCTTCCTTCATAGTATCCTCCTTTTGGGCCCCATCTGCCAGGGTCCCTATGCGACCCCAGAGCACTCTCCTGCACTCCTTTCCCATGCCAACGCCTCAGTGCTTGTGCAACCTCTCGGGGACAGCCCCTGCTCTATTCCCCAACCATACCTCCCCCCTTCCCCCAGCTGTCTCCTAATCCCCTCAACCTCCTCCCCAAGCTGTGCCAGCTGGTAGCACACTGCGCAACCACCGAACTTCCAAGCCCAGTCCAGTATCATGGCTGCCCCACACCCTGTGCACTCTACCACCCTCCCAAAGATGCCGGCCCCCTAATTATATGTGGTCCCATCCCCCTCCAAGTAGGTTTTCTTGGGTGAGCCACCAGGTTCCCCACTAGTCCAAGACTTTTAAACTTGCAACACTTGAGTGGCTGAACTTTTCCCCACCTGACTATTAGCCTCAAGAGTTTGCTCACAGGGGAAGTTTGCAACTCCCTTAACTCCTCCCTCCCAGACTTTAAGCTCAACCCCCAGTGGCTTCTCTGTATTTAAGAAAGGCTAATGCAAGGGGTGGGTGGGAGTGCTTTCCAGAAAGTTCTTAAGGAGTTAGGCCAATTTTAAAACACAACTTACAAACAATAACAACTAACAGAAACTTATGACAAAGTTAGCTTTCCAGAACCTCACCACATTTTCAAACTTCAACTGCTACCTCTGCCCCAGAGAGAAGACTTAAAATGCCTCAGTAAGAATTTTAAACTTTTGCCTCAAGTTTTTAGCCAGTCAACGGCGTTCCGGTGTCAGGTCTTCCATTTCCCACTTGTTGGAAGCCTGGATGTGCTTCATGACACCCATGAAGGTCAGATTGTCAGGAGGCAAGCGGGGTTGGTCCTTCTCTCCTGGGAAGCCCCCGACTCCCGAGAGGGATGAGGAAGACAACCCGCTACTGGGCCCTAAATGGCCTGAGCTGTGTCTTCAACTCCTCCCGCTCAAACGTCGGTAGCTGCCGGACCGATGTCGGTCCAAGGACCGGCGTCGGCTATGGAACAGACGGAGCAATGACTGACATTGGGCCAGGGACTGATGGTAGTGGGAGTGGGCCCATCTAGGAGAACAGGACTGGCTCCTGTACTAGGGCTGGGACCGGCAACGGCTACCCGATCATGAGGGGTGCCGAAAACAGTCCTCCAACTGAGATTGGGTACGATCTCTGGATGGCAAGCGTGGCAGCGGCTGCTCAGGGGTCTTCCGCGGGGAGGCCCTCAGGAGTAACGCTGTCCTGTCAGTCAGGCGAGGCCAGCTCCGGTGGAGACTGTTCTTCCTTGACCTGACTCCACCAAAAGGTGAACAGTTCCTGCAGCTGGTCCCTGGCAAAGACCATGGCCGCGGTCTCCGGAACCTCCCTCCGATCTGTGTGAGGCAGAAGACTTTGGGGTACCCGTGGCCTCTCCTGCCGTGGCTTCTTCCACCACAATAACATCGATCGGCAATGGTAACACTGGAACCGGGGCCAGAGCAATCTTCTCACCCGGCGGTATGCTCGAATCGGGCGAAGCCCAGACCTTCCTAGGCGGGGTCATAGCTTGCGCTGAGGAGGTCTGGGGGTAATCCGAACAGAAGCCACCTTGGGTCTGGACTTTTCTCCCAAAGATCCTGCTTTGGCTGGTGCCGGTTTCTTCGCCGGAGGGGGCAGCACCTTGGAGCCTTCTGGGTGCTTCCCTGAGCTCGAGGAGGGGGAGGCCTTCTTATGGGAAGAGCAGGAACGGGACCAGAAGCGATGATGGGACCGGCTACGGTCCTTCTCATGGGAACGGTTACCGGATTTGTCCTGGTGTTCTCTGTCCTTCTCCCCCAAGATGTGCTGAACGTCCATGGTCTGCTCAAGAAGATGTGCCTTTAGAACCTTCAGGTGCACCTGATTCTCGTCCTGCTGGTAAACTCCTGGCAGATGGAGCAGGACCCATTGTCGTGGTCTGGGCTCAAGCAAAAGACACACTTGGTGTGGCCATCCTGGGATGGAATCTGGTGGCCACAGTGACATTTGTTCCTCTTGGGCCCAGAGGATACCAACGACGGCGACAACGATATGCGCTGGACTGGAGTCAGAGGAAGGAGCGTTGAAACAAACGTCACAAAACCCAACGAAAAGTCAGAAATTTAGTAGAAAAGGTTCTTCTTCTTCTATTTTAGCTGGGCTTGAAAACCTGAACTTCTCCAACATGCGTGGATCGCGGCGGGAAAAGAACTGGGGTGGAGTCTGGTCCACACCCTTTTATACTGGGGCCGACGGGGTGAAGCAGACATCGGGGGTGGTCCCTACTGAGTACTGCTAGCTAGAATTCTTTTGGTGGGTCCTAATGCCTGTGCCATTAGTCCTAATAGTTATAGCCTGCTGCAAGAGCTCCCACGCGAAGTAAAATCTTGGCTTCTGTCGCTTCATTGAAGACTGATGAGTGGAGTCAAAGGAACCTAGAATTAACTAAAGTGAGTTTAGAAAAACTCAAAGATAAAGTTCACCTATGACACACTAAATCCTAAGCGAAGACGTGATGGTGGTGACCTGATCTTCCAGCAGAAAGATTTGATGTCACAGTGCAGAGTGAGAGGACATACCACCCAGCTGGTGGGAGAAGCGTGGCTTAAAGATGTTCAACAAATCAAACCACTCCAGAGGAACTGCCAGAGTTTGGACACTGAACCATATCCACCCCCTAGAACAGTGAGATGTACACAGGGCCATTTTATTTACATGTCTTTAGCTGAGTAACGAAATGCAGTGCTAGACCCTTATGAAGACAGCAGCAACAGTTTACTCTTGGATTTGGATTACACTGGTGAATTGTAGTGCATCATAAAAAAGCGGGGGAGAGAATGTAAAACAATGAAGAAAATTGGGGGGGGGTCTTTGAAAATAGGGAGACTTGAAAAGTATGTATTGGGGTGAAGAAAGGTTGAGCAGTATGGCTGGATGCACAAATGGATGTAATCTTACAGTAGAGGCAACATGCAGTTTTTGGACAAATAAAAAGCTAACCAACTCAAGCCTGAGGGCCCAAGCCTGATCACATGACCAACTCAGACTTGCAGCATATAAAATCACTGAGCCAGTCACCAATTTGTTCTACTTGTGTTGGATACGGTTTCATTCGTTGTTCAGCACAGATCTTTGACAAAGCTAACTCAGAACTGTTTTTATTGATTTATAGCAAGCATCTGACTTACTTCACTAACAGTTATCATTACAAAAAACCTTTGCTGATGGGCCCCAGTACTTTTTGCTTGGATAAGCTCATACATTTCTAACAGATTTCACTTCATTCGAAAATCCAACCCCAAACAAAAAAAAACACACAACACAAATCTAACATCACAAGGAAGACCCCTCTAGTAGTCTGGTCTTGCAGAACATTCAGTTTTTGAAGTACAACTGATATGGGAAGCACAAGTGACTGAAGCAGAGCCCAAACTGCGAAAAAGCTGCTAGCAGCTCCTGGTGTTTCATTCTGGCTCTATGAAGTGCCAAGGAAGGTACAGAAGAACTGTGTTTCTATTTGACCCCATAAGATGCCTGTTTAGGTACAGCTGGGCGGTGATTCAGTGTCGGCCTATGAGATGTCTGTGTAAGTACAGCACAACTGTGTCCGAATGTTGCTCCATGTGATGCTCATGTAACTACAACAAGACTGTGACCCAGTGTAGCTCCAAGAGGTGTCCAAGTATATACATACAGCTGGGCTGTGTCTCAGTGTGGCTTCATGCGGTGTCTATGTATGTACATCTGGGCTGTGTCTCAGTGTGGCTCCATGCGGTGTCTATGTATGTATATCTGGGCTGTGTCACAGTGTGGCTCCATGTGGTGTCTATGTATGCACAGCTGGGCTGTGTCTCAATGTGGTTTCATGCGGTGTCTATGTATGCACATCTGGGCTGTGTCTCAGTGTGACTCCATATGGTGTCTATGTATGTACAGCTGGGCTGTGCCTCAGTGTGGCTCCATGTGGACGTCTATGTATGTATATCTGGGCTGTGCCTGTGTGCTCTATGAGATATCCATGTATGTACAGCTGGGCTGTGGCTCTATGAGGTACCACTGCAGGTACAGCTGAGCTGTGTGTCAGTGCGGCTCCACGCAACGTACATGTATGTACATCTGAGCTGTGTCTCACTGTGGCTCCATTCAGTGTCTATATATGTACAACTGGGCTGCACCTCATGGTGGTTTTATGCAGTGTCCAACAAGACTGTGACCCAGTGTAGCTCCAAGAGGTGTCTACGTATGTACATACAGCTGGGCTGTGTCTCCGTGTGGCTCCATGCACTGTCCACTTATGTACATTTGGGCTGTCTCTCAGTGTGGCCCCATGTGGTGTCTATGCATGTATATCTGGGCCGTGTCTCAATGTGACTCCATGCAGGGTCTATGTATGTACAACTGGGCAAGTGTCTCAGTGTGGTTCCATGCAAAGTCTATTTATGTACAATTGCGCTGTGTCTAAGTGTGACTCCATGAAGTGTCTATGTATGTACATCTGTGCTATTTCTCAGTGTGGCCCCATATGGTTTCTTTGCATGTATATCTGGGTTATGTCTCAGTGTGACTCCATGCAGTGTCCACATATGTACATTTTATTTATTTATTTAATTTTGTTGACCTGGTAGGCCAACTGAGACTAGAAATCCCTTTTCAGGGGTGATTTGGGGGAGAGAATATAGATGATAACCAATTGAAACTGAACCACGTTAAGCTGTTGGTGGTATTTCTAGTGAAATAGAGGAAATTTGGCCAGGACACTAGGGAAATTCCCCTACTCTTTTCGAGAAGTGACACGGGATCTTTATCGTCCACCTGAACAACCACCAGAACAGGCAGACGGGACCTCGGTTTAATGTCTCATCCAAAAGACGGCACCTCAGGAGTGCAGCGTCCCCATCATGTTGCACTGCAGTGTCAGTACAGGGATATTAACCCAAGTGCCTGGTGTGGGGATAGAACCCACAGCCATCTGATCTCTCAGCCTAAGAGGTGAGTGTGCAACTTGCTGAGCCACTGACACATCTGGGCTGTGTCTCAGTGTGGCTTCTTGCAGTGTCTATGTATGTACATCTTGGCTGCATCTCAGTGTGGCTCCATGCAGTGTATATATATGTACATCTGTGCTATTTCTCAGGGTGGCCCCATATGGTTTCTCTGCATGTATATCTGGGCTATGTCTCAGTGTGGCACCATGCGGTGTCCATGTATGTACAATTGGGCTGTGTCTCAGTGTGACTCAATACGGTGTCTATGTACATACATCTGGGCTGTCTCAGTGTCGCTCAATGAGGTACCAGTGTAGGTACAGCTGTGGTGTGTCCCAGTTTTTTCCCATGAGGTGTCCATGTAGGTACATATGGACTGTGTTTCAGTGTGGTCAGTTATGGTACCAGTGTACTGTAGCTACTAAGAGACTGTTTGGGCCCATGAGGTGCTCACATAGGCACATCTGGTCTGTCTCTCAATGTAGTACCCTGATGTATCAGTATAAATACAGCAACTGTGCTTCGATTTGCCCAATAAGGAGTCTGTATGTACACTGGGGTTGTGTTTAAGTCTGTTCCCATGAGGTATCCATGTAGGTACTGGACACCTTGGCTGTGCCTTAGTGGTCACATAAGGTAACAGTGTACTGTAGCTACTGCCACACTGTTTGAATCCATGAGGTGTCCATTCAGGTGCAGCTGGGCTGTGTTTAGGGTGGTCCTCTGAGGCACCATGTAGATACAGCAAGACTGTGTCTCCGTTTGGCCCGATGCAGAGCCTGCATAGGTAGTGCAGGGTTGTATCTCACTTTGGTAACTGGTTACCAACCTCAGGGCTCTGCTGCTGCAGTGTAGCCAGCTCCCTCTGGTAAAGTTGTGCAGCAAATGGATATACAGTTGGCAACTGGGCATCTGCGTTCATTAGCTCTGACATTGTCTCTTCAGCAACTCCCTTCCTGATGGCCGCATTGATCCGCTCAACTGCCAGTAGCACTGCGAGAGAGCAAGAAGAAATTAGCAAGAAATTCATCAGCAGCACTTACAGAGATCCATAAATGTTATAACTCATTTAACTGCTCTCTTTTGGTTTAGAGTAAAAAGTTCCTACTCAACACATCAACACATCACTCTCAAACAGACATTCAAGAGACTTAATGCCCTTTATACTAGAAGACAATTCATTAAAACAGTAATGGAGGGGGGCTTGCAGCCACTGGCCACTGCAGTTCAGCTATTTCTAGCAGGAGTCACTGTGGCCAGTGGTACAGGAACACTGGCTGTCGGCTTAGCTCAGAGTTACTGTAGGTAACTGTGTAGAAGAATTAGCTATGGCAAGCACTCGGCTAGGAAACATACAGCTAATCCAGCCCATGCTTCTTCCAGCAGAAGACATTGTTGGTAAGATGTAGGGGCACTATTTGTGGGCGAGCTAAAAGCCACTCCACCCCCAGCAGAAGTACCTGCAGAAAACTGTGTAAGAACACTGGTTCTGGGAAGAGCGCCACTACTCCACTCCCTGCCTGCCCCAGTAGGAGTAAGTGCTGGCAACTCTGCAGAGGCACTGACTGGGGTGTGGGAGGGTGGAGCCCACTGCTACTTCACTGCCAACTGCCCCCAGCAGGAGTCTCAGAAGGAAATGGTGTTAGGAGTATGGGCTGTGAGGGAGCTCACAGTAACTCCACTCCCAGCCTGTCCCAGTAGGAGTCACTACAGGCAATGGTGCAGGAGCATTGGCTATAATGGAGCACACAGCTTCTTTACACTCAGCTTCTTCCAGCAGGAGTCACTGTAGCCGACGACAATGTTACGGGAACTACCTGGGAGGAATACAACATTTCCAATGAATAAAAGGAAAAATAGCACATAACTTGTTGCCCACCCATTGGACAGAAACTACCCGAGCCACATGAGGCTGGAACAAATTATAGAACATAGCAATGCAGACAGAAAAGGAAATGAGTTTCTTACTTCTCTGAAACCTCTGGGCAGCTTCATTGGCTGCATCCACTCCGGACTGCAATTCTTCCTTCTGCAACACCTCGTTTGAGCCATTCTGAGAGGAAAACAAAGCCAGATCACTAAATGCACTGAAGTTTTGGCTTTGCTTGTTTACAGTAAGCTGCAGCACCTTATATATTAATCACGTTATTGCCTCTGTGACACTGCAGCATGCGGCATATCTATCGCATTACTGAATGAATGAATGAAATCTTTATTTATAAAGCGCCTTTCTAAAACGTAAATAAACTCATTTATTTATTTGTAATTTCTGACCAGGAAAGGCACACTAAGCTAATATAGCTCGTTTCCAGGTGCACCCTGGGAAGGGGATTGCATAGGCCTGTTTTACTGACATTACTGTCCCCGAAGACACTCTGTATTATTAGTATTATTACTTCTGTCAGTGTAACTGCAGCACCCTGCATATTAATTGCATTAGTGTCTTCATTATGTGTGGCTGCAGCACCCTGTTTATTAATCACGTTACTATTAAAGCACTCAACCGTGACTCTGCAGCAATCTGTGCACTAATCCAGTTACTGCCTTCATCAGTGTAGGTGCAGCAGCCTGCATAGTAATCATATTGGTGCCCTTGTCTGTGACCCTGCACATTAAGACAAGAGGGCCCTCGTCAATGACCCTTCAGGACCTAACCTATGAATCCAGTAGTGCCATCATCAGTGACACTGTAGCACCCTACTCATTAGTTGTTGTTGGTGCCCTCCTCAACGAAGCTCCTGGTCTCTGCACAGCATTATCCAATAAAGGGTAGTGTGGAGCCTGACTCCCACAAGCAGTGCAACTGAATGAGAGACAAGTGTACTAGCTATGAGAAACAAGTGTGTCAGCTATTTAACAAAAATAAGAAAAAAGCAAGCTGTGGCAAAAATGGTTAATACCTCAACTTTTTGCTCTTTGTCAGCAACGAGCTGTTTGAGGTACCAATCACAGTTTTCAGATTTAAGTCCACGGAGACCCAGAGCAGGTGACTTTAGTTTTTCATAGAGTGCTGACGCATCCCTCTGTTCCAAGGCCTGGTCTACTTTCTTCAGCGCAGCTTGTACTGAGGAGAAATCACATATGTTAAGTCCAAAGAAGGGGGATGAGAGAGAGATCTAGAGAGTGTCCTTGCTATCTCAGAACCTTCTTCTTTCCATCTGTTTAATCTTCCCTGGATTAACTCAGTAGTGTAGTATCTACTGGAGTCCAAAGCAGCTGGTGCCCAAGAGAGTGCTCATGTGTGTGTGAGAGAAAGTGAGACTGTGGGGAGAGGGGAACCAGACGGTGAAGTAGGGAGGAAGGACAGAGAAAGAGGGAGAGAGTGGGTGAAGTGAACTAGAGGGGGGCAGAGAGAGAGGGAGGGAGGGAAAGATAGGAGGTGAGATAGAGAAACACAGTGATGAAAGGAAGGGGACAGAGAAAAAGCAACAGTTGTATGTGACAGGAATGAATGAGGCCCTGTCCTGGATGTTATGCAGAAAGTGTTTAAATGTAAGGGTATGTTCTATCCTCTCCTTTTCTGTCTTCTCTGGTTGCGCAACCAAATTTTCTCGTGAGACCTAGAACTTGATCACCCCTACGGTCTTGCAATTCTCTGCCTCTCGCTATCTCTCTACCGTCACTTGCTGTTCTGTCTTTTCTCCCTCCTTGCATATCTGCCGGTATAAAAATATATATGAATCATTTTGTGGAAATGTAACTGATACTGGGATCCCTTTGTTTAAAAATGTATATAGTTATACTGTTGAAATGATTGCAAAACTAAAAGTGTATATAGTTTTACTGTTGAAATGATTGCAAAGCTATTTAGAACTCAAGGGATTAAACCTGAGATGCAATTTTTAAGACTGTTGCAAATATGTAAACAAGAGGTCAATTCTGGGTTACAATGTTCGTTTTGCTGCACCTGCTAAAACTGAGAACATTTGTGTGAGAAGCATGCTGTTTTCTTAACGAGCTCCTGCAAAGACAAAAAAAAAAAAGGAGCTGCAAAGTTTTGCAAGAGACAGACGGACTTAAATTTGAATTTGAGATGAAAAAGGACTCTGCTTTGTTTGTACTGCGATTGTAAATAGTTATTCTGAACTGTTATATATAGTTTACTGTTAATAATAAAAACACTTAACCTGGCCCGGTGGTGCAGAGGGCTGAGGAGCTGGCACCTTATCTCGCACCACACTAGAGACCCAGGTTCGGGAACAGACTTTGGTCGCTGGGGGTCAGCAGGGGAGGAGAGGACTGAGCGTCTGTAGGACTGCTCTCCTCTCCTGGGGTAGGCAGCAGGGCCCCATCACTCTGCAGTGGCCCCCAGTGGAGACTGGGAGCACTGCATGAGAGTTGCAATAGGAAAAGCACCACAAAAGTGGAAACCACTCCGGGATTGGCTGGATGATGGCTGCTGGTCGCCGACACCTCTGAAACTCCTGATGGAGCCATGTCCACCTCAGCAGTGCCCTGGGGCCAAATAGAGAGAGTGTTCGATGCCCGCCCCTGATGCCTTCCCCCTTGAAGGAGAGAGACCCACCTGGCGAAGGGTTACGCCAGGGAAGGCTGCAATATGAGGTAAGGAGGCTTGTGGGAGTAGTAGGGGTTATTGGAGAACATGGCAGCCTGAAGGGGTGGCGAGTCCTGAAGTACTTAGGGAGATAAAGAAATAATACAAAAAATAAATAAATAAACTCACTTGTTGTGAATTTTACAGCTGCAATGTTTTGCAAGAGACAGAGACAGACTTAGATTTTAAATTGAGAAGAACAAGGATTCTGATTTGTTTGTACTTACATTGTAAATAGTTATTCTGAACAATTTTATTTTTTTATTTTACTGTTATTAATAAAAATAAAAAAAAAAAACACTTGTTGCAAATTTTACAACTGCTCCTGATTTTCCTATGCTTCCTGACCTGTGCCTCGATGACAGAGTACAGAGAAATGGGGGACAGAAGAGAGTGCAAGAAAAAGTGAAAAGGTAACAGATAGTGTGAGCAGGACAGAGCGTGAGATAAAATGAGAGGGACAGAAAGAAAGAGAGGGTAGACAGAAAAAGAGGGGGATAAAGAGAGTGAGAGAAAAATGATAGAATAGAGAGAGGAACAGAAAAAGAGGGGGCTGAGAAAGCAAGAGGTAAGATAGAGAGCACATGAGAGGGAAGGGGAAAGAGCAAGTGAGAGGGGTACACATGGTGACGGAGAGAGGAATCTATAGAGAAAGTGAGAGGCAGAGGGTCGAGGGGGAGAGAGATGGGGGGGGACGGAAAGATGACCATGTAGTATGATACACACACACACACACACACATATATACACAAACTGGAGATGAGCAGTATGGTGCAGACACAGACAGGAAATGATCAGTATGGTGTATATACGTATATTACTACGCCTCTATAGTTAGGGTTGAGTAGGCAGTTTAACGTTAAACCCCATATTTTTCACGTTAACAACTTTGCAACCATTCAACCAATTTGCACAAAATCCGGAGTACTGTCTCGGGAGCTAGATCTCTTGATTTGCCAACTTGCGTTTCGATCGGATTTGCAGTTTTCGTGTAGCAAAGTGCTCAAAATGCATTTTTCGCCTTTTTTAGCAAATGTGAGGGTCATTTTTCGACACTGCACTGCACTCACACAGTTTGGAATTTTGGCCTGAAAATGTCAGGGTAGAAAGAGGTTATTCTACGGAACAATTCAGCATTGGTTTGGTGAAAAAAAATACTAATCCATTCCAAAGGTATTACATTTTTAGTTCTGAGCATGCTCAGTTCAGTCTTTGACATAGATGCACAGTTTCAATCAAGGATTCCTGGTCGTGGAGGGCTGGCGAAGAGAGATTGTGAAATCTTGGAAAATCCCTCTTTGCGAGAAAAATCTCTCTTCATCAGCTGCCATCTTGTTTTCTCCCTTAGCAAGGCGAGAAAATTCCTCAACATGCCCTCCAGTCGTCTTTTCTAAAAGCCAAGGCATGGGTTTTGGGGAGGGGGGTGTCCTCTACCTGCCCATGCCTTTGTTTTTTTTTGTTTTGTTTTTTTTTAGTTAAAAAAATGCACTTTTAAATTTTAAAATCCCTTTTCGCCAGCTGATCCTTTTTTGCCAGCTCTGCTGGCGAAGAGGGACTGGGAAAAGGGATTGTTAAAGGAACTATGCCATATCTGTTTTTTCCTCTTTTGGACATTTCCTGAAGAAGACCCAAGGTCAAAACGTAAATTTCTAACTATTTTCAGCGTGCATTTAATATAACCATTTTGTTTTGCTTTCAGACCACATGCTGACGCAATGCCTTGTTTTTTTTTTTTTTTTTCCTGGTGTCTAGTGGACCCCCAGCTCCTTAAAACATTCATTTCTGGTGTCTAGTGGCCCCCATCCTCTGACTGTACTCCCTGGCCTTTTTGGGGTTATTTTGTATTTTCCATCATCGAGATGCCCACCCTGATGTCTGATAACCATCGCCCGCAGCCCGTTATTTTTTAAATGTGCAGACTTGAGGGCCCAATCTCCATGTCAGCTTTTACCCCTCAACCCCAGTAGCTCTGGACACTGGAAGCCCACCCCAGTGTCCAAAAATGTTTTTTTTTTTTTTTTTTAATGTACCTGAAAAAGAAAACAGTTCCCGGACATCTTTTTTCTATGCAGAATCCTGCGTCAAAATTTTCTATGCAGAAGCCTGATGGAACTGCCCCTCTATGACCCCCCCAACATCGTGATTTATCCCTCCCCTCTACTGTGGCACAATGGAAGCCCACCCCAGTGTACCAAAATAATTAAATTATGTTTCCACACCAGGATACCCACTTCTGGTGTCAGATGCCCCTATTTCCAATGCCGACAGGTGCCCAATCCCTGTGTCAGCATTTTTAGTAACCCCCAATTAGTACTCAGGGACACTGGGAAGCCCACTCCCAGTGTCCCAAAATGATGCTTTTAAACCAGTCAAAAAAAAAAAAAACCATTCCCCAATGTTTAGTTTAAATCTGTAAGAAAGAAAACGGTCACTTGTCATCTCCCCGGTCCCCCCTCCCCATCCTCCCACTGAGCAACCCCCTCCCCTTACCCCATACTTGCCTCTGGAGGTCGGGCCCTGTCATCACCTGTGGAGCTGGACAGGTTTGCACCCTTCAGAGCAGAACCGCCAACTGAAGAATCAACGTAAGCGCAGCATAATGGCAGTCTTAGGGGTTTTCAAGTTATGTTGACGTCTCAGCCATTTTAAGGAATTCTGGCCCCAAATTTTCAACATGCGGTTTTTGTGACCCCACCTCATGAACACTGGCACTGTCATTTCGTTACTTGGTCCCAAAAGATGATTTTACGCGGTCACTGCTCGGAATTACCTTTCGGGACCAATTAACGAAAAAACAGTGCCACTGTTCATGAGGTGGAGTCCCAAAAAGGTCATGTTGAAAATTTGGCACAAAAATATCCAACAATGCCAGAGTTACGCACAATCAGTGAAATTTCACTACGCACGCGTGTAACTCTGGCAAATTTTAATATTTTCGCTCCAAACTGTTTACATTGCCAGTTTCTCACACCACTTCATGAACTGTACAGCTGTTATTTCTTACATCCTGCCCGAAACGTGTTTACGCAGTAGTGGCACAGAATGGCACAGTTGGGAAGCCGGGGGGGGGGGCGCTGTGGAGCAGCGAACTGGCAAGACGCACACTCCCTTGCAGCTCTGTGCATCTACAGCTATTTTGTTTAAAAATTACTCTGTTTTGGAGAAATACTAAATTTTGTTATAGCTGTGGACAGTTTAGGTCATCTGGAATTGAGAGATACCTGATGGTCATGGGATGGAATCAGAAAGCTATGGGCAGCGGTCCTAAGCAAACTGCGGCAGTGACTGATCAGGCCACAACCATCCCTGCGACTACGGCCGGTGGAGAGCCCCCGTGGACAGCTCTGCAGATCTCCATGCAAGCGATCGACTCTAAAATAGAGTCGATCATTCAACGTTTTGCTGACCAGGATGTCAAATTGGAGGCAGTAACATAAGCAGCATCAACCGCAGAGAAAACGGCTGTGCAAGCTTTGACAGCTACAAGCAAGCTTGTGCAGGAGAATGCCCAGCTTCGGTATAGGTTGGAGGCTCTCGAGAACTCGAATAGAGCCTCGCACATATGCATAATTGGTCTTTCAGAGGGATGCAAAGAGCATGACCTACTTGCCTTCCTATATTCATGGTTTCCTACAGCACTCAATCTTCCACAAGGAGACTTGAAGGGTCAGCTCCTTAAAGCTTTTCGATTTACACCACGGGCCGTCGGGCCACGTGGTGAGGCCCCAAGAGTGTTTCTACTAGTGACTACAAGTTCCATGGTCAGGGATAGTACAGTTACGTAAGAACTTACCGTAACAGTAGATCTTCGAGAGGAGCTCTTGCAGCAGGCTATTACAATCAGGACTATGCCACAGGCACTAGGACCCTCCGGTGAAACTTCTGCCAGCAATACACAGCAGGGACCACCCCCGACACCGGTCAGGGTACAAGAGGGGGCAGACTCAGCTTCACCTCAGTTCTCCCGCCAAGACCAAGCAGAGGGCCTGACAAGAGAAGGAGACGAAGCCTACCATGAAGAGACTTGGAGTAGAAAAAAGAAAACGGATCTGCACACCTCGAGGGAAGGCGGGTGGAGTGAGCCTGCTGCAAGAGTCTTCCTCGAAGATCTACTGCTGTTACGGTAAGTTCTACGTAACTGTACCATCTTACTTCAAGTGGGAGCTCTTGCAGCAGGCTATTACAATCAGGACTGAGTCCCAAGCAGTCCCACAACAAGGAGGTAGACGACCCTGAGAGGTGGAAATATGCAGACTCCAGAGGCCTTAGGACAAAAGCCCTTGTAATACGGCTAGGCCGAAGCCAGCTCGGCATCTGGAGACGATATCAAGCTGTAATGCTTGACAAAGGTATGCACCGAGTTCCAGGTTGCGGCCGCACAGATGTCCTGTATGATGACATTTCGCAGGGTGGCGAAAGAAGCGGACACTCCTCTGGTGGAGTGACCCCTAACCGAGCCCGGCTTGTAGCAAAACGAGACACAGTGAACTATCCATTTAGAGACAGTTTGCTTGGACAATGGTTGACCCAAGCAATGTGGTGCAAAACCACAAATAGCTGCTCCGATTTACAGTGCTGAACCGTCCTTTTGAGGTAATACCTCAGAGTCCTGTGGACATCCAATGTGTGGAGAAGGGCCTCCCCTCTACTGGAAGGGGAAGGAAAATAAACAGGAAGATCAACCGACTGGTTGAGGGTCAATTCTGAGACCACTTCGGAAGAAACTTAGGATTTGTTCTGAGGGAAACCCTTTCCCTGTGGAAAACCAAATAGGCTCTTTACACATCAGAGCCTGAAGCTCGGAAACTCTTCGAGCTGAAGTAACAGCAACCAAAAAGCAAACCTTCCAAGAAAGGTAACGCAGCTCACAATCCGCTGCTAGCTCAAAAGGAGGGAGGGTGAGTTTCTCCAACACAAAAAGGAGGTCCCAGGGTGGGACAGGGTCCCGAATGGGAGGTCTCACATGAAGAATTCCCCTAAGAAAGGTGCGGGCCACATCCAATTGTGCTAATGCTCTCTCTCCCACGACAGCATGATAGGCAGAGATTGCCCACATGTGCACCCTGATAGAGGAGTAACTCAGGCCCTTATCGTACAAGGAGAGGAGATACTGTAAAGCTGAGTTCACAGGGCAGGTGACGGGATCCAAATGCTGCGGCAATGCCCAAAGACAGAAACGCTTCCACTTCATAGTGTAGGTGGAGCGAGTAGAGGGCTTTCTTGCTGACATTAAGACGGCCGCCACTTCCGGGGAAACCCCGTATCTGTGTTGTGCTATGTCTGAAGGAGCCAAGCATGTAGGTGTAAGGATCAAAGATCCGGATGGAGTCCTGGGACAGTAACTGCGAGCATATGGGCAGCGGAACTGGAAGTTCCATGGATAACCACTGCAGCAATGGGCACCAAATCTGCCAAGGCCATTTGGGGACCACTAGGATCATCCGGGCCCCTTCTGCCTGCAACTTGAGCAGTACTCTCTGAATGAGAGGGAAGGTCGGAAAGGCATAGAGAAACCTCCCTGCCCAGCAAAGGGATAACGCGTCTGGCCAAAAAACTCCAGGCGCGTGCTCTCACGAGCAGAACTTGGCAGTTTGGCGTTACGTGGTGACGCAAAGAGGTCCAGCCCAGAAGACCCCACTCTGTCGAAGAGCTGGTCCACTACGGATTGTAGTAGCTCCCACTCATGCGCTCTGGCACGCGACCTGCTGAGGCTGTCGGCCAGATTGTTTAGGACGCCTGGAACGTGCATCGCGGACAGCAGGATGCCCCGCTCCAGCGCCCAGTACCAGACTCTCATCGCCTCCCTGCAAAGAGGACACGAATGAGTGCCTCCTTGTTTGCTGATGTAAAAGATGACTGCCATGTTGTCTGTCTGAACTAGAAGAGAGCCTGGCACCAGATACTCTCGAAAAGCCTGGATGGCATAGAGGACCACTCGCATTTCCAGTACATTGATGTGGAGGGACTGCTCCTCGGGTGACCAAACTCCCTGCATTCGATGTGCACCCCCCACCCCGGGTCCGATGCATCTGTTGTCAGAATCTGACCTGGTGGCTCTGGATGAAAGCTGACCCCTTTTTCCAGATTGCTGGGGTCCATCCAGCAAAGCAGAGTTCTCCTGACTGGCTCCAAGATCTTGGACAGGGAGTCTAGATCGTCGTAGCTTTGGTCCCACTGCACCCTGAGCATCCACTGCGGGACTCTCCTGTGGAGGCGAGCCAAGGGAGTGACAGGAATGGCCACTGCCATGTGCCCCAGTAAACTGAGGAAGTTCTGAGCTAGAACTCGAGAAGTTATGGAGATCCATTCTGCCATCTCTCACAAGCGAACTCCCCTGTCCTGTGGGAGGAAAGTCATGCCCTGGACGGAATCCAGGATCGCTCCTATGAAGGCGAGCTTTTGGTTGGGCTCCGGGGATGATTTTTGTAAGTTCAGGGTGATCCTGGCTCTCGGAACAGAGTATAAGTGTCTTTGAGAGCTCGTAAGAGGCTGCCTCTTGACTGCGCCATAAGTAGCCAATCGTCGAGGTAGGGGAACACACAGTGCCCCATCCGCCTTAGAGACACAGCCACCACTGCTAGGCATTTGGTGAAAACTCGCGGAGCAGAAGAGAAGCCGAATGGAAGCACTCAAAACTGAAAATGCTCCCCTTGGAAGTGGAACCTCAGAAACTTCCTGTGGGGAGGATAGACCCCGATATGCATATATGCACATCCTGCATGTCGAGAGAACATAGCCAGTCCCCTTGGTGCAGCAAGGGAAGGAGTCCTTGAAGAGTCACCATCCTGAACCTTTTGTACTCAATAAAGAGGTTTAGAAGGCTGAGATCCAGAATGGGACGAAGGTCCCCAGTCTTTTTTGGAACCAGAAAGAAGTGGGAATAGAACCCTTGACCCTGCTGCTGCAAGGGGACCCTCTCTATTGCTCTCTTCTGCAGGAGTGTCTGTATCTCTCCTATTAGTGGGATGTGAGAAGGAGGATAACGGGAGAGCTTTGACGGAGTATGCGGAGGAAACTCTGTGAACTCTAGCGTGTGTCCTCTCCATATAATATCCAAGACCCACTGGTCTGCGGTAATAGACTTCCACCCTTCGAAATGAAGGAAGAAGCAGCCCCCAACCGGCTCCCCTGGGTCTTCTGGCGGGAAGGGGGGGGCAGAAGGGAGTCACTGGGCAGAGCCGGGATTGGGAAGAGAGGTCTGGGAGGACTTGGGCCCACGGGCAGGAGGTCCACCAGAATGCTGGTTTCCAGATCTCCTGCGGAAGCCTCCTCTCTGCCCCTGTTGGTTGCCACGGGCTGAACCTTGACTGCCTGAGGACTTACCAAAAGGCTGTCTACGGTGCTGACGTCGCTGGTCGCCACGGTACATCTGGCGGACCAACCAGATCGACTTGCCCAAATCTTGGAGGTGGGAGATCAAAGCTTCCATCTCCTACCCAAACAGCATGGTACCCTGGAAGGGCAGATCCCGGATACCGGCCTGCAGATCCTGGTGAAAGCCCGAGACTGTCAAACAGGCATGGCGCCGGAGGCGGCTGCCCTGGCTGCCGTGTCTGCAGTGTCATACGAGGCCCTCAGTACATGGGAGCCCAAGTCCGAGCCCGACTAAAGGAGGGCCGGGAGCTCTGTCTTTTTGTCAGAGTCTGGCATAGCCTGTGTCAACGCCAGTCCCCTTTCCCACAGCGTATTCTAGTACTGTACCATATGCGTCAGGAAACTGAGGAAGCAGATGGAACAGGTGGAGGCTGCATATACTTTGTTGCCCACCTGATCCAGGTAGCGGGACTCCGGGTCGGGAGGCTGGGAGCTGAGGTGCTTCGATTGCCGAGATCTGTCATAGGCAGCCGCGATCACCGAAGAGTCGGCCTGAAGGTGTTCTGCTAGAAAGGGTTCTGCCCTTGGGGCCTTATACAGCCTGTCCGACTTCTTAGGAACTGCCGGGATCGAGGCCGGATGCATCCAGGTGGTTCTAGTAAGGTCCTGGAATGTATCCACCAAAGGAGGGATAACCAGAGGCTTTGGCTCCTTTTGCCTCAGATACTTGTCCAACCTCCGGCATCCAGATCCAAGTCCTCCGTGTCCCACTCGTTGGAAGCCTGGATATGCCTCATGACATCCATAAAAGTAGGATTGTCCTGAGGCGAGCGAGGCTGGTCCTTCTCTCCCGGGGAGCGCTTGAGGCTGAGAGAGGATGAAGAGGTAGACGATGAAGAGGAGGATCGAATATCCGACTTGGAATAGTCTGACCCCGTCCTACGACCATGCCTTCGCCGATGTCGGTAGCTAGGGGACCGACGTCGGTCCAAAGACCGACTCCAGTCCCTGGACCGGCGATGGAGCAATAACCAACGTCGGGAGCATTCTTGACTGGAGCGAGAAGGGCTCCTGGAGTGTGACCTAGACCGACGTCAGTCACCAGAGTCCCTGGAGCGACGTGGGTGGTCCTCGGACCTGGAGCGAGAACGAGCCCTGGAGGGGGGTGAAGGCAGGCGCTCTGGTGACTTCCGCGTGGAAGACTCACCCCCCGGCTGTGGTTTTCCTGCAGGGTCCGGTACCGGTGTCTGGGCCGGCAACGGGGAGGACCGCTTGTGGAACTGCCCCCACCAAAAGGAGAAAAGATCCTTGAGCTCATCCTTGGTGAAAATTTCAGCTGCTCGCTTCACGAAGGAAGTCTCTGGAACGTCGGGGTGCGAAGAGAGCTCTCCCTGTGGGCCGGGGGTAGAACTTGGGCGACTGGGACATCAGTCTCCGGCGACCCCAGCATCGCCGCCCTGTCGACTGGCGCCGTGTGGACCAACAACGGAGTGACGCCAGGGGGCGCCGGAGAGTCCTTGGTCTCTGGAGGCGCGCCTTTAGCAGGCGGCGTCAGTGCCTTAGTAGGTGGGGGCCAAAGCAGGCGCCTCTAAGGACTTAGTGATGACCCTTAGCGGAGTCACCTTCAGCTTAGCCGGCTTCTCCCCCGACGGGCCGGCCTTAGCCTGAGAAGTCTTCAGAGGTTCTCTAGAACCCAGGGGACGGGCCTTTTTGGGAGAAGGCCGCGAATGCGAGCACTACCGAGACCAGTGACAGGACCGACTACGGTCCTTGTTATGGTGCTTCTTCTCCTTCCTCTTCCCCTCCAGGGAGTGCAGATCGATCTTCTGCTCCAGCAGGTAGGCTTTAAGGGCTTTCAGGCAGCGGATGCGTGTCCGGCTGGTAAAGGCCTGGCAATCTGCGCAGCTGGCGGTGTCGTGGTCAGGGCCCAGGCAGAAAACGCACCGCCGAAGGCCGTCCTTAGCTAGGATCTGCCTTCCGCAGTCACACTTGTTCAAGTGTTCTGGTGATGCCAACGCCCAAGAAGGCATCGAACCCGGCCGGGTAAGATAACGGCTGATGTTGCTACTGGGAAGCGGCAAGAGCAAGGAAAACAACGCTCTAAAGCGGAAAAAAGGAAGCAAGCGACGGCGGCGAACTGACGTCGGTACCAGAAAACAGTAAAAACCATCAAGAAAGGCAGAGAAATCTTGATAGAAGATGTTCTTTTCGCTGGATCGCAGACAGAAGCTATGTCTTTCGGGTTCACGTGCGGGTACGCGGCGGGAAAGAACTGAGGTGGAGCTGGGTCCGCCCCCTCTTGTACCCTGATCGACGTCGGGGCGGGGCCGGTCCCTGCTGTGTATTGCTGGCAGAAGTTTCACCGGAGGGTCCTAGTGCCTGTGGCATAGTCCTGATTGTAACAGCCTGCTGCAAGAGCTCCCACTCGAAGTAAGATCTACTTTTACAGGCAGCGAGGTCATTTGGAGGATTAGCCTTTAATGGATCTACTGTTCACTTGTTTCCTGACCTATCGGTTGCGACATGTACCAGAAGAAAAAAGTTTGATGCGGTGAGAGCTCGACTCCGGGGGTTAGGCATAGCACATTCGCTTCTGATGCCGGCCCGACTTCGTATCCACTATGGTGGTAAGACATTTCAGTTTACAGATGCAATTGAAGCGGGCAAAAAAGTGGAATCGATAACCAGGGAATTTCAAGCCTCTGAGGGAGGTAGTGGCAATGATTTGGACTCTGATCGTGAAACCTGACTGTTAACAGCTATGATAATCAGTTCATAATGATATCTGCTCTCGAGATTACTGTTTTCTACCTAATTGCTCTAGTTTTTCTTAAAGCTCAAGACAAAATGATTAAAGGGTGCATAGAAATGCATGTTTAGTGCTACTTTTATAGAAATACCTTCTAATTTTAGGTATTGGGTTCATATCAGCACTGGATGTTGAGTAATAATTCTTTGGGGCTCTGAACATTTTGGACTTGACCCCGAAAGCCTTAGTTTGCTGTGGCTCATTTAGCTATGTTAATTGTTTATAATCCATTTAGTTTCTCCCCCTATCATGAAGCCACTCTGTCTAGGCTCTTATCCTAATGTACATTTGACGTATCTGGTAAAAAATGTCTGATACCGACAGAAGATTGTACAATATGTACTTGTTTACTGTAAAAGTAATAAAAGAAAGTTTAAAAAAAAAAAAAAAAAAAAGAATGGTACAGTTGGTGCACAGAATCACCTTTTGGGACAGAGTATCGGAATGACAGTGTCAGTGTTCATGAGGTGGGGTCCCAAAAAGGCCATGTTGAAAATGTGGTGCAAAAATACCTAAAAATGCCCGACTTATGCATGATCGTTTAATTTTTCTATGCATGCGTTTAACTTTGGCAATTTATCATATTTTCACTACAAATTTTCAACATTTCATTTTTTTACACCACCTCAGGAACAGTACAGCTGTCATTTTTCTAATTCTGCCAAAATGTTATTCCGCACCTGTGGCGCAGAATGGCATTACAGCTGCACAGAATTACATTCTGATGGGGATCTGAAAATGTTCTCTACTGGATACATGTGGTGAGGTGATAAGGTTATGTTGAACATTTGGGGTGAAGATTATTTAAGATGGCACAGTTAGGACTATTTGTTGCAATTTCATTACGCCTGCTCGTAACTTAATGTGTGGATGTGCAGGGGACCAAGACCCCTGTGTTTCCACAGCTAGATACATAACTGCATCTGTGGAGGGATAGGAGTGCAGGACCCTGCGCTCCTACCATAAAATAAAGTTACTGTTATACTATTTCAAAAAGCAAGGAAATAAATTGCAAAGAACTTGCTACAAACCCATTCCATTTGTCAAAAAGTTGTCATGGTACAGTACAGGAGAATGGGTGAGAATTAGGCCAGACGACTCCAAGGCACACCCGACGCGCGTTTGTCTGTGGAGGTTGGGTGTGGAATGGGCTGGTGGGGGGGTGTTGGGGGCTCAACCCTAGTGTCTCATTTCCCCACTTTTGTTGCTTCAACCCTAGCTGATGCATTAACAAAGTTTTTTGCAGTATCTATATATTATAGGGGTGCGGTCGCACCCCTGTAGTTAGGGTCGAGTAGGCAGTTCACTGTTAAATCCCACATTTTGCACTTTAATAACTTTGCAACTGTTTCGCAAGAAAATTTGTATGCCTCGTTGCTCAGGGTAGATCTCTTGATGTGGCAAGTTATGTTCTGGTCAGATGTGTAGTTTCTCGAGTTCCAGAGAGGTGAAAAAAGCATTTTTTGCTCATTGGCCTTGCTGGGATTTTTCTTTGAACTTGCCTGTTTGGAATCTTGGTCTGAAAATTTCAGGGCAGAAAGGGAATAGCACACAGATGTGCCTTTTGCTAGTCTGGTGGGGGAAAAAATAAATCCGTTCCAATGTTACTGCATTTTTAAAATTTGAAAAAATCTATTCTGAGCATGCTCAGTAAGCACTTCAGGATAGCTATATGATGCGAAAAAAGAATCCTGTTTCATATTACAATATTCCTTTTACATTTGCTGCCAATATTATGTCTTTTTAAAAAAAAAAAAAACTTCAAAAGCTACAAAACTGGCATCATTTTTATTTATTTTAGTTTTTGTTGACTGGGTAAGTGCACTAGACAAATTCTGCCCATTTTCAGGCAAGAAAGGGGAAGGGGGATACAGATGAATGCCAACTGACATTGCACTAGATTAAGACATTGGTGATATTTTTAGTGAATGTTTTAGAGGCACCAACACATCCGTCTGGGTGACTGGGCTCCCCTTAGGTGTAATCTGCACTTCACAGTGGCAGACATGCCATAGACCTTTTTTTTTTTTACTATTATGAATCCTTTTTTGTTTTTGTGATCGCGTGATACAAAAAAAAAATCCTTTTTTGTATCATTAGTCACAAAAAGGATCCTTTCGTGACTCGAGAATTCTTGCCAGTCTTTCCAATTGCCGCCCTGTTACTGTAATGTTTTTCCCTCGTGTATAGTGGCACCCCCCACTCTCCAATACCAATACCCCTTCATTTACCTGGTGTCTAGTGGCACCCCCTACCCTCCCATGTCACCCTTTTCCAAATATTTTTCTTTCCCTGGTGTCTAGTGGCACCCCTCACCCACAGATAGTGGTCCCCATTATAGAATAGTATTCCCCTGGTGTCTAGTGGCACCCCCACCCTCCGATACCCATACCTGCTTATTTCCCTGGTGTCTAGTGGCACCCCACACCCTCGCATCAGTATTCCTCGATTTTTAGTTTTCTTAGTGTCTAGTGGCACCCACCAGCCGACCGTGGTCCCTTTTAAAGAAGATACACTTACTTCATGTCTAGTGGCACCCCCACCTGCTGATCACTGTCCCTCTTCATTAAATATATAGCCCTGGTGTCTAGTGGTACCCCTCCCTCACCCGCAGATCCTGTGAAAGTAACCTGAAATAAAGAAAGAAAACCATCCTTGATGGGTTTTTTAACACATAAAATCGTCCCTCCCCGATCAGTCCCCCCACCTACCACTCAGCACCCACCACTCCACACACTCCAGTACACACCCACTCACCTAAACAGGTTCCATGTTTGAGAACCACTCTCCGATCGAAGACATGTCTTGCTGACGGAACAGGCAAATGTCATATGAGAAACTAAGGTAAATGCAGTCCAATGTATTTCAATGGGAGTTTCAACTCTTATGCATAACTTAGCATTTTTTGGCATTCTGACCCCAAATTTCAACAAGGCCTTTTGGGGACATGACCTTATGAATAATATGACTGACATTTTGCAACTCTCCCTGAAAGATGATTGTTCGGTCGCTTGGCAAATTCACCTTTCAGGTGGGATTTAAATGACAGTCATATTGTTCTTAAGGTGGAGTCATAAGTAGGCTATGTTGAAAATTTGGGGTCAAAATATATAAAAATGGCAAAGTTATGACCAATCGTTGTAATTTCACTATACGCGCTCATAACTTTGGAAATGTTTACAATTTTTACACAAAATTTTCAACATAGACATCTTATTAAACCACCTCTTGTATATCATTGCTTTCACTAAGGCGTTTGACACCGTCAACCACTCCCTCTTACTAACCACACTTTCCAACATTGGTTTCTCCCGGGACGCCCTCTGCTGGTTCATTGACTACCTCATGTACCATTCCCAGCAGGTCAAAATAGGTAACACCTTGTCCAGTAGACGGCCCATTCTCTCCAGTGTCCCTCAGGGGTCTATCCTCGGGCCACTGCTGTTCTCTCTCTTCCTTAACTCCCTCCCCCTGTCCTGCTCAAACAACCTATTTTACGCAGATGATGCTGTCCTATACACCACCAATTTGGACCCCCTTTAACTCCATCACTCCCTTCAAGCCTCCTTTAATGATGTTGAAAACTAGTTCTCCACACAGCGCCTCCTATTGAACTATAAGAAGACGAAAGTTATGGTCTTCTCCCACCCCCAGAACTCCAAGAGAGATCACTGGCCCCCTCTACTAACCATCAACCAGTCCCCTCTCAAACTAGTGGACTCTCTTAAATACCTGGGCATCACCTTAGACCCAGCACTAAACTTCCAGCAGCATATCCACCTACTATCCACCACCCTCAACATTCGTCTTGGGATACTGCACCGCTACAAACACTGTCTCACTCAGGACGCCCTTAGGCTTGCTGTCTCCTCTTCAGTCTTCTCCCAACTTGACTATGGCTTACTTATCTATAGCGCGAGCACCTCAGCCCTATCCAGACTACACCTGTCCCTTAATAAAGCCTGCCGCCTTACCCTGGGTTGTGACCGTCTCACCCACACTTGCTCGCTATACAACAACACTAACTGGCTCAACCTCGAAAATAGAATCAGGTACCACGCCTGCCTCATGGCAAAAAAGGTTACCCTTGGTCTCGCCCCCCCTGGGCTCACCCCTCTAATCCACTCAGCCCCAGCACTTAAACACACCCGAAGCTCTGTTAAACAACTCCTCACAGTACCCCACTGCCGCACCTCTCAGTTCCAAAGATCATTTAGCTACAGAGACCCCTCTTGGATGAATGGCCTAGCCATGGGTGTGATGAGCTGAACATCAGTAGTGGGCAAGCTCATGGAGAAACTGCTAAAGAAAAGAATTACTAGCTATCTAGAGTCCAATGGCCTACAGAACCGGTGGCAACACAGGTTCACTGAGGGATGGTTGTATCAAATGAACTTGATTGAGTTGTGCAACTGGGTCACCAGGGTACTGGATCAAGGGGGGGGATGTGTGCAGACGTTGCGTACCTCGACTTCAGGAAGGAATTTGATTCTGCGCCACCCAGGAAACTACTCCACAAACTGAGATGGCTAGGGCTAAGTCCAGTAGTGGTTAGGTGGGTGCAGAACTGGCTGGAGGGCTGAAGGCAGAGAGTAATATTTAACGGGGTACCTTCAAAAGAGGGTATGGTCACCAGTGGGGTGCCTCAGGGGTCAGTGCTGGAGCCACTCGTTTTTAATATATTTATAGGGGACATAGCGGAGGGGCTACAGGGAAGAGTGGGTCTATTCACAGACGACACAAAGGTATGTAATAGGGTGGATACGCCTAAGGGGGTTGAGGGTATGTGTAGGGATCTGGAGAAACTGGAGGAATGATCCAAGGAGTGGCAACTGTCCTTTAATATAAAAAAAGCTCAAGATCATGCACTTAGGCAAAAAAAAACAGGGTGCAGAATACAGGCTGGTGGGTCATGCACTAGAGGTTACTGAGCTGGAATGGGATTTTGGCATACTCATTTCACAGGACCTGAAGGTGACAAGACAGTGTGAGAGGGCGGTGGCAAGGGCCAGTAGGATGCTGGGTTGTATCGGTAGGGGGATAACTAGCATGAAGAGGGAGGTCGTAATGCCCTTGTTCAGGCAGCTTGTCAGGCCATATCTTGAGTATGGGGTCCAGTTCTGGAGACCATACCTCAAGAAGGATGTGGAAAGGGTAGAGCGCTTCCAGAGGAGGGCGGCAAAAATGGTGAAGGGCCTTGGGCAAATGTCATATGAGGAACGGCTGAGAGAGCTAAACATGTACTTCCTAGAACAGAGGAGGGAGACATGATTGAGACTTTCAAGTACCTCAAGGGTATTAACAGGGTGCCAGTATGCGACATCTTTCAACTAAAGGAGCAATCAAAAACTAGGGGGCATGATATGCAGATAGTAGTGGGGAGGTTCAAAGGAAACATTAGAAAATTATTTTTCACACAGAGGGTGATGGATAAGTGGACCAGACTCCCAGAGGAGGAGGAGGTGGTGGCAGGAACAGTGAGGGATCCAAGACAGCGTGGGACAGACACAGGGGGCTTTTAGATCGGGGAGGGATGGCAGGAATTAGCAAAAGTCCTAGCGGCTAGCTAGGCCTTAGAGGGGGCCTTTTCTGATGTCACTTTCTATGTGTGTGTATGTATGTATATATATATATATATATATATATATATATATATATATATATATAATACACACACACACACACACACACACATATACATACACACACAAATATGCCAGCAGAAACAGGCCATATAGTCAATCAAGACTACTACTGTGCAGCTAACGCCCCTAAATCACAGCAGCTGCCCCACCCTCCCCTCCGCACTTCTCATTACTACTTACGCAGATACCCTTTCCCCGTGCCCTGTCCCATGCCCTTTTGAAGGCACCCACTGTCCTACATGATACTATTTCCTCTGGTAGGGTATTCCATTTCGACACCACCCTTTCTGTGGAAAAATGCCTCCTCATCTCTCTCTTCTATATCTGCTACTCCAATCTTAGCCCACTACCTCTTGTGTCTCTTCCCTTCCTCAACCTAAAAAAAAACCTTACATGTCAGTTTTGTTAAATCCCTTCACATACTTGAACATTTCAATCATGTCCCCACTCTCCCTCCTCTCTCCAAAGTGTACAAACTCAGATGCCTCAGTCTGTCCTTGTAGGGTTTGTCTTGCATCCCCTGTATCATTTTTGTTGTACTTAGCTGAACCCCCTCAAGTAGCCTGATATCCTTCTTCAGATACGGCCGCCATTACTGTACACAGTACTCCAAGTGTGGCCTGACTAAAGATCTATAGAGTGGCAGGATCACATCCTTATGTCTGGACGAGATTCCCCTTGCAGTACATCCCAGCATCTTGTTAGCCTTGGCTGCAGCCTTTCGGCACTGGGCAGAGTTGTTCATGCCCTCAGTTATCACCTCCACGTCCTTCTCTTCCTCGATTATCCCCAGTCTCATCCCACCCAGCCAGTATTCCCTCCTCTGGTTCTTCACCCGGAAGTGCATTTATATATACATATACACACACATGATGACCAGTATGATACACAGACTGGAGATAAGCAGTATGGTACGTACACACACACACACACACACACACACACACGACGATGAGCAGTACCGTACACAGACAGGGCATGAGCAGTATGGTGCACACACACGAAATCGGCAGTACAGTACAGACAGGATTGAACACTGTGTGGTACAAACAAACAGGAGATGTGCAGTATAGAATTTGCAGAGAGAAATGCAGTAGAGAGAACAGACAAGAGAGGAGCAATGTGGTACACACAAACAGGAGATGAGCAGTATGATACAGGCAGAAGATGAGCAGTATGGTACATACAGAGGAGCTATGCAGTATGGCACACAGATATACAGGAAACTGCAGTATGGTACACACAAGCAAGAGATGTACAGCATGGCAAAGACAGGAGATGTGCAGCATGGTATGCACACAGATGTGTAGTATGGTACACATAGATGCAGGAGATGAGAGATATGGTACACCCTGACAAAGAGATCAACAGTATGGTATACAACAGCAGACATACCGAGATAAGCAGTATGGTACACAGATTGGAGAAGAGAAGTATATAAACACACCTGCAGGAGAAGAGTGGTATAATACACACAGACAGGAAATGAGCAGTATGGTACACACACACACACACAAGCTGAGCAGTATGGTAGTGGTACACACACACACACACACACACACACACACACACACACAAGAAGCAGTATGATACAAACAGGAGATGAGCAGTGTGGTACAAACACACAGGAGATGAGCAGCACAGAACACACAGACGTGCAGTATAGAACACATACACATGTGCAGTACAGAACACACAGGAGATAAGTAGTACATAACAGGAGATGAGCAATATGGTACAGACAGATGATGTGCAGCACGGTACACATGCAGACAGGAGATGTGCAGCACAGTACACGCACACAGATATGTGCAGCACAGTACACACACAGGTAGTAGATGTGCAGCATGGTACATGCACAATCAGAAGATGTGCAGCATGGTACACACATACACAGACACACAGATGAGTAGTACGGTACACACAGAGGAAATGAGAGATATGGTATACCCTGACAAGTGATCAGCAGTATGGCGCGCGCGTGTACACACACACAGTTAGCACCAAGATAAATACAGACATGCTATGTGCAGAAGATAATCCAGATAAATAGTATGGTACAAAAACACACAGGAGATGAACAGTATGGTACACACACACATGATGAGACATACAGTATACACTGAGAAGAGATGAGCAGCATAGTACATATATAACACATACACACGAGGCAAGAGATACAGTATACACAGACAGGAGATGAGCAGTATAGTACAGAAACACATGACATGGGCAGTATGGTACACACACAGTGGAGATGAGAGATATGGTACACAATGACAAGAGGTGAGCAATACAGCACACACACAGACAGGAGATAAGATATACAGTACAGACAGACAGGAGATGAGCAGTAGGGTACAAAAAACAAAGGACATGAATAGTATGGTACAGACACACACAGACATATACACACACGAGACGAGACATGTAGCACACAGTGAAAACAGGTAAAATGGTTTAAAAGCCCTAGCATGTACAGGGCCTCAGAGACACAGATGGTAACAGGAGGGACATCTCAGATACACAGAGGGATACAGTAATGATGTCCACGAGGCACATATGGAGAGAGGGAGGACTTAGAGAGATACCAGAAGCCCATCTCAGATTCATGCAGGGTGACAGGGAGGCAGACAACAAAGATGTCTCAGACACCTGGTGATCAGAGAGATCAAAAGGCACCAGCTTTCTCACCCTGCCAGTCTACACTAAATCTGATGTTGTGCAGTGAAATCTCACATTTCTCCAACACTGATGCTGGGTTTGCGAAATGACACATCTTGTCTCTGGAATAAGGTCTTAGGTCCTAGTCAAAAGGCACTGCTGACATGCTAAAAGTGCATCTTGTACTTTGCTTCAAAACACTTACAATTGACTTTGTTAACGTTGCCTTGTATTTCTGCTTGGGTCAGCAATTCCTCGTAAATATCCCTTTCACACTCTGAGTTTTCTGAGCCAGCCTGAGGGAAAAAAAGGCAGGTGAAAACATTGGTATTAGCATTTTTAAATCAGAGGCATAGACAAACCACAGTGCACTCTCCACCACCTCCTCCATCACTGTGATGGTGATGGTGAAACATGTTCAAATACCCTGAGCCAGGGTTATGGAGAGCGAGATCTGTACTCACTTTACTGAGTTGTGAGTGCAGTAAGATTCTAGTGTTTCATTTTCAATTAAATATAATATTTTATTCCTACAAAGCAGCAAAAGATACAAGATGCACCCCAAGTCACATGCAGTGTTGGTATCCATTTAAAATATTAGTGCTTCGGTGTATGTTAACAACTGCTAGAATTAATGTAACTTGTGGTACTACAGTAGAGGTAAAAGGTTACATCATCATGCAAAAAGGGTTAGGTATTTATTTGTGTAAAGGGTTAGAGCCGATATAACCGTATGGTATTACAGCAGAGGTAAAGGCTAGGCATTTGTGTTAGAGTTAGAGTAGATGTGCCGGTGTTGTTTGGCCTCTACATTTGTTTTCACATCGGGCATGCTCTTTTCAGTGGAACAGTTTTGCTGTTGCCTTAGAGTAGATGTATTTACGGTACTACATCAGAGGTAAAGGGTTAGGTATTTGTGATAGGGTTAGAGTTATTGTACCACTGAGGTACTACAACAGAAGTGAAGGTTTAGGTATCTGTGTTTGAGTCAGAGCTAATGTAGCCATGCGGTGCTACAGCACGAGCATATGGTTAGGTATTGCTGTAAGGGTTAGAGTTTATGCAACACGGAGGTATTACAACATGCTCAAAGGGTTGGGTATTCCCATTAGGGTTCGACTTGCTGAACTCTGAGGTACTACAGCATGTGCATATGGTTAGGTACTGCTGTCAGGGTTACAGTAAATGTAACACTAAGGCACTACAGCAAAGATGAAGGGTTAGGTATGTGTGTTACGGTTGGAGTCACTGTAACCTTGAGGTACTAGCACATGCTCCAAGGGTTGGGTATTTGTGTTGGGGTTAGAGTTGATGTAACTTTGACGCACTAGTGCATGCTCCAAGGACTGGGTATTTGTGTTTGGGTTAGAGTAAATGTAGCACTGAGGTACAACAGCATGCTCCAAGAGTTGAGTACCGGCATCAGGGTTAGAATTCATGTTACCTTGAGGTACCACAGCAAGGTCAAAGGGTTGACATTTGTGTTAGAGCTGGAGTCAATATGGCCTTGACATAATACAGCAGAGGTGAACGATTAGGTATTTGTGTTAAAAAATTACAGTTAATGTAACCCTGAGGTACTACAGCATGCTCCAAGGATTGGGTATTTGTGTTTAAGTTAGAGTTCATGTTACCTTGAATTACTACTGCACATTCAAAGAGTTAGTATTTTTGTCAGGGTTAGAGTACTATAGCAGAGGAGAAGGGTTAGAGTTCATCTAACCTTGCAGTACTATAAGAGAGATGAAGTTTTGGGTATTTGTGTTAGGGTTGAAGTTGATGCAACCTTGAGGTGCTAAAGTAGAAGTAAAGAGTTAGATTAGTTTCTGTTTATGGTTACTTTAACCTTGACGTTTTACTACAAAGTCGAAGGGTTAGATATTAATGTTAGGGTTAAGTTAACCAATGAGGTACTACAGTAGAGGTGAAGGACTAAGTATATGGGCTAAGTTAAGGCTTATTAGCTTTAAAATAAAACGAGAGCCATTCACCATCCCACTGGAGCTGCAGATGTACAGCCATCATATTTAAGCAAAATGGGAGATGCAGTATTTTGTCAAAGCTGCAGCAGCAGTGCAAAAACTGGATACATACAAGCAGCAATGCTCCCAATGGAAAAACCCAATGTTCTGCACCTGCTCGTGGAGCTTATTCAAGGCTCAAATGGCACAATTCTTCAATACCCTTAAATGTACAATAAATAGAGACAGACAAATACACTCACAAATTTTGTGATAAGGTGCAAGAAAACATTAACCAAAGGGAAGAAAGTTAAAAATGAAACAGCTGACAGCATGAAAAAGGCTAACAAGCCATGCAAAAAAAAAACCTGAGCTTTAAAAATGGATACACTATGATATAGTTAAACATAAGGTACAAAATGCAATTAGGAAATGTATCTAAATTCCAACGTCTGAGGTTAGAAACTCTAAAACTATTATACTAGAAAGTATTAGAGATGTAGATTTATAGTTTGAATGAAATGATCTCAATTCACAAGTCCTACACTAAAAAATAGTCAACTTAAATAGAATAATATGACAGTACTTTTAAACCAGCAGTCAAATTCTGCAACAGCTTTAAAAGCACACAGACTTCATACTAAGGTGCATTCTAAGGTAATATGGTGCAAAGAAAGCTGTGAAGCCCATAACTGCACCTACTCAACTGTAATACCCCAAATTTGTTTTGTTTAGAAAATAGTTGTCAAGACGATATTTAAAGGTATTTTTATTATTACTAGTAACAATTTCAGATGGTAGATTATTCCAAGGATTTATAATTCTTTGAGTGTAATAATATTTTCTTGTATTATGAAAAAAATTAGCTCTATTAATCTGTAGTGGGTGACCTCTAGTACTATATTATATATATTTTCTGTTTTTAAGTTCAAAACCCATTCGAGTAAACAGATATGGGTCACTAACAATAACAAACATATGAAGTAAATCACCACGAAGGCGTCTGAAAGATAAGGGCATGAGATTTAGCTTTTCTAAATGTTGTTCATAAGGAATATTATTAGAGAATCCTTTTATGTTCTTCGTAAATCTTCTCTGAATTTTTTCTAGGGATGCAATCTCATTCATTCTTTTTGTAAGGATTCTATAATTGTGACGAATATTCTAAACGAGGTCTAGCATAGACTCTATATAGCGGTAACAATCTCAATGTTCCTTGATTTAATATTTCATTTGATAGACCATATTATCAGATTTGTTTTATTAATTGCCTCATTAATTTGTTTATGCCCAAGATCGTTTGACATATAGATGCCCAGGTCTTTTTCATCGGTGGTAGTTTCCAGCGGATGCCCATTTAACATGTAAGTGGCCAAAGGGTTGTTTTGGCCAACATGCATCACCTTATATTTTAATGGGTTCAAATGCATACCCCAGGTATTAACCCGATCTGATATGCTATTGAGATCCTGTTGTATAATAGATGTTTGATCATCAGTGCTACAAGACCCACCAAATTTTACTTCATCTGCATATTTAACAGAAGTAGACCTGCAGTTTTTTTGTTAAATCCGAAATGAATATTAAGAATAAACATGGGCCCAGGACTGACCCCTGGGGAACACCACTGCTGACAGATCGGGAGTCAGACAAGTGACCATTGATTAATAATACCTTTTGTGTTCTTTTGTCCAGCCAATTTTTGATCCATGCAGATATATAGCTATTAATATTGGTTTCAAGTAATTTGACTATCAGGGAGTGATGAGCCATCACATCAAAGGCTTTACTAAAATCTAAATAAATAATATCCCAAGGGATGAAATGGTCAATGCTTTTACTTACATTTTCATAGAAACACATTAAATTACTAAGGCACCCTCTACCCTTTTTAAACCCATGCTGTTTTCTATCGATGGTGTTCAATGCATCACTTATAAGATCTCTGATTAGACTTTCAAGTATTTTACAAATAGATGACGTCAAACTAATACGTCGGTAATTTTCCCAATTTGAGCGAGGTCCTTTTTTATATATAGGGATAACAAAGGCGGACTTCCATTGTTTAGGTACAAAATGATACTTAAGACAGTGTTCAAAAAATAGACATAAGAGATGAGATGTAGAGTCAGGAAGTAAGTATAATACATTACCACTAATGTTATCTGGACCAGGAGAATATTTATTTTTTAATACCTTGGTTTTAGCCAATACCATGTTGTCAGCAGTGTTACCAAAGATTCATTATTTACATTAACCGATTTATTATTTTGAGCTGATGTAAAGCTAAATACATCACAAAATTTTTGATTTAAGATATTAGCCATATCTAAAGGATGATAAAGTTTTGAGTTTTCTAACAAGGGTGCAACCTGACAAGCAGGTTTTTAAAAAGAATTTACATACAAAAAGAACATATTACTGTTGTCTTTTCTAGCATTTTTGGCAATATTTAATTCCCATCTCTGTTCTGCCTTTCTAATCATATGTTAACATTTTTTTTTATTTTAAGATAGGAGGACCACTGCTCCTTTGTTTTAGATTTTAAATATATAGCATATTTTTTATCTTTTAGTCTTAATAATCGTTTAATGGTTTTAGATAACCACTTAGGTCTGTTTATTCTGTCTATGCTTACTAATAGATGGTATGAATTTATCCCTCAATTGTAACAATATCTTTTTGAGGAAGTCCTAACTATTCTCAGGAGTAGCGGAGGTCATAATATCATCCCAATTAATCCCATTCAGTACCAAAGAAATGCTGCAAATATCAGCTTTGTCATATAGATAAATTATAGTTTTATTACTGTTATTGATAACTGTCTATTCTAGGGGAAATTTAACTGAACAATGGTCCCTGTTACAAATGGGAGATGAGATGGTGACCCCTTGACTGTTAAGGGAACTGCTGTAAAAAAACAAGATCTAAAATGTTGTTTCCTCTGGTAGGTGTTAAAATACATTGTTGAATACTTGCTTGTTTAGAGCAGGCTAAAGGTTTTTTGCCTGCACTAGATAATGCGAATCCTTTCTCCCAAAATATGTCACCCAAATTAAAATCACCCATACATAATATGGGACCATGTTCACAAGCATTTTCAAATTCTGTTATTATACCTTCTGTATAGGTAATATCAACACTCGGGAGGTCTATAACAGACACCCAGTATAACGTTATCAATACCTGTAAGTAATTTTACCCATAATGATTCAATATTAGCATCATGATTCTTAATGTCATTCGATATTTCAACCAAATCATAGGCTTCATTAATAAGTAAAACTACACCTCCTCCTATTTTATTTACTCTATTCTTTTTATAAGTTTTAAATCCTGGAATAATATAATCCCATCGTAAGTTATCAGATCCCCAGGTTTCAGTAATTGCAATGATGTCTATTTTGTCTTCCAATACATGTAATTTAAGATCAGCAATTTTATTATTCAAACCTCTGGCATTAAAGTATAAAAATTGAGTATGGTTTGAAAAACCAAGATCAGACTCAATATGGCCTGTTTTTGTGTTAAGAGAAGATGGAAAGACAAGCCTCCCCGTGGAGCCAGTTTAAATGAAGGCTAATATGGCCTGACTTCAAGACGATATAGAGGAATATCCAAACGAGGCTAATATTAACATGCTGGGTTGAACAGCATTTTTTAAGCAAGCACAAGTTAAATAAATTTTCAGAATACTGCATGCAGATATCAAACAAGCTACACTGCAGTCAAAATTAGAGTAGTTACAGAAAAGGAACCTCCAACCACCCCTATGTCCTGCGGTCATCTTTTGAAAACCAGATGAGCTTTTAAGAAATCATTCTGAATTGAGATATTAAATAAATTTTTTAGTGTACATTCACTTAAAACTCTTATGTGCTCCTTCTGAATTTGAAGATCTTGGTTTGAAATTATCATCCTCATCTGTTTGGTTTCTGTGCATTTTTCCAAACCAGATGCATACACAACAGTTCCTCAAATTCGATGCAGGGCATCGTGAATATGGCAAAATCTTTGTACGGGGCAAGCTGACTTGGCTTCACCAGACAATGCCTTTTAAACAAGTCTGATAATGAGCCAGTGTCAGCGGAGAATGACAAACTACAGACACGTTCCCTCTGGTTGGGACTCCTCAGTACAGTGCAATTGTTGTCTCAGCCTAGTACTGGATCAGCACCAGAGGAAATCAGGTGCATTTAATACACTCGGATGTTGCATACTGACCACACTGATCTTCGTACAAACTGCCTCTTGTTGTGTTGCCTCTGAGTACTAGTAGTCAGTTACTGAGTAACTGATAAGACCTGACAGGGTGTGAGGTACTGGGGGATACCCACCCACTCCAGGTGTGTAGCCCGATTCTGCATGCAGAGGGCCTTTGTAGACCCTGGAAGGGGGCTATGCCCCAACAATGCAAGGTTAGTGGGCACAGCCAAAGTAGAATGAAAACAAACTGACTATTTAAAACAGGTATACCACCTCCAGTTTTATTACAGCCCACAAAAGCAAAATGCAAAGACAGTGACATAAAAGCATTCTCAGAGGACTCCCGCTAATCCCCTAATGCCCTCTAAACTTGCCTCAGTATATTTCAAAGCTAGCCTCTTTGAAGAGGAACACCCCGCCTCATGAGCACATCAATCTGTTTGCTTGGTCTGGTATCTTCCCAACACCTCACACCCTGAAGTGTTTGATCGCACTGAGAAAATGAGTTATATTGGCCCAACATAACCCATTTTCTAAGCATGATAAGATTAGGGTGTTATGAGAGAAATGCCCCAAAAATAGTGCAGTGCAAGCAGAGTGAAGTGATTGCACTACTGGCATGGTAAGTCATTTATTTATTTGAAAACTGGTAACTGTGAGAGGCACACTGAGCCAAGCCTCATTTCCAGGTGTGACCCGGGGGAGGGGAAACAGAAGTACAAATTACAAGTCAATTGAGCAAACATTTGGTAAGTAAGTAGGTATAAAAATAAATGGTTTCAGAAAGTAAAAAAGTGCAGTCAGAGCATGACATAGAGTGCCTGTTAAGTGCAGAGTGAAAACGGCAACAAAACACAGCGTGCAAATACTATACCAGCAACAGGTGACAGACTCACAGGATGAGCATATAACCAGCCCCATGGTGAAGGGTAGGGCGGAGGTGTAGTGAAGGTGAAACAAGCAGGCAGGTAGAGGAGACTCAGACTAGACATTCTATCCGGGATGGTTGAGGCTCAGGCTGGGGAGATGTTAAGAGAAAGGGTGACAGGAGCAGGTGAGGAAGAGTTGGGGTTTCAACTGGTGCCTGAAGGAGCCAAGGCAGGAGGAGAGATGGAGGGAGAAGGACAGTTGGTTCCAGAGTGAAGGAAATAGATATGAAAAAGCAAACTGCCCAGTTGAGGAGCGAGGGAGAGGAGTGGGAAAAGTGTGATGGTCCCGAGAACAGGAGGCAAATGGGATTTGGAAGATGTGAGGGCAGAGGATGGATGGATGGATAAGGAAAAGTAGGGGTAGCAGTGGTGAGTACAGGGGGGAGTTTGTAGCAAAGTGGCAAAAAGCATTACAGAGGGTTTCTGATCTGGCTGGGGAAGTGGAGGGGGCAGTGCCACAGACCACATCTGCACTGCAGTCGAGGAGAGGAAGCACCATTTTTGTAGTAAACTCTCTGCAGATCTGCAGAGATAAGCAGTCTCTGTTTTGGTGCAGGGCACCAAGCGTGGGACAGAGTTTTGCATGGATAGCATCAATGTGCACTGAGAAGTCAAGCTTACTATCAACTAACACATCGAGGTACAGTACTTGAAAAACTGCACTGCTTCAAGGGGGTGCCATCCAGTGTTGGCAAGAAAACTGAAGGGGGGGCCTGAGTCCGACCAGTTTCTAACTGGTACCTGAAGTCATGGACATCTCTTTTTTTTAGTGTTGACCCAGAGTTGGTTGGATTGGAACCATTGCAGAACGCTGATGAAGCCCTGCTGAAGCAGATCTTCAACAGCTGAGGTAGAGGGACCAAGATGACAGTGTCATCAACATATATGTGAATATGCAAGTTGGCACAGGCAGAGAGGAGATCATTCAGGAAAATGGAGACGAGGATGAGGCCCAAGATAAAGCCCTGTGGGATCCCAGCCTGGATGGGTAATAGAGGTGACAGAACATCTCCTACCTCTACCTACTGCTGACAGCCTGTGAGATAGGACCAGAATCAATCTACAGCAGGAGCTGAAGGGCCAGCAGAGCTCAGCTTGCAGAGGAGGAGTGACTGGGATATTGAATTAAATGCCTTGGCCAGATTAATGAAAATGGCAGCCGTAACATGCCCTTGGTCTGTCCTGGAGAAGACGGCATAAGTGACATGCAACAGGGAGGAGACGGTGGAATGGTGCTTTCAGAAACCAGACTGGAAGGGGGAGAGGAAGTTTGAGGATGAGGGACAGTCAAGGAGTCTGAACTGGACAAGTTTCTCTTGCAGCTTTAAGGCAGAGGGGAGGAGGGAGATGAACTGAAGTTGCCTGGGGAGGAGGGCTTACCCCCCTGTAGGAAATGGAATAACTTTGGCCAACTTCCAGGACTAAAGAACAGCTCAGAGAGAGAGAGAAGGAATGGTTAAGCAGGTGAGTAAGAGGGATGCAATGGCTGGAGCTGAAAGGTGAAGGAGCTTGTGATCCAGTCCATCAGGGCTGGAACTGGACAGGCTTAAGGAGAAGAGGGCAAGTAGGGTTTTCTGGAGGGTGACAGAGGGGAAGGAGAAACCTGCGGAGAGGGGGAGGGGAAATAGGAGGGGGAAGGAGAAGACAAGGCTACAATTCAAGCACCACCCACCAAAGCACAAGACACAAAATTGGAAGTGTAAAAATATTATTGCTCACATAAGTGCAGGTTACGTCTTCAAAGGGGCAACATTGTGTTACCTATTAATTGACTGTGTATAAAAGGATGATGGGTAAAATGTTGAGTTACTCCCCAATGCCTGTGTGGTGAAACCAGTTGGAGGTTGTTGGTCCTTCTGGTGCTCCTTTTAAGAGGTAACTTGCACTTATGTGACAAATAATTTTATGTTGCCAATTTCGTGTCTTGTGCTTTGGTGGGGTGCTGGAATCGGTCATGTCTTACAGGTGTTTTCCTAGCACACCCTTCTGTGGGGCAGTCTTTACTTGCTTTGGGGGAACCAGGAGTGGGAGAAGAAGGGAGGGTGCAGGTAGGGTCAGACACAGGTGAGCCATCAACCACTAGGACTGGGTGAGCGGACTGGACAGGTGCCTTGAAAAGAGAATGGATAACCTTCCAGAATTTAGCTGGGGTGTTAAGGTTTTTCTGTGAGCAAAGAAATGTGCACTGCATACTGGCTTTTTTTTTTTGTTTTTCTTTTAACCTGGTAGTGTTGCCTAAAAATGTATAGGCAAAGAATACAGTCAGTCAATCACACAGCAGCATTTCTCTTGCCCATTTACTAAATGCCTACTACTGTAGTATTATTTTTATTGGGGGAGGGACAAGAGGCTCTTTGAATGGGAGAGGACTTGGCCAGAACCAAAGATGGTGGACAAAGAGAGGCAGAAAAAGAAAGTAAACCAAAAAATAAAAAAAGAGGAAGAATGCAAGCTAGAGGTACTGTAATAAAGCATAATAGAAAAATACTTGAGTTTTGCTTTTACCCTGTTCCTGGCATTTACAGTCTTTTCCTGTTTGGCTTGATATAATGTTTCTTGGTAAGCTGGAGCCAGTCCTTGATCCAGATTAACCAGCATGGCGTTGGGATTCCTCAGGGCTGTCATTGTCACCTCGGGGACCCCGTGGTCAATTGCGTCATTGATTGCGATGACAGCTGCATGCACTGAGGAGAAATTGTAGAACAGATTTACATTATATACTTAAGCACTGAGACCTCCATAACGATTTATAATGTGTTCCTATAATTACTGAGTCTGTATGAGTAATCTGAGGGCTCCAATGCTGTCCCTCCCCTTTCACCAGTACAAAATCCATCACAGTAAGAAGAAGTTGCTGCTGATGTATTGTGATATACTATTGCTATGAAACCGTTATAAACGGTTACATTGAACTGTATTGTATGTTGTTTTGGGAGGGGTGCCTTCTTGTTTAAGGCAATCTCTCTAACAGTGTGCTGTTGCATTTTGGGACATTGGAGGACTTTGTCCTACCATCACTTCCTGGTCCTGTGTTTTGGCAAATTTTTCTGCAAACCAGCCTCTTTGCTGGCTAATACTGCAATACAACAATCAAAAGCCTTCTTAAAGGCTGTTTTAAAACATCTGTGACACAAGTTATACCATACTGAGAACAGGAGTAGTGCTACGGCCTTCAGTTTCAAAAAACCTTAAGCGTTCGCACTAGCCCAGCCCGAGGCCTGCGGAAGGCGTGCACAGAGACATGCTCCGTGTCTCCCAGGGCAAACGGGCAAAGGGATTAAGACACTAGGACTGACCCAGGTAATACCACTTATTTCACTGCTAACCTGTTTTTCACTTAGTGTGTTGTCCTAGGACAAACATTAGTTAAACACTACAATGAAGAAAGCTAACAAAATGTGTTCATCCTGTCTCATGTATACCTCAGGGAAACAGACACCTAGCTTTGTCTGCGATAGATGTTTACTAATAGAAAAACTTCAGGATGAAATTAAACGCTTGCAACCTAAAGATAATTTGCAATCCGAAATTAAAGCACTTAAGGACTACATCGACCAAATGTCTCTCTTAGTTGAAAATAATGCATCTATCATTCAAATCCCTGAAGATTTACCACACCCTGATAAATCACTAAACAAATACACTTTTACTAACTTAGCAGAGTCACCAGTCATTTCCTCTACTCCTTCAAATTGCAAACCTGATGAAAACTGGTTCAAAGTTCCCCCAAAAAAGCATACAACAAAAAGCAAACACTTATGTAAAGATAACCAGGAGTTGGCCCTGCATAATTCGTTTGAAATTTTAAATTCTGAAACAACTGACAGATATAGATTAGACAACACAAACACTCCCTCAGACACATCAATCCCCTCCTCACCTCAATACGACAAACAAAATTTTCATTCAAACCAACAATCTAAAAACAAACTATTTGACAAAACCAACGTAGTAACAAAAGAAACATCTCCCCTTAGTAAAACAGAAACTAAACAGAAGCAGGTTATTGTACTTGGAGACTCTATCATCAAATATCTTGACCGACCAATATGTAACCCAGACAAACAGCAGAGAATGTGTTCAAGCTTTAGAGGGGCTAAGATAGCAGACATAACAAAAATGGCAAAACCAATATTAACCAAGGCAGGCAAAAATCCCTTGGTGATAATTCACGCAGGTACTAATGACATCAAAGATTCAAACCTTATACAAATCAAACAAGATTTTGTAGCACTAAATAACATACTAAGTGAATATGGTTGCTCAGTCTGCATCTCAGAGGTGTTACCTATCCCTAGAGCCACTGGATATATTACCTCAAAAATTAAAGCTTTAAACGAATGGCTACGAAAATGGTGCTATAAACAAGATATTAAGTGCCTAACGCACTGGGAAGAATTCGAGAACAGGCCATCTCTATACTGCTGGGACGGGTTACACCTCAGTAGAAGAGGGAGTACTATATGAGGGCAAAAAATGAACGCTTACATAAACACTCATTTAAACTAATAAACAGGGGAGAGTCTGGGATCTTATCCCATCCTCTAGCTAATAATGTAGACTCACCACCAAATTTCAACTTTAACATCCTCACTTTCAATGCTAGATCTATGACTATTTCCAAATATGCTGAACTAGAAATACTATCACACACACTCTGGAACTAGCAATTATTGCTATAACTGAAACCTGGGGAAACACAGACAAAATCTGGACAACAGAATTACCTGGCTATAAACATTTTTACAAACACAGAGACAACGCAAAAAGAGGAGGAGGGGTTAGTTTATATATAAGAAATGACATAAAATCATATATAAAAGATTCTGATCCTTATTTAGAAAATGTTTGGGCATATATCCAAGTTACTTGTTCACATAAAATTCTGATTGGAGCCTGTTATAGACCACCAGCCTCAGATTTAAACACCACTAGGTTGTTAGTTGAAGAAATACAGCAATTTGCTAATAAAAACACTGTATTAATATTAGGAGACTTCAACTTACCAACCATAATCTGGGATCTTCTATCTGGAACAAACCAGCATGACCAACAATTTCTATCTGCTATAACTGACCAAGGCCTAAAACAGATGGTAAGGGAGCCAACTAGGGAAAAAATATACTGGACCTTGTTATCACCAACTTCGAAACCCCCAACATCTGATATTATGATTTTACCCCCAATAGGAAACAGCGATCATATGTCTATACTTTTTTCAATCCAGCTTCCTTCACAACCCAAAATAAACAACATCAGAATTAAACAATATCATAAAGCAAACTTTGATCTCATTAAACAAGATTTGGGGAAAATTAACTGGGAACAGACTCTTCCCCCCCCTTAAAAACGAACGAAGCATGGGAAACAATAAAACATAAAATATTACAACTTGACAAACAACATATCCCTGAGAGACTTAAATACAACAATAAGGGAAAAATCCCACAATGGTTCAACAAACACATTAAAACTTTAATAACTCGTAAGAAGAAACTCTTCTCTAAACTTAAAAAAAACTCCAGCATCACAAATAAATAAAACATTAACATCCTGTAGACAAACAGTTAAAAAATTAAAAAAGCACATAATGGCCAAACGTAATCTGGAATTTAAGATAGCCCACACAAAGGACTCCCATAAAGCCTTATACTCTTATTTAAATGAAAAAAAGAACTGTAATAACCAAATTGGACCACTAGTTATAAATGCACATACCATCACCTCAGATATTGAAACTGCTACTGAATTAAATAACTATTTCTCAACTGTTTGCACACATAAATCAGACCTTACTCCTATCACCGTACCCTCTAATGCTGACATAAATATAGACATAATCTCAGAAAAAGATGCCAAAAATGCACTAAACACCCTAAAAAAACATACAAGTCCAGGACCAGATGGAATTAGCTCCAGATTTCTAATAGAAACAAAAGACGCCATCATCCAACCACTAAAAATATTGTTTAATAAATCTTTGAATGAATCGTCAGTGCCAAATGAATGGCGTACCGCAATAGTCACACCTATTTTTAAAAAAGGCTCTCACTCTAAAACTGAAAATTATCGACCCATAAGTCTTACATCCATTCCATGTAAACTTATGGAAAAGATTATCAAACTCAAAACAGAAGATGAACTAACAACATTAAATATAATCGACACATACCAGCATGGCTTTAAACAGGGTTTCTCATGTGTCACAAATCTCATCTCCTTCTATGAGTTTATCAGCTATCACTTGGATGACAACACACCTATGGACGTCATACTACTTGATTACAGCAAGGCATTTGACAAGGTTTCTCACTTCTTATTAATTAAAAAACTCATCAATATAGGACTGTCATCTACACTAACTTCCTGGATTAATCAGTGGCTGAATAAGAGAACACAGAGAGTCAAGGTCAACAATGCAATGTCCAAGGAGAGGGGGTGAACAGCGGGGTCTCCCAGGGTTCTGTGCTTGGGCCGGTTCTTTTTAACCTATTCATTGGTGACATGCATATATCAACAAACAATAAAATGGTTAAATTCACTGACGACACTGAAATCGGGGGAAAAGCTATCAATCAAAACGTAAATTCTGGATTACAAGCAGAACTATTACTAATTGAACAATGGGCATGTATAAATGAGATGCACTTTAATGTCACTAAATGTGCAACTCTTCACCTGGGAAGAAATAATCCACTACAAACATATTACTTAAACAACATGGCCATTAAAACCTCAACTATAGAAAAAGATCTAGGGATCTTGGTCAATAATAAACTGTCTTCCACCTCCCACTGCACTAAAATAGCTAATCAAGCAAACGCCATTCTCAGAAGGATTAGCAAAACATTTGTAAACAAAGCAGAACAATGTCTCCTGCCACTCTACAGATCTCACGTTAGACCACTCCTGGATTACTGTTCCCCCTTCTGGAGCCCTTATTTAATTTCCGACATCAACAGAATTGAAAACATTCAACATAAAGCAACAAAGCTCATACCCCACCCTTCCAAACTTAACTACACCACCAGATTAGAAAACACAGGTTTACACACACTAGCCCAAAGACGACTTAGGGGAGATTTGTTACTACCATTCAAAACAACAGCAAATAGAGAACAGATGCAAATTTGTGGTCTCAAATACTGTACTAGAAAAACAGTAGCAAGACGGCATAATAGACAATTGGAAATTATGAGGGCAAAAACTAATAAAAGAATGAACTATTTTACTATAAGAACACCCAGAATCTGGAACAAACTACCGCAGGAAATGGTCGATTCTCCTAACATTCTGTCTTTCAAAAAACAAACTAGACAAATGGTTGATCAATCAGGGACCCACTGAATGATCCACAAATGTGGAGGACAATCGTGATGGGCTAACTGCCTTCTTTTGTCCAATAATACCAAAGTACCAAAAGTATGCACTATATCTGTCTTGTGGGCATACAAAGGGATTTAGTCCCTCACCTTTCTCCCACACTTATTTTGTCACAGTATGGGGAAGCCTAGACTATACCTAGGTCACAGTGTACCTGACCCTGTGGAAAAACAGCGCTTCACTCTTTAGTGCCGCCAGTCCCCTCACTTTTGCCAGCACTATATACATCACTGTATGGGAAAAGCTGCACTGCACCTGCTCCATTGTAGCTGATACAGTAAATAAACCGAGGACTTCAGTTTTCAGTGCTGTCGGTCCCTCACCTCTTCCCAGGACTAAATTCATCATAGTGGGGAAGCCTCAACTGTACCTAGCCACAGCGTACCCAACCCTGTGGATCATTAGAGGGGCTTTAGCCTTCTTCCTCACCAGTCTCTCCCTTCATGAGCACTAATCAAGGGTGTTCTATGAAAGGGCCTTTAGTATACCGTATGCTGTGATCAAAACTCCGTTGTTTATCAGGATACCTATCCTGAGCTGAAAGGGAAGGCCATCAAGAAAACAAGACAAACTCTTTCTACTTACATGCCGCTTCGTCCACAGACAGCTCATTAGCCAGAATTCCCCCGATCTTGCTGAAGGCAGGCATCTGAATCCCATACTTTTCCAGCTCACTCTTCATGTTATTAATTTCTTCCTCTGCAAATTAAACCATGACACACAGGTTCAGTCAACCATCATACCAACAAAGGGTGACCAGGGTTCACAAAATATGGTGAGACGCCATCCATGAAATGCAAACCCATTCTTCCCTCACAGGCCAAGCTCTTAGACTGTTACAACAAGCTGATCAATAGAACAAGAGAATGGTTAACTGTGGTAGTGTGTGCATGTACGTTTGTCTATGTGCCACTGTCACTCAGGCCCAGCAACCCCCAATCATCACTGATCTCCTAGGTTTTAGACTCAGCCTCCACTAGGGATACCATTGACCCTCCCTCCCTTGTATAAAACTACTGTCCCTACTTCTGTAGTACTCAGGACAGCTAATTAGTAAAGACTCTTCACAAATTCCAGATCCAGTAAACTAGTGGTTATGCTTTTAGAAAAGTTCAGTGAGGCCCAACTGGGGGGAGGGAGCACTGTTGTCATTGTGGAGAGTGATCTCCCCAGAGATGTGGACTACCCCCACATTATGTGATCACCCCCAAATGAGACGGATTTTTTCAGTCTTGTAATCTTGAATCTCAGAACTCATGTCAGCCGATACTCCACCTGGCAAACTCATCTACGCAACGTTTTTTTCAAAACACCACTGCTACACAGCATTGCTCAAGTGCTGGGCTGAAAGAACAAAAACAGTGTGAGGTGCTTGCAGTCATATCTGAATTCCAGCAAATTGTGGCACTCAGAATGCCAGCTTACACACTACCAACTCCCTCCTGGCATCCGCCACCTCTTATTCCATATGGCACTCTCCCATCAACAACCCCACATGGTACTCCTTTGCCCATTCCTGACCCCCACCTGGCACCCTCCACTACCGACTCCTACCAGGAACCCTCCCAATCACTGACTTGCACCTCACAGCCATTCTAAACCAACTCTCAACTGATATCCTCCACCAACACTCCAAATGGCATTCCCCACCACCACAGACCCCCATCTGGCACATACTACCAACTTCTACCTGGCACCCTCTTCCACCACTGACTCCCTACTCTGCACTCCCCACCACCAACTCCTAACCCGAAAGTGCACTGCCCCCTCCCAGCTCCCAACTAACACCCCGACCACAGCTTCTCACTTGGTATACACAATAAATGCCACCTGGGACTCACACTGCCGACTCTGACCTAGCAACTGTATCATGAGCTCCACATGGCACCCATACTGCGCGCTCCCACCTGGCACCCACACTGGAGCCTCCAACTGCAGTGCCAGTTTCTTTTCTGTTTTCTATACAGCTTTTTCTTCCTGGGGTACTGACAGGGCTCTTCGACCCCTGCTCACTCCCCAACCAGCTGCCATCTCCCCTGAGACTCACCTGCCATTCTGTAATCCCCCACAGCTCATCCCAATGACAGAGTTAGCAAGGGAGGGACCATACTCCCCCAGAGTCTGGATCTAGTTCCTTTCTGGCAGGGGGGCCAAAGGCGATGGTGTGGGACACAGCAGTCAGCAAGGATTCATGCACCAGTTTCCAATCTTCCAGTTTTTCCTCCCCTACGGGCGGCAGCATGGTGATGCAATCGTGCATGCGAATGGATGAGCACATGCACTACGGGCCCACCGCCAGCCAATCCTCCAATTTTGCTGCACTCCTGCTGACCTACCACCATGCCTCCACCTGGTGGCAGTATCTGAGCAGTGCACTGGCTCCACAATCCCCAGAAGAGGTGATCGGTCTGTGGACACTCAATTCTCTCCTACCCCCACTGACCCCCAACAGCCTAAGTCCATCACTAAACCTAGTCTGCTGGTGTGAAGGCAGGTGAGGTACCAGCAACTTGCCCCTCTGTGCCTCTGGACTGGCTTGCAGTGCCATTTTCTGCCTAAAGATTTACATGGCAAACATCTGCTATGGAGAAGCTGGATGTGGCATCCAAGATTGTTAACTTTAGTGAGTGTTTCTGTACACTGTGAAAGCTCTACAGAACAAATTACACTGTCAAATGTATTTTATGATAGCTAGTGAAGAAAAAACAGGTTACTCACCTGTAACAGTAGTTCTAGCAGTGGTATATGTTGTTCATCCACACTTGTTGGCATGTCCTTTCCCTTTATGACTCTTGCCGGACGGTATAAAAGTTGTCTCCTCCCACCCACCGGAGTGGTATATGTCTCAGCTCCACCCCTTGATGCCAGATCTTGCCGCTGGAAGCAGTGGTTGTGTGTTGAGGCCGGGGAGGTCGGGTGGGTTTGTGTGGATGAACAACATATACCATTCCTAGAAAGTCTGTCATGTAATAACTTACCGTAACAGTAGATCTTCATAGTACAGTCTCTTGCAGCAGGTTATTACTCTTGAGAGTCCGCTAGGTGGAACTGTCACACAGTAGCTTCTTCCAGCAGTCTTCTATAGGGCCGCCCCCAATACATCACTTCTTCTGGCTGTGTATAAAAGGGGGCAGCCTCAGGTACATACTGTTCCCAGGCGGCTGCAGCACACAAAAGGCCAAGGACTGAAGGAAACCAAGGGACCAAGGGAAAAACCCATCCCAAAGCCCTGAGATCCAAGGACCCTGAGCAAAAAAGGCAGGGGGACGGAGGGTGGGATTGTACCTACTGCAAGAGACTGTACCTCAAAGAACCACAGTTACGTAACAAACTATCTTCTATGGACAGGTCTCTTGCAGTAGGTTACTACTCTTGGGAGAGTACCAAGCAGTTATAACAAAAGGGAGGACAGGAGAAGCATGAAGCCGGGTTATAGGCCACGGCAACAAGCAGAGTCAAGAAGACAAATCCATGACAGCGGAAAAAGAGGCGGTAAACAGAAACCAGATGAAAGCCATGGAGGAGCCGCAGAACAAGCCAAGAGATGGCCGTGTGATCCCGGAAAGGGACAGCGTCACACAAAGTCCAAGTCAAGACATCTCAAACAACACCCGGTCGGGCGGACAAGCCAAAGGAATGTGAGGAAGAGAGTACTCCACAAAGGGAGAGTAGGAACAGAGCCATGTCAATCATTCAACCTGCCAAGCATGGGTGCAAAAGCCAGTGGCATACAGCAAGTTCAGCAGGGAATCCTAAGCACCATCAGAGACCGTCGGAGACATGTCGATGCGGAACTAATAGATGCAAGAGGCCATACACAGTGATGCAACCTGACAAGGCAGAGGTCGAAAGGTCAAGGCAAGAAAACATAAAATCCAGGAAAGCACGCCAAGCGTGCAGCGCACGTGCAAGGAGTGGAGAGTACCAGGGCAAAGAACACCAGGTAGGCCACAGCAAAGAACTAAGGGAACTCCAGGAGGGAGAACAGCAGGAGTTCCAAAAGGACCAAAGAGAGGAAGGAAGCGACCAGGATGAGGAAGCAGGCCTCCGAAGAAAAGGGCGAAGGGACAACCGGGCGCCTCTGAGGCATGCGGAAGGAGGCAGGGAGCAAGCCCTGTAGAACGGTCAAGGAGGAGGGGCAGGCCTGGCCCCGCCAGGAGGAGGCTGGACGGGGGCAGATGCAACTGCCCTACCAGAGGCTCCCACCAGAGACCCGAGTACTACCCCGGGAGAGGGAAAGGAATGGGACATCCCGCAGTTGAGGAAGATGACGGGAACCGGGGGCAAGGAAAGGTACGGACCATCCATCGGGCATGACCAGACAGAGGGCAGCAAACCAGAAAGGCCAGAGGACCAGGATCAAAATGTAGCACAACAAAGGGGTAATGACAGCTGACAGGTGGATGTCAGGTGTCGAACCAGGCCAAGCGAGGGCACTGCGGCGACTGCCGTGGCAGACAGCCTGATCGGATGCAGCCAAGGCATCGGAGCCTGCAGGAACCTCGTGTCGGAAGGTACAGAAAGGGCATGCCACAGGCGCTTGACAGGGCCGATCCCGGACAGGGAGGCAGTAGGAGGAGAAGGCGCCAAAGCCGAAGCACACATGGTGCAGAGGCACCGGACCACGTGGCCCACATAGGAAAGGCTGCAAAGCAGCAAGGCGCGGAATGGCAGACCCACACACCAAAGCAAACATGGCACTAGGAAGCACATCCGGTGGACAAGAAGTGGCATGACGGGGTACACGAGCTGGGCAAGAGCCCCCAAGATGGCCCCAGAGGCAGCCGCAGAAGCGGTGGGAAATTGGGACAGCCTGACGGGGCGCAGTACCACTGGGAGGCCCATGAGGGGCAGGACTGAGGCGGAAGGGAGGGGACACCGAGGCCTAGGTATAGGCAGAAGAGGCTCCCAGCAGGGAACCCCCAGGGCTAGACCCCCCCCCGGCACGGACCCCCAAAATACGGGAGGAGGAACCAGGCAGAGACGGCCTGAACTGGACGATGCCGGAAAGGCGGGGGGGGTACCCCGACCCCAGTGTGGTGGCACCAGAGGAGGCGAGGCGAGACCGAGGAACCCTGTCCGTGGGAACAAAGGGATGCCTGAAGGGCGCGAGGAATAGTAACAGAGGGGGTACCCCTGGTGACGTAGGAACAGGACTCTGGTGCCAGGACGGGTGGGGGAGGGGCAGAGAAGGGGACCCCTAGACCGGGGACGACCGAAGTGCGGAGCCCCTGCCGGAGATGGCGGAACCAGCCCCACTGAAATGGATGAAGGCAGGGACATCCCACTGATGGGGAAGCAGCCCCATCAACGAGGAATAGTACTGGGGACGTCCCGTCGAAGGGGGAAGCAGCCCCATTGACGAGGAGTGCTCCATCAATGGAGGAAGAGTCTCCGTCAATGACAGAGAGAGTAAGCAGCATGCTCCTGTTGACGAGGGAAAGAGAAAACACGCTCAGTTGACAGGGGAAGCCTTCCCGTTGATGAGGAGTGCTCTGTCGATGGGGGAAGAGCTCCAGTCGATGAGAGAGAGAAAGCAATATGCTCTTCGACAGGGGAATAGTCCCCGTCAACGGGAAACATCACGGAGAGTGTTCCGTCGATGAGGAGGAGCTGCCCCATCGACAATAGACACCCGTTAATGAGGACCCCCATCGACAGTACAAGAGAATCTACAATGAAAACCCTGCCGACTATGTAGGAGCCACCGCCGAAAGAGCAGATCAGAGGAGTGACAGAGCAGTCCTGCTGCCTCCAATGCTGGGAACGAGAGCCTTGAGCCAGGGACCCTTAATACGAGTCCCCGAGGTCTGTCCTAGAAATTATGCCTTATCAGCCACGGACGGAGTCCCTGACCCAGCAAGAGAGCCTGGGCCAAGGAGCAGCGGGAGTACTGTGAGTGAACACAGGCATGCTGAAACAAGGAGAGCTGGGTGTACTGTGAGTGGGTCACAGGTCCGGCCTAGTGGACACAGAAGAGTCGGGGCCTGGGAGTATGCCTTAGGCTGGGCAGAGAGCAGAAAAATTGGGTTCAAGTTCACGTAGAAGACTGCAACACAGAAGACTGAGCTAGCTGCCATGCGGCTGAAGCCAGTGGGAAAATGAACAGTGTGTACCTGGTGCCACACCCTTTCATATACAGCCAGAGGAAGTGATGTATGGGGGGCGGCCTTTTGAAGAAGAATGCTGGAAGAAGTTACTGTGTAACAGCTCCACCTAGCGGACTCCCAAGAGTAATAACCTACTGCAAGAGACCTGTCCATAGAAGATCTACTGTTACAGGTGAGTAACCTGTTTTTCTAGGATTGTGGATATGTTCCATCCACACTTGTTGGCAGACTCCTAGCAGTTCTCTGGGAGGAGGGGAGGCAAGGCGCACACCTCCTCAATACTTGGGAAACAGAGATTGGTTGGCCAAGATATCAACATAAGATTAAGATGGCGGCCACGCTGGGCTGACCGTCGGTTTCGTTTGTGTAGCGCAGTACTGCACAGTAACAGTAGTAATAGAAGCTTACTTTTTGTTTTATTCGTTTTGTTTTGCTAGTTTATTTTATTACTCGTTTTAGTGTTCTAATGATTCTTGTTTTGTTGCCGTACATGAATGCTGCAAGTTGCAGCTTGTAATTGTGTACTCTTTTTGTGTCTATTGAACTCGTTGCTCTTGCTCACGCTCTCCCACAGGCTTCAGAAGGAGTTCCCTTCTGTCCGTGTATTTTTCATTGGCACCGGCACTGTTTATTGGACTCTCCACATTTAATTGTGGAAATCGTGGCTGTGTGCCTCTAATTAGTTTTGAGGACTAAAGACTGCTGGCATATGATCCACCAGTCCGGAACAATTTTGGGTTGTTTTCTGTGGTGAGCTCCTGGAGTGTTTTTTGCTCCTAGTCTCTGGCCTCTGTTGTTCTGCAAAGTATCTGGAGTTTAGGGGTGGAGAAGTTCGAGGACTGCCGAGTATCTGTCAAGGACCTGCCAAGGATCAGCTTATTTGAATTTTATTTGGTAAGACTGTTCTGATTTGTTATTAACTCTAAGGATTAGTAGTAAGTGTGTTTGGGGATTTGTAGCTCTGAGAAGAGCATGAAGATCACACGTACTTTTGGATATTGTGTATTTTGCAGACCTTCTGGCCGGATTTTGCCTTGCAGTTCAATTAATGCACATAGAGTCCCTTAGACTGGCTTGTAGCCTTTTTATTGTGGTGGCCAGTCGCAGGAGTCTACTTCTACCTGGGAGACTGAGCCTCCTTGGAGCTGGGGATTCGACTGGTGGGCTCATGATCTAAGGCTCTTCTCTGGTCTGCTGGTGAGCGGGCATTAAGTGAGGTGCTGAAGTGGTGGGGCTGAAATTTTCTGTGGCTGGGCCTCACAGGAGGGTCAGAAGGGACTCAACTGCTTTTGGATTTGTACTGCTGAGAGTTTTTAAGGAGCTGGAGACTTGGTGGATGTTTCCTGCCATTTGAGGAGTCTCTTTTGGGAAACAGGACTGCCAAAACTTTTGTATTCCAAGCAGTGAGGGGGCCCAGTTGCTTTGGGTACCCGGGTGGTGAGAGAACTTGGGTGTCCTATATTTTGTGGTAATTAGTGCACCTTGTGAGAGGAGGTGTACTGGATTACTTTGGTTATTCTAATCTGGACTTTCTGAAAGTGACTTTCAATGGCGATTTAACATCCTTTTTGATGAGAATTTTATTTAATTTGTTTTATTAAGTATTTATTTTTTGTTTGTTAAAATAAAATGTTATTAGGTTGGTTGGGGAATTTAGTATGATTTGCTTTTCTTGTCTCCCTTCTTGGTGAGAACGTGTGAGGAATTTTTGAAAAGGGGGTATATTTTTCTTGCTCTATTTTGGCCTGAGATGTGTGTTATGGATTTACCCCCCAAGGTCGTGCGCTATCCACCCTTCCCCCCCCCCTACCCTTACCATTTTTTTACCTATCAGCATTGTAGAGCATTGGGCATTGCCCATAGGGGTGGGGGTGGGGCGGGGGGGCGAACAGCGGAGGTCAGATGAGCAGGGCGCTCACATCGGGGTTGTTAAGTCCAGAAGATGCCCTGGGGCGAAATGCAGCCTGGAACGTGGGCCTACATGTCTAGTCTCCATAACCAAGGGCACCACCAGTATTGGTGGGCAGGTGGTTGGGGCGGCCCAGGAGTTCCGTCCAACTCTAGTGGTGTAATGTAACACCATATCTGTGAAGAACAAGACCGCAATTATTGCGGATCTTGTGGGGACTGCGGATCTAGTGTGCATCACCGAGACCTGGCTAGATGGAAATGCAGGCCCCATATTGGAGGCTGCGATTCCTGTCGGGTTTTCGGTGAATCACTGACCGAGACTGTACCACAGGGGTGGGGGGTTGCAGTCTGTTTCAAGACCAAACTGGGTCTCACTAGTGTACCAATTGAGGATGCCCAGGTTTTTTGAGTGTGCCGTAGTAGCAGGTGGAGGTTACAGGATGGCTCTCATCTACCGTCCACCAGGGGCCGAGAACCTATTCCAGACTTTGTGGTTGATCTGGCACTTGAGTCGCCCAGGCTGATGGTCCTGGGCGACTTCAATGCCTGGACCGACTACGAATTCTTGCCTTTTGGTCAACACTTCCTCCAGTTGATGACATCACTGGGCCTTACACAGGTTGTTACCTCTGCTACTCATAAACACGGCCACTTTCCCGACCTGGTTTTCCTCTTTGGGGTCGAGGCTTCTGACGTGGGGGTGGAATCTGTCTGATGGTCCAACCACTACACTGTGAGATTCAATTTTTGCACCACCCCCCCCGTAGGCCTACCCCAGAGGAGATGGTCAGGTACCGCCCTTTACGGGATGTGTGCCCTGATGGCCTAGCAGCAGCAGCAGCGCTTGATCTATCACAATTTCCTATGGCAAGCAGGGATCCAGAGGTTTTGGTTTTAGCCTATAATAAGGCTATTACTGCAGCTCTGGATTCTGTTGCTCCCGTCCACGTTCGTCCAATCTCCCGTTGCCCTCGGTCCCTATGTTTTGATGAGACTTTGAGGGAGTTCCGGTGACTAGGATGAAGGTTGAAGCATCGTTGGTGGAAGTCCGCACTAGATGTTGACCATCTCAGACTGTTAGAACATTATCAATTCTACCAGTCAGAATTCTCCCATAAGAAGGCAGAGTTCCTGTCCGGGGAGATTGCTGCCGCCCAGAACCGACCAGCACAGCTCTTCCGAACCGTAGACAGGCTGTGCAACCCAACCTGTCTGCAGGTTGAGAGAGCTTTTTCACAATTGGAGTGTCAGGAGATTGCTGGTTCTTTGCTGATAAAGTGGCCGACATCAGGGTGGAGATCCGACCGACCCACTCTATGGGAGTTGCTGATGATCGGCACTTGGTCACTGTCCCTCACTTCTCTTGGGAGTACCTTCGACTGGCTGGAGATCGTGGATGTTATGCGGATTGCCCAGGGTATGCGCCCCACGTGCTGTAGTTTAGACCCAGGCCCAACTTCCCTGATTGGATATGGGCTGTTGTGATACTATCAGCCCAGTCTTAGCGCAGATAGTCTGGTGCTCCCTTGAGTCGGGTGAGTTTCCTAGCTCCCTGAAGGAGGTTGTGGTGACTCCCCTTTTGAAGAAAGCTTCTTTGGACCCAGACTGTCTGGCAAACTACAGACCCATCTCTAACCTCCCTTTCGTGGGGAAGGTAACTGAGAAAGCAGTGGCTGTATAACTGCAGAACCATTTGACCATCCACAGCATCTACGAACCCTTCCAGTCCGGTTATCGAAAGAAGCATAGTACCGAAACTGCGCTGGTTCAAGTGCTCAATGATCTCCAGATGGAAAGAGATCGAAGGAACCGGTCCATCTTGGTGCTTCTAAATCTCTCTTCAGCTTTTGACACCATGGATCATGGGGTACTGCTCGAGTGCCCAAGGTTCATCTGTGGACTGACAGGTTCGGTCCTCAGATGGTTTAAGTCCTTCCTCACTGGCAGAATTCAGAGGGTGGTGTCGGGGATATATTCCTCTGATCCGCCTCGTCTCTGTCATGTGGGGTCCCTCAGGGCTCCTGCTGTCCCCCATGTTATTCACGGTGTATATGCTGCTCTTCAGAGACACTGTAAGACTGTATGGGCTGAGGTTTCATTGCTATGCAGATGATACCCAGCTCTGCCTGTCTTTTGCACCTGACCTGGATGGAGCTCTCTTGGTTTTTAATAACTGCCTCGCTGAAATCCTGGACTGGATGAATTCCAGCTGGTTGAGGTTGAACCCAGGGAAGACTGAGGTGATGACTGTGGATCCTGGATGCCAGATAGGGAGGTTGGGGCGGGTCATCCCTCTGGGCTTTTCCTGGGGGATTCCCAGCTCCAGACCTCTGAACGGGTGCGGGACCTAGGAGTGATACTTGACGACGGGCTGATATTATGAGCTCAGGTGTTGGCAGTCGTTAAGTCATCCTTTTACCATCTGCAGAACACTGCTAGGATCAAGCATCTTGTTCTGTCCGGTGATCTACCTACATTAATCCATGCCTTTGTGACCGCATGCCTTGATTACTGCAACTCCCTTTACTTACGGCTTCCGAGGGTTGATATCTGCCGCCTGCAGCGGGTGCAGAACGCTGCGGCCCGGTTACTGACAGGGACTCCTTGGACTATCATGCCAGTACTGCACGAACTGCACTGGCTGCCAGTTTGGTGGCAGATCACCTTCAAAGTCGGATTACTGACTTATAAAGCCCTACATGGACTCGGCCCTGACTACCTGGCAGAGCTACTGCTTCCTTACTGCCCCGAGCGACTGCTACGCTCAACAGACGAGGGGCTGCTAGAGATTCCCAGTGTAGTTCTGAAATCTTCAGGGGCCCATGCATTTGTGCATGTGGGCCCTACCCTTTGGAATTCTGTACCGCGTCTGATTCAGGAGTGCATGACCCTGGGGGGTTTAAAAAGGCATTGAAAACGTATTTATGAGTAAGGCCTACTGTGATTAACTGTGTAATTTTATGGTTTTATGTATTTATTATTGTTTTATGACGTTTTATATTTTGTAATGTCCCATGACATTTGAAAGGTGCAAAATAAAGATTATTATTATTATAACTGAGGCCCCAAAACCAGCATCCTGGCATGACTCTAGGTTGATGTGGTAGTGGGAAATGAAGATGTTTGCTGACTTCCAGGTAGCACCCTGCAGATTTCCTGGACAGGGACGTCCCTGGAAGCAGCCACCAATGCAGCAGTATGGCAGGTAGAGTGAGCTCTTATTCCTATGGGAGGCTCTTTGTCCGCCAACCTATAGCAGAGATCAATGCACAATGTAATCCATCTGCCAATCGTCCGCTTGGCTGCAGGTCTGCCAGTTGCAGCTTCAGCATAGGTGACAAACAGCTGGCAAACCTCTCCCCGAACTGCAGCCGTCCGCTCCTTATAATAAGAGAGCGCTCCTCTCGGGTCCAGAGTATGGAGCCTGTACTCAGCCTCCAAGGTGTAATTGGGGTAGTACACAGGCACAGTCAACACCTGTTTAAGATGAAACTGACACCACCTTCGGAAGGAATTTCATGTGGTCGCGCAGGACAACCTTGTCCCTGTGGAAAACTATGTAAGGAGACTCAGAGAGTGCCTGTAGCTCTCCAGTTCTTCTGGCTGACCTGATGGCCACCAGGAAGGCGGTCTTCCATGACAGGTGTGACATCTCACACCTACCTGTGCATCAGTTCGAATGCCTTGCCCACAAGCTTTGCCAGTACCAGCAGTAGATCCCGCAGTGGTGGTGGTTCATGCACTGCAGAGGAAATATGGTTGAGGCCTTTAAAGAAGCATCAGACACCTTCTCCTGTGCCACCGTCTGCTGACTGGCCTGCGCCTGGTAAGCAGAGATGGCTGCCAGGTGCACCTTAAGGGTCGTAGACCGAAGACCCCCCCCTTGGACAGAAAACAAAGGTACTCGAGGATGCCATCCACCGGATGGGACAAAGAGTCCAGGCCCTTGCCCCGACACCAAATGGAAAACCTTTCCATTTGAAGGCATCCTGGTCGACACTTTTCTGGATGCTTCAAAAACTGTGAGTACATCCTCAGAGACACCCAAAGCCTGGAACTCTAGCTGCTCAGGAACCAGGCTGTAAGGTGCAGGGATTAAAAGTCCGGATGGAATACCTTCTCAATTGACTGATATCAGGTCCAGGCATCCTGGAAGCTGCCTTGGGAGTCTGGTGCCGAGGCTGAGGAGATCTGGATATCAGAACTGGTGGGGCCAATCTGGGCCTACCAGAATCATCCATGCCTTGCCCCTCCTGACCTTGAGAAGCACCTTGTAGACCAAGGGAAGTGGAAGGAAGGCACAGAAGAAGCCTGAGTTCCATGGTCTCGAGAAAGCATCCTCCTGCAGTGAACCCTGCTGAGGGGGATCAGGCATGAAACAGCATCAGCTTCACATTCTCCTTGGAGGCAAACAGATCCACCTGAAGTTTGCCCCAGTGGAAGAACAGGTTGTGTACTACATCTGGATGGAGAGACCACTCGTGGGACGTCTCATCCACAAGGCTGAGCACATTAGCCAGTTGGTTCGAGGCTCCTGCCACATGGATGGCTAGGAGATCTGCCTCCAGTCAGTGTATGAGGGTTCAGATGTGGAGCGCTTCCCTGCACAGAGGCCGGGAGTGTGTGCCACCTTGCTTGCTGAGACAGTATATGATCGTGGTATTGTCCATCTGGACTTGCACCACTTGACCCCGAAGGAGCGGAGCGAATGCTGACAGTGCCAGTTGGACTGATCTAAACTCCAGCAGGTTGATATGACATCAGGATCCCTCAGGGGTCCAAAGCCCACTGACTCTGCGATTCCCCATGTGGGCACTCCAGCCCATGAGAGAGGCATCGATCGTGAGAACGACCATCGGTATCCCTTCCTGCAAATGTGCTAGGACAGTCCACCATTGCAGAGTGTCCCACATCTTCTGGGTCACTGTGACCAGCCGACTGAAGTGAACATGTCACTGAGTCCACTGGCTGGCCAGCTCCCATTGAAGAAGGTGTATATGCCACCGGGCTCATTGGACCATGGCGGTGCAGGCTGCCATGTACCCCAGAAGGCGCAGGAAGTTCCGGACAGGGTGCGAGTGCCCAACCAGAAATGACTGGGCAAAGGAGGAGAGAACCTCTGCCCTGTCCGTCGGGAGCCTGGCTCTGGATCAGCAAGAGTCGAGTTCTGCCCCGGTGAAGCAGGTCACCTGCGATGGTACGAGTTCCGACCTGGTCTCGATCAGGAGACCAAGTTCAATGCAGGTCTGGAGGGCCAGATCCCTGGACCTCTCCTCCATCTCTTGTCTGGAAGAACCTGCTATGAACCAGTCGATGAGACAGGGGTACAGTCCGACCCCTCGACGCCGAAGATGGGCTGCCACCACTGCAATACATTTGATGAAGACCCTGGGAGTCTATGACAGGTCGAATGGCATGGCTCGGAACTTGAAGAGGTGCTCCCTCTGCTTGAAAACAGAGGAACCATTGGTGAGATGGACAGATCGGGATGTGAAGAAAAACGTCCTAAAGATCTAGAGAGCAAAACCACATGTTCTGCTCGAGAGATGGTATGATCTGAGACAGAGTTACCATCCTGAATATGAGGGACCTAAGAAATTGATTCAGGTCGTGCAGAAAGTACCTGGAAACGAACCCTGGGTTGACAGGGGGGTCCGCGACTCTGGCCACAGCCTTCTTGCAGAGGAGCTGGGCAATGTCGTCTCGTAGAGCTGACAGTGTGTTCAGACACCATTTCCTCCCATGGGGGACGAGCTCGGCTTGGTGGGTACCTCTTGAATTCCAGAGGTAGTCCCTAGCCGACCACTTCCAAAACCCACCTGTTCATTGTAATAGCGGACCAGATGGACAGGAAGTGCCAGAGCCGGCCCCCCACGGAAGGACCCAGAGTTGGTGTGATGGGTATGGGGTTGCCAACCCCCATCCCATCACTGAGCAGGCTTAGAGGAGGAGTATCTGGTTTGGTGACCACCAGAACCCCATCCTCTCAGTTTATGGGCCTCCACGGGCCCGGACTTGGACCAAGGGCACCAAGGTTGAGCCTGCTGCTGTTGCTGCCCTGACTGGAAATGGGGCTGCTTGGCTACAGGGGCAGAAGGCCTAAAAGGCTTTCTCTTCTGCTTTTTGGAACCCTGGTATTCCTTCTGAGCAAAAGTCACAGAGGTCAGTTCTCAGGAAAGGGATGTTCATCAACTTGTGCTGAGTGTCCGCTGTGAAGGTGGAGACCCTCAAACACACCTTGCAGCGCATGGCAACCGCAGACGCCACCGAGCGGGCGTACAAGTCCCCGAGGTCCAGAGCCATCTGGAGTTGCTGTTTCGCAACCACCCAGCCCTGGTTGCGGACCTGCTTGACTGAGGTGCAGAAGTCTGCGGGGAGGTGTGGAAGAACCTCATCAAAAGAGCCCAGAAGGGTGTGAGAAAAATGTGCCATGATGACAGCCGAGCTTGCCTGATGAAGACCTAGCAAAGAGGCAGCATAGACTTTCCAGGCCAAACGGTCCAATTCTTATTGGACTCTGTTCGGGGGTCTATCAGCGTCTCCCAAACTACCCAAACGTTGGAACACAGATTTGGTCACCGGTCCCTCAGCTGAGGGGTGCTCTGTGAATCCCGAAAGGGACCTGATGGGCATTGCATTCTTGCGCGCCATCCGAGCTGATGGTGCACAGCACGAGGTAGGGTGCTGCCACAGCTCCAAGACAGACTAACAATGGCCTCAGCCACTGGGAAGTCCTCCGTCAGTGAATCCCCTCGTTTGAGGGTATCAGTGGGGGGGTATTCGGCCCGTTTTTGAATGGGTTCCAGTGGCATCCCCATGGATTCGGAGATGAGGCGGAGGATGCCCATAAAGGAAGAAGGGTCTTCCTCCATCGAAAGACTCCCAATAGATTCCTCGTCCAAGGGATGAGAATGAGCAGTCTGGATAGATTGGCCAGCCACCAGAGTCTACCCTGCACCTGCCTAGGACAGTCAGGAGTGAGGGTGACAGACAGCCTCTGCAGGAGGCATGGAACGGGCCGAGACTCCTTAGCAGGAGCACCAGAAGGAGGCTGCTTAGGTGGCGGCTCCACCAGAATCAGTGGAGAGGCCGGCTTTAGCTGAGCCGGAATGGTCTTGACCAACTCTGCAGGCAGAGGAACAGTACGGACTGGCTCCTGAGGAGTAGGCATCAGCCTAGAAGAGGGTGACAGCCAAGTAATGGCCAGGGTAGAAGCTGGGGCAGACTTCTGATAAAACATAATCAGCTGCTGCCATATTAAATCCTTGTAGTGTTGACCGAGTTTCCGTCAAAGCCTCTCCTCATCCAAGGAGGAAGAGGAAGTGTGGCAGCAGCGCCACTTCATAGAGCGCTTATGTGCTTTCTTCGGTCTGTCGGTCGAAGGAGTCTGAGACCTCGACTTGGACCATTGGGGGGACAGACGGTGTTGCTCGAAAGGAGCCAGGGAGAACTGCAGCTCTTCCTGGTCAGGGATCGGGACCACAGGGGGTGAGTCCCAGTGTGATGGGTCTCCTCCTCGGTGGCCAGCAGGACCAGGGTCCTGAATAACGAGTTACTGGCCTCATCAAGCGACAGCAGGTCAACAGGGTCGAGGATAATCTCAAGCTCCCACGTCTTAGCTGGCTGGCCTGACGGGGGTACAGTGAAGCCAGCGGCCAAGGCCGCAACCTCAAGCGAAGTTGAGACGGAAGATTCCTGGGACCAAGATCTCTCACAGTTCGAGGAATGTCGTCGGCGTGACAAAGTCTCCTTTGACTCCTTCTCCTTTTTATGGGACCAAGAGACATGCGTTCCTGTGGGGCCCACTCCCTTGGTAGGGAGGGACTGGCACAACTCCCAAAAGAAGCCTGAGAAGGTGAAGCCCGAGAAGGTGAAGCCCAGACTGAGCAGGACAAAGATGGACATAGAAGAGGACTGATCCACGGCCTGACCCGCCTCATTTTCAAAAGGTCTTCATCTGTTCTAGCTGCTCGTCGGACCTCGCAGCCACAGAGACCGCCCAACTGGCTTCCTTGGATTTGACCAGCGGATTCCGTTTTTACGGTCTGCCCAAGTGCAGTCGTGTGAGACAATCACCCAAAACGTTTGGATGAAAAGCACAACACATTTTGCACACCTCTGTGTCATGGCCGAGACCCAGGCAATAAACGCAGGAGGCATGCGGGTCGGTGCAAGACATCTTTTGCCCGCACAGGCAGCGGCGGAAACCAGGCAAGGACTTGTCCTCCATCGCGGTTGAGATCGCAAAGTGATTAGGAGAAATTCTAACAAGTCGGAGTTTGGGTAAATCTGCAGATTTAAGTGCCAGGGCCTACAGTAACGCATGAGCGATAAGGAGGGAACCTGAATCTTCCAACGGAAAGGAAGATCTGGTGTCAAGGGGTAGAGCCAAGGCATATACCACCCAGGTGGGTGGGAGAAGCCAGCTTTTAGACCTTCCGGCAAGAATCTTAAAGGGAAAGGACATGCCAACAAGTGTGGATAGAACAACATATCCACGATCCTAGAACAATTAGTATGGTTTTCTGTACATATTAAAACCACTGTCATTTTGCATAGTTTTTTATTTTAAAATTGTAATGTTTAGCTTGTACAGGGCTCAGAAATGTGTGCTTATGAATTACGGTCTACAAATTAATAATGAAATGGCTACTTCAAAATCAACAAAATGCAGAGAAGAACAGTCTCTCTGTATCTACAGTCCCAGTTTATCCAGGTTGGCATGCTGTGATGTTGTTATCACTGCTCTGGTAATGAATGCATTTCTTCTAAGCTGCTCTGGTTTCCCTGTCTACAGAAGGAGTCTCTGTCATACTAAAGGAATCATAGAGTCATGTTTCTCTGTGGTTATAACCTTCATTTCCTTACAGAACAGGAAGCATTTTTTTTTGTTTATATTTCATCTAAAACGCTCATAAAGCAATACAGATCTCTGCTGTCTGTTAATTAAGCCTCTCCCTGTATCTGATTGGGAATTCCAGACTGAAAAATTAAAAAAAAAAAAAAAACACTTCAGTGGTTTATTTTTTTTTCCTGGCTGTGCCTCGCCCCCGATATCTCAGGGCTCCATCCAGATGCTGATCTGCAAATTAGTACAGAGATACTAAAGGGTTAATGGTCATTCATCAAGGGTACAAGAAGAGAAGAGAAGCTCCAGGGTTAAAGGTCATCAACTGTGGAACAGGGAGAAATTCCAAGGTTGCTGGTTAGCAGCCATAGTACACCGCAAAACTTCAGGGCTGATGGCCAGTAGGCATGGGGTACAAGAAACTGTACAGTCGATGGACAGTACCCATGGTACAAGGAGAAACTTCTAGATTGATGTCTATCAGCCACGGTACATGAAAAAACTCCAGGAATGACGGCTAATAGCCATGACAGAGGAAGGAGCTCCAGCGTTGGCGGCCATTAACCATGATACAGGGGGAAACTCCAGGACTGATGATTATTAGCTATGGCACGGAGTGAAACTCAATGGTGAATGGCTATTATAGCCACAGCACAGGAAGAAACTCCATGGTTCACGGCCAGCAGCCATGGCACAGGGAAAAACTCTACGGTTGATGACTGAAAGCCATGGTACTGGGAGAAATGCCAGGGTTGATGGCTATTAGCTATTCTACAGGGAGAAATTCCATGGTTGATATCTAGTATCCATGGTGCAGGGATCAACTCCAGGTTAGATGGCTATTAGCCATGTTACAAGATAATAAGGAAAGGGGAAATTGTTTAACCAGGAAAGGTACACTAAGCTGAAGCTCATTTCCAGGTGCAACCTGGGAGCACAAGGAAGTTAAGCGACTTGCTCAGGGTCACACAGTATACAAGTGGGGGCTATGGTATTCAAACCCATGTCTCCAGGTTTGCAGCTCAGAGTCTTAATCCACTGCATTATACTGCCAGTAGCTGCGATACAGAGAAAATTCCAAGGCTGATGGCCAGTAGCCATGGCATATGGGTACTCTGTGTTAGTGGCCATTTACCATGGTTCAAGGAGAAACTGAACTGATGGATATTAGCCAAGTGGTTTTATTGCTATTAAGCCATGGTATAGGTGGAAAATACTGGGTTAACAGCTGTTAACTATGGTACTGCGGTCTAGGGCCATAAGCCAGTAGCCACTGTACAGGAATAAACTCCAGGGTTGTTGGCTTCTAGCCGTAGTATGGGGTGAAACTTCAGGGCTGAGGACCAGTAACCACTGTACAGGTACTATAGGGTTAGGGTCACAAGTCACAGTAAAAGGGTACTACAGGACTGAGAGAACTATCCATGGTACGGGGAAGGGGGGGTTACTATAAGGTCTGGGGTCACCAGCCATGCTGCACGGGGTACTATATTGTTTGGGGTCACTAGCAATGATACAGAGGTTCTATATGCTAAATGATCACTAGTCATGTTACAGGGGTGCTATACGGTTGAGTGTCATCAGTCATAATACAGGGGGCACTACAAGTTTCGAGATCACTAGCCATTGTACAGGGGTACTAAAGGGTAAATTATCTCTAGCCGTGGTTCAGGGGTGCTATATAGTTGTGTGTAACCAGTCATGGTTGAGGGGGGTACTGTAGGATTCAGAGTCACTAACCATGGTACAGGGGGTCTATAGGGTTATAGTATATGGTTAGGGCTTACTGTGCATGGAAAACGGTGGTTTTCCAAATCTTGTTGTAGGACAGTTCAAAGGTCAAACAAGTTGTTGTACTATTGTTCTGACGTCATATCGATAGTACAACTTTTCAGCCTTTAGCTGTTACCCAATTGGCTGAAACAGTGACGTTCCAAAAAACTAACTGTTTAAAATGGTAGTGCCGGTTAGCGAGCTGGTGAGCAGTCATTTAAAACTGTTTGGACACGGACTGTCATAGTTGGCTCCGTGTCTCCAAACTAAATGTTTGCCAGTTTTTTTTTTTTTTTTAATGATTAGTATTGTAAATATTGGGGTCATGAGCAGAGCGGGACTGAAGCAAGGATTAGAGCCGGGAGAGGAGCGGGACTGCATCGAGGAGCAGTAGCACGAGCACAAGGTACGAATCCTTGTGAAATCAATTTTGATACATTTTGGGGAAAACCATGTACTATATAAAACAGTGTATGGCTGCATGCACATCAAGACTATGTTGCCATCTCTGGGATGTGATGCAGTCATACGGACCTCTCGAGCTTTGCTCTTGAGGTCTGCAAGACGTCATCACATACCCCTTAACGGCAACATAGCCTTGTTGTGTATGAGCAGCCATGCACTATTCTATATATAGTATATGGTCAAGGCTTATTCTATATGAAAATCAGTGTTGTGGGACAATTCAAAGGTCAAAAAAGCTGCTGTACTACTGTTCTAATGTTACATTGCTAGAACAACAACGTTTTGGCCTTGAACAGTTTTCTGACTGGCCGAAATATCACACTTCACACACAAAAAAAAAATACTGATCAACATGGCAGCGCCGCTTAATGAGCGGCTGGGAGAGCACTTCAAAGTCTGTTTGGACACGGACTGCCAAATCCGGCTCCTTGTTTCCAAACAAGCAGTTTGTCAGTTTTACAGTTTTAAAATTACTGCCCCTAGTAATCTTCATTGTCGAGAGCACAGCGTGACAACAACGAGAACAGAGATATTCGGGGTCGGCAGCAGAGTGGCACAGCAGGGAGGATCGAGAGAAAGCGGCAGTGAGAACACAAGATATGAAACTGCACCTGATCCTGAAACCTTGTGAAATTAAACTGGCCAAATTGTGGGGGAAACCATATACTATACAAAATAATAGATAGGGAACTGTGCACCAGTAAGGCCATGTGTTTCCTTCTCAGGGGGTTGATGACATCATTGGGACCTCTTCAGTTCCGCACTCTGGGTCTATAATGTCATCAATCCCCTTAATGGAAACACAGCCTTGTTGTGCACAGTTCCCAATCCACTACTCTATATGTTGGTGTCACTAATTATGTATATGGGGTTCTAGAGGGTTGAAGAGCCAATAACCTTGGTACGGGGTACAACAGGGTTGGGGATCACTCGCCTCGTTAAAGAAGTACTGCAGGACTTAGGGTCGCTAATCATGGTATGGGTTGCTAAAGGGTCAAGAGCCACGGTTCAGGAGTCTTACAAGTTTAAGAGTTACTAACCATAGCACTAGGTGCTACACTATAGCAAACAGGACAGCTAGCTGTGGGATGAGTGTTTCAGAACCCAGACAGTATGATAACAAAAATGGATCCAAAAGGTGAGCCGGACAGAACCACAGGAGATGATATCAGTGTGGCTAGCGAGTTTGCTGGCTCAAAACAAATGCCAAGTTATTGTTTACTTGTTAAAACGTCACATTCAGCAACTGTTTGTGAGGAGAGACTGTTTATTATTCCAAAGCATATCTCCAGTCCAAAACACTTAAATGCTTAACACTGGACAGAAAATAAGCCATGAATATATATCGCCCCAACAAACACAACCATCCCTACCAGCAGCACCACTAACTGAAGCCACATACCGTCTCCATTCTTATATATTTCTAATAAACTGAGACAGCTGTATCGCCAGTATATAAGCTGAGGCAGGGCTGGAAATTCAGCATACTGAGCAGCAGGAAGCAGCTTGTTTTTGTTCCATGGCAATGCCCTGTTAATTACCTTAAAAACATAGGAATAATTCACCCCAGCAAAGTTGATTCCCTATAAAAGCAAACTAGGATTGGGAGGTGCACAAAGGTGAAACTGGTCTTCTTGAACTATATTACAGCTACTTATATAGTATCTTGTATTATAATGTACAATAATGGCAGTGTGCCTCATAAATCCCAAATCATATTTGAAAGGAACACCCAGTTTTATTGTAGTTCCGATTAGAAAGCTAATTTAACTAGGGTTTACATTAGAAAGAACTAGACTTAAAGGGCCAGTGGCACAATCTGTACCACAAATTCCGAGTAAGTGTGTGCCAAGTAGTCGTCGTGAGGCTGGATTGGAAAGGTTCATTCCACTGCCTGCATCCATCGAAATATTTTGGCCCTAGGTAGATGGGCGCTCACTTTATTTTTCACTGCAGTCTCCTTCCCCTTGCTGTCTATGCACTTTGACCAAAGCTTGAGGGAACTTGAGGAGGCTTCTTTTGCCTTTGATTAGTCACTAGACTAGAAAATAACCGGAGGTTGCTACTCTAGGGAAGACATGATATAACCTTAATTACTGTAACTTCTACATCTCCCAACCTATACTGTTATGTGATCTGTCACAGTACATAAATGAACTGTGAAACCATGAAAACTATGCAACCACGTAAACTCTAATTCTTGTAAATGTAAAACTATGTAACCTTGTAACTATGAAACTATGCAATAGCCTCTGTTGAAAAAGAAAGGCTAGCTCAAGGGATACGTACCTGTTCATGTCTCATGAATAAAATACTACTATAATTCACAGTAGTGTGCCCAGACGTTCGGGTGTTTTTTTCTGTGGTATGTGGAGTTCCTGGGCAGGGTGTTTTCCTCTGCAGCATCACAGAGTACATGACACTCAACAACACTTTTTTTTCCAAGACTCCACAGTGAGTTTTTCCGTTTTATGTTTTAGCAGAACTGCTATAAGACTATTTACCAGCCCAACTATCTCATTTTTTAAAACTTATGCTTTGTATAATGCTGTTCTGACCAAGATACTGTACTGTTGTTTTTTCCCTCAAAGGCTGGTAAGTTTACGAGATCTACAGTATATTGTTTGTTATACAAGGGCAAGAACATTTCCTGGTCTCTGATTGGTCAATCTTGGGCTGGACCCGTGATGTTATCCCAGCACAACATCACGGGTCTAGTCTCAGAGCACAACCTCATAGTATTGATTTTGATGATGAGCTAGATGACCTCTTTTTTGCATCTCCTCTTGAGAAACAAAAATATTTTTCCACACTAAAAAAAACATTCTTTAAAATTATTTTTTTTATTTTATGTATAACAATGAGCCATTGTATAACAGCAATTATGTCCTCCAGGGTGTGTGTCGTTTGGGATAACGTCACGCCTCAGTTGTTGGACGAACTCAGCCTGCGGCCTCGTGCCCAACCACCTGAGGTGTGTGGCGTTATCCCAACTTTCACCTTACCACCACCCTATCGGAAACGTGTAGTGAAACGATGGTATAAATACAGTACCTTTTTATTTATTTTTTTAACATTTGGTAACTTGGTGCATACACTGGGTCACATGACCCCTTTTTACAGGCTCAATCCAGACAAGAAAAAGACAGTGATAGACATTTTTGTTCTACAGAACACCCCGTAACAATATTAACTATCTGTAAGTACAGTATAGCAATCATGCTGTAAGTAGATAATTACAGTAAAATCAGAACAAAATAAAAAAAATAATTAGAAGGTAGGGGACAGCAGCTAGGAAGCCAATGCAATTTAGTTACTAATGTAACTTTCATATTTGTGAGCCGTGGCAAATGACTGCATTAAACAAGTACTGCTTGTAAAGTACCTTGAACTGTGACACTGTTCTGGCCCATTTTATTCCAATAAGTGTGTTGTTTTATTGTGGTCCTGAGCTGGGGTAACACCAACAACAGCGCAACAGATGATTCTAGATTTTTTTTTAACACAAGTTTGTATTTAAATAATCGGGGGTCCTGCTCTCCATTCCTTTATGAAGTTGTAAGCCATTATTTCTATGATGGAAGCATCTTTACCATCTCAATTTGCCATGCAGTACACAATGGTGTTCTATTTTAGCTACCATTTGGTAGCTTAGGCCCAGTGACGGGATAACAACTAACACTGACCCACTAGCCAAATGCATGCTGGCAGATTTTGCATCAAGCTTGTAAAATGCTTCATAAACTGGCAAGGCTGACTTGTACCAAAAGATGCAACATCACTGCATATACATTAGACAGGTCAGTAGAATGTCTGTAGGGCCAGTGGATTCTCTGAGTGACTAGTCCTGTTGGCTAGTGGCTGTAAAACTCCATTTTGATCCCTGCAATCAGCCATATTCCGGGTGAAAGTAAAAGATTCCACTGCACTTATCAATAAAAAGTTTACCCAGTGTCATTGCCAACATTCCCCAATCAATAAAACAGGTCCATCCCCCACCCCCACCCCCCGGATGTACCTGGAAACAAGCTATAATGGCTTAGTGTGCCTTTTCTGATCAAAAATTGCAAATCAATATTTAAATAAATAATATTGACAAAACCAATGTTACAGGATGGAGAATAAATGCCACACCAGACCAGGCCTGGCTAAACCCTTTAACATCTTGGGGAGTAGTCCCAAGGAAACCCACCTAAACCCAGCAGATGGCCTATAGCTAGCATCAAGGTGTTCCCAGGACATCCCAAAAAAGCAAGGAGATAGTCCATGGGGATACAGTCATCTGATATAGTCATAGGGAGTAGACCCTATGAGTAGAGGCTGGAGGAGCACAACCTGTACACACTGGAGGAGAGGAGAGATGGGGGGACATGATAGAGGTCTTTAAGTATGTAAAGGGGATCAACAAAAGGGGAGCAGAGGAGGTGTTCAGGTTTAAGAAGGAAGGAACAACCAGGGGGCATGAGTGGAGGCTGGGGGGGGAGCGAAGGCACTACTTAACTGAAAGGGTGGTGGATCCATGGAACGCGCTACCTGGGAGCCTTGTAAATGAGGGCACAGTGGAGGGTTTCAAGAGAGGAAGTCCCTCTCTGGGGAAGGGGTGGGCAGCAAAATCAAGCACCCAGTAGGTGTGCTGGCTACCGAGCAGACACAACAGACCATGAGGCCTACTCTGCTGGCTTTTAGTATGTTAGTCCACTTCCAGGAGTGATGTCTTCCCAAGAAACCGTTCCACAGCCACTATAGGTGGTCCACAGCTGGCATGGGGGGGTCTCCTCCCTTGTTTTACGTACCTTAATAAATACTAAGCATCATACTGTACTTATTGCAATCTGTACAATTGTCCTAGCAGTCCTGTTCCCATCAAAACCCTTCTTCTGAATTTTAATTACCTGTAAAATCAACCTTTCCATAAAGGTCCTGAATCTGAGGGGCAAGTCCCAATTTAAACAGGTACAAGCTGAAAAACACAAAAACAGAACAAATATCAGAAAGATGTAGTCAAGAGTCTGAGCAGAGTTCATACAGCAGGCGCTGCTGGCAGGATTCACAACTATGTCTACATAGTACGAGGTTCCCACATAACATGTCAGACTGGGAGTCCCTATTTGGTCACAGCAACACATACCTTCAGAATTTCTCAATAAAGGAATGGCATCATATTTTACAATTTATTTGACAGAAGGTAGCCCAACCTAGGTCTGGCACATTATTTTTTAGCGGCAGGTCCAGTTTCTTCCGAATGTTACAGCTGAAGCACAAGGAAGTCAGGTTATTTGCTCAAGGTCACACACAGAGTCAGTAGGTGTGGCAGGATTCAAACCTTACTCTCCTGTTTCAGAGTTCAGTGCTCCAACAATTAGGGAAAATTCCCATCTTGTATCAATCCAAGTTCACTGTGAGAAACCAATTATTTTATTTGAATTTTGATGACCAGCTAGGCTCACTGAGACCTGCAAGTCCCCTTCTCAGTGGCAACCTGGAATCAGTCCCACACAGAAACTGAATAACATTTTCACAGTGACTGCAGTGCAAGACGAGATAATAATACAGTACACGGAGAAATGACAAGTAAATTAAATACAATTTACATGCAGCAAACATTAGTTGATCACAATTTGAGTATAGATGGCATACAAATTGAGGACAAAGTCACAGAAAGCACAGGTTTTGCAAGGAATCCTCACAATCAGTAGTGCAGGGGAATATATTACCAGAATATACCAACACTGTCTGCCCCGGACTTATTAAATAGTGACAAACGATAGGTCACTCTTTATACCTGCCCTGATTCACCTCAAGGGTGTAGTCTTTGAGCCACTTTTTATATAGTGCCTGGGTAGGGCAGGTTCGAATCTCACAGAGCAGTGGGAAGGAGCCATAAATGAGAAGGACTTCAATGTCCAATACTGTCCAGACATCTGTATTTCCCCAGTGCATGCAAACACTGCTGGTAATAGTGCATGCCTTTCTTGTAACTTCAAATGGAGATCCAGCATGTACATCACTGTTTTAGCTATTTTCCGCATCTCTTATCCAACTGGCCCACAGAAACATAAGGAGCACTTAGAATTTCTCGGTATATAGTCTTCATTGAAACTACAGGAGGCTCTCCAAGCAAGGGGTGCTTAAAGCACCATGGGTAAGTGTCGTGGTTCGTGGGTGTGCTGATGGACACTGACACAGAGATGTAAGGTGTTGGAAAGGCAATTGCCAGACTAGAAATTTATTACCGACAAAAAAGAACTTAAAAAGCCCTCAAAATCAACTGCATTTCAGCAAATAAAATACAAAATGAACAAAAACAACATCAAATAGTATTCAGCTCCTGCTTTCTTGAGGTACAGGCAGCAATTGTCACCTCACCAGCACATAGAGTTGGCTACAGGTCTGGAAAGGAGCAGACCTAAACAGAGGGGTCAGTAACCGGCTGATCCCAAGACGAATCTGAGGTCTTCCTGAAAGGATACCTCATTTATAGTAAAGTATAAACATGTGACTATTGCTGACTCCTCCTTCGATCCAACTATTACAGCAAAAAGCCCACAGTCATTTTATTATTTTAATACCATGAGCTCAACTAAATGAATTACCTTCATACATGCTTGATAACGTTAAAGTTCATAAAACAAAACAATATAACAGATAAACAGCTTTGCTGCAGGAACAGGTGGCTTCTCCCCTTCCCCCAACTATAACTAAGTGAAGGAAAGGGCCGGCTGCATCCTAAGGAGACAGCAGAAGCAGCAGCTTCAGTGAGAGCACCACACCCAGTCCCTGTGTTTTCAGGTAGGAGTGAACTTCAGGTTCTAATAGTGTGAAAGGCTGTTTGTTTACAATGAGAGCAACCCTAAAATAAAAAGGACTAAACTATCTGATGCTAACTAACCAAAACCACAGACAGCATGAACTTTGGTGATAATATTGCAGACTGCCTCACCAGTGTCTCAAGAGTGTGCAATATTTAGCAGTCTCACAGCATAAAGCACACAACTTGTGAATTCTAACTGCCCAGTAAGGTATTTCATGCAGTAAACATCATGCTCTAAACTCTAAAAAAGTGTACTCCTATCTTTTTATAACCACAACTGAAATTTTCAACACAGTGATTTTAAAACCCCTTTGTAACATTTGCATTTGAGCTATTTACAAAGGGAATGTTCACCCAAGACTGAGTCAATGTGTCCAAGGTGCCCTGTACAGTACTGCACACTGAAACAATAGCAGACAGGATTAGCTGCGGTGTATCTATACCTCAAACACTCAAACTACTATACTTTTTAATGGTTCTTATGCTTAACTACCTCTTCCCAGACCTTATCCCAGTGTGCTTTAATTAACAGTCTGGGAGCAGGGCTTTCTAAACAAGCACAAAACACATTAAGACCAGCAGCTACACCCACGGTCTCATGCACAGGTTCGAGTAGCTCCAGCCCAAGTTCCTGTGCTTAAGCTATGACTTTGAAACACACTATACCTCAGTGAATGAGCCAAGGGAAGGCTGATATTTGTTCCTATGCAATGCAGAAAGGAAAAATAAAAGCGCTAGACCACTAGAAAATGAAGAATACAGTAAAGAAGCACCTATTTTGCACTCAGGTGGCCAACCTGAAAATGGGGCACTACAGAAAGAGAAAAGACAGATATGCTACTGCAGAAGACTTTTTAGAAAACAGTGAGCATATGAACACAAATACCAGGCACCCTTCCACAGTAAGGAATAAACCATGACAGGTTGTGAGTATACAGCATTTTCAATGCACACTCAGGAGCATGAGGTACAAGGCCGAAGGCCAGCTGTCCTTATGTCCCTGGAAAGTGCATCAAGAATGCTATATATGCACATCCTCAAGTGGGTTATTCTGCTTTTAAAATCTCAGATTTTATTTGGCAAAAAATTATTTTTGGGCAAGGAACGGAAAACTGACCATGTATATACAGCTTTCGATGCACTGTCAGTAGAATTGTTTTGACCGGAGTTGCAGAACCCATTTAACAAGAAAAAAATATATTGTTTTTTATGTCCAATAACCCCCCAACTGCACTGGTATCTAAATGATCTTCAGCAGGATGTTGTCCAGCATCCCACAAAAGACCATTCTGATTTATGGAGGAATATTGGGCATTCAGGTTCAACTCTGTGGCTTTTCCACCATTATTGGTCTTTTAATAAACTCAGTGGCCATCTCTGATTTACACGGCGGTAGTCACCACCATCTTAGAATTGTACAGGTGGACTTCTGACGTCACCAGAGTAATGACTGCTTCAGTGCTTAGCTCAGAACAACCCACAGTAAAAATAAGAGACCTCGCAACAAGGAATAAATGTTCCAGCAGAGGTCCAAATAACCATGAGGAGAAGAACCCAGCAAAATTCTGAAAATACCCACCCAGATGCTGACAGACTGCAAGATGACGGCATACTCAGTGAGACCTCTGCCTCATCAGCCCCCCCCCCAAAACAAGACAGAATACCACAAAGTCCCTCCCCCAAAAACATGGATTTGATCTTGGTAGAACTCAAGAGTGTAGAGCAGAAAATGCCCAGATACTAACGACACTACAGGAAGGACAACAAAGGCTGGGGGAAAAAAAAAAGTTCAGGACCATGAAACAGCAACTTCGGAGCTGGATGCCAGGGCTGATGAGACACAGCGCCTAATTCTAGAACTAGCAAAGGCAATGGCAAAACTCCAGGACAAAAAGGAGGACCTAGAACAACACTGTAGGAGGTAGAACTTCTGCATCCACGGGCTACCAGAAGGCATGGAGGGGCACCAGCTCGTGCCCTTCCTATTAATTTATTTAGTACATCGGAATACAACCTTTGAGTCATAGACTCTTTTGCAAAGGCTCCATGTCAACAAAATACATAGGATGGAGGAGAAAACAGTAGAGGGAAGCAAATACGTAGCAATGTAATTATACGAGACAAACTGAAGTAGGCCTGGAGGGCCCTAGTTATAAGCAACAAGACAAGATAACAAGCACAGCAGGGTGGAATAACCCAGGGTCAAACAACTGATGAAGCAGATGTAACCCCTTTGTTGCCCGGGGTTACTAGAATCCCAGTAAGACCTAGTGGTAGGCAGGGAAGGCAGCTTGTGAAACTCCAGTTAAATGGGTTTCACACTGTCTCACTTTGTCCTCAGTCACAGCTGAGACTTGAGAGATGACATCATTATAGAACTGTCGCAGCTGCATGAGCCACATTTGGAATCTACAGCTCAGAGAGTGACGTTTAGAACTTTGGGAAATTCAAAGTAGTCTTCAGTTTGTCTTTAAGCAAGAAGGAAGCATTAGTGTGCAGTGTGATTTCTCACTCAGAAAAAAGGAAGTGTTCCTGTATTTTACCTTTTTAAAGTGGTAGAGACCGCTCCCCCGGTCTCAGTGCCCCCCTCCCCCTCGGGGGAAGTTCTCTGTGGATTCCAGGGGCAATCCCCTTCTCCCACCCTGGGAAGAAAGTTGCCTGTTTTAAGTTCAGTCTGTTCATGTGCAACAGCAAAGGTTACAGTACTTCGCATGTGGGGCACCTGCAACGAATGGGTGAGTGTTTGGCTCCATTGGAAGGGGCAAACATCTTGTTTTCTTCAGTTGGATTTCAAGTATTGGGGACTGCTATTTGGGAGGACCATGTCAACTAGGACAAACAGATAGAGCAGTCAACTGTTTAAAGTTTTAAATGGATTTAAAGTTCGCTGTAGAGGGGGTGCTTCAGGTCATCCACTGTTCAATCTACATTTTAAAGTCTAAAGTTCTGTGTGTCCAGAGAAATGGCCGGGTATGGGCTGTGGGAGCTGGAGGTGGGAAAACCCCCCATCTTTAGTAACCAGGTCCACCTCTACGGTTTCTTCTGTGTTTTTGCTACTTGCCTCATGCACTTGGCCAGTGATGGGGTGGGTACCCAGATGTGGGTCGCAACTTGAAAATCTCTCTAGGAGTCGCAGACTAAGTGGTGTGGGGAGCCACAGGATGAGAAAATTACTCCTTGTAGGATGGGAGTCTCCTTGTTGGATGGGAGTTTCGATTGAAGTACGAAAACAAAATCTCTCTAGGAGTCGCAGACTTCAGGTGGTGTGGGGAGCCACAGTTTGGGAGTCTCCTTGTTTGATGGGATGTCTTTCCAAGTAAAGTTTGGGTTCATTCGCCAAGTGGACTGTCAGTCGAGTGGCCGGCAGGGGAACCGGGCCAGTCGGGCTATGTATCCAATGCGCATGCAAAGTCCGGGCTGAGTGCCTGGTGGGTCCAAAGCCAGACATTTGTAGTAATGTGTTCATTCCTCAAATGGACCGCTGTGTTTAACCTCTAATCTGCATTACAGTAACGTAGCCCTTTGGGGGACCATGCAGTGCTTTGTTTATGTTCAGTGAGTTAATAAATAAAGCCACACTAAAAATTCCCAATTCTGGTTCTGGACAGTACAGTTATTGCTTCCTGTAGTTGGATTTACTTGGGTTACCCTGTGCAGAGTAGCCAAACCTAGGTCTCTTGTGCCAGGCAGCCTCATCCTTCCCCGAACCCGTAGATACATATGTATATCCATGTTACAAAAATGGAGGCACCGCTTTGGATTTGTTTGGGAAGGAAGGTGCTTGGGCAAGTAGGCTAGCATTTTGGCTATCTGGCAGTCGGTAACCCAAAAAAGTTGAAGCAATCTCCCTAGTGTGTGCTGTGTGCTGTGAATCTTGTGCTGCTGTTTAAAATATGCCAACTGTTTACCAAGGAGCTGTAAAGCCAAAGTGTGTGTCCTTGTCCTGCATCAACATACTTTACAGCGTTTGTCAGTTTTAAAATAAAGTTCTGTGAAGGAAAGTGTGGAAAACTAGGGTAGCAACAGAGAAATTATGCCCTGGACGTTGGAAATGCTTTCTGTGCAATGCTAGAGACTGCAGAGTTAATGGCAATGTTACATGGTTGAAATGGGCTCCGCCGTGGAGTCAGTTGGAAAAAAAAAAGTGCATTTTTCAGTTTAAATTTGCCTGCTCGAGATCGCCGTGAGGAAGAAGAGCTCATTTGCATGGCATCGTGTGGTTGGTCAGTTTGCCATTAGTCCCACCCCTCAGCCAGCTCTTCAGAGTCTGCTTCAGCATTCGAGAGGAGACAGAAGTAGTCGTGTACTGGCAGTGGAGGGCGTTTGCGAAGTGTTCAAAGCTGTAAACAGTAAAAGTGACTTTCCAGTTAAAATCGGGCTCAACCCGCTTATCGGCGTAGGATCAGTGGATGTGTGGTTAATACTACGATCGCGGAGACTGCCCGCCCGTTTGCAATCTGAGGCCTTCAAAATCTGGCTGCAGGCCGTTTTACCCCATCGCAGCAATCTGCTTCAATAACAGTGAGTAAACGAATTAAAACTGCTTAAATCAGTGATTTTCAGATAATGCCATATAAAATGTGTGTGCAGCTGTATAGTCGCTTTGCAAGAAGCAATTGTGTGATGTCCAGCTGGCAAGTGCAAGTCTGTAAAGCCATTAAATGTGTGCATAGCAATGAAAGTAGCCTCAGTTTAAAGTTTGCAGCCAGAGAGAGACTGTGGGTTGTAAAAAGTGCAACACTAGTAAAAGCAGGCAATCCTGTGCTGAAACCTGAAGTTTTAAAAGGAACTGTAATTAAATGAATGTTGCCAGCAAGTGAAAAGTCCAAGGAAAATCCTGTAAATGTGTGAACAGCCAGAACAGAGCAAGTTGTGCAGTGTGAATAAAAGTTATTAGTAGCCGATGTAAATCGGGTGCGCAGTGGCTTGACCCAGAGTCTGAATGTTGATGCACAGGAGTGCTGCCGCCGCCATTACAGGGTGGGGTAGTAAAGTAAACACAGCAGCAGAGAAGCCATTTTAAAGCTACAGAGTGTGTTCATTTAAAATGGGACTTTCAGTTACAGTGAACTTTTGTTTGTTTTTCTGCAGTTATGGCCTCAGGACCAGCTCGTTACCGGATCATGCCGGGTTGCAGTAACAACAGCTAAATAGATTGAGAGATACTGAAAATTGGTGCTATAGAGGGCAACTCCCTCCTGACGTGGCAATTCCTAATTATCCAGTGCGTGTATGCCAGATGTGCTTGAGTGCTGGAAGGGATGTCTTCATGATTCCTCACTGTGCTGGATGTCTACAGAAATATGGCTTGTATACAGCGTCTCAAATTCGTTTGGCTCCCACATGGACACAACTTCAAGAATCTGCAGTTGGCAGCACACAGCATCAGGCGGAGCCTGTGGAGGAAGGTCCCTCAGGGGAGTGTGGCACAAAGTTAGAGAGTGCAGAATTAGAGACTGAATCTGAAATTAAAGCATTGGATGCTGGATCTCAGAAGGCAAGTTCAGATAAAGCATCAATAGTCCCCCTGGGTGGGGGGGCCTAGCCCAAGTCTCGAAGGTGAAGATGAGATGCGGGAGGCCTTTGAATGGGAGGTGTCGACCTCCGCTCCCAGTGATGAATGGATAGTCTCAGGGGTGAGAACTACTGCTCACTCCTGGGCTCAGATCCTCAGTGAAGAGGAAGATGAGGGGGAACCTATGTGGCCTTGTGAGAAAGGAACAGGTACACAGCCTCAAGATCTTGCCTCGGAGGAATGTGTTCAAGAAGGTGGTGATGCCACTGCCCTGGCTTCACCAGAAGAAGTAGTAGTCAGGGATCCGTTTTTAATTTCATTGAGGATGCGAAGCTGGCAGAACCAGGACTGGCCACCCCCAAGCCAGGCCAGCGGTCTCAGATTGACCAAAGCAAGTATAGATGAGAGACTGGTTCGTAGAAAGGCTAATGAAATCTTTGATATGACCTTTCCTACCTTTCCTCGGAGAGTCTGGGAGGAGATTGAGAACTGCAGGAAATCCTGGATCTGGGATGAAGCAATGAAACATGTGCATCCTGGGGTTAACCAGCATGTAAAGAATAGACTGTTCCACGAAAAGTATACACAGTGGAAGAGAGGTAGGACACTGTTTATGGACAGAGTGAGAATAGTGGACGGAGAGGGACGTGAAGTCTCCCACTGTGTGAATTATGTGCGTCCAGATGGAGTAATAATTCAAGCCCCCTGACCCCCTCTACTATTGGCCTCAGTGCAAGGACCTCCCAGTAATTAAGCCCGTGCCTACAAAATGGAGAGCCAAGCAGTGGTAGTCAATACTGCCACATCTAGACTGTGAAGTGCCCTTATTGAACTGCCAATATGAATAAACAAGAAATCAGGTGCCCCATATTCTTCAGTCCACAGTGTACTGCCCTATTCAGCAGCCATCTACTGGTACCACCAGATGACTTCAGATCCAGAGAGGACACCAAGCCCAGCTGTTTTCCTGTTCATCGCCTGGTAATCGGATGACGCCGGATCAGCTGTTTCTCTTTTTGTTCCTGTTCTAAGGTTCCTTCTCCAGTTATGACATCAGCCCAGCTGTTTCTAGATGTGCACTCCTGTGGGTTCCCGGAAGATGTCCGCCCAGCTGTATCAGAAGAAATGCTGCCAGGGAGAGTCTTCGGAAGGGACCAGGTTTGTGAATTCCGAATACTTCAAGAGGCTGGTAAGTCCGCAAAACCCTTTTTATTCTATCTTTATGACACTGCAATACACACCTTACACTACAGACTTCAAACAGTGTGTGAACTGTCTGCAAAGACTCCCCTCCGGGATTATTGCCTTAAAGAACTATGCTTCACGGGGCTCCGGCCCAGGAGAGACTCTTTAATGGACTGGCCTTCGGGCCTTGTAGTCACTAGTGGGACATTTAGGGCATTCCATCCCCCCCAAAGGTGTATTGTTACCAATGTCATTGTACTTTAATGTAAATACTGTTTTCTACCTTTTTCTGAAAAAAAAAAATCTTTTTCTTTTTGGGATTGTTCAGTGCTTTTTCTGTGTGGTAAGGGTTGTTGTTGTTGTCATTGTTGTTGTTTAGATAGACTGTACATGCAGATTAGGATGTGTTTTTTTTTTTTTTTGTCTTTTCTTACAGGTGTTTCTGGAAGACAGAAGAGAAGACAAGAAGAGGAGGAGGGGCTCATCGGAGTCCCTAGTCAGTGCTTATGGTATAGAATTTAAATGGACTGTGTTATTATTGCTAAAGGTTGTAGTTGCAGGCTGCCCAAGGTCGGAGAGGTCCCGGGTTTTGTTTTGTTTGGGATGTTATGTTAGAGACAGATAGGTTTCCCTAGAGGTTAGGGGGATGGACAGGCTGTGGCCTGACCTGCAGTAGGGGGCCGCGTGCTGATCTATCAGGGATGCTCTGGATGGTTCTACCAGAGCCACTAGGTGTCCATAGTAAGTGGATAGAGTAGAGGCTGATATGTCAGCAACAGGCCTCTAGGCCCTTAGTGTTGCCTACCTGTGCTCGCACATGGTAGGAGGGGGCCTGATCACCCCCCTCCGCAGGTAGCACATAGGGTGGGATGGCCTAAGGCAGGTGCATAATGACTGGGGACAGTCATTTTCCTGGTCAAGGGCGAGTGTAACCCCTCTGTTACCCGGGGTTACTAGAGTCCCAGTAAGACCTAGTGGTAGGCAGGGAAGGCAGCTTGTGAAACTCCAGTTAAATGGGTTTCACACTGTCTCACTCTGTCCTCAGTCACAGCTGAGACTTGAGAGATGACATCATTATAGAACTGTCGCAGCTGCATGAGCCACATTTGGAATCTTCAGCTCAGAGAGTGAAGTTTAGAACTTTGGGAAATTCAAAGTAGTCTTCCGTTTGTCCTTAGCAAGAAGGAAGCATTAGTGTGCAGTGTGATTTCTCACTCAGAAAAAAGGAAGTGTTCCTGTATTTTACCTTTTTAAAGTGGTGGAGACCGCTCCCCAGGTCTCAGTGCCCCTCTCCCTCTGGGGGAGTTTCTCTGTGGGTTCCAGAGGCAATCCCCTTCTCCCACCCTGGGAAGAAAGCTGCCTGTTTTAAGTTCAGTCTGTTCATGTATAACAGCAAAGGTTACAGTACTTCGCCTGTGGGGCACCTGCAACGAATGGGTGAGTGTTTGGCTCTACTGGAAGGGGCAAACATCTTGTTTTCTTCAGTTGGATTTCAAGTATTGGGGACTGCTATTTGGGAGGACTATGTCAAGTAGGACAAACAAATAGAGCAGTCAACTGTTTAAAGTTTTAAATGGATTTAAAGTTCGCTGTAGAGGGGGTGCTTCAGGTCATCCACTGTTCAATCTACATTTTAAAGTCTAAAGTTCTGTGTGTCCAGAGAAATGGCTGGGTATGGGCTGTGGGAGCTGGAGGTGGGAAAACCCCCCATCTTTAGTAACCAGGTCCACCTCTCCGGATTTCTTCTGTGTTTTGCTACTTGCCTCATGCACTTGGCCAGTGATGTGGTGGGTACCCAGGCGTGGGTCGCAACTTGAACATCTCTCTAGGAGTCGCAGACTCTAAGTGGTGTGGGGAGCCACAGGATGGGAAAATTACTCCTTGTAGGATGGGAGTCTCCTTGTTGGATGGGAGTTTCGATTGGAAGTACGAAAACAAAATCTCTCTAGGAGTCGCAGACTTCAGGTGGTGTGGGGAGCCACGGTTTGGGAGTCTCCTTGTTTGATGGGATGTCTTTCCAAGTAAAGTTTGGGTTCATTTGCCAAGTATACCGTCAGTCGAGTGGCCGGCAGGGGAGCCGGGCCAGTCGGGCTATGTATCCAATGCGCATGCAAAGTCCGGACTGAGTGCCTGGTGGGTCCAAAGCCAGACATTTGTAGTAATGTGTTCATTCCTCAAATGGACTGCTGTGTTTAACCTCTAATCTGCATTACAGTAACGTAGACCTTTGGGAGACCATGCAGTGCTTTGTTTATGTTCAGTGAGTTAATAAATAAAGCCACACTGAAAAATCCCAATTCTGGTTCTGGACATTACAGTTATTGCTTCCTGTAGTTGGATTTACTTGGGTGCCCCTGTGCAGAGTAGCCAAACCTAGGTCTCTCGTGCCAGGTAGCCTCATCCTTCCCCGAACCCGTAGATACATATGTATATCCATGTTACACAGATACAACTGTAGGGCAACAGAAGAAAGCCAGGGATACAATACACTGGTGTGAATATCAGAAACACTACTGCAGGGGGTGTTTCTCAGGCAACTACTAGGTGAACCCACTCGTGATGGGGCAATACTGGACCTGGTACTCACCAACAGGAAAAGTGCTACAGACGTCAAGGTAGGAGGCCACCTTGGAAACAGCAATCACCGTACAGTGTGGTTCAATATAATGGCTGCTGCTGAGTTGAACCACGCAAGGGCCAGGGTCCTGGACTTCAGGAGGGCATGTTTTAAAAAGTCGGGAGAATGCCTCAGAAATGACCTGGGTGAGGTGCAGGAACAGTGGAAGAATCTAAAAAGGGCTAAATGGAAGGCAACAATCCTCTGCATCAAGCAAGTGAGCAAAGGCAAGAGGAAAAAGAGATTGCTGTCGTTCTCAAAAGAGGTGTTGTAAATGGTAAAGTCTAAACGGGTAGCATTCCAAAGGTATAAGGAGGTGCAGAGGGAGGAAGATAGAGGTGTATCAGGGGAAACAAAAGGGAAGAAAGAAGAGCAGGAAGGAGCATGAAGGTGCAAACAGAAGAGAGAATAACCTGGGGGGTAGCGAAGAGGGACAACACTTTTTTTAAGGTATATAAGCAAAACAAGGGAGATCAGGAGTGGGATTGAAAGATTAACAATGGAAGGGGGGATTGTGCAGAGGGGGGGCCAAGAAAAGGCAGACATCTTTAACAAATATTTTTTATTTAGTGTTCACAGAGGAAGGAAAAGGAGGGGCCACAAAAAAGTTAACAGGAGCATTGGACGGAGGGAGGTGGATACTAGTCCACATTCAGATGAGGGTGTCCTGAAGGCACTAGCTAATCTGAAAGTGGACAAAGTAATAGGGCCAGATGGGGTGCATCCCAGGGTATTGAGGGAGCTTGGGAAGGTACTGGCTACATCTCTGCCAGTCCTGTTTATCAGCTCATTGGAATCAGGAGTGGTTCCAGAGGACTGGAGGAGGGCAGATGTAGTCCCACTACACAAAAGTGGTAGCAGGGAAGAGGCTGACAAATTACAGACCAATCAGCCTGCCATCAGTGGAATCACTGCTGAAGGAGAGGACAGTGGAATATCTTGAATCCAGTGGGTTACAAGATCTGAGACAGCATGGATTCACAGGGGAGAGGTCATGTCAAACAAATCTGACAGATCTCACTGGGTGACTAAGGAATTCTATCAGGGTGGAGCTACGTGGTCTACCTAGATTTCAGTAAGGCTTTTGACACCATTCCATGTAGGAGTCTAGTAAGAAAACTGTGTAGTTTACGAGTGGGTCCAAAGGGTGTAAACTGGGTTAAAAAAAAATTGGTTAGGGGATAGGCAACAGATGGTGGCTGTAAACGGAGTTCACTCAGAGGCAGGCAGGGTAACCAGTGGGGTGCCTCAGGCATCAGTGCTGGGACCTGTCCTCTTTAATATCTTTATAAGTGACATTGCAGAAGAGCTGGAAGGAAAGGTCTGCCTCTTTGTGGATGACACCAAAATCTACAATAGGGTTGACACTCAAGGGAGGGTGGATGAGCAGAGACCCGAGAAAACTTGATGAGTGATCAAGGGTATGGCAGCTGGGCTTCAATATGAAAAAGTGCAAAGTAATGCACCTGGGGCATAGAAACCCAGGGGCAGAGTACAAAATGAAAGTGGAGGAAGGGTTAGTGGGATACTGGGGTACATAGGGAGGGGTATCATGAACAGAAAAGAGGAAGGTGGTACTGCCTCTGTATAAATCGCTAGTAAGACCCACCTAGACTACAGTACTGTGTCCAGTTCTGGAGACCACATCTCCGGAAGGACACAGACAGAGTGGAGGCAGTCCAGAGGAAGGCAATTAAAATGGTGCAGATCTGCATCAGAAGCCCTATGAGGAGAGACTTAAGAACCTAAATATGTACACCCTGGAAGAGACGAGAGAAAGGGGGATATGATATTGACCTTTAAATACTTCACAGGGGTAAACAATGTGCAGGAGGGAAGTATTTCTCAGAAAAAAAATGTGAACAAAACTCGGGAGTCATGCTATGAAGATGGAGGGGGGTAGATTCAGGAGAGATGTGAGAAAGTGCTTCTTCACAGAAAGAGTGGCAGATTACTGGAACAGCCTACCAGCATTTGTGGTGGGCCGAAAACAGTGTGCGTTCAAAAATGAATGGGATATGCATAAAGGAATCTGAGAATGGGAGGTGGGTGAATGGGCCAGAGATATAGGAGATGCTGCAGTAATACTAAAGGCGGGGACACGTGGGCAGACTAGGTGGGCAAAGCAGTTCTTCTCTGCCGGCAAATTCTGTTTCTATGTTCTATGAGGTTACAACAGGATATTATACACAGATGAATTATAATACACAAGATAACTACAGGAATACAAAGAAGCACTACAGAGTACATAAGTACATATCATAATAACAGGAACAACATAAAGAAGCAAGGCACATAATATGAATCTGTACAGTTAGAAGAGGAGATATCAAAATGTGGTGCAGTACTAGCACAAAACTGGAAGTGTAGTGCAAAATGCACATAAAATGAGGAGCACAGCATGATCCAACAGGGAAAGCACAACAATCACACTGCTGAATAAAACTACTGTATAACAGGAAATATTCACAGTCTTTTCATTTTCACTATATCCGCTGCTTCCATATCACAGTGAAAATAAAAAGACAGTGAATATTATGTAGATCACTATATATATAGCAGCACTAGTGTTCCACCAGTGAAAATAAGAGGAAGTGAACATGTGGGGGTGTGCTTGGAGCGATAAATAGAAAGGATGTGAATATAAAGTGCTATATAGTATTTACTATTGCTACTGCCAGTTCTTCCTGTGGTTGCATGATAGCTTGTTTATTTGTTAGCTGCACCCTAGGTGGGAAAGGAACTTGCAGTGAGACTTTCGATATACCCCCGTTTCAGGAACTTGGTATCCATCCTTACAGGCAGTCAGTCTTGAGACTATGAAGAGAATATTTACTGCACGGTCTCAACAAAGAAACGCAATAGTTATGTTAGTCCAGTCAAAGATGCAGCAAAAAAAAAAAAAAGGCAGATAAATTGTTGATAGTATCTTTCATTGGACTAATAAAATATTTCTTCCAGATTAGTTTATGAGAATTGTACTCGTCATCAGGACACGGACAACTAACCTGATAAAGAGGCCCCCCCCGCCCAAATCACTGATCTGAGAAGTATCAGTCTGGTACCAAATCTGCCCTTCCTGGGGAAGTTAACAGAAAACATGGTGGGACTGCAACATTAGGAGCATTCAGAGCAGTTTAATATTGTAAATGCTACCCAGTCTGCGTTTGTGAAGGGGTGTACCATGGAGAGGGTCCTGTTAAAATCTGTGCTGCACATGAACTCTTATGGGAGATGGACAAAGGCAAACAGTCTACGCTGATTGCTGATATTTTCTGGCAGCTTTTGATACAGTACACTAGTGTGTGCTTACTAGACTGCCTCCACATTTTCTGGCAGCTTTTGTTACAGTACATCATGGTTTGCTGCTAGACTGCATCCACGCTGATATGGGGATTTCAGGAACCCCTCTAGCCTGGTTCTGTTCCTTTCCGTCAGGAAGAGTGCAAGCAGTTGAGATAGGCATCTATACATCTTTATGGACTTTTATTCTGTTTGGAGTGCTGTGGGGTTCTATGTTGGCCCATATGCTTTTTAATGTGCATCCTGCTGGAACGATTCCCGGGTATACAGATCTATGCAGATGGTGTAACTGGTTGAGTTTGCAGTGCAAACTATGCCGCTGGATTGTGTTCAACAAGAGCACTCCCGGATCTGTCCAGGACTACCCAAGACATTTGGTTTCCATTACAGAAACATAGAATTTGATGGCGGAAGGAGGCCGAAGGATCATCAAGTCTGCCCTCCCCATAATACCTGTTTTATGAATAATCTTTTTGATCTCTAATTCTCTCTGATTAACTGAAGGTAAAGAGATGTGGGAAAGCAGGCTTCTGTATCCACAGCATGGGACAAGCTGCCAAGCCACCCTGAACTGGGCCCAACCGTAAGCCTCTGCAGTAGGCTCATTCTCTACCCAAGTGGTATAACCTGTCACTGCTCGTCAGGTTTTCAGTCTTCATGCTCGTATTGTAGGTTTCAGTGGATCAGCTGCCACTAATCAAACAGAACTTGTGGAGCATTTCTATATTTCTCCATAAATAGCAATTTTAAGTAGCCCAGCTGCTAAAAATCCATGTCTACTGTTTTTGTATTTTGGCCAAGAGTCCCCCCCCCAACCCAATTTGGCTAAAACATTTAGATGACAATTCACCAAAATGCTAACAGGTTTGTGACTCTCAACTTCTTAGACAAATGCATTGTAGCTTTGTACTGTACTACAGGTTTTCTTTGCATTATAATTTGAAATTCTGTATCGTTTTATTGGAACGTCTACTGCTTTTGTATAACTGTTTAACTGTACACTAGATATTTCCTGGGAACCTTGCAAGAATAAGATACTGGATCTCATACGGCTTTCCATCCCAGCGAGCACTAATTTGAACAAATAAACGGGCTGTTATTCTATGCATCATGGGTAAACCATTGATGGCTCACTCTACAGAGGGACTTTGTTGCCATGAATTTCTTTTCAGCCTAACTTGGCAATTCAGTGTTTTCCCCAAAGATTTGCAATGGGGCCTGCTTCTGCCAATACTGAAGTACAGGGACCTTAAGGGACTTGCTCGAAATCAAACACAGAGTTAAATCTGAACCTGAACTCTTGGTTCACCATTCAGCACTCTAACCAGTAGAATATTCTGCCTTTCCTAGGGTTAGTCCTTGGTGAAAGGGTGACTAGAGTATCCAGGCCAAAGACTTCTCAGAAAGAGATGGGTTAAAATGTTCCTGCACACCAAGGAGACAATGTATCAGCTGCTGGGAGACCTCAGGTTCATGACAGACCAATGCTCTTTGGGGCCCTAAAAGCTCTGGTCACTCACACACCCCACACAGTTTAATCTTGCCCTTGTAATTTCTAGCCCATCATAGCCAACACCGTCCAAGTGTGGGTGCTGGATTAAACATTGAGAGAACAGATCTGCAGAGAGCAGACACTTTATCGAGGGTGGGGGGTAATGACAGTGGAGCCAGTTCAGGTAGCCACTGCCTTCTTGATAAGTACAGGATAAAGAAGCACTCTACTTGATTCTAGAAAGAGTAAAGATATGCAGCACAGAAGACGCTAAAACAATGAAATCAAGTGCTCAATGAAAAAGTTTATTTTGAGTAGCATAAAAAAGGGCATACTGCTCGGCACGTTCTTTAACCAGCAGAGTACATAACCATGTAAAACAGTGAAAAATGTGCAAAAAGAATACCTCACACAACAAACGGATGGCATGAGGGCTGCTAGCCACACCACAGCCTCTACATATTGCTTTCACAATGAGGTTGCAAATGGAGGAACCCTAACTGAGGCCTCAATGCAGAGGAGAAATGCAGGGGTTGTGGTCTGGCTAGCAGCCCTCATGCCATCCATTTACTGTGGTCAGGTTTTTTTATTGGGGTATATTCTCCTTACTACATGCACCTTCCCTGTGTGTGGAAAACGCCTACTCTGCATTTTGAGTTCTACTTGATCCTGCCTGGTCTTTAGTCAAACCCTCTGCATCAAAGTGGAAGAGACAGATCAGCAGATCATAATGCAGCCACTTTGCCAGGGTGACATTAAAACTAGAATCTCCTCAGTGCAACACTGTCACAATTTCCATGTATGGTCTCTGACTCGAAGGCTGACGGAGCCTATGCTTCGCCTTCAAACCACACAATCAACCACAGAGTAAAGTGCAGAACAAGGAATAACGGTGTGTTCTTGAAAACGGAGCTTATTTGGGTATCAGTACAGCAGGGCCAGCTGATGAACTCATCAGCAAAGATGCTAATCACACTGCAGTGAGTAAGCAGCAAGGGCGGAGTCCCTTCACAACAAAAACAGAAGTGTACAACCTGCTCTAACAGCTACGGCCTTGCCCCTAAAAACACAAAGCAAACAGAGATCAGACCTGTTTTACCCCAAATTTGGGTTTCTTGAATAGCTGAGGAGGTAATCCACCTCAAACCATTTTAGTAACACCAGGGTGGCAAAACACAATGACAACAGTGGTAAATTCAGTTACAAGTACAGGTTGTCTGTGTTGTTCCCCTTCCCCTCTTTCTTTATTCCGTATTCTCCTCCTCCCCATGATATATCCCCATGTATTATATTATGTAATGTTTATTTATTCTATTATGTTATGAAAATACTCAACATTTACATATAAAACAGAAATCAATGACAACTTGCAAATAATACGTATTTGTCCCAAATCAGTTTGTTGTCTACAGATGTGCCGGTACACTTTTTGTGGTGATACCTTTTTATTGCACTAGCCGAATCATTTTTACACAAGCTCTCAGGTGGTCCCTTCATCAGGTGCAGGGAAAAGTAACCAGCATTTCAGAATATATACAAGAGTTTGTGGGTCGTAGATTGTTTAACAAAGGGGAGGCTGTAGGTGACTACCAGGAACTAGGCCTCATGCCATTAAAAGGTCAGTGATCAGACATGCAATTGGTGAGCTACTTCAAAATTATACCATAACAAAAGATCAATGGCTGAATAAAGTTCCATTAAAGGGACACTGTCAGCGATTTACTTACTTTTGGGGGGGGGGGGGAGTTGTCCCTAAACGTGCCTTTAGTCTCTGTAGCAGTGTCAAAGACAGAATGTAAAGCAGCACTGATTTCCCCCAGAAAACACTTAATTTAAATGATAACATGGGTTGGCAAAAATGTGAAATCCTATTGGTGCAGTTGCTCTACGTGGCCATGGATTAAATTCCCTACTTAATCCACAGTTACACAGAGTGACCCATGTGTAGTGCCGTCGGCAGTCGTTCCCTCCATGTGAGAGCAAAAGGGAAAGGCAGCCACTGAAAAATGTTGAAGCGAGAGTCAGCCAGGTGAAAGGTGTCCTGCAGTACTGTTTTTGCCAACCGTGCCTTTTCAATGCCTCTGTATGGTCGTGCCTGGCAACCCCCGCCAAGTACAACTGGGCAACAACAAATATAGCACAACGTGCTCGCAGACTCACAATCCCTTGCCAAGATTTCCCTCACGCTAAATGATGCAGTGGCAGACAGTGAGGAGAAAATGAGCTAACCACTCGATATGGCAGGGCTTCTTCACCAGAGACACCACCAGAGACAGTAAAACCGCTCACTTACTAGAGAGCTACTTAAACAGAGCATGAATGGGGCGAGAAAGAGACAGACAATGAAACTGAGCTGTAGCCAAAGTTATGAAACCATGAGCATGAATGAATGCAACATCAGGTTGAGATTGGTGGTTAAAGAAAGTCTTTTTTTGTTTTGCTTTTTGTAACTATATATGAGCGTCCCCTATGTGACAGCTCACTGTGCATCAACTACATCCCCGAGAACAGCAGTGACAGCTCACGACGTGCTGTATAAATTTTAAGTCAACAGACTTCATCTTCACAACAGTATATCATAGCAGCAGGGCAGGGGAGATTGTAGCAGCATGGGGGGGGGGAATTAACAGTCTTTTCTTATTGCATAAGAAGGCATTCTTAGGATGGCACAGAAAGGGGAGATACTGTTGATGGGAGACCTGAATATGCCAGATGTTAACTGGAGCACATTTGCTGCAGCCACATCCAAGAGCAGGGCCATTCTCGATGCCCTACAGGTGGCAGGCCTCAGACAGCTAATTTCAGAACCCACTCGTGAGGGAGCAATCTTAGATCTCGTACTCTCAAATGGGGGCAGTGAGAAGATCTCGGATCTAGAAGTGGGTAGCCATCTGGGAACAAGTGACCATCAAACAGTGTGGTTCACGTTAAACTCAGCTACACAGTCAAGCCATACAAAAGTGAGGGTACTGGACTTCAGGAGGGCTGACTTTGGCAATATGGCAGAGTGCCTCAGAAAAGTACTAGCAAACAGGCCAGGAGGAGGGGTGGAGCAACAATGGGGAATCATCAAAACTGCCATCACAGAGGCAACAAGCCTTTGTGCGAAGCAAATAAATCAAAACTAAAGAAAAAGCCACTATGGTTCTCAAAAGAGGTGGCTGGGAAAGTCAGGGAGAAAAAGACAGCATTCCGGAAGTATAAGGAAACACAGAAGGAGCAGGACAGAGAGCTGTACCAGTTAAGGCAGAAGGAAGCAGGGAGGGAAGTCAGAATAGCAAAGGCCCAAACTGAGGAAAAGATAGCCAACTCAGTTAAGAAGGGGATAAAACCTTTATAGGTACATCAGCAAGCGTAGAAAAGGCGAAGGGAGGGATAGTGAGGCTGAATAGAATGAGCGATGGTGGGCAGAGGGACAGTGAAAAAGCAGGGATACTGAGCGAATATTTCTGCTCAGTATTCACAAAGAGGAGGAAGTGCCTAATCCAATTAACAGAAGCACTCTTGATGGGGTCGATCCCAGTCCTTTCACAGAAGAAAGGGTTCTGCAAGAACTCCTAAAACTGAAGGAGGACAAAGCAATGGGGCCTGATGGAATTCACCCCAGAATTCTACAAGAATTAAGGGGGGGAACTAGTGAAACCATTGACTACTCTTTTTAATAAATCATGGGAGGATGGTGTGGTACCCGAGGACTGGAGGAAGGTGGATGTGATTCCTCGTCACAAAAGTGGGTCCAAGACAGAGGCAGGAAACTACAGACCTGTCAGTTTGACCTCTGTGGTAGGGAAAGTGATGAAGTCACTTTTGAAGGAAAGAACTGTTGAGTACCTAGAGGCCAGTGGGGCACAGGACCCAAGGCAGCATGGGTTCACAGCGGGAAGGTCATGTCAGATGAATCTAATAGATTTCTTTGACTGGGTGACCAAAGTAGTAGACCAGGGAGGGGCTTTGTGAATATAGACCTACCTGGAGTGGGACCCAGGGTGGTAGCCTGGGTAAAACATGGCTGGACAACAGGACACAGAAGGTAATTGTAAATGGAGTCCACTCTAAAGAAGAGGGGTTACTAGTGGGGTACCATGAGGTTCAGTGCTGGGTCCAGTCCTTTTTAATGTCTTTATAAGTGACATTACAGAGGGACTGGAAGGAAAAGTATGCCTCTTTGCAGATGACACAAAGATCTGCAACAGGGTTGATACACAAGGAGGCGTGGAAAGGATGAAAAGAGACTTGGCAAGGTTGGAGGAATGGTCAGAAGTATGGCAGCTAGGATTCAGTGCAAAGAAGTGCAAGGCAATGCGCCTGTGAAACAAAAACCCAGAGGAACAGTACACAATGGGGGGGTGAAATACTGACAACAGTAAAAATGGAAAGGGACCTGGGGGTAATTATATCAGGTGATCTAAAGGTGGGCAAGCAATGTGAGAAGGCGTTAAGGAAGGCTGGGGGGATACTGGGATGCATAGGGAGAGGCATCAATAGTAGAAAACAGGAAGTTGTTATCCCTCTGCACAGACAGTTGGTGAGACCCCATCTGGAGTACTGCGTGCAGTTCTGGAGACCCCATCACCACAAAGACATAGACAGAGTGGAGGCTGTCCAGAGGAGGGGAACAAAAATGGTGCAGGGTCTGCACCAGAAGACATACGAAGAAAGAGTAAAGGAGCTTAATATGTATACCCTTGAGGAAAGGAGGGAGAGAGGGGACATGATAGAAACTTTCAAGTACCTCAAGGGAATCAACAAAGTCCAAGAGGGTAGCATCTTTCAGAAAAAGAGATGTGCAAGAACAAGTGGGCACAATTTGAAGATAGAGGGGGGACGGCTCACAGGTAATGCAAGGAAGTATTTTTTCACAGAGAGGGTTGTGGATGCATGGAACAGCCTCCCTGAGGAGGTCGTGGAGTCAACAACAGTGGGGAAATTCAAGAATGCATGGGACAGACACAAGGCATTCCTAGTGGAGGGTAGGAGGAAGTAAGCTGTTGGTTAACTAGGATCTGCAGCTTATCTGTTAGGTAGGAAAATGGGCAGACTAGGTGGGCCAAGCGGTCCTTATCTGCCGTCAAATTCTATGTTTCTATGTTTTACAGACGATACAAAGCTCTGCAGTAAGGTGGACACCACAGGGGCTGGAAGACATGAGGCATGACTTCAGGACTTTGGAAAGATAGGCGGAGACATGGCAGCTAAAATTCAATGTCAAAAAGTGTGCTGTGATGCACCTGGGGCACAAGAACCTGAAAGCAAGATACACGCTGGGGTGAGGACATCAGAGTAATGGAGCAGGAGAAGGATTTAGGAGTAATAGTATCTAGTAACCTCAAGGTGGGAAAACAATGCAGCAGGGCAGTGGAAAAAGCCAATGGGATGCTGGCATGTCTTGGCAGGGGCATCACTCTCAAACGGAAAGAGGTACTGATGCCCCTTTACAAAGTCATGGTGAGAGCACACCTGGAGTATGGAGTCCAGTTATGGAGGCCACATCTGCGTAAGAACACAGAGAAGATTGAGAGGGTTCAGTGAAGGGTGACTAAGATGGTGCAGGGTATGCAGGGTAAAGCGTACAAGCAGAGATGTGGGAAATTGGGGCTGTACTCCTGGAAACAAGAAGGAATAGAGTGAACATAATTGAAACTTTCAAATATGTCATGGAGATCAACAAGGCAAAGGCAGGGATTCTACTCCTAAGGAAGGGTAGTGCCATGACCAGGGAGCACAGCTTGAGGCTGCGGGGGGAGGGGTTCAGAGGCAATGTGAGGGTACAGTTCTTCACGAACGGAGTGGTGGAGGCATGGAGTGATGAGGGCCAGAACATTGTCAGAGTTCAAGATTGCATGGGACAGACACAAGGGGCTGTGTGGGAGCAGGAAGGGGGCCCCCAGAAGGGAGTGGAATAAATAAAGGGGTGGAAGAGGGCAGAATAGATGGATCTGAGAGTCTCTTTCTGCTGTCAAGATTCTATAAGTAAGCAAACAGCTGACAGTGTCCCTTTAAGTATGTATGATGGGCAGTGCTGCCAGTTCAGTAAATTAAGCAGTGTCTGCATATGTGGCTCCTTTAAGTCAATGATATCCCTACAACAGAGTTCAACAACAGAGGAAGATTAAAAAAATACATAAAACAAATTCTAAATGGTAGGGCCCAGAGCTGCCGTGGAAACTGTCAAAACTCGGTTTGTGATCTGGTAATGTGTGAGGAAGCCCACATTTTCTATTCAGCCCATATTTATCTGTTCCAAAAAGCCATATATGTGCTAGTAGAGAAGGCTGCATCTGCCAGTCTTCCCTCAGTGCTCATTCCACCAAAGTTACTGCTTTCCGTCCTCCCAATGTCCTGCTGTAGAGCTCATGGATGAAGGAGTGTAACCAGTTTTGAAGCTGCACATTCTGTATCTAATCAAAGCTTTTTCTGCTTTTTACATCCTGCAGGGACATATCTGCGCACCAAGCTGCTAATCAACAGATGCAAGTCAAACTTATCTGAAAACATAGGTCTCTCAAGTGATTGACAAGACAAGGCACAGTTTTACTAGTTTAAAAAAAATAATACAATCAGGATAGCAGAGGCAATAATTCATTAAATCAAACAAACAGCTAAAAAATAATATGAATAAATAAAACTCAAATGTCAGCTGTGGTAGATGGGTAATAGTACAGAATCAAGTTGTGTACCTTTCCCACTACAGCACATATCAGTGTACACTCTCATACAACACATAACAAACCAGTATAACCTCTAATACAATCCAGTAAAACCAATATCACGTCTAATAATCCCAGTATAAAACAGCATACCCCTTAGAAAAGAAGTACAGAATACACCACAATAGCATTTACTAATGTATGGAAGTGCTGAAAGAAAGCAAACTGTGCTACAAGTTTCATGGTTCGATTTTAAGGCTTAGAAAAGACTTTCAAGTCTGGCTCTCAGCTCTCCAGAAGGAAACATGCCAATTAGCAAACTCTCAAGCCAAATGTAATTTTTTTTATACACTTATCTGTTTGTAATCTTTATTTATATCTGGTTGACCCTATGATGCCCCGCAGCCAGCCATTACTCTCCTAGAGTCCCCTGCAGCCAGACTTTTTATGACATGCATGATGGCTCAGCCAGGGGACATCTATACGTCTGTAGGCATAGTCGTAGCAGTTCTCTTATACAGCACATTATAGCTTACACTACCAGTACTGATCGCCAATGAAAGTACTTTCTCAGCTGATCAGTACCACTAATGGAAGTGCGATAATACGCTGTATAAGTGAGCTGAGAGTTCCCCTTTAATGATGACTAATATCCTCAGTCAAAAAATAAATTCCAGGTACCAAAGAAAACATCCTCATCCTGGGGTCTTCTATGGTCTTACCACTGATCAGACGAAAAAAAAGGGACAGAACAGGAAAGAACATCATTTCTGCACCAGGAAGTGGTATGTGTAAAGTGAGTACACATGGGAGTATGTGTGCACTGTATGCAAGCACAAAGAGAAACCAACAGTGCATCTATACTGCGGGATGTCAGTGCGCACATGTAGGTGTGACTGTATGTAAGTGTGAGAGCATGCAAATGTATGTATGAATGTGCAAAGTAGGGTAAACATGCTAAACAAATGTTAGTGCACATGTAGATATGAGTGTGCAAAGCACATATGAGAGTGCACAGCAGGCGAGTGTGTGAGCATGTAATGTTGGTGTGAATGTGTAGACATGAGTGTGCATTTGCAGGCATGTGTACATTTGAGATTGTAAGGGAATGAATGTGTACTCAAGAGGGGTGTGTGTGTGTGTGTGTGTGTGTGTGTGTGTGTGTGTGTGTGTGCATGCGCCCAAGACAATATGATGAAAAAGCTGACAGAGGGGGAGTCACAGCGCAAAAGCCTGCAGATCTCAGGAGCACACTATCACAGGATGTTTCATCCAAACCAATACATCACTGATAAGCACTCCATTACTGAGAGAAAGAAAAGAACCTGTCTGTGCACCATCTTATTAAATTAACCAGCAAGCCTAATCCTAGTTTTGTTTCATTCCACATCTGTGTGAAACTACTTCTACATCTTCCAGAGGTAGCACACTATGCTGTGAAATTCTGAAGGGAAACTGTTTCAGTCACGCTTCTCATCAGATATGTTTACCAGATGTTTATGTCTAGCTCCAGGCAAGAGAAGATGAAAAGGATTCTCTCACTCTGACTTCCTGCAGAGACTTGTCAGCATTCAGTCCCATCTGAGAAGAGTCCTCTAGCTCCTTCTAGTACACATTCGCAGACTGCTCATGAAAAACACCTCACCTGCAGAGGCATGGTATCTACACAGTCTACAAAAGACGCTCAGCATGCACTGTACAACTACCATGGCGTCATCGGTCCACTTTGTATCAAGCTCAGAATCTGGGAGTAATACTTTCTGCAATACTACTACTACTGCATATTCCATAAAAAACTGAAACAACTACACAATCTTAATGCTTACTGCAACCAAGTAATCCCGTGCCATTCAGCCAGTCGGTGGACTGTGTGATAGCACACAATCCAAACCTAACACTCTGCACTGCAAATACTGCAATGCCTGCCGTACGTGTCACAGAATCCGTGACCGTGGCATGTAATGCTGCCACAGCTCCAGTATGTGTTACAGAATCAAACTTGCTGTAGCGTGGGTGGTTGTTCGCTGCGTTAGACTGATGGGAAATGTTACGACTGCAGCACATGTAACAGATTTAGTTTCTATAGTACGGAAGGGCTTTTACCTGGGTTAGGGTTACAGAACATGTTACAGTGCCAAGGATTTAGTTTCTCTAACGTGAAATGTATTTTCACTAGATTAGGGTTATAGAGTATATTATACTGCCTACAGTACATGTAACAAATTTAGTTTTTGTAGTGTAGAAATGGTGTTACAAAATGTTATTATGCCTGCAGTGTAAGTTATGGTTTCACTTCTACTGTGTCTACAGTACAGGCTCACAGATGCTGTAGTCTTGGTGTGTGTGTGTGTGTGATAGGGCGGGGTGCTGGATCTGGTTGTAATGTCTGCAGTTCATGTTAGGAATTTACAGCTACTTGTAGTGTGGGAGGGTTGGTCCCTTGGTCTGGGTTACAGAACATGTTACATTGCCTGCAATACATATTATGGATTCACAGCTACTACTGTAGTGTGCGGAAGGGATGCTCATTGGGTAAGGGTTATATACCACATTGCTATGCCTATAGTATATGTTTTGTATTCACATCTAATGTAGTGTGTTGCGACTTGGTGCAGGTACAGACCGGTAGCACCGCTCAGCTCTTCTGCCTACAGCAACCAAAACAGATTCAATCTGTGAATCTATCCAACAGACACTTACCCTCAGTTTCACCTCCCAAACGAAACAATTTAATTCAAGGTATCCATCAACCATCCCCCTAACAGGGTATTCTCAGCTGCTTACAGGAACAGTTTCCCACAAGGAAAAACTCTCAGAGCTGATCTGTATCAGCCTGTTTACTACAGACACAGTAAGCAAAGAAACCAAGTGATGGATTAACATGAAAGTGCCCTTATGCTCCATGGAGTCCAATCTTTTCTGAGACATAAGGAATTTTCTTAGGCCCTCACTTCAGTCCACATTAGACAAGCCAAACCATAAGAACAGGTTACTCACCTGTAACAGTAGTTCTAGGAGCGGTATACGTTGTTCATCCACATTCTTTGGCATGTCCGTTTCCCCTTTAAATCTTGCCATAAGTCTTCAAGCTGGCTCCCCCACCCACCCGGGTGGTATATACCTCGGCTTCGCCCCATGATGCCAAATCTTAGCCCGCTGGAAGCAAGGTGATGCGCCTAAAGCCGGGAGGTCGGGTGGAGTGCGTGTGGATGAACAACATATACCACTCCTAGAACTACTGTTACAGGTGAGTAACCTGTTATTCTAGGGGCGTGGATATGTTGTTCATCCACACCTCTGGCAGACTCAAGCAGTTCTCCAGGAGGAGGGAGGCAAGGCACACACCCCCTACTTAGGAAACAGAGACTGGAGAACCGAGGCCCCAAAACCAGCATCCTGAGCGTGACTCAAGGTCGATGTGGTAATGGGTAATGAAGGTGTTTGCTGACTTCCAGGTAGCAGTCCAACAGATTTCCTGGATAGGGATGTCCCTGGAAGCAGCCACCGATGCAGCAGTATGGCGGTTAGGATGAGCTCTTATCCCTCTGGGAGGCTCCTTGCCCGCCAACTCATATCACAGACCTATGCATGATGTAAGCCATCTAGCAATGGTCCGTTTGGCTGCAGGTCTGCCAGAAGCAGCATCAGCGTAGGTGACAAACAGCTGGCGAACCTCTCCCCGAATTTCCACCGTCCTCTCCTTGTAGTAGGAGAGAGCATGTCTGAGGTCCAGGGTATGGAGCCTGTACTCGGCGTCCGAGGTGTAGTTAGGGTAATATACCGGCAGAGTCAACACCTGGTTAGGTGAAACTCTCACCTTTGGAAGGAATTTCGGTTGGGGGCGCAGGACAACTCTGTCCCTGTGAAAGACCAGATAAGGGGAGTCCACCGAAAGCGCCTGGAGCTTCTCTGTCCTTCTGGCTGACGTGATAGCCACCAGGAAGGCAGTCTTCCATGACAAGTGTGAGAGCTCACACTTGTGCATGGGCTCGAATGGCTTGCCCATGAGCTTAGCCAAAACCAGAAGAAGATCCCACGGAGGTGGAGGTTCATGCACCGGAGGGGATATGTGATCCAGGCCTTTGAAAAAGCACCTGACCACCATCTCCTGTGCCAATGTCAACTGACTGGCCCGTGCCCGGTAAGCAGAGATGGCTGCCTGGTGCACCCTAATGGTCGATGACCGAAGACCCCTTTTGGAGAGAGAGAGACCAAAGGTAGTCTACAATGTTAGCCACAGAGCAGGATAAGGGGTCCAGACTCTTAACCTGACACCAAATGGAAAACCTTTTCCATTTGAAGGCATAACATTTCCTGGTCGATTCCTTACGAGATGCCTCCACCACGGTGTAGACATCATCGGAAAGACCCAGCGCCTGCAACTCCAGCCACTCAGGTACCAGGATGTGAGGTGCAGGGAATGAAGGTCCGGGTGGAATACCTTCCTCTGGTTCAATATCATCAGGTCCGGGCGTGTACAAAGCCGCTCCGGGGCCCTGCAACTGAGGCTGAGGAGATCTGGATACCAGAACTGGTGGGGCCAATCTGGGGCTACCAGGATCACCTTCACCTTGTCCCTCCTCACCTTGAGTAACACCTTGTGGATCAAGGGAAATGGAGGGAAGGCGTAGAGGAGGCCTGGGGTCCACGACCTCGAAAAGGCATCCCCCTGCAGCGAGCCCTGCTGAGGGGAGCGGGCAAGGTACAGCATCAGCTTGGTGTTCTCCCTGGAGGCAAACAGGTCCACCAACGGTTTGCCCCAATCGGAGAACAGATTGTAAGCTACCTCTGGATGAAGAGACCACTCGTGGGATGTCTGGCCTATGCGGCTGAGAGCATCCGCCAGTTGGTTCGAAACTCCTGCCACATGGATGGCAAGGAGCTCCGTCTCCAACCGGCTGACGAAGGTCCAGATCCGGAGCGTCTCCTTGCACAGCAGATGGGAGAGCGTGCCACCCTCTTTGTTGAGGTAGTACATCGTCATGGTATTGTCTGTCTGGACTTGAACCAGTTGACCCTGGAGTTGAAGAGCGAAAGCTGACAGTGCCAGTCTGACTGCTCTGAGCTCTAGCAGGTTGATGTGGCAATGGTACTGCTTGGGGGTCCAAAACCCGTGGGCTCTCCAGCCCATGAGAGAGGCATCAGTCGTGAGGACGACCGTCGGCTCGGGGCAGACAAACGGGATCCCTTCCTGCAGACGACTTGGGATGGTCCACCATTGGAGAGCATCCCACATCATCTGGGTGACAGTGACCAGCTGGTTGAAAAGACCCTGACACTGAATCCACTGAGCGGCCCACCCCTCCACTGGGCGCATGTGCAATCAGCCCAGCGGACCACTGGCGCACCGCCATGCAACCCAGAAGGCGCAGGAAGTCCCAGGCAGGGTGCAAGTGCCCAACCAGAAATGACTGGGCAAAGGAGGAAAGAACCTCTGCCCTGTCCACCGGAAGCCAAGCTCTGGCTTGACAAGAGTCAAGCTCTGCCCCGATAAAGCCCATCACCTGAGAGGGCATGAGTTCCATCTGGGCCTCATTGATCAGGAGGCCTAATTGGGAACAGGTTAGGAGGGTCAGGTCCCTGGAACTCTCCATCTCCTGCAGGGAGGAACCCGCCAGGAGCCAATCGTCGAGGTAAGGGGTCTATCCGAACCCCTTGATGCCGTAAATGGGCTGCCACCACTGCAATGCATTTGGTGAAGACCTGAGGGGCTGATGACAGGCCGAACGGCATGGCTCGGAACTTGGACAGGGCTCTTCGACCCTGAAGCGGAGGAACCGCTGGTGGGATGGACGGATTGGGATGTGAAAGAACGCGTCCTGTAGCTCCAGTGAACAGAACCACATGTTTAGCTTCAGAGATGGTATGATCTAATTCAGAGTTACCATCCGGAAGGTGCGAGACCTGAGATATTGATTCAGGTTGTGGAGATCTAGGATAGGGCGCCAACCCCCTGTCCACTTGGGCACCAGGAAATACCTGGACACGAAGTCTGGGTCTGTAGGAGGAGCCGGTACTGGAGCTACCACCTCCTTGCAGAGGAGCTGAGCAATGTCGTCCCGAAGGGCTGAGTGCCATCTGAGATCCTTTCCTCCCATGGGGCACGGGCTCGGCAATGAGGGTACTGCTCGAACTCTAGAGGCAGTCCCCGATCGACCACTTCCAGGACCCACCTGTCCGAAATGATAACGGACCAGGTGGAAAGAAAGTGGCAGAGCCAGCCCCCCACAGGAGGACCCAGAACTAGCGTGACGGGAGTAGGGGTGGCCACCCCCGACCAGTCACTGCACAGGCTTAGTGGAGGAGGAGGCTCCTGGACTGGCACCTCGGCCTCCTTTTCGGGGCGGTTGGGGACCCTGCTTGGGGCTAGAGCACCAAGCTTGAGCCTGCTGTTGCTGCTGACCTCCCTGGAAGGGGGGCCATCTAACCGCAGGAGAAGAGTGCCGGAAAGGCTTCTTCTGACGCTTCTGCTGGTTCTTGCCCGAAGAACACGTTGCAGAAGTGGCATCCAAGGTGGCATTGGACTGCTCTGTGTGCTGAAGGTGACCTGCCACTCCCAGACCGAAGAGGTCGGTGCCAAGGAAGGGCACGTCAGCTAACTTGTGCTAAGTATCCGCCGGAAAAGAGGATAATCTCAGTCAGGCCCTACGGTAAGTGGCCACTGCGGCTGCTAGTGTACAGGCACAGGAATCTCCAATGTCCAAAGCCGTCTTGAACTGCTGTTTTGCAACAGCACAGCCCTGGTCACGGACTTGCTTAACCGTGGTCTGCATGTCCGCTGGGAGATGAGGGAGGACTTCATCTAGCAACCCCAAGAGGACGTGAGAGAAGTGTGCCATGATCACTGCCGAGCTGGCCTGACGAAGGCCCAAAGTTGAGGCCGCATATACCTTCCGGGCAGAATGGTCCATATTTTTGGACTCCTTGTCTGGAGAGCGGTCAGTATCCGCTGAGCTACCCATGCGTCTAAACACTGAGGCAGTCATAAGGCTCTCAGCCGAGGGATGCTCAGTGAAGCCTGCCAAGGACCCCATGGGTACAGTGTAATTGCGAGCCATGCGGGAAGACTGAGTCAGGCAAGAGGCAGGGCGTTGCCATAGCTCAAGGGCCAGGCCAATAATGGCTTCGGCCACTGGAAAGGCCTCCGTCAGGGTATCCCCCCTAAGGATATCAGTGAGAGGATATTCCGCCTTCTTTTGGATAGGCTCCAAGGGCATACCGGTGGACTCTGAAATAAGTCAAAGGATGCCCTGGAAAGAGGAAGGACCTTCCTCCAGCCCTGTCACTGACAATTCATCATCAGGGTGTGAGTGAAGACCAGTGGTATCCGAGTCCGAAGAGTTGGGATACAGGGGTCTCCCGCCTATGTCCCCTTCAATACACCGAGGGCGATCGGGGACAACAGTGATGGACAGAAGACGAGGCAGGCCCGTATCTGTCCAATCCTCCTTCGAGGGGGGCCCTTCCCTGAGGTTGCATAGGCGGTGGCTCCACCAAAATTGATGGGGAGACCAGAACAGGAATGCGTGCCGGTCCTACCGGAGGGAGAACCGGAGTCTTCGGTTCCAGAGGAGTCTGTGTCGGCCTAAGAGGCTGGGGCCAAGTAATGGCTGGTGTAGCCAGCTTCTGACCGGTCAGAATTAGCTGTTGCCACACGAGGTCCTCATAACGTTGACAGAGCTTCTGTAGAAGTTGCTCCTCGTCTGAGGAGGATGAGGATCGGTGGCAGTGCCTCTTCCGGGAGTGTCTGTGACCCTTTTTCGGTTTTTCGACCGACAAGGTCCTAGTCCTCGATCGAGACTGACGGTGAGGCCGGATTAGGTGAAAACCGAGGTTCCGGCTCCTGTCCCTCGATTAGGATACCCGAAGAAGGGGGCTCCTCGTTGGGGAAGGTAAGGATGGGTGTCCTCTCCAAGGAGTCATAGACCGGGGTCGGCGACAATGGCTCGATCGGGTCAAGAGAAATCTCGGCCGGTTCTTCCGTCTCCTCAGCCTCGGTGCCTTGGCCTGACAGAAGGTCCGAGAAGCTGGCGGCCAAGGAAGCAATCTCGACCGAGGTAGAGACCGCCACATCCTGAGAATCTGATCGCTCTCAGTCCCAGGGACGTCTTCTTCAGGCAGAAGATGATTTAGGGTCCTTGGCCCTTTTCTTAGGGCGGGAGGAGTGCGAGCCCGAGGGCACCTCACCCTTGGTAGGGAAAGACTGGCACAGCTCCCGAAAGGACCCAGTGAAAGTGGAGCCCAGGTTAAGTGACACGAAAAAAAATTTGGCTGGCTGAAGCTTGAGCAGCTTCCTCTTCGAAAGCTGCCATCTGTTCGAGCTGATCAGCGGATCCCACAGCCGCGGAAACCACCCACCTGGCCTCCTTCGATTTCACCGGTGGATTGCGAAGCTCCGGTCTCCCTAGTTTTAGGTGTGCCTTGCGGTCGTCCAGGACATTGGGATGGAAGGCCAGACAAATGGTGCAACAGATGATGTCATGCACGACACCCAAGCAATAAACACACGAGAGGTGGGGATCAGTGCGTGACATTTTCTATCTGCAAGGACACCGGCGAAACCCAGGGGACGACTTGTCCTCCATGTCCGATGCGCTCGGATCGGAATCATAAACTCTTACAAGTTTCAAAGAAAGCAAATGCGGCGAAAACCATCAATTAGAATCCAGGGCCTACGGTACTACCGAAGTAGCACGAGGGAACCTGAATCTTCCAGCAGAATGGAAGATCTGGGGTCATGGGGCGGAGCCAAGGTATATACCACCCAGGTGGGTGGGAGGAGCCAGCTTGAAGACTTCTGGCAAGATTTAAAGGGGAAAGGGACATGCCAAAGAGTGTGGATGAACAACATATCCACACGCCTAGAAATTGGGTTTATTTCTGGTCACAAGTGGCTCAGTACTGAGTAGGTCAAGGTTATCGCACAATGCTTAGACAGTATGGGGAAGGGGCCTGGAACTCACCTTGCCTGTCCTCACTATATATATGCTTTGTGGATAGACAAAAGGCTTCAGACTTCAGTACCACCTGTGTTTCCACTCCAAACCCCTTGTGGGGACCAGACTCACCACGGCATCAGAGGAAATTCTAGCTCTGCTATAGCACAGCAAAACAAATTACACCATTTTGCAACGACATACACAAAATTGTTTAAGTAAAAAGAATCACTCGTGAAGCATCTGTTTTCACCCAAAAGTCACACAAGCTTAACTGCAAAATTCTACATACATTTTGCTTTCTGACACTCAAATAAAAAATGTATCACACAGCCGGCCCATTGTCGAAGCAGTAGTGCTACAGCTCACGATGCCAGAGACCCGGGTTCGGAAGTGAGCCCAAGTCACTGAGGGCCTGCAGGGGGAGGAAGCTTGTGCATTCCAGGGCATGCTTTCCCTTTCTTCGGGAGGGAGGGAGGTCTGTGTGCACCGCTACAACACTGCCACTTGGGTGACCACAGCTGGTGATGCAGTGGAGCCACAAAGGGTGGTAAGAGCACTCCTGACTAGGACATCTGCACACTTGTGTGCAGAAATCCGCATAGTACTTGCTTATGAGGCACTTGGGACCCAAGGAGATGGGAAAAAAGCCTCCCTGAACTGCAGCAGCATGACGACACATCTCTCCCTGCAGGACCTACATAGAAACACAGAATTTGACGGCAGCTAAGGACCGCTTGGCCCACCTAGTCTGCCCATTTTCCTACCCAACAGATAAGCTGCAGATCCTAGTTAACCAACAGCTTACTTCCTCTTACCCCCTACTAGGACTGCCATATGTCTGTCCCATGCATTCTTGAATTCCCCCACTGTTCTTGACTCCACGACCTCCTCAGGGAGGCTGTTCCATACATCCACAACCCTCTCTGTGAACAAAATACTTCCTCATATTACCTCTGAGCCGTCCCCCCTCTATCTTCAAATTGTGCCCCCTTGTTCTTGCACATCTCTTTTACTGAAAGATGCTACCCTCTTGGACTTTGTTGATTCCCTTGAGGTACTTGAAAGTTTCTATCATGTCCCCTCTCTCCCTTCTTTCCTCAAGGGTATACATATTAAGCTCCTTTAGTCTTTCTTCATATGTCTTCTGGTGCAGACCCTGCACCATTTTGGTTGCCCTCCTCTGGACAGCCTCCACTCTGTCTATGTCTTTGTGGAGATGGGGTCTCCAGAACTGCACACAGTACTCCAGATGGGGTCTCACCAACTGTCTGTACAGAAGGATAACAACTTCCTGTTTTCTACTATTGATGCCTCTTCCTATGCATCCCAGTATCCCCCAGCCTTCCTTACTGCCTTCTCACATTGCTTGCCCACCTTTAGGTCATCTGATATAATTACCCCCAGATCCCTTTCCATTTTTACTGTTGTCAGTATCTCACCACCCATTGTGTACTCTTCCCCTGGGTTTTTGTTTCCCAGGTGCATTACCTTGCACTTCTTTGCATTGAATCTGAGCTGCCATACATTTGACCATTCCTCCAACCTTGCCAAGTCCCTTCTCATCCTTTCCACTCCATCTTGTGCATCAACCCTGTTGCAGATCTTTGTATTGTCTGCAAGGAGACATACTTTTCCTTCCAGTTCCTCTGCAATGTCACTTATAAAGACATTGAAAAGAACTGGTCCCAGTACTGAACCCTGCGGTACCCCGCTAGTAACCCTCCTTTCTTCACTGTGTACTCCATTTACTACTACCCTTTGCGTCCTGTTGTCTAGCCAATTTTTTTATCCAGGCTACCACCTTGGGACCCACTACAAGGCTGGCTAACTTGTGTATTAATCTTTTGTGTGGGACTGTATCAAATGCCTTGCTAAAATCTAGGTAGGCTATGTCCACAGCCCCTCCCAGGTCTACTACTTTGGTCACCCAAAGAAATCTATTAGATTCGTCTGACACGACCTTCCCATCGTGAATCCATGGCTGCCTTGGGTCCTGTGCCCCACTGGCCTCTAGGTACTCAACAATTCTTTCCTTCAGAAGTGGTTCCATCATTTTCCCTACCACTGAGGTCAAACTAACTGGTCTGTAGTTTCCTGCCTCTGTCCTGCTCCCACTTTTGTGAAGAGGAGGAATCACATCTGCCCTCCTCCAGTCCTCAGGTACCACCCCATCCTCCCATGATTTGTTAATCATGACCTGCAAGTATAATAATAAAAAAAAAAAAATCACAGCAACTGCTACTAAAACATTTTTGGAATAACATTTTCCCTGCATAATGACTGGAGAACCTGCATGTATGAACATGGACAGAGTTCTTTTTGCAGTGCAACATTACCAAATATTTCCACAAAAAATAAACTTGGGGTGGGGGATTGTGACACAAGAAGGATGTATGGTTCCTAAGCTTCTTGTTGAGACTTATGTTTTCTCTCACATACATTACAATACAGCTGACGACATGAGCACTGCAGCACAACAAGGGCGGTCATCTTTCAGTTGCTAATACTTAATCAAGGTCCTGTTCATTCATCTCTGGGACTGTTCAGGTAGAGGTTAAAGAGCACATGGCACTTTCTGCAAAATAAGGGGGAATTATCTCTGGTGTCCTGGCTACCATCCCCCTCCCAGTTACACAGATTCTAATGTAATATGGCTGTGTAAGTGTGCCTAATGTTTTATTCAGAATTTTAATTTGCTCTGATTAGATGTAACAGGGTTAGAGACAACAGACTAAAATGGATGACTCCTGTGTTACATAAACTTATGAGATGAGGTACGGGAGATGGAAGAGGTACCATAAAGCTGGGGATACACCCTCATTGTTAGCTTACAATTACTGTATGTAATCAAAGTAAAACTTCGATAAGGTGTCTTAAAAGTCGATCTATTATTTCTAAACAACAAGAATTCTCAGGAAAAATGTGGCTGCCACATGGGACATTATTAACAAGATGATTTGGGGGGGGCAGAAGAGAACAGAAGCCAGGAATGGTTTCTCTATCTACCGAGGCTGGCATGGTTATCAATCCCCTTGATACTTCCTGACAATTCAATAATTATTTATACAGATCTGCCTCACCCACTAACTAAATCCTCCCAATGAACTTCCAAATTTAATTTCTGAGCCCTTTTCTGCTGGACCAGATTTTTATTTTAAAACACTTTGTCACTGAAGTTAAGGACCATTTCAATAGTATTACCCTTAAACCTTTGGTGAGACCCGATGATTGGGATTACCGTTTATCTGAATCATCTGCTGACGTTATTGGGTATCCCCTTACAAGACATTTTTTTTCATCTTGCCCTTTGTTGTAATCAATTTTCAGTAGTGTGGAAGGGGGCTGCTGCGGTGGTTCCTATACCAAAGTCTGGTGATAAAACTAAAATGCAGAACTAACGCCCTATCTCTCTGTTAGTTCCCCCTTATTAAAGTATTTGAACCCATTATGTTCAACCAGCTGCAAGTTCACCTGGTCGAGCACAATATGTTAACTTTTGCTCATAGAAACAGAACTTGATGGCAGATAAGGACCGCTTGGGTCCATCCATTCTGCCCATTTTTCCCTATCTACAATATTACCCCAGACCCTACTTGACCTCCTGCTCCTTCTACCCCCCCCTTCCTTTTCACCATAATTCCCTTCTTCCTATCCCATGCATTCTTGAACTTCACCACTGTTTTCACCCCCACCAACTCTGCTAGAAGGCTGTTCCAGGAATCCATCACTCTTTCTGTATAGAAGAACACACTCAGGTCTCTCCTGAATCAACACCCCCCCCCCCCTTCAGTTTCATAGCATATCCTCTTGTTCTTGAGCTCCTTTTTTTATTTAAAATAAAAAAAGGGTTTTCATTTCACACACAATGCACATATATCCATTTCTAACAGTGATAGCCACTCTTTGTTCAGATTACATGCTTTTACATTATTTTAAAAGTTAAGACACTCTTCTCCCTATTTCAGTATAGACAAGCAGGAGAAAAATGAGAAAAGGTGGAAGATGAGGCAGAGTCCCCAACCCCTCCTCCTTTTTTTAAGGAGTAAATTCTTAGTCTATACGAGCTTGGTATAGAGACCATCCTCTCCATTTGTTCTGGAAACTTGGTGTTCTGTCATTTAGCTGTGCTGATAAACCTTCCATTATTATATATATATATATATATATATATATATATATATAAATTATAACTTCTTTCCATTCTTTTATTGTTGGTATTACTTTTTTCATCCATTTTTTAATTGGCACCTTTTTTGCTGCAAGCAAAAAAATGGGCATTAGCGTTTTTTCCCCAGGAGGGGGGCCGGTCCAGATATATTGACAGTAGAACCATCTCCACTGTCAATTCTATTGTCTCGCCCAAGCAACTTGCTAATTTCCCCTGAAGGGAGCACCAGAATGGCATTAATATTGGACAAAACCACATGATGTGCCCTAGGTTAGCTAAAGTGCATCCACACTCTCTCCAGCAATGCCCATACATTTCTGGCAGGTATTCAGCCAGCAAGGCTGGTGAGCGGAAATAGCAAATTCTGCATTTTCATGCATATTCTCTCCAGAATGTGGAGGAAGTCATTTTAATGGCTCGCTCTGTTGTCTGTGTCCAAAGGGTAGGGGAGATGGAAAGACTCAACTCTGAGTTCCACCTCTCTAGGATGGATAATGTTGACTCTTGAGCCTGGTCTCAGAGTCCCTTGTAGATGTTCCCTATCAAATGCTCTCCCAATTGACCTTTAATAGTGTCTATGAATAGCTTTAAATTTAGGTTCATGGGGGTTGGTAATTTTACTTCAATGTTCCTTTTCCTTAAATATAATTTCGTATTTGTAAATATCTAAAGAAGTAATTTCTTCTTAATTTATAATTTGCTCTTAGTTCTTCAAATGAGCGCATTCCCTTTTCATCTAGAAACTGGAAAATATGGGATAAGCCCCCCTGTCTCCACTGTGAAAAAGTTTGATCTGAGTGAGATGGAATAAACTGCTCATCGTATGAAAGTATCATACAGTATGTATATATCAGATTCAAGTATGGTTTTTCCCTCATCCTATACCAAATCTTTAAAACACTAGCTGTAATCTTAGTAAAATTCTTAAGTGGAGGGGTTTTCCCAGGAGAAGAAAATAAAAGCTTGTAGAATGTCATACATATCATTGATTTCCAAACTCAGTGTTTTCCATGGTGCGAGAATTTCCTTGATGCCCATAATATCAGTGTTTTAAGGGAGGCAGCTGCTGCGTATAGTTCTAAATTTGGTAAATTAATACCACCATGGGCCACAGATAATGTTAAAATTGAATAACGTATCCTGGGCTTATGGTTACCCCACACAAAACCCAGAAAGATTCTTCCCCAGGATTTAAAGTAAAATCCCAAAGGAAAAAAGGAAATATTTTGAAATAAATATAAAAGTCGCAGAAGTATGTTCATCCGTAGCAGTTCTGCCCGTTGAAAAAGGGATAAGTGTAAGGCTGACCATTTTTTAAGGTCTTGTTGAATTGTTCGAGTTAGGGGTTCATAGTTTATTGTTTCTACTACCTTTAAATTTGAGGAAAGGTAAACTCCAATATATTTAATTTTAGTGGAGTTCCATTTTAAAGGATAAGTCCGACGCATTTCACTGCTGGGGCAGAAATTTAAAAGCAAGACTTCAGTTTTATTCATATTGAGTCCCCCTGCTTTTTCAAATTTCTTTAGTATATGCCATGTGGCTGGACTAGAAGTTTCCGGGGATATCAGAATCAGTTGAATATCGTCAGCAAATAAATTGAGCTTATATTCCCTTTGGCCCAGTGGGATCCCCTCCACCTCCCTAGCCTCACGAAGAGCAGACGCCAAGGGCTCCATGTAGATGGCAAATAATAAGGGCGACAATGGGCACCCCTGATGTGTGCCACGAGTTAATAGAAAAGGGGAAGATAACCCTCCGTTTATACGGACGTATGCTCGAGGAGCATTGTGTGTGTTTCTTAACCAACCCACAAAAGTTTCTGGAAATTGGAATTTCGACAGGGTGTCCCATTAAAAATCCCAGGACACCCTGTCGAACGCCTTCTCAGCATCCAGGCTTAACATTACCGCTGGGATCTTTCTTTTTTGAATATATTCAATCAGAATAAAAGTTCTTCTAATATTGTCTGTTGTATTTCTTTTTTTTATAAAACCTGTCTGGTCTTGATGAATAATAGAAGGCAAAATTGTTTCTAAGCTAGTCGCCCATATCGCCATAAAGATTTTATAATCATTATTTAAGATAGAAATAGGCCTACACATGGATGGGACTGAAGAGTCTTTGTTTGGTTTTGGGATTGGAGATGATACCGCATAATCCCATGGGGGGGGGGGGTCTCCCCTAGTCACCTCAGTAAACACCCTTGATAAGTGAGGTGCAACTTCTTTGACAAATCGTTTATACCATTCAGTGGTATATCCGTCTGGTCCCGGGCAGCAATTTTGTTTGAGATTATTGATCCTTGCCTGAATTTCCTCTGTTGTAATTGGGGCTGTTAATATTGTTTTATGAGTTTCATTTAGGTGCGGGAGGGGCAAGTCCTTTAAAAATTCACTCCTTACATCTGAAGTATTTTCTTCTTTTTGCTGGTATAGGTTGGTAAAATATTCAGTGAATATTTGCCTAATTTCTTCATCTTTATGAGTTAATAAGCCCGTTGCTGTATTTTTAACCTTGATTATAGTGGCCGTGTGTTTCTGGGTTCTTATTTTTTGGGCTAACCAGCGTGTCTCTCGAGATCCTCCCATGTAGTTATTTAGTTTAAGGTAGAATAGAGTCTGTTGAATTTTAGTATCCATTATTTTTTGTAAGGAGGCTTTTGCATCCTTGATTTTTTGTGCTAGTTCCTTGTTCCCATCCCTATACATTAACTGGTATTGTTGGATACAGTTGGTTAATTCATTTTTTTTTTTTTAAACTTTCTTTATGTTCAGATTTTTCTCACATATACAGGACAAACATACCACAAACATTTCTTTCAATGAACTTACTTGAACTACTTCCCTCTTCTTTTATAATTCACAGGGAATTCATCACACATATTACAAGAGTGTGGCTACTAATCATAAATTTATACAAATAAGAATTTAAACAAATATGAATTTAAACAGAAGGTAGCCTACAACAATCTAATTGACTGGATAATATTAACTGATTCACCTGAATCGGCTTCTAGGGAGTGCCTTTACAAGGAAAGATCTTTAAATGTAATGACCTTTAAAGGTGATGAAGAGGAGGAGAGTAGGAGCTGCCAAATCACCCTGTCCTTCCCTGGTCCCCCTTGAAACACAGAAACTCCATTCAAGGGGTACAGGACTATGTGTTACAGAATGCATCCTGCCCATTAAGCCACTTCATAGCAGATCCAACAATGCCTTATCAGGGCAAGAAATCAGGCCTCGCCCCTGCCATATATATAACCTATCTCCTCCACAAAATCTCAAAGCTGGGAACCCTTTTATTAATAGTGGCAGTTAGAGCCTCCATTCTATACAGGTCTATCATGCGGTCTTGCCACATATTCAGGGTGATGACTTTGGAAGACTGCCAGTTACATGTAATTGTTTTTTTGAGCAGATAAAAATGAGATTTTCAGAAACCTGATTGTTAGGGAATCCCGAAATTCCTTGGGCAGATCTAAAAAGAAATAACAGAGGGAGGAGATTTCCAAATTAGGCACCAATATTATCTGTAAGGCCTGTTGAAGATCTTGGAAGAAGGGCCTCAGGATAGGACAATCCCACATTATATGGACTAATGATGCGGGAGAGTGTCCACAGTTTCTCCAACAGTACGGAGATAGGGAGTCTCGGTATTTCATTTGGCCCGCAGGGGTTCGAAAGTACCTAGAGGCCAGTGGAGCACAGGACCCAAGGCAGCATGGGTTCACAGCAGGAAGGTCATGTCAGACGAATCTAATAGATTTCTTTGACCTGCTGCGGATATGGGTGACCAAAGTAGTAGACCAGGGAGGGGCTGTGGACATGGCCTACCTAGACTTTAGCAAGGCATTTGACACAGTCCCATACAAAAGATTAATAGTCAAATTAACCAGCCTGGGAGTGGGACCCAGGGTGGTAGCCTGGGTAAAACATTGGCTGGACAAAAGGACACAGAATGTAATTGTAAATGGAGTCCATTCTGAAGAAAGGGGGGTTACTAGTGGGGTACCGCAGGGCTCAGTATTGGGTCCAGTCCTTTTTAATGTCTTCATCAGTGACATTGCAGAGGGACTGGAAGGGAAAGTATGCCTTTTTGCAGATGACACAAAAATCTGCAACAGGGTTGATACACAAGGAGGCGTGGAAAGGATGAAAAGGGACTTGGCAAGGTTGGAGGAATGGTCAGAAGTATGGCAGCTAGGATTCAATGCAAAGAAGTGCAAAATAATGCATCTGGGAAACAAGAACCCAGGGGAAGAATACACAGTGGGTGGGGAGGTAGTAACAACAACAAAAAAGGAAAGGGACCTGGGGGTACTCATATCAGATGACCTTAAGGTTAGCAAGCAATGTGAGACGGCAGTAGGGAGGACTGGGGTATACTGGGATGTATAGGGAGGCATCAGCAGCAGAAAACAGGAAGTTGTTATCCCTCTGTACAGACAGTTGGTGAGACCCCATCTGGAGTACTGTGTCCAGTTCTGGAGACCCCATCTCCATAAGGACATAGACAGGATAGAGGCAGTCCAGAGGAGGGCAACTAAAATGGTGCAGGGTCTGCAAGAGAAGCCGTATGAGGAGAGACTAAAGGAGCTTAATATGTATACCCTGAGGAAAGAAGGAGAGGGGACATGATAGAAACTTTAGGTACCTCAGTGGAATCAACAAAGTCCAAGTGGGTAGCATTTTTCAGAAAAAGAGACTTGCAAGAACAAGGGACACAATTTAAAGATAGAAGGAGGGTGTTCAGGGCAATGTGAGGAAGTATTATTTCACAGAGAGGGTAGTGGATGCATGGAACAGCCTTCCTGAGGAGGTTGTGGGGTCTAAAACTGTTGGAGAATTCAAGAATGCATGGGACAGATATAAGGCAATTCTTGTGGGGGGTAGGAAGAAATAGGCTGTTGGTTAACTAGGATCTGCGGCCTATCCTGTAGGTAGGGAAATGGGCAGACTAGATGGGCCTAGCGGTCCTTATCTGCCGTCAAAGTCTATGTTTCTATGTAATACCGAATAAAAATCTTACATGAGAACTCCCGCCAACTAACTGCCGCTATACCCCAATGGATTCGCGTTTGTGTCCACGCCCACAGTTCCTCAGGGATCCGAGATCCCAGGTCCCGTTCCCAGGCTATCTTAATATAAGAGGTGGAATCCCCTTTCCAGGATATGAGTAGCTGATACAGTTTAGAAATAATATGGGTTCTGATCGGGTCCCCCTCTACTGCTTTCCTGAGCATGTGTGCGATCTGAGGAGGTGATGAACCCACAATCTTGCTCTGCATCACTAAGTTAGAAATATAATTTCTAATTCTGAAGTATTTAAATCTATCCTTCCATGAAATTCCATACCTGTGGACCAATGATTCTCCCCATCCTTTAGGCTGAATCTCCCCATCCTTTAGGAAATGGCTGAATCTCCCCATCCTTTAGGAAATGCCAAATCAGGTGTAGGCCCCTCTCTTTCCATCCCCTAAATCCTGCATCCCACTTATTGGGGGTAAATGATTCTAGATGAGGAACGGAAGTCAACAAATTCCTCCAGCTCTTAGCGCTTTTGTCTCCTAAAATCCCATACCATACCGTCAAAGTGGAGGCTGTGTAGGGATTGTCTATCTGCCCTATGTTTGACCTACTTTTCTGTCAGAGGAGCATAGTAAAGATTTCCATTTGGCCACATATGTCTGATCGAGCCAACAGAAGGCTGTTCGTAACTGGGTTGCATAATGATATAATTTAAAATTTGGCAATGCCAAGCCCCCTTCTGCCCTCGGGATCTGGAGGGCCGACAGTCGGATTCTAGGTTTTTGTGAACCCTAGATAAAATGAGAGATTGTCCTATTCAACGATTGAAAATATGTGTCTGGAATCTGGATAGGTATTGTCTATACCAAGTATAAGAACTTAGAAAGCATTACCATTTTTATCGCTTCTACTCTTTGAATCAATGGTATAGGAATAGGAGCCCACTGATCCAATTCCGTCTTAATTCTCTCCAACACTGGGATAAAGTTAATGGAAAACATCAGATCCGGCTGCATGCTCAGTTGTACCCCAAGATATTTAATTTGGGATGCATTCCATTTAAAAGGGAATTTCTTTTGAATTTGTTCCGATGGGTCGTAACATGTTCTTAAGATTTCCGTCTTGTTCATGTTTATTTTGTACCCTGCCAGAAGGCTAAATTCTGACAGCCGAGTCCACAAGGGTTCCAATGATTGCTCTGGGTTTCTGAGGTAGATTAATAAGTCATCTGCATAAAGCATCAGTTTGTGTGTTTCCCCTCCCATATCCCAACCCTGTACTAACTCATCCTGTCTTAATGTTTGGGCCAAAGGCTCCAAATATAAAGCAAAGAGGAGGGGAGAAAGGGGGCACCCCTGCCTAGTGCCCCGACAGAGAGCAATGGGGGGGGGAACCCTACCATTAATCTTTATATATGCCTTGGGGCTAGTGTAAATGTTATTTATAATTTTAATGAAGGACTCGGAAAATCCGAATGCCCCCATAGTTACATTCAGGAAGCACCACGCCACCCGGTCGAAGGCCTTCTCCGCATCCAAACTTAACAGCACACAAGGAGCCCCCGACTGGGCCACCCGGTGCAGGACCTGCAAGGATCTTTTGATATTATCCTGGGTCTGTCTACCAAGGACAAAGCCAATCTGGTCGTAGTTGACCAGACCGGGCAGTATCACTTCCAGACGTCTCGCCAAGATAGATGCATATAACTTATAATCAATATTTAAAACAGATATCGGGTGAAAAGCATTATACTGAGTGATATCTTTACCTGGCTTAGGGACACTTGATATAACTGCATAATTCCAGGAGTCAGGTAGCACCTCTCCTGCCTGTGCTTCCTTGCAGGCCTCCAATAGGGGGCTTTTAATCTCTTTTATGAAAAAGGTAAAGAACTCGGGAGTGTATCCATCAGGACCCAGGGATTTTTTTTTATTTCAATCTTTTAATCGCTGAAGCCAATTCTGTTGAGGAGATGGGGGAGTCAAGAGAGTTTTTAATCTCTTCCGTCAGCCTTGGTAATTTTAAATTCGCCAAGTATGACTTGATTTGCTCTCTGTCCGGTATCTGTTCCATAGTGTGTAAACTTGAGTAGAAGTCTCAGAAACTATTCAAGATTTTCTCCGGGGAACTTAATATCTGACCTGTCTTGGGGTCTCTGATCTGAGCAATCGTCGTTCTGGCAGTATGTTGTCTCAGCCGGTGGGCTAGGAGGCGGGAGGCTCTAGGGTCATTTTCATGGTATCTTTGCCGCAAACACTGCAGTGCTTGCTCTGTTTTTATATCAATTAGTTTTTGAATTTGCTGTTTAACGGTTTGTATGTCTGATACTACAGTTTTGTTCCCCCTGCCTGGCGTCCCTGTAGAACCAATAGTTGCCTTTGAAGCTCCTCCATCTGCCAACTTTGCTGTTTTCTAAAGTGGGCAGCAAACTTGATACAGTCACCCCTGAAAACTGCTTTCATCGTATCCCAAAGTATTGTGCCCGACATGCTGGGGTACTTATTATCTTGTTGTATTTGTGATAGCCTCATAGTGGCCATGTCTGTAAATTCTTTTACATTGAGAAAATAATTGTTAAACTTCCAGAGAGACTGACCCCTTTGGACTCTCCAATTCAAACGCAGCAATAGCTGGGAATGATCAGAGAGAACCGATGGGATGTGTTTACATTCCACAACTTGGTCTTGGTGTTCTCCAGAATTCAACAGATAGTCAATTCTGGCAAAGAAGCCATGGGGGGATGAGTAGTGTGTACATTCTCGTTTATTTTTGTTATGCCTTCTCCAGGCATCAACCCAGAAAGCCCCCTTTAGATGTTTCTTAATGAATTTACCAGCTGAATTTTGTCGGAATGCCTTGGTTTTGCATGTGTCGATTTGCTCCCACACCTGGTTTAGATCTCCCCCTACTATTAGTAATCCCCTCTGCTGCTCCGTTATTTTGTGTAATAAGGACTGAAAAACGTCCACAGTGGAGCCCGGGGGGGCATACAGGGAGACCAGAGTAATGGGGGTGCCCTCAAGGTTCCCTGATACAATGGCCAAATGGCCCTCAGGGTCTGCATAACTGGTCAGCCTCTGGAATTGTGTTCCTTTGGACATCAGAATTGCAGAGCCTCTTCTTTTCCCCTTCCCATATGAGGCAGCAATCACCTGATCATACCCAAACTTCCCCAATTTCTGATGTTCACTTTTATTTAAATGGGTTTCTTGCAGTAGGACAAACGTGGGCTTCTGTCTTTTTATAGCTGACATTACTTTATGTCTTTTCACCGGGTTATTTAGCCCATTAACGTTGTGAGAGACAATTCTTACGGTGGTATCATCCTCCATTTACCAGCCGAAACCACAGTCCCATCTGTATAGGGGTCCCACCCCCCCGACTCCGTCCCCTCCACAATGTATATCAGAGCTCCCCTCTCCCCTCTGCCTCCAATTCCTCTCCAGTAAAGTAACACTCTTTGTATTTTTATATATTGATTTAATGCAGTATGCCATTGAAGGTCTATCTTTGACTTTGTGATTCTCAACATCATATAAACACAGACATAACAATAAATTCCAAACCTCCTGTGGGGTGGCGCTAACAGATCGAGCCCTCCCCACTTGGAAAAACTATTTACAAGGTAACTCCCAAGGTAGGAGAATAGTAAATACCATTCTCTAATCATTCGAGCTTGTGAAACTCGAATAGGAGGAAAGGGAGCCAATAAAATGACTCGCTCCTCCTGGACCTTAACCTTATCAGGTCCTTGCCAGATGTCTTGGCATAACATCCCCAACATTATACCCATAAGAAACATATGGTATATTGGCAGTAGACCTTCCAGTATAATCGGTCTGGGTATTCAACTCTTTTCCCCCCTTTGCCCTCCTCATGTCGAGGCTGTTAAAAAAAAAAAAGGGTGCGATCCCGTGCTTCTTGTCTTCCCCACCCCCGAACCCCTTACCCGCAGTGGAAATAAAAAGAAATTATAGGAGTTGTCCGATTTCACATTAATGTAATGTTACAGATAATACTAGATATTTCTTTAACACATACTCGAGACAGAAACCTGGAGCGACTTTCAAACATTCTGTTTTTAACTTCCTGGACTGAGGTAGTCTGCCACCCGAGAGGTGTCTAAAAAATGTAAACCTCTTCGTCTTTACAAAATGGGCGCGTATACCCAGTCCGGATCCATGGAATGTCCCCAAAATCCTACTTCATAGGGCACTGAGGTCCCCACATATTTGCATCCCCCTCCTCAGTTTCCTTAAATTTAGCGCCTTATGGTTGCTCGAGGTATGCCCCACCGAGAAGCACTCCAGCGTTTTGCTAGGTTGGCCCAGGCCTTCCTGATGTTTACATTCGCTTCAGCTGAGATCCAGCCGAGGGCAGAGACATAATGATGATGTACTTCTACAGCCTCACTCTTGAGCAGAGCCACTCAGCCGAGATTCTACATTTAACAATCCTGCCTCTCCAAGGTAAAAAAACTTGATGGCTACATGAACTGCCAGCGAGACTCGATAAAACCAGTCTGTTCGATAAGGAGCCCCCTCTAAATAACCCCCCCAGGCTTCTCAGAGCCACATATGGATTTACAGCATTCCTAGGCTTCTGCTTCTCATCCCCTAATTTCCCCCTTTCCAGTGGGTAAACCCTTTGATGCTCATGGGATCATAAACATAGTGTTCAACTGAGGTGATCTCGCCTCCCTCCATATACTGTGTCCATTGATCCATGTTCCCCTTCACCAAATAAAATTTACAGACTGCTCAATCCCTCCATATCCCCCCCCCAGCTTCCCCTCAAAGCCCATAACAGTTACCAACGTGGCCTCGCACATAGGCCTCGAAGTAAATTTCTACAGGTCCTTCTTGTGAAGACTGCAATGTCTACTCCAATCGTATAGGGTTAGACACCAGGACAGGGCTTCTCCTAAACCCAGTTACCAGCTTATTTCAGAGGGATCAAACTTCAGGTATCCTCCGTCCTTCCGGTTAATGTCTCTTCGGGGGCCTGAGGATGGGTGAGTTTCTGCAGCATCTTTTTGATATCTTGAAGTGAGTTAACCGCCGCTTTCCTTCCTGATCGAGAAGGGTGATGAAGTCCAGCCTGACACCATGGATTCTGCAGGAGGGCCAGAGGGTCCTTACGAGTGGGGGCCTCAGATATTTCATGCCCTTTGTCTCTCACTGCTCGAAGTGCTTCTTCACATGTATGATATAGTTCTGTACCAGCCTCCCAGAACACCCGCAGGCAAGATGGATAAGGGGTTTGGAATCTAATATTTAGAGCTTTCAACTTCCGGAGTATCGTGGTGTATGCCATCCGTTGTTGTTGGATTACAGCGGTGTAATCTTGGTCAAACGACAGGCGGGCCCCGTTGTATTCAACACACTCTTGTTTCCAGGCAGCCCGTAGGATTTGTTCTTTCTCCCAGAAACTCGCGAATTTCGCAATGATTGACCGCGGCCTGGCAGACGCCACGGTCGGTTTAGGCACCAATGCTCTGTGTGCTCTTCAATCCTGAATTGGAATGCTGGGGGTAAGTCCAAAACATGCTTTAACAGGTCCTCCAAAAAATCCGTCATCTCCCCAACCTCCGTAGCTTCGGGCAGACCATATATTCTTAGGTTGTCTCTACAAGAGCGAGCCTCTAGGTCTATGCATTTGGCAGTGGTGAGCTCTTGTTGGAGTACTATAACTTCCATTGCGCGTGAAATTTGGATTAAATCGTCTTCGGCAGTCGAAATGCGTTCCTCTGCAGAGGTCATTCTGGTTTCCAAACCTTTTAAATCACAGTGCAGCTTGTTGAATTCTTGCTTTGTTTCCGATCTGAACTGCTTGATTTCGGAAAGAAGGGTTTCAAATCTAGATCAAGACAGAGTTTCCAATTCTGTCTCCATGTCCCCACCCGCCATGCTCGATGGAGACTCTCTCCCGCTATTCACTGAACTTGCTGAGCTCAATCCTCCTTGATCTGCCTGCGCTTTCCGGTTTTTTGAACGGGATCTTTTCCCAGCTGAGTTTCTACTATGTAGTCTTTGCATTTTAACCCCAAGTTGTTTACTCTGAGCTATGTGGAAACGTTTTAATTGTTGATGCGGGGGGAGTTGTTCTTCTAAGCTGCCATGATGTTGGTGGTGACGTCACCGGAAGTCCACAATTGGTTAATTCAGAGTATTTCTTATCTAGATCTCTTTTTTTTCTTGACTGAGTATGCTATCATTTCTCCCCTTAATGTTGCTTTTAGAGAGTCCCAATTATAGCCTCCGAGATGTCAGGAGTAGAATTTTCTGATAGGAATTGGGGTATTCTTTTTTTCATTATGTCTGTAAACTGTTTGTCTTTTAAGATAGAGGGGTTGAGGCGCCAGTGTCCTGTTTTTTAATTTTGCCTAGGTCGATTCTTAAAATAAGAGGATGATGGTCTGACAAGATTTTCGGTCCTATTTCTATGTCCTGTATTGAGGTTAAGTGTTCACACATAATTATAAAGTAGTCTAGTCTAGAGCAAGTATGGTGTCTGGTTGAATAGTAGGTATATCCTAGGCTCGATGGAAACATTGAGCGCCATATATCCACCAGCCTCAGATGGTCAAGCATTTTTTTTAATATATTTAGTGGCATTTGTTTGTCTGTGTTTTAGGGGATGAGAGCAGTCTTTGTTCGGTGATAGTGTTAAATTAAAATCTCCTCCTATGATTACTTGCCCTTTAAGTAGTTCTAGGATTTTTGAAAGAAGAAATCTTATAACCGGAGTATTTGTCTGTGGAGGAAGGTATACGTTAACTAACGTCACCTCTTGACCATACATGCGTCCCTGCAAAATTACATAACGCCCCCTGTGCATCAGTGTAAGACTGAGTTATTTCAAAGGGGGTAGAAGGAGGGATCATAATTGCCACTCCTCTACGACGCCCCCTGGAGTGTGATGATGCAAAAACCTCATACCTCTGTCCCTATCTTCAATCAATCAATCAAATCTTTATTTATCCAGGCGAACATCGTTGAGCACAGCTCATTAGCAAGATAGACCTGGTAAGGTCAAGGTTCAATTTACATAGATACATAAAAATTATTCAGTATACACACAGTCTAAGGATCCATTCTAATCACACTATACATTAAATTCAGGTCTAGTGGTAATAAGGGGTGAGGGGAAGGGGAGCGGGAAGTGGTGTGCCTGGCTGGTGGGGGAGGAGGAAGATGGTGGGGGCCTATACTGTTGAACGGATAAACTGTGGGCCTTATGAAGAGGGCAGGAGGGCGGCACTGGGGGGTTTGTATAACAGGGGTATAGGGCTGTGATATATGACAATCCCCCCTACAACTATTGGGGGCCCGCCTCTGTCCCCTCAATGTAAAGAGTACCACCTATAATTACGGAGGTTTTCCTTGTTACCATGGTTAGTTTCTCCTGCAACAGTTTTAATTTAATCCATGCCTGGCTATCTGACGTTGTCTTAATAAAAAGCATTTTTTCTAACTGTTTCATTGTGTGTGAGTTTTTTTCCTTAATTCCTATATCTATCCCACCTATAGTATATCTTATCCCAATATTTACTAACATACTAAAATGCCAGCAGAATAGGCCTAACGGTCTTTCGTGTCTGCTCATTTGGTCAGCCCCCACCCTGGGTGCTGACCTTGCTGTCCCCCTCACCTTCTCTGGCTTCTCCCTTCCCAGTTCCGGATATTCTTGCTGCATTGGATTTTGCTTCCAGAACCCTTCCCCTGTACCTGTCCCACCCCTCTTGAACCCTCCACCAGCCCCTAGGTAGTGCATTCCATGGCTCCACCACCCTCTCAGTGAAGTAGCACCTCCCCTGTCTCCCCTAATCCCCCTCCAGCTTCCACCCATGCCCTCTAGTGGCCCCTTCCTCCTTCCTTCAAGCACCCTGACTGTTCCTCCCCATTTACCCTCTTCATGTACCTGAAGACCTCATCATGTCCCCCGGTCCCTTCTCTCTTCCAGTGTGTACATATTTAGCTCTTGAGCCTCTCCTCATAGGTCCTGTCCCCAGCCCCAAATCATTTTGGTTTGCCCTCCTCTGGATCCTCTCCAGGAGGTTAATGTCCTCTAAGTGTGGCCTCCAAAACGCACGCAGTACTCCAGTGCGGCCTCACCAGGCAGTTATACAGAGGGAGTATCACTTCCCTCCTTCTGGAGGTGATTCCCCTAGCGATGCATCCCAGCATGCTGTTGGCCTTGGCTGCTGCCCTCCTACAAGTCTCAGAGTTGTTCATCTTGACATCCACCACCACCCCCAGGCCCAGGTCCCTCTCAGCCATTGAGACTTGTAGTACTCCCCCCCCCAGGGTGTACACTTGGCCTGGGTTTCTGGCCCCCAGGTGGAGTACCTTGCATTTCCCTGCATTGAACCTCAGCTTCCACTTTCTAGACCATCTTTCCAGAGCCTCCAGGTCCCCCTGCAGGGCTACCCTCCCCTCCTCCCCATCCACCACCGCCCCCAGTTTCAAGTCATCTGCAAAGAGACTCATCTCACTCCTGATTCCTGTTCTTATGTCAGATAGGTAGGCATTGAACAGAAGGGACCCAAGGACTGATCCCTGTGGGACCCCACTAATGACACTCCTTGGGGATGAGACTATCCCACCAACTACAACCCTCTGGGTCCGGTCCTGCAGCCAATTGCCTATCCATCTGATCATCTGGTTTCCCACCCCCATTTCTCCTAGCTTATCCAACAGGCCCACGTGAGGAACAGAGTCAAATGCCTTGCTGAAGTCTAGAAAGAGGACATCCACTGGTCTACCCAGGTCCAAGGCACTTGTCACCCAGTCACAGAACTCCACCAGGTTTGTCTGACACGATTTCCCTGGGATGAATCCATGCTGTCTATCGTCCAGGCACCCTGACTTATCCAGGTCCCCCTAGCCTCTCCTTGACAATGCCCTCCATCACCTTGCCCACCACCGATGTCAGGCTGACAGGCCTGTAGTTCCCTGCCACCTCCCTTGATCCCCCTTGTGGATAGGCACTACATGCCACCTTCCAGTCTTGGGGCACCCACCCTGTCCTCAGAGAGATGAAAAGCTCTGCCAGGGGTTTCGCCAGGACATCTGCAAGTTCCTTCAGCTCTCTAGGATGTAATTTATCCGGCCCCGGTGCTTTCTCCGTCTTAAGGGAGCTGAGGGCTTCCCTCACTCTCTCTGCTGTGATTTCCACTTCTGGTACCTCTTCTCCCCTTAGCCCTCCCCCACCTGCCAGTGATGCCTCCCCTCTCCCCAGACCTGCCCGATCGGTAGGGTCCCCCCCCTCCTCAATATCTCCGTCTCCTCCCATGTATGATGCAGCATCCCATTTTCCCTGGTGAAACCGAGGTGAAGTACTTATTTAGTACCTCAGCCTGCTCCCCCGGGTCTTGTGCCCATCTCTCCCCTGATTTAATCCTGCTAATCTGCCCCTTCACCCTTCGTTTTTCCCCAATGTATCTAAAGAACCCCTTTTTCCTCTCTCTCCTAATTTCCCTGGACAGGTTCTGCTCCTTCCTTGCATTAGCCGCCCTCACCACTCTAGTGGCCCTTCTAGCCATCAGCTCGTACTCCCCTCGATCCCTTTCACTCCTTGAGCACTAGAATTTCTTATAGGCTGCTTTCTTTCCCCGCACCACCTCCTGGACCTCCCTGGTCCACCAACAGGGTTTTTGGGCCCTACCGCATTTTCGTCTTACTCTTGCACAGGTGCTGGTAGCATCCTGCACCCTTCTCCTGATGATTTCCCACCTACTATCAGCGTCCATGTCTGACCCAATCCCATCAAATGCTCCTTAAGGATCCTTCCATTTCCTTAAAATCTGCCCCTTGAAGTCAGTTACTTCCGTCTTTGTGCAGCCTTCTACCCTCCTAGGTCCAGGCAGAACCAGACCGTGGCATGGTCACTCCCTTAATGGGTCCATTACCTCCAGGCCCCAATCTGGTCACTGTCTGCCAGGACCACATCCAGTACCCAGGCCTCCTGGTCGGTTCCTTCACCTGCTGAGTTAGGAACACGTCTTGAAAGACATCCAGCAACCTCTGTTCCCTGGTCACAGAGGATGTCATAGTCTCCCAGTCTGTTCCTGGCATGTTTAAGTCCCCTAACACCACCACCACCGTTCCTCTGCCCAGTCTGCAGTGTCTCCTAACATCTGCCACCAGACTGTCCTCCAGCTCCTCCGCCAGGGCAGGGGGTCTATACACCACACCATTTAAAACCCCTTCCCTCCCTAAAACTAGCCCTTAATATGGACTGTCTGCAAGTTATGTAAAATAATATTATATGAGCCTTATATATTTCCTTAATTGAGCTTTTTCCCCTCCCTTTATCCCTACCCCCCAAATCGAACCACATTCTATATAAACCACATAACATGCGGTATAACAATATATAAACAAAAAAACAATACAGAATCAGATACTTTAACTTTTTGTACCCATTGACAATTAGAGCTTTATACAGTAGGACTTCCCAAGGGGAGGTGTAAAAAAAGCACCTCCAAACCCCTTTTCCCGGATCCGGGCACGGATACAGGAGGGAGGGTGAGGTCGAAACTCCAACCTCGGAGCGAAGAGCTCCTAGTGTGAAAAGCACAACCCCAAACAGGAAGTAAAGTGACCCTTCCCTTTTAGGTCCCAACATTACCCCACTATCTAGCTGTTACCTTCATTTGAGAAGGCATCCTATCTCTTTATTTACACCTTTTGGCCTTCTCGTTTGCCTTTATATGCTAAGTTTATATTCCGCATCTTCCCCTTTGGCTACTTTAAGTAAAGAGTCATTTGTGTTGTTTTAACGTCCTCCCCCCCCTCCTCCTACCCCAAAAAGATGTTTAATTCGTATCTCTCAATGTCCAACATTCTAGTCCCACATTAAAAAGTCTCAATATTCCCCTTTCTCCATTTTCTTCGTTCCCCCCATTCTTGCAGGGCTGCATCCTCGAGTGTCAGTTTTAAGAATTCAATTCACTTTATATAACTCCCCTTCTTTCTCCTTGTTACTTTCAGATCCTCAGTCCAGCAGCGTTTGGCAGGTAAGCGCCCCTTTGTTATTGAGCAGCAGTTCGATCCCCTCAGCAAAAGGGGGAAAAGGAGACATAGGAGAGGAACATCCAAGGGAGGGAGGTGAACAAGGCCTTGTTAGATGAGGGAGGGCAAGTCAGACCTGGGGGAAGACCTAGGAGGAACAGGCCAGTTCAAGGAGAGCTCTCCAGCCTGGAGGATCCCTCCATTAGAGAGCTCTGTAGGACCAGATGGCAACCTCGGCCGAATTAAGGTATAGAGGTGAGAAGGGAAGAAACTTCCCTCTATTTATCAGTTGCCTGGACCTATAAGTGGTCACCCTCTCCCGGTCCATCCCAGTCCAACACCCTCCCAACCCCTCACCCTGATTCAAACTCCCTTTCCGAATCTCCTCAAAAAGGGATAGCCGCTCAGCTGAGCGAGAGAGAAATATATCTGTGTCTACCTTAATTTTCAGGTTGTTAAAAGTGGGTTTCTGTATTGTTGTAGTTGTTTAAGGATCTCTCCTAGTTGGAGCTGCGATATTTTCTGATCTTGACAGTCACCCTGGTTTACTTGTTGAATTCGTTGTCTTAAGAGTTTCCATTGTTTTGTCCGTGATTATTCCCTTTTGCAGCATATCCTTCGCTGCTTCTTGTGCCGAAAGGTATGTTTTCTGGCCAGTTGGGTAAAGGACTATTAGCTTGGTGTGGTACGGTGTGCGAAATCAGAGCTTCTGCGCTCGCAGCGCGGGGAACAACAAGGTATACTCTCTTCTCTGCTTCTGTGTACATGGAGCGTAATCATTATCAAAGATTAAGCAGCTTTGGCCCAAAAGTACTTTTCCTTTCTGCCAGGCTTTGTGGAGCAAAAGTTCTTTTATTTGATAGCTTAGAAAACGCACAACAAATGAGTGAGGCCTGGCTTCAGGGCATGTAGGTCGTGGGCCCAAAGCTCTATGAGCCCTTTCAATGTCTAACTGGAGATCTGGTTCTAGATCCAGAGATTGTCTGAATAGATGATCGGCATAAGCAAGAGGGTCATTTCCTTCCTCTCCTTCAGGTAGGCCAAAGATTCTAATATTCCTCCTGCACCCTCGATTTTCTGCATCCTCCTGCCTCATTGAAGAGATCAGTTGTTCGGCTGCCAATGTTCGTATTGTCTCTTCCAGGTTGTCTAACCTGGAGGTATTAAAAGAGATCTGCGAGTCTGCTTTGGTTAGCCGGGATTGCAGTGTACCCATCTCCACCCTGATTCCCTGCAGTGCTTCTCGAACTTCCCCTCTAAACTCCATTATGGCATGTAAGATTGAGTCCGGGCTGCTTTCTGTAGCCGAGATTTTATTTTGACCTTTCGCTTTGGATGGAGCTGAAGTTGCAGTTTGTTTTTTTTGGTTCAGACCTTGTCTGGGACTCTTCCCCCGTGGCAAATCCTCCGTGGGGCAATCATCTTGATCATTCAGATCAGCAATAGGGAGGTAGCGGTTCCGATTTTGTTTTGCCATCCGTTAAGCTGAGGCACTTCAATACGTTATTTAAACATTAGTTTTGTTGTTTTAGTTTTTTTGTTTGTTTGTTTTTGGTGCCTCTTTTAGTTGTTTTGGATGGGAGCCTCTCGTCTCGTGTCTTCACTCGGCCATGCCAGAACCAGAAGTCCGAGCTCCTTTTTTTCTGAAAAATACTTCCCTCCTGTACTGATCTACCCCTGTGAAGTATTTAAAGGTCTCTCTCATATCCCCTGTCCTCTCTTCCAGGGTATACCTATTGAGGTCCTTTAGTCTCTCATCATAAGGCATTTGGTGCAGACCCTGCACCATTTGAGTTGCTCTCCTCTGGACTGCTGCCACTCTGTCTATGTCCTCCAGGAGATGTGGTCTCCAGAACTGGACAGCATACTCTAGGTGGTATCCTAATAGCAATCTATACAGGAGCATCACCACCTCCCTCTTCTGCTGATGATACCACATCCTATGCACCCCAGCATCCCACTAGCCCTCCAAACTGCCTTGTCACACTGCCTGGTAACCTTTATGTCACCAGACAGGATTACTCCCTGGTCTTTTCCTTGCTCAGCAGTCGTCAGTACCACTCCACCCATATTGGTACTCCCTGGGTTTCTGTGCACTAGGTGCATTATTCTGCACTTGTTCACACTGAAAGCCAGCTGCCATACCCTTGACCACTCCTTGAGCTTTCTCAGGTCTCTGATCATCACCACCCCCCACCACCCCACCCCGAGTGTCACCCTGTTGCAGATTTTGGTGTCATCCACAAAAGGCAGACCTTCCTTCAGCTCCTCTGCAATGTCACTTATAAAGACATTATAGAGGACCACTCCCAGCACTGATCCCAGAGGCACTCCACTGGTCACCCTTCCTTCCTCAGAGCAAACACAGTTTACCACCACCCTCTGTGCCTATCACCTACCCAGTTTACCACTTCTGGACCCATTCCTAAGGTATAGGTACCCAACTTGCTAACTAGTCTCCTATGCGGAATGGTGTCAAAAGCCCCCCCCCCCCGGCAAGCTTTTAAACTAGTCAAGGGAGGAGGCACTGATAAGCAGCAAGAAAATCCCAGCCTCCCCCTACAAAACAGGGTACTAAATGAGAAAAAGACCAAGGTAGAAAGGTCAGTGCGGGATGCTGCTACAGAAGGTAAAGCCATCAAAAAATGGAGAGCAATGAGTTCCAATGCCCGTAGTCTGGGTAACAAGCTTCCTGAATTAGTCGCCTTGATGGAGGAGGAACATCTGGATATCGTGGCAGTCACAGAAACATGGTATACACAGAACCATGACTGGGACGTAAACATACCAGATACACTATCTACAGGAGGGACAGGGAGGGTAAAAGAGGAGGAGGAGTGGCTCTCTGCATAAGGGAAGGAATCAAAGCAACAGAACAAAAGGGTAAACAGGGAGGAGAAGAAGCACTGTGGGTCAGTTTGGAGACAGGCAATGGCACCACAATCCGCACAGGGGTTGTATACAGACCCCCCTCTCAGGGGAGGAAATGGACAAGGAAATGATGGAAAGTATACTTAGAATGGCAGAAATAGGGGAGATATTGCTGATGGGTGATCTGAATATGCCAGATGTTAACTGGAGTGCAGTTGCAGCAGCCACTTCTAAGAGTGGGGCTATTCTAGATGCCCTACAGGGGGCATGCCTTAGACAACTAGTATTGGAACCCACTCGAGAGGGAGTAATCTTAGACCTGGTTCTCTCAAATGGAGATGGAGAGAGGATCACAGATGTACAAGTGGGTAGCCATCTGGGAACTAGCGACCATCGAACAGTATGGTTCACAATAAACACAGCAATAGAGTCAAGTCATATAAAGGCAAAAGTACTGGACTTCAGGAGGCCTGACTTTGCCAAAATGGGTGAGTGCCTAAGGAATGCACTAGCAAATGGGCAGGAAGGTGGGGTGGAAGAACAATGGGGAATAATAAAAACTGCCATCACAGAGGTAACAAGCCTTTGTGTGATGCAAATAAATACAACTAAACGATGTAAGAAACCACCATGGTTCTCAAAGGAGGTGGCAGTGAAGGTTCAAGAAAAAAAGAAAGCATTCAGGAAGTACAAGGAATCACAGAAGGAGCAGGACAGAGAACTGTATCAGTTAAAGTAAAAGGAAGCTGGGAAGGCAGTCAGAACAGCAAAGGCCAGAACCGAGGAAAAGATAGCCTCCTCAGTTAAGAAGGGGGAAAAAACCTTTTTTAGGTACATCAGGGAGCGAAGGAAGACCAAGGAAAGGATAGTGAGGCTTACTAAAGAGGAGGGGGGTGGGCAGAGGGTGACTGTGAAAAGGCAGAGTTACTAAACAAATATTTTTGCTCAGTATTTACAAATGAAGAGGGGGAGGTACCTAAAACAAACAACAGAAACACTCTGGATACAGAAATTGATACCAGCCCACTTACAGAAGAAAGGGTTCTGAAAGAACTCTTAAAACTGAAGGTGGACAAAGCAATGGGGCCTGATGGGATTCATCCCAGAATTCTAAAAGAACTAAGGGTAGAAATAGTGACACCGCTGACTGCCCTCTTTAACAAATCATGGGAGGAAGGGGTGGTACCCGAGGTCTGGAGGAGGGCGGATGCGATTCCCCTTCACAAAAGTGGGAGCAGGGCAGAAGCAGGAAACTACAGACCTATTAGTTTAACTTCAGTGACAGGGAAAATGATGGAATCACTTCTGAAGGAAAGAATTGTTGAGTACCTAGAGGCCAGAGGGGCACAGGACCCAAGGCAGAATGGATTCACAATGGGAAGGTCATGCCAGACGAATCTGATAGATTTCTTTGACTGGGTGACCAAAGTAGTAGATCAGGGAGGGGCTGTGGACATGGCCTACCTAGACTTTAGCAAGGCATTTGACACAGTCCCACACAAAAAACTAATATATACGTTAGCCAGCCTGGGAGTGGGTCCCAAGATGATAGCCTGGGTAAAGAATGGCTGGAGAATAGGACACAGAGGTAATAGTAAATGGAGTCCACTCTGAAGAAATGGGGGTTCGGTAGGGTACCACAGGGTTCAGTAATTAGGACTGGTCCTCTTCAATGTCTTTATAGCGACATTGCAGAGGGACTGGAAGAAAAGTATGTCTCTTTGCAGATGACACAAGATCTACAACATAGTTGATGCACAAGGTGGGGTGGAAAGGATGAGAAGGACTTGGCAAGGTTAGAGGAATGGTCAAATGTATGGCAGTTTAGATTCAATGCTAAGAAGTGCAGGAAATGCACCTGTGAAACAAAATCAAGGGAAGAGTACACAATGAGGGGTGAGATACTAACAACAACAAAAATGGAAAGGGACCTGGGGGTAATCATATCAGATGACTTAAAGGTGGGCAAGCAATGTGAGAGGGCAGTAAGGAGGGCTGGGGGATACTGGGATGCATAGAAAGAGGCATCACCAGTAGAAAACAGGAAGTCGTTCTCCCTCTGTACAGACAGCTGGTGAGACCCCATCTGGAGTACTGTGTGCAGTTCTCAAGACCCAATCTCCGTAAGGACATAGACAGGATGGAAGCTGTCCAGAGGAGGGCAACTAAAATGGTGCAGGGTCTGCATCGAAAGACATATGAAAGAGACTAAAGAAGCAATATGTATAGCCTCGAGGTGGGGGGGAAGAGACATGATAGAAACTTTCAAGTACCTCAAGAAATCAACAAAGTCCAAGAGGGTAGCATCTTTCAAAAAAGATGTGTAAGAACAAGGGGCACAATTTGAAGATGGGGGTATTTTTCACAGAGAGGGTTGTGGATACATAGAACAGCCTTCCAGAGGAGATTGTGGAGTCAAAAACAGTGGTTGAATTCAAGCATGCATGGGTCAGCCACAAGGCAATTCTAGGGGGTGGGGGTAGAAAGAAGTAGGGTGCTGGTAAACTAGGATCTGCAGCCTATCCATTAGGAAGGGAAATGGGCAGACTGGGTGGGCCAAGCAGTCCTTATCTGCCATCAAATTCTATGTTTCTATGTAAGCCTTACAGAAATCCTGGTAGACCATGTCCACCACTCCTCCCTGATCTAATTCCTTTGTCACCAAGTCAAATAAATATATCAGATTAGTCTGACATGACTCTCCCCCCCCCCACGTGAATCCATGCTGCCTCAGGACTAGTAACCCATTGGATGCAAGATATTCCACAATCCTTTCCTTCGGCAGTGTTGCCATTAACTTTCCCACCCTGATGTCAGGCTGACTGGCCTATAATTGCCAACCTTCTCCCTGCTACTACTTTTGTGAAGCAGGACTACATCTGCTCTCCTCCAGAACCACTTCTTTTTCCAGTGAGCTGTTAAACAGGACTGTCAGAGATAAAACTAGTACCTCCCTGACCTCCCTCAATACCCTGGGCTGCAGCCCTTCATGTCCTAATTGCTTTGTTCACTTTCAGACTAGCGAGACCCTGCAGGATTCTCTGCACCGGAAAAGGACTAATGTCCACCCCCCCACCCAGCCTCATTACTCCTTTTGTGGCCCCTCCTCTTCCCCGTTCCTCTGTGAACACCGAGCAGAAGAATTTGTTCAGGAAATCTTACTTTTCCTGGGTCTCCTCTCCCCAATCCCCCCCCCCCCCATGCGGGGGACGGGACTGTGGTCAACACTGCTTTCACCCAGGCCACAGTACTTAAACGGCCTTGGTGGGGTTCACTCAGGTGGTCCAGGAGGCTCTTGATAAGGGTCTTTATACTGCAGCCATCTTTGTGGATCTCCCATGGCCTTCAATCTAGAAAACCATCAATAGTTATTTGCCTCCGTATACCAATAAGATATATCTAAAGATGTAATTTCTCGGTTTCAAGATTATTTATTTGGTAGAACTCGATGTACTAAAACTGAATATGTCACTTCCCCTTTGGCTTTCGTTTCTTCTAGTGACCTCAAGGTCTATTTTAGGTCATTATTGTTTAGTTTATTTTTCAATACTCCCCCCCACCCTGTGTATAGCAGAAGCAAAATTCTGCTATATGCTGATGATGCTATTATTTTTTAATCTGGTTCAAACATTACTGAGTGAGATTCTATTTTGCTATTTGATTTTCAGTATATGCAAAACTGGTTTCTTCATAGCAAATTGGTGTTCAGTGCGTCCCGTGACCATATCTATGTTATTTTATATTCCGCGAAAGAGACAGTTTCCTATCTCTTGTCACATTAACAACACCTGATGGGAGCACCCAATGAACAAGTCTCTGCCTTTAAATAATTAGGACTTACCCTGGCTAGCACATTCACATTTGATTCACACATAGATAACGAAACTAAGACTCTGCATATCTGCTTGGGGACATTGTTCAGACTTATAAGTCTAATTAATTATTCATGAGCCTAGACCAACGGACCCCGACAGAGGTAGAAGAAACACAGGTTACTCACTTGTAACAGTAGTTCTAGGAGTGGTATATGCTGTTCATCCACATTGTTTCACATGTCCTTTCCCTTTAATTATCTTGCCAGAAGTCATTAAGCTGGCTCCTCCCACCCACCTGGGTGGTATATACCTTTGCTCCACCCCTTGACACCAGATCTTGCCCACTGGAAGTAGAGGTTGTGTGTCGAAGCCGGGGAGGTCGGGTGGGTCCGTGTGGATGAACAACATATACCACGCCTAGAAAGTACAGTTATGTAAAAACTTACCACAACAGTAGATCTTTGAGGAGTGTCTCTTGCAGTAGGTAATACTTTTGGGTATCCAGCAGAGGTCACTGTGGTGCACGGCAGCTCTTCTAGCAGTTTTTTACCAGAGACCGCCCACACATGACATCGGCTTCCTGTTTCCTATATAAGTGTGAGCAGTCCCGGGTATCGTCAGATCCCCCGCTGGATTCAGCTCACAAAGCGAGGACCGAGGGGAAGCTGAGGTACCAAAAGAGTCCCAACCCATAGTCACTGGACCAGAATTTGCTCTCTTAAAGAAGAATGGGGATGGACAAACCTACTGCAAGAGGCAATCCTCAAAGATCTACTGTTACAGTAGGTTTTTACGTAACTGTACTATCTTCCACGGAGTGGTCCCTTGCAGTAGGTAATACTTTTGGGATGATTCCCAAGCAGTAATGCCCACGTGGGAGGACAGTTATTAGTCATGAGGCAATATCCAGATTATAGTGCCTTATGAATCTATGGATCGTGGACCAAGTAGCTGCATTGCAGATATCTGAAATGGAGGCTCCTTTAAAGCAAGCCGCAGTAGTGGCCATAGCTCCAGTGGAGTGGGCTTGGACAGGTCCAGGTAAAGGCTTGTTGTATTTTTTGTAACAAAATGAAATACAATGTGCCAACCAGGATGAAAAGTGTACGTGTTGCAACTGGGAGGCCCTCACGACCTGGGGCAAAAGAGACGAACAGTTGAGACGTCTTTCTAATCGATTGTGTCTGATTAGTATAGTAGCGTAGTATACGGTGGACATCCAAAGTATGTAGTAGATGTTCACCCTGATTAGATTACTCTAGATAGCAGACCAGAAGCTCCAAGGACTGATTTAAAGTATGTTCGGAGACTACTTTAGGAAGGAAGGGTTGGTACGAAGGACTACGCGGTCTCTGTGGAAAATCAAGTAAGGTTCCCTACACGTGAGGGCATGGAGCTCGGAAATACGTCAAGCGGAAGTGATAGTCACCAGAAATAGGGTTTTCCATGAAAGAAAGCGGAGTTCACATGTGGCAGCTGGCTCAAAAAGCTCAAGGGTCAATTTTTCTATCATGAAATTGAGACCCACGGAGGAGTGGGTCTTCTAATAGGAGGTTTAATATGTAACATTCCTTTCAAAAACATCTTAGCCAGATGATGTTGGTACAGTAACCTGACATCCAGAGGCTCATAAAAAGTGGAGATGGTGGCCAAGTGGACTTTAATGGAAGAATAACTTAGACTGGACTCAGACAATGAAGCCAGGTAGTCCAGAACCTTCATTAGTGGACAAGAGTAAGAGTCCAAAGATCGAGAGGCTGACCATATGGAAAAACGTTTTCATTTGGAACTGTATGTCGCTCTTGTTGCTGGCTTACAGGAGGTCAAGAGGATATTGGCAACAGGAGAGGACACTTGTAAGAGAGTTATGAAAGCATCCTCATGAGCCAAGCGTGAAGGTGTAGAGCCTTCAGGTTGGAATGAAGGCGAGATCGGTGACATTGAGTCAGGAGGTCTGGTCTGATTGACAATGGGACGGGATCCTGTACTGACAGTTGTAGGAGTAGGGTAAACCATGTCTGAAGAGGCCACATTGGGGCTATGAGAATCATCGTGGCCGGTTCTAACTGTAGTTTCAGTACATTCGGTTGCAGGAGAGGAAGGGGTGGGGGAAGCATATAAGAAGAGACCTGTCCAGGGTTGGGACAGGGCATCTATAGATCATCCCTTTCTGTTCGGGATAATGGAAACATACCAGGGAAATCGGTAATTCTCTGGGGAGGCAAACAGATCCATCTGTGGAGTGCCCGATAAGTTGAAAATTTCTTGGCACACTTGCTCATGAAGTGTCCATTCGCGAGTTGTGGACTGGCGACTCAGCCAGCTGACTAACTGGTTGCAATGTCCCAGTAAATGGACAGCTATTAGCATCAATTGTTGCTGTGTGGCTTCTTGCCAAACTACAAGGGTCTCTCTGCATTGGGTTCAAAGACTTCATACCCCCATGCTTGTTGAGGTAGAACACTACTGCAGTGTTGTCTGACTGGATCAGTAACAATCCTCGCTCGAGGTTGGGCTAGAATGCCTGAAGGGTGAGACGGACCGTTCTCCTCTCTAAGAGACTGATATGAGACAGATGGGGAGAAGCAGACCATTGGCCTTTGGTCTGATAAGGCCAAAGTGCACTCCCCAGCCCTGTAGGGAAGCATCCGTGGTCAACGTTTGCGGAGGGGGCTGGAAAAGCATTCCTTGATTCAGATTGATTCTGATTGTCCCCCATGTCAGGGAAGACTTCAGAGAGGGCATGACCCTGATTCTGTCTTCAAACTGTCCTGTTTTTTGGGACCACTGATTCTGAAGGGTCCACTGGACAGGTCTCATATGGACACGGGCGAATGCCACCATAGGGATGGCAGTGGACATGTGACCCAGAAAGCGCAGCATCTGTTTGACTGTGACTATTTTCCGAGTCTGTATATCCAACACCAGAGCTATAAGCGTGTCCTGCCGAGTAGGTGGGAGGTAAGCCCTGGCTGTAACTGTATCTAGAACAGCTCCAATGTATTGGAGAGACTGTGTCGGATATGGACTAGACTTTGGCCAACTGACGGTGATTCCCAGATCTGCGAACAGTTTCAAGGTAGCATCTAGAGAGGTGAGCAGAGCTACTTTAGAGTCTCCTTTTATAGCCAACCATCTAGATATGGAAAGATGAAGTGCCCTTCTCTTCATAAGGCTGCTGCTACCACCGCTAGGCACTTGGTGAACACTCTGGGGGCTGATGAGAGGCCGAAAGGAGTGTTCCAAACTAGTAATTTTGACCCAGTAGGTGGAAGCGCAAAAATTTGTGGTGGGCAGGGTGGATTGGAATATGAAGGTAGGTATCCTTCATGTGTAGGGCACAAAGTCAATTGTCCTGTTTTAGGATCGGCATGATGGTAAGTAGGGCTATCATGCGGAAATGCTTGTACTGAATGTAAAGATTCAGTTGTCTGAGATCCAGAACTGGTCTGAGGTCTCCCGTACATCTGGGCACCAAAATGAAATGGGAATAAAATCCCATTTGATGTTCCAGAAGGGGCACTGGGACAACAGCCTGTTTGGTCAAGAGGCCCGTCAATTCCTCCTGTAACATGGGTATATGATCTGGAGGATAATGAATCTGCTGTGGAGGGCAAGGGTGTGGGGTGGAGAGAAACTCCAGAGTATGACCCTTCTGTATAATCTGAAGTCCCCAACTGTCAAAAGTGATCATTTGCCAGGCCTCCAGATGGAGGGCAAAATGAACCCCCACAGCCTCCGAGCCCTGGTCGAGGAGGCGAGGGGAAAACCCTAGTGGGTCACTGGGAGACGGGCTGCGCGGCACCACCTGAAGGGGGGGAGCGGGCACCCCAGGCGGTAGAGGTGTTGCCAGTGGTGGATTGAGCACGACCTCTGAATGTGCCTTTATTATTACCTCTATATTTTCCACCCCTTTTGGAATAAGAGGAGTGTTGAGTACGGTAGGTTGTAGCTGGAGTATGATACATGCCATGTACCTTACAGAGGGTTCTGCCTGATGCCTGTAAGTCATCCAGTAAAGTTTGAGTACCTGGCCCGAACAGCTTGGACCCGTTAAAAGGGGCATTAACTACTTTATGTTGTATATCAGGTGCAAAGCCTGAAACGCGAAGCCAGGCATGACGACGCAGAGTGATACCAGTGGCTGAAAGTTGGGCTGAGGTATCTACGGCATCATATCCCAACCTGAGAAGGTGATGGAAGATGGATTTACTAGTTGTAACTGTAGAAAATAATTTATCCCTATCTTGTGAGGGAGGGAGCGTATTGACAAGCTCAATGGCAGAGGACCCCAGGGTACTCTGATATTTAATCGTATGACCCATACAGTTCAAGATTCTGATATTTACAGCACCTGAGGAAATCATCTTTTTCCCCAGATAGTCAAATCTTTGGGATTTCTTATCAGGGGGTAAGGAGCTCATGTGTTCGGTTTTTTAGTACGATCATGAGCGGCAGTAATGACCACAGAATCTGCCTCCAGAATACTGGACAGAAAAGGGTGATCCAGGACAGCCTGATATAGACGATCTGCTTTGTGGGGAACAGCTGTAACAGCTGAAGGCTGATGCCAAGCAGCCAGCATGGCATTCTGATACATTGGAATTAATGGGCTCCTCAGGTAATTCAAAATATTCTGCCATATCCTTATGCTGTTTGTCATGTTCAGTGGCGGAGAATCCCATGACCTTCTGAATCTGAGCCATCATCTCACTAAAGGTTGGGTCGTCTGGTGGTGAAGCTGCCGAAGGGAGAGGCAGATCCTTATCCAGGGAAGAGATTTCAGAATAGGTGGATTCAAGATTAGGAAAATCCAAATCCTGAAACTCTTCATCCTCAAGATCACTGGCGAAATCAGGCGGCAAATCTTGGTCATCTGACAAATAGTCCTCTATGAATGGAGGAGGAGACCAGGGTGGCATGGTATCCCTCTCACTATGAAATCTTTTAGGTGGAGGAGGAACAGTAGATCGGGTGGGGTCACCTAGCTCTTCAGAGGGCTGAGAGTGCCGCATGGCATGCAAGAGCTGTCAGACTATGTTAGTGAGGTCCCATTCCTGGGAAGGAAGGGGGGGTGAGGGGGGGGCATGTTGGGAAACGAGGGGGGCAATAGATGGAATGGGACGTGTAGTGTGAGCAGGTCTCGACCCTGGGTAGTAAAGACCAGGGTCCTGATCTTTGTCCACCTGACCCCTATAAGAAGCCACCTGCGCAGGTGGAGGGGCAGTCAGTAAGGCCTAAGCCATAGGTTTCCCCTGAGGAATGCGGGGTCTCATCGATGGGCCCGCAGGGGAAAATGAGTTAGTTTCACTCAAATTGTCAGATGCGGTCGATGGGAGAGGAGCCCCCCCGTCGATGGAGCAGCAGTATATTTAACTGCATGCAAAGTGCTGGAAAGCATCATCGACGAGAGGGTATAAGCCTCCGTCAAAGGAGCAGTCACTATTTGAACTGCATTTAAAGCACTAGAAAGCGCGGTCGACGAGAGGACATGAGCCCTCGTCAACAATGAAGTGCTTGAATGACGCTCCGTCGATGGGGGAGCACCAAAAACAGTGGCTGTCGACAGGCGACAAGGTAAGGAGTGTGAGGAGTGTTTCTCCTTCTCCTTTTTCTGCCTGGAATGAGAACCAGAAAAGAGGGAGCCCTTGGTACGAGCCCCCGGTTTTCCAAGAGAGACATTTTCTGCTCCATCAAAAGGTGCTGAATTTCAAGCAACCGTTGACGACTTGCTTTAGTTCCTGACATAAACTACAGGAACTGGTGCTGTGTGTGGGTCCCAGACACCTTACACAAAGTATGTGATTGTCAAAGTAGTATATCTTCCTACTGCAATGGCAGGAATGAAATAAAGCTTGTTTCTTTAAAGAATCAGTACACATTTGTCTTGGTTCCAAATTTCTCGTCGATGACTGCTACACAGAAGTGGCACTAGCTGCTGGGCAAGCTGAAGACGGCGGGAAAATGAACTGAAGATATCAGGGACCGCCCACACTTATACAGGAAACAGGAAGCTGATGTCATGTCTGGGCAGTCCCTGGTGAAAAACTGCTAGAAGAGCTGCTGTGCACCACAGTGACCTCTGCTGGATACCCAAAAGTATTACCTACTGCAAGAGACCCCTCCATGGAAGATCTACTGTTACAGGTGAGTAAACTGTGTTTCTAGGGATGTGGTTATGTTGTTCTTATCCACACTGTTTGGCAGACTCATCTGGGAGGAGGGAGGCAAGGATTACAACCCCTACTTAGGGAACAGAGATTGGATAACTGAGGCTCCAAAACCAGCATCCTGGCATGACTCTAGGTCGATGTGGTAATGGGAAATAAAGGTGTTTGCTGACTTCCAGGTAGAAACCCTGCAGGATTCCTGTAAAGGGACATCCCTAGAAGCAGCCACCGAGGCAAACAGTATGGGGGTGTAATGAGCCCTTAGCCCTACGGGAGGCTCCCTATCCACTAATCTATAGGAGAGATCAATGCATGATGTAATCCATCTACCAATCGTCCACTTGGCTTCAGGTCTGCCAGGTGTAGCTTCAGCGTAGGTGACAAACAGCAGGCGAACCTCTCCCCGAACTCCAGCCATGTGCTCTTTATAATAAGAAAGCGCGCATCCCGGGTCCAAAGTATGGAGGCTGTACTCAGCCTCCAATGTGTGACTGGGGTAATACACCGGCAGAGTCATCACCTGGTTCAGGTGAAACTCTGACACAACCTTCGGAAGGAACTTCGGGTTGGGGCACAGAACAACCTTGTCCCTGTGGAAGACCACATAAGGAGACTCAACAGAGAGTGCCTGGAGTTCCGCAATCCTTCTGGCTGATGTGATAGCCACCAGGAAGGTGGTCTTCCACAACAGGTGTGACATCTCACTCCTGTGCATCGATTCAAATGGCTTGCCCATGAGCTTTGCCAGTACCAGCAGTAGATCCCACGGTGGTGGTGGTTCACGCACCGGAGGAGAAATATGGTCAAGACCTTTGAAAAAATGCCAGACCACCTTCTCCTGTGCCGTCTGCTGATGGTCCCATGCCCAGTAAGCAGAGATGGCTGCCAGGTGCACCTTAACGGTCATAGACCAAAGACCCCTTCTGGAGAGAGAGAGAGACCAAACATAGTCAAGAATGCTAGCAACTGGACAGGACAAAGGGTCCAGGCCCTTGCCCTGACACCAAATGGAGATTCTCTTCCATCTGAAAGCATAGCATTTCCTGGTCGATTCCTTCCTAGATACCTCAACTACAGTGAGGACATTTTCGAAGAGACCCAAAGCCTGCAACTCTAGCCACTTAGGGACCAGGCTGTCAGGTGCAGGGATTGAAGGTCTGGGTGGAGGACCTTCCCCTGACTGACTGAGAACAGGTCGAGATGTGCTGGAAGACGCCTTGGGGGCCTGATGCCGATGCTGAGGAGATCAGGGTACCAAAACTGGTGGGGCCAGTCTGGAGCCACCAAGATCACTTGTGCCTTGTCCCTCCTGACCTTGAGGAGCACCTTGTGGATCAAGGGAAGTAGAGGGAAGGCATAAAAGAGGCCTGGGGCCCACGACCTTGAGAAGGCATCCCCCTACAACAAGCCCTGCTGAAGGGGGCGGCCACAAAACAGCCTTAGCTTTGCGTTCTTCCTGGAGGTGAACAGGTCCACCTGAGGGGTGCCCCACTGGCAGATCAGGCTGTATACTACCTCTGGATGAAGAGACCACTCATGGGACGTCTCGCCCACACAGCTGAGGGCGTCTACCAGCTGATTTGAGGCTCCTGCCACATGAATGACTAAGAGAGCCACCTCTAGTTGGCTCACGAGGGTCCAGATGCAGAGAGCTTCCCTGCACAGAGGCAGGGAGTGCATGCCACCCTGTTTGTTGAGATAGTACATGGTCGTGGTGTTGCCTGTCTGGACCTGAACCACTTGACCCCGAAGGAATGGAGCGAATGCAGTCAGCACCAGCCAAACTGCTTGAAGCTCCAGCAGGTTGATGTGGTATCAAAGAAACATAGAAGTTGACGGCAGATAAGGACCGCAAGGCCCATCCAGTCTGCCCATTTGAATCAAGATTCTTTGGGGGTCCAGAGCCCATGGAGACTCTGGTTCTCCATGTGGGTACCCCAGCCTATGACAGAGGCGGTCATCAAGATGACCGTCGGCTCGGGGTGGACAAACGGGATCCCCTCCTGCAGATGCTCTAGGACGGTCCACCATTGGAGAGTGTCCCACATCTTCTGGGTCACAGTGACCAGCTGATTGAAATGACCTAGTTGCTGAATCCACTGGCTGGCCAGCTCCCATTGAAGGGGGTGCATATTCCAACAGGCCCATCGGACCATCGAGGTGCAGGCTGCCATGTAACCCAGAAATCACAGGAAGTCCCGGGCAGCGTGCAAGTGCCCAACCAGAAATGATCAGGCAAAGGAAGAGAACCTCTGCCCTGTCCGCTGGGAGTCTGGCTCTGGCTCGGCAAGAGTCGAGCTCTGCCCCAGTGAAGCAGATCACCTGCAAAGGCATGAGTTCCGACTTGGCCTCATTGACCAGGAGGCCAAGTTTGATGCAAGTCTAGAGGGCCAGATCCCTGGACCTCTCCACCTCCAGTTTGGAGGGATCCGCTATAAGCCAATTGTCCAGACAGGGGTACACTCTGACCCCTTGACACTGAAGGTGGGCCGCCACCACTGCAATGGATTTGATGAAGACCCTGGGGACCGATGACAGGCCGAATGGCATGACTTGAAACTCACATAGGGTTCCCTCTGCCCTGAAGTGGAGGAACCTCCGATGTGATGGACGGATCGGGACGTGGAAGCATGCATCCTGCAGATCCAGGGAGCAAAACCACATGTTCTTCTCAAGAGATGGTATGATCTAAGACAGAGTTACCATGCTGAAGGTGCATGATCTGTGAAACTGGTTCAGGTCGTGCAGATCTAGAACGGGGTGACAGCCCCCCCCCGTTCATTTCGGGACCAGGAAGTACCTGGAAATGAACACTGGGATGACAGGGGGATCCATGACTCTGACCACTACCTCCTTGAGAAGGAGCTGGGCAATGTCTCGGACAGTCAACTGAGTGTGCACGGATATCTTCACCTCCCATGGGGCGCAAACTCAGCTTGGTGGGTACTGCTCGAATTCCAGAGGCAACCCCTGGCCATCCACTTCCAAGATCCACCTGTCCATTGTGACATTGGACCAGGCGGAAAGGAAGTGGCAGAGCTGGCCCCCCACAGGAGGACCCAGAGTGGGTGTAATGGGCATGGGAGTGGCAACCCCCATCCCATCACTGCGCAGGCTTGGAGGAGGAGGATCCGGCCAAGGGACCGCTGGGACCTTTCCCTCTGGGCTTACAGGCCGCTGAAGCCCCTAACTTGGGTCAAGGGTGTCAAGATTGAGCCTGCTGCTGCTGCCCAGATTGGTACTGGGCCTGCTTGACCGCAGGGACAGAAGGCCGAAAGGGCTTACGCTTCTGCTTTTTGGAACCCTGAGATTCCTTCTGGGCAGAAGCAACGGAGTCCAAGGTGGCACTGAACTTCTCAATGCGTTGAAGGTGACCATCAACCCCTGGACCGAACAACTCAGTGCCCAGGAAGGGAATGTTCACCAGTTTGTGCTGGGTGTCTGATATAAAGGTCGATACCCCCAGCCAGGCCCTGCAGTGCATGGCGACCGCGGCCTCCACCGAACAGGCACAGGAACCCCCAATGTCCAGAGCCGTCTGGGGTTGCTGTTTTGCCACAGCCCGACCCTGATCCCAAACCTGCTTGACTGTAGTCTAAAGGTCCATGGGGAGATAAGGAAGCACCTCATCTAGAGAGCCCAGGAGGGCATGGGAGGAGTGTGCCATGATGACAGCCGAACTCACCTGACTGAGACCAAGCGAAGAGGCAGCATAGACTTTTCTGGCAGAGTGGTCCAAGTTTTTGGACTCTTTGTCAGGAGGTCTATCAGTATCTCCTGAATTGCCTGAGCACCGAAACACAGATTCAGTCACCAAACCTTCAGCTGAGGGGTGCTCTGTGAACCCACAAAGGGAACCAATGGGAACAGCATACTTGTGGACCATCTGGGCTGATGGCACAGGGTAGGAGGCAGGGTGCTGCCAAAGCTCCAGGGCCAGGCTAACCATGGCTTCGGCCACTGAGAAGGTCTCTGCTGGAGAATCTCTTTTTTCCAGAATGTCAGTCAGGGGATATCAAGCCCATTTCTGAACAGGATCCACAGGCATCCCTGTGGATTTGGAGATGAGCCAGAGAATGCCCATGAAGGACGTGGGACCTTCATCCGTTGAGAGATCCCCAAGCGAAACTTCGTGGAATGGAGGAGACTGCAAAGAGTAGTCCTCAGACTCCGAGGAATCCGGATAGATCGGCCGACCACCTGAGTCACCTTCAACCCGCCGGACAGTCAGGAGTGAGGGTGACCGACAGCCTGTGCAGGAGGCCCTTACCAGGCCAAGACTCCTTGACAGGAGCCCCGGAGGGAGGCTGTTTAGGTAGTGGCTCCACCATAGTCGGCAGAGAGTCCAATTCTGACTTCATTCACAATGATGTGGATTAGTACAGTACATGGACCAATGAGCTTGCAGCACCTACTGTAAGCTGTCATTTGGTGGGCGGCCGGGGTGGTATGCTCCCCACTGATGATGAAGGGGGGAGCTGAGTGGGCTGGGGGTTACCACTGGACCACCAGGGACATGTCCTTAGACACTTCGCCGGCGATCGGAGGTACTGGCAGGGTGGGGGGAACCACTGGATCTACAGGGATCTTAACCATAGCATTTCTGGCCGATCGGAGGATAGGGTGGGAGGGGTAAACTAGACTACCAGGGATACTAACTATAGTACAGTACGGTGATCGGTGCTACGGGGGGGGGGTACCACTGGGCCACCAGAAATTTCGGTGGCACACCACCCTGGGCAATGGGAGCTATGGGATTGGGGGAGTAGGGAATATCTGGACCTACACTGCCAGCACTGCATGGTGTGCAGGCTGCCAGGTGCATTTCGCCAGCCAGCCCTGCACAACTCATGCAAATAGGACCACAACAACATGCAAATGGCCCCTTTTGTGCCTTGCATGCATTATGGCCCCATTTGCATACTGATGGCTGAAATATCAGGAATCTGTGCACAGTGCATCTCTGATGCACTGGCGCAATTCCCATTCCTGGTATTCAGCCCTGTCTGGGGGGATACGCCAGCGCATTGCATTTGCACAGTGTGCATTACTTGATATATTCCGAAGTGATGCACCATGGCTCATCTCTTTTGAATATATCCCTTAGTTGCTCCAGCACACCTCGGTTGCACTGCACACCCACTTGCGCCATTGCAAGGCACACATCTGAATATCAGGTCCATGATGTACAAGGGTATAGGCAGGTAGAACGATTGCACACAACAGGTAATACAGGATATGCAGTGATTACAGGCAGGTAAAAAATTGCACATGATACAGGGTATAACATGACACATGAGCAAACTCTGGACAGCTGGCAGTAACTCCGAGGGTGCAAACTGCTGTGCAAAAATACGGAATTTCAGTGCATATACACAGGTTATTAAATCGCATGTGTTACATGATTAAGTAAGCAATAAGACCCAATGGGGTATGAGTTGAACATATATTACCACATGGCTGGGACGTAGTAAGTCACGAGGCCGCTAGGCCAAGTGACTTCAGCCACAGCCGTTCGGTAATATATGTTCAAGTCATACTCCTGAGGGTCTTATTGCTCTAATAAAATGGAGAAAATTGCAATATAAATGAAAAAAAAAAAGCGAGTAAATTAAAATTTTCCATTAAAATATTGCTTTATTGGAACAGTGTCCATACGCAAGGAGAAATAGTCCCTATTAACTGACATTTTTTTAACAATTACTCAGCCAGTTAAAATATCTGCTGTAAAACCTTTACTTTTTTTAACAATAAATCAGGCAGTAACAATGAATTAAACTGACAGAGAAGCTCAGACTGAACTGACACAGGACACTCGAATTAATTAGGCATGTTAATTAAACTGAAAGTGCCACTGAAATGGACCGGAGCATTGAAATTTAAACCAGTACTAAGAAAGTTTATAGGGGGTTTATTTGAATCAGTTGCCTGTAATGACGAGCAACCGCTACTCACACACTGTACTGCTTCTTGTCACGGAGGAGATTGAGGATCTGGGTTGAACTGCTGTCATGGTCGAGTAAGTAGCATTTCTTGGGCTGATGTTTCGTTTTGCCACAGAGCAGATTGAGGACCTGTTGCTGTCGGGGGCAGTAAGCAGTATTTCCAGGGCTGATGTTTGCTTTTTGCCATGGAGCAGATTCAGGAAGTGTTGCTGTCAGGGGGGAGTATGCAGTGTGCTTTTTTTTTTTTTTTTTTATGTGCCTCCCACACACCCCAACCGGCCACTCCTTCTGAGCGCCAGTGCCTTCCGGCACCTCTCTGACCTCCTGCCACCTACTCCCAGCCCCAACTGTGGCCTACCTTAGGTAGCCCGGCATATCCCTATGCCAGAGGGTCCCTCTCTTCCGGGGGAATGGCCTTACGGCCGACTCTGCATCCCAGGTGCTGCGGGGCTGGATCTGGACTGGCTCCAGGGCTTTGGGTGGCAGGGGCCAGGGTGTTCTGTCATCCGGTTGTAACGGGGCGTAATTTCCATTTTTCTGTGCCTCGGCTACCGCAGTTCTCGGCCTTGCATAAGCATGCAGGGTATTCCTGGGGCGGGGGCATGCCGAGGCACCACGTCCCCAAGCTCGCCACCAATCTGCCCACAGGTCCCCAGGTAAATACCACCCCCCCCGGAGGGAAGCGTCCAATGGACGCTTATAGAACCCCTCCCTTGCCAGTCTCCGCTCCTGATGCAGTGTGCTTAGCGTGATAAGATGGCTAACAGCCTTTCTGAACATTCTATGTTTAGCATGTTCAGCACTGAACATTCTAATTCAGAGCACTGATTTCTATGACTGTCATTTTGTTCTATGTGAAATACACATTACATTGATTTTCTAGCCAATCAATGAGCTTATATTTTCATGCCCATTTATAATGCAGGGTATGCAGTGGTGCAGGCAGGAATAATATTGCACGACATAGGGTGTAGCACTAACACATGAGAAAACTCAGGACAGCAGGGGAACTTGTAAACTTGGTATAAGGAGCCCAGGGAAGGATAGGTAGGGTGTTTCCTGAAGGTTAATAAGGGTGTGGGCATGAGCAAGGTGTAGGACAGGAGTGGTAAAGGGACTCTTTAAACAGATAAAAAGATGGCAGAGTGCACAGGGATGCAAGCAGGGAGTTTCATTCTCAGTGGAAGAAGGAGGAGAAGGTGGCCATGCCTAAGTTAGACTGAGGTCGGAGTAGGTCAAAGGAGCATGAGTCACGGGAACGGAGACTATAAGAGGTGTGTGTGGAGGGAGGCTAGGTAAGGGGGAAGCAAGCCAAACCAGTATTTAGCTGTGAGAACAGACATGTGGAAGTTCTGGTGGGAGAGGAGAGATAGCAATGAGTAAAGGGTGCAATGATGGGTTCTAGGGGATGCGTTGAGTGAAATGACAAAAGGCATTAAAGAGAACATCCAATCTGGAGAGGATGGATGCAGAGGGGGACCTGGACACGAAGTCAGCATAGCTGAGGAGTGGCAGGATGCTCTTGGTAAGCAGAGTCCATTGAACAGGGAGGGAGAGGGTATCTTTATTTCTATAGAGGGCCCTGAGTTTAGGGTGGAGCTTAGAAAGGATGTGACTGACATGGGTAGAGAAATCCAGGCGAATGTCCAGTCAGATTCCGAGGTGTTTGTGAGCCGGGACTACAGTGGCTTCAGAAAGTATTCACCCACCTTGGATTTTGTCATATTTTGTTGTGTTACTACCAGAATTTTTAATGCATTGAAATGATTTTTTCCCTCTTGCTTCACACGGCATACTCAACAATTTAAAGGGGCAAAAATAGTTTTATCGTGTAACAAAATTTATGAAACATTAAAAACTGAAATATCTTGTTTACTTAAGTATTTACCCCGAGTCAATACTTTGTAGAAGCATCTTTGGCAGCAATTACAGCTTTGAGTCTTCTTGGGTATGTCTTATATCAGCTTTGCACATCTGGATTTGGGGATTTTCGCCCATTCTTCCTTGCAGATTTGTTCAAGCTCTGTCAAGTTGGATGGGGAGCGTCGGTGAACCACAATCTTTAAGTCTTTCCACAGATCCTCAATGGGATTCATGTCTGGGCTTTGGCTGGTCCACTCAAGGACCTTCACCTTCTTGTACTAAAGCCACTCCAGTGTTGCTTTGGCTGTATGCTTGGGGTCGTTGGCCTGTTGAAACGTAAATCTTAGCCCCAGTCCAAGGTCTATTGCAGACTGATGCAGGTTCTCCTCAAGGATGTGCCTATATTTGGCTCCATTCATTGTTCCCTCTATCCTGACAAGTGCCCCAGTCCCTGCTGCTGAAAAGCATCCCCATAACATGACACTGCCACCACCATGCTTCATGGTAGGGATGGTGATACACGGGTGATGAGCTGTGTTCGGTTTGCGCCATGCATAGCGCTTTGCATTCAGGCCAAAGAGTTCAATTTTTGTTTCATCAGACCAGAGAATCTTTTGCCACATGGTTTCAGAGTCTGCCACGTGCCTTCTTGCAAACTCCAGGCATGCTATTATGTGGCCTTTTCTCAGGAGTGGCTTTCGCCTAGCCACTCTCCCACAGAGGCTACATCTGTGAAGTGCTGCTGAGATTGCTGTCCTCTGGACAGGTTCTCCCATCTCAGCAATGGAACTCTGTAGTTCTGTCAGGGTGGTCATTGGGTTCTTGGTCACTTCCCTGACCAAGGTCCTTCTTGCCCGGTTGCTCAGTTTGGGAGGACAGCCTGCTCTAGGAAGAGTCTGGGTGGTTTTGTAATCTTTCTATTTCCTAATGATGGACTTGAGTATGCTCCTGGGAACTTTCAACACCCTAGAAATGTTTTTATACCCCTCCCCAGATCTATGCCTTCTCACAATTCTATCACAGAGTTCTACGGACAGCTCCTTGGTCTTCATGGTAGAGTTTCTGCTCTAACATGCACTGTCAACAGTGGGACCTTATAAAGACAGGTGCATTTCCTCTGAAATCATGTCAGCCATTTGAACTGACCACAGGTGGACTCCATTCAAGTTCCAGAGCGATCTCACAAGGAAATTGGATGCACCTGAGCTCAATTTGGAGTGTCATAGCAAAGGGGGTGAATACTTATCAAATCAAGACATTCCAGGTTTTTATTTTAAATTACATGTACAAAAAATTCCAGAAGTTTCATTCCACTTTGACATTATAGAGTAATTTGTGTAGATACGTGACAAAAAAATCCCATATAAATGTATTTTAATTTAAGTTTGCAACATCACAAAATGTGACAAAATCCAAGGGGGGAGGGTGAATACTTTCTGAAGGCAGTGTATGTCAAGAGTTTTGCCATCAAGGGTGGAGGGGGGTGAGAGGAGTGTGACTAGTTTCTGGGAGGAACCAAAATTCATGGAGACAGTTTTGGTGGTACTGACCTTCAGTTGATTTGACTCTAACCAGTTCAGGACTCGAGAGAAGTTGGACTGCAGCTGGGAAGTCACTGTGGCAGCAGAAGGGCCAGAGAGATAAAGAATGGTGTTGTTGGCATACAGATGAATGTGGGAGAAGAAGCAGATCAGGGAGAGGTCATTGAGGAAAACTGAGAAGAGGAAGGGGCAGAGGACTGACCCCTGGGGTACACCAGCAAGTATAGGGGCAAGTATACTTTCATACTGGACACATTGGGAATGGCCTGTGAGATAGGAGCCGAACCATTTGACCACTAGTGGAGGAAAAGACCTGCATGTTAGAGCTTACTGAGAAGGATGGGATGTGAGACGGAGTCAGATGCTTTGGCCAGATCTATAAAAATGGAAGAGTTGAGGTGGCCTTTGTCCATACCGGCGAGAATGGTGTCGTAACTCTTGAGAAGGAATGAAACGGTTGAATGGTTTTTCCTGAAGTCTGATTAATAAGGGGACAGGAAGTTGGCAGATGTGAGGAAGTTAGTCTTTTGAGGATAAGAGATTCTTGAAGTTTGGCTAAAGCAGGGAGGAGGGAGAAGGGGTGGTATTTTCCAGGTTGTGAGTGATCGCCACTTTTGTGCAGCAGAATTACTTTGGCCTTTTTCCAGGCCAGTGGAACAGTGCCCTGGGAGAAGGAAAGATTAAGTAGGTGGGTCAGGGGTGTGACAGAGTTGAATAAGGCACTGCTCCATTTATTATGCAGAGAGAGTTTAAATGCAAGTGTCTGTTCTATCCTCCTCTTTTCTGTCTCTTGTCTATCTGGTTGAGCAACCACATTTTCTTGTGAGACCTAGGAAATTATCACTCTGTTTCGCAATTCTCTGCCTCTCGCTATTTCTCTGCCTTCCCTTGCTATTCCTGTCTTTTCTTCCTCCTTGCATATATGCGGGTATAAAAACATATGTTAATATTTATATGGAAATGTCACTGATACTGGGATCCCTTTCTTTAAAACTGTATATAGTTATACTGTTGAAATGATTGCAAAGCTATTTGGAACTCAAGAGGTTAACCTGAGATGCAGTTTTTAAGCCTTTTGAAGAGCTGTAAACAAAAGGTCAGTTCTAGGACACCATGTTACTGTTTTTGCTGCACCTGCAAGGAATGAAACTGACAAGAACATTCTGTCAACTTACAAGAACATTCTGTCAGAAGCAGGCTCTCTTAACGAGTTCCCAGACAAAGACTTATAAAAAGAGCAGTAATGCTTTTGCTAGACAGACAAGGAGTGAGAGACTGAAACTTGGAATTGAGATACCCTCATAAGAAGGACTTAGTTTTCTCTACTTGTACTGCCTCTGTAAACAGTTATACTTAATTTTATTTTGCTGTTATTGAGAAAAATAAAATGCTATGTGCGAATTTTGAAACTGATCCTGGTCTTTCTATGCTTCCTGACCTGTGCCTCGACAAGGGGACAGGCAACGGCAGGGGCTGAGACCATTAGCAAGAGTGGGTCAAAACCATCAGGGCTGGATTTGCGTGGTTCAGGGATTTGAGAGCCCTGAGGTAGTGATGGCGTCAAGCTGATAACTGTGTGGGGCAGAAGATGGGGCGAGGTTGAGGAGAGGGATTCGCGGAGTCAGGGGAAAGACAGGAGTGTCTAGGGGAGGAAAGATGGGCAGTGGTGGAGGGAACGGCACATGTTGTGAAGAATTTATTTAGGATAGAGGCAATGGAAAGAGGGTCAGAGGCTAGGTTGCTACCAGTCACTTAACTTCCTTGTGCTCCCAGGTCGCATCTGGAAAGACGCTTCGGCTTAGTGCGCTGCTCCTGGTTAAACAAGGTTTCCTTTCCCTAATGCAATACCGCAGACCATAGTTGATTTGCAGCTTACCCTCTCTTCCCTATTGCTAGAGTACTCCTATGTCACTTGCGATTGTGATTAGTAAAACTAAATCTGAATTTAAAAAGGCATCTCGATAACTACATTCTATTGGGAGGTACACTTCAATATTATTCTTATTAACTTTCTAGGAGCAATTATGGGCAACCTTGCCTCCTTGTTCCTTGTTCTCTGTAATATGAACCATAGTAGTATGTCTATCCCATGCATTCTTGAATTCCCCTACTGTTTTAGCCCCCACAACTCTGTGAAAAAGTACTTTCTCATGTTGCCCCTGAGCTTACCCACCTCTAGCCTCATATCATGCCCCCTTGTTCTTGTACACCTTCTTTTCTAAAAGATGCTACCCTCCTGTACCTATCGTATCCCGTCTTTTTCCTCTCCTCCAGGGAATACATATTGAGGTACTCTAGTCTTTCCTCATATGACTTTTGGTGCAGTCTTTGCACCATTTTTGTTGCCCTTTCTCTGGACTGCCTCTATTTTATGTTCTTCCGGAGATGCGGCCTCCAGAACTGGGCAAAGTACTCCAGATGAGGTCTCACTAGTGACCTGTACAGTGGTATAACCACCTCCTTTTTTACATACTAACATACTAAAACGCCAGCAGAATAGGCCTAACAGTCTCAAGTCTGATCGATTTTCAGCACCCGCACTGAGGGCCGATTTTGGTGTCCCCCTCTCGGGTTATACTGTCCCCAGTCCCAGATGTTCCACCTGTACTGGGTCTGGTCAGATTTACCCTCCCCCTGTACCTGTCCCATCCCCTCTTAAACCCGTCCACAGTCTCCCACCTCTACCAGCACCCTGGGCAGTGCATTCCATGACTCCAACACCCTTTCAGTGAAATAACATCTCCTCCTCTCCCTTCTGAGCCTGCCCCCTTCCAGTTTACACCCGTGACCTCTTGTTGCCCCACCTTCCTTTGGAGCACCCTGACTGGGCCTCCTTTATTTATCCCTTTCATGTACTTAACGACCTCTATCATGTCCCCCCTGTCTCTCCTCTCCTCCAGGGTGTACATGTCAAGCTCCTTGAGCCTCTCCTCCTCCTCTCAGTACCAGCAGCTCTCCAAAGGCTGTTCTGGTATTTTATAATATGGGCCTGTTAATCTGCAATCCTAAGGCCCAAGGATGCTGAAGCATAAGTATGGCTGGCCATAACATTCAGTCTTCTAAATTTTTTATCTGGAGGCAAAGTACTGATGTGTCTTGGAGCTTTAGAGTGATCACGAGCAGCTGTAATGACAACAGAGTCAGTTTCAGGCTGTGCAGCATAATAAAGCTTAGCAGACAGAGTGGAGAACTGCTTATCGGCTTTCCTTGGAAATGTAGGCACAGCGTTAGGCCTACGCCATGCAACAAAGGTAGCATCCTCTAAGGCAGGATATACAGGTGGAATTATAATGGAGGGAGTGTAAGACACCTCCAAAAATTCCATCAAATTCCTCTTAGTGGAATCTTCCTCTTCAACAGTACAACTCATGGCAGAACGCATCTGCTGCAATATGGCCTGAAAAGAGAGGTCCTCAGGAGGAGAACTTAGAGTATGAATTACAAAGTCCTCACTGCAGGATGAGAGGGTGGAGCTGTAGGGCAGATTCTCTTCTTCAAAGTGCCAATTATATTCCATCTCATCACCATCATCATGGATGACGGGGGCCAAAGAGAGAACCAGCGATGTTGGCAGCAGCTGAGGGCAGAAATCTGTGGCATGCTTGTGAAGGCAATCGACAAAGGCCCTAGAAAAGATGACCCTGACAGTGGTAGAGCTACCTGCTGTGGCAGTGACGACAGCAGGCATTATATCATGTCTGAAAACAATGATTTTACAGCCTGGGAATCAACGGTGCCCTGAAAAGGTCCACAACAACCTGCATCAAAGGGCCAGAACCCAATGATGATGGCAATGTACTGTCCATAGTAGGTATGGCAGTGAGAGCAAAGCCCCCAACCTTGATGTCTCAATACAGATCAGAGGTGGGGCTTGCTTGTTTTCCTGCGAATGAAGCAACGAAAGTACCTGTTTCTGTTGGTAATATCTCTCCCTATGCACCCTAACATCCCAATGGCTCTTCCCACAGCCTTCTTGCGTTCTTTGGTTACCTTTAGGTCATCAGATATAACCCTCCCAGGTCCCTTTATTTCCTTTTTTTTTTTCCTGCTACTTCTTTCTTTCCCTGGCCCTGGTCGGTCTCTCGTCCAGCCACCGTCCCTAGCCTCTGTTCTCTTCAGGCCCTCACCCTTGTAGTCCCCATGGCTTACCCCCTGTGGCATGGCAACAGGGAGCCCGAACGGAGTGCTAGGGGACAGCCATCAAGCCACTACGACCAGCCACCACTGTCTTTTTCCGTTTTTCTCCCTTTGCTTGAGCCGGCATGCAGTGACACCAGCGACACACGCACGTCCTCACCAGGCATCTGCCATGCTCCTGCCCCCATGTAGTGTCAGCAGTGCTGCACGAGCCCCAGCCTCTGCCAGGGTCAGACACGCACCGCACTGCAGGACACTCCCCCGAGATTGAGTCAGAGCGCTCAATCCAACTCCTTCCCTGCTGACCCCGGCAACCGCTGCTCATTTCTGAACATGGATCGCCGACATGGCACGAGGTGGCGACCACTGCCTCAGCACCACCATGCCGGCTTCCCAGGTCCCTTTCTTGACTGGTGGCTGTCAGTACTCCCCCCCCCTTGTACTCCTCCTTTGGATTTCTGTGCCCCAAGTGCATGATTTTGCACTTCTTTGCATTGAATCTTAGCTGCCACACTCTTGACCACTCCTCAAGCATGTTTAGGTCCTTTCTCATTTTTTCCTCCACCCCCGTAGTGTCGACCTTGTTGCAGATCTTAATGCCAGCTGCAAAGAGGCATACCTTCCCCTCTAGCCCCTTTGCAATGTCATTTATGAAGCCATTAAAGAGGACTGGCCCCAGCATGGATCCCTGTGGCACCCCGCTGGTTACCCCCTCTCCTCAGATTGAATGCCATTTACCACCACCCTCTGTGTCCTGTCACTCAACCAGTTTCTGATCCAGTTTACCACCTTGGAGCCCACTCCTAGGCTGCCCAACTTATTTATCAACCTCCTATGTGGGACAGTGTCAAAGGTCTTGCTGAAATCTAGGTAGGCCATATCCACCACCCTTCCCCTATCTATCTCCCTGTGAGGGGATGCAAAAAGGTCCAACTCTGGACAATCCCATTTTGTGAGGAGAGTGTCTACCATGAAGACCAGCAGTTCCCACTCATGAACCATCAACTAGGACCAGCTCAGCCTGTCTGATAAGACATTTTGGAGGCCAGGGAGATACACGGCCGACAGATGAAGGCCATGAGACACAGCCTAGTACCACAGTTTCACTGCTTCCCTGAAAACAGGAGTGAGTGGCCCCTTGTTTGTTGATGTAATGCATTACATGGACAATGTCCATCTGGATTAGCAGAGGACTGGGGTAGAGGTGATTCTGAAATGCTTAGAGGCTATACAAGACAGCCCTCATTTCCAGGATATTTACATGCAGATCGACCTCCACCTTGGTCCATGACCCCTGTGTCTGGTAAGGGCCGAGATGAGCATCCCAGCCAGAGCACAAGGCATCTGTGGTGAGGATCTGTGCAGGAGCTGGTACAAGGAATGGAAATGGAATGCCCAGCAACAGATTTTCGTGATCCCTCCACCACAACAGTGCTCTACGAAGTGGAGAAATGATGAAAAGCATTTGGTCCAGATCATCCATCAGCTGATCCCACTGGATCCTGAATGTCCACTTAGGGATCCTTATAAGAAGGCATGCCAGAAGCACAGTCACTATGGCCACAGCCTTGAGACCTAGAAGACGTAACAATGTTCACACAGATATAGTGGCTCCTGTATACCAATTGTGCCTGGACAATCACACCATCTGCCCTGGTCTGTGGCAGGACAGCACATCTCTTCTCTGTGTCCAAGACTGACCCCATGTATTGCAGTTTTTGGCAGGGAGTCAACACAGACTTTGGCACATTTACTGTGACCCCCCAAGTCATCAAACAATTGACATGTCCAAGATAGAGCATACAGCAGAGCTTTGGTGGAGCTTGCCTTCAAGATCCAGTTATCCAGATACGAGAACACACATGGCCCTTCTCTGTGAAGAGCTGCTGCAACTACTGCCACGCATTTGGTAAAGACCTATGGTGCAGAAGACAAGCCAAATGGCAATATTCTAAATTGAAAGGTATTGGGAGACGAACCCCAAACCGGCCATGGTATCTGGGACACGAACCACTGCCTCCTTCTGGAGGAGCTGGGTGATGTCCTCCCGCAGGGCAGACAACATGTCCCCTGACACCATATCCTCTTAGAGGGCACAAGCTCGGCTGGGTGGGAGAGGCTTAAACATCAGAGGCAGAACCCGGCAGACCACCTCAAGCATACACTTGTCCAAGGTAATAAAGGACCAGGCAGAAACAAAGTGGTAGAGCTGGCCCCCCATGGGAGATACTTGGGTGAACAGGGTGTGAGAGGCGCCCACACCACGACCCATTACTGTGCAAGCTTAGAAGCGGCAGTGAGGCTAGCTGAAGAAGGAGCTGGCCCTCGCCCACCGGACTTCTTGGTGGTGAAAGAGGTTTGCTTCAGCCAAGGCCACAAGGCCTGCTGTTGCCCAGCTGGGGGCCGAGGTGGTTTGGACACAGGAGCAGAGTAAGGCCTAAATTGAAAGGGCTTCTTCCTCCGTTTCTGGCCCTTGGTATCCTTCTGGGTGGATGTGACAGAGTCCAGGGTGGCACTGGACTTCTCAATACAGGTGAGATGGCCATCCACGCCAAGCCTGATTAAGTCGGTAAACAAAAATGGGATGTCCACCAGTTTGTACTGGGTATTGGTTAAAAAAGTCTACATCTGCAGCCACACCTTGTGGTGCATAGCCACCAGCGAGGCCACTGACCTGCCACATGAGTCATCAATGTCCAGGGCCATTTGGATCTGCTGTTTAGGAACAGTGTGACCTTGGTCGTGGACCAACCAGACCAGCAGCTGCATGTCAACCGACACCCGGGGATCATCTGGTCCAGGGTGCCAAGTAAAGCATGGGCAAACTTGGCATCATGATAGCCGAACTAGCCCACCAAAGGCCAAGGAACAAGGCCACATGTAACTATTTGGCCATGTGGTCCAATTTCTTGTCGGGAGGTTTGTCAACATCTTGACATTACCCGTGCACCTAAAAACTGAGTCGGCAACCAGCCCTTTGGCCAAAGGGTGGTCGGTGAAACCCGAAAAGGACCCGGTGGGCACAGCATACCTGCAGACCATGCAGGCTGAGGGCAGGATGATGCCACAGCTCCTGAGCAGGGCCAAGGATGGCTTCTGCCACAGGGAAGGTGACTCCAGGTGAGTCATCCCTGTTAAGGATTTCTGTCAAGGGGTACTTAGTCCGCTTCTGAACAGGTTCCAGCAGGATCCCAATGGATTCAGAAATCAAACAAAGCAAGGCCCCAAAGGAAGTAGGCCCCTGTTCTGTCAAGAGATCCTCACCAGACTTGGGGTCGAAGCCCAGGGTCCGATGAGAATGCATGGAGGAGTCAGAGTCCAGGACTCCTCGAACACCAGCTGAGCACCCATATCCCTGCTGACAATTCGAGGCTTGTCAGCCTGGGTGATCTTGACCAAAAGCCGACTGGAAAGCCGCGCAGAGTTTGGAGCAGGATCCTCCTTAGGCTGCAGCGGTGGGGGCTCCACCTGAATGGGCGGGCAGGTTGGTTATCGGCCTTACCAGTGGAGCCAGCAGGGGCCAAGGGCGCAGAGTCAGAGGCACGCAGCTAGTGCCAAAAAGCCGCTGTTGCCACAAGAACGCCTTGTAGTGCCACTAAATTTTATGGCGGAGAAGGTCCTCCCCCGAGGAGGAGGAAGAAAAGGAGTAACAACATCAGCTCTTCGCTGAGTGTCATCAGTGGGACCGCTGGCCACACTGGGAGTCACTCGACTTCAAGCTGCTTGACCTCGACCAAGACCACAACTGTCAGCGAGGGGAGGCAGGGAAAGGCAAAAGATGCCAAGGACCCCTAGAGGTCGGGCTCCCAAGAGGATGGAAGTGGCTCAGCAGGCTGATCCGACATCCTGGAGAGGGAGTCCTCCCCCTTGTCCGGCAACAAGTCGACCGGGTCAAGGAAAATCTCGACTGATTGGTTGACCCGCATCTCGGCCAACAAGCCCAATGGGGGCTCTGTGGGGCCAACAGCCTGGATAGGAATGTCTACCAAAGCCAATGGCTCGACTACCATTGAGCCCACAGAAGCACATGAATGGGAGGAATGAGACTGCTTCCGGTCCCATGACCTGCAATGGATTTCTTGCCCTTGGAGTTCTGTTTAGAGAACTTAGACCCCCTGAGAAGGGCCCTCCCCAAGTGGAGGTATAGAGACTGGCACAAGACCCGAAATGCTCCAGTAAACAAGACGCCCATGCCCACCGGAACCAGAGCAGGCAGACAAAGTGGCTGCTGCGGCCTAGGCTGCAACCTCCTCAAAGGCGGCAAGTTGCTCAGCTGAGCCCACCACCACGTAAACCACCTTGCGTACAGAAGTTGATACCAGCCCATTTACAGAAGAAAGGGTTCTGAAAGAACTCTTAAAACTGAAGGTGGACAAAGCAATGGGGCCTGATGGGATTCATCTCAGAATTCTAAATGAACTAAGGATAGAACTAGTGACACCACTGACTACCCTCTTTAATAAATCATGGGAGGATGGGGTGGTACCTGAGGACTGGAGGAGGGCCGATGTGATTCCCTTCACAAGAGGAGCAGGGCAGAGCGGAAACTACAGACCAGTTAGTTTAACCTCAGTGATAGGAAAATGATGGAATCACTTCTGAAGGAAAGAAATGTCCAGTACCTAGAGGCCAGAGGGCACAGGACCCAAGGCAGCATGGATTCACAGCAGGAAGGTCATGCCAGACGAATCTAATAGATTTCTTTGACTGGGTGACCAAAGTAGTAGATCAGGAAGGGGCTGTGGACATGGCCTACCTAGACTTTAGCAAGGCATTTGACTCAGTCCCACAGAAAAGATTAATATACAAGTTAGCCAGCCTGGGTAAAGAATTGGCTGGAGAATAGGACACAGAGGGTAATAGTAAATGGAGTCCACTCTGAAGAAAGGGGGGTTACTAGTGGGGTGCCGCAAGGTACAGTATTAGGACCGGTCCTCTTCAATGTCTTTGTAAACAACATTGCAGAGGGACTGGAAGGAAAAGTATGACTCTTTACAGATGACACAAAGATCTTCAACACAGTTGATGCACAAGGTGGGGTGGAAAGGATGAGAAGGGACTTGGCAAGGTTAGAGGAATGGTCAAATGTATGGCAGCTTAGATTTAATGCTAAGAAGTGCAAGGTAATGCACCTGGGAAACAAAAACCAAGGGGAAGAGTACACAATGTGGGGTGAGATACTAACAACAACAAAAATGGAAAGGGACCTGGGGGTAGTCATATCAGATGACTTAAAGGTGGGCAAGCAATGTGAGAGGGCAGTAAGGAGGGCTGGGGGGATACTGGGATGCATAGAGAGAGGCATCATCAATAGAAAACAGGAAGTTGTTATCCCTCTGTACAGACAGCTGGTGAGACCCCATCTGGAGTACTGTGTGCAGTTCTCGAGACCCATTCTCCGCAAGGACATAGACAAGATGGAAGCTGTCCAGAAGAGGGCAACTAAAATGGTGCAGGGTCTGCACCGGAAGACATATGAAGAGAGAGTAAAGGAGCTTATTACGTATAGCCTCGAGGAAAGGAGGGAGAGGGGGACATGATAGAAACATTCAAGTACCTCAAGGGAATCAACAAAGTCCAAGAGGTAGCATCTTTAAAAAAAGAGCTGTGCAAGAACAAGGGGTACAATTTGAAGAGAGAGGCGGCTCAGAGGTAATGTAAGGAAGTATTTTTTCACAAAGAGGGTTGTGGATGCATGGAACGGCCTTCCGGAGGAGGTTGTGGAGTCAAAAACAGTGATTGAATTCAAGCATGCATGGGTCAGCCATAAGGCAATTCTAGGGGGTGGAGGTAGAAAGAAGTAGGCTGCTGGTTAACTAGGATCTGCAGCTTATCCATTAGGAAGGGAAATGGGCAGACTGGGTGGGCCAAGCGGTCCTTATCTGCCGTCAAATTCTATGTTTCTATGTTGCGGGCATCCTTGGATTTAACAGAGGTGGGGTCCCACTGATCAGGATGGCCAAAGAGGAGGCGAGCGTAGCGGTTCTCTAAAGTGAAGGACTGGAGGGAACAGCACAGGCCACAAGCCTGCAGGCCATGCTGCATACACAAGCAGTAGACGCATGTGGAATGCGGGTTGGTGCACGATATCTTCTGGCCGTAAGTCACGCACCACTTGAAACCATGACTAGTTTGTTGGGCTCTCGAGTTCATTACAGAAAACACACTCTGAAAACACAAGCTTGAAGACAGGAAGTTAGGCCAAGCACAGAGCTGCGATGGAGGGAACCTGATGCTTCCAGTGGACAGAAAGATCTGGCATCACAGGGCAGTGCTGAGGAGATCACCCGGGTGGGTGGAAGGAGCCAGCTTGAAGACCTTCCGGCCATTTTTAAAGGAGAAAGGAGTCTGCTTGAAGTGTGGACAGTACACCATATCCGCGTCCCTAGAAATGTTTTTCCAGCAATTTGCTCTAGTAGTACTATTGTTGTTGATATGAATATGTGCCTTCCTTCCTTTTTTTTTTTTTTTTTTTATATAATTTTGTGGCTAACAGCCAGTATATAGCTCTCACTATAATCTTCGACAGCAATTTACTTTTGTTTTTTTATAGACCATCACCCAACCCTACTCTGTGTGAGCTCTGGTCTAGATGCACCACATCTGCCCATCCCCCTTCCCTGCCTGTGAAAGCTCTGGTCTAGATACACCATGTTAGCTCATCTCGATCCATGCCCTGTGTGAGCTCTGGTCTAAAAGCACCAAGTCAGCCTGCCTGCCATCTCTGGCCTGTGTGACCTCCAGGTTAGAAGAACTAATACATAAATAAATAAATAAGCCCATCCCCTTCTCTTCTTTGCTCTGCATGAGCTCTGGTCCAGAAGATTTATATCAGTCTGTCCCCATCCCTGCCTTGTGTGATTCTGGTCTAGAAACATCAAGTCAGCCCATTCCCTTCCCTGCCCTGTGAAACCTCTGGTCTAAAAGCCTTTAGTAAGCCTGCCCCTGTTCTGTGTGAGGTGTAGTCTAGAAGCACCTTAGTCCATCCTCTATGCCTGCCCTGTGTAACCTTCGAATCAGAAGCCTGAAGATGGCCCATCCCTGTCCCTGCCCTGTGCGAGTTCTTGTCTAGAAGATCTAAATAAGCCTGTCTCAGCCCTTTTTGAGCTCTGGTCTAGAAGCACCAACTTAGCCCGCCCTCCATTCATACACTGTGTGACCTCTGACCTAGAAGCACTAAGTCAGCAAACGCCATTCACAGCTCTCCGTGACTTCTGCTTTGGAGGCACTAAGTCAGCCCATCCTCCATCACTGCACCATGGGAGCTGTGGTCAAGAGCCCCTTTATTAGCCAGTTCCCTGTCTTATGTGAATTTGGATCTAGAAACACCAAGCTGGCCCACTCATGTCCCTGCCCTGTGTGAGCTGTAGTCTAGATGCCCAAAATTAGCCCATCCTCCATCCCCACCCTATGTGAGCTCTAATGTCCCTCTACATCATACTCTCTCTGCTCCAGGGATCCTCACGCCTTCTTCCTTCCCCACCCTCACTATTCTGCTAGGCAATCAGCCTTCTCCGATTGCCTTCCCTCCATCTGGACCTCCTCCCCTTCTCACTCCATCTCTACCCCTCCCATGGCTCCCTCAGGCACCAGCTAAAACTCCTCCACCCCATCTGCTCCTGTCAGCCTCCTCTCAGATTCCAACCCTTCCCCCCCAATGGAGCCTTTAGCATCCCATGATTTTGGGCCTGCTCCTAGGTTGTACCTCAGCTTGTATCAGGCTCCCTCCTATCCTATCACTGCAATGCCATCATTCCACCGGCTCTGGTCTATTTGTACATCATAGCCACTCACTGCACCTTGCTACTTTTGTGCACTTGTACCATATTAATTGTACTCAGAGTGCATGTTACTTGTACCAAGCATTGAAACTGTGCATGTTTTATAGCAGTTCCTGTTCCCTTCCCCTGGAGTCACACCTAGAAACGAGCCTGGGCTCAGTGCATTTTTCCTGGTTACCAACTTTAAAATAAAGAAATAGTTTTAATGCACCACAGCCCATCCCTGTCCTGTGTTCTGATCTGAAAGCACCAAGTTAACCCATCCTCCTTTCATTGTCCCTGTTTCTCTGAGCTGCAATCTGGGGGATGGAGACCAAACTTTTATGGTGCGATGCACTAAGAGGTGGTGACAAACTACTCTCACCAGACACTCCAGGTTCTGAAGGAATGTCCCAGTTATACTACCCACAGGTGAAACTTACTGCTGCAGTAAATGTGACCCTCACAGCTGCTAATTTTCCCAGCTCCTCAAATATAAAGTGTGCTGGAAAACCACTGGGCAGAATTAAACACTATAATCCACAACAAACAAAATATGCTCACTTGCCCAGTATATATATATTTTTTTTTTAATTCTCTGTTTCTGCCCCCTTCACGTCTCTGGTTCCCAACATCTTCCAGACTCCATGGTACCCTCACCTCTGAGGCATCAACCTTCCTCCATACTGCTGCACTTTGCCCCTTGGGCAGGCATGGAGGTAGGGGATTTACCCCCCCAAGTACTCTGATGCTTCATCAGAAAGTCCGCTCCCCAGAAGGAAGAGTCTAGCCTCCGATGTTCCAGGGTCTTTCATCTATGGGGAACAGGACCTTTTTCCTGTTTAAGCCTAACCTCTCAGAACTCTGCATGCACAGACCTTAAGGGACGTGTATCTGTTAAGCGCAGTGACACCCCCTACGTCTATAGAGTTCACCCTCCCATCGGCCCTCCAGCTGCACTGCTACTTGTGGTCACCCAGGTGGCAGAACTGCGGTGGAGGATGGAACCCACGCTTCCCAGAGGAAGAAAGCATCCTCTGGGACTGTCAGTTCCCCCCCCCCAGCACATTATGTCCCAGACTCGTTCCCAAACCAGAGTCGTCAGCATCGCAAACGGTAGTCCTACTAGTGCACCAACAGGCCAGCTCTCACTTGCCAGTTTGATTCAAGAATCGCATCAGTCAGAGGGTAGAGTTCCAATATCTACAGACTGAAATTGTTTACTGATCCTTGCTGTCAACAGTATAGTCACTGAACTTCGAGCAGGTGATGCCAGTAAATGTGTGCATGGCTGATGAAGCGTGACTGCAAGAAAGGGGAGGGAGATAGCGAGAAAGACAGAGAGAGAGAGCACCTGAAAGGGAGAGAAGGAGGGAGAGCTCACACAAGAAAGAGACAGACAGACTATGTAAGAGAAAAACAACATGAGAAAAGGAGGGAGAGGAAGAACAAACATAAGAAAAGGAGAGATCACAATAATAGGAGGGATAAGCACAAGAACAGGAGAGAAGGGAAGTCGGATCAAATGCAAAAATGGAAGGAGAGAGAGCTATATAAAGAAGGAACAAGACAGAGAGGCTTCGTTTTCTAGATCAAGGCACTGATTGTCACAGACGCACTCCAGGGGTCAGGCCCTCTGCTCCCCCAGTGCCCAACCTCAAAGTGCAACATGTGAACAGCAGACAAATAGGGAAACCCTCCTGTCCGTCTTGGGTCCAGTCAACTACTAGTCTTGAGTCCTTGGGTCAAATATGAACCCTTTTTCACTAGGACGCCCAGGTAACACTTCCAAATATCACACCCTCTTCGGGGAAAGCAGTGCAATACTTAACCCAGTGGGCACACAACCTGATTCACAATCCCCCTTCTGACAACTGAGACCTAGGTATTTTCTTACCTTGCTGCATATGGTGACACACTATAAGCACTTTAACAATTCTGTCAGAATTATCAACACTGTCCCAGCATTCACACTCAAAATGAGAAAAAGGCGCAGGCAGGATTTCAAGGAAAACAGAGTTAACTAAAGTTAAAAATAGTAAATAAAATACAAAACACAGAACATATAACATTAATGGTACAGTCATAAAAATAAATGGGCAAGTATAAACAAACTGCCTTATACTGAGTAACTGATCCTACCCCAGTTTCAGTTGGTAAATAGTGGTGCTGAAATTACCTAATTTTGGTAGAAGTGCTTCTTAAGAGTCCACAACACAGGTGTCTCTTGAAAGTCCAGACACAAGTATGCAATGTTCCCTCAGCAACTTGACAATATCAGGGGGGGAAAGGTCCCACCTAGCCTGTGAGGTCACAGCTCTGTGATGATGCTGGCTGTGAGGTCACTCTCATTCCTGCATACTGAGATAGCCACATGCCACGGCACACTGCTAAACATTTCAATTAAAAAATATATATATACTTTTTAATTAGTGAGCCACAGAGCATGAATTATGACAGGATAGAATATCCCTTTGATCTCTCAGAACATCATCCTTCAAAGCACCTTTCTTAGCTGTGAGGATTTGCACAGGTCTCTGTCAGAATTTGCTTTCCCCTTGATAGGTTGTAAAATGCAATATTTTAACAGGTTTCCTAGGCTCAAAGCAGTGGCTGGTTTTACAAACTATTATATCAGCTAACACAGGCTTTGACAGGTAGGTGTCAAAAGGAAGCTTTTAATTAGTTTATCAACTGGGTCAGGGATAGGGCAGATCCTTCTTTTCTCTCTGTTCATATCCTATGTTCCATGATGCTTTTGCTGCTTGGCCTGTTTTCCAAAGCAGAAGTCTAAAACATATAGTTATATCAAAATTATATGCTCATAACTAGTAGATTGTTATCCTGTTACACTGATTAGTTAATGTCAAATGCTAACACCTTTTCTTCTTTCCCCTACCTTAGGCCCACTGGTCAGGACTGTTATAGAAAATTGTAGGTGTGCTTCATAAAACCCCTATGCAATCACTTTTCATCTATCCCCTACCTTAGGTCCACACCACTATGGTTTCTCACTGCCGTTTACTTTCCTTATAAGTGGTCCAGCATACCTACTTTTTCTGGACCACATATTTACAGGGCCTCAGATAGCTATTGCCCTGGCCTGTTACTCTATGATCTATATTTGTTTGTCAACTTTCAGAGGCGCCCTCTCCTCCCTGCAGACCTTTGACCTCCTGGCCTTTGGCTTGACATCTTGCCAGTCAGATTACACACCATTTGTATAGACTGGTACAGCTAGCTATTAGAATTGCTTGTGTATTTTGTGTATTGTATTTTCTTTAAACCAATCTGTGTTTATCCTAAACAATCTAGCTAATAGAATGTCTATTGTATTTTGTTTGTGTACCTTGCTTCAACACATCTGTATATATCCTAACCATTCTGAATAAACAGCCAACTGTATGTTGTAATTATTTGGAATATCTACTCCATGAGGATGTGGTGTTGTATACTCCCGTGTTATTCTGTCTCATATGTAATTATTACCAGGTCCATCTTGTAAATTAGTTCTTCTCAACGATGTTTCGACTGGCTAAATAAAGATTGACTGATTGACTAAATTAATTCATCACCACTAGCAATCCGTGGACAACTCATCTCTCCCTGATTCGCAGTACTACCCACACTGATCAGTTAGACAGAATGGCCACTGACCCCAGTGTGTGTGTTCAGTACCATCATAAAAGGCAGGGTTTTATCAAGGGAATGGTTTTACCTGAGAGCATGGATACAGTAAATACAGCGAGGCATGTTCTTCCGATCATAGATATCCGTTGTTTCAGGGTAGAAAATCTGCAGAGGAAAAAATACCAACATCAAACCTCAGGGAACTGAAGCAACCCATGAAAAACTGAGAGCAAGTGAGAGAGAGAGAAAGAAAGATGTGATGATGTCCCTCAATTCTCATAACTACAAAGAATCATGAAGGCAAAGTCAAACCCCAACAGGAACAATGCCTTTAAGAACAGCACTATATTACTAGCTGTGCTACATGAACTCTCTGTGGATAATAGTAAGGAGCAACAAAACCACATCTGTAGACATTTTACAACTTGCCACACAAGAGACTAACTGGACTTGTGACAGCTACGAGTTCCACCACAGACACCACTCAGGCACCAATGTCTACAATGTTCTCTGTTGGAAGAGTATGGGAGTGAAGTTGCCGCGAGTCCCACTGTGAGAGCCCCTACACCATTTCTGCTAGTAGAGACTGTGTCTGGACTAGCTGTAAAGTCCCCCACAGCCAGTGCTCCCATACTGTTGTCTACAGAGACTCCTACCAAGTTCCTGGGAATGAAGTAGTTGAGAACTCCGCAACAGAGTGTGCTCCTACACTACTGCTTATGGTTGAGAGTTGGTGACTCCCATTAGGAAAGGATGAGACAGCAGTAGCTGTGAACTCCCCCACAGCCAGTGATCCTGTGTCATGGTCTCCAGTGGTTCTTACTGGGAGAGGCTGGGACTAGAGTAGCTGTGAGCTCCCCCATAGCCAGTGCTTCCACACAACTACCTAGAGTAACTCAGTGAGGCTTAATAAAGGGGAGGGAGAGTGGGTAGAGGGTGACTGTGAAAAGGCAGAGATACTAAACAAATATTTTTGCTCCGTATTTACAAATGAAGAGGGGGAGGTACCTAAAACAAACAGTAGAAACACACTGGATACAGAAGTTGATACCAGCCCATTTACCGAAGAAAGGGTTCTGAAAGGACTCTTAAAACTGAAGGTGGACAAAGCAATGGGGCCTGATGGGATTCATCCCAGAATTCTAAAAGAACTAAGGGTATAACTAGTGACACCACTGACTACCCTCTTTAACAAATCATGGGAGGATGGGGTGGTACCCGAGGACTGGAGAAGGGCAGATGTGATTCCCCTTCACAAAAGTGGGAGCAGAAAACTACAGACCAGTTAGTTTAACCTCAGTGATAGGGAAAATGATGGAATCACTTCTGAAGGAAAGAACTGTCGAGTATCTAGAGGCCAGAGGGGCACAGGACACAAGGCAGCATGGATTCAGAGCGGGAAGGTCATGCCAGACGAATCTGATAGATTTCTTTGACTGGGTGACCAAAGTAGTAGATCAGAGAGGAGCTGTGGACATGGCCTATCTAGACTTTAGCAAGGCATTTGACACAGTCCCACACAAAAGACTAATATACAAGTTAGCCAGCCTGGGAGTGGGTCCCAAGATGACAGCCTGGGTAAAGAATTGGCTGGAGAATAGGACACAGAGAGTAATAGTAAATGGAGTCCATTTTGAAGAAATGGGGGTTACTAGTGGGGTACCGCAGAGTTCAGTATTAGGACTGGTCCTCTTCAATGTCTTTATAAGCAACATTGCAGAGGGACTGGAAGGAAAATTACGTCTCTTTGCAGATGACACAAAGATCTGCAACAGAGTTGATGCACAAGGTGGGGTGGAAAGGATGAGAAGGGACTTGGCAAGGTTAGAGGAATGGTCAGATGTATGGCAGCTTAGATTCAATGCTAAGAAGTGCAAGGTAATGCACCTGGGAAACAAAAACCCAGGGGAAGAGTACACAATGGGGGGTGAGATACTAACAACAACAAAAATGGAAAGGGACCTGGGGGTAGTCATATCAGATGACCTAAAGGTGGGCAAGCAATGTGAGAGGGCAGCAAGGAGGGCTGGGTGGATACTGGGATGCATAGGGAGAGGCATCACCAGTAGAAAACAGGAAGTTATTATCCCTCTGAACAGACAGCTGGTCAGACCCCATCTGGAGTACTGTGTGCAGTTCTGGAGACCCAATCTCCGCAAAGACATAGACAGGATGGAAGCTGTCCAGAGGAGGGCAACTAAAATGGTGCAGGGTCTGCACCAGAAGACATATGAAGAGAGACTTAAGGAGCTTAATATGTATAGCCTCGAGGAAAGGAGGAGGACATGATAAAAACTTTCAAGTACCTCAAGGTAATCAACAAAGTCCAAGAGGATAGCATCTTTCAAAAAAAAAAGAGGTGTGCAAGAACAAGGGGCACAATTTGAAGATGAAGCGGCTCAGAGGAATTTAGAAGTATTTTTCAGAGAGGTTGTGGATGCATGGAGCAGCCTTCGGAGGAGGTTGTGGAGTCAAAAACAGTGGTGGAATTCAAGCATGCATGGGACAGTCATAAGGCAATTCTAGGGGTTGGGGGTAGGAAGAAGTAGGCTGCTGGTTAACTAGGATCTGCAGCTTATCCATTAGGTAGGGAAATGGGCAGACTGGGTGGGCCAAGCGGTCCTTATCTGACGTCAAATTCTATGTTTCTACTGCTGAAAAAGTCTGCAGCAGGAGTAGCTTAGAGACCCCTTCCCCCCACAGCCAGCACTACTACAACCGGCACAAGTGGGACAGGAATTTACTTACACAACTGGGGTCTGTGTTATCCAACACAACTGGAACTGGAGATCTCCAACACATCGAACAGCAACTAGAGATATCCAGCACAACTGGGACCAGAGTTTCCCAATACAACTGGGACTGAAGTTATCCAACACAGCAGAAGCCAGAGTTATCCAGCACAAACAAGACCAGAGTTTCCAAATACAACAGGGACTGGAGTTACCCAACCTAACAGGAAAGTACAGTTACACAAGAACTTACCATAACAGCAGATGTTCGAGAGAATCTCTTGCATCAGGCCACACCTATGGAACTGTAGCAGTCAGGTGCTAGGACCACATGGAAACTTTTTTGCTAGCAGTCTACAAGGGGCCTCCCATGACACGTCAGATACTGGCAACATCCCTCCCATATAAACATGGGTGGCCCCGCGCCCTCCTCAGTTCTCTCCTCGGAAACCATATACAGAAGATCTCCTGAAGGGGAACAAAGGGGAGCCAGAGGTTCCCGCCATGAAGAAGGGTGAAACAGAACATGACTCATACTGGAGAAAGGAAGACCGAGGCAGAGAAGACCTAATGCCAAGGGGGACAGAGTAGGACGGCATGGCCTGATGCAAGAGATTCTCTCGAAGATCTACTGTTACAGTAGGTTCCTACATAACTGTACTATCTTCAACGAGGATATCTCTTGCATCAGGCCACACCTATGGAACGAGCTCCAAGCAGTACTGACAGGGAGACAGTCTGAGTGGCTGGAGGCTATAGGCCTAGAAAGGAGACCCTGAAGTACAGCCAGGCCAAAGCCTGCCCTTCTCCTAGAGGCAAGATCCAGACTGTAGTGTTTAGTGAAAGCATGGACAGTACTCCAAGCAGCAGTAGCACAGATTTCAGTGGCCGACACATTCCTGAAACAAGCAACAGAGGTGGTCATGCCTCAGTCTGGAAGGCCACAAACAATGCCCAGAAGTTCCTTACCATATTTCTTTTAGCAACAGATAATACAGTCAGCCAACCATTTTGGAAGGCACTGTTTAGAAATGGACACGCCCTCTTTCTCGGGGTGGAGAAAACAAACAGCTGCGAGGACTTCCAGCAGTCCTTCATTTGGTGTGTATAGTAACAGAGAATTCTATGCACGTCTAAGGTATGGAGCAATACTTCCCCTGGATTAGCATGCTCTGGATAATAAACAAGCAGGTGGACGGTTTGATTTAAGGTAAACTCAGGCACTACCTTAGGAAGAAATTTAGGATTCAGACATAAAGACACCCTGTCTTTGTGGAAAATCAAATAAGTAGGCTCACAGAGCAGAGCCTGAAGCTCATAAATCCACTGAGAAGAAGTAATAGCAACTAAAAGTAACGCTTTCAATGACAGACACTTTAGCTCGCATGTCGCGGCAGGCTCAAAAGGAGCCTAAGTTAAGTTTCTCCAAGACAAAGTTCAAGTCCCATGGTGGGACTGGATTGTGAATGGGGTTCTTCAGATGAAGAATGCCCCTCAAAAGAATATGGGACACCTCTAGTTATGCCACCGTATGGCCTGCAACAGGGACATAGAAGGCTGCAATGGCTGACAGGTGCACTTTAATAGAGCAGTATTGCTGGCCAGAATCTGAGAGGGATAGAAAGCACTCCAGAATCTGATTCACTTGGCAAGTGAAAGGATCCAAAGGATGGGAAGCCGCCCACAGAGCAAAGTGCTTCCACTTCAGGGAATAAGTGGCCATGGAGGAGGACTTCCTAGCAGCCACCAGGAACACAGCCGCATTTGGAGACGCCCCAAAGATAACCATGGCTATGTCGTCAGAAGCCAGGCATGGGGATGTAGAGACTTGAGGTTCAGATGGACCAAGGTGCCCTGCTGTGATGGCAAGCATTTGCACAGGGGCAGGGGCACTGGACGTTCCACTGCCAACTGCTGAAGTAAGGTGAACCAGGTCAAATGAGACCAGAAGAGGGCACTGAGGATCAGAGTGGCCCCTTCCAGATGGAGCTTGATCAACACACACAAGAGGAGAGGAGAGGAGTAAAGGAATCACTCTTTCCAAGAGAGGGACAACAAGTCACGCCAGAAAACTCCAGGCTCTGGAGCAGGCGAGCAGAAATGTGACAGTTTTGCACCGAGTGGGGATGCAAAAAGGCCCAACTCTGGACGACTCCATCTGTCGAGCAAGTCTTCTTACAACCGACATCAGCAGCTCCCACTCGTACATCCTGGACTGCGCCCGGCTTAACCTGTCTGCCAGGATGTTCTGAATGCCTGAAACCTGGACAGCTGACCGTTCTAAACTGTGTTCTGGAGTCCAGTACCAGACCCTCGGCGCTTCCCACCACAAATGGTACGAATGGGTCCCCCCTTGCTTGTTGATGTACTGAGCTACACTGAAGCTGTCTGCCTACACCGGCAGATGGCACGGTGGCAGGTGGGTCTGGAAGGCTTGTAAAGCATACAGAACAGCTCCCATCTCTAAAACATTGATATGGAGGACAGCCTCCACTCTGGCCCACGTCCCTTGAGTCTAATGAGGCCCCAGATGAGCCCCCTCAGCCCCACCCCGAAGTGACTGCAGTGAGAATCTGATGAGGGGAAAGAATGAGGCAGGGAACCCCTTTCAACAGGTTGCTGGGTTCCAACCACCAGAGAAGCACCTTCTTGACAGGGGAAGAGACTAGACCCTGCTGTTCTAGGGCGTTGGTGCTGTGTTCCCACTGGACCCTGAAGGTCCCTTATGGGATTCTCATGTGCAACCTTGCAAGGGTTGACGGGTCTGAAGGCTGCAGCCCTTGTCACAACAGCCTTAAGAACATTCTGGTTGTGGTATATCTGCTGTTGTAAAGCGGCTGGGCCATCAGGCAGACCACCCTGTCCTAGGGCAGGAAGGCAAAGCCCTGAGACATGCCCAGTATTGCCCCATGTACTGCAGACGCTGGCAAGAGGTCAAGACTGACTTTGGCAGAGTGACCGTGATCTCTAGGTTGTGGAACAGCTGTATGGTACATGCCAGGATGTGGGACAATTGCTCCCTGGACTGTGCATTGAGCAACCACTTGTGCAGGTAAGGGAAGACAAACAGTCTCTCTCTCTCTCTCTCTCCTGAGGGCTGCTACCGCAACTGCCAAGAATTTGTTAAATACCCATGGCACAGATGGCAAGCTGCAGGGCAAAACCTTGAACTGGTAGAGTTCCCCCTGTAACAGGAACCGGAGTTACCGCCTGTGGGAACATAAACTGCGATATGCAGATAAGCATCCAGCACAGCAGGGAGCATATCCAGTCCCCTTTTTATAGTAGGAGAAGCAGGCCTGACAGAGTGACCATCCTGAACTTTATGTACTGAGTATAGAAGTTCAAGGCCCTCAGAATGGGCCTCAAGTCACACGTGGACTTGGGGACTACAGAGAGATGGGAATAGAACCCCCTGCTCCTATGTTCCCGGGGAACTGGGTCTATGCCCCCCCATGCTGCAGGGTAGGAAGAAGTTCTACAAGTTCGAGAGTGTGGCAGTCTATTAACTGCAGGACCATGGCCTGTGCAGAGGCCTTCCCCCACTGTTCTGGGGTTGGGGAAGAGCCAATCCCCAACCCCCACTTCTGGAAGTTGTGCAGGTGGGTGGGGTAAGGCTGAAGCAAATCCGGCAACCGCAACTGCACCTCCGCTAGGGACCTTGACGTGGGCATGCGTGGAGGAGGGTGGGACCAGCAAAGCTGCCCTATGTGTGCTCTGTTGTCTGGCTCCTGAACTGGATCTAGTGGTCACCCAGCAAAGTGGCACCCTCTGCCTGCTTCTCGGTTGCATGAGTTAGAGGGGATAAACTGACCTGAGAGAGGATATTCTGCACCTCTGTCCAACAGAGCTTGTACCCTTAAAGAGGGGCGGGCAGAAGGGGTGCTGGGCATCAGCAGCAAGGCCCGCACTATATAGGTCCAATGATGTGCTAGACTGGGGCCCAGTTGTGCAGCGGCAAGGCACAACTGAAGCAGCCCCAGGTGGCATGTGGGAATAGGGAGGCCCCCCTGAGTGGGCCTTGTACCACTTGTCCACCTTTCTGGGCATATCAGGGAGCAAGCCTGAACAGTGCCAGGCAGCCCGGGTGCAGCCAATAGAGGAGGGAGGGTAAGAAGTGGAGAATCTGGGAGATCTAAGAACACCACCAAGGTTCTCCTATGAAGGCACTGCTCCTGAGCATCAAATCTCTCTGCAGTGTGTAGCTGCAACCCTTTAGAGATGAAGGAGGGGTCCACAGCTGGGGGACCCCAGGGTACTCAAGGTGGGATCCACACTCCTGAAGGAAAGGAGGAAGCCAGACCTGACAGAGAGCCCCAGCCATAAGCACTTCCCCGTCTTTTGTCTCTGGTAAAAGAAGGTGTACTCCCGACCCCGTCGATGGGCTCCCACGGACCCGCGCATAGGGGAGGTAGTATGCGTGCCCGAAAGTGAAGGGTGCGGTGGCGGAACAGGTGAAGATGCAGGGCTGAGAGGCCCCCCAAGTATAAGGAGCTGGATTAACTCTGCAGAGGAGGAGAGCATTGTGTGAACAGCAGTGTTGCTGTTCCTAGGAGCAGCGCCAGGAAGTGTCAGTGGGGGTGACCAAAACCCCTTCGTCAGTGGACCACCACCACTAGCCTGAGTAAGGCAAGTACAACACCTAGCCCAGGCCAATCTGCTATAGGTTCTGAGGGCAAGAAGTGATGACAGCAACAGGGAAGACAGAGGCTCCAATGCTGACATGTCAGCGCCGGCCTCGATAGGCTCAGTGGGAGCTTCCCGCTACTGCCAACCTTGTGTGATGACGTCTGAGTAGCAGGAGGCACAGAGGGTGTCCTGCAAGGCAGTGGGGCACAGAGTGGCTTCGACGGGAGGAGGAAGTAGAGCCCCAGCATCGACCAGTCTAGGGAACCAGCAGGGCTGACAGCCAACAGTAACTCTGCGGGGAGGGAGGGTCAGGCAGCGGGGAGTGGTGATGGCGGCCTTATACTTGGGGGGCCTCTCAGCCCCCTCAATTATTGGGGGGAGCAGGGAAAACTAAAGTAAGGTGCCTGCCTGGTGCCATGGCTTGGAGGGACAGGAAGCGCATCCTCAGGATCACGAGAACAGCTGCACGGGAGTCGAAGCTGGACGTCATTGTCCACCTAGGGACAAATGACTTGGCCCATCATGAGATTAGAGCAGTGCAGGAGGACTCTGTAAAGTTGGGGAGGGGCCCAAGACAAGTAGCACACACAGTATCCTTCTCAGAAGTGCTGCCTTTCAATGGTATGGGGGAGGCGAGGGTAATTTGCACCATGCAGTTTAATGAATGGTTGAAAAAATGGTGTGGAGCACAGGGGTTTGGCTTCATTGGGGACTGGGGTTCCACCTGGAGGGACACCAGCCTATACTGGCAGGATGGTCTGCATCTGTCCAGGAAGGAAACAAGTCTTTTGAGCAATCGGTTTAAATGCTTCATTGGCAAGCTTTTAAACTAGTCAAAGGGGAAGGCACTGATAAGCAGCAGGAAAATCCCAGCCTCTCCTACAAAACAGGGTACTAAATGAGACAAAGACCGAGTAGAAAGGTCAGTGGGGATGCTGCAACAGAAGGTAAAGCCATAAAAAAAAATGGAGGGCAATGAGTACCGATGCCCGTAGTCTGGGTAACAAGCTTCCTGAATTAGTGGCCTTGATGGAGGAGGAACATCTGGACATCATGGCAGTCACAGAAACGTGGTACACACAAAACCATGACTGGGAAGTAAACATACCAAGATACACTACCTACAGGAGGAACAGGGAGGGTAAAAGAGGAGGAGTAGCTCTTTACATAAGGGAAGAAATAAAAGCAACAGAACAAAAGGGTAAACAGGGAGGAGAAGAAGCACTGTGGGTAAATTTGGAGACAGGCAATGGCACCACAATCCGCACAGGGGTTGTATACAGACCCCCCTCTCAGGAGGAGGAAATAGACAAGGAAATGACAGAAAGTATACTTAGAATGGCAGAAAAAGGGGAGATATTGCTGATGGGTGATCTGAATATGCCAGATGTTAACTGGAGTGCAGTTGCAGCAGCCACTTCGAAGAGTGGGGTTATTCTAAATGCCCTACAGGGAGCATGCCTTAGACAACTAGTACTGGAGCCCACTCGAGAGGGAGCAATCTTAGACCTGGTTCTCTCAAATGGAGATGGAGAGAGGATCACAGATGTAGAAGTAGGTAGCCATTCTGGGAACTAGCGACCATCGAACAGTATGGTTCACAATAAACACAGCAATAGAGTCAAGCCATACAAAGGCAAAAGTACTAGATTTTAGGAGGGCTGACTTTGCCAAAATGGGTGAGTGCTTAAGTAATGTACTAGCAAATGGGCAGGAAGGAGGGGTGGAAGAACAATGGGGAATAATAAAAACTGCCATCACAGAAGTAACGAGCCTTTGTGTGAAGCAAATAAAACAAAATGATGTAAGAAACCACTATGGTTCTCAAAGGAAGTGGCAGTGAAGGTTCAAGAGAAAAAGAAAGCATTCAGGAAGTACAAGGAATACAGAGTAGCAGAACAGAGAACTGTATCAGTTAAGCAAAAGGAAGTTGGGAAGGCAGTCAGAACAGCAAAGGCCCAAACCAAGGAAAAGATAGCCAACTCAGTTAAGAGGGATAAAACCTTTTATAAGTACATCAGGGCGAAGAAAGACCAAGGAGGGATAGTGAGGCTTAATAAAGGGAGGGAGGGTGGGCAGAGGAGACTGTGAAAAGGCAGAGATACTAAACAAATATTTTTGCTCAGTATTTACAAATGAAGAGGGGAAGGTACCTAAAACAAACAGTAGAAACACTCTGGATACAGAAGTTGATACCAACCCATTTACAGAAGAAAGGGTTATGAAAGAACTCTTAAAACTGAAGGTGGACAAAGCAATGGGGCCTGATGGGATTCATCCCAGAATTCTAAAAGAACTAAGGGTAGAACTAGTGACACCACTGACTACCCTCTTTAACAAATCATGGGAGGATGGGGTGGTACTCGAGGACTGGAGGAGGGCAGATGCGATTCCCCTTCACAAAAGTGGGAGCAAGGCAGAAGCAGGAACTACAGACCTGTTAGTTTAACCTCAGTGATAGGGAAAATGATGGAATCACTTCTGAAGGAAAGAATTGTCGAGTATCTAGAGGCCAGAGGGCTGGGACCCAAGGCAGCATGGATTCACAACAGGAAGGTCATGCCAGGCAGATCTGATAGATTTCTTTGACTGGGTGACCAAAGTAGTAGATCAGGGAGGGCTGTGGACATGGCCTACCTAGACTTTAGCAGGGCATTTGACACAGTCCCACACAAAGATTAATATACAAGTTAGCCAGCCTGGGAGTGGGTCCCAAGATGACAGCCTGGGTAAAGAATTGGCTGGAGAATAGGACACAGAGAGTAATAGTAAATGGAGTCCACTCAGAAGAAAGGGAGGTTACTAGTGGGGTACCGCAGGGTTCAGTATTAGGACCGGTCCTCTTCAATGTCTTTATAAGTGACATTGCAGAGGGACTGGAAGGAAAAGTATGTCTCTTTGCAGATGACACAAAGATCTGCAACAGAGTTGATGCTAAAGTGGGGTGGAAAGGATGAGAAGGGACCTGGCAAGGTTAGAGGAATGGTCAAATGTATGGCAGCTTAGATTCAATGCTAAGAAGTGCAAGGTAATGCACCTGGGAAACAAAAACCAAGGGGAAGAGTACACAATGGGCGGTGAGATACTAACAACAACAAAAATGGAAAGGGACCTGGGGGCAGTCATATCAGATGACCTAAAGGTGGTCAAGCAATGTGAAAGGGCAGCAAGGAGGGCTAGGGGGGATACTTGGGATGCATAGGGAGAGGCATCACCAGTAGAAAACAGGAAGTTATTATCCCTCTGTACAGACAGCTGGTCAGACCCCATCTGGAGTACTGCGTGCAGTTCTGGAGACCCAATCTCCACAAAGACATAGACAGGATGGAAGCTGTCCAGAGGAGGGCAACTAAAATGGTGCAGAGTCTGCCCTGGAAGACATATGAAGAGAGACTAAAGGAGCTTAATATGTATAGCCTCGAGGAAAGGAGGAAGAGGGGGGACACGATAGAAACTTTCAAGTACCTCAAGGCAATCAACAAAGTCAAGAGGTAGCATCTTTCAAAAAGAGGTGTGCAAGAACAAGGGGGCACAATTTGAAGATGGGGGGGGGTGGCTCAGAGGTCATGCAAGGAAGTATTTTTTCACAGAGAGGGTTGTGGATGGATGGAACGACCTTCCAGAGGAGGTTGTGGAGTCAAACAGTGGTGGAATTCAAGCATGCATGGGACAGTCATAAGGCCATTCTAGGGGGTGGAGGTAGGAAGAAGTAGGCTGCTGGTTAACTAGGATCTGCAGCTTATCCATTAGGTAGGGAAATGGGCAGACTAGGTGGGCCAAGCGGTCCTTATCTGCCGTCAAATTCTATGTTTCTATTACAAGGAGTGCCATGCGGCGTCTACAGGAGAGACTGGAGCCCCGATGCTGATGGGCTAACACTGGCCGTGACAGCCAAAGAAGCACGCCGCCAAAGCCAACATCATGGGAACAGAGGCACAGCAGGGCACCCTGCATCGTTGACAGGGGGATCAGAGCCCCAGCATCAACAGGTAGTGACCAGCCAAGAGAGGACCAGCAGAAGTCACTGCAGTAGCTGACCTCTGGGTCTGAGGCCAGAGCTGCAGGACTAGCAATGTCATTTGTAGCCCTGATGTCAGAGGGCCATCACCGGTCACAAGCAAGTCAGCAGAAGACACTGCTAGAACTGTACCTTGTGGGGAGGAAGGTGTTGAATGACAGGAGCCATCACCACCAAAGCAGATGATGATGCAACTATGGTTGGCGCCAAGAATAGCAGTGACTGAAGGGAGAGCCGGGGGGAGGGGACCCCACCTGGGGAAGGATGAACCTGAAGAGTCCGTCAGGCCCCGAAATGCCTGGGGGGGATGATGGGCCCAACGGTCACAGGCCTGAGGAAAGCAACCACACTCCAAGGAAGACAGAGGAGGCAGCGGTGTCTGGTGCCCACCGACAATGATGGAAGGTGCAGTTCGCCAAAAAAGAAAGCTAACAAACCTTGTTTTAAAAGAAAATGAAATAAATGAGATAGAAGAGAGAGAAAATTTTGTTAGTCGACTGAAGTAGTGATGTCTCTGTGGAGTCCGATGCACGATGGTCAAAAATGGTAAAAGAGCTGAGGATGGCATGAGGCTGCTCACGGTTATACGGGAGGGATATCGCCAGCATCTGACTTTGTCATGGGCGGCCCCCAATAGACTGCTAGCTAAAACGTTTTCATGTGGTCCTAGTGCCTGATGCAAGAGAAATCCTTGATGAAGATCCCGAGTTACCCAACAAAACAGGAACCCCTAGTTACCCAGCACAACTGGGAATGGAAATCTCCAGTACACCTGGGAACAGAGTTCTCCAACACAACTGGGACTTGAAATATCCAATCCAGCTGGGACTTGAAATCTCCAGCACAACCAGGACCTCAACTGGTACTGCAGTTATCCACCACAATAGAAAATGAATTTCTCCTGCACAACTGCGGCTGGGGTTATCCAGCACAACTGGGACTGGGGTTATCCGGCACACCTGGGACTGGGGTTATCCAGCGTAACTGGGACTGGGGTTATCTAGCACAAATGGGACTGGAAGTATCCAGCACAACTTGGAAACACAGACAATGACTGCAGAAAAAGACCAAGGGTCCATCTAGTCTGCCTAGAGTTTCCTATCTGTTTCAGGATGTATTGTCCATGTGGGGTCCTATCCACCTGCCCTGCTCCCCTCCCTACTGTTACCGACCTGAATAACCACTAAACCCTTCACTCTGTCCCAGTCATGCTTGAAACCATTTATGGTCTTGGCGCCCACCATATCTGCTGGCCGACTGTTCCATGGCTCCACTACCTTTTATGTGAAACAGAACTTCCTTACATCCATCTTAAACCTTTCCCCTGCCAATTTCCACTAGTGACTTCTAGTTCTCAAATCTTCATGCCTGCTAAACACTGGTTACTCACCTGTAACAGTAGTTCTAGGAGTGGTATATGCTGTTCATCCACACTTCTGGCAGTGACCTTTCCCTTTAAATCTTGCCAGAAAAGTCTTTAAGTTGGCTCCTCCCACCCAACCGAGTGGTATAACTAGAGACCCGTGAAATTCTTTTTATTTTTTTTTTTTTATTTTTCTGGAATTTCTTGTTATTTCTTTTTATTCATTGAGAATTTTGTTTTATTTCTTGTTATCACATTTACATGATAAACTACCTCAGAATGACTTTATACAGTCTAGAAAACACAATCCTAGTATACTACATTGTATTAAACAGCATTATGCTGTGATCTTGCAAGGTTTTGTGACAAACAAATTTCGCTGTTGCTTCCTTGTGGACCATCTCTATTGTAACAATGCTAAACAACAACTGCTGCAAGCATTGCCTGCCAAAAATCAGCTTTTTTCACTTTATTCATGTTTTTTCATTTTATTCTTTTTATATGCTAAATGTCTTGCTATTTCTTGTTATACCTCGATTTTTTGTTTTTTCTTTTTATACCTAATTTCTTGCTATTTCTGATTTAAGAAAAACACGGGACTCTAGGTATAACCCTCGGCTCCACCCCCAACGCCAGATCTTGTCCGCTGGAAGCAGTACTGTGCACCGAAGCCAGGGGAGGTTGGGTGGGTCAGTGTGGATGAACAACATATACCACTCCTAGAACTGTTACAGGTGAGTAACTTGTGTTTCTAGGGATGTGGATATGCTGTTCTATCCACACTTCTGGCAGATTCCTAGTAGTTCTCTGGAAGGAGGGAGGCAAGGCGCACACCCTCCACTTACGAAATAATTGGAGAACTGAGGCCCCCAAAACCAGCATGACCAGCGTGACTAAGTCAATGTGGTAATAGGAAATGAAGGTGTGTGCAGACTTCCAGGCAGCAGCCCTGCAGATTTCCTGGATAGGGACGTCCCTAGAAGCAGCCACCGACACAGTGGTATGGCGGGTGGAATGAGCCCTTAGCCCTCCGGGAGGCTCTCTATCCGCCAACCTATAGCAGAGATCAATGCAGGAAGGGATCCACCTGCCAATCGTCTGCTTGGCTGCAGGTCTGCCAGGTGCGGCTTCAGCACAGGTGACAAATCTCTCCCCGAACTCCAGCAGTGTGCTCTTTACAGTAAGCGAGCGCTCGCCTCAGGTCCAGAGTATGGAGCCTGTGTTCGGCCTCCGAGGTGTGATTTGGGAAGAACACTGGAAGAGTCATCTCCAGATTCAGGTGAAACAGACACAATCTTTGGGAGGAACTTCAGGTTGGGGTGCAGGACAACCTTGTCCCTGTGGAAGATCAGGTAAGGAGACTCCACCAAGAGCATCTGGAGCTCACTGATCCTTCAGGCTGACGTGATAGCCACCAGGAAGGTGGTCTTCCACGACAGGTGTGACATCTCACACCTGTGCATCAGTTCGAAAGGCTTGCCCATGAGCTTTGCCAAAACCAGTAACAGATCCCACAGTGGTGGTGATTCATGCACTGGAGGGGAAATGTAATCCAAGCCTTTGAAAAAGTGCCAAACCTCAGTCTCTTGCGCCGCTGACCGGCCAGCACCCGGTAAGCAGAGATGACTGCCAGGTGCACCTTAAGGGTTGTCAACCGCAGTCCTCCCCTTTGGAGAGAGAGACCACAGGTAATCCAAAATACAAGCCACTGAACAGGACAACGGGTCCAGCCCCTTGCCCTGATACCAAATGGAGAATCTCTTCCATTTGAAGACATTGCACTTTCCGGTCGATTCCTTTCTAGATGCCTCCACTCAGTGAGGACATCTTCAGAGAGACCCAAAGCCTGGAACTCTAGCTGCTCAGGAACCAGGCTGTCAAATGCAGGAATTTTTTAGTTTCTGTTGACCAGGTAAGTGCACATGACAAATTCTGCCTATTTTCAGGCACGACCCGGGGGAAGGGGATACAAATGAATGCCAACTGACCTTGAACCAGATTAAGCTGTTGGTGGTATTTTTAGGGAATGAGGGAAATTTGGCCAGGACACCAGGGAAATTCCCCCACTCTTTTCGATAAGTGCCATGGGATCTTTAACATCCACCTGAACTACCACCAATCCAGGCAGATGGGACATCAGTTTAACGTCTCATCCAAAAGACGGCACCTCAGAAGTACAGCACCCCTCTCATGCTGCACTACAGTGTCAGTACTGGGATATTAACCCAAGTGCCAGATGTGGGAACTGAACCCACAGCCCTCTGATCTCCCGGCCTCAGAGCTGCGTGTACTAGCTACTGAGCCACTGACAATATATGGGGCCGATTGATTGTCCAGGTGAAGAACGTTCCCCCAATTGATGAAGAGCAGGTCTAGGTATAATGGAAGACGTCTTGGGAGCCTGTTGCTGAGGAGATCTGGGTACCAGTACTGATGGGGCCAGTCTGGGACCACCAGGATCACCTGTGCCTTGCCCCTCCTGACCTCGAGTAGCAACTTGTGGATCAAGGGAAGGGAAGGCACAGAAGAGGCCTGGGGTCCACGGCCTTGAGAAGGCATCCCCCTACAGAGAGCATTGCTAAGGGGGGGGCGGGCACAAAACAGCCTCAGCTTTGCATTCCCCTGGTGGCAAACTGGTCCACCAGAGGGGTGTCCCACTGGAAGAACAGACTGTGTACTACCTCCGGATGGAGAGACCACTCATGAGATGCCTTGACCACTTGGCTGAGTGTCCACTAGCTGACTGGAGGCTCCTGCCACACAGAGTTTCCTTGCACAAAGGCAGGGAGTGCATCCCACCCTGCTTGTTGAGCTAGTACATGGTCGTGGTGTTGTCCATCTGGACTTGAACCACTTGACCCTGAACAAACAGAGCGAATGCCGTCAGCACCAGCCGAACTGCTCGGAGTTCCAGCAGGTTGATATGGCATCGAGACTCCTCGGGGGTCCACAGCCCATGGACTCTGTGTTCCCCCATATGGGCACCCCAGCCCATGAGAGAAGCATCAGTCGTTAGGATGACTATCGACTTGGAGCAGACAAACAGGACCCCTTCCTGCAGCTGCTCTGGGACAAGCCACCACTGGAGGGCATCCTACATCCTCTGGGTCACAGCTGGTCGAAGTGACCTTTGCTCTGAGACCACTGGCTGGACAGCTCCCACAGCAGGGAGTACATATGCTGACTGGCCCATCGGATCACAGTGGTGCAGGCTGCCATGTAACCCACAAGGCGCAGTAAATCCTGGGCAGGGCGCAAGTGCCCAACCTGAAATGATTGGGCAAAGGAGGAGAGAACCTCCGCCCTGTCCACTGGGAGCCTGGCTCTGACTCAGCAAGAGTCGAGCTCTGCCCTGATGAAGCTGATCACCTGTGAGGGCACGAGTTCAGACTTGGCCTTGTTAACTAGGAGATCAAGTTGGATGCAGGTGTGGAAAGCCAGATCCCTGGACCGCTCCACCTCCTGCCAGGTAGGCTGCCACCACTGCTATGCATTTGGTGAAGACCCTGGGGGCCAAGGAGAGGCTGAATGGCATGGTCTGGAACTCATAAAGGGTCCCTTGGCCCAGAAACGTAGGAACCTTCAGTGGGACGGACGAATCAGGATGTGAAAGAATGCGTCCTGTAGATCCAGAGATCAAAACCACATGCCCTGCTCGAGAGGTGGTATTATCTGGGACAGAGTTACCATCCAGAAAGTGCGAGACCAGAGAAATCTGTTCAGGTCACGCAGATCTAGAATGGGGTGTCAGCCCCCCATCCACTTTAGCACTGTATTGCAGAGCGCAGAAACATGGAATCGGCCACCAACTCCTCGGCTGAGGGATGTTCCGTGAACCCCGAAAGGGAACCAGGGGGCACCGTATATTTGTGGGCCATCCAAGCAGAGGGTGATGGGCAGGAGGCAGGGTGCTGCCAAAGCTCCAGTGCCGGGCTGACAATGACCTTGGCCACTGGGAAGGCCTCAGTTGGAGAGTCCCCCTTATCCAGAATCTCTGTGAAGGGATAGTGAGCCCACTTCTGAACGGGCTCCAGAGGCATCCCCGTACACTCAGAGATGAGACAGAGGATGCCCATGAAGGACGTGGGTCCCTCCTCCATCAAGGGGCCCCCCATAGACTCTAGGTCGACCGGACAAGAGTGCAGTGAGGAGTCCTCAGATTTGGAAGAGCCCACATAAAGCGTCCGACCTCCCGAGTTGCTCTTGACCCACCGCAGACAGTCAGGCGTGAGAGTGACAAACAGTTGATGGGAGAAGACCCTTAGTCGGCCGAGACCCCTTGGTTGGAGCCCTGGTCGATGGCTGCTGGGGTGGCGGCTCCACCACAAATTGGTGGAGAGGCCAACCTCGGCCGAACTAAGGTGGTCTGAACTGGCTCAGCAGGTGGAGGAATGGTGTCAACAGACTCCTCCAGGGGCATCAATATCAGCCTGTCGGACGACAGCCATGTGATGGCCAGTCTGGAAGCCAGGATCGGCTTCAGACCGGACAAGACTGCCACATGAGGTTTTCATAGCGTTGATGCAACTTGCACCAAAGCCTCTCCTCACCCAAGGAGGACAAAGACAAACAGCAGTGGCGCTGCTTTCCATGGTGCCGAGAGCAGGACTGCTAACGTTGGCGGGATTTGCTTGACCCACTGGACAAGGAAGCCCTAGACCTTAACCTCGGCCACTGGTGGTGCTGACAAGAGTATCTCAGAGGGGGCTAGTGAGTGCCGTGGCTCCTCCTGGTCTGGGTCAGTGACTGGAGGGTCCAGTTCAGTGGGCTGAGCTGCCCCTTTGGTGGTCACCAGTAGGACCGGAGTCCTGAACAGAGAACTGTCTGCCTCATCTAGCGACAACGGGTTGATAGGTTCAACAAAACTCTCGGCAACATCGTTACCCCCGCATCTCAGCCAGCTGGCATGATGGGGGCACTGTGAAGCCGGCGGCTAAGGCCGCAGTTTCGACCGTGGTCAAAACTGGTGATGCCTGAGACCGAGATCACTCTCAATCCCAAGAATGTCGATGGTAAGTCTTCTCCTTGTCGTGTCGAGAATCCTTCTTGCAGAAGCATGAGCTGTACAAACCTGAAGGGACCTCTCCCTTGGTTGGGAGAGACTGGCACAGCTCCTTGATGGAGCCCAAAAATGTGGGAGCCTAATTTGAGCAGAACAAAGGTAGAAGTCGAAGAGGACCGCTTGGCAGCAGTAGCCTCCTCCTCCCTCGAAGGCCTTAAATTGCTCCAACTGCTGGGCGGACCCCACAGCCACAGAGACCAAACAACGGGCGTCCTTGGATTTGACCGACGGATTCAGTTTCTCCAGGTGGCCCAACTTCAGGTGGGCAAGAAGGTCCTGAAGGACCAACAGCTGAAATGACTGGCAAATGTCACAGGCCTGGGGATCGTGCTTGTGGCCCAGGCAGTAAACGCACGTGGCATGCGGGTCAGTGTGCGACATCTTCTGCCCGCATGAGCACCGGTGAAATCCGGGCAAAGACTTTTCCTCCATCGTGATCGCGATCGAAGATTGTGCTGAAGGCAGAGCTCTAATGAGTTTAAGTTTTCGAAGTAAATCCAAAGATTTGAGCAACAGGGCCTACTCAACGCAGGAGTGATAAGGAGGGAACCTGTTTCTTGCAGCAGAAAGGAAGATCTGGCATCATAGGGCGGAGCCGAGAGTTATACCACCCAGGAGGGTGGGAGGAGCCAGCTTTAAGACTTTCCGGCAAGATTTAAAGGGAAAGGACACTGTTAGAAGTGTGGACAGAACAATATATCCACGTCCCTAGAAATACTGCAGTTCCCATAGTTCACGTTGTTTGTTCCCTTCAGAAATGAACAGTTACGTAAGAACTTACCGTAATAGAAGATCTTCGAGAGAGGTTCTTGCAGTAGGCCATCACAAACAGGACTGCACCACCTTGCATCAGAATCACACAGAAAACTTTTGCTAGCAGTGACTGGTGGGGGACTGCCCACCCGACATCACGTGATGACATCAGCGTAAGCCTCTATAGTGGGCAGTCCCCATGCCCGCCTTCCAGTTCTCCCGCCGGAGACCCAAACCAGGCACAACCAGAGAAAAGGAGTAAGCTCCTGGAGTCCTAAGAAAACCAAGGCTTGGGAAAAGAAAAGCAGAAGGGGGAAGGAAGGAAAAAGATGACCTACTGCAGGAACTCTTTCGATGATCTACTGTTACGTTAAGTTCTTACATAACTGTTCCGTCTTACTTCGAGATGGTTCCTGCAGTAGGTCATCACGTATAGGACTGAGTCCCAAGCAGTAAAGAGCCAGCCAAGGGCTGAGACATGGGAGGCAGGAAGGCCCACATAAAAAAGGGACCAAGAAAGAGGGGCCTGGAAAACCTTAACTTTCCCCATGAAGTAGAGAAAAAAACTTGCCTGCTAACCTCACAGATACAGACCTCCACCACGAAAACAAAGTAAGTGGGGGCAAACACTCCCTACCATAGGGTAAATACAAAAAAAAGAAAGGCTGCTGAAAAAGAAACAAGCAGCCAAAAGCTTCCCCCTGATAAGGTCTCAGGAAGGGAACATCCTCGAAAAGGACCGACAAAAACTGAAAAGGTAAAGAATACCCAGAAAAGGGGTACCCTCCTGACGAACGAGGAGAGGAACCCTACTGCAGAGGACAGGTCCTTGCATCCTGAAAATGGAAGGAATGGACCCAACCCCCTTATCCGCCTTGAAAGCAATTAGGTGATGATTGGAGGGGGGGTCCCTCCTTATCTGATCAATTAGCCTGAGAGTCGCAACTCCTCCAGGAGGCCTCAGATTCAACTGGAGAGTTAGAGCTCTCTGATGCCGGGAGCTGACGCTTGGTCTGGTGTTTGCCAGGAGCCTTCTTCATCTGGAGGGTCAGCCTATAACAAAAAGGCTGAAGCGTGAGCCCACCTGATACCTGGGGTGGACTGGTCTTAAGGCCGTGCCCCTGTTCTGGAAACTCATAAGGATGTCCCTAGAGTCTCCACCAAACAGAGCTGATCCCCTAAAAGGAGCATCTAGTAAGGCCGACTGGACGTACTGAGCCAAACCAGAAGACCGGAGCCATGAATGTCTGCGAAGACAGATGGCAGTGGCCGTAGACCGTGCCACCGAATCTACAGAGTCGTAGATGGCCTGGAGGGCATGATGACAGGAGGTCCGAGCCATGTTCACAGCCTGAGCGATCTCAGTCCAGTCTCTGGAATCCAGAATGGACTCAAGCCTCAAATCCAATGGACCCAGAGTGGCTCTCTGGAACGAGATCATAAGTGCCACATAATTGAGAGATCGAAGGGTGCAGGTGGACGAAGAATAGATTATGTGGCCCAACAGATCCAGCTGCCTAGATTCCTTATCCAGAGGCAAGGATGGGCCTGCAGGAAACATCACTCGGACCTGGTCATCCACAAGGATGAAAGCATTCGCCGGTGGATTCGAGGTTAGGAAGGGTGTCCCTTCCAGGAACAGATAGATCTTATCGGCCTTTCTGGGGAACGAGGGGATGGAAAAGGGACACTGCCAAACGGCGAATGCAAGGTCTTCATGAAGAGCCATCCATGGCGTTACAGGCAAAGGCAAACCTTCTGCCAGGCTGAGATGCTCCACCAGACGTTTCCTCTTAGGGTCCTGATCTGTACTGGCCTAGCCCTGAGCCTCCTGGATAATAGTGAGGAACTCGAAAAAGAAGGAATCCTCAGGAGGAGACCTAGGGGACTCCTTGCCTTGTGGCTCCTCCCGGGGAGCACGATCTCCTAAGCAAAAAGATGAGGGGGAGTTACACTCAGAGTCCCACAAAAGGTCCTTGTCCAGCAACAGAGCCCTGGGAATGCGAATGTCCCTGGCTGAATCTTTCACATGGATGTGGACAGTGGAATAGTGAGGAGACTGTCCGGCCACAGAAAAGTGGGAACCGAGAGAAGATGCTGACCCTTGAGCCAGCTTAGAGAGGGGTGGAACTGAGACCGCCCCTTGCTGCCGAGTCTCCAAGTAGGATGCCAACTGAGCCCTAGCTTCTGGCCACCAGGATTGTAATGCCACTTGGAAATCAGCCTGAAGGGTAGAGGAAGGCTGAGTAAGTGGAGGAGGCTGGCAAAGTTGGCACCCAAGCATTCGATAGAGATGTGTCCGATATCCTGGCGAGAAATGCCCAGACATCCGGTGCCCGGCCAAGTGAAAGGACACCAGGTACCCCAGCATTGAACATTCCTGCATCAGGCACTTCGAGAAACCCCTTTGGGGGTATCTGGAAGGCGGACCCGATGGAGGGGCTGAGAGGCTGGAGGGGAACCTCAAAGGGGGAACCAAACTCCCCTAAGGGGGATCCACCGGTTCAACCGATAAACTCAAGAAAGGGTCATACAGCTGGACACCTGGTACTAGACCAGTCATCGAAATCCCAGACATCTGAGAAAACACATTACCAGATGGGAGAATAACTGATGTCCGAGCTGTCTCAGACGTCTGGGGAAAGGAAGGTCCAGTCGGAGATCTGCCAGAGGTAGATGGTCTGGACACCCTGAAAAAGATCCCCCGGAGGGGTGTCTGAAGGGCCAGCCAGCTGATCAGGCAGACCGAGCTCTTGTATGGGATCAGCAATAACCATGTCCAGAGAAAGAACCTCCTCCGCCGGCACCGGAGATACCAGAGGAACTGAGGAAACCACCCTAGGAGGTGGGGAAGAAGAGGCCCGAGAGAGGAAACCCTCCAGGGACAAATGCCGCAGGAGTGGCAACAGACACTGCTCGACGTCAGGAGTGACGTTAGCCCCCGACGTGAACACCTTGGCCGAGCAGGCATCCGATAATCTGTCGAGCGATCCACTGTCCGGGGCTGAGAAAAAAGCCTTCTCCTTGCGGTTGTCAGGAAAGCTGATGCCTGATGCAACATCAGAGATAGCGTCCACACCAGCCAGGCTGAGTTCAGTCTCACTGGCCAGAACCGGGCGTCCGCCAACCGAGCCAGCCTCCGACATAATGGCTGGAACTAGGCAGGTGTCGCCAGGACTGACGACCGACTTACTGGTTGAAAATGGGCAGACGTCTTCAGAACAGACGTCCAACACATCAGATACCACCATGCAGGTTTGGCCAGAGGCAACACCTAACTTACTGGCATTAGCCAGATGGGTGTTGGTCGAGCAGACACCGACTTACCGGTGACAGCCATGCAGACGTCGGAAGAACAGACTCCCGACTTACCAGCAGTGACCGGGCGGACACCAGTAGAACTGGAGACCGACATACCAGTCATAGCTGTGCACACGCCGGAGGAGCCAGCGAGCAACTTATCGGCCTTGCCTCCCTAGATAGACCCCCAAGACTGAAGAGGTCTAAGGGTGGAAATCACTCCGGCTTCACCAGAGGAACCCACCTGAACTGTAACCAGGTCAGGCAGGGGGCCAAACCCTGATCCACCGCAGCGGGAGGAGGCTTGGCCAAAGGGGTGCTCCCGAATCCAGAAGAAGACCCCGTGTTGTCCACCGTCCCCGAAGGTGGCCACAGATGGGAGGGGGACCGATCCTGATCCCTGTGCTTCCCTTTATCCTTCTTTCTGTGCTCCGAAGTGGGAGAAGAAAAAGAACCGTTCAGCCACTGCAATTCTTTCTCCATGCTGGCCATCTTGATCTTCATTAAATGAGTCTCCAAGGCCTGTTGCCGCCATTTCCGTGTGGCCTGGTTAAAGTCCTGGCAGGCTGCGCAGCTCTCGATATCATGGTCGGGGCCTAGGCAGAACAAGCAGAGGGTATGACCATCCTTGTACGGAATTTGCATGCCGCAGGAGTCGCACTTCCTCTTCAGCAGAGCGGACATCAGAGAAGACACAAGAAGCAAAGATAACTTCAAGAAAGGAAAAAATAATGAAAAGGCATTCAACACTAGCCTGTTTCACTGCGAGGTACAACGCGAACGGGTTGAAGGCTGGCATGGGGACCGCTCACTTTATAGGCTCACATTGACATCATCACATGACGTCGGGTGAGCGGTCCACTGCCAGACACTGGTAGCAAAAGTTTTTCATGTGGTCCCGACGCCAGGCGGCATAGTCCTATATGTGATGACTTGCTGCAGGAACCCCCTCAAAGTAAGATCTTGAAGGTCTCGATCATATCCTCCCTCTCTCACCTGGTCTCCAGTGAGTACATGTTCACTGCATTGAGATGATCCTTGTAAGATCTGCCCCGTTGACCCTGAATCATCTTGGTCATTCAGTGTTGCACTGTTTTCAGCCTGTTCCTGTCCTTTCTTAGGTGAGGACTACAGACCCGAGCACAGTATTCCAGGTGTGGCCTTACCAGTGGCCAATAGAGAGGCAGAAGTACCTCCTTTTTCCTGCTGTCAACACCCCTTCCAATACATCTTAGTATCCCATTAGCCTTACTATAGGCCTCACTACTTTGGCTTGATTGATTGAGGGAGCCACCAATGATGACTTCCAGGTCCCATTCTTCAGCCGTAGTATTCAATTTTACCCAACCCCTTCAATAATCTGTCTTGGCATTTTTGTTCCCTAGGTGCATAACCTTGCACTTTTTGGCACTGAATCTCAACTACCAACCCTCAGACCACTTCTCTAGCCTTTGTAGAGCCCTCTGCATCTCCCAGATCCCTCTGTCGTTATCTGTCCTACCACTGGGCTTCGTGTCATCTGCAAAAAGACACAACTTGCCCAGGTTGCCCTCTTTTATGTCGCTGATACACATACTAAAGAGGACAGAACTGAGGACAGATCCCTGTGGCACCCCACTTGTGACCGCCCTCTCCTCCGATTTGACATTGTTTATCACCACGCTCTAATGTCTCTCCTTCAATCAGTTTCCCAACCATCTTACTATTTCCCGAGCAATGCCCAAGTCCTCCATCTTATGCAACAATCTTCTGTGTGGCATCGAGTCGAAAGCCGTGCTGAAACTGAAGTACAGTAAGTCAACAGCATGGCCCTTATCTACCATCTTTGTTACACAGTCAAAGAAAACTATCAGATTGGACTGACAAGCACTCCTTACCACAAGTCCATAATGCTTACTATCCTGTAGACATCTGATCAATAGGTAGCACACAAGGTCCAGTAGCTCCATCAGTTTGCCCACTACAGTGGTAAGGCTGACAGGTCTGTAATTCCCCAGTTGCTCTTTATCCCCACCTTGTGCAGCAGGACTACATCCACTACTCTCCAGTCTTTGGAACTACTCCTGTCTGACTTCGGTTACTGAACAGCCCTACTGCAGTTCCACTCCAATTCCTTAAGCACCATTGGGTGCATACCATCCAGACCTGAGATATTATCTACCTTTTTTTAATTTTATTTTTATTGCATTTAATAGCATACATGTACCTTACATCCTTACATGAAATGGCATAACATCAATTAATAGAATTCACTACTACTTGATAAAGGTTATTTAGACTCCATTTCTAATTATTCAACAATGGGGGTAATCTCAATAGAGTTACACATCTTAACACTATATTGTGGTCAGAACTGCAGCCAGTGCACTTCTAGGAATATGCACCAGAAAAGAATCATATGCACAGTAGTTAAATCACTTGTCCACTGCAAGCAGTCTGTATATTCCTATAGAACACTACATGTAAAATTATTTTAATTTAGCATGCAGTTCAAGAATCTAAACCTTTTTAATTTCGTAACCCAAATCTATCAAAAACATACAAGTCCACTAAGACTGTCAATTAGCACAGAATACCTCCCTACTAAAATGGAAGTACAAGTTGGGGAGGAATGAACCTTGTTCACATGGTGTACTGAGTGAAATAACTGAAGTACCCTTTAGCTGCGAGACGTGGGTTGTACCTACATACAACACCATCCCTCATAGTGCGACTACACGTACATCAACCGCTGCAAACATTTTCGAGCTGGTGTGGGCACGTGTTCATAATGCAGTCCTAACCCTGCGGCTAAACGTTGAGTCTCCAGCGCCATCTTTCCCGTCATGTTCCACGTCGCAAACATAAAATTAAATCTGGACTGTACTATATGTAATTTTAAACAATCTTCAATAAAAGAAGAGAGAAAATTAAACTCTCTTAAAACTCAACATTCTGTTTTCTTTTCTACTTTCATTACAGACAAATTGAATTATGATTATTCACCTCTCCAGCCAGGCCCCACCACAAAATTTCCGACCAAATGGTACATTAAAATAAAGATTAAGGAGGACAACAGCAGGTTAAGGAGAAAGCTCCTTCCATTTTAACCATTTTGCTTTCTTATAACAATACAGCAAACAATCATCATAACCTTGGCAGACAGATTCAGACAGTCCTCCAACATATATTAATCCTCGTCTTCATCAGCCTCTTCATCCAAAATCTCCACTCTAGAACTGGCAGTAGCTAACTTTGCTGCAAAGACCCCAGCCAGCCACGCTTGCATCAGTAAAAGAATATTGTTTGTCCAGATAGACAAATTGCAAGCGTGCTGGGAATGACAGTCTATATACAATCCCCCTGTCTCTGAGCTTGCGTGTTACCCCGTCAAAGGTTTACGTCTCTGCCTTGTAGCATACGAGTAATCAGGGAAAAAAAAACACCTTTTGTTCTTCAATTAGGACCATAGATGCCTCCTTAGCAGCCTTCAGAATCTGGTCCTCCAGCACTGAAGTGGTTGTGGTGAGCGGGACTGTACGCAGCCCCTTAGAGTTGCTGGTTACCCTGCATAAAGTGATCCTGTATGCCTTGATGATGGGGGATAGCGTATCTAAAACCTAAAGTCTCGGGGTAGCCATCTCTCCAGGTAGGTGGGCAAGTCTCCTTCCTCCATCCCTTCTGGTACACCTAGGAGTCTGACATTTGCCTAGCGGGCTAAGTTTTCTAGTTGTTCAATGCAGCTCCGTATGATCGTATTCTCCTTGATGGTAGTTGCACTGGTGGCAAGCGCCTTCCCTGCCACTCGGTCATGTTCCTCCACGGAGTTCGTTATGGCAGCCACTCGGTTTTCTAAGATGACAATTCTTTCATTTTACTGATCCAGTTTTTTGTCAAGTTTTTTGTATTGTTTGGGTCAGTATGGTGAAAGCTTTCTGCAAGGATGCACTGTTGGAGTCTTCCGTTTCTCTTCCTGGAGGTGGTGTTCCTGCTGGAGGATTCTGCGGCCCTGTTGACCCGCTGACTGAATCTGCTTTTCCTGCTCCTCTGGGGTGTCCCATTTCCAGGTAAAAAGGTTTGTCACCCTTTAAGCACCTCTAGGATTCTCTGCTTCAGATTCATGCCAAAGTGCTGAGTTTTAATTAAGTTAATTTGGGTTTATTGCAATTTTACCGATGAGTTCGCTCTGCATGTGCCTTCCTCACTTGTCTGCTGGCCATGCCCCCCCCCCGGCATTGTCTACCTTTATGGCTTCTAGCCCCATGTGGACCCTTTTTCTGGTAAAGATTAGCAAACTCATTTCAGGAATGCCACTGACAGCAGCCTTGATGCCACTTTCAGACAGGAGCCCACTGTCTTCCTATGTGAAGACAGAGTAGAAGTAATCGCTAAGGACAGTTGCTTTTTTGCTCATATTCCTCTATAATTCTCCCCCATCTTGAAGCCTATCAAAACCCCCTCCCTGCTTCCTTTTCTTCTTAATATATCTGAATAATTGCTTTTCCCTACCCTTGACCCTCTCTGCAATATGCAGCACCATGTCTGCCTTTGCCTTTTTAACCATCCTCTTAACATCCCTAATTCTCATTTGGTACTCTCCCTATACCTCATCACCCTGCTTTTCCTTGTACCTGGTAACAGCTTTTTTCTTGGCCCTCGCTGCTTCCCCGACCCTTTTTGTGAACCATACCGGTCTTTTGTACCGGTTTTAGTGCATTACTTTGCTGCCATGAGAATGGTTCACTTGACTGCCCCCTATCTTTCATCATCGCCTCCCATGCTGTGCCCCCTGATCAATTTGTCTTGACAGGGGAATTCTGGTTCTGAGGGCCAGTCTGAACCAAATGGAGTAATGGTTACTGAACCCAGTAGCTCCCTTACCCTCACTTCACCCACTATCTCACAATTAGTGAGCACCAAATCGAGTACAGCCACCTATCTGCTACCCCTCTTCACTACCCTTGGCAGCTCTTCCACAAGTCCCATATCTCTCTCTTCTCTTTGTCCTGGTGGTCAATAGATCACCCCCACTTGTATTTTCTTGCCTAAGGGTGCCATGAGGGGAACCCACAGCAACTCAGTTTACCATCTGTTTCCACTGTTGTGTCTGTCCTCCACAGCCTCTGTACCCTCTCTGAAACATAGGGCTACACCCATCCCTTTGCCTTTTCCCCATCTTGTCTAAACATTGTATAGCCTGAGACTGATGAGTCCCACTCACTGTTTTCTGTGGCTCAAGTTTCTGTGATGGATACTGGATCCACCTCAATGATTATATTACCCAGCCTCCCGCATTAAGGCAGAACCCCTTCAATCTAGCTCCAGATCCCCTGTTGCTGTTTTGTGATCCTACCCCTGCATTCTTTATCATTCTCTAACTTCTTACTGTTTCTCTTGCTTGCAAACCTTGAGAACCTTGCCCCCCCGAACCTCAACCTTATTTTTACCCACCTTATTGCAACCAGTCCCCTGTATAAGGGGAGCACTTGCTAGGTTCCCCCTCCCTCACACCCTTTACTGTGGTTTCCCTAGCCTCAGTCGCTTCTGCAGTTTAACTGTCCAATGTAGACATCAAACTTCTGCCCCAATGCACTAGTCCCCTTTCTCTTGTCAGGTGAAGGCCATCACCTTCCAACTCAGACCAGAGTTGCCCAAGTTCAGCTTTGAATGGAGATCTCCATCACAACTGGGACTGGAGTTACCCAACAGGGACTGCAGTTATCCAGCACATCTAGGATCAGAGAGTTCCAACAAACTTGAAAGGAAGATTTCCAACACAACTGGGACAGCAGATATTCAGCACAACTAGGCCAGGAGTTATCCAGCACAACAGGGACCAGAGTTATCCAGAATAATGGAGCCAGAGTTACCTAATACCACTGGGACCAGATTTACCAATGCAACTGGGAACAGAGCTGCCCAGTGCAACTGGGACTGGAGTTATGCATCACAAATGGGACTGGAGCTACCCACCATAACAGGGACTCGAGTTAGTCGGCACAACAGGGACTGGCGGTATCCAGCGCATCTGGGACTGGCGGTATCCAGCGCATCTGGGACTGGCGGTGCCCAGCGCATCTGGGACTGGCGGTGCCCAGCGCATCTGGGACTGGCAGTGCCCAGCGCAACTGGGACTGGCAGTGCCCAGCGCAACTGGGACTGGCAGTGCCCAAGCGCCAACTGGGACTGGCAGTGCCCAGCGCAACTGGGACTGGCAGTGCCCAGCGCAACTGGGACTGGCAGTGCCCAGCGCAACTGGGACTGGCAGTGCCCAGCGCAACTGGGACTGGCAGTGCCCAGCGCAACTGGGACTGGCAGTACCCAGCGCAACTGGGACTGGCAGTGCCCAGCGCAACTGGGACTGGCAGTGCCCAGCGCAACCAAGACTGGAGCTGCCCAGCGCGACCAAGACTGGAGGTACCCAGCGCAACCGGGACTAGAGGTACCCAGCACAACCGGGACTAGAAGTACCCAGCACAACCGGGACTAGACGTACCCAGCACAACCGGGACTAGACGTACCCAGCACAACCGGGACTAGAGGTATCCAGCACAAATGGAACTGGATGTATTCAGAACAACTGGGAATGGAGGTATCCAGCACAACTGGGACTGGAGGCATCCAGGACAACTGGAACCGGATGTATTCAGAACAACTAGGAATGGAGGTATCCAGCACAACTGGAACTGGATGTATTCAGAACAACTGGGAATGGAGGTATCCAGCACAATTGGGACTGGAAGTATTCAGAACAACTGGGAATGGAGGTATCCAGCACAACTGGGACCGGAAGTATTCACTCACAACTGGGACAGTGGTTATCTGGCATGACTGGAACTAGAGTTACCCCGAAGTGGTGAACAGAGTTATTCAGAATAACTAGGATACAGATTGATCCAGCACAGCAGAGTATCAGCTTTTTCTGTGCTGTTTAAATGCTATAAAAATCCAGACCAAAACAGCTCAAACGGTCATGAGGGTGCTCAAATAACGAATTTATAAAAGAACAACCCCCCGATGACATGCGGTTAGCATGAAACCGGTTGGGATTACTTGCTGTTTTGAACCTTTGGCCGATTGTGTCGTCTGGTTCTTTTGTTTCAATAAATATGCCCGTTTGACGCCAAGTGGTTAAATGCTATAAAGTATTCTCCCTCTCTCTTTTTCTGCTTTTGTTGCCAAACTCTGACATTCTCTTCCATCTCAGACATCCGCTGTACATTCTGATCACCTCAGATGTGAAATCTGTGATTTTCCCATTGCCATTTGCAATAACAGCTGCTCTAGTCTGTTCATATTTGTCTAGATGTGGTTATGTGTTTATTTTTGTACTATTGTATCAACAATGCTCCTATCTTTGATAAAAATACTGGAAGGGTCCTTTTAATATTAGTCCCTATTCACTACGGAGGTCAGTATGTCAGAACTATTGATTTTCCTTGGTTTACCAGCTGGGTTGATGAGTCAGCTGGTAGAGCATCTGGACAATATTCCAGGGTACTGGTTTCAATTCCCAGTTAGGCTGCATACTTCTTTCCCACTACAACTTGAATTTTACATGGTACTAACAGTAAACCACACACACAAAGGAATGATGAATGAGGTAGGACTTCACAATATCTAATATTTTTCTACAAACTGGGATTAGGCACACAAGACTGGGATTAGGCACACAAGACAATCAGCCTAACCCACGCTCCATTAGGAGACTAAGCACTGCTAATCTACATTCAATATATCTTAAAATGCCAGTGAACGCACCTTTGGAAGTCCAATCTTAGACATAGCATTCAACCACTGAATCACATTATCTGTATGTCGGAAATGAAGACCTGTTGCCTGCAATGAGAAGAGAACAATACATTAGTGGCCATCTTGGGGTAGACCTAGACAATACTGCTGTTTCAAAGTGAAACTATTCACCTCAACCCCTCAGAAAAGAATATCCAACTCATGTCCTTGGAGATAACCCATGCAAGACACAAAATAACAGCCAATTGTACTATTACTACCTCAATGTGCAGGGTACACAATGGCTGGGCCAACACAGAGCTCAGCTTGACTGATGATGCATGTGCACTGTAGTTTACCTTCATCTCTCTAATGGATTATGCAGCCTGAAGCCCAAATAATGAAACTGATAGCTGTGGGATGTCAGTGAAACCAGTAGCTCCTGTTGCAGAGGAAATAGTAGTGATGGAGACAGCGAAACCAGCAGCTCCTCTTACAAAGAAGGCAGTAGTGATGGCAGGGGCAGTGAAAACGACAAAACAAAATGGTAATAGTAAATGCATGCTGAAAATAGTGTTAGAATCAGCGTTTCCACCATAGGTTTTCTTCAGGAATTATCCAAAAGAGAAAAAACAGAGTTAGTGGCAAGGACAGTTACCTACCAGAAATAGTAGATCTTTGAGAGAATATCCTCCAGTAAGCCTCACCTATGGAACAGAGATGTCATCAGTGTTGGACATATCAGGAACCGTTTGGCTAGCGGGCAACCTGTGACGACGTGCATCACCAGTGTCTATTTAAAATGGGCAGCCCCAAACTTGCTAAGTTCTGCCAGTCTGCTGGAGACAGAAATCAACATTGTGACAGACCAACAAATGGCAAAGATAAGCACGTTGAAGCCTCAAATGGGAGCGACAATGACCAGCAAAGAAAAACAAGTACAGGGTAAACAGGGCAAAATGACGATGCCCAAAACCCACACCAGACCCTCACCAAAGCAAGGTGGAAGGGTGTGCTGTTGCTCACTGGAAGAGATTCCCTTGAAGATCTACCGTTACTGATAAATAACCATCCTATCTTCTTTGGGTATATCTCTCTGCAATGAGCCACACCTATGGAGCACTTTTCAAGCAGCACCACAGACAACTCGGGGTGGAGCCAGCAGGAAGGCATACGAGCCAACAAACTCGCAGGCCAATGTCCCTAACCCAAGGAAGTCACAGCGGGGTGACCCTAAAAGAGCACAGGGGAATGGGAGCAAGACACCCAGAAGCCCCAGCTGATGAGGCAAAAAAGCATAGATGGCAGACACACACCCAGTGTACAGACACAGACACCGGATATAAACAAGCTAAGTTGATGGGGCCAAGCCCAGTGAACAAATTACAACATTGGTGGGAAACCTGGCAACAAAGAATGCTACTGAGGTGAAGCCAGGCAGCAACCAAGCATGAAGCAATCGAGGAGGTAAAGTCACATGATTGGGCACAAGAGAGTCAGAATCCAGAGACCAAGGGCAATGGCCCGAAGGACATGCAGAATGGCCAAAAAAATACAAGTTACTCACCTGTGACAGTAGTTCTAGGAGTGGTATATGGTGTACAGCCACATGCTCTGTCAGTGTCCTTTCCCCCTTAGAAGTTGCCAGAAAGTCTTCAAGCTGGCTCCTCCCACCCACCTGGGTGGTATAACCCTCGGCTCCACCCCATGACACTAGATCTTGCCCGCTGGAAGCAGTGTTGTGCAACTGAGCCAGTGGAGGTCAGGTGGGTCTGTGTGGATGTACACCATATGCCACTCCTAGAAAGTACAGTTACGCAAGACCTTACCTAACAGTAGATCTTTGAGGAGTGTCTCGCAGCAGGTAATACACTTGGAATGAAAGGGTGGTCATTATAACAGGAGGCCTTGTAGGACAGCTCAGCCAGAGACAATTGTACGGTGTGAAACAATATCTAAGTTGTAATGCTTCATGCAAGTATGAACTGTGGACCAGGTAGCTGCATTGCAGCTATCCATGATAGAGGCCCCTTTAAAGGAGGCCGCAGTAGTGGCTATAGCTCTGGTAGAATGGGCTTGGACAGGTCCACGTAATGGCTTGTTGTATTTTGAATAACAAAATGTTATGCAATGTGCTAGCCAACTGGAGAGAGTCCACTTAGTGACTGGGAGACCTTCCCTGCCTGAGGCGAAGGTGACAAAAAGTTAAGAACTCTTTTAAATCATTTTAATTCGGTTAGTGTAGTATCGTAATATATGATGGATGTCTAAAGTATGTAAGACGTGTTCACCTCGATTGGAGTATTAAGGATAATATACTGGTAACTCCAAGGACTGCTTTAAGGTGTGTTCAGACACTACCTTAGGTAGGTAGGAAGGAAGGGCTGTTACGAAGTGCCACCCTATCTTTGTGAAAAAATGAAGTAAGGTTCTGTACGCATGAGGGCATGGAGCTTGGAAATATGTCAAGCTGAAGTGACAGCCACTAAGAAGCGTTTTCCATGAAAGAAAATGGAGGTCACAAGTGGCCGCCGGTTCAAAGGGTTGAAGAGTTAATTTCTCTATTAGGAAATTGAGATCCCATGGAGGAGTGGGTTTTCTGATAGGTGGCTTAATATGTAACATTCCTCTTAAAAACATTTTGGCTAGATGATGTTGATACAGTAATCTACCATCCAGAGGCTCATGGAAGGCCGAAATAAATGCCAAATAGACTTTGATGGAAGAATAGCTTAATCCTGTCCTGGCAATCGAGGCTAGGTAATTCAAGACTTTTGTCAATGGACAAGAGTACGGATCCAGTGATTGGGAAGCAGCCCATATGGAAAAATTTTCCATTTGGCACTACATATTTCTTTGGTAGCTGGTTTATGTGATGCCGGCAATATATTGGCAACAGGAGAGGACACTTGTAAATGTGCTATGAAAGCATCCTCAGGAGCCAAGCGTGAAGGTGTGGTGCCTTCAGGTTGGGATGTAAAAGGTCCCTTGACTCTGAGTCAAGAGATCTGGCCTGACTGGCAACGGAACGAGTTCCTCTACCGAGGACTGCTGAAGTAGGGGAAACCACACCTGCCAAGGCCATAGAGGGGCTATGAGAATCATGGTGGCAAGTTTGAGTTGTAGTTTCAGTAAAGTCCGTTGCAGGAGTGGGACGAGGGGAAGCACATAGGAAGAGTCCTGTCCACGCTTGGGACAGGGCATCTAGAGGCCATCTCTTTTTGCTCAGGATAATGGAACAGTATCTGGGGAGACGGTGGTTGACTGGGGAGGCAAACAGGTCCAGTTGCGGGGTCCCCCACAGACAAAAGATTTTCTGGAGCACTTCATAATGAAGTGTCCATTCGTGTGCAGACAACTGGCGACTGAGAAAGTCAGCCAGGAGGTTGTAATGCCCTGGTAGATGGACGGCTGTTAGTATGAGGTGTTGCCGAATGGCTTCCTGCCAACTGCAAGCGTCTCCTAATGAGTATGGGATTTTTGTACCTCCTTGTTTGTTGAGGCAGAATACTACTGTGGTGGTGTTTGACTGAATCAGCAAGGGTCCCAGAGACAGGTGAGGTTGAAAAGTCTGGAGGGCTATGTGAACTGCCCTCAGTTCCAGGAGACTGATGTGGGGATGAGGGATAGAAGTGATCCACTTGCCTTGTGTCCTGTAAGGACCCAGGAGCACACCCCACCGTTCCAGGGATGTATCCGTGGTCAATGTCTGCATGGGCGGGGGACTGGAAGGCATCCCTTGACATAGGTTGGCCCGGAGCATCCACCATACTAGAGCAGACTGCAACGAAGGAGTGACTCTGATTTTGTCTTCGAAATTTCCTGTTCTTTGAGACCACTTGTTCTGGAGAACCCACTGGACTGGTCTTATCCAAAGAAGGGCGAAAGCTACCGTAGGGATGGTAGCGGCCATATGACCTAGGAGACATAGCATGCGTCTGGCTGTTACAATTTTTTGAGGTTGTATCTGCAATGCCAGAGACTGAAGCTGGTCTTGCCTGACGGCCGGAAGGTAGACCCTGGCGGAGACGGTGTCTAGGACAGCTCCTATATATTGGAGCGACTGAGTAGGGGTTGGATTGGACTACGGCCAGTTGGCCGTAATCCCTAAAGCTTGGAACAGAGTTAAGGTTTCTCTAGGGAAGAAAGCAGAGCAGTTCTGGAGTTTTATGAACCAATCATCCATGTATGGGAAGACAAAGTGCCCGTCCCTTCGTAGGGCTGCTGCTACTACCAACAGGCATTTGGTGAACACTCACGGGGCTGAGGAAAGGCCAAACGGGAGTGCCCGAAATTGGTAGTGTTGACCCAACAGGTGAAAACGAAGGAACCTGTGATGGGCAGGATGGATAGGGATATGAAGGTAAGTATCCTTCATATCTAGGGCACATAGCCAATCGCCTTGTTTCAGTATTGGCATGATGGAATTTAGGGTGACCATGCAGAACCTCTTGTACTGGATGTATAGGTTCAGTTGTCTGAAGTCTAGTATTGGTCTGCTATCTCCAGTTCGTTTGGGTACCAGGAAGAAGTGGGAGTAAAACCCCCTTCGGTGTTCTGACTGGTGTACTGGGTAAACAGTCTTCTTGGTAAGAAGAGTCAGGAATTCCTCCTGGAAAATAGGAATATGGTCAGGTGGGTAATAGACAGAGCGGAGTAGATGAGGGGGAGGTATGGAAAGTAATTCAGGAGTGTGACCTCTCTGAATGATCTGAAGTAACCACTCGTCCAATGTGATCATTTTCCAGGCCTCCAAATGGAGGGCAAAACGACCATCCACGGCTTCCGAGGGCTGGTCGAGGAAGCATGGACAGAGCCCCAGTAGGTCACTGGGAGGGAGGGAGGCTGACCAGCCCCACCAGGAGGGTGGGAGCAGAGATCCTTGGCGGCAGAGGTGTTGATTCTGGTAGACTGGAATGACCTCTGGATCTGCCTCTATTTGAGCCTCTGTATTTTCCACCTCTTTTGGTATAAAAAAGAGGACTGGGGGCAGCAGGACGGCTGAGAAGTATGGTACATGCCATGCACAGTACACAGGGTTCTTTCTGAAGCCTGGAAATCATCTATCAGTGTTTGAGTACCTGGCACGAATAGTTTGGACCCATTAAAGGGGGCGTTAACTACTCTGTGCTGTACATCAAGTGTGAAGCCTCAGGCGCGAAGCCAAGCATGGCAGAGCAAGATAATACCCGTTGCAGACATGCGAGCCGAAGTATCAACAGCATCATGTCCCGAATGAAGTAGCTGATGGGAAATGAAGTTGCCAGTCGATATTGTGGCCAGTAATTGTTCCCTTTACTGTGAAGGAGGGAGTTTACTGACTAATTCAATGGCAGAGGACCAGAGTGTATGCTGGTATTTGACCATATGTCCCATACAATTTAGGATTCTGAGATTCAAGGTACTTGATTGGAATACATTTTTTCCCCAGATAGTCTATCCTGTGTGATTCTTTATCAGGAGGTAAGGAGCTCATGTGTTTCAGTCATTTGGTACGATCATGAGAGGCAGCAATCACCACCGAATCCGCTTCAGGAGTGGTGGATAAAAAGGAATGATCCAGAGGAGCTTGGTAAAGGCAATCCGCCTTGCAGGGAACAGCCATGGCAGAAGAAGGCTGGTGCCAGGCTGCAAACACAGCATTTTGGTATGTTTGGATTAATGGGGGCACCACTAAGACTGAATCTTCTGGTAACTCTAGATAGTCTGCCATATCCTTACATTGTCTGTCATGTTCAGTAGTAGTGAATCCCCATGACTTTCCGAATCTGGACCATCATCTCATGGAAAGATGGGTCGTCTGGAGGAGAGGCAGCAGCGTCCCTGGATAGGTCCTCATTTAATGAGCAGTTCTCCGATAAGAAGAGATTGGGGATGTAAATCCATATCCTGGAATTTCTCGTCCTCCAGGTCTCTGGTAAAATCTTGCAGAAATTCAGCCTCGTCTGATAGGTAGTCATCCACGTACAAGGGAGATGACCAGGTTGGTAAAGGGTCACTGTCACCCTGAAATAGTTTTGGCGGAGGAGTAGGGGAGCGGGATAGGTGGCTCGGCTCTCTTGGATCGGAGGGCTGAGCATGCCACATGGCATGCAAGAGGTGCTGTACTACTGAAGTAACATGCACTTCTTTTTGGGAGGGGGGGTTTATGGGGAACCAAAGGGAGGATAGAGGGGATTGGATTTGTAGCCTGAGCAGGTCTTGTCCCTGGGTAGTAAAGTCCAGGGTCCCGATGGGTACCCACTTGCGAGGGTGGAGGGGCAGTATGCACAGCAAATGCAGCAGGTTTCCCCAATGGAATGCGGCTCGTCATCGTCGGAACCGCTGGGGAAACTGTAGAAGGCATTGAAAAGGACAGTCCCGTCAACAGGGCGTCGAAGAAACCTATAAAAGGTTCATCATAAACTGCCATCAATGTGGTGGAAAGCTCAGTCGACAGGGAATAACCTCCTATTGACGAATAGGCAGTATGAGAACGCCTAGTCGATGGTGGAGCACCTGTGACGGTGGCCGTTGATGAATGTCGAGGCACAGAAGTTGAGGAGGGCTTCTCCATCTCCTTTTTGTGCCGTTTAAGAGAATCAGTGGATGGGGAGCTCTTGGAGCTAGCCCCATGATTCTCTATGAGAGACGATTTCTGCTCCACTAAAAGGTTTTTGATTTCCTGCAGCCACTGTTGACGGGTTGCCTGGTTGAAATCTTGACAATGTACGCAGGAAGAGGTGTCATGTGTGGGTCCCAGACAACTTACACAAGTGGTGTGGTTGTCGAAGCGGTAGATTTTCCTACTACAACAGCAGGAACGAAATAGCACCATCTTCCTTGAAGATTCTTTGGACATTCATTTGCTTGAATTCTCATCGATGACTGCTGTTCTGAAGTTGCTCTAGCAGCCGTGTGCGAGCTGAAGATAGCAGGAAAATGAACAGAGGATACCAGGGACTGCCCACACTTCTATGGGAAACAGGAAGATGTCATGTGTGGGTGGCCCCTGGAAAAGACCGCTAGAAGAGCTGTCATGCGCCACAGTGACCTCTGGCGATGACCAAGTGCACTACCTGCTGCAAGAGACCACTCCGTGGAAGATCTGCTGTTACAGGGGAGTAACCTGTGTTTCTAGGGATGTGGATATGGTGTACTTATCCACACGTTCTGGCAGACTCCTAGCAGTTCTCCAGGAGGAGAGAGGCAAGGCACACAGCCCTACTTCGGAAATAAGTATTGGAGAACGGAGGCCTCAAACCAGCATGCCAGTGTCACTCAAGGTCAATGTGGTAATGGGAAATGAAGGTGTGTGCTGACTTCCAGGTTAGCAGCCCTGCAGATTTCCTGGATAGAGACATTCCCTAGAAGCAGACACCGACGCAGCAGTATGGTGGTTGGAATGAGCCTTTAGCCCGTCGGAAGGCTCCCTACCTGCCAACCTATAGCAGAGATCAATGCAGGATGTGATCTACCTGCCAACAGTCTGCTTGGTTGCAAGTCTGCCAGGTGCAGCTTCAGCATAGGTGACAAACAGCTGGCAAACCTGTCCCTGAACTCCAGCTGTGCGCTCTTTGTAGTAAGCGAGCGCTCACCTAAGGTCCACAGTATGGAGCCTGTGTTAGGCCTCAGAGGTGTGATTCGGGAACAACACCTGAAGAGTCATCACCTGGTTCAGGTGAAACTCTGCCACAACCTTCGGGAGGAACTTCGGGTTGGGGTGCAAGACAACCTTGTCTCTGTGGAAGACCAGATAAGGAAACTCCACTGAAAGCGCCTGGAGCTCACTGATACTTCTGGCTGACGTGATAGCCACCAAGAAGGTGGTCTTCCACAAGAGGTGTGACGTCTCACACCTGTGCATCAGTTCGAATGGCTTTCCCATGAGTTTTGCAAAAACCAGCAACAAGTCCAACGGTGGTGGTGGTTCATGCACTGGAGGGGAAATGTGCTCAAGGCCTTCGAAAAAGCACCAGACCACCTTCTCCTTCGCCACAGACTACAGACCAGCCCACGCCCGGTAAGGAGAGATGGCTGCCAGGTGCATCTTAAGGGTCGTCGATCAAAGTCCCCCGTAGGAGATAAGACTACAGGTAGTCCAAAATGCTAACCACTGGACAGGTCAAGGGGTCCAGCCCCTTGCCCTGACACCAAAAACAGACTCTCTTCCATTTGAAGGCATAGCATTTTCTGGTCAATTCCTTTCTAGATACCTCCATCACAGTAAGGACTTCTTCGGAGAGACCCAAAGCCTAGAATTCTAGCCACTCAGGCACCAGGCTGTCAAGTGCAGGGATTGAAGATCTGGGTGGAATACCTTCCCCTGACTGATGGAGATCAGGTCCAGGCATGTTGGAAGACATCTCAGGAGCCTGGTGTTGAGGCTGAGGAGATTGGGGTACCAAAACTGGTGGGGCAGTTCGCAGGCACCAGGATCACCTGTGCCTTGTCCCTCCTGGCCTTGAGTAGCACCTTGAGGATCAAGGGAAGTAGAAGGAAGGCATAGAAGAGGTCTGGGGTCCACAGCCTTGAGATGGCATTCCCCCCCAGTGAGCCCTAAGGGAGGGGGGCAGGCACAATACAGCCTCAGCTTTGCGTTCTCCCTAGAGACGAACAGGTCCCCTGGAGGGGTTCCCCACTGAGAGAACATACTGTGAACTACTTCCAGATGGAGAGACCACTCAAGAGATGCCTCGACAACCCGGCTGAGGGCATCCACCAGCTGATTGGAGGCTCCTGCCACATGGATGACTAGAGATCTGCCTCCAGGCTGCAAACAAGAGTCTATACGCAGAGAGCGTCCTTGCACAAAGGCAGGGAGTGCATCCCGCCCTGCTTGTTGAGGCAGTACATGGTTGTGGTGTAGTCTGCCTGGACTTGGACTACCTTACCCCAAACAAATGGAGCGAATGCAGTCAGCATCAGCCGAACTGCTCAGAGCTTCAGCAGGCTGATGTGGCATCGGGACTCCTCAGGGGTCTAGAGCCCATGGACTCTGTGTTCTCACAGATGGGCGCCCCAGCCCATGAGAGAGGTGTCGGTCATCAGGATGACTGTCGGCTCAGAGTAGACAATCCCTTCCTGCAGATGCTCTAGGACTAGCCACCACTGGAGAGCATCCCACATCTTCTGGGTCACAGTGACCAGCTGGCGGAAGCGACCCTTGTGCTGAGGCCACTGGCTGAAAAGCTCCCACTGCAGGGAGCGCATATGCCAATGGACCCATCAGACCACGCTGGCGTGGGCTGCCATGTAACCCAGAAGGTGCAGGAAGTTCCAGGCAGGGCGCAAGTGCCCAACCAGAAATGATCAGGCAAAACAGGAAAGAACCTTTACCCTGTCCACCGGGAGCCTGGCTCTGGCTCAGCAAGAGTCGAGCTCTACCCCAATAAAGCTGATCACCTACGAAGGCATGAGTTCCGACTTAGCCTCGTTGACTAAGAGGCCAAGATCGATGCAGGTCTGGAGGGCCAGGTCCCTGGACTGCTCCACCTCCTGCCTGGAGGGACCTGGAATCAGCCAATCATCCTGGCAGGGGTACACCCAGATCCTTCAGCGCCTCAGGTAAGCTGCCACCACTGCAATGCATTTGGTGAAGACTCTGGGGGCCAAGGAGAGGCCGAATGGCAAGGCCTGAAACTCGTAAAGGGTTCCCTCAGCTCAGAAGCGGAGGAACCTTCATTGAGACAGATGGATCAGAACGTGAAAGAACACATCCTGGAGATTCAGAGAGCAAAACCACATGTCTTGCTTGAGCGATGGTATGATCTGGGACAGAGTTACCATCCTGAAGGTGCGAGACCTGAGGAATTTGTTCAGGTCATGCAGATCTAGAATAGGGTACCAGCCCCATTTGCTTTGGTACCAGGAAGTACCTGGAGACAAACCCTGGGTGTTCTGGAGGATCAGCTACCCTGATCACGACCTCCTTGCAGAAGAGCTGGGCTATGTCATCTCAAAGAGCTGATCGAGTGTCTGTGGATATCAAGTCCTCCCGTGGGGTGCAGGCTCAGCTTGGAGGGTACTACTCGAATTCCAGAGGCAGACCCTGACCGACCACTTCCAGAACCCACCTGTCCGTGGTGACAGCAGACCAGGCATAAAGAAAGTGGAAGGACTGGCCCCCTACAGGAGAACCCAGGGGAGGTGTGATGGACATGAGGCTGGTACACCCCATCCTGTCACTGAGTAGGCTTGGAGGAGGAGAACCCAGCTGAAGAGACACCAGGTCCCTTCCCTCTGAGCTTTCGGACCGCCAAGGCCACGGACTTGGGCCTAGGTCGCCAGGACTGAGTCTGCTGACCAGACTGATGCTGGGCTGGCTTTGCCGCAGGAGTGGAGGACTGAAAGGGCTTCTTCTGCTGCTTGTAGCCCTTGGAATCCTTCTGAGCAGATGTAATAGAGTCCAAGGTGGCACTGGACTTCTCAATACACTGGAGGTGACCCTCCACACCAGGCCCAAACAGGTCAGTGCCAAAGAAAGGAACATCTGCCAGCTTGTGCTAATGCCGTGAAGGTTGATATCCACACCCAAACCCTATGGTGCGTGGCAACTGCGGCCGCCACTGAGCAGGCACAAGAATCTCCAATGTCCACAGCCATCCGAAGTTGCTGCTTGGCCACAGCCTGGCCCTGGTCTCGGATCTGCTTGACCGTGGCCTGGAAGTCCACAGGAAGGTGAGGAATCACCTCATCCAGAGAGCCCAGGAGGGCATGGGAGAAGTATGCCATCAGGATGGCTGCACTCGCCTGGCAGAGGCCAAGCGAGGAGGCAGCATAGACCTTTTTCACCAAGTGGTCCAATTTCTTGGACTCCTTATCCGGTGGCCTGTCAACATCCCTGGTATTGCCCGAGCACTGAAACACGGAGTCAGTCACCAACCCCTCGGCCAAGAGGTGCTCCATGAACCCTGAGAGGGTACCAGTGGGCACCGCATATCTGCAGGCCATCCAGGCAGAGGGCACAGGGCAGGAGTCAGGGCACTGCCAAAGCTCCAGGGAGGGCCAACAATGGCCTCAGCCAATGGGAAAGCCTCAGGAGAGTCCCATTTGTCCAGGACTGCGAGCCCGCTTCTAGATGGGCTCCAGTTTCATTCCCGTGGACTCGGAGATGAGATGGAGGATACCTGTGAAGGAAGTGGGCCCTTCCTCCATCAAGAGATCCCCCACCGACTCCATGTTGATCGGATAGGAGTGCAGAGAGGAATCCTTGGACACAGAGGAGTCCGCACAAAGCAGCCGACCACCAGAGTCACTCTCGACCGACCGTGGACAGTCAGGTGTGAGGGTGACTGACAGCTGATGGGGAAGCCCCTTAGCCAGCTGAGACTCCTTAGTCGGAGCTCCGGTCGGCAGCTGCTTGGACAGCAGCTCCACTACAGTCGGTGGAGAGGCCAGCTTCGGCTGAACCGAGACAGTCTGGACCGGCTCTACAGGGGAAGGAACGGTGTCGACTGGCCCCACTGAGGGTGTCGGCCTGTCGAGCGACAGCCAAGTGGTGGCCGGTGTGGGAGCCGGTGTCAGCTTCGGACCACCTTACACCAACTGTTGACACGAGTTCTTTGCAGAGTTGATGCAACTTGCTCCGAAGCCTCTCCTCACCCGAGCAGGATGAAGATGATGAATCGCGGCACTGCCTCTTCCCATGGCATCGAGAGTGTGACCAATGACGCTGGAAGGATCTGCTTAACCCAAAGGATGAGGATTACTTAGACCTCAGCTACCGGGGGTGCCGATGGAGGATCTCCAAGGGAGCCAGGGAGTGCCGCAGCTCCTCCTGGTCTCGATCAGTGACTGGAGGTTCCGGCTCAGCAAACTGAGCCAACACTTCGGTGGTTACCGGCAGGACTGGAGTCCTGAACAGAGAGTTGTTGGCGTCCTCGGATGACAACCGGTCAACAGGGTCAAGAAAAATCTCATCTGCATCATTGGCCAGCGTCCTGATCAACTGGCCAAACAGGGTTTCTGTGAAGCCAGCGGCCAAGGCTGCCGTTTCAGCCGTAGTCAAAACCTCAGACTCCTAAGACCAAGAACATGTCTGGTATCAAGAACATCGACGGTGAGTCTTCTTTTCTTTCTTGGACTCCTTCTTGTGAGAACGGGAGCTGTGCCAACCCGAAGGGCCCTGTCCATTAGTAGGGAGAGACTGGCACAACTCCTTGAAGGAACCCAAATAAGTGGAGCCAAACTTGAGCGGAACGAGGGACGACACCAAAGAGGACTGCGCAGTGGCTCGAGCCGCCTCCTCCTTGAAGGCCGTAAGTTGTTTCAATTGCTTGGCAGACCCTGCTGCCGTGGAAACCACCCAACAGGTGTCCTTGGATTTGACTGGCGGATGTCGTGTTTCTGGTCGGCCCAGCTGCAGGTGAGCTAGGCGGTCCTCAAGGACCGTCATGTGAAACGACCGGCAAATGTCGTAGGCCTTGGTATCGTGTCCGTGGCCTAGGTAGTAAATGCACTTGGTGTGGGGGTCGGTACGCGACATCTTCTGCCAGCATGGGGACCGGTGAAATCCGGGAGAGGGCTTTTCCTCCATAGCGATCACAATCGATGATCGACCTGAAGACGAAACCCATTAGAGTTTAAAGTTTTGGAAGCAAATCCAAATAATTCAACACTAGGGCCTACTCAACATGGGAACAGTAAGGAGGGAATCTGCTTCTTCCAGCAGAAAGGAAGATCAGGCATCATGGGGTGGAGCTGAGGGTTATAACCACCCACGTGGGTGGAAGGAGCCAGCTTGAATACTTTCCGGCTTCTCATAAAGGGGAAAGGACATTGCCAGAACGAGTGGCTAAGTACACCATATCCACTTCCCTAGAAACAAAAGTGATTTCACTAGGTTGTGCAAAGCTAAAAGGCTGAGGCCCATAATAAGCTCCTTAGGACAGGGAGTAAAACTCCATGTTCTCATTACAGGCAATGTACTTATCAAGATTCGATTTAAAGTTCGCTGGAGTGGGACGGTGAGGCAGATGCTGACGAGTCGACGGCGGGAAAAGAACTGGGGATTCTGGGGGACCGCCCCCTTTTGTATGATGCTTGATGGGGGCGAGGTCCGCTGGATACTGCTAGCTAGAAAATTTTCGTGGGCATCCTGGTGCCTGCCGGCTTCAGTCCTAATGGTGTAACCTGCTGCAAGAGCTGTTTCTCGAAGTAAGATCAGCTATGCAAGAAGCAGAGGTGATGTCCACAAGGCAAACCCAGACAATGATCAGCAAGAGGAGGGATGCCGACAAACAGTGCCTACATCCCAAACAGCAAAAACATTAAAGCAAAACCAGAGCTGGCCCAGTGGCACGAAGGGTTGAGGCGCTGGATACCATACCTCACGCTATGCCGGCAACCCAGGTTCGGGACCAAACCTGGGTTGTTGCGGGGGGGGGGGGCAGGATTGAGCAGTCGAAAGGCAACACTCCTCTCCCGGGGACGGCCCTGGTCATCCCTGCTGTCCAACTGCCCCCAGGTGCAGGCCTGAGGGTACTGCAGGCGGGAGGTGGCACAAATAGGAGTGTGCAGTGGAATCACAGCATGCGCGTGCCTCCATACGCATATGCACAGCCGCGGCATGGATGGGTGAAAACAGGAGGAAAATGGTGCTGACCTGCAGGACGACGCCGTTCCCCCGCAGGCTTCACACCTCAGCTAGCTGCGCACCTCCGTGCCATTGAGGCGAGTCCTGGTGGATATCGGGGGGACTGGTAGAAGGGTGCCGGTTAGCACAGGGAAGCGAAAAAAAAACGTATATAGAAAAAAAGGATAGAAAAGAAAAAAAAGAAAAAAGAAAAACCAGGTGATGCAGCCGCAAAGAGCCACAAGCCTCGTGGAGCCAGGCAATTAAGCCATGAGCTGACCAAGGCTTCACAAAGGAAGTACTGGACCGGGGGTAGAAAGCCAAGGCAAAGGCAAAGCCGATGATGGCAACCTGCAAATGGCCCTACACAAAGCATGGGACTGAGCAAAGCCGGCAATGGACAGTCAAAAAAGGAAACACTGTAAAACAGCCACACCAAAGCAGTCAGCAACCGTGTCGATGGAACAAGTCCAGGAGACGAAGCTGGAGGGAACCACCAGCTAGGGAACAAGGCTAGGAACTGACCAAGACATCCCAGATAATGTCTGGACAGGCCCTAAAACCAGGTCGAAAGCAAGGCGTGACAGAAAAACATGAAAACAGCCTTGCAAAACACAGGGGACTCCACACGTAATGGGTACAATGATGAGGCATATCCAAGCAATGACCGGCAGAAAGAGAAAGCACAGGGAAAAAACACTGAACCCCAACCCAACAGTGAGACTATCGAGAGGACAAGGATAGGCACTGGTGGGGCTGAAAGGAGCCACGAGCCCCATAAAATCACAGGCCGGGTAGGAAGCCAGTAACCAAGTGAGGCACCCCAGAAGATGGTCAGACCAAGCACACAGCCAAGCTGAAGGTGGAGCAAATGATGGAAACATGAACACAGCCACACACAAGGCAGGGGACAGCACATGGGGCAGGAGTACTGACGAGGCAGAGTCAGGTGACGACCAGCATAAAGGGGAATGGCAAAAAAAAGGTGACCCCGGCCCAAACAGTAAAACGGGCACCACGGCAGCGGGAGGTGATGGAGCTGAAGGAAGCCACAAGCCCCATGGTAAAGGGGAGAGGGCTGGGCTATCAAGCCAGAAACTGACTTTTGTGTCCGAAGACTGTTAGAATGGCTGTAAAGGCCACATCATGACCAGCACTCACCACCTCAACTGAGCAGTGCAGCCACCAGAGACCCATTCCAGAAAGGGCTGGAAAACAAACTGGCAGTGGGAATCCAGACAGCAGTGGGAATGGCAGGGATCCATCAAAGGTGAGACCAGCAACAGTGAACATCCAACGACAAGGCAGCAGGCAGTGCCTGCAGCACAGGACACATGTAAGTAAGTAATGCTTTATTTATATTGTGGCACCCAATCCCAGAGCCTCTGGGCACCATTACAAATCAGGAGCAGGGTTCAGACATCATAAATAATATTGCTACAATTACTAAAACAAAATATGTATAAAGTCACTTTAAAAACTATCATGAAATGCTTTATTAAAAAGATAGGTCTTCAGGTCCCCTTTACAAGGCATAAAATAAGCAGGTTCGTACCGCAATTTGCGACCCCAAGATCGGCGAAAACCGAGTCAACTCTTGGAATGATTAGCAGTCATTGCTAATCATTCTGAATTGGCCCTGGGTCCTTCAAAAATGCCCTTTTTGGCATTTTGGGCCATGTTTCTTTAAAAAAAATGTTTTCCTATTTTTTTCTGTCCTCCTCCTCCCCCGTGCCCCTCCTGACTGGCCAGCGATTCCCAACCCAACCCAGTCTCTGTGTGGGAGAAATGTTACAATGTCCTCTTGCAGCATTACCCCAGGAGAAGAGCAAGCAGGACCAGAAGCTCCAGCTGGAGCAAAATTTAAGCAAGGTAAATTCCAGTTTCCTTTTTATTGTATTTTTTTTTTTAAGCTTGTTGATGGTGTCCAGTAATGAATTTCTTTGATGTGTTTGCAGGGAGGAGCTGCACTGAGGAGCAGGGGAGCAGAGGAGGCCAAGACGGCACGAGAGAGGACCTGGACCAGAGGATAGCCGTGCAAAACATCATGGTGGGGCGAGCAGGCAGTGTGACGCAGACTCGGCCAAGCAAGCTGCAGAGCAGCAGCAGCACGCAGCTGAGCAGACAATAAGGGTAGTCTCTACAAAAAAAAAAAAAAAAAAACTAGTATAAACTTTTCAATTTATTGTCCGGGGAGCCTGGAGAAGTGAACTCAATGGGAGAGCACTCGGCAGGGCAGTGGCATGACTGGGGGGGGCGGTCAGGGCAAGGCAGGCACCTCTTGGGGTGGGCCTGAACTGTGGGCAAAATGGAGAGGAAACAACAAGAAAGTAAATGTGAACTAACCATTACCCTGGTTGCCAGAGATGAACAGAGTGGTGTAAACAGTCTTTACTTTGTGCCCAACCTAGCGAATCGGAGACTGATCTGTTTTGAGGGGAGAGAATATCATACTTTACTGTGCTGTTGCAAACTGTTTGGGAACAGAAAACAAACAAGAATTGTGCCCTAATTTTTCCAGAGAGTTCTGAGGGGAGATGAAATAAAAAGGGAAAAGTAACTGGTGTGACTAAATGTGCCCTGCTTTTACAAAAGATGAAGGGGACAATGAGTGGTCATGCCTGTTCTGCCTGCTTTATTTTGTGCCCAGCCAGCCTTTTTTGCAGCAGCAGTGATGATACGAATTGTGCCTTGGTTTTTCCAGAGTTCTCAGGAGAGAAGAAACAAAGCAGTAAAAAAATTGCATCAGTGCCCTGCTTTGGCAGACATGAAGGGGACAAAAACAAAAATACACCTTCTTGCTCTGTTGCACTGGGGAAGATGCAACTCTTGTGTGCCCTGCCCCTCGGACCTGACGGGACATTACAAATTAAGACACTAGTACTGCTGCAGCTAGAGCTTTGCTGTAGCAGTGAACTTTGGGGAAGTGTTCTGTTCACAACGTAGTGTGTGCCCTGCCTATGGCAGAGATCGGGGACACATTAACAAAAGACTAATGCCCTGCTGCCTGCTTTGCTGCAGCAGTGAACTCTGGGGAAGTGTTCTGTTCTCAACGTAGTGTGTGCCCTGCCTATGGCGAGGCAGGCAGCGTTAACAAAGACTAATGCCCTGCTGCCAGCTTTGATGCAGCAGTGAATTCTGGGAAGTGTTCTGTTCACAGCTCTGAAACTTTAAGTGTGTGCTCTGCCTATGGCAGAGATGGGGACAAGCAAACAATTTAATGGGGGGGGGGCGATCAGGGAGTCGCAAGCAAATCTGTAGCTGCTAGCATCTCTTTTTTTTTTTTTTTTAGTACAGAGACTTGGCCACATTACAGTAACTTGATGTGTTAATTATTAAGTGCACAGTTTCACAGAGTTTTGTTTTGCTAACTTCAAACTTTTAATAATTGCAGTCCAACATGGCTGGTGGAGTAAAATTAGCAACTGCAGAAGGATGGCACAAAAAGTATGATCCAGACAAAAACTGGCTATAGATAAGCAGCGAGGGAGACTGTGCAGTGCGTGCTAGCTGCAAATTGTGCTGTAAGTATAAAGATGAGTTATGTGGGCTGAGGAATTTCAGTGAGACATTAATTGCAGGGTAACAGCCCCAGCTAAAAGTTGACATCATCCGGAAACATCTTCAGACAGAGAAGCACAAGAAAGCTCTTAACATTTTGGAATTTGGTAAAACATGGTCACCACTTGAAATATATCAATATACCACAATTAGTAAGTTTAAAGTAATCGGGAGGAGGGGGGTAGGAGGATTGGACCCAGAGCTAAATAACTAACTAATTTGCAGAAAGAGTTTTCGGTAATGCAGAGGAACAGCACAGAACAGTTCTAGGCAGGCTGATGAAGAACCTGTACATGATGGCCAAAGAGGACATCCCTATTAAAAAGTCTGAAGCGACAGCAGAAGAGAAGCGCCATGGAGTTAATTTGGGCAATAAATACATTAACGCAGTTAGTGGGAAAGAACTGAGAATTTGTACTGGCAAGAACCTAGAGGAAAACCTGCTGTCAACTGTAAAAAATGCTAATTATTTGTCAGTTCTTATGGATGGTAGTACTGATAGTGATGGAACTGAAAAGGAACTGGTTTACGTAATTTATGTTAATCCCAGCAATGGTCACGTGGAGACTAAACTTTTACGAATGAAGCAGTATCAGATGTGAGGGACTCAAAAATCGCCTCTTAAACATTCTTACAGAGAGCAGTCTTAATACAAAAAAAAGTGGTTGGGGTTGGTGCTGATGGGGCAGCTGTCAACATGGTGTAAGACTGGGTCTTGCTGCACTTTTAAGGGAAGACCTACAGTGGTCGGTTGCTGTTCACTGTTTCTCACACATCAGAACTGGCCATGAAAGATGCTTTGGATAATACCCATTTCAATTAAGTTCAAACTTTCTGACCCAGCTGTTTTATCTCTATCAGAAAAGTCCTAAGCAACTTAGAGAGTTGCGGTCCTTTGCCCAGGCCATGGAGATGTCAGTTGAAAAAGCCCAAGAAGGCCCATGGCACTCAAGCGCAGCATTAACTTCCTGTCACCCGGGCTGTTACCAAATCATTCCCCATAATCACTGCCCGTTTAGAATCTATGGCAGCAGATCCAACTCATGATCAGGCCAAAGCCATGGGGGTGTTGCAAATTTTGACAAAATTCCAAATGGTTGCACACCTTTTGTATCTTGACCAGTTGCTTCAGCCAATTGCCAGGTTCTCATAAGCACTTCAAAAAGAAGTTGTTGAAATGCCAGAGCTACTTGGCTCTGTTGAAACTTTGAGAAACACTCTTGACCATGCTAAGCAGAGCGGCCCCATAGGTGGCAGTGAACCTGACATTCGCTTAAAAAAATGGGTCAGACGTTCTTTCAGGAGCATGTCCTGAAATCACTTACAAGAGTGTAAAATTAACACATCTAAGTGCTCAATCTATTAAAACTTTTAAACAGCAATGCAAGAAACACATTACAAACATTGAGAACTGTTGTGAACAAAGGTTCGGTTTGAATGATGAAAGTAGTATCCATAACCATGCAAAAGTTTTAGATACCAAACTTTGGCCAACAGACTGAAATGAACTGGAGCTGTATGGTAACAGTAACATCAATTACAGTAAGTAGCTAACCATTTTTCTGCTATTTTGCAGCCTGACTGTGACACCCATCAAGTGCTTGCTAAATGGCAAGAGTTTAAGATTTTTGCTCAAACCAATTTCATCAATAATATGTCTGCCTCTATCTGGTCAAAGCTAGCATGTGATTTCCAAAATTCTTATCCAAATTTGTTGAAGCTTGTCAATGTGTTGAGAGTATTTCCAGTGTATAATGCAATAGCAGAAAGGTGTTTTTCAACTATGAACAAGGTAAAAACGGACTGGAGAGCAAGTCTGGCAGATGATACTGTAGAAACATTGATCCACATTAAAAAGCAGGGCCCCCCTCCGGATGAATTCAACCCAGACAGGGCTGTAGACATATTTTTTTTAGTGCTAAACCAAGACGTCCTGGTGATTTGGCAGCTGCGGATGGTGGACCACCCTCAGGGTCCCTCTCCCCCAAAACAGGCCAAAATTACTGGCTACATGCCTGGTGGAGAACAGTAGCAAACAGATCGCACCCAATCCTTATTGGTGACTGTGTGGTCAATCACGGTCCCAGGTCATGCAGTTATGCTGGGGCAGGGGTTCATTATGTTTAATTTGTCACAACTCACGATCATGCTCAAACATTCACGGTCTGTTTGGCAGGCATCCCTGCTCGGCTCTTAAAATGTGTGTGCGCTGCTGCACAACTGCTGTATTTCTCTGGAAATGTTTGTTGAATTTGTTGACCCGGTAAGCTCACTGGGTCTAGAAGTCCCTTTTTCAGGGGCGACTGGGGGGGAGGGGATACCGATGGTAAGCAAGTGAAACTGAACCAGATTACGCTATTGGTGGTATTTTTAGTGAATGAGGGAAATTTGGCCAGGACAAATAAAACATATCAGTTTAAAAAAATTGACGTAAATGTGTATTTTATCAATATAGAGCAAGATAAGTACATTTTATGGGGTTTTGAGCAAAAATATCAATTTTTAGTAATTGCTAATCATTTTTTGCTTTGATTAGCTATGGCCACTAATCAAGTCTCCAACACTAATTTATGTCTTGCTTTAAATGCCTCCACTGTTGGGGCCTCCTTCTAAGATCTTGGCAGCAAATTCCAGAGGGCTGGGCTGGACATCTCAAAGGAGCGACCCCCGAGGTTTTCAGCCTGGTCCTCAGAATCATCAGGAGGCCATCGGTGGAGGAGCAGAGGGAACATATCGGAATGGCTGAAGTTAGGAGGTCAGACGTGTAACCAGGGCCCAGGCCATATAGGGCCTTGTAGGTGAGCAAGCTCACTTAGAAGATGATCCTCCAGCTGACAGGCAGCCAGTGCAGATTCCACAGGACCAAGATCATATGGCAGGACTTTGGTAAGCTCACCAGCAGCCCGGCCACTGCGTTCCGCACTAGCTGCAGTCGGCAGAGGGTCCCTCTATTGACCCCAAAGTACACAGCATTACAGCAGTCCAGCCTGGAAGTCACAAAGGTGTATACCAGCAATGGCAAATCTTTGCGCGGGATCAAGGATTAAATTCGGGCGACATTCCTTGTATGATAGAACCCACTTTTGACAACAGACACCTGGGCGTCCAGAGTCAGTCTGTCATCAAGGATGATACCCACATTTTTCACCTTGGGGGTAGCCATCAACGGGGTGGATCCCAGGACCAAACTGTAACCACTCTAGAGGCCTCCCCATCACGCCTTTGACTAGGCTCAATCACTAGCACTTCCGTCTTGTCAGGGTTCAGCCTCAGCCAGTTTGAGGCCATCCAGTCCTGAATTTTTTTTATTTACGATTCTGTTTACCTCCCTTGGAACTCTCTCAGACCTCTCCGCTCACCGGTGCCGCTCTACCGCCCACTGTGAACCCTGCCATCCTCAAGGTCATTACTTTCTCCCTGAGTCCCCAGGAGGGACATAGGGCCTTGGGAGATCGAAGGGGCAGTGGCAGGGCTCCAGTGTTGGGCGTGTGGCGGCATGGCTCTGGGAGGGCTGTTGCCTATCCGGGCCAGAGTTTTTTGTTTTTTTTTTGTGATGATTACACCCCCAATGTGGGACATGCAACACCGCCCAGCCAATGGTGTGGGTGCTCCCACCCATCCGGAAGACAACCCCGACATCTTCACCTTGCTTGTGAGCTCCTGTGCGCCATAGTGCCACGGTTTTCCACCTGGGGCCACTGCTCGCCCGGAGCTACCCTGGATCCCCAGTGGGGCCGGACGCCGCATCCCATCTCTCCCCTGCAGACTCACGGCGGTCCGGGCTTATTTCCGAACCCAGGTCGCCAGCGTGGCACGAGGTGCCAGTCCTGAATCTTTACCAGATTAACAAGATAAAACAAGGCTGATGCAGGAGGCAGAAGAACAGGCCCACATCGTTGAAATCAGGAGGTGAAGGCCAGTGAAGCACACTTCAACAAAGTCCAAATGATTAGTTCTTCATTATTATGTAAAGTCAGTGCATAAACAAACTGAAGAGGTTTGGGGCTGCCCATGTTATATAGGCGTCAACAATGCACATCATCATTGTTGGCCCACTAGGCAAACGTTTCCAGATAGGTTTGATGGGTGTCAGTGCTCCACAGGTGTGGCTTACTGGATGGAGAGAGATGTCCCAAAGAAGATCCAGGAGCTCCTCTTGCAGAGAAAGCAGCATCGAAAGTGGAGTCTGAAACCAACAGCTTATCATGCAGAGGAAGCAGTAGTGATGACGACATGACAGAAATGTGCAGGAGAACTTAGAGGCTATCTGCATTTTACTAGAAATGTATTTGCTAAATGATGCTCATCAATTAGAGATGGTGCCAATAAAAATAAAGTGCAGTAATAATGTAACTATTTAATAAAGTCTTAATGACATTACATCTGTTCTCAATGCTGGTCAACTCTTTGGTGTTATCCTCATAGTGAAGTCCTCACTAAAGCCTTTCATAACACCATCAGTGACATATTCATGGAGCACATTTCAAAGCACTTATGCATGTCACCCAAAGCAGTGAACTGGTTCAGGAACAATCTCAAGAACAGCTTTCAAGCAGTGGTCTCAAATGGAGTATCCCTTGACCCAAGCTACCTCAAACTAGGTGAACACCAATGAGTCCATCCTTGGATAGCTACTGTTCACCCTCGCTGTTAGTGTTCATTTTGTTTGTAAACCGGTAAACAGGAGAGGCACATTGAGATGAGGCTTGTTTCCAGGTGTGACCTGGGGAGGAGGGTTTACACCAAAATTGGGACAAAACATTAAATACACTAAGCACAGGCAAAATGGCAAAAACAATTGGTTATATGATTCAACTACACTGCAAAAGCTCAGAGAAGACAAACAGATCAAGGAACAAAAATGAAATAAAATGTAAATGGACTATACGTAATATACAAGGAGCGTATGTAAACTTTACTGCATAATTGCAATTATATTGAAAATTCTGTAAATAAATTAAAGTATAAAATGCAGCTTACGAGTGTAGCAACATCGTAGGAATGGGAGGCAGGCAATGGAAAGAGTACAGAGGGGGCCAGAAAGGAGTCAAAGGAGTAGTGAAGAGTGAGGGGAGCAGGAAGATCAAATGACGGAGGGTCAAATGATGGGAGGGGGAGATCCCCACTACATGTATACACTCAAACATGCACCACTTATTGGTCATTTTTAAAATCACAGAAATATGGTAACAAAAAAGGCATAATACAGTACATTTCCACTCAATTTTATACTGTAAACAACCCAAAAACTGTGTACACCTTTAATACACCTATGTGCTGATCATAGATACATATACACAAATACAGTCTCACTATGTCACCAAAACACCAGATTACTGGTGTATTTTACCAGCCTTCAATCCTGGCTAAGACAAACTATTGCTAGAGACAAAAGTAAAGCTTTTTTTAATGCAAGGGAAGAAAAATGAACCTACAAACAGAAACACTGGGAGGTGCTTCCCTGCAAATCTATCGTAAATATCGCTTCTTTGGGGGTCTGTCTTGATAGCCAACTCTCCTTTGAAAAACACACAGAAAAGCTGGCTCAGTGACGCGGAGGACTGGGGCACTGGATGCCTTACCTCCGTCTCGCCGGCAAACCAGGTTCAGGAACGAGCCAGGGTTGTCAGGAGCTGGCCGGGGGGGGAGATCGAGCAGCCGAAAGGCAGCTCTCCTCACCCAGGTAGGAACCCTGTCACCCACCGTAGTTCCACTGCCCCGGTGGAGGTCTGAGGGCAGTGCAGGTGGGGCGACATCCAGAGGAGGGTGTCTCAGCGCAACACATGCCCTCCACATCACGGCCCTAGACTCGAGGCTGGGAAAAAAAAAAACAGGCAAAATCGATCAAATATAAATTAAAAAAAAAAAAAAAAGAACATAACTGGTGCATAAAAGTAGGGTACTGAATAAAAGCAAATACTGTGTCGCTGACAGTACTATGAAGACAATTCCGTTACAATCCCTCCTTCTATCTTAGAATAGGGATGCATCAACTAAAGGGCAGGCAACCCAACTGCACTGAACAAAACATAGAATTTGACGGTAGATAAAGATCCGCATGACTCACCCAGTCTGACCATTTTTCCCTACCTACATTCTCATCGCAGACACTACTTGTTCTACAGCTCTTTCTGCCTCCCCCCCCCTCCTTTCTACAACGATTCCCTTGTGACTATCCCATGAATTCTTGAACTCCACCACTATTTCAGCCCTCACCACCTCTGCTGGAAGGATGTTCAGGAATCCACTTTTCTGGGAAAAAGTACTTCCTTACTTCTGTCCTGAATCTACCCCCTCCAGCTTCAGAGCATGTCCCAGAGTTCTTGAGCACCTTTTCTTCTGAAACATACTCCCCCACTCCTGTACTTTACTTACCCCCGTGAGGTATTTTAAAGTCACTATCATATCCCCCTCTACCTCCTCTGCTCCAGGGTGCACATACTGAGGTCCTTTAGTGTCTCTTTGTAGAGCTTCTGATGCAGACCCTGCACCATTTTAATTGCCCTCCTCTGGACCACCTTCACTCTATGTCCTTCCAGAAATATAATCTCCATAAATTGACACAGTATTCTAGGTGGGGTACTACCAGCGGTCTATGCAGAGGCAACACCACCTTCCTCTTTCTACTGGTGATACCCCTTCCCTATGCACCCTAGCCCTCCTGACTGCCCTGTTTCACTGCCTAGCCACCTTGAGGTCATCAGACAGGATCACCCCAGGTCTCAGACGCAGTAGCTCAATGGGTTACAGCAGCCTTTACAAGCTTGCACTACGCTACAATTTCAGTGCACCACTGTGGCACGTACAGACGATGGCTGTCATGGCACCACAATGATAGCACCAACGAAGTGGTACACCCAGAAACAAGCTGCCTCTTACCAGGAAGTAGAAAAATACTTCTCCATTCAGACTTGAGCAACTTCCTCAAAGTTCTGACGAAGATGTGCAGCATCAAAATGACCGCCGTGCGAGTATGCATGCTACTTTTGTATGGCTGAGGACAGGAAATTTATAGTTGTGGCTCTAAAGCACTGAAACCCCCTACTTGCAGTTACGTGACACCTAACAGATATTGTGGGTGTTTAAGAGTTGGTAGAAACTACATTTGTTTAGGGCAGTACCTGCCAGAGTTATTAGTTTTATGATTTTATTGCTGATATTTCAATGACTTGCTCTGGATGGTTGGGCATTATTGCAGAACAGTGTGTGTCATTAAGAATAATTAAATTCACTTTGGTTTTCGTTACCTTATATCTGGTCTGCTCCTTGTCATATATCTTCTTGAAGGAGACAACTTCAGGGGAGAAAAAGTGTCCAAGTTTGGCAAGATAAACCCCATTCCTCAACCCCTCCTCCAGCTCTGTAGTTGGAGGAAGCTCTTCATCCAAACATGCCTCCATCCACCTGAAAAAAAAATATTACAATCATCAATAATTTCCTTTAAAACCTTTGCCCTGCCCATCTTCAGATCCTAGAGGAATAGCATAGTTCCAGTGTCCCTGTAAAGGAGACGGTGTGCACATTATGGTTTCATAACAGAAAATACTGTTCAATTTCTAACTTAAAAAAAAAAATAAACATTTTAGATCCTGTAACTGCAGTCTATGTCTGAGAAGATGTTAAAAGATACACAACCAATCACCCCATCATGGGGAGGTAGCTGCATGGTTGCCCAGGAGCTGAAGACAGAGGGTAGTAGGGTCAGATGCAGACTGCGAATGACCCAGGTGGCAGACATTCATAACATAAAAAAGTAAAAGTGGCTGGCCCGGTGGCACTGAAGGTTGAGGCGTGGACGCCACACCTCCTGCGCTGAAGACCTGGGTTGGGAAAGCAGGCCCAGGCGCAAGTTCGGCAGGGAGAGGAAAAGTGCCAACGCTGTTCTTCTCTCCTCGTGGGGGGTTTCAGCTGGCAAGCTCCCGTCGCTATACCACCATCTGGGGAAGCCTGGTGGGTAGGTGTGGTACTGGAGCAGCAGCATGGGCATTGAGCAGGCGTTGGCAGGGGGCAGAGCCTTCCAGCTCATTGGCCCCCACTGCATGCTGATGTCTAGGGAAAACCCCTCAGTCTCTCCCAGGTGATGACACCTCCCTGCTCGTCTCGGGCTCGCAACAGCAGACCCCCCTGTACAGGATCCGCATCTCAGCATGTTGGCTTTGGGGAGGTGAGTACGAGGGAGTGCCTCCTCACCCCTCTGGGGGGGGGGGTTATCCGGGTGCCTTGATTACTGTGTGGATCCGTGGTACTCTAGGAGCAGATCGCGCAGCGAGACCAGGGAGAGCAGTTCAGAGGAAGTCAGAGAGAGGGGAGAGACGAGGTAGTCAAGAGCATAAATACTAGGCAAAAAAAAAGTTAAAGTGAGATTTTTTTTCTGCTTTCTTGCAAAATATTCATATTTGATTTAACATCAGCAAACTTAAGCTACAAAAGAAGCCCGAAACATCTGTATTTCAGGACCTTCAAGTGTATTTTCATTAAAACTTTAAACTATCTGTTCATGTTGCTTATTCCTGCAATCAAGCCACAATCTTCAATCAAGCCATAATCTTCTGCTATTGTTATCGCTGCCTGTTGCCACTGAAATTATTCTGATGTCACGAACAGAGACTATGTTCCCGCTAGCCACTCGCCACGTCGCCACCAGCGAATGTTTTTAGCGTGTGACTAAAATTTCTAACTATTTTTAAAGTTATCCGAGCCACAGAGGCTAAAACCTCCTGTTCACGCCATTTTTAGCAATAGTATAGTACGTGGTTTAGAATAACTAATTTGGCAGTGTATATCGTGGTGTGGCTCATGATTTCACATAGTGGCTAAACAGTCTGGGGTCACTTTAGCCACAGTGGCTAACATTTTAAAAATCCTGGGGAGGAACGGAGAGAGGATTATGATTTTAGGGCAAAAAAAGCATTAAGGACTAATGATGTCCAAGGGCCAACAGCCTGTTTTAATTCAATTGTCTTTGAACTCTAGATCTCTCAAATACCCCCCAAAATAATAAAGAAATAAAATTTAAAATATTAAAAAAGGTCTCATTGGAATTGGGAGACAACACTGAAATGAGGAGGAAGAACGAGAGGCAGTTGTGGCCTCATTCTTCTCCACTCTGCTCTCCAGGTGTGTTTCTTCAATGTGTCATACTCTTTATTTTATTTAGTTTTTGTTGACCAGGTAAGTACACTAGACAAATCCTGCCTATTTTCAGGCACTACCGGGAGGGGGATACAGATGAATGCCAACTGTCATTGAACTAGATTAAACTGTTGGTGGTATTTTTAGTGAATGAGGGAAACTTAGCCGGGACACTTCCCCTACTCATCGGCAGTGGGCGCTCTGGAGCCGGCTGAGTGTGTGTGGTGTTTCAGATGACTGCTAACAGTGGAGGAGACCAGACGGCTGTGAGCCAGTTCATGGAGGCCTTATGCGAGGTGGAAGGTAGGGCTGAAATGCACCCTAGTGGTGGCCAGCAGAGCGTGCCGCATCCCTCACGACAGGCGGTCTCTTCAGACGGTGCAGAAGTCGCCGGTAGTTATGAGACGAGAGACAGCCCGGTTCCTCTGGAGGAACCTCATGGTGCTTTGTCAGATATGCCTGATGGTGCCACTCTACTTCCTGAATCAGAGGGTGTGCACAGTAGACTCGAGGAAACACGGCGACTTTTGCAGGCAGCAATGGCTGACTATCAACAGGCCCAACTGCAGGCCGAAGAAGATTTCAAGAAACGGAAATGGCCTGAAGTTGACTCTCCCTCAGGCCACACAGGTACTGGATCTAAAGTATTAAAAACTGTAGTCCCTGCTGTTTCAGGGGACTGTTGTTCCCTGTCCCAGACCCCGCTCCCCCAGGCGGGCACTGACAAAGCTTCCTGGTCTCCACAAAAGGCACTTGTAAGTGTGGGTTGGCTCCAACTTGATTTCGGTGAATGGATTGCGGACCCTGCCGTTCCGATTCCTGGGGTATCTGGGGTGGGTGAGATATTGAAATTGGATGAGACTCTTTCTAAGGGTGTTGCCTTGCAAGGCTCTGCTGTGGATTCAGCTGATTCGCTATCACAGTCTCTTGCACCAGGGGACATCCCCCGTTGTAGACCACCCTGCCAACGCTATCGCTGGGGTTTTCCCTAAACAATTAGCTGTGCTGACCATTGAACCTTCCTCTGACAGTATTCCCTTTTCTCCTTTGTTGGATTCGGATCCAGTTGTAGCTCAGGTTGCCCCTGATACTTCTCTTGTGGGGGATGTTACCACTATGGTCCAGCCACCTGTTCAGGATGATACAGATCACCCTGCTTTAACTGTCCCTCCAGCCACCTTTGCTAGCCTCTTTCAGAAGCCTGTCTCACTAGCTAAGCGTAGAAATGCTGTGAGGTTGCGGTTTTTGGGGTCTACTGACAATATGCCTGACCAGTTTTATGTTGGCAAGGTTTTGATAAAACAATTGCTGGATTTTTCTCCCAGCGAAGTCTATGCACTTATTCATACACCTGGAGATAATGTTTTTGATATTAGTTTTCGGACCCCGGACTTGCTTAATCGGTTTTGGATGAAGTATGCTTTACTTAAGACGAATCCAGCGTGGTCTCATTTTCAGGCCATCCCCCTTAATAAACAGTCATTTAAAGTGATTACAGTTCTGTTTAGGAATGAGGGGGTAAACATCGAGGATATTACTTTTTGGCTTGAGAAAAAATGTACAATACAGGGTAATCCTGAACCCATTTTAGACACAGAAGGGTTTTGCAATGGTGGCTGGAGATATAAAGTAAATTTACTACAGATGGATGAAGGCTTGCAACATTTACCTAGCTGTTTTTACTTAGGAAGGGATAAAGGTTTTGTCTTCTACCCTGGCCAGCCTTGTCACTGTTATAAATGTGGCTCACCTAGACATTTCAGCAGGACTTGTGACGTCATTAAATGTGTTCAGTGTGGTGAATTAGGGCACCTTCAGACAGACTGCCATCACCCTGTGAAATGCTCCCTTTGTGAAGCAAAGCACTCATGTTGATTGCCCCCTGGGCTGTCCAGAATAAATCAAATGGGGATTTTTGTATACAGGACTTTTATATTAACATGGCCGTTAAAGCTGCATTACGTCCGAGGCCACCACCCCTTCCCCCTAGGAGACCTCTGATACCTGGCTGTGCTGATTAGCAAGGATTTATAGTACAAAACACTGGGATATTTGTCCCTCCCTCTCCTGCTGTTCCGGCAGTTCCTTCTGCTGTGGACACCGTAATTATACCTGCAGAGCCCATTACCATTAAAGCATCAATGCCCCCGGATGAGGACTTCATCCTGGTCTCCAACAGGTGAATAGTCTTCGGTCTCGGAATTTGGGGATGACCGGCCCTGTGCTACCCCATATCTCCTTGCAAAATACCTTTCAGGTGTTGCAGGATGATGATGGTACTGAATCTGACTCTACGTCTGTGCAGTCTTCTCAGCCTGAGGGGCCATCTGATATAGATCAACCCCTGGACACCCTGATACTGTTAAAAAGAAAAAGAATAGACCAGGGACACGAAAGTGGAGTAAAAAGAAATGAGACTTATATTTGCATGTACTGTTGCCTTCTTGATGGGAGATGCTGTTTCCTTTGTTCTCTTTTGTTCTCAGTTTTTGCATGCAGGAGATTTATAATATTTCTATTGCCTCATTAAATGTGAATAGTATTCAGTCTGAACGGAAGAGACTGTTGATATATTCACTATTTGAGCATAATGAGCTAGATATTGTTTTTTTTTTTCAGGATATGAGAACACACTAGAGATTGGTTGGCGTTGGGCCGGGGGGAGGGTTACCTATTTGTCGTTGGGTGATGAGGTTTGTAGTGGTGTGGGTACTGCAGTTAACAATCCCTCAGCTAAATTGTTGTAATTGGTGGATGTGGTCCCCGGCCATGTTTTATTATTGGATCTGGTTGTTAGCGGTTTGCAGTACCGTTTTTTAAACGTCTATGCTCCACAGACTAAGTCGGCAAGGATCGATGTTTTCGGCTTCTTCAGCCATATTTATTTACGGCTAAACGTGTATTTTTAGGAGGTGACTTCAACTGTAGTAGATATACAAAAGATAGAGGCCTCCGCACTACAAAACTATTTTGTGATGCTAACTGTTTGAATGCCTTATTGAATCAGATTGGGTTGATAGATGCCTTTGAGTTCTCTAGTACCTCTAACAAAACTTTTTTCAAGGAACTAAAGCTACCCGGATTGATTTTTGGTTTTTATCTCCATTCTTGAAAGTTGTTGATGCCACAACTATGCCTGTGTCCCCTTCTGATCATGCTATGCTAACTGTCACAGTTGCCAGTCATGAACCTATGCATCGTGGTCCAGGGTACTGGAGGCTGAATATTGGCCTTCTACACCTCCCCACGGTAGAAGAAGGTTTCATAGCTTTAGTGGAGGCCCGTAAGTCAGTTGTCTGCCTCTATGATACCTATAGAGAATGGTGGATGGATACTAAAATTTACATTAAGCATTATTTTTTAATTATAGGAAAAATTAATGGTAGACACAAATGATTTGTATCAAAAGTATAGAGTACGGTTTTTGGAATTGCATTTTTTGGCGGCTCAAGGCAATACATCTGTGCTTCCAGAACTTCATAATGTATGGAATTTAATGAATGACACTCAGTATGATCGTTTAAAATCCTTGGATCAAGAACGTCGATTTGGGTCACAGGGCAATAAAGCCTTTCTGAACTCTTACCAGTTCTGTGCTCATCAACGACACCACAAATATACGGAGGATGTAAGAGATAAGGATGGTAGTTGGTGTTCACATAAGGAAGACATTTTACAGGTTTTAGATGCTAACATATGCTTACTTTTTGGTTCTGTGGGTGACTTGCCTGATATGCATAGATCTTGGTTAGCTCAGTGCCACTTGCCCTCCCTTTCGATTCAGGATGCCAATATGCTAGTCACACACATTACTACTAGGGAGGTTTCTGGTGTTCTGTCTTAAGCTAGAAATGGCACTGCACCTGAGACGGATGGGATTCTCTATGAACTGTATAACCTTATTTTTAGAATTTTATTGCAGGAATTTACTGAGGTTCTTAATGAAATATTGGTTTATGGTATACTACCGGATAGTATGACTGAAGGATTAGTGGTCTTAATGTATAAAAAAGGAAACAGAGAAGAGCTTGTGAATTGGAGGCCAATCACTCTGTTGAATACAGATTTTAAGATTTTGACGAAAATATTACATAATAGGTTGCTTCTCCGTGCGGACTTCTTGTTGCACCCCGCTCAGACCTGTTCCATACCTAACAGGAAAATAACGGATTGTTTAATCCTTCTTCGGGAAATCATGCAGAAAGGAGCCACAGCTGAAATTACGGGTTTGCTTTTTAGTTTGGATCAGGCAAAAGCTTTTGGTAATGTACGACACACCTATTTATGGGATTGTTTATACAATATAGAGATGCCTCCTGTTTTTATTAATTGGATTCGGACCTGTTATCATAAGGCCACTGCACAGGTTTACTGTAATGGGTGGATAGGCCAAAAGTGTGTTATTAAACGGGGGGTCAAGGTTGCCCTTTAAGTGCACTTTTGTATTTATTTTCTTTGGACCCCTTGATACGGAGAGTACAGGATACACAGGGAGTATCCTTTTCTAGTACCGATCAGGAGACTAAATGCATAGTGTATGCTGATGATGTTTGTTTTGTGGTAAGTGACATGATTTCAGCACATCTTGGATTCTGTCCTGACAGACTTCATGACGCACACTGGTGCTCGTATTAATTATGGAAAATGTCATTGTATATCGCTTCGAGTAGACGATGTGCATGTTTCCACTACTACAGGTATTCCAGTGGTCAGGGATGTTTGTGTTATTTTAGGTCTTCTATTTGGAACTGGGGATTTAGCATACCAAAATTGGAAACTGAAACTTGATGAAGCACAGAATAAGGTGAAGATTTGGAATTCATGGCGGCTTTCTAAGTTAAAACGGGTTTATATGATCAAGACATTTTTGTTACCACTTTTTTTTGTACCCAAGTACAGTTTTTAGTCTCCCCCCATCTCTGGCAACATGGATGTATGGCTGTTTTTTCTCTTGTATTTGGGGTAATAGATTGAACCAGATTAAAAGGAGTTTGTTATTCCGTGAGAAGAAGCTTGGAGGTCTAAAAATGCTCCAACCTATTGTTTTCTCTTTTACCATGTTTTTATATTCCAACTTCAAATTACTGCTTACACAGAAGGTTACTTTATGGTCTCCGTGGCTTTTGGACTCTTTAGGAGACGTTTTTGTTTCCTGGCCAGTACATACTCCTTTGTATAGACAAAAGTCTATTGCACACCTTCCACAGACAATGAAAGATTGTTTTGGTAAAATTAAACTATGGGGTGTTACCAAGGACCACCTTATTACTTTTAGCAGGAAAGAATTTTATGAATTTCTTATTAGTAAATATTTTCAGGATTCCACTTTTTTTGATTCTTATTCTTCTCACCATAGGAGTCCGATGGGCACTATGTTAACTTCTCCACGTATTCCACATTATATGTGGGACGTATTATGGTTGTCCTTTCATGGTAAACTAAATGTCAGAGGGAAACTAAAGCATAAGCAGCTTACTTACCGTTATTGCCCTAGGGATACTTGTATTGCTACAGTAGAAACAATGGAACATTTGTTTTTGGACTATCCTTTTATTGTAGACTTTTGGCTTCCTCTCAGACGACATTGGCCTACGTCCCCCTTTTATAATATGACCCTAGATACATTATGTTTAGGTGTTTTACCACACTTATGGACTAAACATGATAAAGTAACCATGTGGTTGTTTTTGGTGTGTTTTAAGTTTCACATTTGGTATGTTCGTTGTCGGTTTACTATTCAACAACGTCATTTTTCTGTCTAAGAGTTGTTTCACATGGTCTGTAACTCTACTACTCATTTGAGATCTCTGAATAGCGATAGGGTTTCACTCTCCCTTCAGTCACGATGGGACTCCGTGGACTGGTTGTGATGGACAGTCCCTTTCCATAATCTTAGTTTAGTGAGGCCTACTTCTATTTGATTTTATTTTTTTGTTTTAACCGACATGAATGACCAATTCCACTACTCCTTTAGTAGCGGAGGGGGAGTTCTCAGATTTAGGTTTTTTTTGGGGGGTCTTGACACTGGTTTCCTACTACATAGATGTCATATACTTCATTACTTTCTAAGTTATATAGTTTATTCTGTGTGAATTCAACAAATTTCTGTTATATGCTGTTGCAGATTTCATACGACTGCCTTATTCTTTTTGTGGGGGCTGTGGGAGCTCTGCATTTCTTATTATGTTTGAGATTCTATTACTGCACTTTTTTGTTACATGTATGATGCAATACTTGAAGTTTCTGGTTTTTGCATTATAATTTTGTGTGAAGTAACACTATCGTGCATAGTTTTATGGTTTATTACAAAAAATTCCCCTACTCTTTTAGTGGGGGGGGGGGGATGTTTTCACATTATTCCTTTTACAATGCTTTGATATTGTATGATTGCAATACTTAATTGTTTTTGTTTTCTATATGATTTGTCTATTATTTTGTGTGACTTAACTCAGATTATATTCATTTTTGGTTTACTGTCAGGATAATAAAAATTCCCCTACTCTTTTCGATAAGTGCCATGGGATCTTTAACATCCACCTGAACTACCACTAATCCAGGCAGATGGGACCTTGGTTTTAACGTCTCATCCGAAAACGGCACCTCAGAAGTGCAGCATCCCTCTCATGCTGCACTACAGTGTCAGTACTGGTATATTAACCCAAGTGCCAGATGTGGGAACTGAACCCACAGCCCTCTGATCTCCCGGCCTCAGAGGCGAGTGCGCTTCCTACTGAGCCACTGACACTGATACTCTTCCACTCCACATAAGCAAAGATTGTGCTTCAAGGTTCTTTGACCTTTTCCTTATGGGGGTACCCCCAAGACATGAACAGTGAATCTGGGAACCATAGCCAATCTGGGAGCAAAGAAAATATCTAAAAACTTCTAAATGACAGCACAAAATCCATTTAACATAAACACACACAGTACTCTAGAAAGCAAGGGCAGTAAGATGACTTCAGAGCTACCAAGCATCAGTATATACACTCACTCCAGAGCACCCAGGAGGCAAAGGAAGGGGGCAGGATAAGAATAGATTACTCACCTGTAACAGTAGTTCTAGGAGTGGAATATGTTGTTCATCCACAATCTTTGGCATGTCCCTTTCCCGGTTAAGGATCACTGGAAGTCTTCAAGCTGGCTCCTCCCACCCACCTGGGTGGTATATACCTAGGCTCCACCCCATGACGCCAGATCTTAGCCTGCTGTAAGCCAGCTTTGTGCATCCACAGCCGGGGAGGTCGGTGGGTCCGTGTGGATGAACACCATATACCACTCCTACAACTACTGTTTTAGGTGAGTAACCTGTTCTTCTAGGAGCGTGGATATGTTGTTCATCCACACACTTTGGCAGACTCCTAGCAGTTCTCTGGGAGGAGGGAGGCAAGGCGCACACCCCATACTTAGGGAACAGAGATTGGAGAACTGAGGCCCCAAAACCAGCATCTTGGAGTGACTCAAGGTCGATGTGGCAGTGGGTGATAAAGGTGTTTGCTGATTTCCAAGTAGCAGCTTGACAGATCTCCTGGATAGGGATGTCTCTGGAAGCAGTCACCGATGCAGCAGTATGGCGGGGAGCATGAGCTCTTATCCCTCTGGGAGGCTGCTTGCCCACCAACTCATAACACAGACCTATGCATGATGTAATCCATCTTGCAATAGTCCACTTCGCTGCAAGTCTGCTAGAAGCGGCTTCAGCATAGGTGACAAACAGCTGGCGAACCTCACCCCGAATTTCCGCCGTCCTCTCCTTGTAATAGGAGACCGCACATCTAAGGTCCAAAGTACGAAGCCTGTACTCAGCCTCCGAGGTGTAGTTAGGGTAGTATACCGGTAGAGTTAACACCTGGTTAAGGTGAAACACTGACACCACCTTCGGAAGGAATTTCGGGTGGGGGCATAGGACAACCTTGTCCCAGTGGAAAACCAGATAAGGGGACTCCACCGAAAGCACCTGGAGTTCCCCTGTCCTTCTTTCAGATGTGATCGCCACCAGGAAGACCGTCTTCCACGACAAGTGAGTCAACTCACACCTGTGCACTGGTTCAAATGGCTTGCCCATGAGCTTTGCCAGTACCAGAAGATCATCCCACGGAGGTGGAGGTTCACCCACCGGAGGGGATATGTGATCCAAGCCTTTGAAAAAGCGCCCAACCACTGTCTCCTGCGCAGTCGGCTGACCGGCACATGCCTGGTAAGCAGAGATGGCTGCCAGGTGCACCCTAATGGTCGATGACCGGAGACCCCTTTGGATAGAGACCAAAGGTAGTCAAGAATGTTAGCCACTGAACAGAATAAAGTGTCCAGGCCCTTACCCTGACACCAAATGGAAAACCTTTTCCATTTGAAGGCATAACATTTCCTTTTCGATTCCTTTCTAGATACCTTCACCACAGCGCAGACATCTTCAGAAACACCTGAAGCCTGGAACTCTAGCCGCTCAGGTACCAGGGTGTGAGGTGCAGGGATTGAAGGTCCAGATGGAATACCTTCCCCTGACTGAATGATATCAGGTCCAGGCGTGTGCAAAGCCGCTCCAGGGACCTGCAACTGAGGATGAGGAGATGTGGATACCAGAACTGGCGTGGCCAGTCTGGGGCTACCAGGATCACCTTCGCCTTGTCCCTCCTCACCTTGAGAAGCACCTTTTGGATAAAGGGAAATGGAGGGAAGGCGTAGAGAAGGCCTGGGGTCCATGGCCTCAAGAAGGCATCCCCCTGCAGCAAAACCTGCTGAGGGGGGACGGCATGAAACTGTCTCAGCTTGGTGTTTTCCCCGGAGGCAAATAGGTCCACCATCGGTTTGCCCCAACAGGAGAACAGACTGTAGGCCACCTCTGGATGGAGAGATCACTCGTGGGATGTCTGGCATAAGCAACTGCAAGCATCCGCCAGATGGTTCAGGGCTCCTGCCACATGGATGGCAAGAAGATCTGCCTCCAACTGGCTCACGAGGGTCCAGATGCGGAGCACCTCCTTGCACAGCAAACGGGAGTGCATGCCACCCTGTTTGTTGAAGTAGTACATGGTCGTGATATTGTCTGTCTGGTCTTGAACCACTTGATCCTGGAGCTGAGGAGCGAAAGCTGACAGCGCCAGTCTGACTGCTCTGAACTCCAATAGGTTGATGTGGCATCAGGACTCCACGGGGTCTAGTGCCCAAGGGCCTTTTTGTCCCCCATGTGGGCTCCCCAGCCCATGAGAGAGGCATTGGTCGTGAGGACAAGCGTCTGCTCAGGGCGGACAAATGGGATCCCTTCCTGCAACAGGCCTGGGGTGGTCCACCACTGGAGAGAGTCCCACATCTTCTGGGTTACAGTGATGAGCTGGTCGAAATGACCGTGGCGCTGAGTCCACTGGGCGGCCAGCTCCCATTGAAAGGGGTGCATGTGCAACAGGGCCCAACGGACCACTGAGGTGCACCCTGCCATGTAACCCAGAAGGCGCAGGAAGTCCCGGGCAGGGTGCAAGTGCCCAACCAGAAATGATTGGGTAAAGGAGGAAAGAGCCTCTGCCCTGTCCGCCGGCAGCGGAGCTCTGGCTTGACAAGAGCTGAGCTCTGCACCGATGAATTCCATCATCTGAGAAGGCACGAGTTCCGACATGGCCTCGTTGATCAGGAGGCCAAGCTGAGAACAGGTCTGGAGGGCCAGATCCCTGGACCTACCCACCTCCTGTTGGGTGGAACCTGCTACGAGCCAATCGTCGAGGTAGAGGTAAACCCTGCCCCTCCCCTGACGCCGGAGATGGTCCGCCACCACTGCAATGCATTTGGTGAAGACCTGTGGGGCCGATGACAGGCCAAATGGCATGGCTTGGAACTCGTACAGGGTCCCTTTGACCCTGAAGCGGTGGAACCACTGATGGGACGGATTGGGACATGAAAGAACGCATCCTGCAGATCCAATGAACAAAACCACATGTTTCTCTCCAAGGATGGTATGATCTGGGACAGAGCGACCACCTGAATGTTGCATGACCTGAGATATTGATTCAGGTCATGCAGATCTTGAATGGGGCACCGGCCCCCCATCTGCGTGGGCATCAGGAAGTACCTGGAGACAAATCCTGGGTCTGCTGGAGGATCCACCACCGGAGCTACTACCTCCTTGAGGAGGACTCGAGCAATGTCTTTGAGAGCCAACTGTGTCTGAGCGGATACTCATTCCTCCTGAGGGGCACGGGCTCGGCTTGGAGGGTACTGCTCGAATTCCAGAGGCAGTCTCTGGCCAACCACTTCCAAAACCCACCTGTCCGTGGTGATAACGGACCAGGCGGAAAGAAAGTGGTGGAGCCGACCCCCCATGGGAGGACCCAGAGCGGGCGTGACGGGAGTGGGGATGGCAGCCCCCACCCTGTCACTGAGCAGACTTGGAGTAGGAGGATCCAGGACCAGAACCTCAACCTCCTTTACGGGCCTGCTGAGGACCCTGCTTTTGGCCAAGGGTGCCAAGCTTGAGCCTGCTACTGGTGCTGCTGTCTGCCCTGGAAGGAGGACTGCTGAGTCGCAGGGGCAGAATGCCAAAAGGGCTTTTTCTTTTTCCTCTGCTGGTTCTTGCCCGAAGAACTCTTGGCAGAGGTAGCGCTAAGGTGGCACTGGACTGCTCAATACGCTGAAGATGACCGACCACTCCTGGGCCAAACAAGTCAGTCCCAAGGACGGGCACATCAGCTAACTTATGCTGGGTATCTGCTGGGAAGGAGGAGAGCCTCAGCCAAGCCCTGTGATGGGAAGCAGCTGCGTCAGCCATTGAACGGGCACAAGAGTCCCCGAGATCCAGGGCCGTCTGGAGCTGCTGCTTGGCAACGGCTCGGCCCTGATCCCAGACTTGCTTGACCATAGTCTACATGTCCACAGGGAGATGTGGAGGACTTAGTCCAGCGACCAGAGGAGGGAATGAGAGAAGTGTGCCACAATGATGGCTGAACTTTCCTGACAAAGACCCAGGGAGGAAGCCGCATAGACCTTCCTGACTGAATGGTCCAAGAGCTTGGACTCTATCAGGTCGGTCATTGTCGGCAAAACTGCCAGTATGCCAGAACACAGAAGCGGTCACCAGGCTGTTTTCCGAAGGGTGCTCTGTGAACCCCGCAAGGGACCCCATGGGCACCGCGTACTTACGGGTCATGCGAGCAGACAGAGCTGGACAGGAGGCAGGACGCTGTCATAGTTCTAATGCCGGTCCAACAATGGCCTCGGTCACAGGAAAGGCCTCCGTCGGGATATCCCCTCTCTTGAGGATGTCAGTGGGAGGGTACTCTGCCTTTTTCTGGATTGGCTCCAGGGGCATCCCTGTAGACTCAGAGATGAGGCGGAGGATCCCTTGAAAGGATGAAGGACCTTCCTCGGTCTCTAGGCCAGCGGTCCAATCATCATCCCTTGGATGTGAATGGAGACCGGTGACATCTGAATCCAAAGAGTCCGGATACAATGGCCTACAGCCCGTGTTACCTTCAACTCACCGGGGGTGGTCTGGGGTGACCGTGACCGACAAGCACCCTGGAAGCCCGGTGCCTGGTCTATCTTGCTTGGAAGGAGCCCTTCCCACAGGCTGCTTGGGCAGCGGTTCCACCACAATGGGTGGAGAGACCGTAACAGGCCCAACTAGTCGTCTTGCCATCTCCATGGGCAGGGGAACTAATTTGATCGGCTCTAAGGGAGTCAGCTTCAACCTGGGAGGCGAAAGCCAGATAATGGCCAGAGAGGAAGCCGTGGTAGGCTTAGGCCCGGACAAAATGGGCTACTGTCACATGAGGTCCTCATAGTGCCGACTTTCCATCAGAGCCTCTTCTTTGAGTGCTTGTGGCCCTTAATTGGCCTTTCGAAAGAGGGGGTCCTAGACCTCGACCGAGATTGGGCAGGCCGACTCGTTCGCTCAGGAGACACCAGTGGGGCCGGTGACTTCCTGAAGTCCAGGACTGGATCCTCAATGGGGACTCCAGCAGGCTGGGTCTCCTCACTGGGGAAGACAAGGACCGGGGTCCTTTCTAGAGAATCGCTGACCGGAGTCGGCGACAGTGGGTCTATAACGATCTCAACCTCATCAACCACATCCTCTGTCATCTGGCCTGACGGGAGGTCCGAGAAGCCATCAGCCAAGGAAGCGATCTCCTCCGAGGTAGAGACCGCATGCTCCTGGGACTGAGACCTCTCTTGGTCCCAAGAGCATCTTCATCTAGACGAAGACTTACTTGGATCCTTATCCTGGGGACGGGATCAGGAAGAGTACAGGCCCACAGGCGCCTCCCCCTTGGTAGGGAAAGACTGGCACAGCTCCCTAAAGGAACCCGAGAAGGTGAAGCCCAGGTTGAGTGAAACAAAGAAGCTCCAGGAAGAGCGGGCCACTTCTTCCTCGAAGGCTTGCATGCACTCCAACTGTTCAGCGGATCCCGCCACCATGGAAACCGCCCACCTAGCTTCCTTCGATTTCACCGGAGGGTTCCTCTCTTCCAGTCTCCCCAGCTGTAGGCACGCAAGACGGTCATCCAGGACTGTGGGATGGAAGGCCAAGCAGAAACTGCAGGACAAGGTGACACGGCCGACACTGAGGCAGTAGACGCATGCAGAGTGGGGATCGGTACGCGACATCTTCTGGCTGCAGGAGCACCAGCGAAATCCAGGGGAAGATTTTTCTTCCATAGTAGAAGCCACAAATTCACGATTGCTAATTCGAAAATTTGAAGTTTCGGTAGAACCGATTTGAAAGCCAGGGCCTATGAATGCATGAGCATGAGGAAGGCACCAAATCTTCCAGCAGAAAGGAAGAGCTCGCGTCAGGAGGCAGAGCCGAGGTATATACAACCCGGGTGGGTGGGAGGCGCCAGCTTGAAGACTTCCAGTGATCCTTAAAGGAGAAAGGGATATGCCAAAGAGTGTGGTTGAACAACATATCCACACTCCTAGAACTGTAGTGCTGCCCAGCAGTGAAACGCCCACTCATCAGATGCCACAGAGAACGTTAACGATGGCAGGGTGACTGTAGTGCTGCCAAGCAGCAGTACAGTCATATACCCACCACAGAGTTCCTAGGAGACCAAGGGGAGCATAACAACTATAGTGCTACCCATAAGTGATACGTACACAGTACACCCACCACAGAGCACTCAGGAGGCCGAGGAGAGCAGAGAGACTTTGGAGCTACCCAACAGGGGTACATACACCATCTTTTAGAGAGCAAAAAAAAAAACTACAAAATGTCATGTCCTAAGACACCCTAGAAATCTCCGCCATTACATTATCTCAGTGAGAGCTGGGGGCAGAGAGAGAGGAAGAGAGGTCTTGTTTCAGGCAACCTCTGAGACTGATAAGGTAAGCTCAGAGACTGGCAAAGAAAGTCCCATCTAATGATGACATAGAAACATAGAATTTGACAGCAGATAAGGACTGCTTGGCCCACCCAGTCTGCCCATTTCCCTACCTAATCGATAAGCTGCAGATCCTAGTTAACCAGCAGCCTACTTCTTTCTACCCCCACCCCCTAGAATTGCCTTATGACTGTCCCATGCATGCTTGAATTCAACCATTGTTTTTGACTCCACAACCTCCTCCGGAAGGCCGTTCCATGCATCCACAACCTCTCTGTGAAAAATACTTCTTACATTACCTCTGAGCTCCAATCTTCAAATTGTGCCCTTGTTCTTGCACACCTCTTTTTGAAAGATGCTACCCTCTTGGACTTTGTTGATTCTCTTGAGGTACCTGAGTTTCTATCATGTCCCCCCTCTCCCTCCTTTCCTCAAGGCTATACATATTTAAGCTCCTTTAGTCTCTCTTCATATGTCTTCTGGTGCAGACCCTGCACCATTTTAGTTGCCCTCCTCTGGACAGCTTCCATCTTGTCTATGCCCTTGCGGAGACTGGGTCTCCAGAACTGCACACAGTACTCCAGATGGGGTCTCACCAGCTGTCTGTACAGAGGGATAACAACTTCCTATTTTCTACTGGTGATGCCAATGACAATCTCATTCTGTCTGTGGAGGCTGAGGGAGATGGAGATAAAAGCCACAAGTTTTGTGGATTTATTAGGGAACATGCAATGAAAACAAACAGAGGAAACCACACTTGGGATTGGCAGGTGCCACTGCCAAAAAAAAAAAAAAATTTTAATGAAAGTACTTCAAAAAGATGGCACACATTTTTCTTGCTGTGCCGATAATTTATTTGTATGCTAAAAGCCAATACAATCACCAGGGTGCAAAAAAGCCTCAGATAACACTCTAGCACTGAACTCCCCTACGAAGCGTGACTCACTGTCCTACTGTCAGGGAATATGTACTGTATTTATCTAGAATTACTCCAGTCAAGACATCCCCACGAGCTGTAGCATCTCATTGCTGTGGGGTCCCAGGAAGGACAGCAGCAGCCAACAAATTAAAACAACCCCGCAGGAATATTACACAGAGGACAAAATATACAGAGCACAAACTAACCATAAATAAATACGAACACTAATCCAGCAAGCTAACAAAATGCTATGACCCTTCATGTGCGAGGGTCAAGACCATTACACGTAAGTGGTGAAACTCACAGTGAGTTATGGAAGGCCTGCCCCCTCACAAGTGATTATAAACTTGTATTTTGAGTCGGGCCACTGCATGTTTGGTTTATACATCAATTTACTAGTTATAACATTTAAAGTAGCAGGCAATTTAACTGTTTCTCTTTGATTTGAACTGCCGGCTTCAATGCTGTGCAGAGTTAGCATGATGTCATCAACACTGTTAAAGCTGCTCTCGGTTTGGTTCAGTAGCTCACTGTAATGTAGCCAACCTTCAAGATGGCGACTGTGACATGCTTGGCTTGCAAAATAACATTATCGTGTAAGATGTGTGCTAATATAACACTGTGATCTTACAGAACATTTTTTATATATATTTTTTTTTTTAACACACATGCTGTGTATACATTACAAAGTCTGCATTACGTAGCGGGCAATCAGCAGAGAATCAGTGAACCAGTCTGACTGGATTTGAGTGGGAGACGCGGCGTGCCAACACAACCAACACCTTTGCTAAAGGGAAGGGCTGGACAGCTATTCTATTGACTTTTTTTTTGTTTGCGTGTAATATTTTTATTTGCTTTTCAACAAACTTCAACAGACAATCAAATACACAACTTAATCATTCTACTGCCAGTGTCATACATTATAGTAATAAACCTTTTCACTTCATTACCAACTATGTTCCATTCCAGTTAAGCTTACTTCAATTAAATTAGATTAAATTAACTTGTGAAAGTGAAAGTGAAAGTGTAACCAGTATACTCATGCTTTTTACATCCAATCCTTTTCTCATTCCTATTTTTCCTCCATCCTTTACTTCATTCCTTTTTATCTTCCCTATTATTCTACTTGAAGCGTTTCCACTGCCCCCTTTTTTACTCCTCTTTCTGCTTTCTATATACCATCTCTCTTCCTACTTCCCTATCTCAGCTTATGAAACCTTCCCATAATATCCAACTCTCTTCCTCAGACAAAGAAACCAAAAAAGGGGCCCAGTGCCTTGTAAATCCTTCCTCTCTTCCCCCCATCATGTAGGTTAGCCTCTCTAGCCCCAATGTCTGCAGCACCATCCTCCACCACCCTTGGACTGTCGGTGCAACTTGTGAGACCCAAGTATTCTGGATCCTATGACGGGCCAGAACATATAGTACCCTAATCCATTTAGGTAATAATGTCCATTCCTCCTCTTCTCCATCTTCCACCCCAAATAAACACCTCAAAGGATCCAATGGCAACTCCCTCCCAGCAATCTCTCTCACTCTGGACACTATATCCTTCCAATATTTCTGCAGTATCGGGCACTCCCAGAAACAGTGCATATATGTCCCCCATCCAGAACCACACCTTCTGCATAAAGGCGATACTTCAGGGTGTGCCTTATGCACGATCACCGGTGGGTGGTACACCCTGTGGATAAATTTAAAATATGCCTCCTTATATTTATTGCATACCATAATCCCAGAATGCATTGGGAGCAATAATTTCCCATTTTTATCCGTTATGCCCTTACCGAGGTCCCGTTCCCACAATTTTTTTTAGTTCTTAGTGTTCTATCAGGAAGTATGACCTTTTCTCTTCACCGCTCGGCCTATGAACCCTTTCTCCTGATTTTGAGCTGCACAGATCATTACCTCCACCGGGTCCACCTCATATATCCCCTTATTCTCCGTTCCCAGACTTCCCATATAAGCCCTTGTTTGTAAATACCTGAACCTATCTCTCTCACCACCTCCTACCACCTCCTGCAGTTCCTGTAATGTGCAGAACCGCCCTGCCACTTATAAGTGCCCCAGACTCCTTATTCCTTTTCGCTCCCATTTCCCAAAGCCTATGTCTTCCAACCCTGGCAAGAAGTAGGGATTACCCACCACAGGTATTAATAGTGTCTCCTTTCCTTGTGTCCAACCTTTTTTCCTCCTATTGACTTTTTAAAAGAATTTACATAGTTTTGCCAGCTAAAATGCAACCTCCCATTTTCAGTGGGGTCCTGTCTACCTCTTACCAGACTTAAAGCTTTCAGTGGTTGAAGCACAGGAAGGTGATGTGACTTGCTCAAGGTCACAGACTAACAAGTGACTATGGGTGGGATCAAAGCTGAGCCACTTAGAGCTGGGAAATTAAAGGGCTTCTGTTGGCACTGGCAGAGTTACAGTGACTGAACCTCACTTTCTAAATCTAGAGTCAAGAGTCATCTATAGCTACCTTGACTGGCTATGTATAAGAAAGCAAGCTATAAATACTTGTGTAATGTTTATTGACTGATCCAAACCAATGTGCTCCCCCTACCCCAGTGTGGCCTTCTGAAACAAGCTTCCCACCTTGAGTTCTTCCTCCTGGTAAAATAAAAAGAAAATTACATACTGGAGATAAGCAACCTGATGAGAGTCTCTGTGCTAGCTCTGTGGGCTTAACTTCTCTCCCTCTCTGTAGTTAACCTTTAGGGTTCTCAGGGGTGGAGGTGGCAGGCCTGGCATCCATGATGCAACGGCAGCCTATCAGAAGAGGAACGTCAGGAAAGTAGGAAAGAAATATGGTTTTATAAAGCACCTGATGAGTTCTGACTAGAGGACTTCTGCTGGCCCCTCAGCCCCTACTGTTGAATGGCTTCGTTCCTACATCATGGGCTGTCAGCAGTCAATACAGATAGGAGTAAAGCTACCAACTATCCGAAGCCTAAAAGGGGCGGGGTCCATCCTGACCATGACACTCCCGTGTCGTCACTCCCTTGGGTGCCACCACAGACAGCGCTACACACAATCAATCAATTACATTTTGCCGCTTGCTCTGGCCATACCACCCCATAACAACACCAGTAGCAAACATCTGTATTAAAACAATACATCATTCTGCTGCAACACATTCTGAATTGGATACAGAAAGTTAATCAGAAGCAAACGTGATTTAAATTGTATTCACACAGGGGGGCTGCAGAGCAGCAAGATGGCGGCAGCACTTTAGAGCAGCTCCGATATCTTTCCTTGAAAGCCTCAATGGACTTCCGATTTTCAGCTACAACAGCGTCTAAAAAGTATAGTACGACTTGATGAAAGGTATCCGCAACACAATGGGACCGAAAAAAAAGATGCAAGGCATACAGGCCACAGCCTGGATGTGGTTCCTGTCCCCGCCGAGCTCCTCCAAAGGATCAGGGCTTACTGTAACAACTGGACCTGTGGCACCTGAACTCCCTATGGCACAAATCCTCACTATGCTAACAAAAATCCAAGTGACTGGCGAGAAGACTAACAAACAACTAGCAGCCATGGAAGCAAAGCTCTCGGAAAATGACCGCAGTATACAGGAAAATGTCACAGTTATCAAGGATCTGCAAGGGGCTAATGGCTGGCAGGTGGAGTACAACGCTGCTCATGTCCAGTACTTCTCCTTATTAAAATCTAAAATTGAGGAGTTTGGAGAATGCACAAAGGCAGGCAAATGTCTGAATTATGGGCTTTCCTCCTCAGTTCGCCAGAGCTATGGAAACAGTGACAGCAGTGACTAGACTGATTTTTCAGGACCTGCAACTTCTGCCTACGGACTCTGGAGTTAAAATATTAAAAGTCTTTGCAATTCCTCAATGACCCAGGAAAAGAGGTGATCTGCAGCAAAGTCCACTTACTGTAATTGTAACCCTGTTAGCACCGGATGCACAGATAGCCCTCCTGCAGGCAGCCAGAGCTCGAGGAGACATAATGTGGGAGGGCAGTCATCTCGTTTTTTTTCCCCTGACATTTCAGCACAAACCCAAGCCAGGAAAAAGGATCTTCAGGTGGCTGAAAAGGATCTATTACAGCACGGCACAGAGGCCCAACTAAACTTTCCTGCACAACTTCATATTTCGACATGCATCGAAGTCGCATATTTTTGTGGACCCTATTGCAGCTGCTCAGTTTGCCAAGAAACCCATTGGAAAGTTAAATCCGTCTGAATCTACCTCCGATGAAGACGAGTGATGTACTGCACCCTTGCATTGGTCTTTCAGTACCTGCCTGCTCAGGGAATTGAGCTTTATTCTGTCTCATCTCTAGGCTCTAGTATCCAAATGTGAATGTTTTTGTAGATTATAATGCTCAGGTTGTTTTATATTAGAGTTCTGTTCTGGGGCTGCTGTTACAAGCCTACTTTAACATACAGTATAAGCTGTCTAGTAATATAAAATAAGAGCATATTCGTGTGTTGTTTTTCCCTGCTTAGTAGCTAGAAATGCTGCTCCAGTTAAATGACCTACCCAACAGATCTTTCCCCAGACTACCATTGTAGTTGTTTATACTGTATATTGGTGTGCTAGATCACCACTAAGTTTGTGGACATTAACTATATCCTATAAAGTTAAACTGTCCCCATAGGACAGGTTGCCGTGCTCTGCCTTAGTCTATGGGGTTTTTAAGGCAACTTAACTGAGCCCAGGCTATCTTTTTATTAACCTGCTACAGTGGTTTATGTCACTCGGCCCTCTGCAATATTTCAGTCCTTCATGGGATCTGATATCCTGGTTTTACTGATTATTTCTTATATTCAGGATGAGAATGACAATGCTCTACAGGACAACTGGACTAGACTTTACTCCTTCTTGCCATCAATCAATCAATCAATCAAATCTTTATTTACCCAGGCGAACACCATTGAGCATAGCTCATTTACAAGATGGACCTGGTTAGCACAGGAACACAGGATATACAATATATGAACAGTCACAACTTAACACCTCAGTAATATTATACAATACAGAAATACAATAGTTCCCCGGGGTATGTCTGCACATATCCTTAATGGACTTCCAAAATGTAGAGGAGCTCCTGGCAGCTCTCCAGCTTGAGCAGCACCATAGCGGTGCTGAAATAAATGTCACTTGCAGATCAGCAGTCAGCCAAAAAAAAAAAGGACAAAACCAGGACAAGCAAGCAAAAACCACACAAAAGTGACATTTTGGAAAGCTTGTAGGGACACCAGGACATGCTGCCTAAAATAGGGACTGTCCTGGCAAATCAGGACAGTTGGTAGCTTTAGGTAGAAGGCATCCTGTCCCCTCCACTCCCAGTCCAGGCTGGGGTCCCACAGGGCTCTGTCCTGGGTCCCATCCTCTTTTCCATTTTCTAGATGTCCCAAACTGTATCTGACTCATGGAAGATGTTGCATGCTATGCAACAATAAAAATGACAGCAATTACTGACCTACAGTGATGCTCCCTGTAAGCTAAAAAAATATATATATATATATATATATATATATATATATATATATTATGGTAGAGGAGCCATTTCTATGTTAAACCCAAAATTTTGCACCTTAATAACTTTGCAACTGTTTGACGGATTTGCCTGAAACTTGGAATACACGATCAAGAGCAATAGGCCTTGGGATCTGCCAAGTTTCGTACCGGTCAGATATACAGCAGCTAAGTGAAAAAAGAAGGACAAAGGGAGGGATAGTGAGACTGAAGGGGGAGGATGGGAGCCGCGTGGAGGATGACAACAGTAAAGCTGACATATTGAACAGGTATTTCTGCTCAGTCTTTACTAAGGAAGAGGGGGTAAGGGTCTGAAGGGAGTACAAGGGTGAGAATGGTGCAGAAATGGACACAGAAGTCCCTTTACGAGAAGGGTCCTGAAGGAACTGGAAGTAATAAGAGCTGATAAAACAATGGGGCCAGATGGGGTGCACCCCAGGGTCCTTAAAGAACTAAGAGAGGTGGTGGCTGAACCTCTGGCTATCCTGTTCAGCCAATCACTGGAAACACGGGAGGTACCCAAAGACTGGAGGACAGCAGATGTAGTCCCCTTATACAAAAGTGGGAACAAAGAGGAAGCAGGGAACTACAGACCAGTCAGCCTCACCTCGGTAGTGGGAAAGATCATGGAAGCACTACTGAAGGAGAGATTGGTGGAACATCTGGTTGTCAATGGACTACAGGACCCAAGGCAGCATGGTTTCACCAGGGGAGGTCATGTCAGACCAACCCTCATTGAATTTTTGACTGGGTGACTAGGAGGTGGATCAGGGAGGGCAGTGGACATGGCCTATCTGGACTTCAGCAAGGCCTTTGACACTGTGCCACATAGAAGACTATTACACAAACTGGGGAATATGGGTGTGGGCAGGACAGTAGTGTGGTGGGTAGGTAACTGGCTGGGTGGCAGGACACAGAGGGTGGTGGCAAATGGCTGTCACTCCACAGAGGGAAGAGTGACCAGTGGGGTACCACAGGGATCAGTGCTGGGACGGTCCTATTCAACATCTTCATCAGTGACATTGCACAGGATATAGAAGGCAGAATTTCACTGTTACGCTGTGACACAAAGCTCTATAACAGAGTAGACACACCAGAGGGTGTAGACAGAATGAGAAGGGACCTGCAGAAACTTGAAGAATGGTCAAGGGTTTGGCAGTTGAAATTCAATGCAAAGAAGTGCAAGATAATGCATATGGGGACAAAAACCCTGCACAATATATCAGTTGGGGGTGAGGATATAGCATGCACCAAGCAGGAAAGGGATCTTGGGGTTGTCATCTCTGATGACCCTCAAGGTAGGGAAACATGTGACAGGGCATCAGGTAAAGCAAATAGGATGCTGGGATGTATAGGCAGGGGCATCACCAGCAGGAAAAGGGAGGTCATAATTCCGCTATACAAGACACTAGTGAGGCCCCACTTGGAGTACAGTGTACAGTTCTGGAGACCATACCTACGTAAGGACATAGACAGGGTAGAGAAGGTTCAGGAGGGCAACAAAGATGGTGCATGGGTTCCATCACAGTCCTATGAAGACAGGTTGAAGGAACTGAACATGTACTCCCTGGAGGAGAGGAGGAGGAGGATATGATAGAGACATACAAGTATCTTACAGGGAGGAACAGGGTGCAGGAAAACACTATTTTTAAGCAAAAAGATGTTTCAGAACTAGAGGGCATGGGATGAAGTTGGAGGGAGGACGATTCAGAGGAAACATGAGAAAGAATTTCTTCACAGAACGGGTGGTGGACAAGTGGAACACCCTGCCAGAGGAAGTGGTGAGGGCTGAAACAATCACAGGTTTAAGAATGCATGGGATAGACATAAAGGAATTCTAGAGGTCAGGGTAAGGAAATAGACTTCTAGGAAAACAAACTGAACTTACAAGCTCAAATGGGCAGACTAGGTGGGCCATAGGCCCTTATCTGCCAACACTGTCTATGTATCTATGTATCTATGAGTTGTTAAGGTGTGATCTACTTGGCGATGCGTTTCGTTTTCTGGAATTCTACGGTTGCGCCTACAGGTCGCATGGTTTGCGTGACCTGCCCGAAATCTTCAGAGAACATGCGGCCGGGGTCCCCGATGTGCCTTTCGAAGATTTGGTGAAAAAATATTACACGGTTCAAAAGTTATTCAAAAAACAATTTCCCATTATAAGTCAATGGGAAAAGTTAGCAAAAAGTTTGACAATGTCACAAATGGCCCTGTTACTTTCTCAAATCTGCCATTTTGTTTTCGGTTAGTGATCAGAAAAATTGTTGCCATTTAAATTTGGGACCCTCTAGCAACCTAATTCTTTTTGTATTCACCTAGTCGGACCCTGAGGATGCTAGCCATGTCTTTATTTTGGGGTAAAACACCCCAGAAATATGTTTTTCTAATTTCTGGAAAAAGTACTTTCACAGAGCACTTTCATGCTCACGAAAGTGTCGCAAATTTTTGCGAAAGCTTTCGCAAATTGCAACAGTAGTTTTATAGTCTGTGGGAAAATGACAGCAATTCTTTGGCACTGAGCTGCAAAAGAACGGTTGGGAGTTTTGGGCTGAAATTTGGAGGGAACGCGGCCAACATCTCACAGATATGTCTTTCAGTGTTGTGTTGAAAAAAATATTACATGGTGGCAAAGTTACGGCACTCCAAAGTTGATGTTTTTTCCCATAGGATAACATTACAGCGCCCAGCGCATTACAGGAATCCTTTGGCACCCTGCTGCAAAATAACGGTCTTTTTTCCTGAAATTTGGAGGGAAGACAGCCAACAGCCCACAGATGTGCCTTTCAGTGGTTTGGTGAAAAAATATTACAGGGAGGCAAAGTTATGGCGCTCTGAACTTCTCTTTTTTCCCCACAGGATAACATTACGGCGTCATCGCTACTTTCAGGGCCCGTGATCTCGAAGCGTACGTGAGATAACGGACTTTCATCGGAAAAATGCTTAGCCCCCATAAAACTAGCCAGGACAGTCGTAAATCATATGACTTTTACATTTTTTTTACGTCATACAGTTCCTGAGATATAACCTATTTAGTATTCCAAGTCCTCATTTTCTGCTCTGATATCCATCATTATGCATACATTCTTTGTACTCACTGTCTTTCTCTATGCAGGTTTTGGGGAAAACCAGCCTGTGCGCTTACATTACTGTTACCGTTGTTCTTTCGCTTGCAGTTCGTGCACTGCTTTCACTTACTGTGACGCCTTCACGCCACCATGTGCATTATCCTTTGCGCTTTCATTTGCGCTCTGTTTCTGTTATTTTTGCCATTTGTGTCTACAGTACTGTTTCTCTTTCTGTTTCACTTTGCGTCACCATGCCCATTGACATTTCTGTTTGCAGGCACCATGTTCCAATGTGACAACACATCACGTGGCAGACGTTCCGTCACGCCACGTGATAGTTACCCTTCTGTTCACTTGCGTTACCATGTCGCCACTGTATGCTTCTGTTTGCGTAGCTGTTCCTGTTACTATGCCACCCCGCCACTGCATTACATTCACTATTTCTTGTTATCACTCTCAAGAAGAAGGGAAATTAGAGGCAAAAAAAACTCCATTTAATGCATTAGTTAGGGTTGTTGCCTCTACAATATATATATCTCCCCCTTTTACTTCCCTCCATTCACCAGTTCCTGAGGCATCCCTCAGACATCACCAGCTGGTCTCGCCCTGTCCGAGACCCCGCCACACCTCATGTCCCCCATGAACCCCGATCTCACACCATGCACACCGCAAGTGCCCCCTGGCTGGTGCCCCACAGGGTAGGGCCGCCCTCTCCTACCTTGGGCGCTCCTTTAATCTGGTCTGGTGGGCAGGTGCAGATCGGAGGACAGTGGGACTGTGTGGTTGGGAACCGGCCGTGGGGGTGGCGTGCCATTGTCTCCCCAGGATCTAGGGTTTTTCCTTTATTCAGTCATGATGTGATCCCTTGTGGAGACACGGGCATGCAATGATGCTCCCGCACTTCTGTTCGCAAGCATCAGCTGTCACTTCCTCCCCGTGCGTGCGCGATCCTGGATTGGTGCTTCCAGTCTCCATTGGGAGTCGCCACTGTGGCGGGATCGCGAGCCCACCTTCCCCAGGAGAGAAGAGCTGTCCTCCAGATGCTCAATCCTCTCCTCCCCAGTCGACCCCTAGCAACCAGAGCTCGCTCCCGAACATGGGTCGCAGCCATGGCGCGAGGTGTGGCATCCAGCACCTTAACCCTCAGCACTACCGGGCCGGCTGAAGATTCCTGAAAAGTTAAGTCACTCAACTCACTGAGTATCTTACCTCATACAACCTCCTTTCTCCTGCACAGCATGGCTTCAGGAAAAACCACAGCACTACCACTGCCCTCTTCTCACTCACTATATACACTGCAACTGCAATGGACAGGGGTGAACTAACAGGTGCGGTCTTTATTGACCTCACCAAGGCCTTTGACTTGGCAGATCACTCTCTGCTCTGTAAGAAAGTCAGTGACCTAGGCACCTCATCCACAGCACTTCCCTGATTTAGGAGCTACCCGACTAACAGATACTAGTGTGTGAGGTTCGGATCCACCATATCAGAACCAGTCCCAACCAAAGTCGGGATCCCCCAAGGTTCCATACTTGGGCCTCTCCTTTTCTCTCTCCATATAAATTCCATATCCCAGTGTCTTTCACACAGCATTTCCATCCTCTATGCGGATGATACTGTATCTTTTCATGAGCTCCCATAACATTCTCAACATCAATACATGACTGTCATCTGACCACCAAGCAGTCCCAAAATTTCTCTGTCTTTGAGCAGGCTTCTCCTTTTTGGCTCAGTCCCCAGGATTAAGAATTGTCTAATCCTGCTGCGGGTTGCTTACATTAATGGAACACCCTTGGCCTCAGTCCCCTCTCATTTAGTTACCTGGATGTCATACTCTACCTTTCACTGGATTTCTCATTTCATGTGGCCTCATCCTGTAAAGCAGTCAACTCTACATTGGGGATCTCATACAAAGTTATTCAAAGTCTCACTCTCAAAGCCTGCTCTGCCATAACCAGTGGCATCCTACTCACAAAACCTCTATGTGATGTCTGTCTTCTCTTCTGCCTCTAAAACTACTCTAATAAAATGTGATGTGGCTTATAACACCTGCCTATTTGCACTGGCCACCAACCATCATATTCACCACGGTATCCTGTTTTCGAAACTTAGATGGCTCCCCCATCTGCCTTACACAACATAGCCTTAGGAGGTGTCATTTGTAGTATTGTGCTTAATCAGGTGTCCTTACCCTTGTCTCACTTCTACTGCCTGGTACTGTCTCATATTCCTTAAGGTCCAATGATCGTGACCTCTTGTCCATTCCCAGGATAAGATATAAAATAGATAAAAGTGCCTTAAGTGCTTCACAGTCCCTAGACTGTGGAATTCCCTCCCAGCAAGGATTAGGCAGTGTCATTCTAGCAAGACTTTCCAAAACAGTTACCGCTCATTTCTGTTTAAGCCAACAAAGTTCTCAGGCCCACAGTTGGTATTACACTTGTCCTTGGGCTCCCTGGTGTGTTCTGATGTTTGTTTTTCATCATTCATTAGCCTTCTGCGCTTATTCATTTTGTAAACTAATCTTACTGTATATACCTAGCTCTGTATTCTCTGTATATCCCTGCCAGTATTCTACTCTGTACTGTATTTTTTATCTTGGACACTTGTGTATGACCATTGCTTGGTACTTTGTCAACTATTGTACTTTTCCTCTGTCGTGACACTCCAGGTCATGCCCTAAAATAGGCAACTGTTCACCTTGTGCACCTACCTGCTAAATAAAAATCAAATAAATAGATTACCCTGTCCAGTGTAACAAAATATTGACACCTCCACAGAACCAAGGATGAGGCAATACCCCTACATATTGACGCAAGACTTCCTCGGGAAGTCATGCCAAGCACTCTCTGGTATAAAGGAGCACCTCCTCACTATTTTTTATTTATTTATTTATTTATTTTTTATTTATTTATTTAGTTGTTTAACCAGGTATAGCACACTAAGCTGAAAGCTTTTTTACAGGAGCGACCTGGGAGCACAAGGAGGTTAAGTGACTTGCTCAGGGTCACACAGTATGCAAGTGGAAGCTGTGGGATTCAAACCCAGGTCTGGCCTGCTGGATGTCACCAGATTAGCAGCTCAGAGCCTTAGACCACTGCGCTATACTGCCTCCTCCAATATCCGCTATACTGCCTATTCCAAGCCAAGCAGTCCCTGGCATCAAGTGGCAACCCCTTCATCTCCCAGTCCCGAGCAAAGCAGTCCCTAGTGTCCAGTGGCACCTGACCAAATAATTCCTCATCCCAAGGCCAGCATTCCCTAGGCTGTATTTTATTAATCGCCTCACGTCCAAAAGACTCCCTAGTGTCCAGTGGCCCCCCTCATCCGATGGTGAACAGCCCAGCCGCCCACCTCCTAGGCCAGCCGCATGCCTATCCTCTCTTATTTTCTGCCTTCTACTATTCACATTTTTGAGTATGTTCCATGATCAAGTGCTAAAGTATATTTTTGTTTACTAATGTATGTTACATTGCCGTATGTATTTCTCTCTGCATTTTTTGTACTCGTTGTCTTAATAATCTGGCTGTACTCTTTGTGTGTTGTAATTGTACCTCCCGGGTCGTGCCTGAAAACAGTCACTTGCTGACTAGCGCACTTACCCGGTTAACAAAAACGAAATAAATAAATAAGTAAATAAAAATAATTCCAATCATCACAAACCGCATCTACTAATAAAATATAAAGGCCACCTTTATTTTAGGGGGATTACCTCCAGAAGGAGGGAAGTGATACTCCCTCTGTATAACTGCTTGGTAAGGCACACCTCAAGTACAGTGTGCACTTTTGGAGGCCACACTTAAAAAAGGGACATTGCACTCCTGGAAAGGGTCCAGAGGAGGGCAACCAAAATGACCTTGGGACTGGGGGAAAGGACCTATGGGGAGAGGCTCGAGGACCTCAATCACGTAACATTGGAGGAGAGACGGGGGGACATGACAGATGTCTTCAAGTACATGAAGGGGATAAATAGGGGAGGCTCAGTCGGGGTGTTCCAAAAGGAGGAGGAGGGGGCAACTAGAGGGCACGGGTGGAAGCTGGAGGAAGGGGAGACTCAGGGGGAAAAGGAAGCGGTGCTACTTCACTGGGAGGGTGGTGGAACCGTGAAATGCGCTGCCCAGAGGACTAGTGGAGGCAGAGACTGTGGAGAGGTTCAAGACTGGTTGGGACAGGTATAGAGGAAGGGTTGTGCTGGCAAAGCCCTTACAAGGGGAATATCCTGGACTGGAAATGAAGAATCCGAGGGGTGGGGAACTGCAGGGTCAGCTCCAAGGTTGGGGCTGACTAGGCCTAACGGTCTTTCATGTCTGCTCGTTTACTCTGCTGGCTTGTTAGTATGTTAGTATGTTATTTTATAATTCTGTTTATCCCCATCTCTGGTGCTACCCTCCTCCTATTCTGGCCAGCTGTGAATCTTACCCTTTCTTTATCTATCATTTACCTGTCCTTCAGGGGGTCCACACATGTGATACTTCCCCTCCAGGGTGGACTCCAGTGGGGATGGCAGCACAAAGCAAGGTAATGCTCCTCCATGATGGATTCCACTGGGGTGGCACCAGGCTCCTGCAGAATCGCCAAATGTGGAAGGACAGCAGACAGCCAAGTCGGTGGGGTTCAAGTAAGGCCAGCATCATTCATTCTGCTTGAAATCTGGGGTTTCCACCTTCATTTCTCCAGTTTCTCAGGAAAGCTGCTGGGAAGGATATCACAGTGGGCATGCACTGGCGCGCTATCATCAGGCAGAGCCCACCCCCCTTAATCAGGCGACTCTGACTGCACCACCACCTGTGGTCACACAGATGGCAGTGCTGCAGCAGAGCTTGATACTCTTCCTCTTGGAAGGACAGTGTCCTCCGTAACACTTGACCCTCTTCTTCCAGGCCAACACCAAACAAAGGCAGCCTTTTTATGTCACAAGTCAATGTGGATTGCAATAACTGGAATTAGACGGCTGTCAAACAAGAAGGGAAATGGTGGGGCCCTGCTTGTCGACGTCAATAATAGGTGGATTGTGTCTGGCATTACAGGGATGGACTCATGATGCCACATTTTAACTTTAGAGAAAGTGGAGTTGCTCAACTGCAGTGTAAATGGGATCCCAGTGTCATTTTTAAACAGGGGAGGAGTGTTTGATGGTACCAGGAATGAGTTCCCTAGTGCCACTTTCAGTTTGCCGAGGGAAGGGGTGCACACAGGGCCGGCGTCAGGGGGGGTGCAAGGGATGCCACTGCACCAGGGCCCAGAGTGCAGGGGGGCCCAATGGCCACTGAAGTAAAAATTAGTATTTTTATAAAATTACTATCCTGGCGCAGTGCCCCGTTCAACAAGTGTGCACCATCCAGCGCCCGCCCTCCGTTCTCAGTACCGCAGTGCTCTTCTCAGCCCTCCTCAGAGCCCTGAGCCATTTAAATCCCACACAGAGAGAGCCCAGCCATTTAAAAAGTAATGCGTGCATGTGCGCTCCTTTCCCCATACGTGCAAGCAGGGCTGGCATTCACTCACAGTCCTCCTTGTCTCCTCCTCCTCCTCCTCCTCCTATGTCGGGCGGGCTCCGCTCCTCCTTCATGCTCCACCCTGCACCAATAGTGGTCTTTCCGCTTTGTCTCCTGCTCACTCAATATGGTGTCGGGCTGACGCTCCTCCCTGTTCCCTTGCTTCCTGGTCAGTGCACTAGCTGCACGCTGCTCAGATTTGCTGGTGGGGACACTGGGGTAGGGCTCATCTCAGGCTCAGCTCGGGGTAAGCCTTGGATCCTCTTGCAAGATCAGAGTCATCTGGCATCTGTAGACAGACTGAGTGAGACAGTGAGTGCATGGCGGTCTATCTTTACTCTCTCTCTGGCGGGAGTCCGGGACGGATGGTAATTACTGTGCTAATCAATGAATATCCTTTTTTTTCTTCTGTGTGCCAAAATAAACAGTGCTGTCTGAGTTCAGTCAGTGATGGTGGTGATTCTGCAGGGAGGGAAACTAAACAAAAAGAAAAAAAGATTTAGGCAACAACAGCCAGCAGGAAAGAAGGGGTCAGAGGGGAAACAGAGAGGAGAGAGAACAGATAACACAATGATTTACACCTTTCAAGTTTACAAAATGAACGAGCAGCAATATTATTTGGGGGAGCCAGGGGTCGGGGGCAGCTGCGTGGGGCCCCAGCCGGGGGGGGGGGGCCCACTACACAGTCTTGCACCAGGGCCCAGCAAATTCTAGTATCGGCCCTGGGTGCACAAGGGCTCCCAATGCCATTATAATGCTATATTTGTGAAGACCTCAGTTCCTTGTGCCTATGTCAGTCTCCTGTATGTAATTGGGACCTCTTTCCTGTCACCAACATGAGCATGAAGTCCGAATGTGTGATTAAAGTTCGAAAACAGGGAGCAAATGGAAACCTAATGACCTATCGACACGCAAGGCACAATAGTTAAAAATTAGAGTATAGCCTAGAGGTTAGATCAATTGGCTGTAAATGACCTTCGTACCTCCAGCAGATCTGGGTTTAATTCCCATAACTAACACTTGCATACTATGTTACCCTGAGCAAATCACTTAACCTCCCTGTACTCCCAGGTTGCCACTGTAAACAGACGTTGTGCCCAGTGGGCCTTATCCAGTTAGTAAAGAAAAAAATAAAATGAAAAAATATTTTCTTTCAGCTGCTGTTGCACATTCACAGGCTTCAATGAAAAACACTGGGAACTACTTCTGGGATGACTGAAAAGATCAGTTATCCTTCAGGAACAGCAGCCTGCCACTTAGGCCTCTCTTCCAGCTGTGCAACTGACTGCACTGGGCATATTCACTCCAAACAGCAACAGATGCTGAACAGCTATGGAAATGAAATAGTCAAAGTCTCTGAGGAGAGTTCATTCCGGATGTCTTCTCTAAATTTTCAAGTGCTCTAAATTAATAGTCCCTATCCCAAAGGGAGTGCCCAAATGTATTTTCAGCCCTTTCCATCGCTACTGAAGTTCTGCTTTCCTCATATGAGAGGAGGGGCAGACCTGAGGAATGCTGAACAGACAGCCAATTCTCTCCATTTCCATAGCAACTGAAAAGCAGACAACAACCCTTAATGAGCTGTACTTAAAGCTGACAGCAGCCCCTCCCTACAGACCTAAGGGCACAAACCACAAAGGGTACTCACAGATAACCAGCCTCTGACTGCACTCAAGAGCTGCCAGCCACTGGTTGGGTGGGGGTGGGGGAGAAGGGGCATGACCAATCCAGTCACCCAGTAGTGGCAGGTCGGGGGTTGAGGCAAGAAATGGTGAAAGAATTTTGAAAGCTGCAGGGAATACAGTGAAACAACTACAGAACTCAATAACAGAAAAACGACTGGAAACAGTAGGTGCCATGCCAGTAATGTTGGGCACTTATCAGATTAGGCAGGAATTACAGACAGGCTGGGCGCTACATTCTGTAAAGAGAGACTGAACAATGTAGCACAGTACACTGGAGCAGGGTGTAGTGTACTGGAAAAAAATGGCTGGGGAAAAAAACGGCAGGGCTGGGTTAGACTCAGGCACAGTTGACCCTCACCGCTCCTTCAGTGTGTGGGGAAGTCCAACTTCGACTGTGCAGTGCTCACAGAAGATGACACTGATCCTGTCAACTCAATACTGTAGAAGACCCAGAGTGTGCAGATTTATTTATAATTTTTTTATTTTTTATTAACCAGATGAGCACACAAGGTAGTTGGATGGCTGTTTTCAGCTGCGACCCGGAGATTACAACCAAGTATACATACAGCAGAAATACACTAATCCTAGAACAAAAATAAATAAAAATAAAACACTATGTTACAAAAATTACAGTGGAGGGATGCAATCTCTGTAGGAGGAAACATACTTTGCAAGCAGTGAAGGTTGACACAGGAAGTGTATGAAAAAAGAACACATCATAGATACATCTGTAATAGAAAAACATTCACAGCAGGCAGTGCATTCAGGTTGACACATCTAAGTACATGATAAAATCAGCGGCGGAGCTGGGGGGGAGTTCGCCCCTCCTGGCTGCCCCAGTGCGAGTAGTGGTGCCCACCATGATCTTTATTCACTATTCAGTGCCCATTGTGGAGCCCATGATTGACTGAATGGCCCCTCCTGGCTCCCAAATGCTCCCAAACCTGGCTCCGCCACTGGATAAAATTAATCAACAGTTAGGGAACACATTTATTTATTCTATTTATTTAGTTTTTGTTGATCGGGTAAGGTGCGCTAGCCATAGCAATGACTATTTTCAGGCACGGCCCAGGAGTTTACAGAAACAAGATGTTGTTGAACAAAGGCAGTACAATCATAAACAGTAAATGTTTAGACAATAATAATACAGTGCAGACAGGAGGAAACAATAAATACAACTGATTCGACAATAATGTATAGCATAGAACTATGAGAGAGCAATGCAATAAATAAAGCTGTCAGGCAGCATTCAGGAAGCGAACTGGGGGGAGATTTTACAACGAAAAGTACCATTATAATGTAAATAGAGTCCACTCTGAAGAAAGGGGGGTTACTAGTGGGGTACCGCAGGGTTCAGTATTAGAACCGGTCCTCTTCAATGTCTTTATAAGCGACATTGCAGAGGGACTGGAAGGAAAAGTACATCTCTTTGCAGAAGACACAAAGATCTGCAACAGAGTTGATGCACAAGGTGAGGTGGAAAGGATGAGAAGTGACCTGGCAAGGTTAGAGGAATGGTCAAATGTATGGCAGTTTAGATTCAATGCTAAGAAGTGCAAGGTAATGCACCTGGGAAACAAAAACCAAGGGGAAGAGTACACAATGGGGGGTGAGATACTAACAACAACAAAAATGGAAAGGGACTTGGGGGTTGCCATATCAGATAACCTAAGGTGGGCAAGCAATGTGAGAGGGCAGTAAGGAGGGCTGGGGGGATACTGGGGTGCATAGGGAGAGGCATCACCAGTAGAAAACAAGAGTTGTTATCCCTCTGTACAGACAGCTGGTGAGACCCCATCTGGAGTACTGGGTGCAGTTCTGGAGATCCAATCTCTGCAAGGACATAGACAAGATGGAAGCTGTCCAGAGGAGAACTAAAATGGTGCAGGGTCTGCACCAGAAGACACATGAAGAGACTAAAGGAGCTTAATATGTATAGCCTCGAGGAAAGGAGGAGAGGAACATGATAGAAACTTTCAAGTACCTCAAGGGAATCAACAAAGTCCAAGAGGTAGCATATTTCAAAAAAAGAGGTGTGCAAGAACAAAGGGGCACAATTTGAAGATAGAGGGGGGCTCAGAGGTAATGCAAGGAAGTAATTTTCACAGAGAGGGTTGTGGATGCATGGAACAACCTTCCGGAGGAGGTTGTGGAGTCAAAAACAGTGGTTGATTTCAAGCATGCATGGGACAGCCATAAGGCAATTCAAGGAGATGGGGGTAGAAAGAAGTAGGCTGCTGGTTAACTAGGATCTGCAGCTTATCCATTAGGTAGGGAAATGGGCAGACTGAGTGGGCCAAGCGGTCCTTATCTGCCGTCAAATTCTATGTTTCTATGTAATTCTATGTTTCTATAATAGCCGTGTAAGATGGATATAGGAGAGTCACGAACTGAATGGGGTAGGGATGCAATAAAAGGGAGGGAGGATAGGATATGATGGGAAATTTAGGCAAGGTAAAGGGATGAGGACTAGATATAATAAAAGTACACCAAGGAGGTGACTGGAGGAAAGTGCAGAGCTTGGCTAACTGCAGTGAGGGGGTGCAGAGATCAGGAAGAGATAATGGGCTAAGGGGTGTTGAAGCAGGAGCAGGAATCAGCAAGATGGTCACGTAGCAATTTTTTGAAAGAGGCATGGGATGATGCTAGTCGTATAGCTAGAGGGAGGGAGTTCCACTGTTGAGAGGCAGGACGGGAGAAGGCACTAGCACCTTTGGAGAAGTGGTGTCTACGGATGAGGACAGGGGCATTTGCAGTCGAGCACAGACTATAGCTGGATGTCCGGATGAGAAACAGTTCCACCAACGGCTTCAGAGTTTGGTTACAGATATTATCTATGATCGAGCCATAAGCAAAGTCTCTGGAGGCAGCTGGAGAAAGCCATCCTAGTTCAGCTTAGAGGAGGCAGTGGTGTTTCATCCGATGTGAGGAGGATGCACATCTACAGATATTATTGTAAGTGACATCCCACTTCCGAAGACTAGTTTTACCTGCCAAGGCATACACTACAACCCCATAAGTGAGTGATGGAAGGAGTATGGCAAGCCTCGCTGAGGGGGTGAGAACACAGCTGGAACGGTAGGCCATACCAAGTTTCACGTTAGCCAGCTTGCAGGTCTGCTGAATATGGAGATCAAACGTGAGAGTCGGATCAAGTGTAAGACCAAGATATTTAAATGAGGGTACTACCCCAACAGAGGAACCATTTATGTTAGTGACACTGAAAGTAGGTTGAGCGAGTCTGAATTTGGCATTAGAACCAAATAGCGTGGCTTGAGTCTCAGATACATTCAAGATAAGTTATGGCTGAACAGCCACTGCTGAATTCGCTGAAAGTCATTGGTTGATTTCAGTAATGTTTTTCGCACTAGTGTAAAGGACAATATCATCGGCGTATAACAGGGAGACAGTCTGGACAATGTCAGAGGTGATATTATTTATAAAAATGAAGACGAGCAGTGGACCAAGAATAGAACCTTGTGGCATGCCAATGTTTATGGTAGCAAAATCCGACAAGGTGGAGTTGAATTTAACTTGTTGAGTGCGATCCGACAGATAGCTGTCAAACCATGCAATGACACTTGGTGAAAAGCCTAGAGATCTAAGAGCAGTTAGGAGGATGGGATGATCGACACGGTCAAAAGCTTTAATCATGTCTATAAAAATTGCCCCCGTTAGGAGACCAGAGTCCATGGCCGCTAGGGTATCGGACATAAATTTGAGTAGTACAGTGCTGTTGCTGTGACCCTTGCGGAAAACATGTTGAGCAGTCGTAAGAAGGTCATGTTTCTGAAAAAAGCCAATGGTTTGGGTGGCTACGAGCTTCTCAAGGATTTTGCTGAAGACAGACAATATGACAATAGGCCTATAATTGGAGGAATTTTTGCGGTCACCCTTTTTGAAGACAGGGGTAATCGTGGCAGTCTTCCAGATGTCAGGAACATGCTGTGACACAGGGAGAGGGTAAAGATCTTGGCAAGAGGTGCAGCGATGTAAGGGGCAGCAAGTTTTAGGAGCTTAGGTTCTATATTGTCAGACTCAGCTGCAGTGAAATCGGAGATGATGTTGTTGAGCAGTCTTTGTACTTCCCAGCAAGTGACGGATTTGAAAAGAAATTTGGGCCTGGAGAAATCAGATTGGGCATTTAAGTTCAGTGTAGCCGGGAAGGATGAGGTATAATTGGTAAGGTCTGAAAACTGAGCACTGAAGAAGTTTGCAGTTGTAGAGGGATTGCTGCAGTGGACACCACTGAGAGACATATCAGTTTGGGTGGGGGCCGGATTTGATCCTAGGAAGCACTTAATATGGGACCAGAAATTTTTGGAGTCACCGTACGATTTAGTTAAAAGATCCTTACAGTAGGCATTCTTGGCCCTTTTGATCACATTTTTGCAGTAATTTCGGAGTGCTCTGCAGGAATTAAGGTCAGCTGGTAGCCCTGTCTTTTTGTAGTGGAGCCAACATTTGTCACGCTGTCGTAGTTTTGAAAGAAGGTTGGACTTAAGCCAGCGGGCATATTTGTTTTTTACACGACGGGTAACAAGAGGGCAATGTTTGTCCTGAATCGCCAAAAAGTGAGTCAGGAATAGATTTAGAGTAGTCTGAGGGTCATCAGATTCAAAAATGGGGGTCCAGTCGACAGTGGCAATGTCCAGTAGAAAGGACTGTGAGTTGAGGTGCGCGTAGTTTCATACAGTAATAAAATGAGGCTTCCAAGGAGAGGGCCTAGCCTTACCCCATATACAAAAGGAGGGGGAGTGGTCAGTGATGGCATCTGCTAGTATGCCAGAGAAGATAATATTTTCCGGGTGGGTGGTCATTATCCAGTCTAGCAAAGTGCTAGAGCTAGAGAGCTGTGCAGTTCTAGTGGGGTCGCTGATCACCTGGTAAAAGTTGAAACTTTTAATCTTAGACAGTAGTGTGGGTAGAGAGTTGCCCAGCCAATTTAGATTGCGATCACCAAGTATAAGACTCATTTCTCCCAGAAGGAAGAGAGGTCTGATCAAGAAACTCATCAAGACCTTTTAAGCCACTAGAAGGGGGGTTGTAAGCACAAACAAATACAGGTTACTCACCTGTAACAGGAGTTCTAGGAATGGTATATGTTGTTCATCCGTTCTTATTGTCAGATTCCTTGCTGCTTTAAATCTTGCCGGAAGGTCTTCAAGCTGGCTCCTCCCACCCACCCGGGTGGTAAAACTTTCAGCTCCGCCCCATGACGCCAGATCTAGCCCGCTGAAAGCCAGGTTGTGCGTCGAAGCCGGGGAGGTCGGGTGGGTCGTGTGGATGAACAACATATACCATTCCTAGAACTCCTGTTACAGGTGAGTAACCTGTATTTCTAGGGACATGGATATGTTGTTCAATCCACACTTATTGGCAGACTCCTAGCAGTTCTCCGGTAGGAGGGAGGCAAGGCGCACACCCCCAATACTTACTTGGGAAATAAGGACTGGAGAACCGAGGACCCAAAACCAGCATCCCGGCGTGACTCAAGATCAATGTGGTAGTGGGTAATAAAGGTATGTGCCGACTTCCAGGTAGCAGCCCTGCAGATATCCTAAATAGGGACGTCCCTGGAAGCAGCTACTGATGCAGCAGTATGGCAGGTACAATGAGCTCTTATCCCTCTGGGAGGCTCCATGCCCGCCAACCTATAGCAGAGCTCTATGCAGGAGGTGACCCACCTGCTTATCGTCCGCTTGGCTGCAGGTCTGCTAGGTGCGGCTTCAGCGAAGTTGACAAACAGCAGGCAAACCTCTCCCCGAACTTCAGCCGTCTGCTCCTTGTAATAAGTGAGCACTCGTCTAGGGTCCAAAGTATGAAGCCAATATTCGGCCTCCGAGGTGTGATTGGGGTAGAACACCGGCAGAGTCAACACCTGGTTAAGGTGAAACTCCGACACCACCTTGGAAGGAATTTCGGGTGGGCAGCAGGACAACCTTGTCCTGTGGAAGACCAGATAAGGAGACTCAATGTAAGCGCCTGGAGCTCTCCCATCCTTCTGCTGGACGTGACAGCCACCAAGAAGGTGGTCTTCACACAGGTGGGAAATATCGCACCTGTGCATTGGTTCGAATGGCTTGCCCATGAGCTTGGCCAATACCAGCAGTAAATCCCACGGAGGAGGAGGTTCTCGCACCGAAATGGAAATGTGGTCAAGGCCTTTGAAAAAGCGCCCAACCACCTTCTCCTGCGCCACCGACTGCTTCCCGGCTCACGCCCAGTAAGCAGAGATGGCTGCCAGGTGAACCTTAAGGGTCGTCGACCGAAGCCCTTGCTGAGAAAGGGACCACAGATAGTCCAGAATGCTTGCCAAGGGACGGGCAGAAGGGTCCAAGCCCTTCCCCTGACACCAAATGGAGAATTTCCATTTGAAGGCATAGCATTTCCTGGTCGACTCCTTACGGGACGCCTCAACGACGTTGAGGACCTCGTCGGAAAGACCCAAGGCCTGGAACTCTAGCCGCTCAGGAACCAGGCCGGTCAGGTGCAGGGATAGAAGGTCCGGATGGAATACCTTCCCTGGTTGACTGAGATCAGGTCGGACAGGCTGAGCACGCCTCAGAGCCTGGAGCTGAGGCTGAGGAGATCTGGATACCAGAACTGGCGGGGCCAGTCTGGGACTACCAGAATCACCTGTGCCTTGTCCCTCCACGCCTTGAGAAGCACCTTGTGGATCAAGGGAAATGGGGGAAAGGTAGAGGCCCGGGGTTCACAGTCTCGAGAAGGCATCCCCCTGCAGCGAGCCCTGCTGAGGGGGGTGGGCATGAAACAGTCTCAGCTTCGCATTCTCCCTGGAGGCAAACAGGTCCACCTGAGGTGTGCCCCAGTGGGAGAAGAGATCTTGTACTACCTCCGGCAGGACAGACCACTCGTGAGAGACAGACCCTATCCGGCTTAGGGCATCGGCCAGGGTGTTGGAGGCTCCTGCCACATGAATGGCTAGGAGATCAGCCTCCAGGCTGTGCACGAGGGACCATATGTGGACAGCTTCCTTGCATAACAGCATGGAGCGTGTCCCGCCCTGGCAGTTCAGACAGTACATGGTCGTGGTACTGTCCGTCTGGACCTGAACCACTTGACCCCGCAGAAACGGAGCGAAGACAGTGAGAGCTAGGCGGACCGCTCAGAGCTCCAGCAGATTGATATGGCATCGGGACTCCCAAGGGGACCAGAGGCCATGCGGTCTGTGCTCCCCCAGATGGGCACCCCAACCCATCAGAGATGCACTGGTTGATAGAGAGACCGTCGGCTCGGGGCGGACGAACGGGATGCCCTCCTGCAGATGTGCCAAAACGGTCTACCACTGGAGAATGTTTCACATCTCCTGGGTCACTGTCACAGGCTGGTCCAACAGATCGCAGTGCTGTGACCACTGGCTGGCCAGTCCCCACTGAAGGGAACGCATGTACCAACGGGCCCAATGGACCACACTGGTGCAGGCCGCCATGAGGCGAAGGAAGTCCCGAGCAGGGCGCGATTGCCCAACCAGAAATGACTGGGCAAAGGAGGAAGAACCTCGGCCCTGTCCGCCAGGAGCTGAGTTCTAGCTCGAAGAGAGTCGAGCTCTGCCCCGATGAAGAGTATCACCTACTTCGACAAGTTCCGACTTGGCCTCGTTGATGTGGAGGCTAATATGAGAGCAAACCTGGAGGGCCAGATCTCTGGACCGCGCCACCTCCGCTCTGAAGGGGGCTGCAATCAGCCAGTCATCCAGGTAGGGGTACACCCGGACCCTTCAGCACCGCAAGAATGCTGTCACCACTCCCATGCATTTGGTGAAGACCCTGGGAGCTAGAGAGAGGCCGAAGGGCATGGCCCGGAACTTGTAAAGGGACCCCTCCGGTCTGAAGTGGAGGAATCTCTGATGAGACGGACAGATCGGGACGTGAAAGAACGCGTCCTGGAGGTCCAAGGAACAGAACCACACACCTCGTTCCAAGGATGGTATTATCTGAGCCAGAGTGACCATCCTGAAGGTCCGAGACCTTAGGAACCTGTACAGGTCGTGCAGGGTGGGGATGGGGCACCAGCCCCCATCCGTTTGGGGACCAGGAAATACCTGGACACAAACCCCAGGTCTGGAGGAGGATCGCCACCTTCCTGATCACCTCTTTTTCAAGGAGCAGGCAATACTCGGCTCAGCGGGCGACAGCGAGGCTCGCGGACCCGTGGCCTCTGAGGGGTGCCGGCTCGAAAGGGAGGAGCCTGCTCGAACTCCAGAGGCAGGCCCTTTCCTACCACCTCCAACACTCCAGCGGTCCGTGGTGATGAGCGGACCAGGGGAAAGGAGGCGGGCCGTCTCCACGGGGAACTCAGGGGAGTGATGAGGCTGGCGGCACCCTCAACCCATCACTGGGCAGGCTTGGAGGAGGAACCGGCTGAGGGACCTCCTGGGCCTTTACCTCCTTGCTTCCTGTTGGAGGAAGCCACCGGCCTGGGTTTGGGATGCCAAGCATGAGCCTGCTGGCCCTGTTGCTGGTGCTGTTGGGCCAGTCGAGCTGCAGGGGCCAAAGGACGAAAGGACTTATGCTGTTGCTAATGGCGGCCTTTGTCCCTCTGGGTGGAGGTGACAGAGTCCAGAGTGGCATAGGACTTTTCGATCCGCTGGAGGTGTCCCTCCACTCCAGGGCCGGAGAATTCAGTCCCCAAGAAGGGGGCGCCCGCTAACTTGTGCTGGGTATCCGCCGTGAAGGTGGATATCCTCAGCCACGCCCTGTGGCGCATGGCCTCCACGGCCGCTATTGACCTGGCACAGGAATCACCTATGTCCACAGCAGTCTGAAGCTGCTGCTTGGCCACCGCTACCTGATCCCGCACCTGGCCGGACCGTGGTCTGTGGGTCGGCGGAGAATGAGGGTCAACCTCATCCAGGGAGCCCAAGAGGGAGTGAGAGAGTGTGCCATCAGCACAGCCGAGCTGGCCTTTTGAGGCCAAGGAGGCATCGCGTACACCTTGCGCCCGGCAAAGTCCAGCTTTTGGACTCTTTGTCGGGGGCTTATCCATGTCCCGACGTTTCCCGGACGCCGAAGATGCTGTCGGTGACTAACCCCTCGCAGAGGGTGTCTGCGAAACGGGCAAAGAGCCGTAGGGACCTGATACTTCTGGCCATCCTGGCCGAGGCAGGACTGAAAGCAGGCGCTGCCAAAGCTCCAAGGCTGGGCCAACAATGGCCTCAGCCACGGAAAGGCCCTGGGGAATCCCTGGTCCAGTATCTCCATCAGGGATACTTGGCCCTTGGGACTACAAGTCGAGCTGCATCCCGTGAGACTCCGAGATGAATGAAGCAGACCAAGAAGGACGATGGGCTATCGTCCAATGACTGAGCCCGGAGGACTCCAGGCGACCTGCCTGGAGAACAGGGAGGAATCGTCATCGTTCGAAGAGTCTGCAAGAGCTGCCTCGGCCCTGAGCCACCCTCCACCTGCCGAGGCGGTCGGGAGTGAGGTGACCGACAACCTGTGGGGCAGGCCGTGACCGACCGAGAATCCTGGTCGCTGCCCCCGAACTTGGTTGTGGAGGCAGAGATTCCCACACGTGGTCGCCTTGGCGGTTTCGGCGAACAACCGGCCCTGGAGCATCTCGACTGGGCGGTGGTTGTTCGGCCGTTCGACACATCTACTGATGGCGGGACTGAACGAGTCGGTTTAGTCCGGACAACGTAACTGAGCGCATAAGCTCCTCGTAGCGTCGGCGTATTTACACGAGGCCTCCCTCATCCAGGAAGAGCACGAGGAGGGCGGTGTCGCGCTTACTTGCGATGCGAAACGCCCGATGTCAGCGGGACGGCTTGACCGAGATGAAGTCGAAACCGAGACCTCGGGGACCATATGGTCTGGGGGCGGGAGACACCCGCTCTTCCCCTTGGCTCGGGCACTTTAACTGGCGACTCGCGCCCCGTATAGCAGGCAGACTCTCGGTCTCCACCGGGAACCGTGGAGTGGGTTGTCTGCTTCACCAGTCGACAGCCCGTCCGATGGATCGAAAAATCTTGACTGCATCTCGGGGTCTCGGCAGGCTGGCCTGGCGGGGACACCATGAAGCCAGCGGCCTGCGCCGCAACCAGCTTCCGACGGTCGACAGTCGGCTGTCAGGAAGAGACCTCTCCCGCTCCTAGACGTCGACAGTGGGACTTACCCTTCGACTCCTTCTTCTTGGGCCGAGAAGAATGTCCCAAGGCCCCTCTCCCTTCGTGGAAAGGGACCGATGAAGCTCCTTGAACAAAGCCGAGTACAAGGAACTCAGAGAGAGAGGGAAAAATGCCTCAGCTGAGGAGGAGGAAGATGCGGCCTGGGCAGCCTCCTCCTCGAAGGCGATCATCTGCTCGAGCTGCTCAGCCGTGCCAGCCACCGCGGACACCGCCCAATGAGCCTCTTTAGATTTTGATCGTGAGATAGCAGCTTCTAGGCGCTCGAAGCTCCACCGGGCAGCGCGGTCTTCCAGGACGGTGGCCGAAAAAGAGCGGCACAACTCGCAGGCCTGCGGGTCATGGTCTAGGCCTAAGCAGTAGACGCACGTGGAGTGCGGATCCATCCTGGACATTTTCTACTTGCAAGGGCACCTCCAAAAGCCATGAATCGATTTGTCCATCGCAGCCGCGAGGGAAGATGAAGACCGAAGCTTAGAAAACTTCAAAACTAGTTTCGGATGAACCGAAGACTTAGGATCCAGTCTAAAACGCAGAGCGCTAAGGAGGGAACCTAAGCTTCCAAGCGGTAAGGAAGATCTGGCATCATGGGGCGGAGCTGAGAGTTTTACCACCCGGGTGGGTGGGAGGAGCCAGCTTGAAGACCTTCCGGCAAGATTTAAAGCAGCAAGGAACCTGCCAATAAGTGTGGACTGAACAACATATCCATGTCCTAGAATATGAAGTTTTTTAGAGCCAAGAGTAAGGACATGTAGTGCTTCACAGTGGACTAGAGGGGATGAGCAGATCATGGAGAGATTGAGGCGATCTTTAAAATAGACAGCTGTACCACCCCCTCTTTTGGGAGCAGGTCTGTCAAATCTCAAGAGGTTGTAGGAAGGAAGCGAGCAACGAGAGTCCTGGATGGAAGGTTTAAGCCAGGTTTCAGTAAGACAGACGATGTCAGGTTTGTAGAGGGTGGCCCAGTATTTTAATTCAGCAAAATTGTGCAGCAGGCTCCTGATGTTGTGGTGCACCACTGTAAGACCCTTAGCCTTTGAAAGGGGACTGTGTATATTGCTGGCTGGTCCTGGGTTAGAATGAACATCTCCAGAGAGCAATAGGGCCAGTAGGCGGATACCCCAGAGTTTATGTCACAGGAAATCAGTAGTACTGCAAACTAGGCATTACATCTGTAGGGCATACGAAGACACAGATAACATCGACACTGATCAAGGTGAAATGTTGAAATGGGTCATGCCAAGTAGTAAAACTATTTAGGTACCATTACAGGAGCAGCGGGCCAGGAAAATGAGATGTTTGCAGTACCTATGATGGAAAGTGTGCACGGAGGGGCACTGTCGGATGTCTGGTGGGGTGGAGTTCCAAAGTTTCAGTGCTGTATGAGCAAAAGACGCTTCACCAGCCTGGGTTCTATCCTTAGAAATGGCCAGCAGGGTGCTTTCACTTGAACTCAATGGACAGCTGTTTCTTACCGGTTGGAGAAATTTAGTAAGGGGTAGAGGCTGACCATTTCTCATTACGCTACATCTACCACCTCCAAAACTATTATCATGTAGGGAGGACAAGGGAAGCCAAGTCAGCTTATCATAAAGGAAGCAGTGGTAGCCAGCCCGGTGGCGCCGAGGGTTGAGGCGCTGTACGCCACTCCTCGCGCTACGCTGGCAACCCGGGTTCAGCAATGAGCTTGGGTCATCGGGGGTCAGCCGGGGAAGACTAGGATTGAGCGTCGGGAGACAGCTCTCCCAGTCCTGGGGTGGGCTGAGGACTCTGCACCGTACTGCTGCGACCCCTGGGGACGCCCGGAGGTACCGCAAGCTCCGGCGTAACTGAGGGGGGACCGTGGTAGATGTCTGCACGTATGTGCATGGACGTCATTGCACGTCCGCGATCCCAAATGGGGAGAACACGGGAAAATGGCAGCACGAGTCTGTGGCAACTTAATAGCCGGCCGACGATGCCTGGAGGCATGTGCCGGTACTGGTTTCCTCGCCGGGCACGGGGGCTAATGGGGAGCCCCTTTTGCAGATGTAGTTGCACCTGCCAGCTGGGCATGCGAGCTTCAGGGTCGGCGGTGGAGTGGAGCAATGGCTGAATGTACAGCAGGACTATGGCTGCAAAAAAGAGGAAAAAGTGTTAAATGATAAAAAAAAAAAAAAAAAAATAAAATAAAGGAAGCAGTGGTGAGCGAGTCTAGGAGATGCTGATACAAAATGGCAAATACTATGGTAAATAACATCCCACTTAAACAGAGTAGCTTTACAGGCTGCCAGGTACACTGGGGCACCACAGAGAAACTTAGGGAGAAGCACCCCCCCCCCGGCAATGGTAAGGTGTGTCTCTGGTGATAGGTCCCATGCCATTTTGTATGCTACTCTCAGCATGGAATTCACAGACTTGCATACACTCGTTATATGGGAGGAGAAGGCAAGCGTTGGGTCCTGTGACTCCAAGGTATTTGAAGGAGGAGGTGGCGGGGGACAAGGGTACCATCTTCAATGAGACAGCAATTCTGTCATTTCCTTCTAAGGTCAGATTCTTTATGTTGGAAGGCAAGAGCTTCCCCCCTCAATAACACATACACACTTACTGTTAAGGTAAGAATTAGCTGCCCCACAGACATGCAAATTTAATGTTGTAGATAATCCACGTCCTCATCACTGTTTGGTAAATGTGAACATTTGGAGTGGCTGGGACAGATCAAGCAGTTACTAGGTTGTGTGCCCAACCCTGGCTAGATCAAAATATTGTTGCCAGCACTTTACTAAATCCCAAACACAGATGAGATATTGTGTTTATACACCAGACACAACGCTACAGAGCATTTAAACAGTTGTGCAAACATGCATCACCATTAACGTTCCAACTTTTCTCTCAGCTCACGTGCCAGCAATCAGGCTGTGTAGCAAGAACAAGTGAGAGCACTTCAAAGGTGGAGACTATTCCCAGAAACTGACATATTACGGGAAACACAAAGCTATTATGTATTTATTTCTTTAGTTAGTTTGTATTTACCAGATAAGTGCAATAGACTAGACAATAACGATAAAAGGAGGCAGTATAGCGCAGTGGTCTAAGGCTCTGAGCTGCAAATCTGGTGACATCCAGCAGACCAGACCTGGGTTTGAATCCCACAGCTTCCTCTTGCATACTGTGTGACCCTGAGCAAGTCACTTAACCTCCTTGTGCTCCCAGGTCACTCCTGTAAAAAAGCTTTCAGCTTAGTGTGCTATACCTGGTTAAACAACTAAACAAAAAAAATAAATAACAGTTGCCCATTTTCAGGCACGACTTGGGATATTAACATACTAAAAGCCAGAAGAATAGGCCTAATGGTCTGTTGTGTCTGCTCGGTAGTCAGCCACCTAGTGGGTGCTCGCTTTCCCGCCCCCCCCCCAGCCCCCGAGAGGGTCTTCTTTGGCTTTAGTTTCTCTTTGTACCTGTCCCACCCCTTCTTGAAGCCCTCCACTGTGCCCTCCTCCACCAGCCTCTCTGGCAGTACATTCCAGAGCTCCACCACCCTCTCAGTGAAATAATGCTTCCTACGCTCCCCTCTGTAATTTCCCACCTCCAGCTTCCACTCGTGCCCCCTAGTTGTTCCCCCTTCTTTAGCCTAAACATCTCCTTGGTTCCACTCTCGGTTATTCCTTTTACGTACCTGAAGACCCCTATCATGTCTCCCCGTCCCTCCCCTCCTCCAGTGTGTACAGCACAAGCTCTTCCAGTCTCTCCTCATAGGGCCTCCCCTTCATGCCCTGAATCATCCTGGTCGCTCTCCTCTGGACTCTCTCTGGCAGTGCTATGTCCTTCTTCAGATGCGGTCTCCAGAACTGTACATAGTACTCGAGTTGCAGCCTGACCAAGGCATTATATAGGAGGAGGATCACCTCCCTCCTCCCAGACGTAATTCCCCTGGCTATGCAGCCCAGTATCCTGTTTGCTTTGGCTGCAGTTCTTCTACAATTTTCAGAGTTATTAATTTTGACGTCTACCACCACCCCTAGATCCCGCTCATCCAGTGTGGCTTGCAGTGTGACCCCCACCTGGGTGTAAACATGGCATGGGTTTTTGACCCCCAAATTAAGTACCTTACATTTCCCGGCATTAAATTTCAATCCCCACCTCCTTGACCACCCCTCCAGGGTATCCAGTTACCCCTGGACTGTCTCTCTCTCTCGCTTCTTCCCAATCCACCAGTGCTCCCAGTTTGGAATCCTCTGCAAAGAGACTCGGCCTATTCTTAACCCTCCTCTCTACATCCGAGACATAGGCATTGAACAGGAGTGGCCCCAATACTTAACCTTGGAGGACCCCACTGATTACCTTCCTAGAGGAGGAGAGTATCCCACCAACCATTATCCTCTGTATTCACCCCAAAAGCCAATTTTCGACCCACTTAAGCACCTGTCCTCCCACCCCCATCTCCCCCAGCTTTGCTATCAGCCCATTATGGGGTACTGAATCAAACGTCTTGCTAAAATCCAAGTATAGGATGTCCACCAGCCTATGTCTGTCCAAGGCCCCCCGTCACCCAGTCATAAAACTCTACAAGGTTGGACTGACACAATCTCCCCAGAACGAAGCCATACTGTTTATCATCCTGGTGCCCTAACCTTTTCAGCTGCCTCCCAAGCCTCTCCTTGATAAAGCCCTCCATTACTCTGCCTACCACAGACATTAAGCTGACAGTCCTATAATTCCCCATCTCCTCCGTAGACACCCCCTTTATGGATAGGCACTACATAAGCCACCCTCCAGTCTTGGGGCACCCATCCTGTCTGCAGAGTGGTGTTAAAGAGTGCAGCCAGTGGAGCTGCCAGCTCCTCCGCCAGTTCCTTCATAACCCTCGGATGTAGCCCATCCGGCCCCGGCGCCTTATCAGTTTTTAGCTTCCGAAGGGCCTCCCTCAGCCTATCCACTGTGACTTCTCCCCCCACAGTCCTCCCCCTCATGCAACCTCCCCACCCCTTTTGGGTCTTGCCCAGCCTGTACCCTAGCCTCTTTCCATCCTCTGGTCTCAGACTGATCTCTCGCTTTTGCTGGCTCCTCTTCCCCCGCCCCATCAGTCTATAGGGATCCCCTGTCTCCATCTGCAAAGATTGAGACAAAGTACTCGTTAGCACCTCTGCCTGTTCCCCTGCTTCCTGAGCCAATCCTCCCACAATTTTAATCCTGTTGATCTGTGTCCTCTCTTTCTCTTATGTATCTATAGAACCCCCGATATCCCTAGCCAGGTTTTGCTCCATCCCTGCCTTGGCTCCCCTCACCACTCTGGTGACCCTCCTGACCAATAATTCATATTCTCCTCACTCCTCGTCCCTCCCTTGAGTGTTTAAAACGTGCGTAGGTAGCCTTTTTTTTCCTCACCGCCTCCTGCACCTCCCTGGTCCACCAACATTGCTTGCTGGTTCTATCATGCTTTCGCCTTACTTTTGTACAGGACCTAGTAGCCTCGTGCACTCCTTTTTTAATGGTCTCCCACAAGCTTCCAGCATCCATGTCCGGCCTAAACTTGTCCAACCTCTCCCGTAGAATCCTACCCATGCCCACGAAGTCCGCTCCCCTGAAGTCTACCACTACTGTGTTAGTGCGATTTTCCTCCCCCCCTCAGATACAGCAGAAACCAGACTGTGGCATGGTCACCACCCGCCAGTGGACTGCACACCTCCAGGCCCCTTATCTGGTCACTGTCCGCTAGGACAACGTCCAATATCCGACCCTCTCTAGTAGGTTCCCCCACCTTGTTGGACCAGGAAGGCATCCTGAAAGACGTCCATCAGTCGCTGTTCCCTGGTTACAGAGGATGTCATGATGTCCCAGTCTGCCCCCCCGGCATATTAAGGTCACCCATGACCACCACCCTACCCTTACCAAGGTCACTGTGACCCTACAACAGGGAAAGTCAATTGGTTTGATACAAACACAGTATACAGCACAACATCTAAAGAAAATATACCATCAGCAAATCAGAGTACAGGAATAGGTAAACATACCATAAGTAAGGCATAAACCATACATTACATAGAGCACAGTATACAAACAGCAGGTCATATAGCAGAATGCACAGTCACATTAACACAATACAGTGCAACATCAAGAGAAAAAATACCATCAGCAAATTAGAGTACAGGAAAACAGGTAAACATACCATGTGTATGGCATAAACCATGCATTACATAAATAATGTGTTATTTATTAGAATTTTGGATAAATACCTTTGAACCAATGGCTCTTTTACTAAGGTTCCACGTCAGTATACAAAGACTAGAAGTACAATTTGTGTGAGATTAGCAGGCAAGCAGTTGGAATACAAATTTCAATACAAGGTAAACATGTTCAGTACAGGGTAAACTATGGTCTAAAAGCTACAGGTAACATAATTAACAGTTAAAACAACACAACCAAGCACACATTTAAGAATGATAAGTCACAGCAAACAATATTTACATGAATTAAAGCTGCCAGAAGAGCACTGTCAAAGAGAAAGGTGGAGTGGAAAAATGTTGCTGCCAGTTGTGCCAGGCAGCATAGGAAGAGTGGGAATAGAGGGGTAACGGAGAGGGAGGCAGAAGGAGAGGTGGTGAGTGGGTGGCAAGGATCGGAGAACTTGTGCAATAGTGGGTGGGGCAAGCAGATTAGAAAAGGGAGAGGGGAAGGGAACTGAAGGACGGTAAGATAGAAAGGTGGTGGACCAGGGCTAGAGAGAGAGAGAGAGGCAAGGGTATAGCGGGGATGGGGGGGTGGCAGGCAGAGGTGGGGATAGTAGAGAGGTGCGAAGAACAGGAGCGACTGCCAGGGAGGTTAAGAGAAACAGTCACAGGTGGCTCTGGACACAAGCGTTTGATGTAGCTTGTGTTTGAACGAGCAGAGGGTGCCTAAGTTGGTGAGTTCGCTGGGCTCTACCTGCAAAAGACCACTTGGCCTCGGGCGGTGCAACAGCAAGGAATAGACAGAAAATAGTTGTCAGAGCTTCTTGTGTAACAGGAGCAGTTGGCTGGCTTAAGAGAGACTGAACCCCAGGGGGCATGAGTCCCAATTACTTTTTTGCTAGTAGGCAGGGTTAAAAGTAATCCTTCCCTGAACTAGCAGCCAGTTTGACTGTCCGTAGAGGTCACAGGTATGCGTGTGGTGGGCAGCACTAGTAAGCAGTCTGCATGCCATATTTAGCGCTGTAATGATTGTAAAAATGGAGTGTAATAACGTGGGCACCATATACACCAAAGGAAATCCAAAAAATACCAAATACCAAAACAAAGGCTTCGCTTCCCTAAACTCTGGTCCTTCCTTCCTTCCCCTTCAGCATTCTCAACATAAGCGATGTTTACGATTACGCTCCTGATACACTGTACTGCTGTATAATAACTGGTGACTCCCAATAATGATTGGATATCCGCTCCTGATAAAACACCATGCGGACAGTTAACACTGCTTAAACAAAGGAAGACGTCTGTAAAGTTAAAAGCTACCTATACAACCTCTTGCTCCATATTTTCAGGCTGTTATGGAAAGCTGGCTGGATGTCAATTAGGCAAAGCAGCACTATTATCTGGTCTGGGATCACAATAGCCTGTCACTAGTGTGAGTGAGGCTATCTATCCTCATATAGCACAACTTCCACCTTTCTCCCCATTTGCATGGTTTCTCAATTACCTCACTCTGTTATTTATTTATTTCAAAAGTTTCACCAGGAAAGACATACTGAGCTGTTAACAGCTTGTGTCCAGATACGTCCTGAGGGTGAAGGGAAGTGGAGATAGATCACCAGGTGGAAACACTAAACAGTATTTACAACATTACAAAAACAGAAGTCATATATAGAGAATAATGCCTGTGCAGGTGTGTGTTATGAGGATTTTTCACACACCTGGTGTGTATGTAAAATCCTCACTGGACATACCTTACATAGGCACTCTTTTTTTTTCTTATAACTGGTAGAAGGTTGACACACACAAATTGCAAGCTGCATTTCTGTGAGCAACCGTGTCTCTGAGTAACCACCATAGTCACACAAATACAGTGTGCTTTCTTTTACACTTCAGTAAAGTGAGAGCACGAGGAAGTAAACGCCGTAGTAACCCGCTATTGAGTTATTACAATGTTTAATCAGGAGTGGCTATCCAGTCATTATAGGGGATCAGCAGTTATTATACAGCAGTACAGTGTATCAGGAGCATAATCACAAACATTGTAAGGCAAGTCAGTGCAGCAGGCACTTGCAGTAGATATAACAGAGTTTTGATGGGCAGCGGGAAACTACTTACACAGGTACTGCCTGGGGATGAGGGGAGCCAATGCCCAGGGAATACTAGTGGGGGTAAGGGGGTCAAGAAGGAGGAAGCCAAGAGATAGAAAGTCATGGACAGTTGCAGGTGGGAATAGGAAAGTCAGGAAGAAGATACTAAAGGAGAACAATGAAGAGGCAGAGTGGATTGACAGGGGAAAGGAGGACCAGAGTTTAGGGAAGCGATATGAGAAAGCAGACTGACCAACATCAGATTTCCTAGAAGAAATAAAGGGAATGTGAAATATTACTGTGGACAGGCAAGAGGAATAAGGGGAAGCCTCAGTAATTTGCTCCTTCTTGGTTACTGCTTCAAAATAATTTGCACTTTTATAGCACTATTTTTGCAGTGTTCACATTGTTCAATTGTTGCTGTGTTCATATCACTGCCTCTGTACGATTTCCTTTTACTGTTTTTAACTTTTGTGCTACTTACTAATCATCGCACGGTATCAATTTGTGTTACTGTTTCAGCAATAGTGGAGAATACTGGACCACCGCTACTTGCATACCGTAAAGCGTTTGTGAATAGAGTGCGATCTTGTGCTTGTTAATTTTTATATTAGTTTATTTGAGCTGGGGGGCTTTGCTCTCCCACACTTTTTTTCCCTAAGGGGGGTGTGGGAAGCCTCCCAACTCAAATAAACTACTACAAAAATGACCAAAAGGTAGTTTTGAGAGAGTAGCGTAACTTGAATTCTACGCTAATAGCGCAGGTCCGGCGTGGTCCAGTATTCTCCACTATCGCCACTGTTTCTCCTCCTAACTGTAGTCCTGCTTCCTCCATGTCACACCTGGAAATAAGCTTCAGCTCAGTAGGCCTTTCTTGGTCAAAAAACTTGAAATAAAACTGCCTGGTCTGGAGCCTTACTGACCTTTCTCTTGCCCGAGTGAGGCTATATGCCATCCACAACACTATTACTTTATCTGGGGGTCACACTGACCTGTCTCCAGTGTGAGCAAGGCTATACACCAAAAGCACTTCTACACAATCTTGGGCCACTCTATTCTGTCACTAGTAAGAACAAGGTCATATACCCTACAGCACAACTAAGTGGTCTAGCACCACTGTGACCTACCACTAGAGATGTACAGTGAGCCAGTCAAAGTTTCGGGATGCTGGAGTAGTGCCCAGTCCAATCAGGCAGGCCACAACTAGGTCACAGCCAGTCTGACAGAAGGCACTGCCAAAACTGCATTTTCTGAGCTCTCAGCTCTGCTGATGCTGCTCTACTGCTTTCGTGCACATTATTTTGTACTGAACAGGGAATAAAATTGGTAGTCTTTAAGGATTAGGCAGGGCTGAGTGACTGGTCTGGTGCACGTCATTTTGTCATTTGCGCCCGCCATCGTGCATTTTCTGTTGATGCACAAATTGTCTTCATTGTAATTTTATCTAATAAAAGGCAGTGTACTGGGAATCTGTTACATGACCACTCCGACACACGGTCCTGGCTGTCTCAGTGCTGCTTAACCTCCCGCGCTGCAATTATAAAGCCCTTCTCAGCGCCAATGCAAGCCATGCTGGAGAGGGCCCATGAGTCCAGGCAGCAGTCAGTTGCTTAGCGATGTCATCCAGGGGGAAAATGGGAGCGTCCCTTAAATGTCTGAGCAAGCAATGCAGCCCATCCACACGGCTGCTTACACCGCTCACTCCTGAACATATCTCCAGCTCCACAACAGAAGAGAGGACAGATTGCATGCAATCAGGTAAGTGTCCACATGCTGCATATGCACTGCAGCAACCAGAGTGCTCGGGATGCTGTGGTGCAAATGCTGCATGTAAACTGGCCTATAGTTAACCACTCCATTTGCTACAGTGTGGTGGTGCTTTTAGTTACTCCAAGGGCTACTTGTTGTTACAGTATTTGTGTTTTTTTTTTTTTAATCATCAGCCGCCTCGATCTGTCCATCTCGCTATATATACTGTATAGGAACAGTATCTATTTATACCATATAGTAACAGTGTCATGGGAGCTGCTCAGCACGCTGCTATCTAGTTTGTCAATGCGGAGGGCCCACAGCAGTAGTAAAATAACAAAAGTAGTTGGGGTAAAGACCCTTGGACCTCTGACACCCATCACTACTGCTATGGGGTGCCCACATTGACAAACATAAATAAACAGCCTTTGTAGCACCAAGAAGCAATGAAACCAGCAGTAACAAGGTCAAATCCACACCAACTGCTGAACCACACAGCAGGTCTGGTCAGGTATAAAGCCATGAACAAATCAGCCCCTACAACATTGAGAGCTGCCAGTCAGATTAGGGGCCACATCATCATCAAGCTGGCAAGAAGTCAGCTGTGGGCCAACTCCCATGCAGAAACAAAAGTCCTGTTTGTAGCCCCCTAGTGGGTTCTACCATTGGAACTCTGAGACTTCACTGGTCACGAGACCATGACTTTGGGCAATATACATACACCTTTGGGGTACAGGCAAACTGCTGCAATGGTAACAAAATGTAAACAGATATAATGCTCTCCGTGCCCAAGAAGGCACTTTGACCTAAAACATTCTGCTCTCCCAAGAGGTCAAAGGTGCTGGATGGTTGCCGACGAACATTAACCAAAACAAAGCTCAGGTTTGCATGGTTTGCCACAAACTCTATAACAGGACCGGAGCACCATCAATCTGTACTCTCTGGAAATGCCACCTAGAAAAAGAACCATCAGCGTAGCCCTGGTTACAAGTATGCCGCAAGTCCAGTAGGCTACTAAAGTGCACCTGTTTGTTTAATATCACAGGAGAGTGCTGCTGCTGTGACACTAACATCAAGATGAAAGATATTTTGTCAGGAGATGAATCGTAGTCCATTCACTGTCATGAGCCAACTGACTTGCAGGGCTGATTCTGACAGGTCACTGAGTAAGCTGGGTTTGAGTACGAACCAAGATGGAACAGGAACTGCTAGTAAGCAAAAGCCTGGATGTAACCCACTATCAAGCTGAGCTATGCAGGCCAGTGCAGACCCATATCCTAGCCAGGTGTAGGTGTCAGATCCACCAGGATTGCTGTGGGGAGGAACAGTGGAGTCAAAAGGGCCACAACCCGAGGAGGGAAGGCCAAGAGGAGTGGAGGGAGGGAGTAAGGCGAGAGAGGGGGTACTCCTTTGGGGATGATTGGAAAACAGCGTTCACCAAGGTGAAGACAACTGTGAGTACAACTCAGGTCTTCAGAACTGCACCACAAGTACACAGATCGCTAGAGAGGGACAGGAGGCATAGAAAGGGCAGGTTTGGACAGTTAACTGTATGCATGGTATACACAGCAGAGCAACTGGAGCATCTCTGTGCTCAGCCCCAGCTTATTAATTGCAAATAGGGGCATCTCCTGTGTTACTTTCATTGCATTTCTAAGCCAACAAACTTGGTTCTGGCTATCTGAAAAGCAGTCTCAACTCACCAACTCAGTGAGCTACCCACCAATGATGGACTTTGGGGGGCAGGGGATTAAAAGTCAGGTGTACCCATTGCAGGGACTGGATCATGTGGACGGGAGTGGGGCATGGGTGAATCATGTTTTCTTGCATAGAGTACAAGTCGTCCCCCCAAACTTCCCATTTTCCCTCCTGCTTCCTTGTTCTTTTCTACCCTTTCCTTTAAAAAAGTTGCTCATTTATTATACATTTTATTTATTTATTCTACATAAAACCCTTTAGGCAAGGCCTATTTACAAAGGGTTTAGAGTCTGTGTCAACAGGAACAATAAGTTCAGGGGAAATTGCAGAACAGCATGAATACAGTAAAACTCAATGCAGCACGGAAGCAGGGCAATACTTACAACATTTCAGACAAAGACATGCTATATATTAAAATTCACACACTAGTTACGTCTACATTTTGGTGCTACCACATGCAAGATGTGGACATCAATAAAAACGAAACAATTCATAATAGTTAATTTAGCTTCAGCATTTTTGTTGGGCAATTTTTTATTTATTTTTTTTTTACTGTGTGTGGGTGGCATACTGGTAACCAAACAGAGATACAACCACTGGGCAGCATGATTTATTAATTCCTAAGGGGTAAAAGCCCTGAAAGTAGATCAGGTCCCCTACCACAGGAGGTGACACTGCACAATTAAGTTGAACAGCTGTAAGCCCAGTAGCTTAAAGCCAAGAACCCAGAAAGACTTCCTCAAGTGGTATAACAGTGCTCCCCAAGGGCCCTGAACGGCTGCTACAACTTATTTTCAGACGAAGCTCAACAATCTCTTTTCCGGTTCTTCCAGATACAGATTTGCCTCCTTCTGAACCCTATTATAGAAAAGGTCTGACGAATGGAGCATTCTGATTGGCTGTGAACATTCTAACAGCCTTATGTTAATCTTTTATTAACATACATGTAGAGCTTAATCATATGCTGAACAAGGTTTAACACTGTTTAAAAAACATTTTTATTATAATAGCAATAAGGCACTCTCAGGGGTTATGTTAATGGTCAGTTAATCACCTTCTAGGGGCAAGTGGCACTCGTGCTGCATTACACCCCTAGAGAGTGATTAATAGACCATTAACTTAACCCCGGACATGCCTTATTGCTTAATTAGAAGATAGCCATGGTCTTGCAGCAATAGCTCGAGATTTTTTTTGGTCTTTTGACTTCTCTGTTATATTTTGGCAATTCCCTCCAACACTGGATGAGAGGTGTTAACAAGTAAGCAATAACCCATGACAGGGTGTGGGGTTACTGGAGATTAATCAACACCCTGGGTGCGTTGTGAGGCATGGGGCCACTGGCCGAGTGCCCTCACAGCAACCAGGGTAATGATTACTCCCCCACACCTTGGAGTGGGTTATTGCACTTATTAAGGTTACCACACTGTGAAAACACCAAATGAAAGTCAAATAAAATGAATAAAAACTATGGATTTTAGGAAGTATCCTTCCCCTACACAAAGCAGTACCACTGTTATAATGCACGAGATATATACAGCACAGTGTGCCTGTGTGGACAACCGACAGGGAGACACTTGGGTAGGTATGGGCAGTACATGCAACAACTTGCAAAGTGGTTGCCAGTACTGTACCAAACCGATGTGACTGACTACAAAATGCTGCCAGATAGACACACAGATAGAGGAGACTGCAGCAAGTGTGAATTAAACACTGTGTCGGGTCAGCACTGTCTCACTTTCTCTCTGGTGCTCGCTGCAGCCCTCTTGCCCCCTCCAATTCCCTGTCTCTTCCAACCTACCTCCAGCAACCACTGTCTCTCTGTGTGTAGTGCTCTCACTGCATGGTGTTTCTCTCCCACGTTCTCGCTCGCCGTACTGCAAACTGGGACCAAACTGCTAAGTGCCACCATCATATTCTCCCTTCAACAAGACACCATAGGCACTGGACAACCTGAAAGGGGGTCGGGAGCTAATGAAGCACATAAAAGGTAATCAAGGTACCACGGGGAGCACACATGATCAGGGGTACCTGTACACAGACAGTGGCAGGAATTAATGAAATGTGCCCCTCTGTCACTTACAGACAGCTGTGGGGAATCTCTGTCATCTCTCTCTTACTCACTCACTCCCCTTTCCCCGGACCATGCTGCTGCTACTGTCACTCCGCCAACCAAGACTACTGCACAGCTTCTCCTTGTGCTGCTGGTGAGCGATGGCCCTGGCTGGGGGTGGGGGGGGCCCCTCAAACAACCTGCCCTTTACTGTACTAGCCAGCATCTGTCCGACCTGCTGTTCAAGGAGGGGGGAGACCAGCCCATGAAAAAGGTGCACTGTATGACTCACTGTGCCTTCCACTCTCTAAGATCGTCTCTCTCTCCATCTCTCTCTCTCTCTCTCTCTCTCTGGAGATACTGCGAGTTGTGGGGGAATCTAATCTGGACCCTGGAACACTCCTGATCTCACTGTTTGTTGGTCAGGACAGGGACACAGGGACTAAAGTGATGCAGGACAGGACAAACAAGACCCATCAATGGGAAAGGGGGGGTGAGATACTGCGGGAGGGGAAACAGCCAGCAAGGGGCATGGCGTTAACAGATGCTGCTGGACAGCACAGGAGAAGCACTACTAGGCAAATTATGCACACACCAAACAGAAATCACGTACACATTTCACTCAGTAGCTGTCTCGCTTCACTATTGGATGCTGTTCACTGTGACTTTGTCCACTAGATAACGAGTCCCACTCTGCCCACTGATACGGCTTCTTGGCTATTCACAGCAACTGTGCGTATATCCTGGATTAATGAACAGTCACCGGATGCTGTTCCACAAATGAGGTGACTATTTCAGTGCCCCATGTTATAACATTACTTATGATGATGATGATCCTTTGATTTACATCTGTGCCTTTAACCATGGTATTTCTCACGGTTCTTGTATGCCTTGAAACCCGTATAAATAAAAAGTTGCAACAAAAAACAGATAATGATAATACTGGTGCTGTATTAGCAGTTCCAACTTCATGTGAAGACTGCCGCCAAGCATAAAACTATTGATGAAAGAACAACCCTTCCCACTATCTCCTCTTCAAGTGCCACCCTTACAGCCAGCAGACAAACTACAGTATTAACACTTCTACACCTACAGGCACCCTCCAACAGTCATCCCTTGCCACTAGCAGCAAAACCACCAACCCTAGGCCAGTTCCTGTACCTAGTGCAGTTCCATAAATGTCAAGACGCATTACTATTCACCACCTGGCTTTAAATCCAAATAAAGTAGCAAACTAGTGTGGAATCATTTTTTGATAAATTCCACTGATGAGCCAAAAGCATTATGTATGCACTACAAAACAACCTTTAGCAAGCTGAAGAAAACCAGCTGCATGGGAACCACTGCCATAAGGCAACACCTAATGCGATATCATTCTACTGTATTTTTTCATGACAGAGCTTATTTAAGATTTGTGACACAACAGAGGTGATGATGACAGTAATGATCATAATTACAAATACAGAGACATGGGCCACCCAGAGAAATGATTGGGAACTAAATTTTGAGGGCTACAAGATAATCAGGAAAGATAGGGGAGTGGGAAGAGGGGAAGGGGTTGCAATGATAGTCAGAAATGACGCAGTGGTTAGTGGAGTGAAGGAGGCTGGAGGGGGTGTGGAGGCGATTTGGGTAACCCTGCAAACGAGGAGAGGGAAGAAATTGAAGAAGGGGTGGTGTACAAGCCTCCTGCAATAGAGAAGGCTCTGGAGGATAAACTGGTTGAGAACATCAAGGGTCACTGTGACCTTGGAAAGGGTAGGGTGGTGGTCATGGGTGATCTTAATATGCCGGAGGCGGACTGGGACACCATGACATCCTCTGTAACCAGGGAACAGAGACTAATGGATGTCTTTCAGACTGCCTTCCTGGTCCAACAGGTGGAGGAACCTATTAGAGAGGGTCAGATATTGGACGTTGTCCAAGCGGACAGAGAGCAGATAAGGGGCCTGGAGGTGTGTAGTCCACTGGCGGGTGGTGACCATGCCACGGTTTGGTTCCTACTGTATCTAGAGGGGGAGGAAAACTGCATTCATACAGTAGTGGTTGACTTCAGGGGAGTGGACTTCGTGGGTATGGGTAGGATTCTACAGGAGAGGCTGGACATGATGAGGTCGGAGCTGGATGCTGAAAGCTTGTGGGAGACTATTAAAAAAGGGGTCCAAGGAGTGTAATTGAAGAGGGCCTCATTTTCATTCGGAGCCTAAATGGTACCACTACGTACTGTTCTCCTTCCCCCCCCCCGCCCCCTAATAGAGCAAGAGCCTAATAATCCATGGATTTCCCAGCAATTGAAAACCTGAAGGTAATTAAAAGGCATTTTACCTTCGCCCCACACCTATGAAGGTTGACCCCGAAAGCTATGCTCAAGGTTTTTTTTCCAGCCAGGTTAGATTATACATTTGCTGCCTGGGATATTACAGGACTTTTTTAATATTGCACATTTTCTCATGGCTGGAGAACGTAGATCTTTCCAAGATATGTGCCGGTCATAAGGACTGAGAAGGCAGGATTTCTTTCATTTTTTGCAGGTGTGACACTTTTACTATTCAATTCCAGCAGAGATACGCTGCAGTGAAACTACCCCCTCCTTGGTGGTCCTCCTTCAGCAAGGTATCATTGCCGGAGGGATACAACATGCGATCTCGGCCATATGTGGAGCACTGGTGGAAACCCGGGCCTGGATATCGCTGAGATAAATACAAAGTGGGGTCAGGAATGTGGATTAGTCTTTTCCTCATGACAGTGGGACAAATGTTGCATATCAATATCAAGGCTCACTTACTCGCATAGTTGGAGGCGGTTTGCATGGCGGGTTTTGACTAGATACTTTCCAACAACAACCATAACAGTACACTTTACATCTGTAGGTCTTGGGGAATGTTGGCGGCAATGTGGGGAACCTGCAGCACATCATGCCTATATATTCTGACAGTGTCCCAAATCACAACCTTTTAAGAATTTCCTACAAAGTGAATTGATGGAGCTGTGTAATACACCAATTAATTTAACCGTAGATTTATTTATCTTACACAATTTCCCGCAGGGTATGGTAGATTCAAGTGCGAGATACCTGCTGGGAATTGCCCTATTGGCAGCTAAGAAAGCCCTAACATGATGCTGGCTGACCCCTAGGACCCCTACCATGGCAGAATGGAGGGAGACAGTGACTAACACATACAGATCAGAAAAAATTTCATATAATTTAAATAATAAGTCAGACCTCTGCACTATGAAATGGTCCAGATGGATTTTCTATATAAGTTTGAAAGGTCTATCATTCATTCCATGAACATCATTATAAGTAAACAGGGAAACTATGCTCTATTATTTCGAAAGAGATAAGCTGTTAAGAGGGGCTGACCAGGGAATAACTGGAGAGTACGGCGGATCGGGGCCCCTGGGAATAGGAAAGATAGCGGATCGTAAAAACCTTTATGTGTACCTGACAGAAAAATATCCTGACTCAGACAATAGGGAATTTTTCTTTTGAGATTATATGTATGCTCATCATAAACTGATCCTGGAATTTTTAATGACTGACTGCCATCCTACTTGATTATAGTCATCTGCTGCTATAGAGAGTAAGAAATATAGCTCATATCTCCTCTATACCTTTCTTTATGATTTTGTTTAAATGTACTGTGACAAGTATGCCTGTACCCCCCCCCCCCATTAACTGTTAAAATCTGAATAAAGACGATATTAACAAAAAGAAAAGAAGGGATGCAAGAGGCTACTAGGTCTTGTACTAAAGTAAGGCGTAAGCGTGGTGGAACCAGCAAGCCATGCTGGTGGACCAGGGAGGTACAGGAGGCGATGAGGGAAAAAAAGGCTGCCTACGCACGTTTTAAATGTTCTAGGGTGGACAAGGAGCAAGGAGAGTATGAACTATTGGCCAGGAAGGTCACCAGAGTGGTGAGGGGCACCAATGCAGGGATGCAGAAAAACCTGGCTAGGGATATTCGGAGGGGGGATTCTATAGATACATAAGAGAGAAAAGAAATGAGAGGGCACAGATCAACAGGATTAAGATTGTGGGGGGATGGGCTCAGGAAGCAGGGGAACAGGCAGAGGTGCTAAACGAGTACTTTGCCTCAATCTTTGCAGAGGGTGACAGGGGATCCCTACAGCCTGATGGGAGGGAAGAGGAGCCAGTAAAAGCAAGAGGTCAGTCTCAGTCTGAGACCAGAGGATGGAAAGAGGCTAGGGTACAGGCTGGGCCAGACCCAGATGGAGAAGGAAGGCTGCATGAGGGAGAGGATTGGTTGGGGGGGGGGGTCACAGTGGATAGGGTGAGGGAGGCCCTTTGGAAGCTAAAAACTGATAAGGCGCCGGGGCCAGACGGACTACATCCAAGGGTTATGAAGGAACTGGCGGAGGAGCTGGCAGCTCCACTGGCTGCACTCTTTAACACCTCTTTGCAGACAGGTTGGGTGCCACAAGATTGGAGAGTGGCTTATGTAGTACCTATACATAAAGAGGGGTCTAGGGAAGAGATGGGGAATTATAGGCCTATCAGTCCGTCTGTGGTAGGAAAAGTAATAGAGGGCTTTATCAAGGAGAGGCTTGGGAGGCAGCTGGAAAGGTTAGGACACCAGGATGATAAACAGTATGGCTTTTTCCAGGAGAGATCGTGTTAGTCCAACCTCGTAGAGTTTTATGACTGGGTGACGAGGGCCTTGGATAGACACAGGCCAGTGGATGCCCTATACCTAGATTTCAGCAAGGCGTTTAATTCAGTGCCCCATAATGCACTGCTAGCAAACATGGGGGAGATGGGGTGGAAGGACAGGAGCTAAACTGGGTCAAAAATTGGCTTTCTGGTCGTTTACAGAGGGTAATGGTTGGTGGGATACTCTCCTCCCCCAGGAAGGTAATCAGTGGGCTCCCCCAAGATTCAGTATTGGGGGCCACTCTTGTTCAATGCCTACATCTCAGATATAGGGAGGGGGGTTAGGAACAGGTTGAGTCTCTCTGTGGACAATTCAAAACTTGGAGCACTGGTGGATTGGGAAGAAGTGAGTGAGACAGTCCAGGGGGATTTGGATAGCCTGGAGGGGTGGTCAAGGAGGTGAGGACTAAAATTTAATGCTGGGAAATGTAAGGTGCTTCATTTGGGGGTCAAAAACCGGGTTATGTTTACACACTTGGGGGTGTCACACTGCAAGCCACATTGGCAGAAAGAGATCTAGGCGTGATGGTAGAGGTCAAAATGAATACTCCAAAAACTGTAGAAGAACCACAGCCAAAGCAAACAGGATACTGGGCTGCATAGTCAGGGGAATTACGTCCAGAAGGAGGGAGGTGATCCTCCCTCTATATAATGCCTTGGTCAGGCCACAGCTAGAGTACTGTGTACAGTTCTGGAGACTTCATCTGAAAAAGGACATAGAGCAGCTGGAGACAGAGTCCAGAGGAGAGCAACCAGGATGATTCAGGGCATGGAGGGGAGGTCTTATGAGGAGAGACTGGAAGAGCTTAGGCTGTACACACTGGAGGAGAGGAGAGACAGTGGAGACGTGATGGAGGTTTTCAAGTATTTAAAAGGAATAACCTGGAGTGGAACCAAGGAGCTGTTTAGGCTCAAGAAGGGGGCAGGGGGCATGAGTGGAAGCTGGAGGAAGGAAATTACAGGTGGGAGCATAGGAAGCATTATTTCACTGAGAGGGTGATGGAGCCATGGAATGCACTGCCTGGGAGGCTGGTGGAGAAGGGCACAGTGAAGGGCTTCAAGAAGGGGTGGGGCAGGTACAAGGGGAAACTGAAACCAAAGAAGACCCTCTCAGGGCTGGGGGGTGGGAAGGCAAGCAACCACTAGGTTGCTGGCTATCGAGCAGACAAGACAGACCATTTGGCCTATTCTGCTGGTTTTTAGTATGTTAATATGTTAGTATAATGACAACAACACAAACGAACAACAAAAAAATTGAAAGGGACCTGGGAGCAATTATATCAGATGACCTAAAGGTGGGCAAGCAATGTGAGAAGGCAGTAAGGACAGCTGGGGGGATACTGGGATGCATAGGGACAGGCATCAACAGTAGAAGACAGGAAGCTGTCACCCCTCTGTACAGACAGTTGGTGAGACCCCATCTGGAGTACTGCGTACAGTTCTGGAGACCCCATCTCCGCAAAGACAGAGTGGAGGCTGTTCAGAGGAGGGCAACCAAAATAGTGCAGGGTCTACACCAGAAGACATACTGTATGAAGACAGACTAAAGCAGCTTAATATGTATACCGAGGAAAGGAGGGAGAGGGGAACATGATAGAAACTTTCAAGTACCTCAAGGGAATTAAAGTCCAAGAGGGTAGCATCTTTCAGAAAAAGATGTGCAAGAATAAGGGGGTTCAATTTGAAAATGGGGGGATGGCTCAGGCATAATGTTATAAAGTACTTTTTCACAGACAGGGTTGTGGATGCATCGAACAGCCTTCCTGAGGAGGTTGTGGAGTCAAGAACAGTGGGAGAATTCAAGAATGCATGGGACAGACATAAAACACTTCTAGCGGGGGTAGGAGGAAGTAAGCTGTTGGTTAACTAGAATCTGTAGCTTATCCATCAGGTAGGGAAATGGGCAGATTAGGTGGGCCAAGCGGTCCTTATCTGCCGTCAAATTCTATGATTCTATGTAATGAGCCTGAGCAATCTTAGCAGAAGTAGCAGCCAGTTCCCCTTGAGGTAAGATGGTGGGAGCGGGAGATCAGTCACATGAGATCCACCTTTGCCAAGTAAAGAAAGTACGTTGAAATCTCTTGAATCAGCAGCATTAGCTTGCTGTGTAGTGTACTCCTTGCACAACTGCCACAGCAGAATAGCACCGCCAATTCCTTGGCCAGTTTTCTTCAAAGAGCCAAGCAGCTACCTATAGCTTAGTCAACTGATCGCAAGAACAAGGACCCCAAGCATCCAACCACTTTCATTACACTCAGTGTTCCCCATTCATTGTTTTAGCGGTGGGCCACCACCTATATTTTTTTACCACGCTCTATATTTTTACCACCACCTATATTTTTATCCATTTTTTTATAAAATCCTCCAAAATTGTCTTTTATTGATATCCTTTATTGCAATACTACCCATTTAATACCAGCACACTATATATTACTTAAGCTACTTATGCACATGTACAGTGCATACAGGAGGTCCCGAAAAATAACGCACTATTTGACCCGATCACCATTGCCACCGCCCTATATTTTCAGAGAGTGGGGAACCCTGACACTAATTACTGGCGAAATGATTTGCACTGGTTTTCCATCTTGGAAATACTGGATTCCAAAGGCAGTCTGTATATTTACAGCCAAGATATGAAAAAAACATCCAGACTACATTTATTTTGTTTTTTTTTTTTTACTTTCAAGGCTTTATTGAGACTGGACAGTTGTACCAAAACCATCATACTTCATAATACAGTAAAGAGATAAAAATCTGTACAGTGTACAGTACAAAATACTATACTTCCATTCATATTCTTTAGTACTGGTGCTTACAGGTGTCTACAACTAACCACTATCAGGTGTCTCAATTCTGTGCGACAGATTAAAAATACTCAGATCTTAAGTAAAGATCCCCTTGAAATGGGACCAGATTGTAACATACATAACTGTTGAGCTAGGGAACAAAGATCCATCCATTAACTGTAATTAAGAATAGAGCATTATTGTATCAGGGTACCTTACTAGTATACCAATAGGTCTAGAACTGAAGTACCCCCGATGTCCTCTATAATATGGCAAAGGGTAACCATCTTGTACTAAAAGGTCCAAACAAAGCTGCAGTCTGCTTGAAATGTCGTCAATGGTTTTGTTTCACAATTTTTTAACCAGTTATCTATAGATGGAACAGTGTCTGTGATCCATCTTTGTGTTTTTGCTTTAACTGCAGCTACAGTAAGTATATTAAATATGTATTTTTTTGCACTGCCCTTCAGATCACAGGGGTATAATCTGCAAACCAAGTGGAAGTGGTTCAGCTCCTAGGTTATATCTAAAGCTGACCTAATTTGAGTCTCTACATCAGACCAGAATGTCCTGATCTTACCACAGCTCCAGTAAACATGCTAAGGTGTCCCCCTCTCCCTACTACCCCTCCAACATAGATCTGTGTGACTAGTGCATACATGCTTTGTTCTATCTACTTATTCTTTGGTACCAGGTAAGATACACTAGGCATGTATGTGCCTGAAAATAAGCACAACCTGGGCGAGTTACAGACTAAAACAGCCAAAAAAGGTATATAATAAGTTACATAAATTTGGGAGCAACATCACTTTTCTGGCAATGAATAAGATTGGAAACAAACTTACAGCACAATACTAGGCCACACATACTGCAGCTTAAGGGTGATCTAAACCATACAATGAAAAGAGAAACATGGTTTTATCAATGGGTAGTGACATTTAGGAACAGTATGCCAGTGGAGGTGGTGGGTAGCAAAACCATGGCAGAATTCAAGACCATACTTGATATATACAGTAAGGAAAATAAATTAAATGGTTGTAACCTTTGAGATGAAGGCGAGTATCAAAGGGCAAACTGCCTAACTCTGCTCGAAACAGACCTATGAGAATATCAGTCATGGTTATGCTAAAATACATATTCATTACCCACAGAGTAATTCTATGCATTTACCAGACAGTTAGAATCTGCATCACATATACACCAACGGCTAATCGAGTCTACTCCAACACCAAAATGATCTAACAGGGGAATGTCATTACTTATAGTCATAGGTATGCAATAGGAATACACTGCAGTCAACATGCGTAGCACCCTAGCAAAATCATGGGATGAATGGATTCTTGCAAATAGATTACAAATAAGAAGGAATATGACAGCTATTGGGCTTAGCTTGCTAAAGACCTACAATGACAGTGGCGGATTTGAAAGCATAAATGTTGAGCTGGCCCTTCAGTGCAGCCCTGTTCAGGGTTTCTGAACAAGTCAAGAACAGTAAAAGAGGTTTAAGCATCCTACTGGATGCTTTCCTCCTCTAGGGAAGGAGGGATGTGCCTCTTGCTACAATACTGCCACTGGGCGACTACAGGTGGTGCATCTGAGAGATCTATACATACTGGCAGGGCAGACTGCATGGATGTCAGTGTAAGGGCATGACCAGTACCCTGAAGATGTCATATCATGCATGTTCAACCGAGGAAGGGCAAAAAACACCACAAAATCATCTGCAGTAGTGAGGATGAAGCTCTGCACGCCCCATGCAGGTTTCTACCTGCTACCTCCCAGGATGATCCTGAGTGCTTAGCCACCAAGAGGACTAGCTACAGTACTTCGCATGGTGTACTGAAGATCTTCGCCCTTGCAGATCATCTGAGGGAGCCCACTCCCCACTCATCTTTAGGCAGCCTGGATTCTGAGATGAGGAGAGGCTCCACCTCACGGGTAATCCAAGGGTGTATATACCTGTGAGGTTATGTGAGTGTCTTGGGGTTCCAGGAAAACAGACTGAGATGTGCTCTGTGGGCAGAACGAAGGTACTTGGTGGCAGCGGAAAAAATTTGTTGTAGCGTGTGTGCCTGGGGGAATAAAAAAATAATTGAAAAAATGAAAGCGTAAATGTCAACTGCTTTGCACACACATTAAATTTAGTTGTCTACCAATCCGTTGACAAGAACTAGAGTAACAGTAATCTTAATGCAACAGCACAAAAGAATAACTTGCCACTTCCACTGTTCTGTGAGGAAAACAGCCACTTTACAGAAGTTCTAGAAGGAACAGAATAAGCATCTGCACTTCTTGATACTGAGAGTCACCACTTGGTTGGAATCCATGTATTACATGGTAGAACATCTTGTGGAGCAAAAGAAAGCCACGCATGATACAATGGCATGTCACAGAACACTGGAAGAACTATTCCTTGCTGGGTAACAATGGACCAACTGTCAAATATTGCCTCTTCTGACAAGGTTACCTCTGAACTCCGTAGCTGCAGTGCCTCTAATTAGTGAGGTCACTCCCCCGGTACCTATTCTCCCTAAATTTTACCAATGAAACCATTTACAAGGAGGACTACTCTTCTAATTTAATAGTACTGGTTAAATTCAATATTAATGGAAGAAGAGAGAGAGTGGGCAGATAGACCCTGTCAGGTGGTAGACCTATAGGAAACAGGTAGCAACTTAGGGCAGACTAGATGGACTTTGAGCCTTTCTGCCATCACGTTCCATGTTATTGGCATGGACATTTAAGGAAGAGATCTAAAGATGGCTTGGCACAGTCTTAAGCCAAAAAAATATGTTATGTTGACCATATTCGATACTTATCTCACAGATACTTTTCTTCATCAGGACCCTGCTGCTTTACAGGAGTATAAAAAGCACATAATCAGAGAGGTGCAAGAGGACCAAAGATTCTTGAATGCTCCGCTTCTAGTGCAACGAAGAAACCGTCCTCAGGCATTGGTGCAGGTAATCATTTAAATTTGGAAATATCCCAGAGGAGTATGGTAATGTCTAGTACGACTGATGATGAGCAGCACAGATGACACCATGTCAATACCTGGACTCACTTAAGCCAGTGTAAGAAAAACAAGACTACATCTAGCAAGCCAGTATGAGAACATCAGAGCAGAAAGAATGCTCACTGCACACCTGACTGAATCCAGAGACCTCTAACCCTGAGGCAGATGCACTGTTGTACTGTAGGTCTTAGAGGTCCCTTTGGAAGCCTCTTGGTCAAGTTAACGCCCCTTTCATTGGCTATCCACCCATGAGGGCATCATCAGAAAAGATAGTCAGATGCTAATGCCATGGCATCTCCAACCAGAGCTTGGCGTCTCCTGGAACATGCGTGACAAATTTTTCTTTCTTTTTTTTTTTTTTTTGTGGACTCTATTTTTGCTCTGGAGGAACCTGGGCATCTCTCCGAAGTACCCACATGACCTCTGCCTCTACTCCCAGCCTGAAACTACCCTCCTACCGGTCTCCCTCCCCGGTACCACAGAATTGTCCAGCCCCCTGGATCACCCCCATGAGGCAGGGCCCACATCACCTACCTGGTGGCCTTTCTGAAATTAGAGGGACCGTCCTTGGCCCGGGTGGGAAGCCAGGAGATCCGGTGAAGGGCTGGTCGGGTGGCAGGATGAGGGCATTGGTCCCCGGGATCTCCTTCGGCTTCTCTGGTCCAGCAGGGTTTTTCTTAGTGTTACTCCCCTCGGAGCGTGGACGTGCAATGACGTCTGGAGCACCAACATACTGGTCGCTCCACCCTCTAGCAATGGCAATGCTCATATAGGGCTTCCGATCTCCAGCGGGGGCCACTAGTCAGCGATGCAGGTCCCAGGAAGGGAGAGTAGTCCTCCAGATCCTCAATCTCCTCCCTCCCCTACCGACCCCCGACAACCAGAGTCCATCTCTGAACATGGATTGCCAGCGTGGCGTGAGGTGTGGCATCCAGTGCCTCAACCCTCAGCGCCACCGAGCCAGCCTACATTTTGGCATTTTTAAAAGTCAAATTTCCCACTCTGGATTACAATTTTGACCAGCAGGATACAACTGACAGATACTGAAATGAGAGATGATTATTAAATAAATGTACAATGTTACAATATTCTTTTTTTCCGGTTGGATGCACTGAAGAAAAATTCACCATGTTCAGGATCCCTACTGCTCTGCAGCACTTTGTCCTAATTTCTGCTTCAGGGCTCCTAAGCTTCTGCGGTAGCATTTTCTGATTTCTGCAGCATGATTTATTGATTTCTGTGGCAGAATATAGTCCTACTGTTGGCTTAAACATGATGTGATATCAATGATTTCACATGCCAAGCATGGACGAGGGGTTTCATGATAAACAAGATGGGAAAGAGAGCCGGACACCGTGAAACAAAAACTGTATATCTGATTAAAAATTCACCAAGAACAACGAATTCTGTGAACATATATATATATATATATATATATTCTGCAGCATGATGCAAATTCTTTGGAAAATTCCATGGCCATGGTATAACAGAGTTCCAGGGGCCTAGACCATGTTTCAGTTTTGATTACATTGATTTTAAGCTGCACTGCCGAGTTCTTCATTACTCTGTGCTGCACAGTCACTGAAAACTTGAACTCGGTTGGTGACACAGATACAGAAAGTTCCCTTTTAGTCAGCTTGCCTGTAGTCTCTTGGTTTTATTGTGTATGCGCATTTTCAGTTCTCCAATGTGACTCCACTTTCCTACATCAGTGTGTTAGTGGCGCTGCCCAAGGCAACCATACCACGGACAGTTACTGAAGGGGCACCACATACCTGTTAAGACACCAGGTGTAAGATACGCTCTGTAATTGTTTTGAGAAAGAAAAAACAAACATACTGCCTGTGTCTGCTCTATGCAAGTCTTCCCTTACAAAAATTCAATCTATTGGGTTGATCTGCACCTCAGGAACCTGGACCCCAACGGTGCTGACAGTGCTAACAATCAACTCCTTCCAGGGCCAGGACCCACTGTTGCTGAGGGCTGGTCCAAGCTTCCATGCAGCTCTGCAGGACTCCACTACCGTCAGGACAAATATCCAGAAATCTCTGAGACTAGCAATGGCAGTGAGACAAGGCGATATGGGGAGGGACAACAGAACAGATGCAACAGAGATCCCCCCCCACAAATCTTTCCATACTTCCATAAACAGTCCTGAGAAAGCCAGATGGGGGCATGAGATGCCCACCCTTCACATGTAACTACTATCAATCCTACCCACTACCAAAGAAACCAAAACATCTGGCACAGCAGTCTCTGCTTTCTGTCTAAATATGAATCCTATATTCACATCGAGCTGCTAGCAGTCTCATCCAGTACCCTATTAAATTTATAACTCTGTATGGTCTCAACTACAGCTCAAGAAAAGTGACTGTTTCTTACTTCCATTTTTTCCCCACTCAAATCCCTTTTATTTATTTAAAAACTTGTTACTGGGAAAGGCACACTGAGCCAAGGCTTGTTTCCAGGTACAACCAGGGAAGGGGAGTACAGAGAGGATAATATACAATATCTGAGAATTGTATCCAGCAATTAGAAAACTATCTGATAACACAATTAAACAAATGATGGTTTCAGTAGGCATCTTAACAGATGACATAGCACGTGGATACCATGTGTAAAAGCAGCAGCAACGTTTACCACAATAAAAATAAACACTTGTGAGAGAGCCAGCAAAAGTGGTCAGTGCCTGATGAGGCAGGTAGCAGTGCAAGCGCCATACAGTGAAGACAGAAAGAAAGTGGAGTCACAAGCAACAGCATAGGGTGGGTCTGAGCAAGGGGGATTAAAGGAGAGAGGGGGGGGAATTAAATATTCAAATTTTCCATGTTGCTCATCTACAATTTAGGGCCTGCAGTCCAAGAGAAAAAAAAATATTTATTTTACATATAGATTAATTTGGACAGGCATGCCCTGATCTCATTAAACAAAAATACGTCTTTTTTTTTTTTTTGATGCCTTTCTCTCACTCCCATCCTATCCAGCTCACCTCCTGTTCCCACAGAGTCCTTGAGTTGCTTCCCCACCCTCAAACTGTCTGGATCTGGGGGAGAAGAGAATTAGTTGATCAGCACCCAAGAGCCCCATTAGTCCCTGCCTTCATCCTGAGATCAGGGTATTTTTGAACATACCCTTGTTGCAGCTGAGACTGGTATGTTCAGTAAAAGTGTCTAGCGGCCCCCCACCGTGGCAGGTAGTGCCCCATCACTCCTTTCTGCCATCCTGACCCTAAGCTGGTGACTGGCACAATCTCTGCTCTTCACTACATAACCACCAACGGAGTTAGCCAATGAGCATGCACTGTAACAGTACATGCTCAGTGATGGCTCAGTTGTGGCCAGCTGTGGTGGAGTGGAGGGCTGAGCCGGCCACCGCCCAGGTCAGGATGGGGTGGGGGTGGGATGGTGGGGCACCACCTGCCGGGTGGGGCGCTACAGACACCAGGCAATGGTGAATTTTTCTTTACAGGGATTGGTATGGAGCGGGATGAACTAGACACCAGGGAAACAGTGTCTGTATGTTGAGCAGGTGATCCGGAGGATGGAGGGACCACTGGACACCAGGGAATAATTTGGTACACATCAGGCATGGGTGTGGGGAGGGACTGCTAGACACCAGAGAAGGTTAAATGTAATATTGGACAGGGATCAGGTGGGGGAGGGACCACTAGACACTAAGGAATACTTATAGAAACATTGGGCATGGCCGGCCCGGTGGCGCTGATGGTTGAGGAGCTGAATGCCACACCCACAACCCGGGTTCGGGAATCAGCTTGAGCCACCAGGGTCGACATGCGAAAGAGAGGATCGAGCGTCCAGAGGACTGCTCTCCTCTCTCGGGAGGGGGGGTGCTGTGTTATGCCACTTGCTGACTGCCCCGGCGATGGCCGGAGGGCAGTACAGGTCAGGAGGCACATTCCCGATGCACCTGCATCAGTGGGGAGGGAAAAAAAGTGGAAAAGGCAGAGTGCCCTGGCCAGCGCTCAATGATGGCGCGTTCCCCGAGGGCCAGCCCGGTTCTGTATTGGGTCTCCAGGGGAGGTGTAGCATGCTGCCTCCTTCCTGGCCCTGCCACGCGGGGTAATCTGTGACTGAGGACTGTGCTGTGGTGTGGTATTACTGCTTCAGTGTCATTCAGCATGAGCACACAAGTCAAATTCAGAAGCTCAGCTAGCTGGGATGGAAGATATTTGAGTAGCTCTTTCTTCTTGGTGGAATTAGTGCCATGACCTGAACCAAACTACAGTGGTTACACAGCACAAACAGCACGGGCACACACAAAAAGTCTTTACTAGTGTCTTGCCCACTGTCTTTCTGCCCTCCCCTGCCTGCACTAGTGCTTACGCCCAGCCTCAGTAACAAAGTTACGAGTTCAGTGAGTCTTTGAATATGAGCAAGTGTTAACAAAAAAAAAAAAAACTTTTATTAGCATCAACAGTTATAAAAAAAAAAAAAAAGAAAATGTCAATATTCAAAAGAATAAACAGACTACTCTTTTTTTTCTCTCTAATCACCAGCAACAGCCTCTTCTGGGAGAACACATGAATGTCCTCCTCACAAAGATAAAATTAGTATTACTGAATTGGAATCTGTGGCACTGGATGTAACAACCGATTATCATTCAACTGAATTAAACAGTGGCACAAATTCACAGGCACTTGTTTCACTTCCTAAAAAAATTACTTTAATGCTGGATCAGCTGATGAATAAAGACAAGAGATATGATCAAGAGAAAAGGGGCCAGAATGTTCCAATCTCATTGCTTAACACATTACAAACAGTCAAGACGTGATGCAAAAAGTGCCTGATGTATTGCACAATGTTCTTTGCCACAGGGTCAAACCATTTTAGGATTGTGTCACTACGTGCGCATGAGAAGTCTGTACCAAGCCTTTGTCCAGCTGGAAAAGTGCACTAAGATAGAATGAGATGGCTGTTTAACGCAGTGTACTCCACTGCAGAAAATCTGCATCCTTTCTTGGACATGGCGTGGCTACAGGACAAAAATGGGATTAAGCTTGGTACTAATTATATACCAATGACAAAACAGCAAGAGACTTTTGTACTACTGTATCTACTGTTCTATCTAGAACCCAGATTCACACGGTTAGTAATGCTAAATTTTTAACAATTCTTGCTGACAGCAGTACGGATACGGCATACTTGAATGGGAAAATGTTTCTAGGTTTTGTAGAACCTACTTCAAACAATTGTCTACAATTCTGATTAATGCACATACAGAAGGCATCTTTAATGTCAATTATCAATGGCTTTACAATCATTAAAGGTGACCTGCAAACTTAAGCTGCAGTCCACTCCTGTCCCCACATACCTCTCCATGCTGCCACAAGAGTCAGTGGCTGCTATGACATTATGGGAGCAATATTTATAGCTTAAATCACTGCTGAAACTCTGCTCCGAACTTGTAAGCACTGCACTGGTCCCAATCGAGTATGTGCAAAGTCTGATGGGCATTCCACCCATTTAGTGATGTAAATAACACCACTGCTGTGAATATACAGCAGTGGTTGGAACTTGTATACATATTGTATTGCTTCCACAGGGGTCTTGATGCCTAAAACTAATACTTACAGCAACTGCCAATCCAGGTGTTGCTGTTAAGTATTATTTTTGGCATCAGGAGCTACCTATAGTAGCCCAGCACCTGGAACGTGCATTTAGCACACATGGTGATGACGGTTCAAAACCAAAGGCAATCTTAAGACATGTTCAGAGAGTTCAGTTCACAAGATTTCTTACCAGTACTGAAGAATCTCTCCCTTCAATTTCAAAAAAGTTTACTTACTAATTCCAGAAGTTCCACAAGTCATTGAGACCTGCCTACTCCAGCTGACGGAACTCAAATCAAAGCTGGGAAATACACAACAGCTTTCCTAAACCATTACAAACCTAACAAAAATGTATGGACTATACAGTTTCAAAGGAGGGGAAGTTAGGACAGGATTGTTCTTACCGATTCAGAGGCAATTACTCAGAAATCAATTTTTGGAGCAGATGCCCAACTGCAGAGTTTGATAGATGCAGCAATAACTTACATACATGAGAGATTTCAAAATTTATCACAGGCGCCTCTCAAATGGTTCCTGTGGCTGGATTTTAAACAATTTGCTCTCAGAAGAGAACAACTTGAGAAGTTTGGGACCACTGAACTGGCTAATTTGACCGAGTACTTTGATTTTTTTCACACAAGCAGGAAAATATAAAAACTGAATATGCTGCATTTAAAGCAATACTGATATCTGCAGCTGATAACCCATACCTGCAAGTGTATTCAAGACTGCTAAGAGAAAAACCACCCCAGATTGTTCATATTTTTGACAGTCAAAATACTGCTGGCTAGGAGTGTATCGACTGAAAGCGTGATAAGTTTTTTCCATTCAAAACCTCATAAAAACAAGAACATGGATGGCTGATGACACACTCCAATCTCTTCTGCAAATAGCGATAGATGGATCTGAACTACATAATTTTGATCCTGATCTGGCAATCAACCACTGGCTGCTCTCTGGTCCTGGTGCTCGACATGTCCATGGACACACTGCTGCTGCTCCTCCTCCTGGATCTCCTCTTACTACTCTTCCATCATCCTCCTGTCCTACTCTTAGTAGTGTTTCTGAGTTCTGATTGTTCCAATTCTACGCCATGAATTTCTCCTGTTCTGGCAGTTGACTTAGTCAATCTTGTGAAGGGTGTGGGATGACAGATGGACCAGACACCAAACTTCAGGTTCAAGACACAGTCTCTGTATGATGTTTATTCAAAATACAGTAGATAACCTTAAGCAATGGCATATCCCTTCTTCAGTACATGGGTTTGCAGCAACAGACTATGTATGTCCTTTCACTGCACTTAACCAGCACCTACTGACTCCCTGATCTCTGATCTAACTCAGCAGTTGAGATTCAGCCTCCCCTATGTGGGCCTTGTTTGCTTGGGTGGTGGGGGCTCAAAGAAAAAAAACAAGCTACAGATAAAGAATCTCAGTGCAGAAGCACTAAAACATGGGTTACCCCAAAGGGCACTGATAATAAGCCAAGTTTCAAAGAAATACATCATCACACATACTTCCATAATGCAGAGCATCATGGGATATATGCAAATCACCATGACTTGTACTTACAGCAATTTACATGCATTTTAAATAGCACGACTAACTTATTTTTTATAATATACAGTCACCTAGCAGGAGCAGAATTAAAGTTCTGCAGCCACTAGCCTGCAGGGCTAGTGACTGGGAAAATACACTGGCCCCAAAGGCTCTTCCACTGGCCCAGTTGGTGTACATACTGAAGGGCTGCCTTCTCCAGTATAAGCCCACAGAGCTACTTGCATGAAAATCTTTCTAGCCCGATACACAATCTTCCAGCATGTGGCTAGCAGGACAGTGCCATTTTCGACCCCTGCCTAGTACTTTTTACCTTTATCAAAAACACCTAGTGTCATGGTATTTTCAACATTTACAGGTTTCATACATATAAGGTATATACATCAAGGTATTTTATGACATAGTGCCACTGCATAATAAATCTAACAAGGAACACATCCTGTTTACCATCAGCTCAGAGGTCACCACAATAACCTCCCTGTACGAGGACCTGAAAGGGAAAAATTAAAGAGGACACTACAGCATAGTCAAGAAAGGGGAGGGGGTGCCCATAGGTGTCCAACCTTATGGACTAGATTTTGTAAAGAATAGATTAGGCTAAGAAACAGAAGAACTGTTGCAACACAGTTAAGAAAAGGTCAGTCCTCAAGAGTGGCAGGAGCTCCCTGTCACATATCCCCCCACCTCAAGAAGGAAGCAGTTATTGCTGACTGCTTACCACCTTCCTGTCACAGGAAGGTATAGCGCTTCCACCCATCGATCTTCAGAAACTACATCTCAGGGTCCCCATTAATAATAAACATTCAATCCTAAACATAGTGGATATCATCATTCTTTACCCTGCGGCATTAACACATTTCTCAACAGAGATCAACGATACTTTCATCTCCTTTTAGGGAAAGTCCATCATATTCATTAACCAAAAATCTGGACAGCTGTAAAGTCCAGTACCACAGAAACAATTTCTCTGGGGTGAGTAATTATCTGCTCCAACCCCACCAGACATGTCAGTTTTAAGCAGGGGCCCATTCCTAGGTTCAACCCCTCTATATAAACCCACTATGCCGCTTGATTCATTCATTTCACTTGCTACTGACACAGACACCTGAGGGTAGATGCTCTTCCGGTGTTACCCCAACACAGGTTCCAATCCATTTTTCACCTACCTCCTCCTTGGTAGGTTCTCCCTCAGAAAAGAACACATGTACCATTTCAGACTCCTTGTCTGCCCTTGGGTACCTCTTTCTTTGACATCAGGCCCGCCCCCTGACCAAACATGTTACACTTTTGCCTACAGAAAGGGACCACTGGAGAGCCACCTCTGGCCTTTATTTTATTTAGCTTTTGTTGACCGGGTAAGTGCACTAGACAAATCCTGCCCATTTTCAGGCACAACCCGGGGGAGGGGGATACAGATGAATGCCAACTGACCTTGAACCAGATTAAGCTGTTGGTGGTATTTTTAGTGAATGAGGGAAATTTGGCCAGGACACCGGGGAAATTCCCCTACTCTTTTCGATAAGTGCCATGGGATCTTTAACATCCACCTGAACTACCACCAATCCAGGCAGATGGGACCTCGGTTTAACGTCTCATCCGAAAGACGGCACCTCAGAAGTGCAGCATCCCTCTCATGCTGCACTACAGTATCAATACTGGGATATTAACCCAAGTGCCAGATGTGGGAACTGAACCCACAGCCCTCTGATCTCCCGGCCTCAGAGGCGAGTGTGCTACCTACTGAGCCACTGACACTGACCTTGCTTTGCTTGCCTTGCTTGCAACTACCCTGACCCCTCTGTCTTACACAAAGTGTCTGTGGGAATATGGAAGGAGCAAATTAGAAGCTATGACCCCATATCTTTGGTCATCTTATCCCCAAGCAAGTATCTACAGAAACCTACAGGAAGCCAAGGAAACTCCCATGCTGAATACCCTGCAATGTTAAACAGCAGGTTCCTACATTTTTTTAACTCTGGGGTGTCTTAAGAAATATCCTTTTAATCGCTGTGCTGTTTTCAGCCATCTGTTACCATCTAGTACCTTGTGACCTGTGTGAAAGTTTTCCCTTTTTCCAAGGGTGCCATTTTTTTTTCTTTAATGACCTCTACCCTTTGGGACACTTTTCACACCCCTGGCACTAGTTCCTCTGCTGTCCCCAGCAGATACCTCTATCTGGCTGCACATAAGATGGGTCTTATGATAGGCTGTCACCTGTCTGTACATTCCTGGCCAGTATTAATACAGGGTTAATCGAGCTAATATCCCACCATGGCTCAGATGCCCACAGGGACTAAAGTGAACAGCCTCCATCACTTGTTGTCTGTAGGTCTCGCACCAGTATCTGGGCATCCCCACTTTTTGTACCAGGTTTGGGCCTCATGGGGTACAGAACACCTTTCTTCAGTTCGTACCACCAACACTGTTTGGCCCCCACACCACCATTAATCTGCATACCCTTCTTGGCATTAACATACTGTAACAGTTTGGCAAGAGTAGCATCTTTAGCATGCAGTATAGTCCACTCAATTCTGTTAATAGATTTCGCTGCATCAATATAAGAAAAAGTCCCTTCAGCCTCACAGACTTCAACTCCAGCACAATATGACTAAGCACAGTCTTACCTGGGGTCTCACATTCAAGTTCCATACTTCCACCTCCGACCTCCAACAGGTAACATCCTGGGAACACAAGCAACAAAGGAATATCCTGCTCAGTCAGGGGGTCCTCCTCCAACTGAGCCCACGAAAAATCCTCCTCCAACTCTTTATCCAAACTGTCCAGCAGGGACCTCTCGAGCATCTGGCACTCGTGTTCCGCCTCTCTGCGTAGTCAGTCTGCCTACAGCCGTTGCCCACTCATCCAGTGGATCATCCTCATCAGGGTCCCCACCTCCTGGGTCTTGTTACGCATCTTCAGTCTGCCTCGACTCCAAGGTAGTTCCTCATCCCTTTGCAGCTCTTCGTCGTCTTCATGCTTGGCCTTCCGCTGAGCTCCCAGGTCCAGTCCAGGCAGCAGCTTCTCTCAGTCTGTCAGCCATGGTTCTGGTCAGAACTCCAAGGACTTTTTTCTCCGGGTTTCTACTCTGGCAACTCTTGCTGCATCGGTCAACCTTAGATATCTGGGCGATATCCACCAGAAAACATCTCTCTTCGGCCAGTCCAGATACTTCCAGCAAGTTATCCCACTTCTCACACCAAGTCTGTGGAAGGGTTGTGGGGTAACAAATGGCCCAGACACCAAACTTCAGGTTCAAGATACAGTCTCTGTGTGATGTTTATTCAAACTACAGGAGATAACCTTAAGCAATGGCATATTCCTTCTTCAGCACATCAGTCTGCAGCAACATACTATGTATGTCCTTTCTCTGAACTTAGCCAGCACCTACTGACTCACTGATCTCTGATCTAACTCAGCAGTTGTGATTCAGCCTCCCCTATATGTGCCTTGTTTGCTTGAGTGGAGGGGGCTCAAAGAAGAAAAAAAAAAGCTACAGACAAAGAACTTCAGTGCAGAGGCACTGAATCATGGGTTACTCCAAAGGGCATTAACAATAAGCCAAATTTCAAAGAAACACATCATCACACATACTTCCGTAATTCAAAGCATCATGGGATAGGTGTTTGATTGTAACATCTTGCAAGCAACCTATTTTGTAAGACACATGATTATGAACAACCTATGTGTTCTACATGTTTATTGTACTGCACCTGTAATGTTATTGTTGTACCTCACACTGTAACTCTGTCTATCCTCCCTACGACAAGGTGCCTCTGTTAATAAGTCCATGACTCAAAGGTTGTAAATCAGACTTTTCTAAATAAATAAAAAATATATATATATATTTGCAAATCACCATGGCATTTCAGACTTGTTCAACTTACAACAATTTACATGCATTTTAAATAGCACAACTAACTTAATTTCTATAATATACAGTCACCCAGTACTTTTTATCTTTATCAAAAACACCTAGTGCCATGGTATTTTCAACATTTACAGGTTTCATACATAAAAGGTATATACATCAATGTATTTTATGACATACTACCATTGCATACTAAATCCAACAATGAAGAACACAGCCTGTTTTACATCAGCTCGGAGGTCACCACAATAACCTCCCTGTACGAGGACCTGAGAGGGAAAAGGAAAATTTAAAGAGGACACTATAGCTTAGTCAGGAAAGGGGAGGGGTACCCACAGGTGGCCAACCTTGTGGACTAGAAATTGTAAAGAATAGACTAGGCTAAGAAATAGAACTGTTGCAACAGATTTAAGAAAAGACTGGTCCTCAAGAGTGGAAGGAGCTCCCTTTCACAAACCAGAATTAACAAAAATGTATAAATACATTATTTTTCCTGCTTTCTAATATTATGTGTCTACCTAGTACTAATAATACAACCGCCACACTAAGTGGTTTGTCACTACATTTACTCCTTGTAATTTCCCTCAAAATATAGCCTTCTGACCAAAGACCAAAACTCCAGAAGATGGGACTACCATTTTTGGTAAGGCAAGTTGTCCTGGAACAAGTACTTTATTTTGAAATTCATTGATCCCTGTCCATAACTTGAGTGTATCCAAAAAAAACTGGATTTATTATATAAGATTTAAAAGAAAAGAATAAAAATTAATTTTGTGCCAGAAGAAAACTGTGGGGAAACAACTGAAAGGGGTGGGAAGCTCCATAACCTGGGGCTGTGTCCCAAGAACTTAGATAAACAAGAACCAGTTATAAATCTTTAGCCACCTTTGTTGGACTTTATCTTATTTTTCAAAGGAGCTGCAGCTTGGTGCAGTGTCTGCTATGCTTGGCTCATCAGTTATTTATTCTTGTGGCTCAAATTCTGGTGCAGGGTCTTGTACATCTGCTCAGTGGTGCAAGTGGTAGATAAGAAGTACAGGAACTCAGACACTGGCAAATATGAAATGCAGACTGAAGATCCTCAATCTGAAGGATAGCTGTGTCAAGACACATCTATCTGTTTAGACACAAGTCGATTCAGTTAGAGATACTGAAGTATTTCTAGGAAAACAGAATTGTTGTACAAGTCAAATATTGTTATGGAAACCCTGATTTCAGATCAGAGGCCCAGAAACTGTCATTATGTTGCTGGTTTAAGAAATCCAGTTCTAGTGTCAGTGGGAAGAAGTACAGGAACTCCGTTCCTACTGCAAAAAGGTACAGGAACTGAGTTCCTGTGTGTTCCTGTTCACTTTCATCACTGCGTCTGCTACTGCACCTCCTTTGTTTGGCCATTTTTCTGGTGCTTAATCTGGGGCTTCTTGCACATTTAGTTGCTTTCTTTTCAGCCAGGTCATTAAGGATGCATGTTGTGCCATGTCAGTTTTTTCTTCATTTTGCAGTTCGGCTTTTTGAAGAGTCCAGACATGTTCCCACTCCACCGAAGATCACAGCGCCAGACATCCGGAGGTAAGTATGGGGTGAGGGTGTGTGTGTGGGGAGGTGGGGTGCACAGAGGGTGGATATGGGCTGGGGGAGGCGGGGCACCGCGAGCAACGAGGGACCGTTTCTTTTTTTCAGGTATTAAAAAACAAAATGGACATTGTGCCAGTGGACAGTTTTCTTTCTTTACGTGCAAAATTAAACAAATGTTGGGCACACTGGAGTGGGTTCCCACCCAGTGTGCCACATAATGGGGGTGGGGGAGGAACATGCTGACATGGTCGGCTTTGTGTGGGAGGCGGCATACTGGGGTGGGCTTTCAGTGTGTCACACAATGTGGGGGGAGTGGGGGACATGCCGACATGAGGATTGCAGCCCCGATGTCGCCTTTGTTTGGGGATGGTGTTGCCGCCACCATGTTTATTGAAATGTCTCACCAGGAAAGGCACATATGTGAGGCATGTCACTCTGCCACTACATGGCAAGCTGGTCTCTGATTACAGTGGCACATTTCTTACAAGTTGGTGGCACTTTACACAATTCATGCGTTAGCGCTAGCATGCTGGCAAACTGGGGAATGAGGGCCACACCTACTAAAGCGTGCCCTGCATTCGCCAACACTCACACACCTCTCACTGTGATACTACTACCACAAGATGTTGCTTGTATGTGCACAAGACAACATAAAAATGAAGAGCAGAAGAAAATTGTCCTTGTTTTTTATGGTAGCTTCAGGCCTCAGTCTCACTCACCAGACAGGTCTTAAGGGATCAACGTTTAAGGAATGGCCAGGATTACTTTAGCTCACTATTTTGCGTTTTCAATCATTCTGTCTGCTACTTTTTCAGTGACTGGCTTGCTGTCTACAGTCTGATTCACTCTCTGCTTTATTTTTCTAAAAACAAACATGAACTGAATCAAGTCCTGTCAACACTGCGGACATCCATCAGGTCTGTCATCAATCAAAAAGTACACATCAGTGAAAAAGAAGATAAAAAACTAAATAAATAAAAAGACAAGAAGACACCAAACTGCAAGTACAATTTCTAACACGCACACAGCAGCAAACAATATGTAATTCTTTATTTCAGGGAAGCCCCCCCAAAAAAAATTTGGTTTCCCCTTCTACTGGGCACACCATGTGGGAATCCCACAACCCCCCAGACCCAAAACTGAAATTTAAACCCTGAGGTTTCAATTTATTTAACTAATGTATTTACGTAATGAAGTTTATAGATATTGAAACCAGTCTAACACATCCTCCTAGCACCTAACCCATACATACTCAAATTTATTCTATTCTTCTATATAAATGCCTTTACTGGTTTACATAAATGCAACTAAAAAATGAAGTACTGCACAATTTCTATTGTAAATGAGCTTCAGTTCAAAGGTATGTCCCATTTTTCCTGATTTGAAATAAACTGATAGTATTTATTTGGTTTCCGTTGATGGGGAAATAAGGGCAAGACAATACTGCCTATTTTCAGCCGCTTCATGCAGGATGCATGTGGGGACTACAGATAAGAATCAACAGTTCAACTATAGTGTATATATAAGAAAAAACTGCATTAGTGTTGGCGCTACAAAATACATAATACCAAAATTGCAACAGCACTTGTCTCTAGAAGAGCAAGCCCCTGTGGTGCCTACACTGAAACAGTTACATAGAGAAACCTATGCAGCAGTGAATCTAGCTATGTAGTGAGGTACCGCCTGCTACCCCCTTAGGCCACCATAAAGTACCTGTTTTAAGCTAATCAGAGGTTTAAAAGGTAACAGTTTACTTTTTCTGGGAAAGTGCCACCCCTAGAGAAAACTGCTACCCCCTTGAAAAATGTCTACATCCGCTGCTGAAACCATGATACCCACACTGCAACAGCACTTCTCTCTGCAGACGTATAGCCCCCCATGGGGCCTGCACTTCTGCAGTCAGAGGTAATCACAGACCCTGTATAAGAGACACACACACACACACAGCTGTGGATGCAGAAGCACAGGTCTCTTTGGCTCATTTGTTGTTCCACAAACTGTTTAAAATAGTATTCCTATGACTTCTCCTCATGAACCTGGTAGATGAATATTCTGAAGTCCTGCCCAAAAGGTGATTTCATGGAGTTACTGTGAAATCCTCTTTATAGATGGATTTGAAAAATTTCATCAGCCTTGTTCATGAGGTGGGGGTCCCAAAAAGGCCATGTTGAAAATATGGTGTAAAACACTGGAAAATGACAAAGTGAGGAGTACTAGTTGATAACGCACTGAAATACATTAACCAGACTTAGCATATTTTCTCATATTGCAGTAGTGGTTCCAACAGGAGGACATCTTTTTGAGCGGTGCGTGGATCTATCTGGGACTATTTTAGGTGAATGTGGGTGTGTTGGAGAGGTCTTGGGTGGTGGATGTCAACTAAGTGGAGGGTTGAGATTGGCAAGGGACCATTCCTTCAGGTTAAGTAAGAAAACAAAAAAAAGTATCAGCGAGGGAGCATTTTCTTCTTTATAGGTGTACAATTTTCAATGAGGAGGGACCTGAACAGACACTAGGGATTAGGCACCCCAGTGTTGACAATTACTGATTGGCAGCACCAGGAGTGAGCAACCCGGTGTCACCAGAAATATATTTGGGGGGCGGCAAGTGGCACTGGGGATGGGCATCCCAGTCTGCCTTTTTTTTTGTTTTGTTTTGTTCAACTGGGAAGGACAAGGGAGGGCTGACTGAGGGAGGTAGAGGGATTATGGAAATAAATGTTATTTTGGGTGCAAGCCAAAAAAAGGAATTCCCCATGTGTGTAACAGGGGCATTTTCGGCTCACAAGGAAAAACAGGTCCTCTCACTAAGCTGAGCACCCAGGATTTTGGGGTACCCAGAAAAGGCAAGGCAAGTCAAATTTTATTTGAAAGACGCCCATCCCAGAGGCTCTGGAAGCCGACGCACCGTACATATTAAAAGAAAAGGTATTTCTGACTCTAATGTTAAAAAACAAACTCCAGAATCTAGCTAAGCAGGCCCCGTTTAGCTAGGTTCAGTTGTTTCTGTTTTAATTCTTAGATATTTTTCAAGTGGTGCGAATGAAAAAGTGTCTTGCATCAACGTTTTCAGATCATATCAGAGGGTTACCCCAAAACCCTTGTGAGCGTGCTCAGAAAGAAACCTTGAAATCCTTATAACTCTGGAACTGATAAATATTTTTTAACAAAACCTTGAAAGGCACTACTGTAGCACAGGCCACTTCTACCCTAACACTTTTGGAAAAAATCCATACTGTCTAGGCTGTAGGCAAAAGCAAAAAAAAAAAAAAAGCGTAGTAAATATAGGAAAAAATACCACATTTCATTAAATATTGACATTATGTATCTCCGAAATCACATAAGCTGCTGTCACCAAACTTTTCATGCCTTGAGAACTTGCTTCCGAGACAATGCATGCCAATTTCAGGTAATTTTGCAGAATGCAACCAAAGTTATTAAGGTGAAAAAAAATTTGGTTACCATTAAACACCCTTCCCCCTAACTATACTGGAAGAGAGAGAGAGAGACACACACACGCAGGTTGGTGATTTCTATTACTGTGCGCAACTGCACTGCCACTTTCAATTTCCAACATGTAAGCTGACATGACAGAATTCCAGTGGAGTGGCTACTGGATAAGGTCATGCCGATGATTTAAAGTTGCGGCATGGCGCACGGATGATGGGTGGACTCCAGCATGGAGTACTTTGTTTTTTGCTGCTGTTGCCGAGTCTTTATTATCAGTATTCTGAGATTAAGTGGACGGCTGTGTTCTGAGCTGCGAGGTGCACACATTAGGTACATAGGTTTTGTGAGATGAAGGCGCATTCGTTTAATGTACCTCCCAGTTATCCGAACAGAGATAACTTCAAATGGCATTTCCTTTTAGGTAGCAATCATGCCTAATCTTGAAGCTCTGAATACTATCTGCACTTATAACCTCTGCTCCTTTAGTAATTCAGTCACACAACTATTAGTCTCTGGTGAAAAAATGTTTTCCATACATCACTCTGGACGATCTCTCACGTAGCCTAAACTCATGCTCCCTGGTTCTGCAATCCTGAATTTGGCTAAACAGTCTGTTCTGGTCCATTTTTGTATACCATTTCATGATTTTGAATATCTCAGTCAATTTCCCCTCAGTCTTCTTTTCACTAGAGAAGACAAACTCAGGTGCTCCAGTCTCATGTCTTAATCATCTTTGCAGTGCTATGCTGGGCTTTTTTCCGGCACTTTTATGCTTTTTCTGTAAGGCAGTTACCAAAACAGTGCACAATACCCAAAATGGAGTCCAACTGTACAGTGGCCACTGTACAGACATCACCGCCTCCTCTTCACTATTATTTACCCCTTTAATGGAACCTAGCACTGTTCGCTTTGCTGAATGGTAGTAAGTACTATGAGGATTTTTTTTCTGTTAATGCCCCTTTCCTCTCCAGCCCCTCCTTCTCTCAAAACCTGCCAGCCACCTCCTGATCCCCCAGCCTCCCCCAGCCATTGTCACCTATTTCCATGGAGCTCTGGATAACCCCCCAGGTGAGGCTGAGGTGGGGAAACTTACCCCCAAACTGCTGCATTTCATCAGGCGTGCCATGTGCTGGGGAGTTGGAGACTCGGGATGTACCACAGCAGTCATCACAGAGGTGCCGGGGCTGTACTTTTTTCCGTGTTTTTATCCCATTCCCCTGAGGAACTTATATGGATGGACGTCTGGCAGGCTCGCATACGCTATGCGTGCATCTGCCCACCAAACTCAGTGATGCCCTACCCCCCTCCTTGGCCCTTCCAGCCACACTGCCACCTGTGGTCACCCAGGTGGCAGCACTGCAGTGGAGGATGGAACTATGCCTCCCCGGAGGAAGAGAGCGTCCTCTGGGATGTTCAGCTCTCCTCCCCCTTGCCGGCACCCGACAACTCAAGCTTGTTCAAGAACTCAGGTCACCAGCATCATGGGTGATAGCACTACTGCTGCACTGACGATGTATAATAAACCCTCTCCTGCACTCAGTGACAGTACTGGGTGGTAAAAACATGGCTCAAAATATACTCACTGGTGTAAAAAATGTGTATCAAAAGAGGAACCTACTACATCAAAAAGCAATCAGTAGCAGCTTTTCTACTGTTCACTTTTCCTTGCTTTAGATATTGTTACAGAGGAGGTGCATTAATCTGGACCCACAGGAAAGAGGAGTCATTTCTGAGCAGACTGCAACTTTTACCCTTTTGGTGCATGCAGCTGCTGTCCCTGCCTGGTCTGCCACATTCGATACTGTACCATTATATTAGTAAAGACATTTTCTGTATCTGGAACCTAGGTGTATCACTTTGCATTTCACAACATAAAACTGGATCTACCATCTGTCTGATGAACACTTCAGTTTATCTAGGTCCTGCTGCAGTTTCTCACATTACTCCTCATAGAAACAAACTTTGTCAGCAGATAAGGACCACTTGGCCCACCTAGTCTGCCCATTTTGTCCCTGCCTCTAGTATCTCCACAGACCTTACGTGATTTCCATTTTTCTGCCTCTCCCCACTCTTTTCCAGCAAGACTTCCTTATGCCTATCCCATGCATTCTTGAACCCCAGCACATCAGCTGGTACGCTCTTCCAGGAATCCACAACTCCTTCTATGAAATACGTCTTCATATCTGTCCTGAATCTACTCCCCCAACTTCATAGCATGAACCCATTTTTGTGCACCTTTTTCCTAAAAATACTTTCCTCCTGTACCTTTATTTACCCCTTGAAGTATTTAAAGGTCTCCATCATCCCCATCCTCTCTCTCTTCCAGGGTGTTCATATTCATAAATTATTTATTTATTGAAGTCTAGGAATTACAACCCTTTGAGTCAGGGACTATTTTTCAAAGGCATGGAGTCAGTACAAAGTGTGGCAGACAAGTATTACAGACATCATGAATAATGACAGTATTTATATACAGAGAGAAAATTATATAATAGAGAGTTATCTAATAATGATACAATACAATAAGCATTGTCAATTGACATGGGAGTAACCAAAATTGTTGAAACAAGTCAGAGGAGAAAAAATAAATACTGGAGACAGGAGCAACGGAGCTATGCAGGAGAAAGTGAGGAACAGGCCCAGGAAGTGGACCAAAGGAGAGCTGGAAATAGCCTTTAGTCTCTCTCTCTCTCTCTCTCTCTAGGGCTTCTGATGCAAACCCACGCTATTTTTGTTGTCCTCCTCTGGACCACCTCCACTCTGTCTATATCCTTCAGGAGATGTGGCCTCTAGAGCTATACACAGTATTCTAGATGAGGTCTTATTAGCAATCTATACAGATGCAGCATCATCTCCCTCCTTCTGCTGGTGATACCTCTCCCTATGCGCCCCAGCATCCCACTAACCCTCCCAATTGCTTTGCTGCACTGCCTGGCCACCTTTAGGTCATCAAAGATCATTATCCCAGGTCTCTCTCCTGCTTGGTAGTCATCAATAACACTCCTCCCATTTTGTACGCTGCCCAAGGGTTTCTGTGTCCCAAGTGCACTATTTTGCATGTTTATTGCACTGAAACCCAGCTGCCATACCATTGAGCACTCCTCAAGTTTTCTCAAGTCTCTGCTCATTCTTTCCACCCTCCCGGAGTTTACACCTCGCTGCTGATTTTGGTGGCATCCACGAAGAGGCAGACCTTCCCCTCCAGCTCTTCCGCAATGTCACCTATAAAGACATCAAACAATCAAAATCTTTATTTAACCAGGCAAACACCATTGAGCTATGCTCATTTGCGAGATGGACCTGGACAGGCTTCACTGAACATTATACCACACAGTGAATGCAACAATGGTAAATAAATAAGAACTAAGCCAGAAGCAAAATACAATGCGCAAGGTAACTAACAGTTGCAAGGCCTAGACAACTATATATACACACACAACATGTGTAAGTAGTTTCCAGAATAAAGTCAATAATCAGAAAAATTATACCAGGAGAATATCTGAGAGCACGAGGGAGAGCATCCAAGGATTAGGTAACAGAGCTGAAAGGAAGATACCAGGAGGGGGCAAGGTAAGAAAAGAGGGAGCACAGAAGGAAGGGGAACCCGTGGAAGGGTCACAGAATCTTGGGACTGATGCCAAGGCCAAATGAGGTAAAAACAGGCTCCAAGTTGGAGGAAATAGGGGGGTCTTGTGGAACAAATAGGTAAACATGCCAGATACAGTCACTATCACCTGAGCGGGGCAACAGGCTAAGTAAAGAATACAGGATAGCTAAGGAGGGGGTGTGAGGGGGTCGAATGTTAATGGGGCCATATGTGAAGGACTCTACTAACAGGGACAGGCAAGCAACGGAGAAAAACAAAACAGGAGATGAGGCGGTGATCAGAAAAAACAATTACAGGATTCTTTGAAGGAACGAGCACTGTGTTTTAAATGCTGTTAAGTTGATGGGGTGGACCAATTTCAACGTTTTTTGCAACTTGTTCCAACTTAGGGGTAACACATAACTTATGGATACCCTACCAAAGCGCGATTTGACGTTGGGGACAGTCAGGTAGATCTAGGAGGCACTTCTCAGCGCATACTTACTCAACATGCTTAGGGGTAGACAATCCAAGATATACTGTGGCAGTTCCTTAATGACATATCTGAAGGTCCAGAGGGTGGCGTTTCTCTGCCTTCTGTAATGGAGGGATGTCCATCCCATGGTACTGTATAAAGAACAGTAATGCATGGTGTAAAGAAGATCAGTGATAAACCTTAAAACTCTATGGCAGAGTGTATCAAGTTTAGTAAGTGCAGCAGCGGGGCCCTGACTATAAAGGAAGTCCGCGTAATCTAGTAGGGAAAGGAAAGTAGTTTTGACCAATCTTTTCTTAGCATCTCTTGTGAGAAGATGCTTAATCCTATACAAGAGTCAAAGCCTCCGTCTAAGCTTTTTTATCAGTTCTTTGATGTGGTCAAGAAAAGAAAGTCTGTGGTCTACCTATATTACAAGGTATTTAAACTTCGATACATAATCCAATGGTTCGCCTAGAACAGTAGTGATCAGAGGTAGCGTTCCAAGGGTGGCCGGATTTTTTACATGTGCAAGGGGACAGAAGAACATTGGCTTGTTTTTTGGGGGCATTTAGTAGTAGTTTCTGGTTTAGAAGCTGTAGTTGCAGTTGAATGAATTCCTGTTGAAGGTAACTACAAGCTGCTTCAGGAGTGGGTCTACTGATATAAAGTACCGTATCATCTGCGAACAGATGTATGTTGGCAGTTTTGATGCTGGCATCGATTCTGTTAATATATATTGCAAAGAGCAAGGGAGCCAAAATGGAGCCCTGTCGTATGCCTCTCAATAGGCGTTTTAGTGGAAAGAGTTCCCCTTCTGCTTTAACCTGCTGAAATTGACCTACAAGATAAAAAATCATCTCAAGGAGAGGTGGTCCAGGCCAATGTTCTGGAGAGACAAAAGGAGTAGGTCATGGTCAACGGTATTGAACGCCTTGCTTAGGTCTAAAATACTGCGCAAACAAAATTCTTGGCATCTAGTTCGCATTGCCAGTCATTAGTAACCTTAGCAAGTGCTGAAGTGGTGCTATGTCATTGTCTGAAGCCAGACTGCAATGGGTTAAGTAGTTTTGTACACTAAGTAATTCCTTAGTTGAGTACTCACTATTTTCTCCAACAACTTGGACAAGATAGGGAGTAGGGAGATAGGTCTATAAATTGTTTAGGTCACTGAGGTCTCAGGATTTGAAAAGGGGAATCACGTGGGCAGTTTTCCATAAGAGAGGGAGATCACCCTGTGTAAGAGACAGATTAAAAAGATGGGTAATTGGGCACAGCCAAGACATGATATTGAATTTTCAGGAACAAAGGGTCTAGGAGGACTGCTCCTGCACTTTTCCTAGTAGCCAGCTATAGCAGAAGGTCTTCAACCTCTTAAGGATGCAGGCTGAAAAGAGAATGAAGAGCTTGTGACAGGGACTTCTTGATCTTGTATACCAAGTTGTGAGTGGAGTATACTGGCAGGGGAGGACTCAAAGGCTACACCTGTGGTAGCAAAATGATTGTTGAGAGACTCAAGGATTGTCAGCCTATCAGAGACTGTAGTGTCACCAAGATGGATTTCTGCAGGCAAAGAATTTCTGGATATGTGACCTTCTAATTCCTTTAGTGTTTTCCAGAATTTGGATGAGCACTTCCGAGGAAGCATCAAGTTATGCATGGTAAAAGTTTGCCTCTGCCTCTCTGACCATCTTGGTGCAATGGTTCCTAGCCCTCCTAAATGAGATCCAGTCAGCTGAGAGCTTAGTTTTCCTGGCCTTTTCAAAGAGCAAGTCTCTATCAAACAAAGTGGTCTAAGTCTGCCACGAATCATTGGCATGTTTTTTTTCTTGGCACAGACTTTAACCATATCAGCATGCTTGTCCAGTGCCCCCAACACAATTTCTTGGAAGATGTCGTAAGCCATGTTCACCGACTTTGCTAGGCAGAAGTTCTGCCATTGCAGGGATATACGTAGATCCGAGATGAAAGCACTGGGGTCAAAATTATGTTGACACCTCTTAAATGTGAATTTGCATGAGGATGCTAATTTAGGGACAGGTCTTACACAGGCAATAAAGCAGTGGTCACTGATATCAGAGAGAAAAAAAAAAAACACCTATGTGAGAAAATAAAAGTGGTTTACTTACAACAGAAAGATCCAGTAAGGTGCTGTTATTAGGGCTCTTCTTATTGGGGCATGTAGCTTCAGTATTGAGTTGTGACAATCCAAGGGAGTCACAGATAGTTCTGAGTGGTGCTGAGGTACTAGAAAACCAGTCCAAGTTAATGTCTCCTAGAATGATAAACTCTGAGGGCAAGGATCCCAGAGAGTTACGTAGGTAATTCAGAAGCTGCAGTCCTGCCGACGGGGGCCTACAGCATTCTATAACACAAAGTGAGACAGTGGAGGATATTTCAACTTTGAGAGACAGACTTTTGAATTCTTTTTGAATTGAGGTGGAGTCAATGATTGAGGCAGAGAATGTATCCTTAACATAAATTGCAACTCCTCCTCCTCTAATCTGCCTGTCCATTCTAAATATGGAGTAGGAGGGGATATTCACCTCCCAGTCAGCAGTTCCAGGTCTGAGCCACAACTAGGTGACGACGAAGTTCAGGCATGGTATAACAGACCCAGGCCTGAATAGATGTGAATTTTTTTAATAGACTACACACACACTAACATGCATAAAACTCACCCCTTTGAGGCTGGGTAAGTAGGCCAGAGATGTGATAGTTGCCAGAGGATCAGAGCACAATAGAATCTTCATGATATCTCCTCTAAGCAACCTATGTGCTCTAGTCCATTCTCGTTTGCGGTGATTATTAGGGGGGAATTGAGGGGTCCCCAGGACTAATGCCTAATGGATACAATGCCACATGTATTAATACCCTGGCCGTGAATAATAATATAATAATAATAATAAACTTTATCTATCAAGAGCAATATCCAAACCCAAAGCGCTGTACAAACCTTTAAAAAAATTAAAACAGATAAATAGTAAACAACCAATTACAGTCAATAGAATATGAATAAAAACGGAAGCAGGATATTATATAAAATCTTCAAAGGCCTGGTGGAACAAGTGAGTCTTCGCTTTGAATAGCAGGGAGAGTTGAAGTATGATAGCCGAGCAAGATAAAGTCGGAACCTTTTTCGTCAAAATAGTTCCTGCCAGCCAAGGATGATGTATAACCAGTTGTAGTTCGAGGAACTTGAAGGTACATATACACCAATCGGGGTAGTGAAAGATACCTTGGCAATCCACTGAGGTTCTATGTTCAAAAGCGCCATTGGAATGTAGCTGTGTGATCATATAAGGGTCTATATAACATAATACGAGTAAGGACAGATAAGGGAACAAAGCATTTACCCTCATTCTGGGGTCTGGTCACAACACGTGCCCTTTAGCTTAACAGGCCCTATGTCCTGAAACCTGAATATTCAGGCAAACTGTAGTAATTCTAAACTACTTCCAGTACATTAGGTTTCGCTTTAGTCAGCATTTATCGCTCCTAGGATAGTATACAGGTGACTGGCCACAGCAGTGCTCAATCAGATTCACAATTCGATGAAGGGAGATATGGCATGTGTGGTGTATCCCCTTTAAACAACAAATTAAAGTTACTAGTAGGACTGTCAACCAGTAATGGATTTGTTCAAGGACGTGGACGGGGTTAGTGTGCATTTAAGATGGCCCGAGAAGGGAGTGGGGCAGTGGGCTGAAAAAAAACAGGGGTGGTTAAAAATGCTATCCCTAGCCCCAGAGCTTCTCCGAGGCTCATGGAGTAAAAGACGAAAAGAAGCCATGGAAAGCGGCCCAGGACTGCCAGCAAGTAAATCAACCAATCGGGTCCTGGCCAAGTCCGGAATCAGCCAATCGCCTTTTTCCTCCAAGTGCTCTGAGCCAATCACTTCCCCAGCTTTGGATCCAGTGCTGAAATGCCATACCCGAAGCGTTTCTTTCAAGGGAGAGTCTTCTGGGAGATGGCCTGGCCAGCGGCAACCTTCCGCCGGTCACGGTTTCAGTAATGGCCAGTTGGGGCAGCACCTGAAGCATTTATTTTGGGGGAGAGTCTTCTGAGAGGAGGCCCAGATGGCAGCAACCTTCCACCGGTCACAGTTTCAGTAATGGCCCAGTGGAGCAGCATCTGAAGCATTTATTTCAGGAGAAAGAGTCTTCTGGGAGGTGGCCAGGCCAGCGGCGACCTTCTGCCAGTTGCGGTTTCAGTAATGGCCCCGTGGCACTGATCCTTGTGGCACCTCATTGATCACTCTTCCCTACTTGAGTGAACTCAGTTGATCAACACCCTCTGTCGCCTATCCCCTAATTTATTACCCAGTTTACCACCTTTGGATCCATTCCTAAGCTACCAAGCTTGCTTAATAGTCTCCTATGTGGAACACTGCTGAATGCCTTACTGAAGTCTAGGTAGGCTAGGTACACCACACCACCCTGATCCAATTCCTTGGTCATGCAATCAAAGAAATCTATCAGATTTGTTTGACATGACCTCCCATCTATGGAGTCCATGCTGTCTTTCACCTCATAACCCATTAGATTCAAGATATTCCACTATCCTCGCCTTAGGCAGTGATTCCTTTAACTTTCCTACCACCAATGTCAGGCTGACTTGTCTATAACTGCCAGCCTCCTCCCTGCTACCACTTCTGTGAAGTAGGACTACTTCTGCTCTCCTCCAGTCCCCTGGAACTACTCATTTCCAATGAGCTGTTTATAGGATCAGAGGTGCATCCATTGCCTCCCTTAGCTCCCTCAACACCCTAACATGTACCGTATCTGGTCCCATTGCTTTCTCCACTTTCAGATTAGCAAGTCCCTTTAGGAGTCTCTCTTCTGAAAAAGGACTTTTGTCCACCACCCTCACTTTAGAGCTCCTGTTAATTTTTGTGGCACCAATCTGTCTCGTTCCACTGTGAACAGTGAACAAAAGTATTTGTTCCAGACGTTTGCCTTTTCCTGGTAGCCACTGCGGTGCCCCCCCTCCAAAAAAAAAAAAATCCCTTTTTGACCTTACAATTCCTCCCCCGGTCTTCTTTTCATTTACATACCTAAAACAATGTCTTGTCCCCTTTTTTTTTTTACCTATGTGCTTTTACGCTCCTTACTGCTTTCTCTGTTTCTTTCCGTTTCCTTTGATACACCTCCTTATCCTCCTCCCTCTTTGTCACCTTATATCTTCTGAATGCCACTCTTTCGGCCTTTACCAGTTCAACTACCCCCTTTCTAGAACAAAAGTGGTCTCCTTTTCCTCTTACTCACTTACTTGACACGGAGGTTTGTTGCCTTCACTATGCCCCCTTTTAGCTTCACCCACTGTTCCTTCACCACACCCAGGTTATCCCCCCACCCCACTCCACCAGGTCATCCCTCAGGCATGCACCCATCGTTATATAAAATGTGCCTTCGGGAAGTCCAGGACCCTCACTTTTGTGTGCGTTGATTCAGCAGCTGTCCTTATGTCGAACCACACTGTACAGTGATCACTGAGCTCCAGGTGACTTCACACCTTGATATCTGCCACTGTCCCTCCCTGCTGACCATGACCACTCTTGCTAGCTTTGTATCATTCGAAACCTTGCCAAAATGACTGCTAATCCACAAGACTAAATCCTTATTGAAAAGGGTGAATAGAAAAGGTCCCAGAACTGACCCATGTGGCACTCCATAGTCACTGCTTTCCAGTCTGGCACTTGTCCCCACCACCACTCTCTTCCACCTGTTACTCAAAGTGTCTTATCCTAAAAGCTCCCCTGCCATTCCCATCTCTGCAACACTATCCACATAGTACTCTGTCAAATGCTGTACCAAAGTTCAAATATACGGAGTCTAGAACACCCCCATCCTTCTGGTTACCTTATTGAAAACCATAATAAAATTAATCTGACATGATGCGCCCCCCCTACACAAAACGATGAGAGTGTCAGCTGCTTTTCAGTGCTCAGCCAAAAATGCCATTTATGCTGTACATCCTTAATAATGCCCTCAAACATTCTGTCTTCAACAAGGGTCAAACTAAAAAGCCAAAGTTCTTAGGATCTCCCCAGACCCCTTTTTGAAAACAGGGATCACGTATGCTGTCCTCGAATCCACTAAGCACCCACTTGATTTCCAAGGATTTGCTAAAACTCTCTTCCAGTGATTGCTACAGTTCCTCTCTGGTTCCTTCAGTATTCTGGGGTGTACCATGTCAGGACCCGGTGTCTTATTTGCATTGACCTTTATCTAAATATTTTGCCACCAGCTGTGTTGTAATCACAATGTAATTACATTTTGAGGTATCTCTTCTATCCCCTTCAAACTGGCCCTCTACTGCAGACAGTTCACCACACACAGTTCCACAGTAAAGATTGATATAAAATCATTGTTAAACACCTCTACAATCTCCTTCTTCCCAGTTAAGCTATTGTTTCTCTGATATTGTGGGGTCTACTCTTTCTCTTTTGCATCCTTCTTACCTCTAGCACAGCTAAAACAATGTCTGATCATTCCTTCCTATTTCTGACATTGCTACTCACATATTCTTGTTTTGCTTTCCTAATTAATCTACTCACACTCTCTCTTAAGACCTTATAAAATGGGCAGGGAAAGTTAAGGCAAGATCACTATTTTCATTATTTATTTAGATTTTGATAACCGGGTAAGCCCACTGAGACCAGAGGTCCCTTTTTCAGGGCGACCCGGGATTTGATACATACAGCAGCGATTACATACAGGGACGATAATACAGTGGTTAGACTTGAGACATAACATTGGAGACACAGCAATTACAGGTTGACAGTCAAGAAATCACAGTTGCACAATGCAGAGTTAACAGGAGTCTGTCACGGTAGACGCAATCACCAGATAAGGCAATAGTAGTACAATGGTCACAGCTGATAAGGAGGGGAAAGGGGCTAGATAGTTAGCAGCAGTCACCTGACCGTTGATTCATACCCTAGTAAGCAAACACCTTGTTTACAAAGTGAGATATTCTACCCAGAAACAGACTTAGAGCAAGTGATAACATCAATTTGCCAGTTCAGTTAAGTGCAGCAACTACACTAAACATACATTTTTAAAAGCAATTCTCCAGGTGGCACATCTGGGACTAGGGGAAGGGAAGGACACCAAAATCAGCCCTTAGTGCGGGTGCTGAAAATCAAGCAGACTCGAAAGACCATTAGGCCTATTCTGCTGGCATGTTATTATGTTAGTACTGCCTCTGTCCCTCAACTCCACTGATGACATCCCTCCCCCACTACAAACTGTCAAAACTGTATTTCTCACGCCGCTGGAGTTATGACCTGGAACCCAGAGTCCGTACGTCTGCATGGTGGCGAACACTGCCACAGCACAGAGAGCAGCAGGCAGCAACATGCTATGGAATCGGCTCTGACAATACAGAGAGGGGAGCAGGGAGGTAGGTAAAAATCACGCAGACAAAGCCAGGCACAGAAACAAAGCAGACACACAAGGGGCAAGTAAGCAATTATTTAATATTTTAAAGCATACTACTGTTGAGTGTGTGTGTGTGCCGGGGGGGATCCAGAGCAACCTGCTGCATGCTTCTGGGATTAGATCAGACGATATGGAACAGGGAGCGGGAGGCAGGCATAAGTCACGCCAGAAACCAAGGCATGGAAACGGAGCACGGGAACAAAAGTAACAGTCAACTTCAGAACAAATGCAGAGCAGGGCAGCAGCAGCAGCAACTCAGCAGTTGCATGGGACTAAACAGCCAAGAGCGGCTGTGTTGGCTGAATGATCGAAAGTCAAACAGTACAGAGTCTCTGTTTCAGGCAATAAAAAAGTTCTTCAGTGAGCACTGACAACATCACATTTTTTTTTTAAAACTTTATTTTTTTTTTTAATTTAGCTTTTGTTTATTGGGTAGGTGCGCTAGTCATAACAATAACTATCTTCAGGCACGACTTGGATTAGCAAACAACATACAGTTTATACACCAGATCAGGACATTACAAATTAGTACAACAATCAATGAGGTTGCCACTTATCTTAATATGCACATAATATAAATATACCGTCCCAGCCTTTTTGATGCATCATAAGAGGGAATCCATATGAAAATGAAATCGATGACAACATACACTTAGCTGATATAAGCCTATGAGCTGCATGGCAAACTAATTCTCATGTGTTAATAGTACAGTCGTGGCCAAAAATATTGGTGCCCTTGCACATTTTCAAATAACTCACAATTTCCTCTAAACACAAGTTGAAATTTACAACAGTACAGTATTTGGTCTCCACAATTCTTTATTTCTCTGTTAATATAACAGAAACTTTGTTTTTGATTCAGAATTTAATATATCCTTTAAATCAGAAAATGAAAAGAGATGGCACTGACAAAATTACTGACACCCTAGCAGGGCTTGAAATAATTGGCTGTCCGCCTGTCTCGGACAGCCCATTTTCAAATGGGACAGCCGTTTCTTTCACTGTGCCTGACCCTTGGACAGGCAGATGGTTTCATACATTAAACTCTGATGGGCACTAGGACCCAGGAAGCAGTAAGCAGGTTGTGAATCAGGTCAGGCCTGGGGTAGAGAACGGGGTGAACGTCATGCACAACATGCACATTGCAACATCATGTAGTCGCCGAAGTTATGACTCTAGCCCAGTCTTGTGATGGACTGGATGGCAGAGTCGCAGTATGTCGGCTGGCGCTGGTGGGCTCAATGGTCAGTCTTCTATCTGCCAAGGTAGGGAAACGTAACTGAAAGGGGCTGGCAGTGGTAAATGTGCATGCCCAGCTAATTTCTCTCTCTCCCACGCTACCGCGTTCCTCGTTTCATTTTGAGGCATCTGTGGAGCAGCAGTGTGAGATGAGCATCGATGTTTGGTTACAAAAAAAAAAAATAAATAAAACACAAACTAAACAGCAATTTTAAGTAAGAAAAAAAAAGTAGGCAGGACTGCAGGCAGACAGTCAGTGTCCAAGTAAGTGGGGGGAGGGACTGGAGAGAGCCTGTGCCATGTTGTACAGGACAAAAGGATTTACCTACTGTTGCAGACAGTTGTAGGACTGTGCGAGAGGGACAGACATTTTAAAATTAAGTAGAATAAGAAAAAGGAAGGCAGGACAACAGTGTCCCAGCAAGAGAGGCAGGAGAGACTACAGCCAGACAGTGCTGCTGCAAAGAGCCCTTTTCAGGGCTCTGGGAGAGGGAAAAAAATAAAATAAATCAAGTAGTTAAAAGAAGAAAAAGGAGGGCAGGGCAGCAGTGTCCCATCAAGGGAGAGAATAGGGCAACAGTGTCCCATCAAGGGAGGGAATAGGAGAGAGACTACAGCCTGAGAGTGCTGCTGAAAACATTCCTTTTTGGGGCTCTGGGAGAGGGACAAAAATAAAATAAATCAAGTAATAAAAGAAGAAAAAGGAGGGCAGGGCAGCAGTGTCCCAGCAAGAGAGGGGAACAGAATGACTATAGCCTGTGTGCTACTGAAAACAGCCATGTTCAGGGCTCTGGGGGACAAAAAAGTGTGGACAGGTGAAACTTTTGTGGGACAGGCAAGATTTGCATCCCACCTGTCCCATGGATAGGTATCTCAAAAAAATTATTTCGAGCCCTGCACCCTAGATTTAATATTTGATAGCACAGCCTTTGGTCAAAATAACTGCAATCAACCGCTTCCTATAGCCATGGATGAGCTTCCTGCACCTCTCTACTGGCAGTTTGGCCCACTCCTCTTGTGCAAACTGCTCCAGTTCTCCCAGATTTGAAGGGTGCCTTCTCTCAACTGTTGTTTTCAGATCTCTCCACAGGTTTTCAATGGGATTTAGATTTGGACTCATTGCTGGCCACTTCAGAACAGTCCAGCGTCTTGTCTTGAACCATTCCTGGATGCTTTTGAAGTGTGTTTGGGGTCACGGTCCTGCTGGAAGACCCATGACCTTCGACGGAGACCCAGCTTTCTGACACTGGGTTCAACATTGCGCTCCAAAATGGCCGGTAATCTTCAGATTTCATGATGTCATGCACACGTTCAAGGCACCCAGTGCCAGAGGCAGCACAGCAACCCCAAAACGTCACTGAACCTCCTCCATGTTTGTAGGGAAGGTGTTCTTTTCTTTGAAGGCTTCATTTTGTTTTCTGTAAACACAGAGATGATGTGCTTTATCAAAAAGCTCTAATTTGGTCTCATCTGTCCACAGGACATTCTCCCAGAAGGATTTTGACTTGTTCACGTGTGTTTTGGCAAACCCCAGTCGGGCTTTCTTATGTCTCTCTCTCTCTCTCAGCAGTGGGGTCCTCCTGGGCCTCCTACCATATAACCCCCTTTCATTGAGTTGGCGACGGATGGTGCGAGTTGAAACTGTCGTACCTTGTGTCTGAAGGTCAGCTTGAATCTGTCTGGCAGTTGATCGAGGTGCTTTCTCCACCATTCGAACAATCCTGCGCTGCAATCTTCGATCAAGTTTTCTCTTGCGGCCACGTCCAGGGAGGTTGGCTACAGTGCCATGGGCCTTCAACATCCTGATAACATTATGTACGGTGGAAACAGGAACAACAAGGTCTCTGGAGTTTGATTTATAGCCTCGAGATTGTCCATGCTTGGCTACAATCTTCTGTCTGACATCCTCAGACAATTCTCTGGCTGTCTGTCTTTTCTCCATGCTCACTGCGGTACACACAGTGACACAAAACAGGAGAATGAGTCCTTTTCTCTATTCAAACTGGTTGAATGAGTGATTTTTATGTTGCAGGCACCTGCAACTCACCACAGGTGAGTTCAATTCCTAAGTGAAGGAGAATCACCTGCTTGAAATCTAATTATTTCTAACTACTTCTAAAAGGTGCCAATAATTTTGCCTGGGCCATTTAAGGATTTCTGTGTGGAATAAGCTAAGACTTAGTAAATTTTTCTGCTTTTTGTGTTTTATTCCACTGCAAACCAAAGAAATACATATGTGAATACCAAAATATTTTTTAATTTTAACAATTTTCTAGAAGGAATGGTGCATTATTAGAAAAAACTGCAAGGGCGCCAATATTTTTTGCCACAACTGTACGTATTTTTCTATAGCATCACCTAATCAATAGGTGAAAAAATAAAGCCATGCCTTATCCCAGTTATGCACCTTGTGGTGCTCTCCCACTTGTTATGTTGCTAACAATAATTAATCATTCAACTTCTCATGACTCGTTATAATTAACAATTTTACCAAACATGATATATAGCTTAGAACTACCTCCCCCTCAATCCCATAATTGCATATAAAATGTCTACTGCCATAAGTTCAAGTTGAAACATGGGAGAAAACTCCCCAGACCTGAAGAAAACATTGAAGCTATAGCTGTCAACAGTCCCCCATACTTTAGAGTTCAGTACTATATTCATGAAAAATTCACTGTATAAATTTGGAATTTTTTAAACTTATAGTTTCCTAGACTCGTCAATAAAGATAAATCGTGCTCAAAAATCAGAGTTAGTCCACAGTGGGAAGACAGAAACAGTCGTCGACCATCAGAAAAGTCTATGGGTAACCACATACCCCTCATGTGTCTTCCTCCTCTTCTTCCGGTGATTCAGCCTCCTGCAGCGGCCTGTTAGAGGTTAAATGAACATGCTTCTGGCTCCATTTGAGTGCCTTCATCGGATCTGAAAAAGAAACACCTTGCCATCGTAGATGATCCTCAGTCGAGCTGGAAATAGTATTCCATTCCTTCAGGTAGCCCCACTAAACAAATGTTTGCGGCTCAAACTTGATTTTCTAGGGTTCTGAGCCTAGACTTAGTGAGTAGTCTCCTTTACCGTTGTAGAGACAGCTCCCATTGCCATGTCGGCTCTCCGGGTGGAATCAACAGCTGTTGCCTGAAGCACCTCCACATTAGTTTTAAGAGCCACCACCCAAATAGTCAAGCCATCGAATTTATCTGCCAGACCCACCACTGTGGTGATTAAGTCAGTTTATTTTAGCCCCGATAGTTTGCAGGGTTTCTTCTCCGGATTCTGGCAGAGTCTCTTTTCTGCGGCCTTGAGCTGAGCACGTGTTGAGAGCAGTGGAGCTGGTTTTACTTTTTGCTCCCGAACCATGCGCTTGTTCTTTGCGTGGGTTCCCCATTTTGGAAGAGGCAGTTTCCGATTGTCGTAAAGTTAATTTCTCCTTTGATTGAATTCAAAAAATAGTTTTTTTTAAACAAGTATACTGAGCATTAAATGGAGCTCTATTGCTTAGTGGCCATTTTCCTCTGGCTCCACAGTGCCCCTTCCCATCAAATATTCAAATCAGCAGAATAGTCTAACACATCTTTTTTTTTTTTTAATTAAAAAACTGAACAGTATAGTTTGCTTCATAAATCTGAGCTACGTTTTACAGTGAAATGGGTGGGGAGAGGGAGAAGTCGAGGGAGGTTAAAAGGGAAACAGGAAGGGGGCAGTTCCCTTTGTAAACATACAGGGAACTGAACAATCGAGCAGACTAGATAGGCCATTAGGCCTTTATCTGCTGGCATCTACGTACGTTCGTATGAAACTGCCAAAATTACAATATCTTGTTTGGGACTACTTTACAATGTGGCAAGATACCAATACACAGTGGTAATCTCACCCCAGTTCAAGCATCCATAGCCAATAAGATGAGGTGGTTTAGTAAAGACTAAAAAATGGCACAGAAATAAAAGTTGTATCAAATCATCACCTTGGTCTGAGAGTGCTACTGTTCCTGTTTCTCCATGTGTGCCTTTCTGGATAGCACCAGGCTTTACTAAGAGCACTCTTTTCATCTCCGTACAAATACATCTTACCTGTTTTAAAGCGATTAAAATGTTTTTAAATCAAGATAACCCATTTTATAAGTGCAATAACTTACTCCAGGGCATGTGTATTGAGTGTGTATTTGGCATTAATGCATTTCCTGGGTGGTTGGAGAGCATTCAGCCTTCGGTCTTGTGCGTCACAACGCTACCAGGGTGTGCATTAATGCCCCTATACATCCGTGCCCTGTCGTAAAGTTACAGCTTACTTCTCTGCTCTAGTGTTGTTCAACAGCTTCTCCCTCGTTGCTTCAAAGGCTTTACCTTTGCTCTTCCTATCACTGCCCAACTCATCCAAGCTGGCCTCCCTCTGGTTCTCTTGGTTTTGCTCCCTCTGGGAACACATTCCTCAACAGCCTTTTCCATTACTGATTTTAGTCTGGTCCACATCTCCTCAACCCCCTTCCTCAGTTAGAGGTACCCCTCTTTCACACTGGTTGCTGCAGTGGAGTGGTGTGTACCCGATGACAGCATTACTACCTGGTCTGGGGTTGCTCTTAACTATCACTAGTGAAAACAAGGCTATATACCCCATAGCATTACTTTCTGGCCTGGGTCACACTAATCTGTTACTAGTGAGTTAAGCTATATAAACCATATCATTGGCCCAGTGAAAGCCCCTCAGAAGTTGATAGGACTGGAGGTTTTAAAGCCCATTCTGATCAGAAGTCTGCTGCTGAGGGGATTGAGGGTGTTAAGGCTAGTTCTGGTCAGAGATCCCCAGCAGCTGAGGGGATCAGGGTGATAAGATCATCTCTGGTCCAAAGGCACAGCAGCTGAGGGGATTGGGATGTAATAGCCAGCGCTGGTCAGAATGGCTCACAGGGTGTTAATGCAACTCTGGTCCATAGCTGTCTGCGGCTCAGAGTATTGGATGCCTACTACTTCACAGCAACCGAGAGGATTTGGGGTATTAATTCCAGTTCTGATCTGAAGCCTTCATAGACATTCAATCTGATGGTATCTTCTGTTCTTACACTACATTTCAAAGTCCCACTATAGCCATTCTGCTCTCTACACGCCTCACATCACACACACAGATGGTGGGTGGGAGGCAGGATGTTTGAGGGCGTGAAAGAATCAGTGTTTACATACACTGGGACTGGATGACTGGTTTAAGTGCCTTTCACATTCTCTACATGGTTTTGTGCATCATGAACTTGGTATGCATCACCATCCCAGGAATTTCAGAGCTGGTCTGGACTGAAGGTCTATGCTAGATTTACTGAATGAAAACCCAGATCTAATTGGCACTTGTAAGTAGATGGTGAGACCACATATTCCTCCCTTTTTTTAATTTCCCTTATATTATGAATATTTAGACATTCAAGTTTAAAATTTATGTTGCCGGAGTGTGTGAACTTAAAAGAGTAACAATTTTACTTGATTTCAAAAGCAAGCCACAGTCACCCCACTTTAAGCCTACTTATCAAGAAGTTAAACAGTCCTTGTCTGAGAATTTATATATTCCATGTTTAAGCAGGGGAAGGGATCAAAAGTCCCCATATCGAGGAGCTGGCAGCCAGATGCCTTCCCCTCTCCTGGTACACTATGCTGCAGGCTCTGCCCCTGTGCTGCACTGCCACTATGCTCGTAAGTTACGTGGCATATAAGTTTCACGTGTGGGAGCACACGGTACAGAATTCAGTGGAGGCTGGATCTTCACTAGCTGTTGTCTATATTTTACAGTGCCACCGGGTTTAAGTCAATGCCGCTGATCAACTAACATGGGTTTTGTTAGTCGATCAATGGCACTGACTTAAACCCGGTGGCACTGTAAAATCTAGAAAAAAGCTAGTTAAAAATCCTACCCCACTGAATTCAATATTGTGCACCCCCTTGCTCTACAAGCTCATACGTCACAAAAAGTATGGGCGTGGGGGTGACACAGGGGACGGAGCTTGCTGTACAGTGTACCAGGAAGGGGAATGGATTTGGCTGCCACCTCCTTGATAATGAGGATTTTCAATCCCTTCCCTTGCTTAAACACCGAATACATAAACTCTCGAACAAGGACTTTAAGTCCTGATGGGCAGGCTTACGGGGCGACACTAAGGACTGTACCTAAATGGACAGTTGTAAGGTTCATCGTTTTGGGAGCTTTCTTTTACAGCAGGCAACTTCTTCAAGATAACACTGTACATTATCATTTGTAATTATGTATATGTGTGTTACTAACCAAAAACTTAAGAATAAAGCAATATGAAAACTTGGCATTTGTGACAGCCCAATGAATTATGTCAAGAGTGAAAGCTCCATATGGAATACAAATCAAGCAAGTTTTCCCCTCCACACCTTGAAAGCGGGGTAGCCTATTGGTTACTTAGCAGAGCTGTGAACCTTGAAACTCATGTTTGAATCCGACCACCCACAAACTCAGTGAGTGACCTTGAGTAAATTAACCCCTCTATACACCTGTTTACACTGTCAAATTTGCACTGCAGCTACCCAAGCACTTGGGCTGCTGCAGAACAAATACAGCAGTGTGCCCACTTACCCAGTCTAGAGAAGTCAATTCCTTGTCATGACCACGAGCTGCAGCAGAGTTGGGGATGCTGTGACAGCTTGTTTCCAGGTGTATCCTGGATGGGTGGGTTGCAAGGACCTATGTTTTACTGATGGGGAAATGTTGGCAATGACTCTGGGGACCATTCCCCCCCCTTCCCCCCACTCTTCATCAATAAGTGCCATGGGATCTTTTACTTCTACCTGGACAGTGACAAGGGACCTCAGTTTAACATCATCTGAAAGACGAGAGCCTGAGGAGGCCAAAGCATTGCTGCAATTCCGAGAATGATATGGAGAAGCCCTCCTCCACACAAAGTGTTCACACCTTGTACGTCAACCTATTCCACAAATGATAACCTGGGTCTGTTCATGGTGGAAGAAACTGAGGGGCCCCCAATAATAACTGACAGTGGGTCAAGTTCATTAGGTTGAGCTTATCAGAAGCTTGGCCTTCAAGAACATACTGAGAGTTTGTTTGGTCCAAGGGTTGGCGATTCCCATCTTAATGTGGGGTGACAGGGAAATATGTGGAACAGCAGAGAGAGGGTCTGCGATGCCTCCATCTCACGCCATCCTGCATTTCCCTACTGCTTGGTCCATGTGACTACTGGGGCAATCTACGCTGCCAAATAGAATAATTAGAATTCAGGCATAGCTAATCTTATCTTCTCCCTGGGGAGGATGAGAAGTTTCCGATTGATTCGATGTCTACCCGACACCCACACAAACTTTCATCAGTAGGTACTATCAAAACTCTTCTGGGAGTAGGACTGGTAGGCTATGGAAAGAGGATAAGAATTTGGGAAACGCATTCAATTTAAGAGTAGCTATTCACCCCCACCCCCCATGCTGAGCGGAAAGAGGTCCTTACATGCAATGTCTGCCTTCACTTCATTAAAAAGCTTGTCATAGCGAAGGGTAAATAGGGATGTGAGGCCTGGCGTTATTCGGACCACCAGATACTGGACTACATTATTTTTAATTTTATTTATTTTATTTCTCAGATAACAATACCTTTGAGCTAGGAGCTCTATTACCAAGGTTCCACATCAGATCAACAAAGCAGTTTACAAAACAATATGACAAAAAAACTTTGATAACAGTAATAAATACATGAAGAATATAAAACAGGCAAGGTGGATATTTTATAAAACAGCAGGCAAATATTAAGCAGCCAGGAGTAGGCTTTGTTAGGGATGGGTGAGGGGTGAGGTAGGAATGGTCGGGGAGATAAGTGGTGGGGAGACAGCAAAAGGGAGGTGAGGGGACGGGTAGGCTAGGGTTTGTGAGGAGAAGCAGGAGGGTACTGCTGAGGCAGTCAGTCTCAGCTGCAACTGGCAGAAGTTGGGGGTTGAAAGAAGGGGATTACTAGTGAGAGTTTACATAGCTGTTACTGGTGCCAAAGAGGGGAGTGGGTGGACATGGGACGTCTGCCATGAGGCAACTTAGGGATGGCAGCCGAGCCAAGCAAGTGCGCAGTTGTTGGTGGGAGTTGCCTAAAAAAGGCCGATCTTTGTCTCATCCAAGATTACAGAGGGTAGGGTTGTTTAGTCAACTAGGTGCCCTGTATGTAAATGATCGCTGTGCCTTAGCGCTACGACAAAAATGAACAAGTCTGCTTTGACAGGCCACGAGTTCGATAAGAGTTGGTCGCAGGGTTAAGGAGTTGCTGTATGACCTGAGAGGTTTGGCCAAGACAGATTTTTTTTTTTTGCTAAGAGATAGGTCTTATTTTATCCTGCCCTCAAGGTTCAGCCACAGGGATTTATTTAACTCCAAAAATTGATTAGCATTTTGCTCATAAAAGTGCTAAAACATTGTGAAAATGCATAACACTTGCCTCACTGTGTTTAACAAACTTAACACTTCTAGAAAACCTATATAAATACTTTCTGTACAGTTAGCATTGTCCCAAGAAAAAAAACTGCTAATCAATTATTTAAAACCCTGAGCCAGCTAGTCTGTGCATACAAGTCACATTTATGGGCAAGTCTGTGGGCTCTGGTAATTAGCCTGCATGACTTATCTAGCGCTATGTTGATCCTTTTGAGTGTGGTGTCTGTAGCTGCTCCATAAACTACTAAACCATAGTCTATTATGGACAGTATAGAGCTATTTACAGCAAGCCGGAGTGCATCTGGGGTCATATAGTGTCTGTGCCTAAATAACAGCCCAATCCTGTTATTAACCACCCTAGTGACAAGGTCAATGTGGGTAATGCAGGATAGAGAACCATCAAGTGTTCTCCCTAGAAATTTGAAATTCTGGACCTGCTCTAGTGCAGAACTATGGCTGTTCAGAATAGCTAACCGGTGTGTTTTGTGTTTGTCATGCAGGCTTGAGAATAGCATGACTTTCATCTTTTTGTAGTTCATAAGAAGTTTGTGCTCAGTAAACCAGGCCTCGATAGCTGAGAAGTTGTGATGGAGTTGTGTTTGAAGGGGGAGGGAATCAGGCTGACTCGTGAAAATAACGGCATCATCAGCATGGAGCAGTATGTTATTAGTGCAGGCCAGGGGGGAGGGTATTGAGGAAGAGACTAAAAAGTAAAGGGCCTAGGATTGAGCCTTGTAGGACCCTAGACCACACTTGTCGGCTGTCGGATAGAATACCACTTATTTTGACTTGTTGGATCTGCTACCGAGGTAGCTTTTAAACCACCTCACTGCATTATTAGATAGACCAGAGGCCATTTGAAAAGATAGGAGGCCCAAAACACACTGGGCATGTTCCCTCCTAGACTGATAGCTAAAAATTTATCAAAATTTATTTTGTAATCCAGTGTGGCACCATATTCACCCAGTATAGACAGCAGAGCAGGAGTAGAAGTCTCCAGTGGGGAGAAGGAGAAAGTAGTTACAGTAACAGTACATCTTCCAGAGGATCTCTTGCATCAGAGCACACCTATGGAATTATAGCTACCAGGCACTAGGACCACACAGAAACTTTTCTAGCTAGCAGCCTACAAGGGGCTGCTCATGACAACGTCATATGCTGGCAACATCCCTCCCATATAAACATGGATGGCCCCGCGCCCTCCTCAGCTCTCCCACCGAAGACCATATACAGAGGATCTCCTGCTGGGGAATCAAGGGGAGCCAGAGGTTCCCACCATAAAAGATGGTGAAACAGAAGGTTAACAGTCCTGGAAAAAGACAGACACAGAAAAGCCCTAAGGCCAAGGGGGGCAGGAGGTGGGATAGCATGACCTGATGCAAGAGATCATCTCAAAGATCTACTGTTACGGTAAGTTCTTACATAATTGTACTATCTTCATTGAGGGCATCTCTTGCATCAGGCCACACCTATGGAAGGAGTCCCAAGCAGTTACTGACACAGACACAGTATGGGTGGCTGAAGGCTATAGGTCTAAGACAGGAGACCTTGAAGCATAAGCAGGCTGAAGCCTGCCCTTCTCCTACAGACAATGTCCACACTGTAGTGTTGTGAAAGTGTGGACAGTTCTCCAGGTTGCAGCAGCAGAGATCTCTGCAGTGGAAACATTCCTGAAACAAGCAACTGACTTGTCCATGCCTCTGGCTGAATGACCACAAACAATGTCAGAAGTTCCTTACATACTTCCTATAACAAAAAGTAATACAGTTGGCTAACCATTTGGACAGACACTGTTTAGAAACTGGTACACCCTCTTTCCCAGGGGCAAAAGAAACAAACATCTGTGAGGACTTCCTACAGTCCTTTGTATGGTGTGTATGGTAATGCAGAATTCTATGTACGTCTAAGGTGTGGAGCAATGCCTCCCCTGGACTGGCATGCTCTGGATAATAAAACAGGCAGGTAGATGGTTTGATTCAAGGTAAACTCAGACACCATCTTAGGAAGAAACGTAGGATTTGTACACCAAGACACCCTGTCTTTGTGGAAAATCAAATAAGGAGGCTCACACATCAGAGTCAGAAGCTCGGAAATCCTACAAGCAGAAGTAACAGCAACTAAAAGTAATGCTTTCCATGAGAGAATGCGTAGCTTTCATGTAGTGACAGTCTCAAAAGGAGCCAAAGTAAGTTTCTCCAACACAAAATTCAAGTCCCAAGGCGGGACTGGATTGTGGATGGGAAGCTTCAGATGGAGAATACCTCTCAAGAAAGTATGAGATACCTTTAGCTGGGTGGGCCACCATACAGCAGGCACAAGGAAGGCTGAAATGGCTGACAGGTGCACCTTAATGGACAAGTACTGCAGACCAGACTCTGAAAGGGATAGGAAGTACTCCCGAATCTGATTCACTGGACAAGTAAAAGGGTCCAGGTGATGGGACGCCGCCCACAGAGCAAAGCACTTTCACTTCATGGAATAAGTACCATGAATTCTTTTTAGCAATCACAAGGACATCAGATATCTTTTGGGACACCCCAAATCTAGCCATGGCTATGTCTTGAGGAGCCAGGGAGGTTCAGTGACTTGAGGTCCAGATAGACCAGAGTGCCCTGCTCCTGGGAGAGCAAGCCTTTGCACAGGGACAGGGACACTAGAGGTTCCACCACCAGCTGCTGCAGCAAAGGGAACCAGATCTGACGAGGCCAGAAGGGGCCAATGAGGATCAGAGTGGCCCCTTCCTTCTGGAGCTTGATCAGCACACTCTGGAGTAGCGGGAAGGAAGAAAGGCACAAAAGAACCTCCCTTTCCAAGAGAGGGACAATGCATCTCACCAGAAAACTCCACGCCCTGGAGTGAGCGAGCAGACATGTGGCAATTTTGCATTGAGTTGGGACACAAAACGGTCCAATTCTGGACAAATCCACCTACCTGTTGAACAGGTCTTCTATGATGGCAGTCAGCAGCTCACACTCATGCATTTGAGATTGCAAATGGCTGAGCCTATTCACCAGGACATTTTGGGCACCTAGAACATGGACGGCTGACTGTTCTAGACCTTCACTGCTTCCAGACATAGAGGGTACGAATGGGTCCCTCCGTTTGTTGATGTAGTGCACTACACTGATGTTGTTCATCTGCACCAGTAGATGACCAAGGGAAAGATGGGTCTGGAAGGCTTGTAAACCATACAGAATGGCTCTCCTTTCTAAGATGTTGATATGGCGAGCAATCTCCACTCTGGACCACGTCCTTGAGTCTGATGAGACCCCAAATGAGGCCCCCCCCATCCCAATGCCAAAGCATCTGTGGCAAGAATCTGCTGAGGGAAAGAAATGAGGAAGGGAACGCATTTGAACAAGTTGCTGGGTTCCATCCACCACAGCAGCACCTTTATTTATTTATTTTTATTTACTATGCTTTTACGTAGTTCCTGTCATCTGTACCATCTGCCCTGGTCACGGACCCCACGGACCTCCACCCCCGATGATGGCCTGCGCTCCCCCCCAGTTATCCCTGGATTACCCCCCAGAGGGCGGGGATGCAATGCCGGCTCAAACGCTGCAAGTCCAATATCTGGTCGAAGGGGAGCTGGCATCGGAGGCAATAAGAGGTCCGGGGGCAGGGCATCACCGGGATGAACAGGCCCCAATGTTTTTTCATCCCCTTTAAGCAGAGGCAGGGACATGCAATGATGCCCAGTGTCTGCCCCGCCCCTGAGAGATCCAGGCGTCGGTGTGCGTGCGGTAATCCAGCCTCCACTGGGTGTCACTCAACACTGAACACACACACTTCCATCCTCCCCCAGAGAAGGAGAGCAGTCTAAGGATGCTTGCTCCTTCTCCCCCAGCCGGCCCTCTGATGACCTAGGTCCGTTCCCAAACCCGGGTCACCGGCATCGTAAGCGGAAATCCACTCGCTGCGCTGGCAGGCCGGCTGTCAGCAGCACCTTTCTGACAGGAGAGGAAACTACAACTTGCTGTTCTAGGTTATCAGTGTGTTGGTCCCACTGGACCCTTAGTGTACACTGGGAAATTGGCATGTGCAGCCTGGCTAAAGGTACTGTGACAATGGCTGCAGCCATCAGGCCCAGGAGCCTCAGGAAAGTTATGGCCATGCCATATCTGCTGTTTCAAAGCAGCTGGACCTGAGCCATCAGGTGGTCCGCCCTGTCCTGTGGCAAGAACAAAGAGCCCCGAGTCTTGTCCAGTACTGCCCCAATGTACTGCAGGCACTGTCAGGGAGTCAAGACTGACTTGGGCAGATTGACTGTGATTCCCAGAGCATTGAACAACTGCCTGGTACGCTCTAGGGTCTCTAGCTGTTGCTCCCTGACCTGTGCTTTGAGCAACCAGTCATCCAGGTAAGGGAAGACATACAACCCCTCCCTCTGGAGTGCCTCTACCACCACCACCAATCTTTAGTAAAGACACGTGGCGCAGAGGACATGCCAAAGGGCAATGCTTGGAAATGGTACTGCTCCTCCTGGAACTGGAACCTGAAGTACTGTCAGTAGGGAGCACACACCTGATATGCAGGTATGCATCCTGCATGCTGAGGGAGCATATCTAGTCTCCCAGGTGCAGGAGTGACATCAGGCCTTGTAGGGTCACCATCCTGAACTTCTTGTACTGGATGTAGAAATTTAGTTTTCTCATTGTGAAGATGGACCGTAAAGCCCCTGTGGATCTGGGGACCAGAAAGAAGTGAGAATAGAACCCACTATTCCCCTGTTCCATGGGGACAGGTCTTATGGCCCTTTTCTGCAGCAATGTGCAAATTTCCCCCAGCAGCACTGGGATGTGGTCAGGAGGGTAGTTTGAATGAACTGGCAGTAGATCTGGAGGCCACTCCAGAAGTTATAGACTGTGGCACCATTCTGTGAGCTGCAGGACCTAAGTACCTGTGGTAATTCCCCTCCACCCAGACAGGTACGACCCCCTACCACCACCTCCTGTGTGCTAGAACATCGGGGTCTGGCAAGGAGTCGTGCTGTGGTAGCACCTGCCGCAGAGGCCATACCACCTCCTCTGCAGGCCGTCCCAGTGGTGGAGGTGGGGGCAGGCAGGGCTGTTGCTGCCTGACACCTACCCTGGGGTTTGGCACCCTGCTTAGGGTTATGGTACACCCAACAAAAGGGCACCTTCTGGCCACTTTTTGGCTGGGTGTGGTATAGAGAGTGGCCTGACTGCAGGGTCCTGCCCGAGGCCTGCAGGTTAGAAAGAATATTCTGCACATCTGCCCCGAAGAGCTTGTAGCTTCTGAAGTGGGCATTCAGTGTGGAGTGTGGTACATCACTAGTGAACCTGGACACCCTGAGCCAAGAATGCCTTCTCAGGCACATGCCCACAGCAGCTCCTCCTGAGGACGCATCAACAACATCATAGGCAGCCCTTAACAGATGCTTGTTCGCATCTGCCCCAGACTGGAGGGCCTTGAGCAGCTTCTGCCTCTGGGGACCCTCTGTAATGGCCTGGGTAGCAGCTTTTGCTTTTTTCCAAGAGAACATTCTGACATTTGACCACAGAGGCAAGGTGATTCATAACCCTGATGGACAGCATAGCAGAGGAAAAGCTCCTTTTTCCCTGTAAGGTCCAGCTTTCTGGACTCCTTATCAGGGGGAAGGGAAAGGAGGTGCTTAGGCCTCTTAGACCTACCATGGGCAGCCTTTATGACTACCAAATCAGCCTGTGGTTGCTCTGCAAAGTATGGTTTCCCTGAGGGAGCCTGGTACAATTTGTCTTCCTTTCTGGGCATGGCAGGAATCAAATTCAGTCTGTACCGGGCAGCCATTGTGGCATCCTCAAAGGCTGCTATTAGACGAGGAATGAGCAGGGGTGGAGAATCTGTCAATTCCAAATATTCAGTAAGATTTCTCCTAATAAGATTGCTCCTCAGCATCAAACCCCACAGCAGTTTGTAACTGCCTCATCATGGAGATGAAAGAGGGGTCATCAGGGGAAGGGGAAGGGGGCCTCGTGGTATATTTAGTGTAGTCCTTACCCTCTGAGGAAACAGTGGAGGTACAGTGGGAGGGGCTAACAGCACCCACTCCCTCCTCATCGGGGAGGATATCAGGATGGCATTTGTCCTTATCTCCTGGTTCCGAAATGGGCATCAACAGCGTCAAGGACAAGAAGGATGAGATACCATGGAAGACATTGGGAGCAGACCTAGTAGGCCCCGGTGTCGCCAGCCCGGGGGGGGAGGGGGGGGGGGCTCCAAGGAGGAGTATAGCATGGCTGGGACATCAATAGTGACTAGCTTCATAAGATCATGCTGTGCCAGTAGGGGAGCCTGGACTCCGGAACCAGCAGTACGGTCTGAGGTGTCAACAGTAGGGGCTGAGGCCCTGGTGTTAACATGACAGCCTGGGATGTAATCGGGGTAAGCTGAGACCCCACTTTCGACATTACTGGTGGCGACAGGGGAGGCTGAATCCCCATTTCAAAAAAGAGGCCTAGGTAAAGGCCGAAGAAATTGCCGGGAAGGCAAGACCCCCGATGACAACAAATCGGCACCGGTCAAAGCACAACCTGTGAAGCTCCCCGACTTGTGGTCCATGAGAAGACAGGCCGCAACAGCAGGGGCTAAAGAGTTGGTAGGGGGCATGAGAAGGCCAGATGCCGAGAAGCCATCGCTAGTCATGGCGAGACTGATGGGAGCCACTGCCAGGGCCGAACCTGTGGAGCAGAGGCTGTGGGTGCCAGAGGTGTTCGCCGCCAGAGCAAACAATGACTCTGCCATGGCAGACACCCAAAGTAGCAACCGCGAGCAAGCCAGGGAGGCTCTCTCATTGCTCTGATCCTTGAGCTTCCTGGCTAACTTGTCTTGGGCCTTGGAGGAATGGGAGCCCATTGACAGGGCCAGGGAGGTGGAACAACTTCTGGCCTGGCACTCCTTCCCCACTTGGGCCACCTTCTGTTGCAGCAATTTTCGATGGCCTTCTGGCAGCACTGCCAGGTAGCCTGGTTGAATTCACAGCAGATTTTGCAGGCCTTAACATGGTGGTCTTGGCCTAGGCAGTGGATGCAGGAATTGTGGTCATCCTTGTTGAAAATCTTCTGACCATATCCGCAGTAACGAAAGAGGTTTTGGGGTTAGACAGCATAAACGAAAAACCAAATCACTTTAAAATAGAGTGATTATCAAAACTAAAGTTAGAAAAGAAAAGAAAATCGGAGTGCTGACTGAGGTAGTGGCTTCTCTAAAGAGTCTGCTGTGCAATGGTCAATGGCGGGAAAAGAACTGAGGAGGGTGCAGAGCCCCCCTATTTATATGGGAGGGACATCGCCAACATGTGACATTGTCACGTGTGGCCCCTTGTAGACTGCTAGCTGGAAAAGTTTCCATGTGGTCCTAGTGCCTGGTGGCTATATAGTTCCATAGGTGTGGCCTCATGCAAGAGATACCCTCGATGAAGATCAAGGAGTCCTCTGCATAGAGGGATGTTTTAGGATACCTCCCACCAACCCACACTCCCGTAATGCTTGGCTTCTGGGTCTCTGAGACAGCCACTGGCTCAATGCACAAGGCAAATAATAAGAGGGGAAGGGGCACCCTTGTCTTTTTCTTCTGGTGGTGAAGAAATAGTCTGACTGTAGTCTGCCGATTTTAACCATGGCCTGTGGGGAAGCATACGGTGTCTGTATGCTAGATTGAAACCGGAGGCCCATCTCCTCAAGGATGTGGTGGAGGACTCCTCAGTTCACCTTGTCAAATGCCTTTTCAGCATCCATAAAGTCAGCTAAGGTCAAATCTAGTGCATGGCACTGCGCAGACAGGATATTCAGCAGCCTTTTTTTTTTTTTTTTTACTTGAACTTTATTTAAAGAATTTTCAATATACAGGCCATGAAATAAACTGAAGAATGTTATTCATGGATGAGACACCCATTAATAAAACCAGTCTGACCAGGGTGAACCAGGAACCCCCACCCACCACTGCACCCTATAAGCCAATATTGAGGAAAATATCATTAGGTCAACATTTAGGATAGAGATGGGACGGTAAGAGCCACAGACTGTCACATCCTCCCTGGTTTGGGAAGGACCGTTATTTGAGTATATTGTCATGTGGGAGGTACCCAACCCACCCCTCCAAACTGCTTGACAAACTCCCTGCACCAAGGGCACCTAACTGCTGTTTCTAAGTTAAGTTTTCTCCCCTTTCAGCTGAACCTTTTATTCTGTTTCTCTACATCGATGTCACATCTTCTGTCCTACCCATTAAGCTCTACTCTGTTCTGAGAGGACTCCATGTACATGGGATGGATTCCAACACATTTATTTATGTGAATTTTGGTAAAAAGGGAAAGGTGCACTGAACCAAAGCTCGGTTCCAGGCAGGGACAGGTGAACAGAAGAGAGAACAGTTATAAGTAAGTTGAGCTAATTCCATGGTGATACAGACAAGTAAAATATAACAGGTGAAAGTTTCTATTGAAAACTACAGTAGTGCAGCGACTCAGCACTACAATAAAATAATACATATAAAAAAATAAAAGTTCATTTAAAAAAAAAATGGAACATGTTCTGCTAGTTTCTCTAATTCTAAACATTTTAAAAGGGATTCCTTTTTCCTGAAGTGTTTCCTAGAGGTCAGTGGGACATCTGACAGGAAGTACTTCAAGAAGGGGAAAGATCAGAAGGTTGTCAACAGGAAATGACTAGTTTTTGCTATTACAGATGAAATGACTAAAGGAAGAGAAGTATTTCCTCAATTCAGGAAGACGAGCTGCAGCTTTTCAGTGGCTGAAAGATGTTCCTTCCCTCACAGAGCATTATAACCAGAAGGTTATTCACCAGAATGTTTATTCGTCTTTCCTCAAAACCAGTGAAAGCATGCCTCAGTCATGCAAGGTACAACATGCTTCAGTAACATTTTCATGCAGATTAATTGCTAGCTTTGTTCGAGGGATGCCGACTAGTATAACCCTGCCCACATCAGATGGACAGGTGTCACTAAACCCAAAAGCAGCTGAGGGGAAAACATTGGTTAATGCTAATGTTCAGAATCTAGGATACCCAGATTCAAATCTCAACACAAGCACTTGCTTGTTCACTGAAAGGCAATGAAACTCAACAGAAAAGCACTGAGGCAAGGGTTACCCAGGAAGGACACTGGCAATGAAATCTGGTTTAAAGATATACAAAATCACATACACACCCCTAATAATGCAAAGCATCATGGGAAGTATATGCAATTCACCATGAACACAATTTAGACTAGTTGCGCTTTAAGTAGGAGTGTATGGTGCCAAATGGCCTTTCACACAGTCTCCAAAGACTGAACACAAGACTCAAATCCTTGTTTCGTTCTTCTCAGGACTCATCAGTGTGCCTCATCTATATCTCAACCTTAGAGTTAGGGGAAAGCCAGCCATATGATGGCCTTATGAGTTTGGTTCATGGTGAGCTCAAAATAAGAAAAGCTATCTAAAAGACAAAGAACCTCAGCACATAAGCAAGGAGGCACGGGCTACCAAGGAAGGGTAATGGTAACAAAGCCAGGTTTCAAAGAATAAACAATTATACCTCAACAAGTACATGCAAGCCACCATGAAAGATTGATTTGGCTTAAATAAGAGTATGGTGCAAGATGACCTCTCATTCACACTGCAAAGGCTGAAAACAGAAAACAAATTACATGTTTCGTCCCTCTCAGGATTCATCAGTGTGCCTCATCTGTATCTCAACCCTAGAGAATGGGGGAGCAGTCCTATTAAGGTTTTACAGGTTTGGGTCATGGTGAACCCAAACTAGTTACTTGCCTGCTGTGAGACCCTTGAGCATGTCACAGTTTCCCTGTGCTTCAGTCCTCCCAGCTGTAAAATTTGGTAAAATCTGTTCCCTCCCCCCATGGTAAACACAATGTTCCATTTCCTTGTATTGTGCAAATAAAGTGCACCGCCAAGTTTACAGCGGATCTGGGAAAGGGCTACTTCCACCCAAAATGTACAGCGGGCAGAACATTTGCAAAGAAATCTAAAAGTTAAGTACAAGCCAATCAGGTCTCTGAACATTGGTGAAAAAGTTGCACAGAGCAGGCAAAGGTCACAGTTACGGAGTACTGGTGTCACTGGTGCTTGCAATGACATCTATTATATGGAGTTCCTAGACAAGTAGGAAATGGGGCATCATTGTAGGGGGCCTGTATCAGTAACATGGATTGAACACAGAAATGGTAACTATTCAGTGTAAGCCCATTTCTGGTAGTGAGCCATAAGACAGCTTGACAGAAATAGAAAGGCTGCATCCTTCCTAACACTATATTCTGTTTTCACTGTGAATCCAAGATGGTGCACATGGCATCAACTCCTGGCTCTACATTCAAAGCAGTAACCCCAGATCTGGGATCCCTAGATGGAGCGTATGCCTGGTGGCTCCAACTACATTGTCAGTAGAGTAATGTCTTAGCAGTAACCCCTGATCTGGAATCCCTAGATAGTGCACGTGACCCCAGCTCATCTGTCAGAGCTGTATCTTAGTAGTGCCTCCCCCTTTCCCAATCTGAGATCTCAAAAATGACCAAGTGACCCTACTTATTCAGTCACTAGAGCTGCACTAGAGCATTACCCTCCCAATCTACACATACTCTATAGTACATGTGGCCCCGACTCCTCAGTCACCAAGGCACGCTGCAGCAATAACTTAATGATCTGGACTACCTGAATGGTGCATGTTGCCCAACTCCTCTGTCACCGAAGCTTCATTGCAGTAACCCACAATCTTGGATACCTCGAAGCTGAATGTGACCCAAACTTTTCTGTCACTAGAGTTATGCCAGAGCAGTAACCCCTGATTTAGGATCACTCAGTAGTGCACCTGACCCCAACTCCTCTGTCACTTGAGCTACTCTGCAGTAGCTGATTCCCCAATCTGGGATTCTTCAGTGGTGCACAAAGTCACAACTGAATATTTTTTTAGATTAATTTGTCAATTTTAGAAAGTGTATAAACTCTGTAACATAGTTATTTTCAGTGTATATTTATGTTTTAATTATTGTTTTTGTTTTGTTCTGTAACCTGCTGTACAGTATGTTAGAGCAGCAACCACTGATCAGGGATCACTTGATGATGAAGGAGTGTCACTATAGAAATGCTGGAGCTGCAACCCCTGATCTGGGAAATCTTTATAGTGAACCTGGTCCCAACTCTGTCACCAGACCTACATCAGAGGAGTAACACCACCTCCCCAAATCTGGGATCTTTCTTTGGTGCACATGGCCCCAACTCCTCTGTAACTGGGGCCAAATCAGAGCAGTAACCCCTGATCAGAGCTCCTCCACTGTTTGTCTTTTTTTTTATTTTTATTTTGTTCCATAAGCTACAGTATGTTGAAGTAGCAACCCCCGATATGGGATCCTCAATGGTGAAAGTGTCTCACTAGAGTTGTGCCAGAGCAGTAACTTCCCTGATCTGGGATACCTTGCCAGTTCCAAAGGTATCCCTTTTCAAAGAAATTATCTTTATAAAGGGCTTACTTTGGAACTGTTAGGGCTAGAAACTTAATTTTTCTTTAAATGAATGACAGGCCTCACACCCACACAGGCAGATAAAATGGCTTGAGGTTTGGCAGAACAAGGGTGCTATACCTGCTGTAACTCCTATAGGAAGGGGATTGCCACCATTATACACCAAATTCTGCCCTTTAACAAGTCCTAGGCAGTGAGTGGCAACACAGGAGTACAGTGAAGAGGCAATGTGAATGTAAAATTACAAAAAAAGTATAGCATGTGCAACCTCCATAGAAACACCAAGGCAGACACCCCAATGTTTCACAGATCATTTCCACTTCCTTAAAGGGGTTAAGCCTGCAGAACACAGCCAAATTCATACAAGGCTTCTTAAAAGTACAATTCCCTAAAGTGACATCGCTAGGTAGGTAATAGATTTTATTCATATTTTTATATGAACCAGGATACTTTCGACTGAGATAAATCTCATTTATAACAAAGTCCTTTTACATAAAAAACAATAAAACTTTGACACAAAACTCCAAAGACAGAATATAACAATATACAATTAAATACAAACTTCACAATTAACAGACAAAGTAATTGTGGGGACCAAAAAAAGAGGGGCTAAGCAGATTTCACACCTTCATTATCAGAATTTGTACCTGCTGCTGTAAAAAGCAGTCAATCAGAGGCGCTTTCTGCAGCACTGTGTGTGACTGTATCAATACTGGGGGAGGGGCGGGAGTGGACTCTGGAGCGTCATCTGAGTCAACAGTGTTAGCCACACGTGCACATCACTGGGTTGAACAGGGAGGCACCAAAGTGACGTACCAAAGAAGTATGGCCAGTTCATGTACACGTAAAGGAGGGGGAAGAGTAAGGTGAGTGTCATCTGAGAAGCAGTCATCATGTGTGTTGGAAGGAAGGTGGAGAAGGGAGTAAGCTCTAAAGTGTTTGAGTTGCTGAGCCAGGGTGCATGTTTGAATGGGAAGGTCAGCCTTGGAGTTGCTTCCCAGGCAAGTAATCTACATGCCAGAGAAATGCAAGCTTTACTGAATCCTTTAGAGGCACATGTTTTAACTGTTTTCTTTCCACTGTTAGGCTTCTCTTATCTTAAGGGTTAAGGCATCCTGCAGACCAACTTCACTTTCTTTAGATCTTTAAAAAAACATAGTTGTAAACTAAGCGGGAGATAAAAGAAAGCCATATGAGTGTATGCCAGGCCTTTAAGTACTTTAAGTGCTTTTTGTGATTAGAGGAGGACTGTCAACCCACTAAAAGCGCTAAAACTGTCATAAACCCTGCCAGACTATAATTTTATGTTTAAACCTTGAAGACATCTTGTTTACAGTTTGATGTTCATATGAAAACTGCAGTGTTTCTGCCAATTGAGGGGAAGGGGAGACAAATAAATAAGTGGGGATGAGCAGCATTCTACTGTAGGAAGGAAAAAACAACAATGGGACGAGATTTAATTCTGGAAAAATACACGCCATTTTTATTTATTTACATATTTTATCCACTGCTCAGCGTCAGGCAGGGACTTCCTTCCAGTTTAGCCAGATGCCTGCATAACGTCCTGCTGAGAACCTGCCACATAACTGGTTGGGACTGCCAGCTCGCCCACGCCACACCACTGTGTTGTCCTCCTGGATTATCCCCCAGGGATGGGTGCTCCTTCAGCTCCTTCGGCATTTCTTCCCCACTGTCCATCTGGCCACCCACAGCAGAGGTGAAGACTGGCAGTTTTGTGACTCGGTTCTAGTGGTGGACATGGTGGGCAGGCTGAGGCTTCATCATCCCAGGCAGGTACCTCTGTTTCCCCCTTTTCTGTGTCCCACCCGCCCCCGAGGAGCATGCAACATGATTGACTGTCGTCAGAGCCCAAAAGCAGGTAAACCGCTCACTTGGTCCAAATGTCCCTCCCTCACAATCGCTGAACTCCTGCACTACCACCTGTGGTCAACCAGGTGGCAGTAGTGCAGCGAGTCAGGACACCCTCCCACCCTGGAGGAGGAGAGTGTTATATGGGACGCTCGATCCTGCTCCCCCCCGACCGACCTTCCAATGGCCCTGGTTCATTCCTGAACCTGTGTTATTAGCACCGCGAGCGACAGCTCTACCGCTGAGATGGCGGACTGGCTGTCATTTTGTTCTTCACGTTAAAATTCACATTTTACATTTTATTTCTGGAGGGGGTCAGCTCCTTGGCTGGTCTGAATAGCTCCCGGTGGCAAGAAAAATGCAGATACCAAGGAGCTGACATTGACTCCTGCAGAATAAATCCTTACTGTGACCCTGTTATTGCCTTATGCAAAGCAAGAAAAAACTAGTCAGAGCAAATGGGCAAAAAAGGAGAAGTATAACAGAAAATATGAGGCAAGGAATGGCTCAAGTAAAACAAACCAAAAGTGTCAGGGTCAAGAAAAGAGAAACAACAAAATGGAAAGGAACAGGGGTCATAAAATCTGGAATAATGCAAAGTGAAGACAGCAATAAGGAGGGAGCAAAAACCTCCCTGTAAGCAACAAGATATCAACCAATACAGAAACTAACCAGACTGGAATGAGAGAGACGATCCCATTTAAAAACACATGAACAACACACACTTTAAATCACAACCGAAATTTGGCTCTGGCATAGGAGGCCACTCTGCAGTTTTCACAGCCAGAAAAAAAGTTTTGTAGAGTGCGCTACAAGAAGCTTTATGGTGCTGGAGATGGACCGCTGGCCCAAGTACAAATAAATGAAGGTTCAACACTCTGAAGAAAGAATGACCAGGAAGATTGTCTAAAGTCCCATATACCTGACGTGAGGGTGTATGGACTCTTCGGCAGTACTTACCACCAATTAAAGTCACTTTTGGATTACTTCTGTGACTTGTGCTTTTCTTCAGAGTGCCAACCTTTGTTTATTTAGTTTTCACAGCCACCCCGCAATTCTGACATCACAAGCATTAGTTATTAGTGCCCCCCCCCCCAAGGAAGCGGAAATTCTCTGCAAACTGTTGGGGTTAACTACTTGATCTGTGTGGAGGTTGCACACAATAAACTCAGTTTTTGTAACTTTTCATTTACATTGCCTCTTTTGGTTTTTTCGGCCTCTGTCTCCTGTGTTTTCTTCTGTCAATTTCCTGGATTGGGTGCATCAATTTAGTTAAGGTGAATATTCTGCCCAAAATGTTATATCTCCTATAGATGTTGCCAGGGGGCCTAGCCTCTAGAGGCAAGAAGAGATTAGACAGAAGACTAATCCATTTCATATGGGCCAGGAAGAGACATAGGGCAGGAGTGGCCAAAATGAGAGCACTGGCATCCAGGGGAGCGGTTGGGCTTCCGGACTTTGTTAAACTTAATAGGGCCTGTCTGCTGGGAGCTCCACCAAAGGTAAATACTTTAAAAACTACAACATTTACTCCCTTTACAGTAAAGGAGTTTTACTGATAAAGTTTAACCAGCTCATGGTTCTTTTGTAATGCGGCTGGTGCATGGTTCTGTTTATTGTTTTTCATGGACTAGCTTAGCCGAAGGAAGCATGTAATATGCGGCTCCACTAACATCACTGGTGTATCGGAGACGAAAGCGTGCCAAGACATGGCCAAGTATGCTCAGGCACAACCCCTTACAATGGAGTCCAGGCACCCATAATGAGCTGAAGGGGATTTCCTCCTGGAACTGGAGAACCCAAGATTTGTTTTATGAGCTTCGGCATGAATCAAAGTGTGGGAGGCATGTACTCAGCACAAGGAGCAATATATCTTGCACAGACGCGTAGCTGGGGAGGCCTCCCAATTCAGCACCTGTTCAGGTATTTGGAGGCCAGTCATTTCTTGGTGCATCTCCACGGAGTCAGGGAAGGCTGGCAAACCCTGGGGCCTGGTGGAGCTATTTCTTGGTAATCAAAAGGAGTTAAAGAGTCCAGTGTCACACACATCTAAGATATTACTAAAGCAAAGCCCTAACCAATCAGAAAAAAATGCTGGCCCAGCTAAGAAAAGGTGGGTCCTTTTATTTGCAATAAATTTAATCAGACACAATATAAATCCCTAAATAGGCTGCTTTACCCTCCCTTTACAATAAGTAAATTCCACTTTGTGACAGGTGTCAGCAGGATACCATGACTCATTATCACAGTTTCTAGACTTGTCTCAGGCTGGTCTCATTCTGGGCAAATATTGCACTGGCCATAATGGATATTATAGGGATCAACCTAGAGACTGCTCCAGCCACTATGCTAATGGGTTTGAAGGCAGGGAAAGAGTTTTTTGGGCTATACTGCTGATAGTTATGAAGATTCCACTGGTGTTTGCCAAAAAATATATGCTGAGCAAGTAGCAGGGTTTTAAATAAGCTCGGAAAACTGATTAGCAGTTTTGTGCATGAAAAGTGCTAAGCAATTGTGGAAATGAATAGCGCATGCCTCGATTTGATTAGCAAAATCAAAATGCTTAAATATTGTAAACTAAATAAAGTTTTTTATTAAAAATTGGTTCTGTCTTGGCTTCATCTGTTTCATCAATCATTACACACACACACCAGCTGAGTATCACACACTCCCCACCCTTGTCCCCTCTTATCCCTCCCCCCTTTACAAGTTTAAACCGCATCTCTTGCCTATGAATCCAGAAAGTTTCAGTTTAAGGATCTCCATTCCCTCCAGGCTGAGGTGTAGCCTATCCCTGGCATAGAGCCCCTTATTCTCCCATGTATCCCCCCAGTCTCTTACCAACCCATACCCCTCTGCCTTGCACCACTCCCTGAGCCATTGGTTCACCACTCTAAGTTTCAGCTTGTTCTCCCCAGTCGCCCTTGGCACTGGCAGTATCTCAGATAAGGAGGCTGAGCATCCTACAAGGGTGGCAAACCCTGGTCAGCTCCTGGAATCTCACGTTCACTGTTCCCTTCTAAATCATTTGTTCCTAGGTGTACTAGAAAGTCTGGGGATCACCTACATTCGCTCGCCTTCGAGTATAGCTGGAATTTGGCCTTATGTACGGATAGGCCTGGGATATATTTAGCCTTGACTTGGCTACATTTTCCCTCCCCAGCCCCTTCCCACTGAATAACCCTTATCACGGAGTGGCCCAACAGGAGCAATACCATGAAAGTAAATTAAGCACAAACATGTACTTTGCGTTTAAAGGACATCCTCTGCTCAGAAGGCTTGGTAAATTTAGGTAAGCAAGGAGGCACTCACCAATCTGCGTCAATTTTGACCTCACTGTTGATAGATACTATTACAGCCCACAGTGGTAATGCAGATCTAGAATGGGGCACCAGCCCCCCATCTGCTTTGGTACCAGGAAGTACCTGCAGATAAACCCTGGGTCTGAAGGCGGGTCCGCTAGTGGGGCACCACCTCCTTGAGGAGGAGCTGAGCCAAGTCATCTCTGAGAGCTGACTGAGAAGCTGCGGACACCAGATACCCCCATGGGGCATAGGCTTGATAAGGAGGGGCCTGCTCGAATTCCAGAGGCAGGCCTCAACCTACCACTTCTAGAACCCAACTATCTGTGATGTTAGCAGACCAGGCGGACATTTGCCCAAACAGAAAACTGTTTCCACTTCATGGTGTAGGTGAACCTGGTGGAAGGCTTCCTGGCCTCAACCAAAATGTCCACTACTAAAGGAGAGACTCCAAAGTGGGCTTTAGCTACGTCTGCAGGAGCCACGCATGGAGATGAAGGGATTTGAGGCTTGGATAAACAAGGGTCCCCTGATCCTGGGTCAACAATTGTTGCGACAGAGGAAGAGGAAGTGGAGGTTCCTCGGAAAACTGTTGCAGAAGAGAGAACCAAACCTGCCTGGGCCAGAAGGGAGCAATGAGAATCATTCAAACTCCCTCCGATCTGAGCTTGTTCAGGACCCTCGGAAAATGGGAGGGAAGGCATAAACAAATCTGTCCCTCCAACCAACAGACAGAGCGTCCTGCCAAAAATTGTCTCGCCCTGAAACAAGTAAGCAGAAGGCAGGAAGTTTTGCATTTTGGGGAGAGGTGAAGAGGTCTATCTGAGGTGTTCCCCATCGCTGAAAGATGTCATTTACGACTTGTTGATCTAACTCCCATTTGTAGGACCTGGCTGAGGACTGACTGAGTTCGTCTGCCACTGTGTTTTCAACTCCCAAAACGTGAACTGCGGTCAAGTGAAGGTGATGTTGGGCTGCCCAATACCATACTCTCATCGCTTCCCGGCACAGAGGGTAAGAATGTCTTCCTCTCCATTTGCTGGGGCACCAGACTATGGCCATGTTGTCTGATTGTATGAGGAGCTGACTGGGGAAGATGAAAGAAAGGAGAGCTTGAAAGGCATAAAGAACTGCTCTCAGTTCGAGCACGTTTGCTAAAGTCAGTTTGCTGTGCGAGACTCTGCTCTGCAGTTGTAGCTCCCACTGATATACCAAAGTGCTTGTGCAAAGTTTATTTCTGTTAATTTGATATAACTGAGCCCTGCTGTAATCCTTACACAGGAAGAGGGACTTGTGGTCCAAATTCATTTTTAAACATTACAGTGACACTTGGGTGCTTTTATTCTGTGTTTCAAGTTGGTGCTTCTTTTAACAGCACTATGATATCTGCAGCAGCTTACAGAGCTTCAGCTCTGTCATTAATTGCTTAGAATTTCAGGGTGGGGATACTATATAATTGAAGCCTACAGCGAGCAGGGCGCGCTCTCCATGCGTGTTTTGCGTTTAAGTATAAGAGAGGGTCTCTAGCAAAGCAGTCATAAACACAAATCCTCTGTAGTCAAGGACGGTTCTATGATCACTCAGCTTGTAGGTTATATCGGGGCTACTAGACATCCAGTTCATATTGTCTGCTGTATTTCTTAAAGTACTCTGCCAATAGAGATCCTGCCCTGCACTTTTGAGCATCATTATAAAGCACTAAAATTAAATACATGCTCTAGGAAGAAGACAACAGAATAAGTAGTTAACATCTGTATGCTTTTATCTGATTTCAGCCTGTGTTTTCTTTGTTTGTGATACCATTTCTAGTAGCTCAGAGTTGCTCAAAGCTCAGTCAGAAACAGCAAAGAACTAACAACGTCTGTCTTTAAAATCTTTAATGTTGCCTACTGTGGTGAAAGTAATTTGAAAAATTATCACATTTTGGGTTAAAATTAAAATATTAAATTATTATTTCTGGTAAACAGTACATAATACTATCAACAGACTTTTTCTTTGGAATTTGGAACTTTGTTTCCAGAACTTAATCAGGAAGTTGAGTCTTCTCTGGGTATCTTAAGAACTATAATTACCAAACCTGGTATTATTTTTTCACACCTCTTTTCTTGTTTCCTTGTTTGTGACTTTAACAACTGTAGGATAGATACCATGGAAACATTCACACAAACCAAAAATGGTGAAAAAGCTATACTATGTAAAACATGCAACATGTATATGATAGTACCTGATTATCCATTAGGCAACTTATTTACATGTACTAAATGTCTTGATAATCATGAAATGTCAGTCCTTTCAGAGCAGTTTAATAAAAGGCTAAGTGAAATTGAGACAAGTCAGAAGGATATGGCATCTCGCTTTCAAGTACGACTTCAAACTGACATATACCAATCTAACTCTATTACTATACCTGTACTAAAAAATAAAACCTGCACTGATGTTCTTGCACCTATAAATAATACCCCTCCAACTTAAAAAGGGGAAGGGAAGAAGAAGAAGAAAGTACTGACCCCGAGGATGCTTGGTATCAAGTCCAACACTTGAAACATCAAAAAAAAAGGGGGGGGGGGGAAGCCCAACAATTCAACCTTGAAATCACTAACTCGTTTGACCCCCTAAATTTAGACATCACTCAAGAAGAGTCAATAGCTATGACTACTTCTGTTAAGGAAGTGATAATATCAGACTGTACTACACTATCATATGAAAATCAACCTACCTGCATGAATCAGGATATTAATTTAGACCCACCCTTATATATCTTCTGATACTACTATCATTCCACAGCAAGTTGAGCAAAATATGGAAATCCAGGTTTCTCAGACTAATGAAACTGAAATATATGTCTTAGGTGACTCTATAATTAAAGGACTTGACCGTGCGATATGCGAGACAGACAAAGCACATCGTACCCCATCATGTTTTAGGGGTGCTAAAATATCAGATACTGTATTACAAAAATGATTAATGATATTGTTTCCGAAAAAAATCATAGAAAATTAGTTTTAATTCACGCAGGAGCCAATAATGTTCTACACCAAAATCCTCAACAAATCAAGCAGGAATTTGTTAATTTAACTAACAAGCTGGTGGATTTGGGTTGTGACATTTTATTTTCTGAAATACTTCCAATTCCTAGAGCAACATACAAACAAAACTGTATCTTAAAAGAAACAAACAATTGGCTCAGACAATGGTGCCTGAGGCAAAATCTTAAATGTATAACACATTGGGAAGAATACAATGGAAACTATGACATGTACAGTCAAGATGGACTACATTTAAATAAAGTAGGGTCACAATTTCTCAGCCTCCAGTTTAACAACACAATAGATGCAAATTTAAACTATTAAATGGGGGGAGGGTGCAACTGTTATACACAAAACACATTCAGCAGAATATACTTCTGTAAGCAATATGTGGAACAATAATAATGATTGCAAAAACAATAAAAAAACAGAAAAAAAAAAAAAAAAAAAAAAAGAATAGGATATCAAAACCTGGTTTGAATAATCAAAAGAAATACACCAAGTCAGGAAGATACTACACAAAGTGAAATTGATAATAACAAAGTTAAAGTTAAGGGAATACGAATTCTACTAACTAATGCTCGTAGCTTAACAAATAAATTAGATGAACTAAGATATATTCTTGCTAATAAGGAAACTGACATCTATTGTATTACAGAAACATGGTTGACTGAAAATGTTTGGAATTCTGATATAAGTGGTTTTACAAAATTCTTAACAGACAAAATGTTAAAGGAGGGGGTTAGCTTTATACATATCTAATAAATACAATTGTCATGAGATAATATATGAGGACTCTCCAACTGAGATACTTTGGGCCAAAATCGAATTAGGCAATGAAACCTTAACTATAGGCCTTTGTTACAGATCACCTAATTTAAACCAGGAAGATAACCTAGTCTTCTTGAAGCAGTCAGACAATATCGAAGTGAAAGACTACTTAATTTTGGGCAATTTCAATTTCCCAAATATAAACTGGGAAACACTTGACATGCACAGTACTACTGAACAGCAGTTTTTAGAAATTACATTTAAACATGGACTGGATCAGTTAGTAACTATACCCACTAGGAATAATAATATACTTGACTTTTTTTTTTTTTTTTATATATACAAACAATGCTGACCTTCTCTTCACCCGTTATTATACCCCCTCTGGGTGACAGTGATCACAACATGATTGTATGTGACATCTTAAAACAAATTATAACAAAGGAATAAGAGTTTAAAAATTATCATAAAGCTGATTATAAAAACATAAAAAAGTACCCGACTTCATGGGAATGGTTAAAAGACCTAGGTAATCTTGACTTCGAACATGTGTGGGAGAAAATACAGACCAAAATAGATTACTGTATAAATACCTGGGTACCTGAGAGAACAAAATATGATAATAATAGCAGACGAAGAGTTCCCATGTGGTGGTCTAAAGATATAAAGTGTATAATAAGAAAGAAACATCGTGCCTATAAAAAATACAGTAAAACTAAAAAGGCTTCTGATTGGGGCAAGTTTAAGATACTTGCCAAAAAACTAAACAAATAATTAAAAAATCAAAACAAAAATTGGAAGTAAATTAAGCCAAACACAATAAAAAACAGTTTTATAACTAAATAGGTTCATTAAAACAAACACGTACAGGAATTGAACCACTAAAGGTAAATGATGAATTAATAACTAATGAAAAAGAAATGGCTACTAAATGTAATCATTATTTTACAAGCATATTTAATCCAATGGATTTTACTCCTCAAGATACATTACAATCATCAAATATTAAATTATTCTTTCTTGAACAAGACACATTAGAGGACATTAACAAAATCAAATGCAATACATCTCCAGGCCCTGACAATATTCACCCCAAGTTCTTAAAAAAGGTATCAAAGGAACTTGCTGGACCATTTACCTATTTGTTCAATATGTCTGTAAATAATGCGAAAGTTCTTCAGTCTTGGAGAGAAGCAAATATAACCCCTATACATAAGGGAGGTAATAAACAGTTAATATCTAATTATAGGCCTATCAGCCTTACATCACTTGTCAGTAAAATTATTGAACGGTTAATACACGTTAACATTTCCAATCATCTTGAAATTTCCAATTGTACTGACATTTCCCAGAATGGTTTTACTACTGGTAGGTCATGTCAAACACACCTTATTAGTTTTTTCGAACCTGTTAGTGACGCCCTAGATAAGGGCCTTCCAGTGGACATCATATTCTTGGATTTTTAAAAAGTATTCATCACTGTTTCCCATAAAATTTTGATCCAACTTCATAATATAAATTTGGACATGTACTTAATTAAGTGGATATCAGCATGGTTATACAACAGGCATCAAAGGGTGGTTGTACGAGGGCATAAATCCAACTGGAGCCCTGTCACCAGTGGAGTACCGAAGGGATCTGTTCTTGGGCCTTTACTTTTTAATATATTGATAGCAAGTATGCAAACAACAAAAGAAGTTTGGATAAATAAATATGCAGATGATTGCACGTTGGGCTGTATTGTGAACACTACTGAATCTGCAAACACTCTCCAAGATAATTTAAATAAATTAACATCATGGGCAGTAAACAATAAAATGAAATTTAACCCAGCAAAGTGTAAGGTAATGCATATGGGGAACAATAATAAGAGACACCCATATTTTATTCAAAATGTGAAATTAACAATCACAACAGAGGAAAGAGATCTAGGTATAACTGTAACTGATAACTTAAAATTTAACACCCATACCAATAAAGCTGCTAAGAAATGTCACAAGATTATAGGTTGTATATTGAGACATATCAAAAGTAGGGAATCATCTGTCATCTTCCCCTATACACAAGCCTGGTTCGTCCACATTTGGACTATTGTATTTCATTTTGTGCTCCAACTTCCATTGGCTATTTAAATATGACAGAAAGAGTTAAACTAAGAATAACTAAAAGGATTGTTAATATGTCCAAACTTGATTATGGTTCTAGATTAAAATCTTTAGAGCTTTACTCTTTGAAGTACAGAATACTAAGAGGCGACTTAATCTATACTTACAATGCATACAATAATGATTACTTGTTAAACACAATAGGATTGGAAAAGTTTTCAATAAGTAATCCCACTAGATCCCACAATTCAAAACTAAAATCATCCCTATGTAAAACCAATAAACAATCTAGATTTTTTACACAAAGAATTTCTCCAATCTGGAATACATTGTCTAGTAATATTATAAACAGCGAAAACAGAGAATAATTTAAGAGAAACCTTGATAAATATATGGGTGACAAGAAATGTTCCTTCCACTGCTAATTTAGCTGGTGGCGAGTTCATAAATGGGCATGTGCCTTCTGTATCAAACTATGAATTTATGTGCAGGTTTTGTTCGAACGTGGACCAGCCGCCCTGAGTCCTGTGAGACCCTAGATGGGTACCCCAGCCTTCTCCTGATGCATCTGTTGTCAACGTCTGGCAGGGGAGAAATCGATGCAGAAGTGAACTCCCAGGCACAGGTTTTCCTGAACCATCCACCATTGCACGTCCCTGATCTTGGGATCTGACACTAGTACCTCTTGGTCTAGATTGTCCCTGGTCTGGTCCCATTACAACCGAAGCATCCACTGAGAGATCCTCATAAGGAGCCAAGCGAACAGGACTGTTGGAATGGTAGCCACAGAGGTGGAGGACTGACCTGGCTCCGACCCTCCTGCGACCGGTCAGGTGACGGGCTTGAGTCTGAAGGGTGTCTACCCTGTCTGGAGGCAAAAAGAGGTATGTCCAGAATCGCCCCTATAAATTGAAGGCATTAGCCGGCCCAGTGGTGCTGAGGGTTGAGGCGCCAGATGCCACACCTTGCACCACACCGGTGACCCGGGTTCAGGAGCGAGCTCGGGCCGCCGGAGGTCGGCCGGGGAATGGTTGAGGAGGAGTGCCTTCTGGTGCTCTTCTCCCCGGGTAGTATGGGGTGGGATGTCCCGGCATGCTGGTGACCCCTGGTTGAGGCCAAAGGCATTAAAGCAGCCAAGACATGCATGCACCTAGCGTGGACGACGCTGGCAGGGTTGCTGTGAGCCAATGCATCGACATGCACCAGGCAGGGAGGGCATGGGAGGGCTTACAGAACAAAGGAAACCAACGGCGCCATGGGCAGGCGACGGCACCTGTCCCCCCATGCCCTTTGCCGGGCCAACCCCGACTAGCCTTCCAGGTCCTTCATTCCCCAGACCTTCCCCTAGCCAGAGTCTGACTAGTAAGCGCGCCCATGAGGAGAGAGCAACCCACACCAGGCGGTTCAAACTGGGGTTACTGGCTATGGGGAAGGGGGAGGAGAGGGGAGGTTTAGTTCGGGGAGGCTTCAGGCTGGGCAGGTAACAGGACTAGGTTGCCTGAGAGAGGCTCCATGGCGCCACGACCAGAGGGAAAAAGAGAAGTAAAAAAAAATATATAAAATAAATAAATAAATTGAAGGCATTGGCAAGGGACCAGGTGAGACTTGGCCCGGTTGATGGTGTTACGCAGGCTGGTAAAAACCTACAAGGTAAGGGCAAGGGAGTGCAGGAGTTCCTCCCTGGATGAGGCCACCAGGAGTCAATCGTCCAGGTGTGGGAATACCTGTACTCCCTGGGCACGCAGGTGGGCCACTACCACTGACAGGCATTTGATAAATACTGGGGCGCGAGGAAAGACCAAATGAGAGGGCCTTGAATTGGTACTGGTCCCCCTGAAAACAAAACCGGAGGAATTTACGGTGGGGAAGGGCATATGGGGATAAGCAGGTAGGCATCCTGCATGTCCAAAGCGCATAGCCACTGTCCCTGCTGAAGCAGTGGTAGAAGGCTCTGCATGGAGAGCATTCTGAAACATTTGTGCTCCACGAACATGTTCGAGGAGCTGAGGTCTAGGATGGGCCTCAGATCTCCCATCTTCTTTGGAACTAGGAAGAAATGGGAATAGTAACCTATCCCCCAAAGATGAGATGGGACTGGCTCTATTGCCACCTTTGAGAGAAGGGAGATGATTTCCTCCAGGACCAGAGGAAGATGTTGCGGGGAGTAGGACGACTGAGAGGGTGGTCTTCGGGGCGGTTTCTGCAGAAACTCTGTGTGTCCTGCCGATATCTACTAGAGCACCCAAGCGTCTGATGTTATCCTCTCCCAACCCGGCAGATGGGAGGAAACTCTCCCCCCTACCGGTTCTTCTGGAACCTCTAGAGGCAGTGGGAGAGGCAGGGAGTCAGGAGGTGTGGGGTAGCACAGCAGCCAAGGCTCCCGCAGCTTTTTCGCTGGGTTGCTGGAGGGGCCCGACGTTTGTTGGCACGTTTTCCTTGCTGCTTTTGTCTTTGTCGGTTCTGGCGATGAAAAGGATGCCACTGCCCTTGAGGGGGCCTGTACACAGTTTGGACAGACTTGAATTCAGTACCCTTCTCCTGCAGTTCAGTAATGATGTCCTTGACATCATCCCCGAACAGCACCGAAACCCCTGAAGGGAGCATCATGTATAACAGATTGTAACTCAGGGACCAAACCTGACACGTGGAGCCAGGTATGATGCCGTAGGCCTATGGCAAAGGCCAAGCTCCTTCCAGCTGTGTCCACCACATCGTAAGTGGCACGTAGCATGTGCCAACAGGCCAAGCGAGCGGAACGGACAAGGTCACCCACTTCCTGCTTAGTCTGTGACTCAGGAAGGGAGTCCAATTTAGATTCCACCTGGCTAAGGATGGTCTTCTGGAAATCCCCCATATGTGCAACACAGTTAAGGGCCCTGATGCCTAGGGTAGAAGAGGAATAGATCATCTTCCCGTACTGGTCCAGAAGCCAGGATTCCTTATCAGGCAGAGATGAGCAGAGGTGTTTAGGATTGGCAGAGCGGCCATGAGTGGCGCTAATGACAACCGAATCCACTTTGGGGTGAAGGCTAAGAAAGTCTACACCCTCAGGAGCCTGGTATAGCCTATCCGCCTTTCTCAGAAGGAGGGCTAACGCAGAAGGTCGTTTCCAAATGGTGGAAACAAGATCTGCGTGAGGCTCTATCTAGGGTGGGATCAGCGTAGGAGCGGTCTCGGGCAGATCCAGATGGGCAGCGAGTTTTTTACGCTGCGGGTCTGGCTCCACTGATTGCCACTGATGTACTTCCTGGATTTTCCTAAATAACTCCAGAAATGAAGGATCCTCTGCAGGGGACTTCAGAGGATAACCTCGGCCTGGGGCGTTCTGGAGTGTGGGTCTCGCCTTCGGCGTCAGAGTGGCAGGACTCAGAGTCAGAAGTTTCTGACGAAGAGGAAGAAGAAGACTCCTCCTCCTTAGGAGGGGGAGGGACGACCCCTCTGGGGAGTTCCCGGGGGCGTGTATCCTCCCCACCTCTGGCTCCAGAGGGCTCTCTTCTGGTATCGGGCAGGGGAAGGGAATCTCCTATCTCTGACATAGGGGATCCGGTATTGGGTCCGGCATCGGCAGACAACTCTCAACCTTCCGGGTGAGCTGAGCCTTGGCCTCAGCCCACCAGGAGGCCAAGGTCTCCTTCAGATCCGGCAGCGGCTGAGAAGTGGGCGGCGGAGGTGGAGGAGGTTGGGGATATAGGTATTGAGGGTACCCATAAAAGGAGTATCCGTAACCTGACAGCGGGTAGCCTGGCATCTGGGACTGAGGTGTCAGATACTGTGGCGCCAGATACTGAGGGACAAGGTACTGCAGCACCGGGGACTGTGGTGTTGGGTACCCAGGCGCCAGGGGCTCTGATGGAGCAGAGGGACCTGGCAGAGGCCCTTCTGGTGGGCCAGACGGTGGAAGCGTTGGCCCCGTGGGCATTGGGCCCAGCGTGGGTATACCGTCGAGTGGGTCAGATGGTCCTGATGGAGGAACAGGTCTTTCATCAGGTAAAGGGACGCCAGATGGCATCGGGTCGACCGGCGTCTGAGGAACTTGCGTCAGGGGGTCCGGCGCAGGAGGCAGAAGCCCTAATGGCAGCATCTCTCGAGGTCCTCGGTGACTACCGGGGAAGGAGGGTTAAAATCCCTAGGTGTCAGTCGAGGGGACATGGGGACCTCAGAGGGCAATGTGGTGAGATGTTTCGGAGAGCCTGGGGCGTCAGACTGATCGATAAGGTCTGACATAGGCTCCTTGGCCGGGTGGTCGGAAGAGAAGCCAGCGGACTCCCTACCCGAGGAAGATCGCGAAGGAGAGGCAGCCTTGTCAGATGGGTTCTGGCTGGATGCTCACCCGAGAAGGTGAGCGGCTTAGCAGCCTTGTCCGGGCATGCGTGGGTGGAACCGATGTCTAACTTACCAAACCCACTCTGACCGGAAGGCCATGAGGGAGGAGTGGCCTTAACAAGAGTGGAGGCCTCCTTTTCCCCAAGCGCGAGCCTGACGGGAGGGGCGATGCTGTCTTGGTAGCCACCAAGACTGCCGCCGAGGAGCAATCCCCCAGAGGGACTGTTATCTTAAGGGCCACAACTCCAGCCGAAGTCGCAGCTGCTGTGGAAGCTGATTCCCACTCCCGGTGCTTCTCCTTGTCCGGTTTTTTTCTTATGACCTTCAGGGAAAGTAGATGCCTGCCTATGCTTTTTTAACTCTTTTTCCATGGAGGCCATTTTCTTGTTAAGGATATGGGCTTCCAGGGACTGCTGCCTTCTCTTGCGGGTAGTGGAGATGAATGTCTGACAGTGCTGGCACTTCTCCACTGGGTAGTCTGGGTGCAGACAGAAGAGGCATAAGGAGTAGCCATCCTTGTGTGGAAGCTGAGAACCACATGGGTCGGACTTATTTTTATGTGATTCGGAGGGCATTGGGGATGACACACAGGAATTATTAAAGTCGAAAAACAGAGAAAATAAATCGAAAAAGTTTGAAAACTTGAAGACTGACGAATGACTGACTAGCGCTGTTCTACCGCAAGGAACTTTCACAAGCCAATGGCAGGAAAGAACTGGAAGGCGGGCATGGGGGACCGGCACCTTTATACAGACATTTTCTGATGCCGGTCACCTGACGTGGGGGGCGGTTCCCCGCCAGAGACCGCTAGCTAGAAATTTTTCTGTGGGTTCCCGACGCCTGGCGGCTTAGTCTTATATGTGAATACCTACTGCAAAAGTCCTCTCAAAGTAAGATCAACATATCCACGATCCTAGAACAATACCTTTTTTTGGGTTGGAAAACCAACAAAACACTGCAAACACAGTGACACACTATTGAACTGGGATTAATAAAACAAAAGAAACATTTGCCAATGTTGATGATGCTGACAGGTATGTTGACGCTGCAGTTAGGTTGCACTGCCTGTGTGCAACATGCTGGCTGAGATGTAGACGGCACTGTAGGAAGTCAAGAGTGCAGGAAGAGGTTCCTGATGGCTGCTGAGCAGAAGTACTGCAGTCTGTGTTTTCTATCTTTTGGCCGCAACATGTTCCCCCATTTTCTTCGGTCTTCTGCAGATGTCACCCAGTACTAGCAGAGGCTGGCTTTATTATGTTAGCCGGTTATGGACATGATTTCCCAGTTCTCCAGGCCAGTGTCAGACAGCAGCTGTACAGCTGCCACACAAATTAACCGATTTGTACAGCATTGACTGAGGGCGAATTCCTTGCTAATGCAGCTCATGAGCGGAGAGGTGGTTATGCCCCATGGGCTCTTTCGAGTACCATGTAGGCACTGAATCCAAGAAGTGCTGAGGAACCCTCTTTGGGTGGCTGTAGAAAGATGTTTCCACCTGCAGCTTGGACAGCAGGACCAATGATTTTCCATTTTCAACCAAAAACACCACTAAAAAAATGGAATTTGACATTTTTAAACCAGCACGTGTGAGTCAATTTTTCATGAAAGAAACTATTTGTACCACTTTATCATGCAAACAACTGCACTTTGCTTCAGCCTTTTTGTTAAAACTCACCCATTTCTAGCCAAATATTTTGTACAAAACATGCTAATTTGCCCTCAGTTTTGTATATTTTTGCATGCTCATTGTACCGCAACATAGCATACTTACTCATGTCTGTTTTGATCTTGAAGCTGTCATGCTTCAGCTGCCTTAGGCCCTCCCTCCTGAGCCTAGCCAAGTAAAGTTGACCATCTACCACTACACTTCAGAGACAAGGCCAGACGCAGTATCTGGGACAGCACCCATTTCCAGGTCAGGTTTAGAAATGGGAGCACGGTATTCTAACGAATCCTTTTGTGCCATCGTGTAGCACTTCATTATAGGCACAAAAACATTACTGCTAAATTGGAAATCAGGGTCTGTCATTGTGTTCATATTTCAACCAACTGCCAGTGAATTAAGAAGTTTGCAGACACCAGCGTGGAGGCCAGGGTAGCTGTTGGGAGCGAAATTCTGAGTCATCCTCAGTTAGCACCTCAGCATCAGTAGGTAGCACACTCGCCTCTGAGGTCGGGAGATCAGAGGGCTGTGGGTTCAGTTCCCACACCTGTCACTTGGGTTAATATCCCAGTACTGACACTGTAGCACAGCATGAGAGGGGTGCTGCACTTCTGAGGTGCCGTCTTTCGGATGAGACGTTAAACCGAGGTCCCATCTGCCTGGATTGGTGGTAGTTTAGGTGGATGCTAAAGATCCCATGGCACTTATCATAAAGAGTAGGGGAATTTCCCCGGTGTCCTGGCCAAATTTACCTCATTCACTAAAAATACCATCAACAGCTTAATCTGGTTCAAGGTCAGTTGGCATTCATCTGTATCCCCTTCCCCCTGGTCGTGCCTGAAAATAGGCAGGATTTGTCTAGTGCACTTACCCGGTCAACAAAAACTAAATAAATAAATAAAACACCCTGAACATGCTATGCTGTTCAGATGTTCAGCAGGGGCCGTTTTCCAATCCAAAAACTGGGATTACACATTGGCTTGTTACTCGGCTGCTTAGATATGCCCTCCCTCAACACTCCACAGATACAAAGAGCTACTGCAAGCGCCGTTCAGCTTCAACTTCTTAAAGCAGCAGGTGCTAATTAATAAATTAGAAGCGTGATTTAGAAAAAAATGGTACTTCAAGCAGGACACCAGGGCTCGAATTTTGGTATTCCGGCATAACATTTGATACTCAAAATGTACTGAATACCACTAAATTCGAGCCCTGCTATATAATAAGGCAGCCCTATACCTCCTAAGTTTCCTGCTGGAGACAAGCTCAGGATTGTATCATACCAACAAAAACAGAAGAGTAACACCCAGACCAGGCAGGCAGGAGAGGTGGCAGTTCCACAGAGAAACAGCCCATTTGAAAAGCTGTAGAAAAGAAGACCAACCATGCAGTGACGGGTAGGTCTTCCATAGTATGCTACATGAAATACAGAGGTGGGTATGTGGAAGGGTGAGCAGCGGCTCTATAGAGGAGATTCATTCTAAGATTTACTGCTTCTGTTAAGTATACTATCTTCAAGGACATCTTCATCCATAGAGCCACATCTTTGGAATGACTCCCAGCAGTACAAAACAGTACAGCGGAAGGAAAGCCAGAGAGCAGGGATGTAGAATACCTTTAAAACAATAGGCCTTTTTGGAGAGGCAAAGGCTAGGCAGTTTGTTAAAAGTACATTTGTCCCATAGACGCCATATGGTGTTGGAATCATCCATTGCTAGATCCGACCCAAAATGGCCACCGGGAGCAAATGAGTTAACGGAACAACAGCTCCGGGCTATAGTGTTTCTAGGAATCAAACCTGAAAACAGGCAGATTCTGCCTAGCATACCTACCTGGTTAACAAAAACTAAATAAATAAATACTAGGAAATCAGAAGTTGAGAAGGCTAATAGTTCATCGGAAGCTTCAAGGAAATTATCTGATTGCTTGAATGGTTACTCATAAGGTATTGATCAAGTCTTTTTATGTTGCCTTGCACAAGCAACATCCTGCAGTAGTAGTAGCACAGTGAGAGGTGTGTCAGTGTTGGTGAATGCAGGGCATGCTTTAGAAGGTGCATCCCTCATTCTTCAATTAGTCAGCATGCTAGCGCTGATGCAAAAATTATGTAAAGTGCCACCAACTTGAAAGAAATCTGCCACTGCAATCAGAGACAAGCTCATCATGCAGTGGCAGAGTTGACAGGCCTACTGTATGTGCCTTTCCTGGTGAAACACTTCAATAAACATGGCAGCAGCTCCTGCCACAACACAATCCACAAACAAAGCTGACATCGGGGGTGCAATCCCCATGTCGGCATGTCTCCCACCCCACACACTGAGTGGCACAGTGGGAGCCCACCCCAGTGTGCCACCGGTCACACAAAGCCAACTGTGTCAGCATGTTCCACCCCCCTAGTGTGGCACACTAGAAGTCCACCCCAGTGTGCCCAACAAACCGTGTTGCGATGTCCATTTTTTCCTTACTTGGAAAAAAAGAAAACAGTCCTCGTTGTCCACGTCACCCCCTCCCCCAACCCACGGGATTTCGGGAACAGAGTTTAAATTCATTTTGCAGTTCGAGGATTGCTCAGTTTTACATTAAAGATAAGGCAAATGACTCGGTATACCACATTCTTGTAGAGAAAAAGCTGTTTGCAATGCGGATGTAAACAAAAAAAAAAAGACCTTCGGGATGGCACTCCACAGTACAGGTGCATTCTCGGTGCCAGTGTGCTTCTGGGGGATGGGGGATTTACTTGCGGACCACCACTAAAGAAATTTATTCAAAATGCGAAAATCTAGGTAAATGAATTACTTTTATGTTAGACAGTGGCATTCTAGGGTACTTGCTTTGTTAGTATCAGCCTGTAGACACACTGCTTAATTCTGAGTCAAAAACTAGGGGAAAAGCTGACAGTGCCCCTTTAAAAGAGATTCATTTCATTCATAGATACATAGATACATAGACAGCGTTGGCAGATAAGGGCCTATGGCCCACCCAGTCTGCCCATTTGAGCTTGTAAGTTCAGTTTGTTTTCCTAGAAGTCTGTTGCACCTTACCCCTGACCTCCAGAATTCCTTTATGTCTATCCCATGCATTCTTAAATCCCGTGATTGTTTCAGCCCCCACCACTTCCTCTGGCAGGGTGTTCCACTTGTCCACCACCCGTTCTGTGAAGAAATTCTTTCTCATGTTTCCTCTGAATCGTCCTCCCTCCAACTTCATCCCATGCCCTCTAGTCCTGGAACATCTTTTCGCTTAAAAATAGTGTTTTCCTGCACCCTGTTCCTCCCTGTAAGATACTTGTATGTCTCTATCATATCCCCTCTCTCCCTCCTCTCCTCCAGGGAGTACATGTTCAGTTTCTTCAACCTGTCTTCACAGGACTTGTGATGCAATCCATGCACCATCTTTGTTGCCCTCCTCTGAACTTTCTCTACCCTGTCTATGTCCTTACGTAGGTATGGTCTCCAGAACTGTACACTGTACTCCAGGTGGGGCCTCACTAGTGTCTTGTATAGCGGAATTATGACCTCCCTTTTCCTGCTGGTAATGCCCCTGCCTATACATCTCAGCATCCTATTTGCTTTACCTGCTGCCTTGTCACACTGTTTCCCTACCTTGAGGTCATCAGAGATGATAACCCCAGGATCCCTTTCCTGCTTGGTGCATGCTATATCCTCACCCCCCCAACTGATATATTGTGCCAGGGTTTTTGTGCCCCATATGCATTATCTTGCACTTCTTTGCATTGAATTTCAACTGCCAAACCCCTGACCATTCTTCAATTATCAAATTCATCAGATATGGGTCTTGCAAAATACCCGTGTAGCAATAAGAGGTCACCCCTTAGACGTCCAACGTGCAATGGCATTAACTTAAGTATGTCTAGTCTATTAGGGTAAGGGAAGTCATTAAGACCACTTACGGTTTTAGTTACCCTTCTTTGTATATGCTTATTTTTGTGTACGTTTTTACCAGTATAAGGGTTCCAATACTTGACTGGCGTAATCCAGATGGGGGCTAAGTATGATCTGCAGATAGGTAGAGGAATTTCTGGTTCCCTGCTTCGTAAGTGTTTGTTAATGGATGATAGTATTTTATTTGCTCTGGAAATAGTTGCTGTACATTGCAAGTTGAACTTAAATGAGTCGTAAATCATAATACACAGCTCTCTTTCTTCACTCACAGATTTCAGGGCAGTGTTACTCTATACACTGATGCTGAGGATTATTTCTACCCAAATGCATTACGCTACATTTTTTTCAGATGTAATGACTAACCCCATCAAAAGGCCCTTTTGGTCATTTTGTCTAGATCCATCTGTAGTGAGTTAACTGGTCCTCTATTATTGCAGCCCCCCCCAACCCCCAAGTTTGCTGTCATAAGGATATTTCGACGTTCATTTAAGTGTTTTGGATTTCATGTCAGAGATGAACAGTGAAAACAGGTCCAAGTGACCGCCCCCATCTGAGCGGTGACCACTTATTGTGACTACCTGTGCTCTACCATGAAGCCACTACGAGACCAGTTGGCCAATGTGCTCTCTGCAGGCCACTTTCACGAGACCCAGTTATTAATGTGCTCTACCACGGAGCCACTGCGAGACCCAGTTAGTAATGTGCTCTACCACAGAGCCACTGCGAGACCCAGTTAGTAATGTGCTCTACCACAGAGCCACTGCAAGACCTAGTTAGTAATGTGCTCTACCACAGAGCCACTGCGAGACCCAGTTAGTAATGTGTTCTACCAAGGAGCCACTGCAAGACCCAGTTAGTAATGTGCTCTACCACGAAGCCACTGCGAGACCCAGTTAGTAATGTGCTCTACCACAGAGCCACTGCGAGACCCAGTTAGTAATATGCTCTACCAAGGAGCCACTGTGAGACCCAGTTAGTAATGTGCTCTACCACGGAGCCACTGCGAGACCCAGTTAGTAATGTGCTCTACCAAGGAGCCACTGCGAGACCCAGTTAGTAATGTGTGTGTTTCTTTCCAATCTAATCATTTTATCAACAATGGCCCACTTACAAAAGTCCACATATATGATTGTCAACCAGGCTGTTATTAGGGTTTTGCTGACCTTTTCATAAAAACAAAGGAGATTTGCCACACATAATCTTCCTGGTTTAAATCCGTGCTATTCATTGTAAATATTATTTGCCCTGATGCGATGACCTTTGATCTTATCGGCTGAAATAGATTCCATTATTTTACCGGGTGCAGAGGTGAGGCTTGTTGGACAACAGTTTTTAATGTAACTTTTACTGCCTGTTTTGGAGATACGGGCAACTTCTGCCATTTTCCATTGCTTCATGAAAGTATTGACAGAACTCTGTGTGTGCAATGTAAGATGCCAAGACTGAATGAAAACAAGACACAGACATGACCATGCCACAGTTGGCATGCCCACAGATAAGACCAGGAAGCTTCTTACCTTGCTTTCTGAAACAAAACGATATGCAGGATGCCAGCCATTTAGCTAACCATCCTCGGAGCACACGAAACAAAAACTGTCAAGAACTGTTTGCAGTTCTTCAAGCTGTCCAACTAGAAGCGTAAAGCTCTATGAACATTGAGAGAATATAGGATAATTTCCCCTGCATACTGAGAGGAAGAAAAAAAACAGAAGGCGGATAGTTTCATTTAATGTGAACTCAGAAGCCACCTCAGAAAGAAACCTACATGTAATGAAACCCAATACTAAGCATGGTACAAGGGATCCATATATAAAACAAGGTTTTAAATAATTGATTAGCAGTTTTTTTCTTAGGACAATATTAACTGTACAGAAAGTATTTATATAGATTTTCTAGAAGTGTTATGTTAGTTAAACACAGTGAGGCAAGTGCTATGCATTTTCACAATGTTTTAGAACTTTTATAAGCAAACCGCTAATCAATTTTTAGAGCTAAATAAAACCCTGTAACGCCTGCAGCTCAAAAACACTCACAGAAGAGATAGTTGCCACCAGAAAAAAATATTTTCTGTGAAAGGAAATGCATGTTTCAACTGACCTCTAGTTCCTCAGTGCCACAAGCCGTACCATAACAGCTGTGCCAGCAGGCTAGTGCTTGCCCTACGTAACAAATGTAATACCCAGGAATTGTTTATTTATCTTACTAGTTATGTTGTCTGTAAAATATTTAAGTTGTGGGATTCATGGGGAAAACTGAAAATTGCCTCATACAGTATTTCAGTCCCAGGCATTAGGGCACTTGGCTAGCAGGGGTCAATGTATAAGCAATCCTTTTCCTGTCCTGTAAAAAGCTTTTGTTTTGATTAAACTTCAAAGGGCAAAGTTCCATTCATAAAAAAATGCATGTTTTGTATGTAATCAGGGTGAGGCAGTGTGAGACTGTTTCCTGCTGGGTACCCAGCCGGGATAACAAAAGGACCAGGCTCCAATCCACAAAACCAGCTTCGACCCATTCTGGAAAGGGTGGTCTCTAGAGAACAAAAGAGATGGTCTATGATGGGTTGTCATAGAGGCATGCATGATGATACAGCTGTAGTGGGCCAGCCAGCCAAAGGTATTTGTTTGTTTACGATGAGAACATTGGTTATGTTTGAGATTTTGAACTAGCAACATCACAGGTTTAAGTCTGTCATAACTCACCAGTTCCCAGTGGAGGTAGGCGTCTTTTACTCAGACCCTAGATAGCTTTGAGATCGTTTTGTGTGATCTCTATCTGTTCACAACTGCTTATTTTTATTTCTGTACAAATACTGTATTCTGAATAACCTCTAGTATGTAGTATCTTGTAACATATCTATATATGGTTTTGTATTACATTTTATTCTTATATACCTAATGCTTTCTGTGGTGGAGTCATTTCAGGTACAGAGAACCACAGGTAAACTGGCAAGTCTATGATCCATTTCCTAAGAGACCAGGTACAGATACCAAATAAAAATAAATCACGGACCTGCAGGCTACAGATACTGGGAGGGTGCTGTTATACAAGGGACACAGATAAGACAAAATGTACAGCGCACACCAAATGCCAAGTGAAACACTTTAATGCAGCATAAAAAACTCTTGAAAGCCCCAGTGCTTTGAGTCACTGACTCTTCATCAGGAGGCAGAGCTAAAACACTGAATGCTTCCATTTACTGAAAAAGATTTCAACTGACAGTATACTTTATGTTTTATAAACCATCTATAAAATACTATTCCCGAAAAGTATTATTTGGTGCAGTGCAAATCTCCTAATGGCACATACTAAGCAGTATATAACAGACTTACAACAAAAACTAGCATAGAGTGATCTGCCATATTTAAAGGTGATCTCCACTAAGAGAGTACTCAGTGGTGAAAGGTGGTTCAGGAGCAAAAGAGATGTGCCCCTCCCATTCACATAACTGAATGGTTGCGGAAACTGGCAGCAATGCAGACTGAGTTCTGGGGGACACCCTACTTTCTAGGGAAGTAAAGTGATAATTTGGGAACAGTTTCCTGGCACGTAGTCAATGGTCCAGGACCTGTAGAAATATCTCATGGGTGAAGTTTCGAACTGCCATTTAAACAACTGCATGGTCTTTGGGTTTTGGTGTTAACTTTGAGAGGTTTCTCACAACTGAATTTAAAAGTGTACTACTTCCGGTCAACCTGCAGCATTATCAGTGGGCTTGTATCGATCCAGCTCTGGGTACCCATGGGTTGTTGTAAGGGAGCTCCGTAAAATCTAAAGGGAAATACTGGTACCAGGCAGAGGCAGAAGAGGGTAGGAGCCTACAGTATAGATGTTGTCAACACAAGCTGTACCATGAATTGTGGTGTGAGAGCAGGCTGTATGTTACCGGCTGCTCCATGGCGAGCCTACAGCGGCAGCCCTGGAAACCGTTTATTTGACCACACCTACTTGTGGGCACATAAGAGTGGTCAATGTTTTGTATTGCATTGACCCCCTTTTCCCTTGTAGGCTGCACCCCTAAAATAAAATTGTATTTGAAGTCATATCTCATTACTGGCTCAAAAGGTAAACAGTACATGTTAACTGGGGGAAGAACTGTTTGCATTTACTGGGGTCTGCAAGAGGGGTGACTACAGGCTGGAGGTGGGCAGGTACAGCATCCAAGAAAGTTGTTCTGACCAATCATGAGACCCACTTAGATCTTATTAGTGGAGGCACCATGCTATTTCTATCTGGACATGAACCCTCCCTCGCTAGTGAAGGAGAAAAAAAGAACCCACCAAAACATCAACACAACCTGGTGGTGGTGGCGTATGGTAGTGGCACCCCTACCCCATAGCATTTGGGAGGACAGCCACCCTACAGGGACCTACAAACACTACAAAACATGCTGGCTCATTAAAAGTTTATCAGATCAAAAGATAATGATCAGAAGATACTAGTGGTATTCCATAGTAGAGAACCACACTTTTTTCTTTTGTTTTGCTTGTACTGCTTCTCTGCTCTGTACATTCTTGAGCAGCTTTTATGATGTGCGGTGGCTGCAGCACAACACTGTCTGCATGGGAAGATAAGTCCTGGCAAAAATTTGCATGTTTGCACTAATAAATCACACTGAATATGCAGTGACCTGCAGCAGGAAGGGTGTGCACATGTATCAGTCACCACATTAGGTTGCTATTTCCCCTTTTGCCCACTGAATTCTTCACTGTGGTTCCCAAAAATGGAAAGGCTGCTCTGTAGTAACCCTGTGGGCAAAAGCTACTTCCTCTCAGAATCATCCTTTTTAGCTCTCCAGTTCCTAGTCTAGTGTCTTCACTCTTGCATGCTAGCGTCATTGTAAGCAATCAAGCAGAGGAACATTAGATGCTACGAGCAACGGTAAGGATACAATCCCAAAAAACAACTAAGGGTCCGGAGACTCCTCCAGCCATAATCTAATGTCATGTCATTTTTCTAAAAAAGGAAATACAAACACAAACCAACAGCTCACTGTAAACTTGAGACACAAATAATGTTCGTTTATCCCTTTAAAGGGGAACAGCGCTAACAGATCCACAACAAAGTGTGGGGCTGGTCCCAATTTGCACTTTGTTTCTGCTGTACATTAGATTATAGCAGACTAAGTCTACTGACTTCCAAGCTGACATTTACTGTAACAAGAAATCCCAGAATGCCCTGCAGATGACATCAGAACAGTGGGAGAGTCAGTGGCCTACAGTGCATGCATGCACAGGCAGGTAGTGCTCAAGCAGGCATCATCTAGTGGGTGGCCAGTGTGGCCTAGTGATTACAGCAATGAACTAAAGAAAACCAAAAAGGGATTGCTGGTTCAAATCCCAACACAGTCATGTACTCACTTTGCAAACCTGAAACAGTCACATGACTACTATGTGTTTTGTTCACGCCCAGCTGTCAAACTGAAGAAGCAGGACCCCAATGGAAATGGGAACTTGCATCTCTGATGGGCTGTCCTGGATTTAAAATACTTGTAAAATAACCGTCCTCCACATCCCACCAGAGCAGTACACAATGAAATAATGCTCAGTCTCACTAGTAGTGGTGAATGAAAGGACCACAGTGGGAGCTGAACCCAAGAACTCATGGTCCTAAAAATGAAGAACTCTTAGTTGAGTTAAGGGGGCAGCTCCACTTGCTCACCTAGTGCAGCAAGGTACTATGCTGCATCAAATTAAAACCACAACCACAAGGCTCCACCACATCCCCATGCCTACCAACACAAACCCACATGTGACTCAGTCCCCCAACACAAATAACCCCTCCATCCAATCCAGGAATCTAGCAGGAGTCCCCACAATCCTAGGTTCTAGTAAGAAAGTCACAACCCCCGGTTCGGATCAAAACTAAAGTAACACCCATCATCAAACTACAGCACAGAAGAGGTAGTAAAATGCATGTCACAATGAACATCTGACCGCACTGTTTTGTGAGAGCACAGAGCCTGCTATAAGTCACTGGCCTTATAAAGAACAGATGTAATGAAAGCACGCTCAGCAGCACTTTCTGTGGCCACACTAGTTCTCCTTCTCCTCAAAGAAAAGCCAGGATCAGCACATATACCATCCATGCTGAGCAATCTTCAACTAGGGGACAGTTCTTGAGGGAGTGTTCTGTATTCAGAAGAGAACGTACACTGCACACTCAATGTTTAAGAAATGTTCTTAAATTTTACTCCTTTTACTAACAGGAGCAGAAACACAGGAAATGCGAATGTTTCGGTTAGCTGCCCCTGTCGACCATAAATCCACCTACCTGTGGGTGAGCAATACAATATGGAAACAATAAATGTGCACTGGGATTAGCACACCCCCGCAGGTTGCACGCACTGTATCAACACAGAGTTTGACAACATACTAACTGGCCCGCCAGCGCAGCGGTTGGATTTCTGTTTACGACACAGATGACCCAGTTCAGGAACAGACCCGGGGAGTCGGAGGGCCGGCCGGGGGAGAAGAACTGAGCATCCATGGGCTGCTCTGAGGAGGGAGGGGTGGAGTGTCCGTGCTTGATGCAATTTCGGCGGATAAGGTCGGGAGTACCACAAGCAACCGGCACCTGCACATTAGAGGGGCGGGGCTGACGCTGGACGTCATTGCACATCCCCACCCCTGGGGCAGACCAGAAACACACTGGCTGCTCAGGATGACGCTGCCTCGGCACTTGGCCTCTATGGCTCCCCGCCGCTCCACCGACCAATTACAACTCACGGCGCCACCAATGGCTCTGAACCCTGCCCTGGGGGGAAGCCAGGGAGGCAATGTCAGTTGCCACCAACACCTCCTCCCATCGTAGACGGGTCTGACATAGTGCCGTGGCCCCGCCATGGGGGTAAGACAGGGTGTATCTGCAGAGGCGCAGCCATAGAGGAGAGAGGCAAGTGCTTGGGGAATGAGCAGAGCAGCAGAACGGCCAACAGAAAAAAGTGTACTAAATAAAAAAAAAAAAAAAAAGAATTTACTAAAAATCCAGCAGATTAGGCCCTATGGTCTATTGACTCTGCTCTGGGATCAGCACCTATCCAGGGCACTGTTTACCCCCTTCCTACAAGGCACCCAACCCCCAGCGCGGCTCTGGGATGCACCCTCCCCCTATACCAATCCCAGCCTTTCTTGAACCCCTCCACAGTTGCAGCAGCCACCACCTCCCCGGGCAGCGCATTCCAGGGCTCCACCACCCTCTCAGTAAAGTAGCATCTCCTTGTTTCCCCCTTAGCCTCCCTCCATCCAGCCTCATTGAGTGGCCTCTGGTGGCCCCACCTCCCTCAACTGAAGCACCCCCTCAAGGCTTACCCTATTTATTCCCTTGAGATATTTGAAGACCTCGATCATATCCCCTCTGTTCCTTCTCTTCTCCAGCGAGTACAGCTTGAGCTTCTCCCCACAGGGCTTTTCCCCTAGCCCTTGTATCATCCTAGTCACCCTCCTCTGGACCCTCTCCAGAAGAGTAATATCCCTCTTTAAGTAAGGACACCAAAACTGCATGCAGTATTCAAGGTGTGGTGTAACCAGGCAATTATATATCGAAATGAGCACCTCTCAACTCCTTGAGGTTATCCCCCTGGCTATGCACCCCAGCATTTTACTTGCTTGGGCCGCAGCTCTTCTACGTTGCTCAGAGTTATTCATTTTGGCATCCACCCCCACCCCAAGGTCCTTCTCCCCCTTTAAAACCTGCAGTGCCCCCCCCCCCCGAAGTATACATGAGCTGGGTTTTGACCTCCAGGTGAAGAACCCTGCATTTCCATTAAACTGTAGTTTCCAGGCATGTGCCCACCTCACCAAAGTCTCCAGGTCCTCCTGGAGAGTCATCTTACCCTCTTCCCTTTCCACCACCACCCACATCTTTGAGTCATTGGCAAAGAGACTCATCCCGCTCCTGATATCACTTCTGATGTCAGATATATTGGCATTAAACAGGAGGAGGAGGATGACAAGCTTTATAGGAAAGAATGTTTGAACTTCACAGTCATGTTAGTTTTTGGCAGATTTTTTTTTTGGGGGGGGGGGGTGTATTTTCCTGGAAAGCAGTAATGTTTTTTTTTGGGGGGGGGACATAGTTTCTTTAATTCAAGTACGATACTATATGTTAAAGCTACAGAGACGTCAGTCTGTTTATACGACAGTGAGAATTACAGTTGCCAAATAAATGCATTATTTTGCACCTGGAGTGAAATCATTTATTTCCCTTCCAGGAGTGACATAATGGATATTTCCACTCCAGGAGCAGCATCAAATTCCACAGCACCAGTTAGACATCCTAAATGATGCAAGTCCTTTCCTGGACTTACCTGGAATGTTTGCAATACTTTATTTTAACATTTTCTTTGGAATGTGCATAGAAACAGTGGATCGATCCATTGTTAAAGGGTGAAAAAAAGACTGGAACCAAGATTTTAAAAGCAATTTTTTTTTTTTTTAATAACATACTTGGATTTGATCACTATGACCTACCTTGCTAAAGAGGCATAGTCACTGTATAAATATCTGATGCCATGGGCTGGCTAACAATAGTTTGTTTATTCTAATCTGCAAAATTTAGCCTCTATAGACCTCACTAGCGGCACCACCATTCACGACATCACAGAGATCAAAACCTGCACATAAAAATAAAATGTGATATTTTTAGCCTGCCCATGGCATATTCTCTATTTATACTCCAAACTGACTGAAACCTCAGGGTAAGAGGCCTGGCCTCCAAGAAAACATCAAACTAGCTAAAACAATATAATAACCAAGCCAGTTTGGGGGGGCACCTTTAAATAAAGTCAAAAGGTAAACAGATCTGCAAAACAGCTCAAACACTAACTCAACCAGCTTCATGCTGGGTGGGTTGGGGGGTAGGTGTCAGGTTTGTGCTGATGGAAACAGCTCCTGAAGTCTGGGGGAAAAAAAAGAAACTGTGTAACTCTGGTTTTGTACCTACTGTAGCAGACTATAATTGTGGAGGCCTGTAAGCAATCTAGCCCATATTTCATAACTGTAATTCATAAAATTATACAGATCCTTAATCAGTGTTATTTGCTTTTGACTGGCCCCAGTAAAATGTTCTTAAACCGGTGGCTGACATGGACGAGAGCCAAGCTTTTGTCACCCAGAGCCCCCAGCATATTTTTAAAACAGATCTTAGCAGGGAGTTACCACTTGTACAGAAACTGACTACAAAACCAACACTTTGAGAGTTAAGGATTCCCATGCTGTTATCATAGTAATACATGGACCATGTCCAACTTACCCACTGGCTGAATGAGGGGATGGGCTGGGAGGGAGAAATCACAGTGGAAAGGGTGAGGGAGGCCCTTCGGGCACTAAAAACTGATAAGGCGCCGGGGCCAGAAGGGCTGCATCCGAGGGTCATGAAGGAGCTGGCAGATGTGCTAGAAGCTCCACTGGCTACACTCTAACACCTCTCTCTGGACAGGATGGGTGCCTCAAGACTGGAGGGTGGCTCATGTGGTGCCTATCCACAAAGGGGGGTCTAAAGAGGAGATGAGGAATTATAGGCCCGTTAGCCTAACATCTGTGGTAGGCAAGGTAATGGAGGGCATTATCAAGGAGAGGCTCGGGAGGCAGCTGGAAAGGCTGGGGCACCTGCATGACAAACAGTACGGTTTCGTCCCGGGGAGATCGTGTCAGACCAACCTCACAGATTTTTAACACTGGGTGACAGGGGCCCTGGACAGACACAGGCTGGTGGACATTCTATACCTGGATTTCAGTAAGGCGTTTGATTCAGTACCTCACACTGGGCTGCTAACAAAGCTGGGAGGATGGGGGTGGGAGGGCAGTTGCTCAGATGGGTAGAAAATTGGCTAAGGCGGCGAATACAGAGGGTAGTGTTTGGTGGGACAGTCTCCTCCCCCAGGAAGGTCAATAGTGGTATCCCCCAAGGTTCGATATTGGGGCCACTCCTGTTCAACGCCCATGTCTCAGATATAGGGAAGGGGGTTAGGAGTAGGATGAGTATCTTTGCCGATGACTCAAAACTGGGAGCACTAGCGGACGAAGAGAGAGAAACAGTCCAGAGGGACCTGGATACCCTGGAGGGGTGGTCAAGGAGGTGGGGATTGGGGTTTAATGCAGGGAAGTGTAGGGCGCTGCATCTGGGGGTCAGAAACCTGGGCCATGTATACATCCTTTGGGGATCTCATTGCAAGCCACATCGAGCGAGACGGATCTAAGGGTGGTGGTAGATGTCAAAATGAATAACACTGAAAACTGCAGAAGAACTGTGGCAAAAGCAAACCGGATACTGGGCTGCATAGCCAGGGGGATTACATCCAGAAGGAGGAAGGTGATCCTCCCTCTATATAATGCCCTGGTCAGACCACATCTCGAGTACTGTGTGCAGTTCTTGAGACCTCACCTTAAGAAGGACAGAGTGCTGCTGGAGAGGGTCCAGCGGAGGGCAACCAGGAGGATCCAGGGCATGGGGAGGGAGGCCCTGTGCAGAAAGGCTTGATGTACTTGGGCTGTACTCACTGGAGGAAAGGAGAGACAGGGAGGACATGATAGGGGTCTTCAAATATGTAAAAGGAATAAACAAGGGTGGAGCCAAAGAGAGGTTCAGACTAAAGAAGGGGGGAGACGACCAGGGGCACGAGTGGAAGCTAGAGGGGGAAATTACAGGGGGTGAACGCAGGAGACATTATTTCACTCAGAGGGTGGTGGAGCCATGGAGTGCACTGCCCAGGAGTCTGGTGGAGGAGGGCACAGTGGAGAGCTTCAAGAAGGGGTGGGACAGGTACAAGGGAAAACTGAAGCCCAAGATGACCCTCTCTGGGGCTAGGGGGTGGTGGAAAAGCAAGCACCCATTAGGAGGCTGGCTACCGAGCAGGCATGACAGACCATCAGGTATATTCTTCTGGCTTTTAGTGTGTTAGTATAGTGATGGTAAGTGAGGAAAGTAGCATAATTCAAAATCCAAGGGATACTGTGGCAACAATTCTGACCAGACAAACCCAGTTTTTAACTTTTACATTCAACATTGTCAGTATGAAACTAAGTTCGTCCAAACTGTGGATTGGGAGGGACATACAAGGAGTACCACATTTATTGATCTACCATAAGCATGGGATTTGGCTGGGCACACTAGCTGAACACACACACATACACTTATCCCCATCCCTGGGTCATACCTGGAAACAAGCCTTGGCTCAGTGTGCTTTCCCCAGTTACCAAAATTTCAAATAAAAAGAAATAAAATTGGGGTGGAATCAGCCTGACCTGTGCAGTTAAAGACCTTCAAATTGAAGGTTAGGACCATTTCTAAACTGTATGATCCATTTATCCACTGAGCATAAGAACACTGGGGATCATAGCTATGGTGATGACACTGTGAGCTCGCAGTTTACTGAAATAACTGTCAATTCTGCAGTGTTACCCACATGGTATAAACAGCTTACATTAAACAAATGAATTCTGAATGGAAAAAAATAAAACTAGCATTAAGCTACTTGTCTCGCACTACAAGGACAGGCAGGGATAATACAGATAGCTTTGGAATAAACGCTTGAGACAGCATTTCCCTTTGAAATGTTTAAATTTCTTGGCATAAATGATGGACTTCAAGCCTGAAGGGATATTAAGGTCACAGAGTCTTGGCTGGAACATAAACATAACATCAAGTAATCAGCTTATTCGCATTTGCATCTTTCCCAAAATACATGCCAGGGATAAGTTAGCAGTTAATGACACTGATTGCGAAATGCAGGGCCATACCTCTCAAGTGTCCCTGATTTTCAGGGATATCCGTGATTTTGCCTCAAAATTGTACTCTGACCCTCGTAAAATTTGTGTTTTTGTGGCTAAACAGTGGGGACTGTAAGCATAAAACAATGTCGAGCATTAAAGTTACAGACGTGTTCTTCTTTAGAAAATGCATTTTGCACTAAGCCCCATATTCTACCAGCTTTCTGGGTGAATCTCTCTAATTTTGAAGATGTGTCCCTGATTTTGGTCCTATGTCCCTGATTTTTTTAAGCCTTATCCCTGATTTATGAAGCAGGAGGTTGAGAGGTATGATGCAGGCTGCAATTCTTTCTCAGGTCACAATGAAAACAGAACTGGTTCCTTAGGGTCAACTACTGAACAGTCTTGACATCTTGTGTGTTGTCTATAAACACCTGCCAACAGAATCACTAAGGCAGATGGACATGGAAACTAGTAGGAAAACTGCCCAGGTTTTATTGTTTATTTAAATGCATGCACGGAATTGCAGCAATTTACTGACCGATGAACTCATAAAAACCAAAACCCCACAATCATCTGAAGGCTGCTAATGTGTGCTATGATGTCCCCACAAGAAAGGTAAACACTTTCACCAAGATGGCTACCTAAGGTACTCTATAAAGCTGTCACAGACCGCACGTCAGCAACACTACCAGCACCCCTCTCGCACCAGCTTGTCACAAACCTTTACCCTAGTGCGCTCCATTCTGTGCCCTGCATCCAGACTCGCCACTCTGCACAGTTGGCATGCCCCGGACACCTGGGCCCATGAGCTCAGTAACTAGTCCTGTCAAATCAAACCAAGCCCAGCTGCTTGAACCTCAGGTGGAGTGCAGTCTTGTTTACTTCTCTTTACCTTATTGCTTGCCAGCATTAGGAAGGATTACATGGCTCGGATTAGCTATAATAGCTTGCATCTTCAATCAGATGGGTAACTCAGAGATCACCTAGAATACCCCCTTTCACAATGCAGGAAAGCATGGCTGTGGTTGACGTTGTCCGATGTGACTCATGGTATCAGGTTATGTCCTGCCTTCAGTCTGCACATAATGCCTGCGGCAACCCCCCCCCCAAGGCAGGAGGCTCCGTTTCCAGACGGGACACCTCTCAAGCTTGGCAACTCTCATCTCCGAGATGCAGACTACAGGCCACCTGACCTTCAAAACAAATTCACAATTTGAGACACTCTATTGCCTAGCCAGCCAAGCACAGTATTTAAAAAGGCAATGGCTAGAACTTTTTGTTCTGAATAAAAATTCTAAAACACACTAACATACTAAAATGCCAGCAGAATAGGCCTAATGGTCTCTCGAGTCTGCTCGATTTTCAGCACCCGCACTGAGGGCCGATTTTGGTGTCCCCCCTCCCCCTTGGGTTATACTGTCCCCAGTCCCAGATGTTCCACTTGTATTGTGCCTGGTCAGATTTACCCTTCCCCTGTACCTGTCCCATCCCCTCTTAAACCCGTCCACAGTCTCCATCTCTACCAGCTCCCTGGGCAGTGCATTCCATTGCTCCACCACCCTTTCAGTGAAATAACATCTCCTCCTCTCCCCTCTGAGCCTGCCCCCTTCCAGCTTACACCCGTGACCTCTTGTTTCCCCACCCTCCTTCCTTTGGAGCACCCTGACTGGGCCTCCTTTACTGATCCCTTTCATGTACTTCAAGACCTCTATCATGTCCCCCAGGGGCATGCATGTCAGGCTCCTTGAGCCTCTCCTCCCTAGGTCCGCATCCCCAGGCCCCAGATCATTTTGGTTGCCCTCCTTTGGACCCTCTCTAGGAGTGTAATGTCCCTCTTTAAATGTGGTCTCCAAAACTGTACACAATACTAGTGAGTGTGGCTAACCAAGCAGTTGTACAATGGAAGGATCACTCCGCCTTTCTGGAGGTAATCCCCTGGCAATGCATCCAGCATCCTATTTGCCCTTGCCGCTGCCTCCTACAGGTCTCCAAGTTGTTCATTTTGACATCTACCACTCCCCCAGGTCCCTCTCACCTCCATGACATGAATCATGTCTCCTCCCAGGGTATACCCCTGGCCTGGATTTCTGACTCCCAGGTGCAGAACCCTGCACTTCCCCAAATTGAATTTTAGTTTCCATTTTCCCAACCACATTTCCAGAGCCTCCAGGTCCTCCTCCAAGGCCACCCTCCCCTCCTCCCCATTCACCGCTGCACCTAGCTTTGAGTCATCTGCAAAGAGACTCATTTGACTCCTGATCCCCCTCCTGATGTCTGAGATATAGGCGTTGAACAGGACTGGCCCCAGCACTGACCCCTTGGGGAACCCCACTAGTAACCCACCTTGGGGATGAGGCTAACCCTCCAACCACCACCTTCTGAGTACGCTCAGAGAGCCAATTTCCTATCCATCTTACCAACTGTCTCCCTACCCCCATTTTCTTCAGCTTAGCCAGCAGGCCACTGTGGGGTACCGAATCAAACGGCTTGCTAAAATCCAGAAAGAGGACGTCCACTGGCCTACCCTGGTCTAGGCCCCTCGTCACCCAGTCACAGAACTCAACAAGATTTGTCTGGCACGATCTTCCCGAGACAAAACCATGCTGTCTATCGTCCAGGTACCCAGTTTAATCCAGTAACCTCCATAGCCTTTCCTTGACAATACCCTCCATCACCTTGCCGACCACCAATGTCAGGCTAACGGGCCTTAATTTCCTGCCTCCTCTCTTGATCCCCCCTTGTGGATCAGCACAACATGGGCCACCCTCCAGTCTTGGGGCACCCACCCAGTTCTCGGAGAGATGTTGAAAAGCTCCGCTAGAGGGACTGCCAGGACATCTACCAGTTCCCTCAGCACCCTGGGATGTATCTCATCTGGCTCAGGTGCTTTCTCCATCCAAAGGGACTCGAGGACTTCCCTTACTCTCTCTACCGGGATTTCAGCCTCGTCCTCTCCCTTTTCACCATGCAATTCTGGGCCCCCACCTGTCTGCGGTGGCCACTCCCCTTCCCCAGACCCATCAGGGCCTTTGGTCTCTACTAGTCTCACCCCTTGCTCTGGTTTGCCCCCGCTCCCCTCGCAAGACATAGCCCCTCCATCCACCTTGGTACAAACTTAGGCAAAGTACTCATTTGGGACTTCTGCCTGTTCCCCCGCCTCCTGTGCCCAACCATCCCCTACCCTTATCTTGCTGATCTGCCCCCCTTACTTTCCTTTTTACCCCTACGTATCTAAAGAACCCATTGTCCCCCCTCCAGATCCCACTGGCCAAGGACTGCTCCTTTTTTGCCTTAGCTGCTTTCACCACCCTGGTGACTCTCTTTGCTGTCAGCTCATATTCCTCCTGATCCCTTTCACTTCCTGACCACTTGAAGCGCTTATAGGCCACCTTCTTTTCCCTTACCACCTCCTGTACCTTCCGGGTCCACCAGCAGGGTTTTCTGGCCTTATCGAACTTATGCCTTTCCCTTACGCAGGATCTGGTAACCTCCTGTATTCCCCTCCTAATGATCCCACACCTGCTTTCAGCATCCATATCCGGCCTTATCCTGTCTAGATGATCTTTAAGGATCCTTCCCATCTCCCTGAAGTCTGCACCCCTAAAGACGGTTACTACCGTCCTTGTTCGGCTTTCCTCTCTCCCCCCAGATCCAGGAAGAACCAGACCGTGGCGTTATCACTCCCAGCCAACGCGTCCCTCACCTCTATGCCCCTAATCTGATCACCGTCTGCCAGGATCACATCCAGTGTCCAGGCCTCCCTATTTGGCTCACCCACCTGTTGTGTCAGAAACGCATCCTGGAAGACATCCAGCAGCCTTTGCTCTCTGGCCACTGGTGATGTCATAGTCCCCCAGTCTGTTCCTGGCATGTTGAGGTCCCCCATTACTATTACCCTTTCCTTTACTAATCTACAGTGTCCCTCAAGATTTGCCACCAAACTTTCTTCTAGGACCTCTGCCAGTGCTGGTGGTCTGTATACCACTCCAACCTTTGCTCTCTTGCCCCCCTGGATCAGCAAGGTGACCCACATAGCCTCCACATTCCCCTCTGCCTCTTCAACCCCTCCTATACCCACGCCATTTCTGACTAACAGTGCTACACCACCACCCCACCTTCCCTCCCCCTATCTTCTCTGAACATAGTGTAGCCCTCCAGATTTAGGTCCCACTCATGCCCTTGAGTGGTCCAGGTCTCAGTGACTGCTGCCACATCTACTTCCCCCTCAACTAGCATTGCCTGGAGCTCAGGCATTTTATTTCCAGAACTATTCTCCACCCCTTAACATGGTATGTTGCAAAAGAAGTTATAAAATGGGTATAGAAAATCCTGCATCTTGATTGGCTAACCTGTCCATTACATTGGTCTAATGCACAGGTAAAAGCAAGTACTTTGAAACTGGACACAGTATAACAAAAATCAATGTGCCATTAGAATGCAGATTTTTGAAAATGGTACCATTTCTTCTCATTACTTAGCGAGAAAATCTTCAACTATAAACTGTGCCATTTTCCACCGTGAAGCAGTTCCCAATTCCCATGAAATTCTCCTTCTCAATCTCACCGTTCCTTCCCATCACCTCTCCTAATGGGCATCCTCTATGCCTCCCCAAAACTTCCCCCAGCTTCCCTCATCTCCTGCATTTCTGCCATCTCCACGTTAGTGGATTTGCTTGAATTAATCCTCCTTGGGGACTTCAACTTAGACTGGCTCTCCCCCTCTCTTCTCTAAGACCACACCAGCATATTGAAGCACTAAACCTGTCTCAGCTGATTAAAGAACCAACAAGCTGCAACCCAAGAAGTCACTCACACTCCCTTCTCAACTGGGTGCTCTCATCCCACCCCCACCATATTTGCTCCGCTGGTACCTTACCTGACGTATTAAGTGACCACTGTCCCACCTTCTGTGTTAGGTAGTGCCGTCCCGCCCAATCCCTCCTAAATACATCAAGCAATGCCCCCCTCAAATCCCTTGATGTAAATAAAACTACTCCTTGACCTGGCACTAGCTAACTGGTCCCCTGTCCTTAGCTCCCCCTCTGTTGATATGTCCCTCGCTCGCTTCTCTATCTTCCTAAGCATATGGGATGCCCATACCCCTCTAAAAACAACCAGAGTTAAATGTGCCCATCACCCCTGGATCTCTGCTGACATCCCGGAAAAGTTCAAAGCTTGTGACCGTGCTTGGCTCCACTCCAAATCTTCTGGCATCCAAGCCTCCCTTCAAACCTTTCGTACCCTTCGCAATAGCTGCACCCAAAGCATATGCCATGCCAAATCCGATTTCTTTAAATCCAATCTACACCCCCCTTAACAGTACTCCCTCCTCCTTCTGGCGGGATCTCCATTCGCTTCTACACCCCCAATCTGTCTTCCCCCTCCCTCTATCCAGGATGACGGCTCGCTGATCTCTGACCCCTTCCTTGTTGCTGCTGCCCTTAATAAGCATTTCACCTCCAACACTGTTCCATCTGGGACCTCACCCCCCCGTCTCCACCTCAGCTCCCCGGGTTTACATTAACACCAATCTTACTTCTGAGGTCCTGAGGGTCCTTACCTCCCTACACCCTATTAAGACCAGCCCTGATGGACTGCACTCAAGACTCCTCAAAATCTCCACTCCTTCAATAGTTACCCCTTTAATTTGTATCCTAAACCTCTCGCTCTCCACTGGCTCAGTTCCTAAGGTCTGGAAGCATGCCAAAGTTCTCCCCCTTTTCAAAAGAGGTGACCCCACCATCCCTGGCAACTACCATCCTAGCTCCCTTCTACCAGCACTTGCTAAAGTCCAAGAATCCCTCATCCTCCACCTGCTCAATTTCCTCTCCACTTCCAATATCCTCTCCCCCTTACCAGTCCGGCTTCAGGAAGTCCCATTCCACCACCTCCTCACTACTCCGCTTCACCAACGTCATCCACACCGCCATGGGTCTTGGCCACATCACCTCAGCCATATTCACTGACCTAGCCAAGGCCTTTGTTTCTGTCTCCCACCCACTTCTACTTTCTAAATTATGCTCCATGGGCCTATCCCCTGCTTCAGTGTCCTGGTTCTGTTCCTACTTATCAGGTCGCTCCCAGTCAGTTTCTATTACAGGGTTTTATTTAACTCCAAAAATTGATTAGCGTTTTGCTCATAAAAGTGCTAAAACATTGTGAAAATGCATAGCACTTGTCTCACTGTGTTTAACAAACATAACACTTCTAGAAAACCTATATAAATACTTTCTGTACAGTTAGCATTGTCCCAAGAAAAAAAATGCTAATCAATTATTTAAAACCCTGTATTAACATCTCCTCTTCTCCCATCCTCCCCATCCTTACCGGTGCATCTCAGGGCTCTATCCTTGGGCCGGTTCTCTTTTCCCTCTTTATAAAAGACCTTCCCTCCATATGCACTCACTCCAGTATCCACGTGTACATGGATGACACCGTCCTTTTCCTGTCTGGTCCATCCATATATGCTATCCAATTCCCCCTTCAACATTACCTCTCTACAGTCACAGCTTGGTTTGACGCCAATTGCCTTAAACTAAACACCAAGAAAACCACTGTTATGACCTTCGGCTCCAGACAAAAACTTGCTAAGCTTCACTCAATGCCCATTTTCTCTTCTGCAGTGAACACCCTCCTCGACGCTGTCATCACTTACAAATACCTGGGTGTCTGGCTCGACCCTTCCCTTGATTTCTCCTCCCATTTCAGTGCACTCCACATCAAGCCGCGCCCCAAACTTGGGTTACTCTATCGGCATAAAGCCAGCCTGTCCCTCCTTGTAAGACGTGACCAATTAGTCAAATGGATCCTCCCTGCATTTGACTAAGCCGACAGTCTTCAGTGCTGCCCCTGCCACCTCTCTTGCTAAACTGAATGTCCTTTTCCATGCTTTTTGTCAGTTCGTTTCCAACTCCCCAACTCCCCCCCCCACTAACTCACCACTGTGACCTCTACTCCCCCCTTTCTCTCCAGTCACTTGTGCAAAGGCGCTCCTACCACTGTTCTACCTTCATAGCCAAGTATTGGTTTGGGTCTCTTCCCACATACCTTACCTCCCTCCTCTCTCCCACACCTCCCTCTCCATACAACTGTCATTCTAGCTGTTGCCGCACCTTTAGTCTTCCTCGTATCCGAACCTCTGATAAGCTCTCTTTCTCCTACAAGTTTCTCTTCCTCTGGAATAGTCTCCCCCTCCCAACCAGTCTTTCACCCTCCTTAGTTTCACTATCTCAAGCACCTTCTCAGACAAACACCGGTCATCTCCTACACCTGTACCCCTTCCTAGCCTGGGACCGCAATATGCCTCAATTCCTTTCCTTTATAGGACATACCATTGCACATTTGTACCGCATTTCACCATATTTACTGTATATAGTTTATTTGTATATATTCTGTACATAGTTTCCAAGTTCACAAATGATTGTTTTATTTAGAAAATTAGAATTACAACTCTTGGAGTCATAGACTCATTTCCAAAGGCTCCACGTCAGAATAAAACAGACATATTCATACAGCACATACACAGAATAAATGTGGGCGAGCAATCATACAGAGTATAAATACAATGAGCACGGGTTAATGCCTATACATTTGGTAGCCAAAACAGGGCAGAGCTATCGACATATTTACCTAATGAGCAGTTAAGACCTATACAGTTTGTAGCTAAAGCAATGCACGATATGAGTTGGTAGTAAGCCTCCTCACGGAGGCCTTCTCTTATACATAATACAATGCATTCATGCATAATACAATGCATTGTACATAGTTCCTAGCTTTCTTTTTTACTGTACTTTCTTGTCACTGCCTGTTATTGTGTTATATTTGCTGTTGTATCCGTTGACCCTCCTGTCACACACACACACAGCCCCCCCGTCGCACCTAGAAACAAGTTCCGGCTCATGGTGCCTTTCCCAGTTATCAACTTTTAAATAAATAAAAACCTGAATCACACCACATCACAGCTCCCTATCACTTGGTGGCAATTAGTAAACAAAAAAAATGAAAACAGGAACCAAGTAACTAAATGAAAGCATACTTCTGTGCCACGTGTTGAAATTTTTAAGTTTTACTTTCTCTCCGCTTCAGTCTGCAGGTCTTCAAGCCACCCGCTCTCTCACTCCCTCTCTCTTACGCTCATGTTTTTCATGTTTAACCCGTCTCCTTGTCTACCAGCCAGCAGGTCTTACGCCGAAATCCACAAGGCACACACCTTAGCCGACTGCAACCAACTGTGCTCAGCCAGACACCATAACGGACTCTCTTAGTAATCACATAACCTCTGCCTGGAAGCATCGCAGCATTCCTCCCACCTGCCCGCACCATCACGACCCAATCAGTAGTCACAAACCACTGTTAGGAAAAAAGGGCATTAAAAAACTGCAGGTAGAAGGAGGAGTAATACATCCCATAATATTTCTTACACTGTACAAGTAGCATGTGCATAATGCTTCTCGGTACTTCCCACTATAGAGCTGTTTGACCAGTCAACACAGCGTCTCTCTCTGCCTTAACATCCAGCTCGCTCCATCTCAGTCTCTTAAAAACATACTCCACATGTGGACAGTCTGAAAATTTCTTTATTGATAACTTTCCAAACTGAAAAAATAAAATTGTCCCCTTTTCTACTGGTGTGCCATGTTTATTCCGATTTGTCCCACCTGCTCCCATTCAATTCTTCACTCACGGTCACTGTCGTTAACCCGTTCTAAAGCACTGTGCTCAAATCACAAACTATTGGGGAGAATGTCTTATTGAAACATAGAAACATAGACCTTGACGGCAGATAAGGACCGCTTGGCCCATCTAGTCTGCCCATTTCCCTACCTACAGGATAGGCCGTAGATCCTAGTTAACCAACAGCCTATTTCTTCCTACCCCCCACAAGAATTGCCTTATGTCTGTCCCATGCATTCTTGAATTATCCCACAGTTTTAGACCCCACAACCTCCTCAGGAAGGCTGTTCCATGCATCCACTACCCTCTCTTGAAAAATACTTCCTCACATTGCCCCTGGAACCGCCCTCCTCTATCTTTAAATTGTGTCCCTTGTTCTTGCAAGTCTCTTTTCTGAAAGATGCTACCCTCTTGGACTTTGTTGATTCCACTGAGGTACTTAAAAGTTTCTATCATGTCCCCCTCTCCCTTCTTTCCTCAAGGGTATACATATTAGCTCCCTTAGTCTCTCCTCATATGGCTTCTCCTGCAGACCCTGCACCATTTTAGTTGCCCTCATCTGGAATACCTCTATCCTATCTATGTCCTATGGAGATGGGGTCTCCAGAACTGGACACAGTACTCAGATGGGGTCTCACCAACTGTCTGTACAGAGGATAACAACTTCCTGTTTTCTGCTGCTGATGCCTCTCCCTATACATCCCAGTATACTCCCAGCCCTCCCTACTGCCTTCTCACATTGCTTGCTAACCTTAAGGTCATCTGATATGATTACCCCCAGGTCCCTTTCCTTTTTTGTTGTTGTTACTACCTCCCCACCCATTGTGTATTCTACCCCTGGGTTCTTGTTTCCCTATTGCTTACTTTTACTCCCTTCCTGTCTAAGCCCAGAACAAATGTAGTTACTCTCTTCAATGGTGTATTTGATGCACTTCAATACGAATCCTACTGGATAGGATGTAAAGGAATGAATGGTGCCAGAACGTAAAATAAGTTCTAATGCCCCCAGAATACACTCAAAACCCTACCCTACATCTCAAATGGTTTATCCTGGTCACTAAAATGATATTTCAGAATCCACCACAGGTGGCGCCACACGCATGGACTACTGGGTGTATGCCCTGTGTCAATGAGAATTTTTAATCTTTTTGAGCCTTTCAAACAGAGGCTGCATATTGTACCTTTTCCCCCAGTATAAGAACTGTGTGGATTTTACTGGCTTATCCCGATACCCACAGATGGTAATTTGCAGCTGCCTTAATGGCTGGCACTCAGAGAGCTGCCTGTCCGGCTTCCTGTGGCCATTTTAATCTACATTGCAACCTGGAATTTTATTGTTATATCTCTGTACACCAGCTACTGCTGTGCAGAATATGACTGCAGTTCCAGTACTGCACCACTACTGACCTGTGCATGCACAAACCATTATATAACATAACACGACTATTCTTTAACTGCCTTTAGAACCGCCATAAATTAAGGAAGGACTTGGGCACAAAGGGAGTCAGCAATGAATCCGAGAAGCCTACTGGACTCCAAAGAACAGAAGACCCTCCCAGAATACAATGTGAAAACAAGCAGGGTGCCCAACAGATCTTGAAAATAGTAGAACAGAATGTATCACATCCAATAACATTCATTCATTCATTATTCATTCATTAACTCCCTCTAGAGTTTGGTAGGTCTATGCAGCATCAGGCATGAAGGAAAATTCTCATATTTGCCACCCTGGTGTCTCACCAATGGTATAAGAAGTCAAGGGATGATGGACTTTTTGTGTCACTACCCAAAATATCTTCATATGAGTCTCTACTCCATACTTCAAGTTTGTGCTGCAGACTAATTATGGAAAGTGAGGACTACGCGATATTTACATCACCAGGCTAGAGGAAGTTTGGCTTTCCCAATGGACTCCGACATATACAGTACCAGCCTGTAAGAAGTCTGGATGTCCTAATGGACTCCATTTAGGAAAAGCCGGAATAGTGTTAAAGAGCACCATTTTAGGTGCTTTCCTGAAGCTCCCCACCAGCAGCTTACCTTCACCAGAGTTCTAAATGGCACTTATATTTTAAAGGAGAAGGGATTGTAAATCCTTGTTCAGAGAAGCTGGCAGCCTGACCTCTTCCCCCTTTCTGATCCCATTTAAGTCCCTGCTCTCTCCCCCACTGATCAGCTAAGAATGCTCTTATTAGTTGTTCAGTGGCTCTGATATGAGCCAAGCAACCATCTAAAATATAAAAATATACATTTTTAAAAAGAAGCTCCCATTTACAGCAATGTAGCACGTCCCCACACTCTACAAATTTCTACGTCACAATACAGGACCAGGGACGGCACTGGGGCAGAGCTCTTTCAGTCAGGAAGGGGAAGGGATCAGGCTGCCAGCTTCTCCAAACAAGGATTTACGATCCCTTCCCCTTCAATACAGAAGTTTCAGGAAAGTCTAAAAACTGCCACTTAGAATGAAGATGTAGATAACCTGCCATTGGGGGATTTCAAAAAGATAGCTGAAATGAGCACAACTGGTGCGCTCTTTAAGGCATTATTTGTGTGAGAAGCTTCAAATTATACTATGTGTGCTGCCACTTTAACACTGCGATATAAGTAAAACTGGCCCATTGGCACAGTGCTACCACTACCCCTCACGACGCCAGTGACCCAGGATTGGGTGCAATCTCGGGTTGTCAGGGGCCAGACAAACAAAGGAGGACTGAGCATCCCAGAGGACGCTCTCCACCTCCTCTGGAGAGGGATGTGCACTCCACTGTGCTACTGTCACCTGGGTGACCACAGGTGGTAGTAGAAGTGGAGCCCCAAATGGAGGGCAGGTGCTTCCTGACTGCGACGTGGGCACATGTGCATGCTTACATCGCTGAGGTCCACGCCCATGAAGCAGTGCGGGAAGGGTAAAAGGGAAAAGATTGCCAACTGAGACAGTATGATACAGTGTCTTCCCACAGGCCCTGCACCGCCTACTGGGTTTCCCTGCTTTACTCCATCTGGGCTAGACTCTTCCCAAAGGCGTGGGGAACCTCAGGACGCTCCGCCACAGGGGACAAACTGTGGGGCACTGTAGCAGGCAGGTGAGTCAAGTCCCAGAGATGGCTGGTGAGGACACTGCAGTTGGGGGCCTGCTGAGCAGAGAAGAGAGTGCAATGAAGTGCAACAGATCAGGAGTGCATGCTCTCTATCCTCACTCTTTCACACTGAGCCCCTACATGACAAAAATCACAAAATCTTTATTAGAAATGAATTTGTATAGTAAAGCAAGGCACATTTATTTCTAGGGCATCCAATCCCAGAGGCTCTGGGTGTCTTTTACAAATCAGTAAACACACACACAGTCCAGGCAGTGCAAAAAAATATACAGTTAAAATGTAAATACAGTATATATAAAATGTGACACTAGGACAGCTGGTTCTGATTAATCTATGCTTTTTGTAATATAAAATGTGTTATTGAATGTCTCTCATGAGAGATGCTGACAGTCTGTGGAATGACTCCCCCTCCCAGGTTTTAGCTACAAGGTGTGACGTGGAAGGCCAAGAAATAATTACAGGTAGAAAAGACTAAATGAAGCATCTCCTGTTTATGTGACTAATTGCAGCTTGCCAACTGCCAAGATAGATCATAAACTTTTATAACATTCAGAGGAAACACAGTTAAAATTCACATAGTGATACAAAGCATGTTGCACCTGTGTGAGATCTGGCAGAGAGACATAACAAGTCCTTGATGTCCTGGAAAGGGGAAGCTGCTCATAAGATCAAAGAAAGTCGTATGAGAAAATGAGTTGTGCTGAGGTCACAGAATTAATACTTTGATAAGACATCCTTGTTTGCGTAGATATTTTTTTTATATTCCGACAGGGAGGAGCTAGGTGACCTCATGCAAAGAGGTTGGCAAAGCCAGTTTTTAAACAGTATTCTGTTTTCCATTTTGACACAAACGTTTGGACTCTGAAAAAGCATCATCAGGCACTGTTAGGAGATAAGTACACTGTGATAGGAGATTTTGCCTGCACTATTAAACCTGTTTTAAGTGATTTGTATGTTTTGTGATATATGGTTCTGTATTTACATTTTACTTTTTTTTTTTTTTTTTAATCTATTTTGAAGTAAACTCTACTTTAGACACTACTTGGTGTGCCTTTGAATTTCTTTTTCTTGACAAGGGAAGCATACATGGTTATAGCTGATGCTGCACAAAGCTTACTGGAGTACTGCACTGCCATGTAAACTGGGGAGATAATGGACAGTTGGGGGGTGCAGGTTGAGGGAAGCCTATCCCACCATGGCCAGAGTTGGATAAAATGTATACGGGGAAAAAATGCTGTAATATAGTACAAATTCAGTGCAAGTGGTAGGAGTGCTAGTGGCTCAGTAGGTAGGACACTCACTTCTGGGGCTGGAAGATCGAGTGGATCATGGGTTCTAGCCCCATACCAAGCACTTGTGTAATACCCATAACTGACACTGTAATGCAGTACGAGGGGGCTGCTGCACTGGTTAGGTGCCATCCTTCAGATGACATGTTAAATGAGGTCACTCTCCCCCCCCCCATCTCTGGTCACTGTCCAGGTGGAGGCAAAAGATCCCATGGTACATATCGATGAAGAGCAGGAGAGTTTCCCCAACGTCATGGCCGACATTCCCCCGGTCAACAAAAACAGATCCATGCAAACCACCCCCAAGGACACAGCTGGAAAAAGAGCTATATTTGCTTAGTATGCTTTCCTGATCAACAATTACAGATGAATAAAAATAAAATTGCTCTTCTGCTCCTCTACCAGACACAGGAGCTGAACTGGTGTGGGTGTTTAAGTGTAGTGTAAACAGTAGCCACTTCACACGTCACTGCATGAGGGTAACTGGTATCACAACACATTGGACACTCCTTGCAGGATGGGACCACAATGCAGTTTGCAAGACACCAGCATGGAAGCCGGCCTTTTTAAGTGGTGTACACCACTGGCTTTATAAATGACCAGGTGCAGACTGTCACCAGTGTGAGCCATACCAGTGTGCAGCAGCACTGCAAGTGTAAACAGGACGAGAGTCTTGCTATAAAGGTGTTAATGGGGAGCCGAGCCTGTGCCAGGTCATGTGATCGCTGCAAGTTCAGAAGAATGAGAGAAATCTGCAATCCCAACATATGAAAGTAACCACTACAAAACCTAACATACGTTGCATTATGTCTGAACAATGGACATACTGTTTCTTTCATTACAGCTATCGGAGTGCACCTGCCACATGACTCATCTGTGCAAAGAATGAGTTCCTCTAGATTTTCTGTCCATCTGCAGGACAGAGTTTGCTCAACAAGATTCACGGTGATGAGTATAAAACTGTCTCACTTTGCTGTTACCTACGTAGTTTAATAATCTGGTGGACCGCATTAGTAAGTGGCACTGTAAATTTAAACTAAGACTTGCATTTAGTTGTTTTTGCTCTGCAAGTGCTTGCATAATATTGCCCCTTGGACGACACACCTCGTGCCACGCTGGCGACCCGGGTTCGGGAATGGACTCTGGTCCTTCGGGGGCTGGCAGGGAGAAGAAGGAATGAGCGTCCAGAGGACTGATCTCCTTCCTGGGGGAGCGGTAGCACAGCCATGCAAGGGGTTGGCCCATGTCCAGGGTGACTGGCTGCCTCCATGGAGGTGGAGACAGTCTCCCCACCCACTGCATGGGCAAAAGTGGAGGGAAAAAAACAGGACCCGGATGGACCCGTGATGGCCTAATCGCTCCTGTGGGGCGGCCCCCCAATTCTGGATTACTGCTTGGGAAGGGGAGAGCACGCTGGCACTCCTCACCTTGGTCACTGGGACCACCGGGGAACTCCGCGCACAGTGATCAGGGGCCTGAGGATATACCCCTCTGAGGGAGCGGCTGTAGCCCCTGTCGGGTCCATGGAGGCGGAGGGAATAACGTACCTATAAAAAAAATTAAATAAATAATGTTGCCCCTCTGGCTGCAACGTATTAAATAACTGGTAAAACCTAGCAAATTCCTATGCAAAGCAGCGGGTGATGCCAACCATTTCCAGAACTGAGTAGCAGTAGACTGCTAACCATTTTATCAGCGCGTTCATGGCACAGTGGATAGAATTAAACTATATATGTATATTTTACTAACCATTCTGTGCAAAGTGCTATGCATTTTCAGAGCTGATTAGCACTTCAGCAAGCAAAACTGCTAATCAATTTTTTGGCTTATTTAATACCCTGGGCTAGAACTGACTGGTGTTTCTCAGCCTTAACTAGTATGACAGCAACTATCCCTCCCTGGTGTGTACCTTTGCAATGCCTACAGTCAATTATAGCTGGAACATTCCTCAGTGTTTATTCACCATTCTACTGAGGTCCTAGCAACTCCCTTTCTGGGATCTGCTAAGATGCCATTTCCTGGAGTAAAATTTACTGCTTACTCAAAGTTGTACCCCCCCCCCCGAAGACTATTCAATTTGATACCTATTGGTGGGGGGTCAATTTGTTATTTATCTGCTGCTCCCTGTCTAGGTTGTTCAAAATTTCAATCTCTCCCTCTGCCATCCCCCTGAGAGCCTCTACATGGTAGCACTTGTAAGTCCCTGTCTGTGTGGCCCAGTTGCCTATCTGGGTTGTCTCAACACACCTGGACTTTTGCTCACTTAAGGTAAACTGCTGCCATATCCTCGAGGTCTGCCCTAATACATACCTACTAACAAAACCATTAAGGGTCTGTCCTCTGCAATGCTGTGTATACTTCTTCTCTTTGTAGGAATTGACTCCTTGATTGCTAACTGCCCCCCCGCAACAAGCAATACAGCAACCATACTCACTCCTTTAGTGCTCAGGTCAGTTCAATAGAATATTCAACCTACATTGCTGGCTACGTATGGGCTGTACAATAAAGGGCAATTGTATATACAGTATGTTATCCTACTCTCACCTGCGTCCGCTGTGGTATCAACCACTTCCAGTCAGCTACTGGACTGCCAGAAACTCAGTAGTGCGTCTCTCTCTGCTGGAGATGTAGAGCCAAATGCTGGTCCACCTAAAATCTCTTCCTCGGACCTGTTCTGGTCTGGCACCAGGGGGTTTAAAGAAACTCACCTGAATATCAGTAGCCTCAGGCCCAAATTACCTGAACTGTAAGCTTGGCTGTCCCTCTATAATGCTGGTGCCCTAGCCATAACTGAAACCTGACTAAAACCTAGTATCCTCCTCCACGAAGTTGCCATTCCTGGTTATTCCACCTTCAGGAAGGATCGGCTCAGTAAGAAAGGGGGCTGGTGTCCTCTTGTATGTGACAGACACTCTGTGGTCGACAGAGGTCCCCATACCCTTCCCTGGATCAGTCCCCTTGTGAATGCCTACTGATGTAGATCTTGTTAGGTGACACAAAACAATGACACATAGGTAGTGTCTAGAAACCCCCATGGCTAGACCTGCCTTCAATGATTTTTACTGGCTAACCGAAGACCCATAAAATCAGAGAGTTACTAATCCTTGGTGATTTTAACCACCATTGGATCAGTACTGGCCCCTGTAGCTTTATGTCCTCCCTACAAGACCTGCAACTCAGTCAGGTCATCAATGAAGCCACTCATCTTAATACAAAGACAAGAAACCACTCCCTTCTGGGCTGGATCCTTGTGAGCAGGAGTGATTGTATCAAAGGATCTGGAAACCCTGCTGATGCATTAAGTCACCATTCCCCAATCTACTGCATCTGGAACAATGCCTTTACTGCCTCCCCCCCAAAAAAAGATTCATAACTGTTACGGACTTCTCTCAACTTGACGAGATTGCCTTCCTTGAGGATCCATCTGCTGTCAAGTTGGATGAAAGTGGAAGGTTTGATAAAATAAGGCCCTGGACTTCCTGATTAACAGACTCCTAAGTGTCTTTAAAAAACATACTCCCATAATTCAGAGACGAGTAAAGGGCTTGGGCTCAAAGTCACTTATGCCTAACCTTCATAAGCTCACAAAGCAGAGAGAAAAGGCATGGTATACCTTTAGGGCAACTTGGTCACATAACAACTGGCTCAGCAACTGAGCACTAAGAAACCAGTGCAAGACCAGCCTTAAGACCGCAAAGGCTACTTATGTAAAGAAGTTACAGTTTGCCAACTTGCAAAACTCATGACTGTTCTGAGTGCAAATAAACAGCCTTCTCAAAGGCAAACTGAGTGCCCTTCCCCCCCAACAATGTCATCTACGAGGGCAAAACTATTACTGATCCTGTCCTCGTGGCGGACGCCTTTAATAGAGTCTTTACAAATCTTACGCAGTTTAAGGAACCCATGATGTTCTTCCCTTGATCCTCCCTCCACCTATCAACCTGCCCCAAATTCCTTTTTCAAGTTATTCTCAAGGAAGGAGGTGTTAGTCTGGCTCCTGAAAGTCTATAGCTTCTTCTGGCCATGACAAGCTTGTACCTAGGCTGCTTAAACCAAGTGCCGACATCTTTGCTGCCCTGTTCCCAGGAAGCTAGTAAAGTTACCGGTGTGGTTTTCATCGATCTAAGGCATTTGACTTGGTCAATCAAAAGTTGCTTCTGCTTAAACTAAAGTGGTTAGGCCTAGATAAAGCATCTTGTACCTGGTTTAGTAACTAGCTATATTGCCAGAAGCAACTAGTCAAGTGCGTGTGTGTGTGGGGGGGGGGGTAGCTACTCCACCATGAGGGAGATCACAGACTGGGGTCCCCCAGAGGTCAATCCTGGGACCTTTGCTGCTCTCCTTGCTAATTAATAAACTTCCTGCACACTGTAGTAGTCCAAGTCCCTGTTCTATATGGATGGCCCCTTGCTATACGGGGTATCACTCAGACCCTGCAGATATTGAGACAGGGTTCAAAGCTGACTTCTGTCTTTTGGAATCCTGGTTCAAGTCCAATAAACTCCTTCTGAATGCTAAGACAACAGTCTGTCCTCTTTGGCCCTCATAGGCTCGGACAAGAATGGAGTGAACTTCTAAAAATTTGCACACACACAAAGGTGACCCCCATCAAGACTGCTGTATCAGTAAAATACTTGGGAGTCTTACTGGACAGAGAACTCTCATTCAAACCGTATGCTGACCAGGTGACCAATTTGCTCAACCTAAAAAATAGGACTACTCTACTGGCTCAACTCCTGCCTCGCCGTTGAAGCTAGGCTCTCAGTAGATAACAGTGCTTTTTTCCCCATCCTACTATATGGTGCCCTAGTCCTAGCCTCTTTGAGAGGCACTGAGCTCTCTAAACTCAAGGCCCTGTACCACCGTGCTGCTCGCTTTGTGGTCAGTGCGAGGGAACACCACTGTAAGGTTTACTCCGCTTTAGTCTGGTCCCCTCCTGAAGAGAGGCTCCACCACCATGTTCTGTGTCTGCCATATAAAATTTTGCACACACTCCCCTTCCAACCTAGCCTCTATCCTGGAGTTTAAACCCAGCAAGAGGAACTTTCAGTTTTTCTCCCAGCTACTCCTCTAACAGTCCCTAGAACCTCCTCAGCATCTAGCAGTAGATACTGTGCCTCAGTGACTCCTAGACTATGGAACAACCTCCCGGCTGATGTCCAGGCCTGCTCCAATTTCAAGGTATTTGTATCAGCCCTCAAGAACCTGCTTCTGTAAGCTGTCAGTGTACATGTTTTTGCTGAGGCCTTTTGTCATATTTTCACTGAGGCATTCTATTTTGACAACTGTTTGTCTTGAATCTGCCATGCCTAAAATGTTTTACTGCTGTTGTAAACCTGTACTTGCCTAACACTGTTTTGTTAAAAAGTGATGCAATGTGCTGAATTTGAAGACGTATCCGACTTTGTAAAGTTACTTATCACATGTGAACTCCAGGGTCCCCGAATATATTTTGTTATCTACAGCTGCTGCATTAACTACACGATCCGTAACTGCTGCATGTAATTAGTTCCAGGTCGCTCATAAAAAAGGGACTTGCAGTCTCAGCAAGTTTACCCAGTTAACAAAATTCAAATAATACATAAACGGACTTTTATTTATTATACTGAATGCTAAGACTACTGTTTTCACAGATGATCTGGGGCCAATTTATTTATTTATTGAATACTGGTAACCGGGATAGGCACACTGAGCCTGAGGGGAAGGGAATAGGAAGACAAAATATACAAAACATACACGATGCAAAAGTGCATCAAATAAATATAATAACAGAGTACAGGCTATCAACAAAACTTATGCACCGGTATAAGTGCAATAAGTCTTGCAGGCAAATAATGAGGGAGCAGAGCAAATAGATGATAGGGTTTTAAGACAGTGCAAGGAAATGTCTGATGTGGGTAAGTCATTCTAAGGCACCTCCTTGAACTCCACTACCAAGCGGAAGTGCATCTTACCTCGGGATCTGCCAGGAGGCATTAATCACATGGTTCACCAAGTCAGCTGTTTAAATGACATATCACCTCATAGCATTTTGCTACTCAAAACTCTGAAATCTGATAGCCAGTGTAAGATACTATCCTGAGACACAATGTACAATTTTGAGGACAGCCACTTCAGTTTTTTTTTTTTTTTTTTTTTAGAGAAAGTTCAGGTGTTTCATTTTATTATTTCACAGACAGACCTACAGGCTAGTGTCTATTTGCAGAGATGACCATGGTCAATACATTGTATGAAAAGCGAAAGCAAATCAGTACATAGCACATTGTCTATTAACAAGAAATCCAAAATATAGAGGATACATGATGGGCGACTGTGGAATATGGCAAATATTTCCATGAGTGCAGAGTGACCTCGGATAATATCACTCGTGGCTCTGCCACGAGTGATATTATCCAGGTCACTGCATGAATGCAAATATTTACCGTATTCCACAGAGTTGCACATCTTGTGTGCCACTTATACAGTAGGGTCCCCGAATGTGCTTAGATGTGACTGCTTTGGCTTGCTGCTTAGTTTATTCCTGCAGATTTCTGCACTGCACGAGAGATACGTGGAATGTCATTTGTGCCAGGTAATGTCAGGTGTTTTAACTAATTGTAAATATGTTTAGGGAACAGTTTAGCTGAGTAGAAGGGGACGTATCTGGAGTGGATTATTTTACTCGTGACGCATCCACGTAGTTTATTTTCAGTTATTCCACCGTGGATACGTCATCATTTAGTTATATAACAGGAGTGATTTTATGGGTATAAATTCAATGACATATACCTTCACCACTATTGTATAAACATCAAGTACTACCTAATAAAAGAATAATCCATTCTACAGCTCATGGGGCCAAACAGATAATCCCTAACGAGCTCCTTAAAAGAGTGGAGGTACACGCTGTCCAAAAACCACGGGTGGAAGATCATTCCAGGTCCTGGCAGCTCTGTTGGAAAACAACCTTTTGCCAAGAGATGTTTTCATCACTGGAAGTTATAAATTGTTAATAGCAGCCAGGTCTGCCCCTAGAGCTTCAAAATCAATTATGCAAACTTCTGAAAATACATTTTCCGCGCCAGCACCGCCATCAAGCAGCATCTAGAGGGTGAACCCAACTTAACGCCAGTGCTCCAAGTATGATAATTTAGGGAACAGGGGTGCACACCTGCACATGTCTGCAAGCAGCCTTAAAGATAGCCCTGGTACTGTGCATGTTTTCATTCAAGGGCAACATACCTATCACAGCCATAGGGAGTGTTTTATTTCTTTGCACATTAGCCCTATGTGACAGTGTAGAGTGCAGTGTCAGTGGCTCAGTAGGTAGCACACTCGCCTCTGAGGCCAAGAGATCAGAGGGCTGTGGGTTCAGTTCCCACATCTGGCACTTGGGTTAATATCCCTGTACTGACACTGTAGTGCAGCATGAGAGAGGTGCTGCACTTCTGAGGTGCCGTCTTTCAGATGAGACGTTAAACCGATGTCCCATCTGCCTGGATTGGTGGTAGTTCAGGTGGATGTTAAAGATCCCATGGCACTTATCGAAAAGAGTAGGGGAATTTCCCCGGTGTCCTGGCCAAATTTCCCTCATTCACTAAAAATACCACCAACAGCTTAATCAGGTTCAAGGTCTGTTGGCATTCATCTGCTACCCCCCCGGGGTCGTGCCTGAAAATAGGCAGGATTTGTCTAGTGCACTTACCCGGTCAACAAAAACTAAATAAATAAATAAAAAAAATAGATCCAGGACAAGAGGTAACCCACCAGGCATGGCATAGAAGTTACAAGTGTGCCCTCTGGCATCTGTGTCTTCGATAAAGTGATATCTAATTCATAGCTTTACGTAACCATGAGAGGGAGCAATGTAGCAAAAGCTCCACCACCAGTGACCATAAACTACGGTACTGGCTAGGGACGTCATGGTATGAAATTCTGACAGTTTGATAACCATCATGTGTAATACCACAGTTACTGTTACACCGCAGTATTACAGAAGAAGTATTTCTAGTACAAAAAAGAACCTCCTCTAATTCTTGCAGCAGGGAGATTTGGCATGGAAGGGGCATTTGTCACTGAAAATACAAAACAAAATGGGAAAGGTCTGAATACCATGGTATACTGTGAACCACAGTTACTGTAATATCAGAAACTGACCACAGCTTCAATACTATGACTAAGATCTCCTAAGAATAAGACCTCCCTCCTATTACAGAAAGAATGTGGTCCTTTACTGCCAATTTCCTAGTCCAAGCAGTGAAATTTTGTTTATTCCTAGACAATATACCCACCCAGTCTCAAACTTATAGTTCTTACTAAGTTGTCCATGTGGATATGCAGGTCAGCTCGCCATGGAGGTACATACCCAAGTGCTTGAAAACCTTCACCTACTATATCAGCTAGCCACCAAGAATGACCAGATCCAGGATATGGTTGTCCTTTAGAGTTTTTTGGCTACCAAAAAACACTGATTTTGTTTTCTTTGTATATTCATTTTGAGTGTCTGATACAGACAAATTATGTCTAGGCCTTACTGAAGCCCCCTAGCAGGCAACCTGAAAAAGCAGGCATGTTCCCACCTGCTGAGTAAATTACCACATCAGCAGCATGTGACAACAGCTTGCATTCCAAACACTACTGAGGAAGCAGATTCAAAAAGATGCTAACTAAGATGGGGCCCAGGACGGAGCCCTGGGGAACCCCAACTTCGGCAGATCAACAAGTAGAAAATACACTGCCAATCTTTACTACTTGACCCCTATTTGCAGGGCAGTGGAAAGCCAATTAAAAGTATTAGTAGACAGCACCAACCTCCCCAGCCCAGTCACCGACAGTTTAAGATTAACTGCATCTAAGGCTTTCAACAAGTCAATAGAGACTGTCCCTGTCATGTTCTTCCTATCTAAGGCACCATGAAGGAAAGCTGTCCGCTTTCTACAACTGTGCTGTGCATTTAGCATTTCCAAGAAGTGAGTCAGTTAATCATGCACCGTTCTCTCAAGTGGTGGGGGGGTGGATAGGACAGAGATCGGCCTATGGTTGTCAATACTTTCCCTACTTGCATCTTTGTACAAAGGGATTATGGTTGATTTTTTTCCATAAGTTGGGGAATGCACATCTAGAAACTGCCTGAGCACCCCTTCCTTTCATGGTATGTTTCTACAGTAAATGTACATGCTAGACTAACCTTCCCCTTGACGGTACAGTCAACAAAAGTGGGGAAACCTCAGAACAATTAATTTTCAGAAAAACTGAATGGCGTTTGGACCCAGTGGAAGGGTGTGCAATCCTACTGCCCCCTGTCTGGGGCAAGTAAATTTCCTTGAAAGGCAGTACAAAAAGAGAGCCAATTTCACTGTAATGAATCGGGGCAAGTGAAAATTCAGCTAGTCATGGCTGGGGCAAGTCCTGAAAGTTTTTATTTGAACACCCCTGCCCAGTGTTTGAGGGAGCATGTCACTGTGGCAACAACACATTCAATCAGTTTTGTGTGCAGCGCTAGTTCAGTCTTGCAACAAGTGCATGCACCAGGACAATGGGCTAAATCATCTAGATGAAGAAGTACGCACAGAATGTGTTGTCAAGGCCATTCCATTAATAGCAGCAGCCAGCAGGAACAGCAGTGTGATCTGGGAGGTAGACGAATGTGAAATGAAACATAAGGAAACGAAGAGATTCAAATCCCTCCACGACTATGGACACCCTGCCTCCTTACGCTTCAGGATTGCATTTCATTCTATTTAATGTCGAAAAGACAAAAGGTATGTTTCTTGGGCAAATGGAGCATCCTGAAATGCAACCCTCCGCTGTCTCCCTCCTCAGTTCAGACCTTCTATTTGCCTCCTCTGTTCGCAAGACCAGTTGTCCTCCTGGACCCAGAACTCTCTTTCTCCTTCCCATCTTCTGTCTGCCAATCAGCCTATTATGTCCTCTGTAACACTGTCCATGCTTGGTACTGCCTTGATTACACCACTTCTGAAATCCTCAGCTATAATTTTAATCGGGCTGGCAGTATAGCCTAGAGGTTAGAGGAACGAGATGTGAACGTGCTTGCTACATCCAGCAGACCAGACCTGAGTTTGATTGTCACAACCTCCACTTGCATACTGTGTGACTAGTCTGAGCAAGTCACTTAACCACCCAGTGCTTCCAGGTCACCCTTGAAAATAGGCACTTGTGCCTAGTGGGCCTTACCCGGTTACCAAAAGACAAAAAAATAAAAATATCTTTGTAAACTACTGTAATGTCCTTCTTTATGGCCTTCCCAAGTCCCAGCTTTACATTATTCAATATACTAAAAAGCAGCAGCTTACACTCCTTCCTGTAACAAATCGTGAGCCCATGTTGCCCCAGCCTGTACCACCAACTAACCATTCCATTCAGCAGTCAATTCAAAATCACCCTTCTAGTATTCAAAGACTCTTAGAATCTTTTAATTTACACCTCCAATCATGTCTCATTCTACCTTCATTCTCTCTCCTCTCTCTTCACTCACTAATCTGTTGGCAGGAGACGATTCTCCTCTGCTGCCCCTTTAGTCTGGAACAGCTTCCAAAGCACAGTAAAGACTCCAGTGGTCTGGCGCCAACTTTGTGCCCCTACGTCTTAAGGCAGCATATTAGCACTGGTACAGCCAGCTGTTAAGTATTTGCATATGTTAATAGTACCGACGAGACCACTCTTACCATTGTAAGAGTGCTGTCATGCAAATCCTTTTGTTAACAGAACTGAAGGACAGCAGTTGTTACTCTAAAAAAGTAAGAGCAACTCTTGCAACCATAAGAGTGGTCTCCACATCGGAATTAATATATTACTGATAGAAGCTGGTCAATAATACATTAACACTTGTATAACACTTTAAATAAACTCCCCTGAACAATCTTCATTGCATTTTATTTATGTAAAAATCATTAAGCCTCAGATCACTTATAATGGTGTCCACAAGACATGAAAAACAGCAACAATCAATACACAATAAATAACATTTAAGTTACAAAATTATAAATAATGGAATACTGGACACCTGCATGTGTGACACACTGTACAGAAAATGTCTCACATGCAGGGAAAAAAGGTAGCACTCCAATGGCTCATAAGTGCTTCCTCGCTCTGTAATGGTGAAACAGTGTATGAAAAAAGCTACTGTATGCCAAAATAGAGTTGCACTGTGATGCAACTCACTGTGATGGGTGATGAAGTAAAACAGGGGAAAGGATCAACTGAGCTGAAGTCCAGATAAAAAAAGGAGTTGCTCCTCCAGCATGGCAGAAGAATCCTGTGTTATGAGCCAAAGGGTTGCAAGTTCAAATCCTGAGTTCCCAGTCTGGAAAATAGAGGCAGCACTGTTGTTGCAATGGTGGAATCCTCACAATTATTTTCAGTCCTAAATTTAATGCTGGAGAGAAGCAGAATACAATTATGAAATGAGTTTTTGCATATCATATGGCCTATCACAAATGCACTCCGCAGGTCAGGACCTCTGCTCCCACAGTGCCAACCTCAAAGCGCAATAGTGTGAATGGGGGGAGGCAAGGCCCAGCAGTGGAGCGGGATGGTCGTGACAGACGGGAGAGCCTGCAAGTCACCTCCCGTATTCTCCTCTATTGTCCCATTAAAAGTAAAAATTAATATACTGAGTGGCAGATTGAGGATCTCTAATGTCTACGACTACGAGATGAGTAAGAAACAGGGAAAACTCCCCTACAGATCGGCCAAAAATGACACCGGAACTTCGGGCCTGCCTAAGCCGGGCACTCCACTTGGCAGCAAGTCTTGCAACTCAGGCGCAGAAGATCCACAGATACCATCTACCTTGCAATTACTGCAAACCCCGGGTGAGCAAACAAGTAAGGCAGATCCCTACCTTAACTTGGAGCGATTAATCAAAGATTTAAAATACGATCTCGGTACTCATATGGAGGCAGGCTTTGATAATGTAACTGCCCTGATCCAACACCTTCAACAAGTAGTAAACACGGTGTCAGAGAACGTGGAGAGACATGAATCGTGGCTGCAAGAAGTGGAAAACAGAGTGGGAGACCAGGAGGATAGACAAAGGCAGTGGTCGGATGACCTGGCTAGAGCCCTACGGGAGATCGAATCCCTCAAGCAGAGTACTCACGATCACGAGAACCATGAACGCTGCTGCAATCTCCAGATCGTAGGCCTTCCAGAGGGCCTTGAAGGGAAGGACTGCCCAGAGTACATGAAAACGTGGCTGAAAACAACGCTTGAACTCCCTGCCTCTGTCTCTTTGGAAGTCCAGCGAGCTCATGGATCCCCTGGCCCTAAACCCTCTTCAGACCAGAAGCCAAGACACATAATAATAAAATTTTTATGATACCAGGATCATCAGCAAATCCTAGAGGCTGCTCGCAAGAGGGGGTGATTTTGATTCAGCAAGCCAGAGTCAGCATATTCCCGGATTATTCTCGTCAGCTGCAGATACAAAGGCAGGCCTTTTGCTGAAGTTAAAAAGACTCCTACACTCCTTAAACTGCGCTTTTACCTTGGCATACCCAGCGAGGCTGATCATTCGCCCAACAGGTTCTAACCAAAAAGCCTTCACATGTCCAGCAGCCACCTTGGAGTTTGTAAGAAAAATGGAGCACAAACTACGTGCAGACCCAGGGAATCAGCAGAACGGTTGACTCCTAACCGATAGAAGGTACTCCTTTTTTTCCCCAAAAGGTGCAAAACGCAATAGGAGGGAAACTAATAACTAACTCCACAGTCTAATAGGGATTCAACATCGTTGGGGTAATTTTCCCTCCTGTGCACCGACTCTGACTGTATCCTGGTCACATTTAACCTACTATCGAATATAAGCAGTCTGGACGTTTGTTGGACTTTGATACTGATGCATTAGTGAACACTGATACAGACTCAAGTTAAGAATATTTTCTTTGGCTCATATATTAAACATTTAAACTTACATGTTAAAAAAATTGTGTTTTGGTAGATGGATGGATAATCTGAACCTTTTCTTTTAAAACACGAACTACGTTTGTTTAGTCTTGGACAGTAGGAATGTTATTACACACTAATCTTTCTATCTGGGAGGGAAATGGGGGTCCTGGGGGTCAGTGTGTCTCAAGGATTTGCTCTTGTTTATTAAAATTGGGACGTTTGAGCAATAAGTGTTAAGTTTATTTCCTCCATATTCCTGGAGAAGTGCCCGATCTCATTCTTCAGAGGGTTTTGGGCCTTCCCCAGGGGAGTGAAGAGGGAACACTCTGTCTAGATTAAATGAGCCCCAGGAATTACTACCTAGATAGGAGCCCCCACCTCACTCCTCAGGCAACTAGATGGGACAGTGGAGGGAGGGTAATTTCTGACGTGTTTAACATAAATAAATCATCATATTATTGCAGGACATGGTCGCCAACTCCACGAGAAATAGTGGATGTGGAGACTTCTTTGGTGGGGCCGGGGTTTTGTTAATAGTTTACTGTTTACATTTTTGCTATTTATAAAGCAGATCAGAGATATTGAGAAGAAACAGGAGGGAAGGAAAACAACTGGAAGGTTTCACAGTGGGTTTGTACAAAATGTTTTCAGAGCTGACTATAATGTAAAAAGAAACATGAGGTGGGCAATACAGAAGTCATTTCTACTTAGTTACAACAATGGATAATCTTACAATTATCTCCTGGAATATCAATGGTATGCGTACAGTAGTTAAACGTAAACGTATCTGGACACAGATCAAAAAGCTGCAAGGTGATGTCATTTTCTTGCAGGAGATTCACTCCACAAAAGAGGAGGCAGAAAAAATGAGTCAGTCTTTGGGGGGTTCTTTTATAGCTTCCCCTTTTACCTCAAAAGCTCAAGGAGTTGCCATTTGGATAAGGCCGGGTTTCCCACATGAGGTCTTGCCTGTAGTGGCAGATAGACAAGGCGCCACGTTATAGCAGTGGGGGCTGCGCAGACTAACACTGGTGTCAGTATATGGTCCGAACTATGACTCCCTGATTTTTTTCATGCACTTAGCAACCACTTTAGCCCCATTCAATGATGATTTAATTCAGGGGGTATGAATATGTACTGGGATCACAGACTGGACCATTCTGGAAGGAAAAGAGGCCCCCCCTCCGTGGAGTGCAATGGCGTTACGCCATATGGTGGAGGGTAGAGCTCTGACGGATGTTTGGAGATTCTGCCATCCTACAGTTAAAGAATACTCTTTTTTTCACATGCCCATAAATTGTATACCAGATTTGATTATATTTTTGTGCCCTCTCTCATGATAGGAAACCTAAAGGGGGCAGAGTTTGGACCCTTGATCATTTCTGACCATGCTCCCCTCAAGGTAGAAATAATTCTAGACAAAAAAGTACCGGTGCAATCTGGGGGGAGGATGGACCCTTCGCCAATTTTAGATCCAAAATTTATTGCACAACTAAAACTTCACCTTCAGAAATTCATTGAATTAAATCCTCCTGAGCATACCAGTACAAATGTGGTATGGGACACCTTAAAAGCTTTTGTTAGAGGGGAGACAATTTCATATTCCTTCTTTCTGATTAAAAAGAAAAAGAGACAACTGCCAAGAAAGTCAGCTTGAAAAAGAAATACAGTTATTAGAGGAAATTGATATGAGGTCGATGTCAACATGACAAACTACTAAACTTAAAACCTTAAAGGGTAAACTCAATCAACTTTCAATCAGGAAACTGGAACGGGACTTAACTACATCTAACTCATTCTTTGAGGGGGATATATCTGGCAAGTGGCTGGTTGGACTGGTTAAAAAGAAAAAGGTGGAATGTACCATTATGGGTATAGAGGACCCAACAGGAATGATTGTTTATGACCAAATTAAAATCAATGACTCTTTCAAAACCTATTATTTAAACCTGTATAACTCGGAGTATCCTGCAGGAGCAGATCCTCAGGACTTTTTAAAATTAATCGAGTTACCCAGGCTAACAACACAAGATAGGGATAAGGTAGATAAGCCAGTGACAAGTGAAGAGTTGAGAAAGGCGGTATTTGGTGCAAAAAAAAAAAAGGGAAGGCCCTGGGCCCTGATGGGATCCTGGTAGAACTATATAGGGAACTCTGGGATGTCTTGGGTCCCTTGATGCTAAGAATGGTATCTGAAGCTCTGGAGTCGGGCATTCTGCCACAATCCCAATATTTAGCAACCATAACAGTTCTTCCCAAACCGGGAAAAGATCCCTATCAATGCTCGTCATATCGCCCTATAGCATTATTAAACTCAGATTACAAAATCATAGCTAAACTAGTGCCTCTAGATTGGAGGGACTTCTTCCTCAACTGGTGCACCCCGACCAGTGTGGATTTGTGAAGGGGAGGCAGGCTAAATACAACATTAGAAGAACCATCAATATTATGCACAAATGGTCGAAGGGAGGAGGGGGAGGTCTTCTGGCCCTAGACTCCGAAACAGCCTTTGACAGGGTCGAATGGTCCTTCATTTATTTATTTATTTAGTTTTGTTGACCAGGTAAGTGCACTAGACAAATCCTGCCTATTATTAGGCACGACCCGGGGGAGGGGGATACAGATGAATGCCAACTGACCTTGAACCAGATTAAGCTGTTGGTGGTATTTTTAGTGAATGAGGGAAATTTGGCCAGGACACCGGGGAAATTCCCCTACTCTTTTCGATAAGTGCCATGGGATCTTTAAAATCCACCTGAACTACCACCAATCCAGGCAGATGGGACCTCGGTTTAACATCTCATCCGAAAGACGGCACCTCAGAAGTGCAGTACCCCTCTCATGCTGCACTACAGTGTCAGTACTGGGATATTAACCCAAGTGCCAGATGTGGAAACTGAACCCACAGCCCTCTGATCTCCCAGCCTCAGAGGCGAGTGTGCTACCTACTGAGCTACTGACACTGCTACGTTGGCAGTAATACAGAAATTTGGATTTGGCACCCAGATAGTAAATTGGATTCAAGCCCTATATCACTCCCCTAAAGCCCACATATTAACAAACGATTGTACCTCCTCCCCTTACAAGAGGCACAAGGCAAGGCTGTCTGTCCCCTTTCCCCACTTTTATATGTTTTAACCATAGAAACCCTAGCCCAAAATATAAGGGCTCAAGTAGGTATGAAGGGCTTTGTTTGGAAGGGACGGGACTACCGATTTCCTTATTCGCTGATAATATTTTACTTTACCTTTCTTCACCCGAGAGTTCCTTCCCTTGCTTGTCCAGGATATTTGAGATGTATGGTCCGCTCTCTGGGCATAAAATCAATTGGGTGAAAAGTGAATGGCTACCACTGGGGAAAATTAAAAATTCTATTCAAGTATTTGGCACCACTGTTCCACCCTCTTCTCAGATTAAATATCTGGGCATCATTTTGCCCACAAAGTTGTCGACCCTAATTAAAGTAAATATGAAGGCTATAGTAAATAAAGTGAGGGAGGACTGCTTTTCATGGAGGGCTTTGCCCTTGACCCTGATAGGTAGGGTCAATTTAGTTAAAATGTTGGTGGTTCCTCAATTTCTTTATTTTTTTTCCCAAACAGTACCTTTATGGGTTCCAAATAAATATATTAAAGCACTAGAAAGGGCTGTTACTCAACTTCTCTGGCAAAATAAAAAAAACAAGAATTAAAAAAGACATTATGCAACAACCATTAAATAAAGGTGGTCTGAGTCTCCCAAATATTAGGTTCTACTACATAGCAGCCCAGCTTACCCATATACAGGATTTGCTTCGGGAAGATAAAGCCAGACCGGCATGGGTGGAGACCCTCACCTTTCTCCCTTTGTACCACCACTCTTTGGTGGGAAGGCTTGGCCTTTCCTCCTCCTCTCAAAAAATAGAAAACTCCTGCACAAGGGCAAAGTGGAAGGCTTGGGAGATGGCCCATAGCCAGTTGAACGGTGATGAATCAACCTCCCCAGATATATCATTAATAACTCTTTTAGAAACAAGAGGTAAATTGACAAAAGGTGATGAAAAGCTACTTGAACTATGGTATAAAAAAGGACCATTTCTACTGGGCCATTTTATAGAGGAGGGGGAACCCCTGCATTTCAAAGCTATGATTAAAAAATATACTATAAAGGCATTGCACTACTTTTTATATCTCCGTATTAAAGATATAATATTAAGGTTGAGAAATTCAGGAGCTGAAACAATAATGGTCCACCAGTCACCTTTGGAGGAGCTTTTTATTGGACAGTCAGACAACAAATCTCTCCATCCCCTTCGGAGGTGCTATGCAATGTTGCTGGGCTCATTTCCAAGCCCCCTAGATAAAATTAATGCCCACTGGGAGACTGATTTATTTCCAGATGCTCTCACAGGAGGCAATTGGTTAAATGTACTAAAAAACTCCATTAGGTGCTCAGTTAATAATAGACTTCCTACAATACAGTACAAGGTCCTTTGTAGAGCCTACTTTACCCCAATACTGGCTCAAAAAATTTATCCTGACAAATCCTCACTGTGTCGCAAATGTAGAGTTCACAAAGGATCCTTTTATCACTTAATGTGGTCCTGTCCAAGAGTGCAAGGCTTTTGGAAGGGAGTTCAGCAAATTTAGCAGGTATATTACAGATTCCCCCTAGATTAGATCCAGTGGAAGCTTTACTGGGACTCAATACAGGGTGTGTGGGAGAGATAACCAAGCATTACAGAGATTTATGGAGACTGGGGAATGTACTGGTGTTAAGATCACTAGCTGTGTACTGGAGACTACCTGAAACCCCTACAACTGCATCTTGGATCAACTCCCTTATGGAGTGTATGAAATTGGAAAGAACACAATACTTAGTTAGTGGACAAATGGAGAAATATCTACGGATATGGGTTCCACTAGAAGAGGCACTACAGCAACCTTGGTTTCCACTATTCTAGAAGAAGGGATACATACCATTGGTAATGTTGTTATGTCCATGTACTGTACTAAGTTTATCAGTATAGAATAAATTAAGGAATTCTATGAGTAATGAAGACATGTAATACATGCTCAATTGTGTGATGATGTCAGAAATTGTATCTTGCTCTGCCTTGTAAATAAAGTTTGCAAAAAAAGAAATAGTGTGAACAGGAGACAGACAGGGTAACCCTCCTGTCTGTTTTGGGTCCGAATAACCCATTAGCTTCGAGTCCTGGCGGTCAACTATGAACCTGGCGTTAGCGCACTCCAGTTAACCGCTCAACATGTACCCTTCGGGAATGTGCAGTACAATCCTTCGCCCAGTGGCACCCAGCCAGGTTCCCAAAATGTTCCCTTACAACTCAAAATTAGTGTCAGTGGCTCAGTAGGTAGCAAACTCGCCTCCGAGGCTGGTAGATTAGAGGGCTGTGGGTTCAGTTCCCACATCTGGCACTTGGGTTAATATCCCAGTACTGACACTGTAGAGCAGCATGAGAGGGGTGCTGCACTTCTGAGGTGCAGTCTTTTGCATGAGACGTTAAACCGAGGTTCCATCTGCCTGGACTGGTGGTAGTTCAGGTGGATGTTAAAGATCCCTTGGCACTTATCGAAAAGAGTAGGAGAATTTCCCCGGTGTCATGGCCAAATTTCCTTCATTCACTAAAAAAAAAAACACCAACAGCTTCATCTAGTTCAAGGTAAATGTTCCCTTATGACTCAATATGAGACCTAGGTATATTCTTACCTTCAGCAAAATTAGTAACACATCAAGTCCTTAACAGCTGTCAGAATTAAACACTGGTTCAGCATTCACATGCAAAAGAAAACTAAGAAGACACAGGCAGTATTTCAAAGTAAATACTGTTTGCTAAAATTATAAAATAGGCAAAATATCAAACACAGAACAAATATAGAAAATGACTTAGTCACATAAAATAAATGGGGAGATACAGAACACAAACGCCTACCAAAAATACTTAAAAGTTCCAGCTGAATTATCCTTCTAAAGTGCCTAGTTACCAGTCCACAGGATAAATGTGTCTTTGATTTTCTCAGTCCTTCTGACACAATTTCTCAGATGCAAGCAATATTCAAAAGTCAGTTTTCTCCATCTCCTGGTAATGTCACCCATGAGGTCAACGTTAGATATGTGATAAATCTTTAGTTAGAGTATGGATATCCACAATGATGTATGTTATTACTGTGAAAATCAGCAACTAGCAATTTCCCAAAATAGGAGTTTCTTTGATCAAAACATTCCCTTTGAGGTTTTCATAACCCCACAATCTGTCACTAGTTCTCTGCTAGGTGAGAAAACCATAAAGGATCAGCCAAACAACTTCCCTTCCCTTCCTGCTAGGGTCATAAAATTCATATTTAGTTTCCAACTTCAAAAGCAGGAGCAGGTTATACAGGGTAATAAACTGTCCTCTGGAAGGAAGGCTTTAATTAGTGGTTTCACTGGTCTGTTTATCGCATCCTACTGTTTCTTCACACTAACACTTGAGGTCAAAGGTCAAGTCTCACACACTGGCTGCTTGTCCTAGGCAAACAATCATATAGAAACATAGATATTGATGGCAGATAAGGACCGCTTGGCCCACCCAGTCTGCCCATTTTCCTACCTAACAGATAAGCTGCAGATCCTAGTTAACCAACAGCTTACTTCCTCCTACCCCCCACTAGGACTACTTTATGCCTGTCCCATGCATTCTTGGATTCCCCCACTGTTCTTGACTCCACGACCTCCTCAGCGAGGCTGTTCCATGCATCCACAACCCTCTCTGTGAAAAAATACTTCCTCACATTACCTCTGAGCTGTCCCCCCTCTATCTTCAAATTGTGCCCCCTTGTTCTTGCACATCTCTTTTTCTGGAAGATGCTACCTACCCTCTTGGACTTTGTTGATTTCCTTGAGGTACTTGAAAGTTTCTATCATGTCCCCTATATACACATACTATTTATTTATAATATAAATATCAGACATATAACCATAAGCAGGGGGCAAAGCATCACAGTCTATCCTGGATAAATAAACTAATATAAAAAAATAAATAAATGAAAATAGTGATTTAGAGATACAGGCAAGGTTTCGGGAGTTGGCCAGGGTATGTCTTTCCATAGGCTGTTCGATTTCCTTCTCTGAAATCCTCGCCAAGGGCTAGTGGGGAGAACAAGCGGAAGATTAGGGAGATAAATCAGTGGCTCAGGGAGCGGTGTGAAGCAAGGGGGTATGGCCTTGTGGGGGGACAACCTGGAAGGATAAGGGGCTATACACTAGGAACAGGTTTCACCTTAACTTGGAGGGGAGGGAAATCCTAAACCTGAAACTTGCTGAGTTCATCAGTGAAAGGTGGGGGGGAATAAAGAAGGGGCTGTTCGGAGGGGTACGACAAAGAAGGGCTATGGTCTCAAATCTCCTACGGGGCTGTGGGAACACGAAAATAAGCCAACAGGTAGGGTAAAGGAGCTGCTGACCGGGAGCTCAGGGGGAGGATGGAGGAGGGGAAAGGGGTGGAGGGTGGTCTTGATAAATGCCAGGAGCTTAGGAAATAAGATGCCTGAGCTCCAGGCAATGCTAGTTGAGGGGGCAACAGATGTGGCAGCAGTCATTAAGACCTGGGCCACACAAGGGCATAAATGGGACCTAAACCTGGAGGGCTACACAATGTTCAGAAAGTACAGGGGGGAAGGAAGGGTGGTGGTGTGGCACCGTTAGTCAAAAATGGCATCGGTATTGGAGGGGCAGATGAGGCGGGAGGGAACGGGGAGGCAATTTGGGTCACCCTGCTGATGCAGGGGGGTAAGACAGTAAAGGTCGGGGTGGTATACAGACCTCCTGTACTGGCAGAGGCTCTAGAAGAGAGTTTGGTGGCAAATGTCAAGGGCCACTGTAGAGTGGGAAAGGGACAGGTAGTGGTATTGGGGGGCCTAAACATGCCAGGAACAGACTGGGGGACTATGACATCACCAGTGGCCAGGGAGCAGAGGTTGCTGAATGTCTTCCAGGATGCATTCCTGACCCAGCAGGTGGGTGAGACAACTAGGGAGGCCAGGATACTGGACGTCGTCCTGGCAGACAATGACCAGATTAGGGGCCTAGAGGTGAGGGACCCATTGGCAGGGAGTGATCACGCCACAGTCTGGTTCTTCCTGGACCTAGGGGGCAGGAAAGCCGCACAAAGACGGTAGTAACTGACTTCAGGGGTGCAGACTTAAGGGAGATGGGAAGGATCCTTAAAGATAGTTTTGTTGGGATAAGGCTGGACATGGATGCTGACAACAGGTGGGAGATCATTAGGAAGGGATTACAAGAGCTTACCAGATCCTGCACAAGAGAAGGGAGAAAATTCTGTAAGGCCAGAAAACCCTGCTGGTGGACCCGGGAGGTTCAGGAGGTGGTGAGGGACAGAAGGCAGCCTATAGGCACTTCAAGCGCTCATGGAGTGAAAGGAATCAGGGGAATATGAGCTGATGGCCAGGAGGGTCACCAGGGTGGTGAAAGCGGCTAAGGCAACAAAGGAGCAATCCTTGGCCAGGGAGATCTGGAGAGGGGGACAAGGGGTTCTTTAGATACACAGGGGAAAAAAGGAAAGTGAGGGGGCAGATCAGCAGGATAACAGCAGGGGAGGGATGGGCACAGGAGGCGAGGGAGCAGGCAGAGGTTCTAAACGAGTACTTTGCATCCGTTTTTACCAGGGGGGATGGAGGGGTTACGACTTGTGGGGGGAGAGGAGGCAAACCAGAGGAAGGGGTGGGACCCGTAGAGACCAGGGGTCCTGATGGGTCTGGGGAAAGGGAGTGGCCACCACAGAAAGGTAAGGGCTAGCAGTACAGGGAGCAAAAGGGAGGACGTCGAGGTTGAAATCCTGGTAGAGAGTGTGCGAGAAGCTCTCAAGTCCCTTCGGACGGAGAAAGCACCCGGGCCGGATGAGATACATCCCAGGGTGCTGAGGGAACTGGCTGATGTCCTGGCAGCCCCCGGCAGAGATTTTCAACCTCTCTCTGAAGACGGGGTAGGTACCCCAAGACTGGAGGGTGGCCCATGTCGTGCCGATCCACAAGGGGGGGGTCAAGAGAGGACGTGGGGAATTACAGGCCCATTAGCCTGACATCAGTGGTGGGCAAGGTGATGGACGGTATTGCCAAGGAAAGGCTGGGGGTGGGGGTAACTCGAGCAAACTGGGTATCTGGATGATAGACAGCATGGCTTCATCCCAGGAAGACTGTGTCAGACAAACCTTGTGCAGTACTATGACTGGGTGACGAATGCCCTGGACCAGGGTAGGTTGGTGGACGTCCTCTTTCTAGACTTCAGCAAGGTGTTTGATTCGGTACCCAATGATGGCCTGCTGGCTAAGCTGGAGGAGATGGGGGTGGGGATGCAGTTGATAAGATGGACAGGAATTTTCTCTCTGAGCGTACTCAAGAGAGTGGTGGTTGGGGGGCTAGCCTCCTCTCCAAGGAGGGTTACTAGTGGGGTTCCCCAGGGGTCGGTGCTGGGGACACGCCTGTTCAACGCCTATGTTTCAGACATAAGGAATGGTATCAGGAGTGAAATGAGTCTCTTTGCAGATGACTCGAAGCTGGGTGGAGTGGTGGATGAGGAGGAGGGGAGGGTGGCCCCTGCAGGAGGACCTGGAAGCTCTGGAAAGGTGGTTGGGAAAAAGGAAACTGAAGTTCAATGTGGGAAAAAGCAGGGTTCTGCACCTGGGAGTCAGAAATCCAGGCCAAGGGTATACCCTGGAGGGAGACACAATACAAGTCTCAAAGGGCAAGAGGGACCTGGGAGTGGTGGTAGATGTCAAAATGAACAACTGCGACACCTGTAGGAAGGCAGCGGCAAAAGCAAATAGGATGCAAGGATGCACCACCAGGGGGATTACCTCCAGAAAGGCGGAAGTGATCCTTCTCTTGTATAACTGCTTGGTTAGGCCACACCTCAAGTACTGAGTGCAGTTTTGGAGACCACACTTAAAGAGGGATATTGCACTCCCAGCGAGGGTCCAAAGGAGGGCAACCAAAATGATCTGGGGCCTGCAGGAGAGGACCTACGAGGAGAGGCTCAAGGAGCTCAACATGTACACCCTGGAGGAGAGGAGGGACGGGGAGGGACTTGACAAGAGGTCTTTAAGTACATAAAATGGATTAACAAGCGGGGCCCAGTCAGGGTGCTCCAAAGGAAGGAGGTGGGGGCAATGAGAGGACATGGGTGTAAGATGGAGGGGAGCAGACTCGGGAGGAAGAGGTGTTATTTCACTGAGAGGGTGGTGGAGTCATGGAATGTGCTGCCCAGGGGACTGGTGGAAGCAGAGACTGTAGATGGATTTAGGAGGGGATGGGACAAGTACGGGGAAGGTGAACCTGATTAGATCCAATACAGGGGTAACATCTGGGCCCGGGGACAGTGTAACCCAAGGGGAAGGGGGGGACAGCGTAATCGGCCCCCAATTTGGGTGCTGACAATCAGACTCGAAAGACCATTAGGCCTCCTCTGCCGGCATGTTAGTAAAAGAGTGGCTAATCTCTTCTTAAAAAAAAGGACCCACCAACCTGGCAAGCAAAATTAGTGTTAAAAAAATGAAACCGTTAGCTGACATCTATATGGTTGACTCTGGCCACTTTTACAAGAAGGCAAACTTTGGTGTAAGTCTCCCCAAAAATTTTTTTTTTTTTTTTTTTTTAAATTTTGCTCTTTTTACCCTGTCCAACCCAGCACTGTCACCTGACTCCCTACCTGCAGCTGCCTCTTCCCAACAGGAACTCCCCTCATGGAGCCTCTGGCTTACACCCTAAGCAAGGACACGGGGGTGGCACACCTGACCCCCCCCCCCAGAGGTATCAAGTCAGTGTCAAGGATCTCTGGCGGAACTGCAGCCACAGGTAGGTGAGGGCCCACTATCAGGTACTCATGTCGGTGTCGAACTGGGAGAGAAAATTTTTACATGTACACCCTCCCAGAGCGTGACTTGCCACAATGCCAAGGCTTGTGCCAGCATCCTTTCATGCTCTCCCTCAAGTGCGGACATTGGGGCTGCAATATCTGCAGCTGGCGCCAGTGTACCCCCCCTCCCCTCGGAGGAGCTGAGCAGTCTGGACACTCGGACATCCTCCCCCCAACTGGCCCTCTGTCTCCCAGGTCACCAGCGTCGCGAGTGGACATCCAACCACTGCACCGGCGGGCCTGTCCGAAAATATCTTAAATCTGGCCAATAGTGCAGACACACAGCTAATAAAGCTAACAGGTTACCTGGAAACTTCCAAGAATTTCACTACTAGAAATCACTGTACTGCTGTGTAAGACCTCAGTCAGGCCTCAACTGGATTCTTGGTCCAGTTCTCGCTGCCACACTATGCAAGCAATAATACCCGACAGGGTGGGCGGTACTGTGATGAACCGGACCACCTATGCGCATAATGACGCCAAACACCACAGGTGGAGGGCCTTATAGCCTCTGGAAGGTCCGCTATAGCACAATACCACTCACTCTGTCAGGTATTATTGCACTTAGAAAATGGGCACAGTAAAAAATATAAGTTTAATAAAAAATTAAGTAAAAAAATAGTTCACGAGTTTTGTAATAAAATAGTTCCTCCACAAGGATTTGAATTTTTTTTAACCAGTCATCATGGATACACCACACACACACACACACACAGCGGAGTTGCTTCATTTGTTGGGAAACATGATTTGTATAAAACAAAGAGACAGCGAGACCTCCGGTAGCGGTGTGTGACAGAGTGTGCTCAGCGATCATGGTAAATTATGTACCGCGATTCAGTGACTGTTTTCTGTGGAGGCAGCTGAGTTTAGCAAGGCACTCCCCGAGGCACCAGTGTATGGTAAGCAGCAGTACTATGTTTGGCTGCTATGGAGAGGCTCGTGTTCTGGTAGCTGTGTGTGTGTGTGTGTGTGTGTGTGTGTGTGTGTGTGTGTGTGTGTGTGTGTGTGTGTGTGACAGTGTGCTGCTTTCCATCTCTGGAGTGCCCCATCGGCGATCATATGTATGGCAAGCAGCACAGACAAGAAGCAGTACAGTGTCTGGCTGCTATCGAGAGGCTCGCGCTGCATTAAAAAAAAAACAACAAAAAAAACGCACTGCCCACCATCATTTATTTTTTAAAATCTCCACTATCTCCCTCCTTGTGTTTGTGGGGCAGTTATGGTGCTTATTTATGTTAGGTGACTGCAACAGCCAGGGGAGCCACTCGCAAGGCAGGTGCATGCTACACAGCACCAGTTACATGAAGCCGCTTGTACCAACGGTTTCCTTATCCTTTGTTCCTTCTCTTTTTTCATGTGTGGCTTCTTAATTTATTATTTAAATGAAAATATAAGACAGAATGAGGAGGGGGGAGGGGGGTCTGGCCGGCCGTCAACTAGCCTGCTAAACGAGACAGCAAAATGGTGGCTGGTCAGAGTAGCGAGTGTCAAAAAATGATGGCAGATTGCATCTGAAAATTCTAACTGGCCCCTGTATCACTGATGGGGTCAAGTTGGGACAGGCACTTTTCGTAACCTGGACTCTATTGTCTGATACCTGTTCACCTCGCCTGGGGTATCAGCAGATTGAAGCCCAGGAATTTCCAAGCCCATTTTCTAAGTCAGGGACAGACAACAGACTGGAAAGGTGCAGAGGAGAGACACCACAATAAATAGAGGTTAAAAGAGAATGTGCTAGGCTCTGAGTACTGGGATAAAAAAGGTTTAGCCACATACTACAAATTGTACAATTTGTGATAGAAAATGCAGTACATTGTTATATTTTTCATAAGCCATGTTGAATTTTTTTTTTTAATCAATCACATTCGAATTTCATTCACCGTTGGCTACTGTGGTTAACCTGAACCAGGGTGGGACAAAAATCAGTCTGTGAGCTGGTGGTAAGTTTGGCCACCAGCTTTCAAAATCTAGTAGCCAAATGAATATTTTTAGTGGCCAGTTTTAAGGGCTCAAAAAAAATCCCTTCATGGGCAGTTGGCCAGTAACTATCAAATTCTGATATCCAGACCAATTTGTTTAGTGGACACTGGCCACCTGGTTACCTAATTTGTCCCACCCTGTCCTAAACACTCACTCAGAGGTTCAGTAAACCAGCTCTATTCACACTAGAAGACAGAAGGCTCCAGGAATATAACAATTTATAGGCTTGTTTACATCGCCGACTTTGAGGCACATCAACCCACGCGCACAGGTTGATGCACTGCAAAGTTGGCTTTGAAGACATTTTCCGATGCACCGCAAGTCTGCTTTGGATCCTGTTTCTGCTGCTATTCAAGTGTGGGTACCAGCATCGGAGCGAGCACGTTAACCGGCATTGTGAACACTGTGCTGCACCCCATCAAATGTGAAGCCTTCTCTTCCAGTCTCTCCCAGCATCCTCTACTAAATGTACAGCCCCTCCATGGAGCAACCTGCAGCGCTGCCAGGGGCGGGCTGTGTAAACACTATTGATAGAGTTGCAGCCAGCGCAGCAGGAAGGGAGCAGTGAAAATACAAGAGCACTGCAGCCATGTAAACACAGCATATAAAACCATGAATGGCATGAACAAAGTCAATAAGGGGAATTTGTTCAAATTCATTCAAGGTAAGCAGGCTGAAGGGCACACACAAACGCTTGGGCAGGGTAGGTTCAAGAGGGGCCCTGTGAGGCCATACTATTCTCAAACTGTAGACAGGCTGTGGAGCAGACTATAGGACTGGCCTGGAAAAGTTTACGACTAAAATACAGAATGTTCTAACATACCTGTTCAGAGGCAGGAGAAGAAACAGATGACATATCTGCCTTGTTTGTCCCAATAATCCTTAGGCTTGTATGCTCGTAAAACTGAATCTATGCCATACTGGTACCTAAGAAAGTGTGAGTAGACTTCTGCTGAGAAACTGCGGAGTAAGGCTGATAAGTTCTGGTATCCTAAGGAATTGTTGGGAGACACATAGTGTGACAGAACTGTTAACATGAAGTCTATCAGTTCTGGAACCCTAAGAAACTATAAGGTGACTCGCAGACAAGGCCCCCTGTTTTCTGTGGCACGCAGTGACTGTCGCAGAAATCATGGCCAGTCAAAGAATTTTGGGCTATTTGCAGAATTTGGGTCTGGCCACAGAAACTGCCCCAGTAAGTCAGACTTCCCATACTCCTTTCTGGCCATTGTTCTGCCCACATGTAGCTTTTATAAGAACTAAAATTCACTCTCAGCCATCTCTGCCCCTCAAACCCTCCCACCCAGCCCAGAAGCCCCCCTCAGTCACTCTACTTTTTTTTGTTAATAATGGCACCCTTTTTCTGGATGAAAGTAGCCTGATGAACCACTGCCTTTTTCCTATCACCACTAATGGGCCAGAATGCCTGTTCATCATCCCAGTAGTGCTTTCTGGGGCCCAAACAAAGTTGTACTGGGCATGAATCCAGTATTTGAGCCCAGCTGTAATAGGAAGCAGTAGAGGACCATCCTACAGTGTTGGATCAACAAAATGCCAATATAAACAAAAAAAAAAAAAAAGGAGTGGCTCAATGAGGCTCTAGGTGGACTGAGTTTTGTGGCTAAGATATGCAGGGTAGGTTTTTCCTTGTTTGATGAGGGAGCAAAATAATTTCTAAGACAAGGTCTTATAATATTTTTATGGGAGGAAGCGGTACCTGATCACTGTACAGTGCTGAAAGGGATAATGACAAATTTAACTATGAGACCACTCAATGGTACTCTCAAGGCTATTTGGGAGAGTGGTGAGGTCAAGATGGGTGGGGGTGGGTTTTATTGGTTTTAAATCCAGAGGGAAAGTGCTTGCTGGAGCAGAGGACAGTTTGTAGTCCTTCTGTGTTTAAAGGGGGCCTGTCATCTACAGGATTTCTTAATGTCTGAAAGCCCATAAAAAGTCAATTTGAATGAGCTAGTGTTTTTATCTGAGAGTCTTTGCAGTCCAGTATTATTCATATGTGAATCAGCCTGTAATTAAGGGCCTGTGGCAGCCATATGTTTTGGGCTCCTGACAGGAAATGTCACTGAGGTCTTGGTCCTCCTCTGACTGTATGTAATCCAATAGATTAAACAGGAGATCATCTGTTTTATTATGTGTGTTTTAAGGTATTACTAAACTTTCTACATTTATAATAATTGTTTTGTATGTGCATTGAAACTAGTGAGTTATCATCTTTACATTTCAAACTGTTAGTAGTAATAATCAATCTTCAGGATTGCTTTAACCTCTAGGCTATACTGCCAGCTGATCATCAAAAACTACACATCTCAAGGCTGGCTCTGTGGTGCCAACAGGTACTGGGGGGGGCCCTATATCAGGACTGTTAAACCCAGGCTGTGTTCATGTCAGTACAGATTTCTGGGACTGCTAGAGCACCAATGTCTGTCTTTTTCCGCTCCCTCTCTTGCAGACTTTTTGCTTACAATTTCAGGTGTGAACTCAGGTGTATAAGGTGCAAATGTGGCTACATACCTACTGACCTGGCATCAGGGAGCCAATCATGAAATGTGTAGCTTTTGATTATCAGATGCCAGTACAGCCTAGAAGTTAAAGCAAAGAGCTTTGAACAAGCTTCGTTCACCCAACACAATGGGTTGTGAGCATTTAAGATCCTGAAAATATTATACTCTTTCTATCCAGATTTGACCTGAAAAGAAAACAATAGTGCACACTTACTTGTTTATTAACTGCAAAAACATATAGATGGACAACACTGTTAAAACATGCATAACATGAACTACATTATTAATATAGAATAATATATGGGTAGGTGTGTGTAACCATAATTTTACACACCACACCTGAGCTGTGGGAAGCTACATAAACCCGAGGGCGAAGCCCAAAGGGTTTATAACAGCATCCCACACCGAGTGTGTGTGTATAATTCTGTCCCCCCCCCCCCAAAACACACACACAATTTTATTTTATTTATGGTGATCATGTTTTCCCTTTCAGCACAGTTCAGTTAGTGCAGCATTTCTGTCAGACACAGACACAAACACACACACTCTGCCTGTATCTCCCTTTTGTTTTTTTCTTTTCATTTGTGTTCATTTTTTCTCTATTTTCATTTTACATTACAGTGGTAACAGCATTCTGGAAAGCTGCAGTCCATCAGCATAGCTGCATAGTGTAAGATACACTCAAAGGGCATGAGCAGCAGGATCAACCAGATCGGGGTTTTTTTTTCCATTTTCAAGGTAGGATCAACTAAACAGATATTTAAAAATATTTAAAATCTTACTTGTCTTAACAGTGTATGGCAAAGCTTGAGTGCCGGTACTGGTACATGCTGAGCAGGCTACTCAGTCAGCCCACAGTGAAACTACAAGCCAGTTCGCTTTTAGTGATGACGCTTGACTGACAGGTGCCAATTACAACCTCCCAGTTGTAACCAAAAATATCAACTGGAATGTTGTAACTGGAGAGAAAAGTGTCTATTTGTATGTAAAACCTGATCACCATTAATTAGAGAGTATTCTACTTCTTTTGATGAAGTTAAAAGTATATCCATTTCTTACTGAAATAGAAACAGACTTTGACGGCAGATAAGGACCGCTTGGCCCACCTAGTTTGCCCATTTCCCTACTTATTGGATAAGCTGCAGATCCTAGTTAACCAACAGCCTACTTCTTCCTATCCCCCACCAGAACTGCCTTCTGTCTATCCCATGCATTCTTGAATTCTCCCACTGTTTTTGACCCCACGACCTCCTCAGGAAGGCCATTCCATGCATCCACCATCTCCGTGAAAAAATACTTCCTCACGTTGCCCTTGAGCCGTCCCCCCTCTATCTTCAAATTGGGTCCCCTTGTTCTTGCACATCACTTTTTCTGAAAGATGCTACCCTCTTGGACTTTGCCGAGTCCCTTGAGGTACTTGAAAGTTTCTATCTTGTCCCCCCTCTCACTCCTTTCCTCAAGGGTATACCTATTAAGCTCCTTTAGTCTCTTCGTATGGCTTCTGGTGCAGACCCCGCACCATTTTAGTTGCCCTCCACTGGACTGTCTCCATCCTATGTCCTTGCGGACATGGGGTCTCCAGAACTGCACGCAGTACTCCAGATGGGGTCTCCCCAACTGTCTGTACAGCGGGATAACAACTTCCTGTTTTCCACTGGTGATGCCTCTTCCTATATATCTCAGTATCCCCCCAGCCCTCCTTACTGCCTTCTTACATTGCTTGTTTACCTTTAAGACACCCTTGGACTTACTGCTTCTTATAATGCATATCACAGTTATATCAAAATATACCGAATTGTATAAGCTACATCTTACGTGCCTGTACATCTCATGAATGGAACCATGTAATCTTTATTCATATGTATTGTATTATTGACTTTCATAAGCGCCAACATATTTAGCTTGTTATTTCTCTCAGCCTGCCACAAATTCCATATAGTTTCTACCTTGTTTATGCCTGTGTGATTGTTATGTTGTCCTTATATATGTGTTTTTTATATGCCTAGCCTCATGGCCCTACTGGCTATTGTACTGCTCCCAGGTCCATCTTGTAAATGAGCTTGTCTCAGTGGTGTTCTGCCTGGCAAAATAAAGATACTGATTGACTGACCGATTGATATGACTACCCCCAGGTCCTTTTCCATTTCTGCTGTTGTTACTATCTCCCCACCCACTGTGTACTCTTCCCCTCGGTTTTTGTTTCCCAGGTGCATTACTCTGCATTTCTTTGCATTGAATCTAAGCTGCCATACTTTTGACCATTCCTCCAACCTTGCCAAGTCCCTTCTCATCCTTTCCACCCCCCTTGTGCATCAACCCTGCTGCAGATCTTTGTCATCTGCAAACAGGCATACCTGTCCTTCCAGTCCCTCCGCAATGTCACTTATAACGACATTAAAAAGGACCAGACCCAGTACTGAACCCTGTGGTACCCCACTAGTAACCCCCTCTCTTCGGAGTGGACTGTTTACTATTACCCTCTGTGTCCTGTTGTCCAGCCAATTTGTTACCCAGTCTACCAGCCTGGGACCCACTCCCACGATGGCTAATTTGTTTATTAATCTTTTGTGTGGGACTGTGTCAAATGCCTTGCTAAAGTCTAGGTAGGCCATGTTCACAGACCCTCCCTGGTCTACTACTTTGGTGCTCCAGTCAAAAAAATCTATTAGATTTGTCTGACATGACCTTCCCGCTGTGAATCCATGCTGCCTTGGGTCCTGTGCCCCGCTGGCTTCTAGGTACTCAACAATTCTTTCTTTCAGAAGTGATTCCATCATGTTCTCTACCACTGAGGTCAAACTAACAGGTCTGTAGTTTCCTGTGTCTGCTTTGCTCCCACTTTTGTGAAGGGGAATCACATCTGCCCTCCTCCAGTCCTCAGATACCACACTGTCCTCCCACGATTTGTTAAAAAGGGTAGTCAGTGGTGTCACTAGTTCCCCCCTTAGTTCTTTTAGAATTCTGGGATGAATCCCATCAGGGCCCATTGTTTTGTCTACCTTCAGTTTTAGGTGTTCTTTCAGGGCTCTTTCTTCTGTGAATGGACTGGCATTGACCCTCCCTATCCAGAGTGCTTCTACTGATTGGATTAAGTACCTCCCCCTCCTCTTCTTTTGTGAATACTGAGCCGAAGTATTCGTTCAGTATCCCTGCTTTTTCATTGTCACCCTCTGTTCACCCACCCTCTCCTTTATTAATTGGACGGAATGAAATTTTCTACTGTAACAATGCCAGAATTCTTTGGGATTATTTTTACTAACAGTTTGAAATGTAAAGGTGGTAACTCACTAGTTTCAATGCACATACAAAATTATTATAAATGTAAAAAAAATGTTGTAATTTCAAAATCCCATTCCATCCAAAGTATTTCAGTAAGAAACTGTTATATTTTTAACTTCATCAAAAGAAGTAAAATACTCTTAGTAATGCATTTCATATTTTGCATGTTTTAACAAGGCTGTCCCCATCTATGTGTTTTGCAAATAAACAAGTAATCGTGTCTTATTTTTTTCTTTTCAAGTCAAATCTGGATAGAAAGAGCATAATATTTTCAGAATCATATCACATGCTCAGACTGTTTTTACAGTCTTTGTCCAGGAAATGCACACTGTGCAACAGCTTGTTCCTGGGTGTTTTGTGGGAGCACAGGTAGGCCATGATGCCAGGCCAGTAAGTACGTAGCCACATTTGCATCATTTAGACCAGAGTTTACACCCCAAATTGTAAGAGAAAAGGTTGTAAGAGAGGAAATGGAAAAAGGCAGAAGTTGGAACTGTGGCAGCCCCAGAAATCTGTATTGATGTGTTCAGCTGGCAGTAATAGCCTAGAGATTAACGCAATCCTGAAGATCGATTATTTTTACTAACAGTTTGAAATGTAAAGGTGATAACTCACTTTATTTTTTATTTATTTATTGAGGTCTTGGATTACACCAGTGAGCAGATGCTCATTTATAGGTTCCGCGTCAGTTACATAGACAATACAATACAAATGACAGGGTTGCATATGGTATAGGTAAGTTACAGGGTACAACGGCATTAAACAGCTTAGGCAGTATAGCAGTTAGCTGGCTTCAGAGGTTAACACCCTACTTGGAAGCTCTCAGAAGTGATAAGGAGGAGGGATTGCAATCATGGGTAGAAGGAGTACGGTAGTTGGGAGCATCAGAGGTGATAGGGAAGTGGGAGCGATGTCACGATGGGGGGAGGGCGCATGTGTAACCAAAAGTGCTGGGATTGGGGTCCCTCAACCCAGTGAGTTGTCAGGAGGTAGATGGTTGATGCTCCGGGAGGGTGCTAATAGTAGCAGTCACATTTACTAGATGCTGCCGGAATCTGCATTTGAATGATCCAATAGATGCGGCATCGATAACATCAGAAGGTAAGGCACTGGTACATAGTGGAGCACGATAGTAAAAGGCACGTTGTGCCAGGGCTGTGCGGCATCTGGGAACTTTGTAGGTCTGAGTGGAGTAGTTCCTTTTGGGTAGGGTGATTGAGTGTGGAGTTAGGAGGTTCTGGACCCCTGTGGGTAGTTGGTTGAGGGAGCATTTCTTGGCAATGACGTAGGTTTGGTAGTTTATTCTGTCCCTCAGGTGTAGCCAACCCGCCCAGGTGTAGTGCTCACAGGTGTGCGTTAGTATTTCCACCCCTGTGAGCAGTCAGCCCACCTTGTTTAGTGCAGTGGTGATGCGGTTTAGGACCGTCCCGTCGCTGACCCGTAGAATGCCAGGTCATAGTCGACGAGGGAGACTATCGAGCTGTTGATGGCCTGGTTCAATGCCTCATGTGTTAGGCAATGTCTATGCTTGTATAGGATCCCTATTCCTGTATTAATCACCCTAGCTGTGTTGTCGATGTGTTGGGCAAACGAAAGTGTAGAATTGAGTGTGATGCCCATGTACCTGAACTGCTGGAGGGGTTCCAGTGGGTCCTCCACTGGTATTCCTGATTGCAAGAGAGGAGGCCTTATGCTTGCTCTGTGTGCTGGTGATCATAATCTTAGGTGGTTTTTTTTTTTTTTTTTTTTTTTTAACAGTCCACGACTAGTCTGTGACCAGCAAACCATTTTTCAGTGGCTAAGAATCCCTTTTGGAGATCCACCGCCAGTTGTTCAGGATTAGGGTTGCTGTTAAATATGACAGCGTCATCTGCATATTGGAGCATTCGGCCTGGACATGCGGATGGCAGTTTGCTTAGGAATAAACTGAACAGTAAGGGTCCCAGAATTGATCCTTGTGGGACCCCTGAGCAGACTTGTCTGTTATCAGAGGTGCTCTCCCCCCTATTTTGACCTTTGTGAGCGACTGTGAAGGTAGCTGCTGAACCAGCACACTGATTCCAAGGACAGATCCGTAGCAGACAGTTGGTCCAGCAGGAGATTGTGATGCACCGTATCAAATGCTTTTCATAAGTCGATGAAAGTTGCCCCAACCAGGAGACCCTGATCAACTGAATGGTGAATGTGTTCGGTGAATTCGAGCAAGGCTGTGATAGTACTGTAACCTGATCGGAAGCCATGTTGCTCAGGACAAAGAAGTTGGTATTGGTTCAGGTGTTCAACTAACTGGTCCACCACTATCCGCTCAAGGGCTTTGGAGAGAGAGAGAGAGAGAGAGAATGGAGGGAGGAATATGGAGATAGGACACTACATAACAACTACAGACCTGTCGCCACCTTTGTGCACTGGCGTTACTGTGACAGGCAGAGGAAGACCTAGTTTCAATGCACATACAAAACAATTGTCATAGATGTAGAAAGTGTTGTAATAACACCTTAACACACACTTGACATAAAACAGTCGAAAACAGTCAAATTCCTATTTAACCTGTTGGATTAAATACAGTCTAAGAGTACCAAGACCCTCAGTGACATCATTTCATGTCAGGGGCCCCAAACATGTGGCTGCCTCCTGCCCTTAATTACAGGCTGATTTATATATGAATAACTCTGGACTACAAAGACTCAGATAAACACAATAGCTCACTCAGATTAGCTGTTTATGGGCTTTCAGACATTAAGAAATCCTGAGATGACAGTTCCCCTTTAAGCACAAGAGGCAGCTGAGGATGGGGCTGGGAGGTTGCCAACCTGGTAGGTAAGCTCTGATGCCTGGGGAAGAAAAATGTAAATGACAGAAAAAGACAGCTAAGTACACAAAATTGTTGGGCAGCAAAAGAATGAGAGAACACTGGACAGACTGAAAAAATTAAAAAGAGTAAGTAGAAAAGTGAAAACCCAAAGCTAAAGATCATTTATGTAGGATGTAGAAACTAAATAAGGGAAACGAGAAACTGAGAAATAACGAAAAAAAAATTATGACTCTACAAATGATACATTTTTAAAGAGCACCTTTCCTCACCATTTTTTTTTTTTTTACTCTTGAATTTCAACAACAGGAGGCTCCCTTACCTGAATGGAAGTTCCTCCGTACCAGTTTTAAAACATTACAAATCCCCCACTAAGTAAGGGAAGGGATCGTATTTTGCGGAGACTAGCCACTCTATCCCTTCCACTTCCTGACTCGCCGATCTGTCCCCATGCTGCGCATTTTGTGATGTCACTATAGGACCAGCATGGGGACGTGCTCCATGCAAGTCTATGAAGGGACATTTTTAAAACTATTTTCACCATTTTATATCGTACTTTTAATACAAATCAACTAACAAGAGCCTTATTACTTAAATACTGGCTTCAATTTTTACCAAAAATCCAATGAAAATAGCTTTTAAAATGACGCTCCATAGACTTGAATGGAGCGCATCCCCGCCTTGGTCCTATAGTGACACCCACAAAACACTGCAGCACAGGGACGGTTGGCATGTCAGGAAGTGGGAAGAGATAACTGACTTAGTCCTGCAGGGCAAAATATGATCCTTCCTCGTTAGTGGGCAAACTGTAATGTTTTAAAACTGGGATGGAGGAACTCCCATTCGGTTTGTAATGCACAGAGAAAGGTGGTTTTTAAATGTTTACATGTTGCTTCAGGACATTATATTTGTACAAAATGGAAGGGCTGATGCAGGATGTGTGGACAAGACAGGTTTTAAGGTCCCTAAATCGCAACTAAAGATGCTGTCGAGGGACAAGTTGATCTAACTAAAGAACACAAATGTAGCTTTTAAAGTTTTTGTTTTTTTAAGCATCTATAGCTTGACCTTTCAATACAGCAATCAAAGTGATGAAATAATTATTTGACAATGGGACTTATTCAAGTGAATTAATCGAATTGTGGCTCTGTGTAGCTATCTTGTGACCATTCTGTGATGAAACTGGTGAGCACTGCAAATGCCATCCCTTTTCTTCCTATGGTGAGTGGTGGGACTATGATTGATAGGGGGTGGGCTATTTATTTATTTATTTTTTTTAACTCTATCACTTCCACTACTCCCCTCAGCACTCTCTGGCTGCCCTAACTCGCCAGTCTGTTCTACTGCCTACCGTGGCCTCCATTCCTCATATATATTACTGCCCCCCAGCTGTGAGCCCCTTGGGGTGGGACCACCTAACCACTTCTGGTGCTCTATCTACAATTTAAAGTGCCCAGCTGGCTTGGCGAGGTGGCTGAAGAGGTGGAGACGGAGACCCGGTGTTAGGCGTGTGACGGACGGCCCTGTAGGGAGCCATCGCCTATCAGAGGTGGAAGGGGGGGTTCTTCATATAGGTACAGTCCCAGCGAAGTGCGGCTGGCAAGGCAACGTTATGCCACCGTTCTGCCCCATGGCAAATGCTGCGCTTCTATGTTGGTGCATCCAGCTTTCGCCAGAGGCTGCTCTAAAGGCGAGGGCTCCTGAATCCTTCCCTGGGAAGAGAGAGCAGTCCCCTGGATGCTCGATCTCTTCCCTCCCCTGCCAACCCGGGCTCGCTCCAGAGTCTGGGTCGCCAGCGTGGCGTGAGGTGTGGCATCCAGTGCCTCAACCCTCAGCACCACCGGCCAGCTCGGGCTACACTATTTTAAAAACTGGGATCATTCAAAGCTGTTGGAGGGGCAGGATCACGTAAGGGAGAAGAGAAAGAATCTTGCTGCCAATAGGTCCATGGGTGGGGAGAGGTAGGTTGCAGAGAGCATTACTAGTCTACTGGTGGAGAAGAGACAGCATTGCTACCATTAGGTCTGGGTGAAGAGAAAAGAGGGAAAAGCATTGCTGCTATGATCTGCACTAGGAAGGAGAGAGCCTTGCTGCCATTAGGTAAGTGGGGGATGGGGAGGATAAATCTTTTCTTTTACTAAGTTGGGGAAAGAGGGAAGAGAAGAGAGCATTGCAGCCTCTTGGTCCATCTGGGGTGGAGGAGAAAGCTTTGCTGCCATTATTTCTTCTGAGGAAAAGGGAGCTTTGCCTGACACAGAAACAGACAATGAGGCTACAGAGACAAAAGAAAAAAGTGAAAGAAAAATTTAACTGAGCCCCCATGATAGGCCAGTGGTAGTGCATCAAGGTTCCATGATGGCAACCCATGTTCAGGTATGAGCCTGCGATCACCTGGCCTGTTCTAGGACAGAACATGGCTGGAGGCACTGCAGATGCCAGGGCTTTCAGGGAGGTGCACATGAAGAAAATGATCAAAGGATGAAGCAAAGGTAAAAGATGACTAGCTAAAACGTTTTTCAAAATGGGAACCCAAACAAGGAAAGTGTGAAACCGATACAAAAAGAAATAATCACACTGACACTTCAGATGCTTATGCTTTATATTTATAATGTATGGCATTGCTGGGGAACTCTGTCACCACAAAGCCCGCCACCTCCAACTGCAACTGTGAATAGGGCCCTTGATAGGTGTTCACAGAGGAGGGAAGCCTTGGGTGTTCCATGAATAGGCTACTTCAGGCACCCCTTTGGGGAACAACTATTCATCTGTGTATTTGCTCCCAACAGGTGTGTGTGTGGGGGGGGGGGGGGTTGCCTGCCACTAGCCATTAATGTTCCATGCAATGACACTAAGCCCTAAATAGATTTAGATAAATACAGAGAGCCAGAACAGCTGCTGAAAAGCATCAAACTGGATATTTAAGGGAAATTATGTAACTTATATTTATGTTGTTGGAGTTAGAAGCCCTCCTCGCTTGCCATCCTTGCTGGGTCCACAAAAACTGTAATATTGGATCTGTATTATTTATTTAAAATTATTAATGAGCTGCAAAACTTCAAACCTTGCCACAGAACTTGACCCAACAGTGCCGCAGAATTTCAGAGTGCCTGCTGCAGAATTGTGTCTACACTGCCGCAGAGAAGCAAAGAACGAGGTCCTTGCTCATAGGGTGAGAGAACCATGACAGGAGCTGATCAGTTCTGGTATCCTAAGGAATTATTAGGAGATTCATAGGGTAAGAGAACTGTAACATGAAAATGATCAGTTCTGGAATCTCCTAGGAACTGTGAGGAGACACATACGATGAGAGCAGTGTGACATGAAGCTGATCAGTTCTGGAACCCTAAGAAATTATTAGGAGATTCATACAGAGATAACTGCGGCACGAAGTTGATCAGTTCTTGTACCCTGAAGAAGTGTGAGGAGTCTCACAGTGTGAAACTACTAAGACATGAAGCTCAGCAGTTCTGGAAACCTGTAGAAATGTAAGTAGGCTCACAGAGTGAAAGAAGGGTGACATGAAGCTATGCAGTTCTGGTACCCTAAGGAACTGTGAGGAGAGGCACAGTTTGAGAACTGAGACATGAAGATCAGTTCTGGTATTCTAAGGAATTGTGAGTACACAGGATAAGAGAACCGTGACATACAGCTGATCAGTTCTGGTACTCCGTGCAATTTATTTAGCTTTTGTTTACCAGGTAAGTACACTAGACAAGTATTATGCCTATTTTCAGGAACGACCCGGGAGAATACTACATGAGGAACAACAGTCAAGGAGACATGGCAAAGAGAGTACAGTTTTTTGTCACAGTAAACAGACATGTGGGAAATACATTATTTGACGCTGGGGAAACATATAGTAGTAAGCACATTTCAGATTATACACTCTAGACTAGCTAGTTCAACTGACAGATATATACAGGTCATCATACATAGGAGTGGAGCATAGCTCAAGGACTGGATTGGACATAATATAACATAACATTGTCGTACACACCCCTAGGCTAGTTGGATCACTTGACAGGATATATCTGACTAAGTCCATTTTCTAAATATGCACATGTTAGACAGAAACAGAAACACTTGGTAGTACAAGTTTTTACCAAGTGACCAAGGTGCAATATGTCATGGTTAGCCTATGACCGTGGAGCAAAAATGGGTGTAACAATGCCCAAGGCTTTTTAGGCAGGAGTAGTCAGAAGTCACTGATACAGTGGGGAAAATCTCTCCAGGAATTCAATGCAGACACCCTGGGGAGGTTCAGACAAAACAATTTGACACTTTACTCTAGGGAGGTTTGGGGCAGTCACACTCTGATGCTAGTTTTAGGAAACCCCACAGGGAATTTCGAAAACTCAGATAGGAGGGGGCAGCTCAGATATCCACAGTCAGCAAATTCCAGAGTCTGGGCGCACTTAAGGCAAAGTCCCGATCCCCCAAGAGGGTCCGGGTAGGAGATACTATGAACATCCCTGATGTGAGAGACTTAAGTTGGTAGGGGGTGGGATTCAGTTTAGGCAGAAGCCGGGCCCGCCCCGTTCTAGTTCTGCTCACTTTCCCAGAGAGGCATTCAAAACCAAAATCAAGGTATCTAGCTGGTGAGAGCCAGCAGAGTTTCTCATATAGCTCACAACGGTGGGTGAGTCGGGGGACAGCCAAGGCAAAAACGACAAATGTTATTGTAAGCAGTGTACCACCGGGTGAGATGCGTCTTTGGAGAGCGAGCAAACAGGTGCAGCCCATAGCTGAGGGAGGAAAGGGGGACACCCTTCGCTAGGGCAAGCCTGGCTGCGGTGTGGAGTTTCTTGGCCCTATAGGCCAGATCCAGTTGCCGCCCTGCAGATGTTGGATATGATTACCCATGTCAAGTTGGGGTCAAGTGTTACCCCCAGATATTTGATGGAGCTCACTATGGGTAGCGAGGATCCATCTGCGCTGGTGGCGTGTAAGCAGGCCGATGAGGCTTTGATTTTAGCCATTGAGCCAAAGAGCATAGCCTGTGTCTTTTTCAGGTTCAGGACCAGCTTGTGACTAGTAACCCATGACAATACCCTGTTAAAGTCATCGGTCAGGTTCTGGTTTAGGGTAGTCGCATTCTGGGAGTGAGCCAGGATTACCAGATCATCTGCATACATGGTGACGCTACAGCTGGTAGTAACCATGGGTAGCTGATTGATGAAGAGGGAGAAGAGGAGGGGACCCAGTACCGAGCCTTGAGGCACTCCAGAGGTCATCGGTAGGGGCCTCGAAGAGGACTTTATTGAAGCAGGTACGCTGCTTTCTGCCATGTAGATAACCCATTAGCCATTTCATGGCATGGAAGTGGAAGAGGCTCATACGGTTAAAGAACTATGACATGAAATGGGGTTCTGGTACCCTGCAGAAGTGCAAAAGGGTTTGTACGGTGAGATGAAGCATCTGGTACATAAGACAAAGTGTGAGCTTACACACACAGAGTGATAGAACTGTTCCATGAAGTTCCACAGTTTTTATACTCTAAGGAAGGATGAGGAGACACGTTTGTCAACATAACCAGGACATGAAACATAGCAGTTGGAATACCCTGAGAAGTGCGCGCAGACACATGGAGGGTGAGAGAACTGTGATATGAGACTAAGCAGTAAGAATACACTGAGAAAGTCACAGGAGAATCATACGGTGACAGAACTGTGACTTGAAGTTAAGCAGTTCTGGGAACCTGCAGAAGACAAGAGGTGGATCATATGGTGAAAGAACTGTAACAAAGAGAGTTCTGGTACGGACTCTGAGGAATAGTGAGGAGAACCATAGGAGAAGAGTGTGACATGAAGCTAAGCAGTTCTGGTAACCTGCAGAGGTGTGAGGGGGCTCATAAGATGAGAGAACTGTGACATAAAGCTGAGCGTGGCCAGAACAAAAACATGATGAGACTCACAAAGTGACAGAACTTTGACATGAAGCTGAGCAGTTCTTACATTCTAGAAAATATAAGACGACAAACAGAACTGGGACATGAAACAGAGCAGTCGGACTATTCAAAGGAAATTTAAAAGGAGACATAGAGGGCAAGAAACTGTGAAGTCAAGCTGAACAGTTATTGTTCCGTGAGGAAATGCGAGGTGAGGTGAAAACTGCAACCAAAGCTGAACAGCTGTGGTATCATAAGGAAGAGTAAGATGAATCCTGGAGGCGATCCATTTTCTTCTCTAAAGAAGCTAAGCGGGCTTTTAGTAAGTGAGCCTCCAAAGCCTGCTCTCTCCTCTTTTTTGTGGCCTGGTTAAAGGATTGACACTCAGGGCAAGAGGAGACTGGATCATCCGGTCCTAGACAGCGAATGCCCTGGGAATGACCGTCTTTGTGCGGGATCTTTGTGCCACAGAATGAGCACTTCTTCTTGGAAAAAACATACGGAAGAACACGAACTGAATGCAAAAACAGCAGCAAGGGATAAACTGATGCAATGAACTTTCTCAACAATCGCTAACTGGAAGTCTGCAATGTGACTGACACAAGGCGATGGCGGGAAAGAACTGGAGGGCGAGTGTGGGGACCGCCCACTATATACAGTCACGCTGACATCTGTCACGTGACATGTGGGAGGTCCCCCCATCAGGTATTGCTAGAAAAGTCTGCCTTGCAGCCCAACACCAGTCCTATATGTGACGACCTACTGAAGGAACCCTCTCAAAGTAAGATCTGTGTAATGTACCTTGAGTTAGTGTGAGAAGACTCATAGGATGAAAGAACTGTGACATGATGCTAAACAGGAACTGCTCAGAGATTCATAGAGCAAATAACTATGGTGTTAAGATACAGCAGTTAAAGTACAGTAGTTCAGGTACACCGAGGACCTACAAGGAGACCCAAAGTGTAAGTGACTTGTAAGGAAGTATTACAAAATCCTGAGTCGTTTCCTCAACAATCAGAATCCCGATGCCACATGCCTGAAACATGGTTGCCAGACAGTAACATTTTGCCCACGGCGAAGTTAGTTATTAAAATTATTGCCCCCCCAAACATGAAAAAAAACAACCTCCGCCATGGGCAAAATTTAACCGTCGGGCAACTGTGTTTCTGGCATGTGGCATCAGGATTCGAACTGCTGGGGAAACAGCTGTCAGGATTTTGTAGTATATCCATTTGTAAATGTGAGGTTACACTCAGAACTTCAGAAGACCTACTCAGTACTCGCATAGGCAATCAAGTAGTTTAAATATTCTTTAAGCAAAAATAGACAAAAGAAAAAAAAAAATCCTTGCCGCTTGCAGAAAAGTGCTCCAGTCTTTAAATTCCATGTTTGAGAATTTGTAATGGGTATAATTAACCTCTACCAGTAACTGAATAAAACAGTACACCTGATTTATAATACGGACTAAGATGAAGTTTTACCAGCAAACCCTACTTAAGAGATAAACAACTGAAAACTAAATTTAAATTGCCTGGTTGCCTTTTATACATCTTACTGGGGCAATGGAGGGTAGATCAGTCATCTCTCAGCAGGCAGTGGGGTATTGACCTGTCCCACCATCTGCATCTGAACACCTGGCCTTTTTGTCGCATACATTTGGTTGGAACATATATATTCAGCCTCATGTTACTTAGCAATTTTTACAGTTTACTTCTTTGTTAGGGTATGACCCTGTTATAAAACAGTTTTTTCCATAGCAAGAATCATACGCGTACCTCAAAATTAACCATACATTATGATTAAGTTGTACAAGAAGTCTGTTAGCTTTTCTATCAGATACTCGTAGGTAACAGCAACTACAAGACCAACTGAATCTCGTAGGTAACAGCGACTACAAGACCAACTGGCACCCGTGCAGTATGTGGGCAGATTTGCTTTAATCTGGGATAACTACTGTTTCATACAGTTACAGAATTAGGGCTAGATTCACAAAACTGTTTGGGACCAAGTTCCACACCACAACTCCATCTACGACCAAAATCTCCACATCTACAGCAACTGCTATTTAAACCAGCCGTAACAGTCTTCCACAGGTGCGGGGGATTTGCTGGGCAACACCACCCACAAGCAGCTGTAAATCATGGAGCTGGTCATAATCTGGTTCCACCTTTGCGAATACCCACAGCTGCGGGAAAACCGCAGCAACTTGTAGATCTTCAAGTGGCAACCCACTAGCGTAGAGTATTTCCCGCAGCTGCGGGTGTTCTGGATGTTTCGTGAATCTAGCCCCAGTCTTGATAACATGTATGGGTACTACATAATAATAATCAAAAACTACTCTCCCTCCCAATATACTTCGTTTAATTATTCCTCCATTATGACCTAGGTATGTTGATTTGTATGACTGGCAGACGGACAAAACAAACAGCAACATCAATGGATTTTGAAGAAGGTAAACAATCATAAAATGGGGGGGTTTTAACAAGAAATAATATGATGCAGAAACAGGTTGACAGGGTCCCCTCAAAACAGACAATTTACAAAAGAAAAAGGAAGAAAGATGGGTCTGAGCTTTAGAGGTTATGTTGTATGTAACTGGTGTTACTGCTATGTGTTACAGCACTTTGGGCCAATGGGACTGCACTCAAACCAAAATCTACTACAACAAGGAATGAGCTATGAGAGAGGGCTAAATGACCTAGGTAATCCCCCTTGAATGGAGAAGGCCAAGAGTTCTGTTATAATTTATTTATTTAGAAGCTGGTGATTGGGGAAGACATTGAGCCAGGGCTCATTTCCAGATGCGTCCCAAGAGACAGGAACACAAAAAAAACAAGCATTTGTCAATGCCCAAGTTCGTCATTGGAATTGATGTTGGTACGCAGAGATTGGCAGGACTACAGTTCCCAGCAGAAAGAACAAGTTATGCCACCAAGTTCACATTCCCCGTTGAAATACAGTGAAGTGCATACCCGTTTCCTCAATTAGTGTCCTAGCTTTGAAGAGTGAAGATGGGTCTGCGGTTCAGAGAAGATGAGGGCAGTGAAGCCCCACCATGGGTTCGGGAGGGGAACGTTTTGGTTAGAAATGCTAACGTCATTAGCGTTTGTTGGTATTTGTACAACACATTTTCAACGTGGCCTTTTGTGACCCACACCTCATGAAAGCATTTGCGACCTCTGCTCATACACTGTGATTTTGTTAATCCATTCTGAATGTTGATTTCTCACAGCGACCGTGCCATTCTGCACCAGATATGCAAAAACAGTTCGGGCAGGTTGTGAAAAATTACAGCCGTACCTTTCATAGGGAGGTGTGAAGATATGGCAGTGTTGACCATCTGGAGTGAAAATATAAAAAATGCTATAGCATACAAGTGTACGTGGAAACTGCACAATGCACACTCGTAACAGTCATTTAGTGGAATAATTTCACCAAAATTTCAACATAGGCATTTTGTGACCTCTGCTCACGAACACTGTCACTATGATTTTCTTAATCTGTCCCGAACGTTGATTTCCCACAGCGACTGCACCATTATGCGCCAGATGTACGAAAACACATTTTGGCCAGGATGTGAAAAATGACAGCTGTACTGTTCATAAGGAGGTGTTAAAAAAAAAAAAATAGATGACAATATTGAAAATCTGGAGTGAAAATATTACAAATTGACGAAGTTATGCATGTGCATAGAAACTGCACAATGCACACTCGTAACAGTCATTTTTTTTTTTTTGAATATTTTCACCAAATTTGCAACATAGGATTTTTGGGAGCCCACCTCATGAACAGTGACACTGTCGTTTTGTTAGTCAGTCAGTCCCGAAAGGTGATTCCACGCAGTGACCACAAAATCACCTTTTGGGATGGAATAACCAGAAGACAGTCACTGAATTCATGAGGTGGGGTCCCAAGAACACCATGTTGAAAATGTGGTGCCAAAATCCACAAAAATGGCAGAGATATGCACCAAAGTTGGAAAAAAATATACATTTTTGCCATTATACAGCTTACTGGTATTTCTTCAGTTTGTGGTCGGCTTTGAAGAGAGCAGACGTGTTCCCGGTCCACCAGAGATTGTCATGCTGGGCTCCGGAGGTAAGTATGGGGTGTGGAGAGGTGGGTGCGGGTTGGGGGAAAGGGGCACAGCAGACTGCGAGGGAACGGTTTGTTTACAGGTTGAAAAAAATAAATAAATAAAATCCAGCACGGGAAGGTTTTCTTTTTTAACAGGGACTTTGTCACGCTGGGATGGGCTCCCAGTGTGCCTCCTGAGTGTTGGTTGGGAGGGGCTGTAGCCAACGGGTACTGGGCACCCCAGTCGGCACACACAACAAATGGGGGGGGACATTATGCCAACAGAGAGTGGGCTCCCCGTCAGTAAATGAACTGGGAGGGGGCATGCCAACAGATGGATTGGGCATCCCCGTCTGTTTGTTTATTTTTAAACAGCGAAGGGGCATGCTGACAGCCTGGACTCAGCATGTTCACACTGCTGTGAGCTACAGCAGTGTGAATGTGCAACCAGGAATGCAACATCAAAGGACCGAGCTGCGCCACTATTGGTGCAGCTCAGTCCTTTGAAAGATTGTCCAACTCTGCCCGAACACCTGAACGGAAGTCATCGCCAGCCTGCCAACAGATTCACCTACCACTGACCTGCCCCTTGAAATGGAGCTCTCCACTGGGTTCACCCCTGTATAACACCTCTTATAGCAATGAGTTTGTCTGCACCGCATGCCACGATGAACTCAAAAAGTAATAAACAACAAGCAACAAAATGTTGTTATTCAAGTTGGAAGAAAAACTTTACAATATAGAAAACTACTGCATATCAGAAAAATACCATGGTATGATATAACAATACCATTACATACAAAACCACTCAGGTCTGAGGCAGGGGTAGTACGTTGGTAATGGTGACCTGTGCCATCATCTTTAAAGATAATTTCATGGCTGAGCATCTAGAGGAGCATGGTCTCCAGGATGCGAGGCAGCATGGGATCATGGGGAAGAGATTGTGTCAAACAAATCTGATTGACACCGACTGTCATGAAGAAAGTAGACAGGGGCCAAGTGGTAGACATCCTCTATCTTGATTTCAGCAAGGCCTTTGACTCTGTGCCCCACAAAAGGTTGACCAGGAAGTTGGTGGATCTCAGGGTTAGGGAAAAGACATCCAGATGGGTGGAAAACTGGCCGAGGGACAGAACACTGAGGGTGGTCGTGGGGCGGAAGTGTTATCTGGCACCAGAGAGGTAACCAGTGGGGTCCCACTGGGACCAGGGTTGTTCAATGTCTTCATCAATGACATTGGAGATGGCATTAAGTGTAAAATGTGCCCATTCGCGGATGACACCAAGCTCTGCAGGAGAGTGGATACAGCTGAAGGGATACAGGATCTACAGGAACATCTGGATGAGCTGGGGAGTTGGTCCAGGATCTGGCAGCTTGGCTTTAATGCCAAGAAGTGCAAAGTTATGCATATTGGAGCCAAGAATCCCAGGACAGAGTATTACCTGGGTGGAGTCAGAGTATCTGCATCACAGGAGGAGGAGAAGGACCTGGGAGTGATGATCATTAGTGACCTGAAGCACTCCATGCAGTGCAAGAAAGCAGCAGCAAAGGCAAAAAAGATGCTGGCATAGGGGCATGGCTAGCAACTGAGCTGTGGACAGCGTTCTTGTATAGCTCTACAGTCTAGCACAGTTAAAAGATTAAAATAAATATTTTTGAGGCCAGCAATCGCTGATTTTTTGGGTCCAGTTGGAGAAGCAGCCTACAAGCTATAAGTCGATGAATTTTTGGCTTCTGAAGTGGATGGAAGAACCTTGAAAATGGTCCGGGGTAATAAAGCGAGCGCAAAACGTGGAGGGAGCCCATGTGAAAGACCCAAAGGCGAATGGCAGTAGGGAAAGCCCGTCCAGGCCAGGGGATCAGGAGGGAACCCAACCCACCAATGTAGCTTTACTGAAAGCCATCCAAGGCTTAGACCATAAATTAGAGGACTTTAAATCCAAGCTAAAACAAGTAAACTCTAAAGCTGAACTGATAGCAGAAGAGTCGAAGGGTGCGACAAAAGCAGCGGATTACCATTGCATCTGGCCTTACAAAAGAAAATTCTTTGCTTCGGCAGCGCCTGGAAAATGTTGAAAATGCAGTACGGTCAACACATATCAGGGTGCTGGGATTGCCGGAGGGGATGGAGGGCGAGAACTCCAATAACTTCTTGAAAGACTGGTTAATGGACTTACTTCAGATGGAAGAGGACTGTGGTATCCTTAGAGCCTACTGTATCACACCACGTGGAGGGAGACCCAAGACTGCTACTGGAGACTATTTCCCTCATACGCTCATGCTGGAGCTATAAACACCGACAGAGCAGGACTTAATTTTACAAAAAGCGAAATCCTTGGCCCCTTTGATGTGGCAGGACAGCAGAATTCACTTATTCCCAGACCTTAGCTACGCTACACGGACGTGTAGAAAGAGTTCTGATGGGGTTCTGGCAAGACTCTACACACTGGGAGTACATCATGTCCTGCTCATGCGAGCAAGCCTGCGTGTACATTATGGAGGTAAGGCATACCAATTTTCAGAAGTGCCTGACTCTGCCAAGTATTGGAGAAGATCGAGAAACAATTTACTGCCCGAGGTGATGCTTCTAATTCAGAAGATGATGATCAAGAACCTGAACTTTGTCTTTAGAAGTCAGGACACTATAAACTTGAGATGTTCAGGAGGAAGAGGTTTTTATATTGGGGATTTCTGATGGGGTAATGGGGGTGGGACAATCCAATACCATATTACCCAGGTATCTTGGAGAATGTTTAATTGTTGAAAAGTCATATGCTTGTAATTTTAAAAGTACCGTGGGTCCTCTGTAACAAGACGGCACTTTAAAGCGCATTGTGATAGTCGCCCCCTTTTATGTTTCCCTCTCATGTTCCCTCTGTTATCCTTTCTCTTGGATGTTTTCAAAAGTTTTTACATGCAAATTCAGGTTTAATACAGCTATATTACGAGCTTAGAGTTTTACTGTTCAACATATCACAGTAGCATGTAGTGCTGCTTAAGGGATATAGGTACTGTGCATGGAAGGTTTAAAACGATGGATCACAACAACGATGTAATGGTCTGGGGATATTAACCCTTTGAAAGGGTGCATGTTTTTGTTGGACATTTATTTAATCCCAGCTCATGGCTGATATGGTCACTTTGGGATTTATATTTGGCTTTTTTTTTTTTTTTTTTTTTTAAAGCAAACACTTTCTCCAGGTCCCTACCCAGTGGATATTATCCACTGGTCTTTTCGGCCAGGCCGCTTCCGTAGCGTGAACCCTGCGTCATTCTGCTCGGGGCCGAGAAATGTTTTGCCTTTTTTCTCCCAGTCCCATCCCTCTAGGAGCACTTGCGTCCAGACGAACGACATGCTTATGCATGCCGCTGCCATCCACAGTGCTCTCCCCATCCCCCAGCCCCTCGTAAGAAGCCTGCATTTCACCTCACCGCCCGTGCTTCCCACAGGTGGTAACGCTGCGGGCATTGCTGCCAGTTTAACCCGCCCCCCCCCCGGGTGGAGGCGGACAGCATCCGCTTGATGCTCTATCCTACCTCCCCCAGCGACCAGAGCTTATTCCTGAACCCGAGTCGCCAGCGTAGTTGGACAATTATATTTATAAACGTCTATCTGAATCATTTTAAAATGTCTGGAGATCTTTAGAATCCCCCCAAAGTGTGGTAACAAGATCAGGGGTTCTTATCTTTTTGTTACTGTAAAAAAAGCGTAACTTACTAATGAAGCGAGTGTAACCTGTAAGGATACCTGCCTAATGTATCTGCTATGTAATCGGTTTTACATAAACCTAATACAATATAAGTACAAAAAAAAAAAAAAGATGCTGGGGTGCATATCTGTGGGGGGGGGGGGAGATCAGTAGTAGCAGAGAGGAGGTTATACTGCTCTTGTACAGGTCACTGGTAAGGCCGCATCTAGAGTATGGAGTTCAGTACTGGTGCCCACACCTTAAAAAGGACATTAACCCGCTGCAGAGGGTCCAGAGGAGGGCTACAAAGATGACAGCGGGTCAGCATGGTAAGGCATACGAGGAGAGGTTGAGGGCACTGAGTATGTACTCCCTGGAAGACAGGTGAGAAAGACACGGGACATGATTGGGACCTTTAAGTACTTGAAAGGGATAAATAAAGCTGATAAGGAGAGTCTCTTTAAGCTGAATGGCAGCCATAATACGAGGGGCCAGTCTTAAGCTGGAGGGTGGGAGGTTTAGGAGGGAGGTCAGGAAGCACTTCTTCACAGAGAGGGTGGTGGACACATGGAATGCACTGCTGGAAAAAGTAATCTCATTGAAAATAGTGGGCAGCTTTAGGAAAGGCTGTGATAGGTATAGCGGGAAGGTAAGGACCATGGGTAGGGAGGATGGGAGGAGTGGGGAGAGAAGGCACGGACATTAGCCCAAGTTGTGGACCCTACAGAGCAGACTTGATAGACCAAATGGCCTTCTTCTGCTGGCTTCTTCATATGTTCATATGAAAGGCTAGAGTCATTATGGTGCAGAGCATCAAGCCTGATTATTAAATCATGTTTAGAATATCATGTACAGTTTATAAAATCATGAACGGCTCAATCAAATTTGATGAAGAGGACATAGCCTAAAGTTTATGTGTTCAGAGTCCAAAAGGGACGTGAAAAACACTACTTTTCTCAAAAAGGTAGTCAGGCTTTGGAATAACTAATTATTATTATCAAGCTGTTAGCTCTCCACTTGAGCAGGGATAAATTCTGAATTAACTTAGAATTGTATGCTGTAAGCACTACTGCTTGCAGCACCAACAACCCAGGTTCTTGAACGAACATGTGGTGTCAGAGGGTTGGCCATGGGGAGGAGGATCAAGTGTTCGTTTCGTTGACCTGCTCTCCTCTTCCTTCAGAGAGGAAGGACTGTGGAGCCTGGAACAAGCTGGGCCTCTAGCAGACGCTAGGAGACAGGCAGCTCAGGACTGCTGACTGGCTCGGAGGAGCTGTAGCCATTGAAGCAAGGTGCACATAAGTGGGCACAGTGCATCCTGACAGCACTGCATGTCTGTCCCTCCAGGGAGAGGGGCCAAAATGCCATCCAGCAGGAGGATTTTGGCCTTCAGCAGACACCACACCCAGTGACTTGCCACCACCTACCAAATCTGTGGCACTGCAGGGTTTGGAGAACCCTGCCAACCTTGCCGAGGGGGGGGGGGGGCAAGCTTTGGGGGAACATGCAACAGCAATGATTAATCCAGAGAGAAGCTGGTCTGGGGAGGCTGGAGAGAAGGGGGCCAGACTGAAGCAGAGAAAAAGAATAACAACAACAACAAAAAAAAAAAAATGGTTTTGCTCACATTACATAAATGCATTAATCACTGCAGCAGTTTTCATTATTTGTTAAATTATTTGCGTTTTTGAAACAGTTTAAGATTTTCACCCTCTGTCACGTAATTGTTTGGTGGAAGATATACAACAGTCATGGGAAAATTTGCAGGCTGCAACCAGAGTACTGCAGTGCCTTGGTCAGTAATCAATGTAAAAACAAGTCGGAATGAGACTGGCACCTATTCAAGGCACGTTATTTAATGCTTTTCCCAGATTAAAAAAAAACACTGCAGAACAAACATGACTTCCACTAAGAAATTCCTTTATTTAATGTGTTTAAAAGCTTATCATCTTCTTCAAAGAACTAAAGCAGGAAAATCCATACACATACCACACGGTGCGCAAAGCTGTGCAAATCGTAAAAAGCCCAAACAGTTCTATTTCATTGTGCTTTAAGACAGGCCACCAAAAGGGACACTAGCACCCATCTCCCAATGCGTTTCACACTGGAATGTGCTTTTTCAAAGCATACCATTCTCCCAAACCTGCATCTCTTTTAAATCTCGTTCTTAAAGTGACAGTGTACAAAACACTCACTGGTGTAATGAGTTATCTGTTCTCAATTATCCAATAGCCATGTACATTAAATACTAAACAGTTAAAAAAGTAATGTGCTTGTGATTCTGTAAGAGAAAAGGGCATCTGGGAAGTAGCCTTAAATAACGCACCTTAAGTAGGTGCCAGTCTCCTCACTTCTGCCTGGAAGATATACAACTTGATTTTTTGCACCGAATCTAGTCTGCCTTGCCATGCAGACTCCGCTATTTAAACGGCATTGTAATACTGGGCGGCAACTCCCTCAGGAAGTGCTGTATGCGTGAAACTTTTGGAGTTGCCTTTTGTTTCCTGGAGTGCCAAAGGTCATGAGTACTGCTGTGGTTTTAACACTTTTCTTTTTGTTACCGTTTAATAAATACAGATTACTCACCTGTAACCATATTTCTAAGAGTGGTATATAGTTCACATCCACACAGTGCTAGTCTTCCTGGAGACAGAGGACTCATCGGAATGACTATAAGCTAAGCTTCTCCCACCACCCAGGTGGTATATACTCCAGCTGTGCCCCATAATGTCAGATCTTTGCAGGCTAGAAGCAGGAATCTGGGTGCCACTTGGGAGGGGTTGGGTGGGTGGTGTGGATGTGAACTGTATAGCACTCTTAGACCCCTTTAGAGGGTGGGGGGGTGTCAGTTTACAAAATATATGTAGGCAGGACAATACGCACTCTAGAAGAGAGGGTTCAAGAACATCTGCAAAGCACTGAAGAAAAATCTGGAATGTCCTGTAGACAGCCATGTCTTATGAATTCCACAATAGTGATATGCAGGAACAAAATTTATGGGCATTGAAATGGTGAAAGTGGGCACAAGGGGAAATGAAAGTGTGGCGAAGTTAGGCTACACCTTTGGCTGTGACCGACTGACCACTTTTCTATCTCCTTAATTCCTAGCAACAGCTAACGCTTTTCTCTTTGCTTTTCTCCCCCCAACCCTAGGTTGGCCACCTAGCGTAGCTCTTTACTATCCCTACTAAACTTCCTGCTAGTTCTCTCTTTTCATTCTTTTTCCATTTCCATCCATCCAGTCTCTGGAATGATGCTAAACACCCAGAGAGGTGTTGTGTAAAGTGCACAAGTGCACTCTGTGTACAAACATGAAGGCCATTTTAAATAGGAATGAATACAGTTAGTAAAGTCTTTTTAAAGAAAAAGGATTCAGAAGTCATATAAAACAATAATAATGCCATGATTAGTACAGTTATTAGAAATCCTTAAGGAATTTTCATAAATTCACACACTGTATAAGGTTCTATGTATGAGAATATGGTATACTTTATAAAAGTGTTTAGTCACTGTGGATCAGAGATATAGAGAATCAATATCTGTGGATATATACACTGTACCTTTAACTGAACCAGGAAATCCTTAAACACCCCCGCCCACCTTGGTTTTGAAACATGTCCAGACATGTAAACAGAAAGGGAGCAGTCAGGTGACCCCAATAAAAGATATAAAAACCTCTTCACTGAATTCACTTCAGTTCAGCCCAGTGGGGCTCAGCCCTGAGAGAGAGGAGAGAGGGTCTACTGCCGACAAGCTGTTGAATGCAGATTAGAAGAGTCTGAGGAGCTCTAAGATCCAGGACTGTATTATATGAGAAACTACTGATGTTCAGTAGTGATTTTTCTTTACAATTTTTTCATTTTCATTTATTATTTTTCTAACTTTGGAAAAATAAATATCACACCAAGGTGCATTTTAAACCTGTAAATTTGCCTCGTCTGAAGTTTATTCCCACATGCTATGACAGACAGATTAAAAAACAAACTGTTGCAATTTGAAACATTTTAGATTTTCACATTCGGGAGTCTAAAAGATTGCCATGGACCAGGGTATACTGACTGGGGCCATCTTCATGGACCTCTCAAAGGCCTTCAATCTAGTGAGTCACTCCATACTCTGTACCAAGCTTCACTCCCTTGGTGTTGCTGGTACAGCCCTAAACTGATTTTCCAACCATCTCACTGGCAGACTACAGCTTGTTAAGTACAACAGAGCTGTTTCAGAACCTGTTCCTATCACTAGCAGTATCCCACAGGGATCTATTCTGGGCCCTATCCCATTTTCTCTTTTCATCAATGACTTCCCAATGATCCCTACCCATAGCACCACAACCCTATATGCTGATGACCTGGTCCTCCTAGCTAGCTCAGGTGATGTCCGTGCCATAAATCACAATCTACAAGCTGACTTCAGTAAACTGTAACATTGGCTCCTGACAAATAAGCCTGTACTGAACTTAAAGAAAAGTCAACTCATGCTCTTCGGCTCCTCTGCCAAACTCAAACAGTGTCCCATTCAACTCAATGTCTTAAGCCTTGATGGTGTCCCAGTTGGTACTACATGCTCCTTCAGATATCTGGGAGTTACTCTTGACCCCCAGTTAGACCCATCTCTACAAATTCAGAATGTCTGCAGGGCAAGAAACATCAAGCTTTGGACTTGCATACCGGGGCTTGTGGGTCCCTTACTGCTGCTGCATGGCTTGCCCTTGCTAAAAAGGTTTATTCCTTCCCCCTTTCAACTATGGACTAACAGTCTTTACCCTCGCTACAAAAACTAGCCTTGCTAAATGGGATGTGGCATATAGTAATATTTGCCGCTTTGCCCTTGCTGTCCCTCAACTTACCCATCACTGTGATTTATACAATCAACTACGCTGGTTGTCCCCGAATAATTATCGCTTATTTGTCTTGGGCTGCTTCACAGACAAAATCGTCTGCAATGCCACCCCACCCGCCCTGTCCAAACTCCTTCGGCAGGCTCTACCATCACACCGGCTAAGGTCAGCTGACTTGCAACCCTTCCTTGTCCCAAAAACTCGTACACTGTCAGGCGATCGTGCCTTTGCCGTTTGTGCTCCTAGATTCTGGAATACCCTACCTGCAACGATCAGATGTACCCCCACCCATCCCATCTTCAAGAGCTCCCTCTGGTTTCACCTGAAGTCTGCCTCAGCCTGTAACTGTTCCAAGGCTGCTTGCTATCCCCTACCCCTGGTTGGACGCTGTTGTGCACCCTCCACTTCCCTGGTTACCCTACCCCCCCCCAGAGCACTAGTAAGGGGAACTATCTACCCTGCAAGCCCTTCACCTCAGCACTTCCCATCCTCAAAATGGGACAAACTGCACTTGTATTATTTCCACAAAATGTAACTATTGTTTACTTGTTCTTACCTCTGATGTATATGCTTATCTTTTCATCCTTGTACTTGTTTATTTCCATCACCCTGCTCATTGCTTGTATTTCACATTGTTGTAATTCCCTTGCGCTGTTCTGAAAACCATGCTCTCATAATCTCCCAGGTTGTACCTGAAAATATGCATTCCTTGTCTAGTGTGCTTACCTGGTAAACAAAAGCTAATAAATAAATAAACAAAACCAACACCACCTTAATGAGGACTGGGACCTCAAACCGGTTTTGTAAACTGCTCCCCCTCCCAATGTTCCGCTCCTGAAAAAGACTCATTATGATGATCAGCCCTCCCTGCTCTTGCCTTTGATATGTATATATGTACACTGATTTTGTTAATACCACTTAAATACACTGTACTCGTCAGGTGTTTGCATTAAAGCATGGTAAACAAACAAATCTAAGATTATAACGACAATATAGTTATCATTTGTTTAGGTGCCGTGGAGCTGGCAACTTCAACTTGAACTTTCAAAGCTGATCCCTTAAAAACAATTCACAAGAAAATTACAGGGTGATCGTAGTAGTGGCCTCATATGTCAACCACTCAGTGGATGTCACATTGTACATATATACACTTTTATGCAGAATATCCAATATTCCTTTATGCTTAATCTTAAAGTGTCCTTTTTCTATAGTTTTAGTACACGAGTCTAACCTCAGTAACACAAAATGTAAAAATATTATGCACTTAGTCACCCTTTGTGTAAAAAAAAAATTTCTTAGGGTGTTTTGGGTTCAGAGACCACCACAGCCACTTGCCACAGCAACATGTTATTGTAAACTAGAGGTTTGTTCAGAGTCTGTGAGCAGGATATAACAGGTGGAGCCCATAGCATAGGAGCCTGCCCACTGATGAAGGTTGCTAGAGTGAAGCACAGGGGAACCGAGGCTGTGAGTCTGTTAACTCCATGTACTGCTTCTTTAACAATAAATTTCACCACCGCTTGCAATATAAACCATGGTGTTGCATCTCATTACTGATTACAGCCAGTAAATCTTAGTAGCCCCCCCCCCCCGATGGCGCCAGTTCTTTGGTTTTGCAGCTTCAATGTAAGAACACCTGGTAAGCCTCTCCTTGAACTCCAGCCGTGCACTCTGTATAATAAAAGAGCCCTCTGCAGGTCCAGTGTGTGGAGCCTGTGCTCGGCCTCCAAGGTTGGACTGGTGAAAAACACATAGAAGAGTAATCACCAGGTTGAGATAAAACTCCCATATAACCTTCGGAAGTAACTGTGGGCTGGAAACATAGAAACATAGAAGTTGACGGCAGATAAGGACCGCAAGGCCCATCCAGTCTGCCCATTTCTTTTTCTACCTTATAAATGTGCCATCGGCCTTTGCTCTGTCAGTGACCTATCTATTCATAGTCATTTGTATTGCTCCCTTATGCCTATCCCATGCCTGTTTGAAGCCCTGCACTGTATTCATAGCCACCACTTCTTGTGGTAAGCCATTCCATGCATCTACCACCCTTTCTGTGAAAAAGAATTTCCTCACATTCCCCTTAATCGGCCTCCCTCTAATCTCATGCTGTGTCCTCTTGTCCTGCTATTTTTCTTATATTTAAACATGTTAGACTCTTTCACCTTGTTTATGCCCTTAAGGTGTTTAAATGTCTCGATCATATCACCTCTCCTCCTCTTGCTCAAGGGTATACATGTTGAGCTCCGTTAATCTGTCCTCATATGTCTTCTGATGCAGTCCCTGCACCATTTTGGTTGCCCTTCTCGGACTGCTCCAATTTGATTAATGTCCTTGTGATGTGGCCTCCCATGCACGCAGTACTCCCAGATGGGGCCTAACCAATGCTTGTACAGAGGGATTATTGCTCCTCTGCGACTTGTGATACCCCTACTAATACACCCTAACACCCCCTAGCCTTACCTACTGCTTTAGAGGTCTGCTTGGATGATTTTAGGTCATCAGTGATGATGATGCCCAAGTCTCTTTCTTCCTTTGTGACTGCTAGCAACTCCTCCCAGCCTATAAGTGGCTTCAGGGTTTCTCTTCCCTATGTGCATGATTTTGCACTTCTTTGCATTAAATCCCAGTTGCCACTCTTCTGACCATTCTGCTAGTTTATCCAGATCTCTTCTCATTCTGCCCACCCCATCTGGATCATCTACTCTGTTGCAGATCTTGGTGTCATCTGCAAACAGACAAGCCTTACCTCTCAGTCCATCTCAGAGGTCACTAATGAAGATGTTGAATAGGACTGGCCCCAGGACTGATCCCTGAGGTACCCCACTTGTGACTTGCATCTCTTTTGACTGTATACCATTTACCACCATACTCTGTTTTCTGCCAGTCAACCAGTTTGCCACCCAGTTGACCAACTTCTGACCCACCCCGAGCCTACCTAGCTTATTTATCAATCTTCTATGTGGAACAGTGTCAAAAGCTTTGCTGAAGTCAAGGTAGGCGACATCAACTGCTCCCCCTTGGTCCACCACTCTGGTTACCCAGTCAAAGAAATCTATGAGATTAGTTTGACAGGACCTTCCTTTTGTAAACCCATGCTGTCTTGGATCCTGTGCCCCTATGGATTCCAGGTGTTGCACTATCCTTTCCTTAAGGAGTGCCTCCATAATCTTGCCCACTACTGAGGTAAGACTGACCAGTCTGTAGTTCCCCGCCTCCTCCCTGCTACCACTCTTGTGGAGTGGGATCACATGAGCCCTTCTCCAGTCTTCTGGGACCTCTCCTGTGCTCAGAGACTCACTAAACAATTCTGCTAATGGCTCTGCTAGTTCTTCCTTTAGCTCCTAAGTACCCTGGGATGTATGCCATCAGGTCCCATTGCCTTATCCACCCTGAGCTTAGCAAGCTCTTGTAGGACCCTTTCTTTGTGAAGGGAGTAGTGCTCACCTCCCTCCCCTGTGTCCATGATGCTGAGCTGTGGGCCCTGCCCTACCTTCTCTTCAGTAAATACTGAGCAAAAGTATCTATTTAGGATAGATGCCTTTACAGGGTCCTCCTCCTCACATGCTCCCTTTTCTCCATTGCTTAGCAATACTCCTCTGGACTTTCTCCTTTCACTAATGTATCTATAGAAAGTCTTGTCACCTTCTTTTACTGTTGGTGCTAGTGTTTCCTCAGTTTGGGACTTTGCCTGCCTTACTGCCTTACCTGCTTCCCTTAGGGCAGTTTGGTATGCCTCCCTATCTTCATCCCGCTGTGTTCCCTTATATTTTCTGAAGGCCAGCCTTTTGGCTCTGACCTTTTCTGCTACTGTATTTGAGAACCAAAGTGGTTTCCTTCTTCTTTTGCACTTCCTTTTCTGTCTAACACAATGGGATGTTGCTTCAAGTATTGTATCCTTAATGCTTGCCCACTTTGCCTGTACCTCCTCACCTGTGTTTCTTTTTGCCAGGGCTAGCTTAACTCTGTTGGCCATCTTATCAAAGTCAGCTCCTCTGAAGTCCCATATTTTTGCTTTGGAATGGGATGATTTAGATGTAGTAGCCAAATTGAACCATACCATGTGATGGTCACTGGCCCCAGGTGACCTTCTACCTGGAGATCTGTGATCCCTTCTTTGTTAGTCAGTACTAGATCTAGGATAGCCCTGTCTCTTGTGGGTTGCTGTACCAGTTGTTTGAGGCCCTCCCTGCAGGGAATCCACTATGAGTCTAGTTCTGGCAGATGTTCCTGCTGGTATTGACCAATCTGTATCTGGCATGTTGAAGTCTCCCATTATCAGAACCTCCCTTTAGCTGTCATGTTTTGTATATCTTCTAACAGTAATGTGTCTATGTCCTCCCTCTGGTCTGGGGGCCTGTAGACAACCCCAGTTCTTATGGCTGTCCCATTTCCTGTTTCCAGGGTGACCCACAGTTCTTCTGGCTCCTTATGTGTATTCTGAATTTCTGTAGCTTTGATATTTTCATTGACATACAGGGCCACTCCTCCCCCCCTTTTTGCACATCGGTCTCTTCTGAACAATACATAGCCAGGTACTGAAGTCTCCTAAGTGTGGTTACTGGTAAACCACGCCTCACTAATTGCTACTATGTCCAGTTTAGCCTCTGACATTATTGCCTGCAGGTCTGGGATCTTATTTCCAGGCTGTGAGCATTTGTGTACATGATTTTCCATTGGCCAGATTTTGGTGTGTTAGTTGTTGGGTGAAGTTTGGCATTACCCTGTGCATCGTATGGGAGACAAACCTTTTTCTTACCTGGTGATGCAAATGAACGGCAAACACGCTGAATTCCTGTTTGACCACTAGCTGAGGGGAGGGTGTTCTTCCCATTCGACGTATGGGGTGCTGCACCCCTCTCCCCATTTGCTAGTTTAAATATTCTGCAAAGACGTCAAACTTCTGCCCCAATGCACTGACTCCCTCTTTAGTCAGATGCAGTCCATCAAATTTAAAGAACTTTCGCTCCCAGAACTGTTGCCAGTTCCCTACAAATCTGTGTCCTTTTTCCTGGCACCAGTCCTTGAGCCACATGTTTAGCTCCCCTATCTCCCCTTCTCTGACCTGCCGTCCATCTGCTCCCTTCTCCCAGACTGGCAGGATCTCAGAGAAGGAGATGCTGGATGAAATAGATGATAGTTTGTCACCCAGCCTAGTCAGGTGTTCCTTGGTCTCCACAACTGACCGGCTGGCGAGATCATTAGTCCCTATGTGTACTAGGACATCAATGTTTTCTCCTGCTTTGTGAACAATTTTAGCAATGCGGTCAGTGTCTCTCCATGCTGATGTACCTGGGAGACATCTGACCATCACCCCTGGCTGGAGATGGGTATCAACTCCCCGAATCATGGAGTCTCCTATGATCAGAAGTTTTTTGGATTTCCTTCGTGCTTGTTTAGTTTTGGTTCCTGATTTGGGTGAGTATTGTTGTGCTAGCTCCTGTGCCGCAGTGTCCTGCTCTGCAGTGTCTTTTGCCTCTTTATTTGATTTCAGAGATAGAGGCAGATACCTGTTTGTAGTGTTTATATGGTTTTTGGAGGTAGTGTGTTGGACAGCAGAGAGTGATGGGGCACCTGATTTGCTCCTCCTAACCACCTGCCAACCTCCTGGACCAACTACCCTCTGCAGTCGAGGTTTTTCTGTTGGATGCTGGGGAAATGCCGGGTGGTTCTTATAATGTATTTCCTCTTCAATATGAAATTTGAGGCGTGCAATCTCTGCCCCTGCTGCCCGGAGCTGAGACCTAAGATCTCCAAAGGCCCAGCATGTAGGACAGTGTCCTAAATCCTGTAAGACTGTCCTTCTGAAAATTGTTCCACAGTACCTGCAGTTAATGAAATCCATTCCAAATAAGTTGCTGGGTTTGTAACCTAGTCAGAGTAATTAGAAGGAAAAAAATGCAAGTAATGGTTTAATTGTGCTTTGTTTAACTTGTTATAACAAGTTAAATTACTAGTGCCCTGTAAATGAGATCACCTTGTGGAGGCCCCACTGATCCACCCCTTCCTGCTCTGCCACAGGAAATGTCACAACTGTGGTACCCTATAAAAGGAGTGTAGCATGGGGTGAAGGATCACCTTGTCCTTATTCAAGGCCAAGTACTGAGACTCCACAGAGAGGGCCTGGAGATTACCGAGGACTCTGGCTGATGTTATGATCACCAGGAAGGTGGTCTTCCATGATGGCTTGCCCATAAGCACAGCCAGCACCCACAGTAGGTCCCACGGTGGCAGTGGTTCACACACCCGGAGGGGAAATGTGATCCAGTCCTTTAAAAAAAAGTTCCCAATCACCTTCTTCTGGGCCACCACTGATATACCAGCCCATGCCTTGTATGCAGAAATGGCTGCCAGGTGCACCTTAAGGGTTGTTGCTCGCAGTCCCAGCTGAGACAGGGATCAAAGCTAGTTGAGGATGCTTGCCACTGGGCAGGTAAGGGCAATCAAGCTCCTTATCCTGACACCCGATCAAGAACCTTTTCCACTTAACTGAATAGCATTTATGAGTCAACTGCTTATGAGATGCCTCCACTGTATGGAGGACGTCTCCCAAAAGGCCCAAAGCCTAAAACTCTAGTCAGTTAGGAAGGTCCGGGTGCAAGACCATCCCCTGTTGTCTCGTCAGCAGGTCGGGGCAGAGAGGAAACTGCCACAGTGGCCTGCTGCTGCTGAGGCTGAGGAGATGCGGAAACCAGAACTGCCTAGGCAGCCTGATGCTATCAGGATCAACTGCATTTTGTTCTTCCTGGCCTTGATAACAACCTTGTGAACCAAGAGGAAGGGAGAGAAGGACTACAGAAGGTCCAGGGCCATAAGAAGGCCTTCCCCTGCAGTGTACCAAACTGGAGGGGCACAGAACAGCCTCAGCTTTCAGTTCTCCCCACAAGAGCCACCAGAGGAGTGTCCCACTGGCAGAACAGGTTGTCTACCACCACCTGATGGCACAAACTACTTCTGTGACATCTCTCCAACCCGGCTGAGTGTGTCCACCAGCTGGTTGTTTTCTCATGGGACATGAATCACCAAGAGATCTGCTTCTAGGCTGTGCTTGAAGGTCAAGGTGCAGAGAGCCTCCTAATGCAAAGAAGTGCATCCTTGCCCTGCCTGTCCAAGTAGAACATGGTGGTCTTGTTGTCCGACTAGACCTGAACAACCTTACCCCAAATTCGTGGAGTGAATTCCGTCAGAGACAGATGCACTCTATGGAGTTCCAGCAGGCTGATATGGTATCAGGACCCCCAGGGTGACCAGAACTCATGGGCCCTGTGGACTCTTAGGTAAGTTTCTCTCCCCACCAGAGACCCAGCCATCATGAGCATGATGGATTGTTCTGGGTGAACCAACAGGATTCCCTCTTCCAGGTTCTGTGGGGAATGTCACCATTAGATGGCATCCCACATTGGCAGCATCCCCAAGATCAGCTGATCCAAGCAACCAAGGTGTTGGGACTACTGCTGGCAAAACATACCATGCCAGCAGAAGCCGCCATCAGCTCCAACAGCTTCAGGAAGTCTCTGGCTGAGAATGAGTGCCTAACCTGAAATGACTGGGCAAAGGAGGTACGATCTGGTGCTTGGTCTGGTGGGAGGCAGGCCCTGGCCTGCAGGGAGTCTTGTTCTGCTGCAACAAACTTGATCACCGGCAAGGGGACCAGTCCCAACTTGGCGTGGTTGACCAGAAGGTCCAAATTCTTGCAGATCTGGAGAACCAAATCCCTGGACTGCTCCACAGCCTCCTTGGAAAGCCCAGCTATCAGCCAGTCATCTAGGTAGGGATACACCCCAACAGCCTTGTGCCCCAGGAATGCTGCCACCACTGCAATGCACTTGGTGAAGATCCTTGGCATGGACGGGAGGCTGAAAGGCATGACATGAAAACTGGTAAAGTACCCACCTGCGTGGAACCAAAAGTGGCAGCAATGGGACTAATGGACAGGGATGTGAAAGAACATGTGCAGAAGGTCCAGGGAGCAGAACCACATTCCCTGCTCCAGTGATGGTATTCTCCGATTCAGCATTATCATTTGGAACTAGCGCTTCCATGTCAACTTGTTTAGATTGTGCAAGTCCAGTATGAGGTGCCAGCCCCCCGATCAGTTTAGAAACCAGGAAGCACCTTGACATACATCCCCCGAGTTGTGAGGGCATCTGAGACACAAACTATCACCCCATGCTCTGAGAGCTGAGCTATGTTGGCTCACAGCAGGGACAGCATGTCCTTCAACACCCTGGACTCTCAAGGAACTCAGGTGGTATGGCAGGAGAACCTCAAAGTCCAGAGGCAAACCTTTGCCCACCACTTCCAGAACCCACCTGTCCAGGATAAAAGCGGACAACTATGGAAAGAAGTGGCACAACTTACCCACAACTAGGAGCTAAGACAAGGATAGCACAGCAGGGGGAATGTCACCCTGCAACCCATCATTTAGCAACCCTAAAGAGGGCCTTGTCAGCAGGGGCCCCAAAGGCACCTCAATCTAGGGCCCCCCTCCCGCTATTTTGCCCCTGGCTGCTGAACCTCGGCTTCAGAGGCCATCAATGAAATTTCCCCCGCTGGCACTGCTGCTGAGGCTGCTGTGGCAGAACCAACCAAAATGGAAAGGCCCATTTCTTATGCTTAGGAGTTATGTCCTTCTAGGAAAAAAGGCACTGGACTCCCTGATGGAACGGAGATGTCCTTGCAACCCAGGGCCAAGGAGGTCAGTGTGCCCAGGAAGGGGACATTGGCCAGCTTGTGTTGAGTATACACAAAGGCGGACATCCTCAGCCAGGTCTTATTACACATGGTGATGGCCACAGCCACAATATGGGCACAAGAGTAGCCCATGTACACTGCAGTCTATAGATGCTGTTCATCCAGCAACTGACAAAAACATGTAGTCCTGTGAGCAATATGTGAGCTCTTCAACAGACTCCTGGTCAAGGCCATCGATGACTCTGCTTCTGAGTACAGAGATTTTTCAGAGATTGTCCTCGACCATTTTCCACCACAGACCAACCTGGGGGAATCTCCACTTTTAAACCAGAATGGCAGGCCAGCAGTCTGGTGGAGTCCTTAGTCAGAGCCCTGAACACTGGCTGTGGTTGAGGGGCCTCCACCTGAAGTGGAGCAGGGGTCGCATTAAGTGTGTGTTCCGTTCTCAGAGCACAGACTGCATATTGAGGAGCACATTTTCAAAGCCCTTTCCACTGCTATCTGTGCTCCTACTCTAAACTAGGAGCACAGAGTGGGAAGGGCATTGCTACTGGTCTGTGGTTCGGTTACTTTTATTTTTTTTTTTTTTTCAGAATGGAGGGCAAAAGTATTTTTAACGGAGTGCATTTTTTTTTCTTAGTATTGAGAGCAAAATAGTGATATGGCATTTTTACAGCAGTAGTTTTAAAAGAAATCTCCTGGCTTTCTTGCATGTCAGTCTGACTAATCGGGAAGGGCAACCTCTGTTCATTGGCTGTAAACTCCAACTGTTACTCAAGCAAGCACAGAAAGCATGAGGGAGACCAGAGCATGGAGTGTGAAGAGAAGGTGGCGGTGTTGATACAATCCAGCCAGCATTCACCATTTCGCTCCAGCTTCAATGACAAACAAATGGTAGGTTGACTGTCCTAATAAATGCAATACCTCACTGATTTGCCTAAAAAAAGCTATTATTTTTCCTAAAAGTTGTTGTGGAAGTTACAGTTTGGGTTTATGTGGCGTCCTAGCATGTTTGTGTAATCTGAATGTCGCCGAGCACCAACTGTGGGGCGAACTCAATAACTCATTTTTATGCTGCTGCTCCATTACTTTATTTGACCTGGACTGTGACATTTGAAGTAAGATACGAACAAAAGTCAGCTGGCTATAATGTTCGTTTGAAAGTACTGAAGGGACTTGGGGGGAGTTAGGGTTACTGGTCTCATGTTCACCTGTTCTCCAGCCCTATCCCTCGTCTCCTGTTCTGGTCAGCTTTAAAAAAAATACATTTGGTGGATTTTATTTTGTTTTATTTTTAGCCTTCACCTGCCTATGCTCAGTCATCTTGTGTAGGGATCCATCGGGGAGGACTGGCCCGGGGTGCCCGAGCTGTTAATTGCACCCTGCCCTGTGCTGCAGACTCAGTGTGTCATTTTTTTGTTTCGTTTTATGTGCCTTCGAGTTCCGAGTTCATTGACTTGCCATGAGTCATTTGTTTTTTTTGTGATTTTTGACTGGGATGACGTCTGCCAGTGCTGTACAGGTTCACTTGTAACAGACAGGGAGCTCTCTTTAAGGCTCCTCTCCTCTGCCTGATAACTGCACAGCCTGTGAGTGTGCAAGGGATATTGGCACCAAATGCAATTTTCAGCAGAGCAGCATCAAGGACAGCAGGTGTGATGAGCAACTAGTAACTCTGTCGATCGTCGGCTCATCACAGTCATAAGCCATTTGGTTGGTCGGTGCAGGGGTGCCTGAACGGGCAGTAGTGCAGCTGCAGCATGGAGCCTGCGTTCCCAGTCTGCGGACTTGGCATGGGACATCATTTACTCTGATTCCTACCACACCCACAGCAAGGCAGCAAACTGCCAAGTGGAGCAGACTGAGAAGAGGCTGGCGGCCGTCTGAACTGCTCATCGGGTGATGTGCAGCAGACTTCAGAGCACAGGAGAGATGACCCCCATGCAAGTATAATTACTGGCACTGGTCATCTTTCACATTTTTATTTGGGAATGGGAATCGGGATGTGTAATTAGGCCATATTTCTTGGCACTGGTTAGAGAAGCTCAGACGCGAGTGAGACCTCAGTACTGTGAGGGGACGTGGTGCTCCATTCCATTCGATCCACTCATGGATGAGTAGTGGATAATGTTAAATACTAAGTGACTGAACTGTACTCCGTCTACAAAAATTTGTGAGCTCTTGACTGTCATTCCATATCTGTATCAAGCTGATATGGCAAGCTAGTTGTTTTTAATCTGACTACTAAAAGCATGATCTGTCATTAGTTTGCTGGTGACAAGATTTGCTTCAGCCCCAAAAAAACCTACTCTGCAGCAACAATTGTGCCCTTGAAGTGCTTTTTTCCAATAAACCACAAACATGTTAACAAACTTTCCCCCTAAAAGGTCATTGGATATTAACTAATGTGGCTGCAGAGAAGGAGGTAGGAGACTGTCTATGCATGGCTGATACTCAGTATTTAATTGAAAAATTGCTAGTTTGTGCCAGGAGAAGGGTTTTACATGGGACTCGGGAGACTAGTTTTAAGTTCATCTCTTCCAAACAGGAAAGCTGTGTCATCAGCACTGTCCTTCTGTATGGCTGATAATAATCTGTTCCTATCTGTATACATTTAACAACTCCCCATCCAAGCCTGTGCCCGATGTAAAGTAGGACCTGTCCTTCCTTCCTTCCTTCCTATAAATGGCCTCACTGCCAGCTCTTGCTGCCATCCATCCCAAGCATATAATGCAGTCGGGGGAGAGGAGGCTATATTTTGTTACTGGGTGATAGGAAACTGTACCTTCCCGGGTCCAGTGGCTGATGTTCTGCTCATCCCTGTCTTAAGAGGTCTGCATGAAACAGCCCTCCCCCTAGAGACCTATCTGGGAGAGAACAGCTAGGGGCCAGGGGATGTCAGTCATAGCAGGATCTAGCTGGAGCATGGGAGGTACAGTCTGAAGTATCAAAGTTGTTATCTGCTTTAGAGACCACGAGACAGTGGGTCGGGATGAGTTGCACCCACCACCAGACAGGAATCAAAGACTCAAAGTCCAATATAGTTTATAAATGTATTAATTTAGTTTTTTTATTCAAGGAAAAAAGATGGTTCATCACCTATATCTTAGAAATAGCACTGCAGATTTGATGAGGCTTAGGAATAAGAGAATGAACAAAACCTATGGTGTTTAGCATAGTAGGTACCCAGAAACTAGATCTGACAGGTATGCTAATATTTTTAATAATTATAGCTGAACCTAACTTTTTTGGAAAAAACATTTTTCAGGGTTTTATTTAACTCTAAAAATTGATTAGCGTTTTGCTCATAAAAGTGCTAAAACATTGTGAAAATGCCTATCACCTGCCTCTCTGTGTTTAACAAACAGAACACTTCTAGAAAACCTATATAAATACTTTCTGAACAGTTAGTATTGTCCCAAGAAAAAAACTGCTAATCAATTATTTAAAACCCTGTTTTTGTTGCACTGCTGCTTTAAATCACTCCATCTAAGTTCTGCTCAAAGGACAGCACACTATCCAGGGTGAACTAGATATTTACAATTTTTGACTTGCTCAATAAACACCTTGTCAGCAGTAGAAGAGAAACAGAGAAACATAGAAACATAGACTTTGACGGCAGATAAGGACCGCTTGGCCCACCCAGTCTGCCCATTTCCCTACCTACTGGATAAACTGCAGATCCTAGTTAACCAGCAGCCTACTTCTTCCTACCCCAACCCCCCAGAACTGCCTTATGACTATCCCATGCATGCTTGAATTCCACCACTGATTTTGACTCCACAACCTCCTCCGGAAGGCCGTTCCATGCATCCACAACCCTCTCTGTGAAAAAATACTTCCTTAAATTACCTCTGAGCCGCCCCCACAATCTTCAAATTGTGCCCTCTTGTTCTTGCACACCTCTTTTTTTGAAAGATGCTACCCTCTTGGACTTTGTTGATTCCCTTGAGGTACTTGAAAGTTTCTATCATATCCCCTCCTCCTTCCTCGAGGCTATACATATTAGCGCCTTAAGTCTCTCTTCATATGCCTTCGGTGCAGACCCTGCACCATTTAGTTGCCCTCCTCTGGACAGCTTCCATCCTGTCTATGTCTTTCGGAGATTGGGTCTCCAGAACTGCACACAGTACTCCAGATGGGGTCTCACCAGCTGTCTGTACAGAGGATAATAACTTCCTGTTTTCTACTGGTGATGCCTCTCCCTATGCATCCCAGTATCCCCAACCCTCCTTGCTGCCTCTCACATTGCTTGCCCATCTTTAGGTCATCTGACATGACTACCCCAGGTCCCTCTCCATTTTGTTGTTGTTAGTATCTCACCCCATTGTGTACTCTTTCCCTGGGTTTTTGTTTCCCAGGTGCATTACCTTGCACTCCTTAGCATTGAATCCAAGCTGCCATACATTTGACCATTCCTCTAACCTTGCCAAGTCCCTTCTCATCCTTTCCACCCCACCCTGTGCATCAACTCTGTTGCAGATCTTAGTGTCATCTGCAAAGAGACATACTTTTCCTTCCAGTCCTTCTGCAACGTCGCTTATAAAGACATTGAAGAGGACCGGTCCTAATACTGAACCCTGCAGTACCCCACTAGTAACCCTCCTTTCTTCTGAGTGGACTCCATTTACTATTACTCTCTGTGTCCTATTCTCCAGCCAATTCTTTACCCAGGCTGTCATCTTGGGACCCACTCCCAGGCTGGCTAACTTGTATATTAATCTTTTGTGTGGGACTGTGTCAAATGCCTTGCTAAAGTCTAGGTAGACCATGTCCACAGACCCTCCTGATCTACTACTTTGGTCACCCAGTCAAAGAAATCTATCAGATTGCTCTGGCATGACCTTCCGCTGTGAATCCATGCTGCCTAGGGTCCTGTGCCCCACTGGCCTCTAGATACCTGACAATTCTTTCCTTTAGAAGTGATTCCATCATTTTCCCTATCACTGAGGTTAAACTAACAGGTCTATAGTTTCCTGCTTCTGCCTTGCTCCCACTTTTGTGAAGGGAATCACATCTGCCCTCCTCCAGTCCTCGGTACCACCCCATCCTCCCATGATTTGTTAAAAGGGTAGTCAGTGGTGTCACTAGTTCTACCTTAGTTCTTTTAAATTCTGGGATGAATCCCATCAGGCCCCATTGCTTTGTCCACCTTCAGTTTAAGAGTTCTTTCAGAACCTTTCTTCTGTAAATGGGCCGTATCAACTTCTGTATCCAGCGTGTTACTACTGTTTGTTTTATGTACCTCCCTCTTCCTTTGTAAATACTGAGCAAAAATATTTGTTTAGTATCTCTGCCTTTCTGCAGTCTCCCTCTGCCCACCCTCCCTCCCTTTATTAAGCCTCCTTGGTCTTCCTTCACTCCCTGATGTACCTATAAAGGTTTTATCCCCCTTCTTAACTGAATTGGCTATCTTTTCCTCGGTTTGGGCCTTTGCTGTTCTGACTGCCTTCCCAGCCTCCTTTTGCTTTAACTGATACAGTTCTCTGTCCTGCTCCTTCTGCGATTCCTTGTACTTCCTGATGCTTTCTTTTTCTCTTGAACCTTCACTGCCACTTCCTTTGAGAACCATAGTGGTTTCTTACATCGTCTTGTTTTGTTTATTTGCTTCACACAAAGGCTCAAAGAGGTGGTACCGCCCCTTTATAAGGCCTACATACAACCTGAATTTATCCTTGTCAACCTGATGAGTTTTTAAAGGTGTAATGAATATAAACTTTTTCAGGGCACCAATGCAGATTAAGTTGGATAAGACTTAGGCTTTTTTGGAGTTAAGTGAGGTGCGGCAGAGGAAGTAGGAAGGGGCTGCATGGAATGGCACTATTGTGAGTCCTATCATGAGCTGAGCCCTCAGTTCTTCACACTCATTGTTCTTAGTGCTCTGGTCCCAGAGTCCCTGACCCCAGCCACAGTTCTCCTTACTGCACTGCTTTGAATATGGGGTTCTGATGGTGTACATAGTGACTATGCACTGCGCTGACACAGCCCCAGACTGAAGATGGCCCACAGCTCCCGATAGGTGATAGTGGAACCTAAACAGGACAGCACCACACCAGTTCTCCTGTGGGCCATATTCTTACCTAACATGCTAATGAGCCCATTAGGCATACTAAGCACTGTGGGCCATTTGAATGCTCATTATGGGCTAATGCATGCGTGTAGTCCACCTGATCGCCCATCCCATACTTGTACATGATAAAATTATTTTTATTCACTTACCTTAAAAAAATGACAGTATGTAGCAGCACAGATTCAAATCGGCAGCAGCACATATTTTGGGCCTTGATTTTGCCAACGTGTGCTCCTAAATTTCAAAGGAGAACACCGTGCCAAAACCTTAATGTCATCCCTGAAGTGAAGGTGGCACAGACACTGTGGTCTATGGAGTCTGGTGGATCAGCACAAGAATGGACAGAGGAGGCCAAGGGACCATGGGCAATGGTCCCTGCAATGGCCCACTGCTGCCAGATAAGCTTCTTGTAGCGTTCACACATACAACATCGATGCCTCTCCTCACCAGAGGATGAGGAGACTGAGGAGTGCCAGCAGTGTTGCCTCCCAGTTGAGCACGGTCTCAACCTCGACCATGAATGTTGGCCCAAGGGTTGACATTGACAGGTGTCCTCTAGAGGGTATGAATAGACCACCTGCTTAGGCAGAGAGACCAAAATAGGCCTCAGAGACATGACCGCCTATAAATAGCAGCTTCCAAGGCAACTTGATCGGGGGTTCCCACTGATCCTCATCCTCCTGGGTGATCCATTTTTCACTGACCTCTTCCAACAACTGGTTGACTGGTTCGAGGAAATCTCTTGACCACCAGTTCAACTGGAGTCAATATCAAAAGCCCCGACGAAGTTATCATGGAACCCTCAACCAAACACTTGACCTGAAGAAGCCAAACACAAGGAGGGGGTTTGAAGGAGCAGGAAGAATGTGAGCATTTCTGGCCCCAGGACCTGCAGAAACAATGCTTTTTCAGCTTTCTGATTTGGAGAGAAGGGATCTCCCTTAAGGTCTGGAGGGTTATACAAATTTCCCTGAAATCCTGAGCGAAAGACCCTCCAATGCTGGCCCCAGCAAGAAACAGCAGCAAGATTAAAGTAGTATTTACTGTAACCACCTCTGCTTCCATGACCACAAGCTATGCAGCTGATCCAGCAGACGCCCATGTCTATTTGCGGTCCTCAGGCTTACCCATGGCCAACCTGGTCTTCCGTTCATCAATGTAAGCTGGCAGCATGGCCCAGCACTTGCTGCAATTCTCGACATCATGCTGGTCACATAGGCAGTACATGCATGTATCATTCAAATCTATGCCCGACATCTGTTTACAATGGGTGCAAAATTTTAACCCCCGTTTCTTGCTTTCCATTGTTGGGCAAAGACAGTAGAAGCAGGAGCTATTTTAAATTTGAAAGTGGGAGTAAAGTGCTTAAAAACTAATACATACTTCTATGCATGCACAGATGCGAAGGAGGAGACCTGGTCCTTCCAGCAGAAAGAAAGAGCTGACATCATGGGGGCACAGCCAGTGGATATACCTCCTAGAAGCTTCGGCACCATGCAATTCTGCTTAAAGTTGGACCAGCATAACATTCTGTGGTGATTTGCATATGCAGCCCATGATGCTTTGCATTGTGAGGGCATGTGTGATTTTGTATTTTCTTGAAACTTGGCTTCCCAGCCAAATGCCCTTTGGGGTAACCCTTGCCTCAGTATTTGCGCACAGAGATTCTTTTGCTTCAAGACATACGAATGACTCGGCTGTCTCTGGGAAGACTGCCACCGAGTGGATAGTGAACTATATCCACACCTTTAGAAATATAGTTTTACATTCACCTGTTGAAAGTGCTGGTACTGTGTTTTTTTTTCAAGACTGCAGAATAGCCTACCAGATTCTGTGATTAGGCTGTGTTGGTGGTAACATAAAAGACTTGCCTGAACAAGTTATGATGAAAATGGCCAAATAGAAAAATATCTGTGCTGGCCTGATGTTTGTCCTGACCTACTGAGCTGGTAGGGGAATGAACCCGACAGGCTTCGCATTACTTCACACAGAGGGTGGTTAACATGAGGAATAGCCTACCCAGTGAAACTGTGGTAGCTACCATTGCTCAGGCTTTTAAAGAAGGACTAGAGAAGAGAATTGTCATGCAGGTCCCCAGGATAAATCGGGATAGCATTCTGGCCGATAAGCTTGGATGTGTGTGTTCATACTCAAACTGGGAAACAGTCACTGCCATGCAGCAGGAGGAGCAGGAAATTAGCTTTAACTCTTTTCTATCACCACAATACTTATGTACTCTATTACAGGGCCCCTTGTAATCCTCCAAATTTGAATGTTCATATACTCCTGTACAGTACATCAGTTTTCTCGGGACTATGCCTGAGCCTACTCAAAACTATACACTGACAAATCTCCAACAAACAGCAGGGCATACACCAGAGTAATGAGCCACACGTAGAGGGTAAATGTAGTACAAATGAGTATCATCTATGCAGACCTGAACTCTTACAAAGTACCTTCTGATCTCTCCTTAAGGCAGTACGTAAAAGATCAGATGGTATGCTTTAAGAAAAGTGGGGATGTCCTCAGTGCCCAGGCCACATTCCTTCTCTCAATAAAACATGGTCGGACGTTGTCCATGGAGGAGTGTGGATGTTGCAGAGTGCCTGCCTAATGGCTGCCATGTTAGCCTACAAAAAGTCCTCGCACTACAACCGACTCGTTAATATGAAAAGTGATTTGATTTACAGGGTGCTAGGATTCTTTTTATTTATTTTTTTTGTAATAGAGCTGTTTATCCTCCAAGGTCCCCTATCCCACAACTCAGGGCTACACCCACTGGTGCCTGGTGACCTCCCAACCTCATTTCCATTATCTCCCTCCCCCATCCCCTCTATGGAGGTCCCTGTGGAGCAGGGCCCTACAGTGACCAAGCGCGTCATCCTAGCAACCCAACTTTTTTCTCCCTGCGTTTCTTCTACACTTTACCCTCCACTCACGTGAGGAAGTCACCTGCCTCCTTTAGGCCTTGGATACTGCAGTGGTTCTGGCGGTAGTGAAGGGGGGGCATATTCCCTGGTCCACCACAGGCCTTTCCCTCCCCAGGCAGGAAATCCCAGACCTGACCACCCAACCACTTGGGTCCAGCAGGGATCGACAAATTTCAAATTTATGTGCTAATCCAGGACAACTGGCCTAGCCAAAAATAGTAGTCACAGTGCTGCGAGTGGTAGACCATGGTCAGAAGGCTATATTTTAAGCCCACCCTCACCCAGTGACACCCCAGCAAGTAGATGGTCAGTTCCCTTCCTATCACACCACCATAACACTCACTTTTTTTTTTTTTATGTTAGTTCCTTTGGCATCTTGACCTTTTGCCTTTTTTCACTTTCTTACCACCCTGCTACAAAGCCCAATATTCCGCCTGCTCAACTGGTCCACTGGTCTGGTGGTCCACCCTTTCCTTCCTAATTCTTTCCTTCCTTAGGCTGATTGAAAGCTTTTGCTTTTTTATTTTGCTGTTAATCACTGTGCATGCAGCTAGCACAAAACTCTTTGCGGCCCAACAGTGCAACACACTAAAAACAGATTTTCTGTCTAGTAACCCCCCGCCCAAACACACTTTTCTGAAGGTTGTTCTCCCATTTCTTTTTGTTCCTTTCATATTGGGCAGAAAATAAGGAAAGCAGAAGACCTGTCCTGATCTCAGTGATGAGTCAGTGGCCTTGTGGCTCTCCCACACTTCTCCCATCTGGCTCACCACCACCAGTCAGACAGTCTCAGCATCACTTTCATTTATTTTTCTTTTTTGTTAGTAAATATTTTTTTCAGCTAACTGTGCTTTCCTCTCCTCACAATGGCAATTGCAAACAGTGTGCCACAAAACTGCAACAAACGGCATGCCACCAACAGAAGTGTCCTCGCATTTAATTCGCACTTAGCCATGTCCAATCACCTAGACAGTCGACACGAAAGAGATCCCCGAACTAACTCAACCCCCTCAAGTCACCAGCACTGCTGACAGGTTACCTGCTCGAGGAGCTCATCATGCTTTCGTTGTGCTCTTCCTGCAGCAGTCCCTGGCTTGCGACTTAGCAGGCTGCTTGCGCTCCCTGTCCATGATACGACACACCTGCAAAATGTCTGGGGCTCCTCTTCATTTGACTCCACTCCTCAAAGTTCCAGTTCCTCACATGACCACATGGACAATCGGACCCTGCATTCTTGGCAGCACCCTAGTGGTGGAAATTAAAACTACACTAAAAAAAAAAAAGGCTACTTGTCCATGGACTACCACCTGTATGAAAACTGATGCTTGTCCCCGACTCTACGATAGCCCAGGACGTCGGGCTATCGGATCTGTCGAACCCTGGGGTCCACCTCCAAACCATGGTCGCTATTATGGCAGTGCGTTACCCAAAAACTGTTCCTACAAAAATCTTTAATAAACTAGAATCAAAAATCCCACCTCTTCATTGGACTAGGCCCATGTGAATGCCACACAGTACATTATTCCAATAAAAATGCATGCTGGACTGCCAGATCCCTGCTCAAAGGGTACATTCTTACAAAAAAAGTGCACAACAGTCTACTCTCAACCTGCACTGATGGTACATTCATACATTAAGTGTGCATGATACGGCCACTGTCCCAGCTGCACATTTCTACAGTAAATATGCACGATGGACCCCCCTTGTTGCCGTGACAGTACATTCTTACATAACACATGCATGGCAGACAACACCCTCTGTCCTGATGGAACATTCCTATAGTAAAATATAGATAATGAACTACCCTGCCCCTCCTCCATTGTACATTGTTAGATTTTACGTACACAAGAGTGAGAGGATACTATATACTCCCACCTAGTCTTCAAATAAATGGGAAAATATATTTACCACCCTCATTGTAACATTAAGCTTTCCATCAAAGTGGAAACCAAAATCCTGTCTGTGGTCATACACCAGAACCAGAACTTGCCTCTCTTTAGCAGAGGACAATGTACAGACTTCCCATTTATCCCACTAGCAAGGGAAGGAAACCTGGGACTCAAATGAACAACCACGGCACTGATGGGCATCTGCAACCCTATTGTTTCTTTTGTTAGTTCATTCAAATACTGTATTTCGAAAATGTAAACTTGCAAAACAAATCCCACTCTCCGAACAGCAGCCCAGCAGGGATATGGGAGGGCAAGATCAAGTAGTTCATCCCATGTGCACACATACACACCCCACACACTTCTGCCTCCCATATCTACACAGCCCACTGCAACATCAGCAGTTCCAAAAACATTGTCACCCAAATGTTTACCACTAAACCCCTTGAATAAAAACAGAACTCATCCCTTACAGCCATGATACCAGCCTCCCTTCCCATAGCAGGCCTACTGTGCCAACACCACTCCCCATGCCTGTTGCAAGTCATCCGTACTACTGCCCTCTATCATAACCAGGACATCTGTAGTGCTGCCCCACACTGCAGGCTACCTATACCACTGTCTTCCATCGTAGGTTATCCATATCACTGGCCCCTGTTGTAAATCATCTGTATTACTGCCTCCCATTATAGGCTATCCATACTACTGCCTCCCCCCTCTATCGCAAGCCATCCGTAACACTGCCCCCCACTGTAGGCCTTCTGTACCACTGCCCCACATTTTAGATTTGCTATGTTACTACCGCCCTCCATAGGCCACGTGTACCACTACTGTACCTCCCCATCTTGGGGCATCTATACCACTTCCCCCATCATTAGCCATCCATAACACTGCAAACCATCAAAGGCCATTCCAAGTAACTCTCAACCCCGCAACTACCCTTTGTGGCTGGTCATCTGCACCACTGCTCCCCTCATACCTCTCAACCGTTCATCACTCAAATGTTTGACAGTATATGTGACAAATGGGCAAAATGTGACATCATCAAAAAATGACATTGCAAGCTCAGAACACAGTCTAAATCTGTGCACTAATGTTATTCATGTTTGCTGATAACTGAGTCTCATAGATTATTATGAATTTCTGCATTGAAGTTTCAGTGAGCAGTGCGGAATATTACCTGTGCCATGTGAGACAGAGGGTTTCTGAGAGGTAAAATGAGTGACGTACCTTGTAATGTGTGACAGTTGAGAGGTATGGCTTCCCTCCCCCACTGCAGGACTAGTGTACCATTGGCCTCAATCATAAACCATCTGTGCATTTATTCAGACAATCTGGCCCCTATCTGCCACCAAACTAACCTGGATTATTTTTACATTTCTGGATGCTGAAAACAAAGTGTAATGAAACAAAACAGAGAACTCCTCCAACACAGAAATGTCCACTTTACATGTCAAACTGACAAATGCTGTACATCTTGCAGTATTGAAATATTCATTTGACGTTAAATGTCTACAATTCCTAGCTGCTTTAGTATGTAGTTTATAAAGCTCTTTCGCAAGTTCCATGCCGCAATGCCTAATGCCCCCTCTGCTTTCTCAAAACATTCACTAGAAGAGAGCGTGTAAATCATTGCTGACTCGAACCATCTCTATATGGTGTATTTTTATTTCTAATTTGTGACCAGGTAGGGAAGACAAGACGGGAGGGTGAGCTGGATGTCATTATCCACCTAGGTACTAATGACCTGGCAAGTGGGGAGCCAAAGGAAGTTCAGGAAGAGTTTAGGAAATTGGGGAGGGGTCTCAAGCAAGTAACTACTTCTGTCACTTCCTCAGAAGTACTACCTCCGAGAGGCAAGGGATAGGAGTGCATGCACCAGGAACTTTAACTCATGGTTGAAGAACTGGTGCTGTGAGAAGGGTTTGGATTCATTGGTGACTGGGACCCACCTGGAGGGATGGAGGTTTGTTCAAGCCTGATGGCCTGCATCCATCCTGGAGGGAATCCAAGCACTCAATAAAGTTTAAATGCTACATTGACAAGCATTTAAACTAGCAAAGGGGTGGCAGGCCAGCAAGGAGGTACTACTTGCTCACCCCACAGCTAGCAGTGGAACCAGTGAACCAGAGGAGTGGCTATCTCTGCAAAGCAGTGTGCAAAAGATGGAGATCAGTGCCCAAGAGGTGGATAGGCAGAAAAGGGTCAAAATTCAGCAGAAGGACAGACAGCAAGGAGAACCAGGGATAAAGGACAACAAGGAAGGGGCTGGAGTAGAACAGTGAAACAGTCTAGGAGGTCAAATCATGGAAGTTAAGTGTGCAAATGCCAGGAGCCTTAGCAACAAGATGGAAGATCTGGAGCTGTCAAGGTGCAGTCAGACCTGGACATTGTGGCCATCACTGAAACCTGGTGTAATGATAAACATGACTGGGAGATGGCCATACCTGGCTACAACATATTCAGAAGAGACAGAGCAGGCAGGAAGGGAGGAGGAGTGGCACTGTATGTGAAAAATGACATAAAGGCCACAGAGATCCAGGAGGAACAAAATGGGGGAGAGATACTGTGGGTTAAGCTGGAAAGGAAAATGGGAACAGCCATTCGCACAGGTGTGGTCTATAGACCCCCAACCCAGGAGGAAGAAACAGACAGGGAGCTGATGCTAGCCATCCAAAGGATGGCAGACAAGGGTGAGGTAGTACTGGTTGGAGACTTCAATATTCCAGATGTGGACTGGAGCATCCCAGCAGCAACATCAACTAGGAGCAGATTTATCCTGGACTCCTATCAGGTGCCTTCCTCAAGCAACTGGTCATGGAACCAACTTGGCAGAAGGCAATACTGGACCTTGTGCTCACAAACAGGGACAGTGTGATGGGGGTAACAGTAGGGGAGCACCTGGGGAACAGTGACCACCAGTCATTGTGGTTTGAAATCACAGAAATAGCAGAACCAAACCACACAAAAACACGTATCCTGGATTTTAGGGGGGCAGACTTTGGGAAAATGGGGAGATACTTGAAAGAAGCATTAAGGGGAATGGGACAGGAATCAGGGGTTGAGGAACAGTGGACAGTATTTAAAATGGGGATTACAAGAACAACAGAATTATGCATTAAGCAAGTTAGCAAAAGGAAAAGGAAGAGGAGACCATTATGGTTTTCCAAAGAGGTAGCAAAGAAAGTGAAAGCCAAAAAGATTGCATTCAGGCAATACAAAAAGACACAGGCAGAAGGGGATAGGGAGAAGTACCAGGAGAAGCAAAGGGAGGTCAGTAAGGAAGCCAAAGCTCAGACAGAGACACATTGCAAAATCAGTGGGCAGAGGGACAAACCTTTTTACAGGTACATAAGTGAAAAAGAAAGTCAAAGGGAGGGATAGTGAGACTGAAGGGGGAGGATGGGGGCCGTGTGGAGGATGACAACAGTAAAGCTGACATATTGAACAGGTATTTCTGCTCAGTCTTTACTGAGGAAGAGGAGGTAAAGGGTCTGAAGGGAGTACAAGGTGAGAATGGTGCAGAAATGGACACAAGTCCCTTTACCGAGAAAGAGTCCTGAAGGAACTGGAAGTAATAAGAGTTGATAAAGCAATGGGGCCAGATGGGGTGCACCCAGGGTCCTTAAGAACTAAAGAGGTGGTGGCTGAACCTCTGGCTATCCTGTTTAGCCGATCACTGGAAACAGGGAGGTACCCAAAGACTGGAGGAGCAGATGTAGTCCCCTTATACAAAGCGGGAACAAAGAGGAGGAACTACAGACCAGTCAGCATCACCCTCGGTAGTGGGAAGATCATGGAAGCACTACTGAAGGAGATTGGTGGAACATCTGGTTGTCAATGGACTACAGGACCCAAGGCAGCATGGTTTCACCAGGGGGAGGTCATGTCAGACCAACCTCATTGAATTTTTTGACTGGGTGACTAGAGAGGTGGATCAGGGGAGGGCAGTGGACATGGCCTATCTAGACTTCAGCAAGGCCTTTGACACTGTGCCACATAGAAGACTATTACACAAACTGGGGAATATGGGTGTGGGCAGGACAGTAGTGTGGTGGGTAGGTAACTGGCTGGGTGGCAGGACACAGAGGGTGGTGGTAAATGGCTGTCACTCCACAGAGGGAAGAGTGACCAGTGGGGTACCACAGGGATCAGTGCTGGGACCGGTCCTATTCAACATCTTCATCAGTGACACTGCACAGGACCTAGAAGGCAGAATTTCACTGTTCGCTGATGACACAAAGCTCTGTAACAGAGTAGACACACTAGAGGGTGTGGACAGAATGAGAAGGGACCTGCAGAAACTTGAAGAATGGTCAGGGGTTTGGCAGTTGAAATTCAATGCAAAGAAGTGCAAGATAATGCATATGGGGCACAAAAACCCTGGCACAATATATCAGTTGGGGGGTGAGGATATAGCATCCACTGAGCAGGAAAGGGGTCTTGGGGTTATCATCTCCAATGACCTCAAGGTAGGGAAACTGTGTGACAAGGCAGCAGGTAAAGCAAATAGGATGCTGGGATGTATAGGCAGGGGCATCACCAGCAGGAAAAGGAGGTCATAATTCAGCTATACAAGACACTAGTGAGGCCCCACCTGGAGTACAGTGTACAGTTCTGGAGACCATACCTATAATGACATAGACAGGGTAGAGAAGGTTCAGAGGAGGGCAACAAAGATGGTGCATGGATTGCATCACAAGTCCTATGAAGACCGGTTGAAGGAACTGAACATGTACTCCCTGGAAGAGAGGAGGGGATATGATAGAGACATACAAGTATCTCACAGGGAGGAACAGGGTGCAGGAATACACTATTTTAGCGAAAAGATATTCCAGGACTAGAGGCATGGGATGAAGTTGGAGGGAGGACGATTCAAAAGGAAACATGAGGAAGAATTTCTTCACAGAACGGGTGGTGGACAAGTGGAACACCCTGCCAGAGGAAGTGGTGGGGACTGAAACAATCACGGGATTTAAGAATGCATGGGATAGACATAAAGGAATTCTGGAGGTCAGGGGTAAGGGGCAACAGACTTCTAGGAAAACAAACTGAATTTACAAGCTCAAATGGGCAGACTGGGTGGGTCACAGGCCCTTATCTGCCGACACTGTCTATGTATCTATGTAGGTAAGGCACACTGAGCTGTGTCAGCTCATTTACAGGTGTACTGGGGGGGGGGCTATATGGACCTGTTTTATTGACAGTGCCAACATGATGAAATTTTGACTCATTTCACCACAGCAGACAAATCCCATTATTTCATACCAAAAACATGACTCCAGACTGCATGCTATGCTGCTACTTACCAGACATGGGGTTATGATTCAAATTTATTTTTGAGAGAATAAACAAGACATATCAATATCTCTCCCCCCCAAAAAAAATAATCAAAGACGTGACAGCACACACCACTGGTTGCTGATGTGGCTCCTGTTTAGTAAGTAATTCTCTGTGATGCTGCAGTGAGCTTCATTACTCCAACTGTGATTTTCAGCCTCAGTCGAGCATGTGATTAGGGGCTGGACCCTCAGGTCAGAACTGTGGGTTTGGAGTTGTTGGGAGTTCTAACTAGTCAACCCCATAACTTCAGGAACTACTTGCTTGCAGCTAACAAAAATGTTCTTTGGCTCTAAGCTCACAACAACTTCTCACACAGTCTTACAGCAAGAGACCCCCCACGCACCCTGAGCAGGATCCCTCCCTTCCAGCATGACACACCTTAAGAACTCTTTCGTCCACCAATCAATGTCACAGCAAGGAACCCTCCCACCAAGCTGCCAGACTCCACCCCCCAACCCAGCTGGAGCTTCTACCAGCAGCACACAGTTTATGGGACAGACCCACCCAAAGCATCCTGCAATTTGAGAGACTGCAGAAGGGGAGAAAGATGGCACTGGCAACAACAACCACTATGCAACACTGGAGCAAAGAGAATGGAATCAGCCCCCTCACTGCAGTTTAACCCTCCTACAACACATGACCATTAAAAAGAACCTGACATCACAGGTGACAGATTCGAAAAACATAATTTTTTGACACACCACAGCTTATATCTGTTATGTTTTCTGTCTTCACTCCTTTCCTAATAACCATGCATATTAACATGAAAACAGGATCGTTGTGCCTCGGCCTTAAACTTCACCTGCACTGGCTGCTTGTCTCTACCAGATATTAGAATCCTCTACTTGTTATATCTCAATAATTTCCACATCAACAGAGGTCATACGCAGGGGATTAGAATGTCAGGTGTAGACAAGCAGCCAGAGCAAGTCAGGGGGACAGTGCTTCTGTTCTACTGATATCATACATATTTATTATACAAAAGGGAGCACGGAATACAGAGTATATGTGAAATATGAGTGGACACATACCTAAAAATTATATTGTCCTAAAGTTCTCCCTGGGACATCAGGTAAGTAAAGGATGAAAAAGGGAAAAAAAAGAGATTAAACACCCAACCTCTGACGTTGAGGCTTCATACATCACAGCCAGTCCCACCATTATGTAAGGGATAAATACTCCCCCAAACTTTAACCTTTTATTTTTTTTTTTTTTAGTTTATATAGCATGTTATCCCAAAGACTCAAGGCGCTGCACGTGAACACACAACTACACAGAGAATAAATAAAACTTCCTTGAACAAATAACTAGGATCCATAGATAAAACAGACTGAAGGTGATGTAGCAAACTAGCCCTGGTCATAAAACACCTGAGAGAACAGGTAGTATTTTTTAATTCACCAAGGAGATCTGATGGGGCTGGAATGGCAGTGAGTTCCACAACCTAGGAGCAGCCAATTCAAAGGCACTTGCTCCAGATAACCCTGGCATTCAAAAATAATGCACTCACCATTTTTGACATTAAGAAAGTAAAATATAGTTTTGATAAGCCAAAGTGCTTTAAACTTGGAAAAACAGCTCTTTCTGAAGTATTTATAGAGCATTTCCAAGAGTTGGGATGAGTGTGCTCCTCATAAACAATTTTTTTTTTTTTTAATTTACATTTTTTTGCTCCCGCATACTGGGGGAATGAACTCGACTCCGAGTCGCCCGCCCGTGATCCCAACCACGGCCAACCAACCCCAAGACCACCCACAGCTTGCCAACGTGGCAGGGCCAGTAAGGGAGCTTCCCCCCTCCCCGGAGCACAATCCAGTTCTAGGGAGGTGGCACTAGCGGGACAGGGGCGAGGCTTCATGAAGCCCCTGACCACCATTTTGAATTTTTCCAGCTACCCCTCCCTTCTGCAAGACTGCATGCGTGTGGAGGCATGACATGATTGCTGGCTGCTTGCCTTCCCAGCCTGCGCCACCCCCAGCCCCCACCAGAGGGCAGCCGACAGACGGGATGACAATCCCTCCCTCCCCAAGAGAGGACAGCCGTGCTCCAGACACTCGATTCCTCTCTCACCCCTGCCGACCCCCAACTGTCCAGGCTAGTTCCTGAACCCAGGTCCCTGGTGTGGCTTGGGGTGTGGCGTCCAATGCCTCAACTTCCAGTGTCACTGGACCGGACCCATCAAAAACATTTTTAAACAGTACTGTATTTCCTGAAAATTGATAGCAAAAAAGAGAGAGAAAAGCCAGTGCCATCTTATCTAGAGTACTGGGCTCTGTCCTCAGAGGATTTTAAACAGACTCATGGTGGCAGAAGGGAGAGGGCGATTGGGAGTATATGGGTGCAGAAGTCTTTATGTGCCTTCTCTAAACTTTAGATTTTGTACAGCATACAAATCACGCCATTAAGTAATGGAATAAATATACCTGCCCACCCAAGCCTCTTTGGGCTCCATGTTAAGTACAACACACAAAACAGTCGGACCCCCTCTTTCTGAGATTATTTGTTTTTGTTGATGGGAAAGAGGGCCTTGGAAACATTTTCCTGTTTTCTGCCTCATTCTGAGAGGGGGAGGGGATATAGGAAGTGCTGATTGGTACTGAACCAGGTTAAGCTGTTAGTGGTTTGGTAAATGGGGAATATTTGGTCAGTACACCGGGGAAGTTCTTTTTGATAAGTGCCATGGGATTTTTAACATACCGGAACACTGGCTATTGGCACAATGGTAGGGCCACAGCTCGCAATGCCACCAACCCAGGTTCAGGAACAAGCCCAGGGCATCCGGGCTGGCAGGGAAGAGGAGAATCAAGTGTCCTAGTGGACGCTCTCCTCCTCTGGAGAGGGATGCTATACTTTCTGCAATACTGCCACCTGGATGACCGCAGGTGGCAATGCAGCAAGGCACTGTGAGGGAGGGAGGGAAGGATGGATGCCTGCCGGTGATCCGCACTGCGTACAGTACTTTATGTGTGTGCATGCACGCTGGTACCTCTTGCATGCCGGCATCCTCTGGAGGATCATGGAGAACCCAAGAAAACCGGCCTCGGTGCTGTCTTGACCTGGGATAACTGAGGCCATCTTCCACCTCTTCTTAGTACCTTTTGACTGGTGCATTCAAGGATATATCCCCTTCACCCTGTACCTTGCCCAAGGGCTAAGCATAGGCACCTCGAAGTTGGGAGCCAGAGGGTTCCAGAAGAGCCAGGCACCAAAGACAGAAAGGGGACATGGGGAAAAAAAAAAACTTCATCTGAAGGACACACAGTTGAACCCCAATTTAGCATCTCATTCAAAGATGGCATCTCACAGCAGCACAGTGTCCATCTAATGCTGGGGCATAGTCATGGTTACTTACATAATAATAATAAATTTTATTTTTATGGTGCCTTTCAAAATCAAGGCACCTAACAAAGTTAGACTCACACAATGAAAAATTTCACAACAGCATAATCAACAAAACATCTCAAAACAAATAATATAATCATAAAATCTTAAGACTTTTTCCATCCATTAAATGCCATAGGTTTGACTCCATAACCAGGTTTTCAGTGCCTGTTTAAAACCCTCCATGGTCATGTGCTCACGTAACCGACGAGGTAGAGAATTCCAGAGGGTTGGGGCAGCATACATAAATGTTCTAGCCCCAGAAGATTTCAAACGTACCGTCGTTGGCTGAGCGGAGCGATCGCCTGGGGCAATGAGGAACCAGGAGCTCTTTCAGGTAGTCTGGGCCAAGTCCATGTAGGGCTTTAAAAGTCATAAGACCGACTTTAAAAGTGATTTGCCACTGAACTGGCGAAAAATGACAGGACCACGGGGATCCCATCACCAGCCATGCTGCAGCGTTCTGCACTAGCTGCAAGTGGCGGATTTCCACCCCAGGTAGTCCTAGGTACAGAGAGTTGCAGCAGTCCAAGCACGAGGTCACAAAAGCATGGATCAAAGTAGGGAGGTCGCTGGACGGGGCAAGGTGCCTGATCCTGGCGATATTCCTCAGATGGTAAAATGAGGATCTGATGACAGCCAACACCTGAGAATGCAGGGTTAGTCCATCGTCAAAAATTACCCCCAGGTTCCACACCTGTTCAGAGGTTGGGAGTGGCTCACCCCAAGGTATAAGCCAGAGGGCAACCCCCCCCCCCCAAAACCTCTCTATCTAGCGACCCAGATCCACTACCAATACCTTGGTCTTATCAGAGTTCAACTTTAACCAGCTGGTATTCATCCACTCCTGGATTTCAGCAAGACAGTTATTAAAGACCGAGACAGCTCCATCCTGATCAGGGGCAAAAGAAAGGTAGAGCTGGGTATCCTCTGCATAGCAATGAAACCTCAGCCCATACCTTCTTACAATATCTCCGAGGGGCAGCATGTATACTGCGAACAGCATGGGGGACAGCACTGAACCCTGAGGAACTCCAAAACGATAAAGAGACTGGGTCCGAGGAAAAAACCCTGACACCACCCTCTGAGATCTTCCCATGAGAAACAATGTAAACCACTTGAGAACCGTACCAGACAGTCCACAAATGAACCTCAGGCAATCAAGCAGTACCCCATGTTCCACAGTATCAAATGCTGATAAGAGATCTAGAAGGACCAAGATAGAGCATCTCCTCGCATCTCTAGCCATCTGGAGATCACTGAACACCCAAATCAGCGCTGTCTCGGTACTATGCTTCTTTTGAAATCCAGACTGGAGTGGTTCATAGATGGCATGGCTGGTTAAGTGGTCCTCCAGCTGTGTGGCCACTACTTTCTCAATCACCTTCCCCACAAAGGGAAGGTTAGAGATTGGTCTGTAGTTAACAAGGCAGTCTGGGTCCAAAGAAGCTTTCTTCAAGAGTGGTGTTACCACCGCCTCTTTTAGGGAGCTTGGAAACTCACCTGTCTCCAGGGAGCACCAGACTATCTGAGCTAGGACCAGGCCAATGACATCATTACAACCCAAAATTAGGGAAGTAGGTCCCGGATCCAAACTACAGCATGTAGGTTACACACTCTGGACAATCTGCATGACATCCATGAAGGCCGGCCAGCTAAAGGTACTCCAAGAAAGACCAAGATATGTGAACCTGCATTGGTCCACCACAGCACCCACAGTGTGTGCCAGACGGAAAGCCGATCTGATGTTGGTAACCTCATTTACAAAAAAAAATAAATAAATACAATAATTGAGCAATTTCATCACACTCTTCTTGCGAAAAAGCTTTCCGGACTTGTAGACAGGCTGGGTTGCACAGTTTGTCCACAGTTCAGAATAGCCAAGCTGGTCAATTTTGAGCAGCTGCAATCTCCCCAGGTAGGAACTCTGCCTTCTTACAGGAGATTTCGGATTGATAGACTTGATAATGGTCCATCAATCTAAGGCGCCCGACATCAAGAGCGGACTTCCGCCAGCAACACTCCAACCTTCATCCAAGTCGCCGCATCTCCCTCAAAGTCCCGTCAAACCATGAGGATCGAGGGTGAAGGGAGAGTGGACGGACACAGACAGGAGCAATGACATCCAGAGCCATCGTAATGGCAGAATTATAAGCCACCATGAGGGCTTCTGGGTCACTGTTTACTTCTGAGAAGGTTGAGAGATCCAGGACCGCCATTAGGCCTTAAGAATTTATATCTTGCAAAGGGCAGTACCAAATCATCTCTACAGGGGTTGGCCTACAAGGGGGGGGTGCTAAAACTAAACCCCACAGTGTAATGATCAGACCATCCAACTGGTTCCACCCCCAAGTTGGAGGCCTCAATCCCCAGGAGGAAGACTAAGTCAAGAGAGTGACCTTGATTGTGAGTGGCAGTGGAAACAACCTGTGTAAGGCCCAGAGATGTCATCAACTGGAGCAAGTGCTCACCAAAATGCGAGCGTTCGTCGACCCAGGACCATCAGCCTAGGTGACTCAAACACCATGTTGATGACAAAGTCTGCCACTTCCTGGAGGAATAGTTTCTCATCAAATGGTGGATGGTAGATGAGAACGATCCTACAGCCTACACCCGCCACTATGGCGCACATAAATGACTCCATCTCCCCCACTGGTACATTTGTGAGGTCAAGTTTGGACTTAAAGCAGACTGCCACCCTCCCCCCAAACAACCCAATCTCAGGCAGTGTATCACCGAGTACCCAGCAGGAACTGCAGCCTCCAAAACGGGGCCAGAATTCTCATCCAGCCAGGTCTCTGTGATGCAAGCCAGGTCCACTGATTTAACAAAATCTGCAATAACTGCAGTCTTATTTTTAATGGACCTAGCATTGCATAACACCACCCGTGTTGGGTGAACTTCCAGGGCTGCCCGGACCACCTGCCTACCATTATTTGTAGTGCCCTTGGGTATGGACACCAGACATGGCGAACCACGCTCCTGGTTCCACTTCACACCAGGGTGTCTCCTGGATCTTACTATCCTAATGCGGTGGGCCCCCTTGTTCACGCCCCCCAACCCGCCTCGATTCTGCTGCGCAATGCCCAGTGCCCTACAGCGCAGGTAAGTTGTAAACTGAAGTGGAGGAGGGAGAAAGGGTCGGAGGGCGCAAAGGGCGGAGGACAAATAGTACACAGCCATGGAGGCAGAACCCCAACACATTTTAAAACAAGGAACCCTCCTCAAATTATCAAACTGTTAAAACCAAAAAACAAAACCTAAAAGAAAATAATAAACCAATACACAATCCTACCAAATCCTACTAACGTAGTAACTATTAGACTCTCCCCCCCAATAATTAAACATAAAACTAAACAAACACAAAAAAAAAAAAAATCAATAAACACAGTTAATGTAAGTAAACGAGAACTAACATAAAACCATTTAGGAAGAAATGTCACAAGTCCAAGTCCAGAAGGCCTCTCACCACCGATCAGGAAAGCATAGTCCTCTCGGGAGCTCTCACCTCCCGAAGTAGGTGTAAACAGGTTAGAAATGCTTCCAATATAAAATAAACCCCCAGTTCCAACTCTCCAACTCTCACTACTAGAATCTGGGGAAACAATTATTAATTGACACTCTCACTGTCAATAAATAGATAAAATAAAAACACTATAACCATAAATCAAAACAAAGAACAGGAGAACAGGAGTGCAAAGTTCCACAAATAAAATTCCTCTAAAAAGCTTCTTCAGAGTCAGACACTTATTATTTGACACTTTCACTGTCAATAAATAAATGAAATAAAGACACTATGACCATAATTCAGAATGGAGTCCAAAGTTCCAAAATAACAATTCTTCTGAAAATCTTCTTCAGGGTCAAACGCCACTCTGGGACAGGGCAGTCTGATCAGACTGACCTGGCGGACGGCCATTGGCTGTAGCAGCTACCAAGAAGATCCCTGGTAGCACCCACCAAACGATAGGTCCCCAAAGAACCCTGGGGCTCAACCCTCAATACCAACTCCCCGGTGGGCAAGAGCTGAAACCCCGTGCCACTACAACCACCGCACAAACTGCCAGACAAAATCGGGACACTCCAACAGGTCCCAAATTGAGTATCTGCCACCCCTAAATCCACCAAAAAGTCAGACGACAGTTTTCCATACAGTGAGAAAGCTGCAACAGAAAAGAACCAGGACGTTGATTAAAATGATATCCTAACAGCATTCAGCCCCACTGTCGGCTTGCAGAACCCTTAGTCCCTTTCAGCTGATGAAAAGTCAAACAAAACAAATTAAATCCTTCTCCATGCAACAGCATCTTGAAACGAGCAGACCGAATTCCATTCCACAGCACAGAGAAACAAACAAAACCCTCAAGCAATTCCCACACATTCCAAGTTCTCCAATTCAGCGTAGCTACAGCGCACTACGATGCGCTCAGGCCACACAGAGAGGCAAATCCAAAAAAACAAAAGGACAGTCAAATTTGGCAAAAGGACGGTCAAATTCGGTAAAGCTCATTAGTGTCACTCGAAACTTTCAGCATCTAAACATTTACTGCTTAAAACCATTAAAATCTATTCCAAACGCACGAAAACCATGGAGCAGCTCACAGAGTGAATTCACAGCATGCCTAGCCTGGCGGCCACTGAAAAATGAATCCATAGTATATGTGGAGAATCCCCCTACAGAGCTACCAGCAACACTGCCTGCAGCAACTGGTGCATCCTGGAGGGGTCCCATCTAGCTACAGAGCAGTCTCGATCCTGCTTAGCTCCTGAGATATGACAGGATGGGGCTCCAAAGTGGCAAGGCTGCAGGAGATCCAGACTAATGCAGCTTTCACACTTTTGGAGGTCAAACTGCAACACATCAACATACTGCTTTATATATCCAGGAATAAAAATTAAGTTTTGTAGCACAGGGCTAGTGGCTGGGAAAATTCACTAGCCCCACAGACTTTTCCACTGTCTATCAGCATTTGGCTAGTGGGTTGGTGCCAATTTCAACCCTGCATCTCTTCTCAGAGGTTAATGACAAAAGTGCATCAACCCCGGTATTACCTACTTACTCTTGCAGTTCAAATAACAAATCAACTTGAATCTTATGCTCATCTTCTGACACCCATCCGTATAGATAACCTGCTCCCAGGGCCCCTGCCTGTCTGTAACCCCACCTCTCGTTCACCCTTCACAGGGGCACCTAGTCTGTCTGTGACAACTTTTCTCAGCTGAACTTGCTCTGTAACAGATGTTAGTTGTGGTTTGTGACAACCCCTAGCTCTCCTTCCCTGCTCTCATGGTTGTAAAACCAGCATATACCCCGTCTCACTGCTCTCTTGGGTCAATCTCAATCCCCAGTGAGTGACCTCTACTTTAAGCTACCCCCGGTTCATCAATAGTATATGACCCTTAGCAGGGTATGAGTTGGAAATTCAAAAATACAGGTTACTCACCTGTAACAGGAGTTCTAGGAATGGTATATGTTGTTCATCCACACTTATTGGCAGGTTCCTTGAGGCTGAGGAGATCTGGATACCAGAACTGGCGGGGCCAGTCTAGGGCTACCAGAATCACCTGCTCCTTGTCCCTCCTCACCTTGAGAAGCACCTTGTGGATCAACAGAAATGGGGGAAAGGCGTAGAAGAGGCCCGGGGTCCATGGCCTCGAGAAGGCATCCCTCTGCAGCGAGCCCTGCTGAGGGGGGTGGGCATGGAACAGTCTCAGCTTCGCATTCTCCCTGGAGGCAAACAGGTCCACCTGAGGCGTGCCCCAGTGGGAGAACAGATCTTGTACTACCTCTGGCAGGAGAGACCACTCGTGAGACGCAGTCCCTATCCGGCTTAGGACATCGGCCAGGGTGTTGGAGGCTCCTGCCACGTGAATGGCTAGGAAATCCGCCTCCAGGCTGCGCATGAGGGACCATTTGCGGAGAGCTTCCTTGCATAACAGCATGGAGCGCGTCCCACCCTGGCGGTTCAGATAGTACATGGTCATGGTATTGTCCGTTTGGACCTGAACCACTTGACCCCGCAGAAACGGAGCAAAGGCGGTGAGAGCTAGGCGGACTGCTCGGAACTCCAGCAGGTTGATATGGCATCGGGATTCCCGAGGGGACCAGAGGCCATGCGCGCTGTGCTCCCCCAGATGGGCACCCCAACCCAACAAAGATGCATCGGTTGATAGAGAGACCATCAGCTCGGGGCGGACGAACAGGACGCCCTCCTGCAAATGTGCTGGAACGGTCCACCACTGGAGAGCATTCCACATCTCCTGGGACACTGTCACATGCTGGTCCAACGGATCACAGCGCTGTGACCACTGGCTGGCCAGTCCCCATTGAAGGGGACGCATGTACCAACGGGCCCAATGGACCACGCTGGTGCAGGCCGCCATGAGGCCCAGGAGGCGTAGGAAGTCCCGGGCAGGGCGCGATTGCCCAACCAGAAATGATTGAGCAAAGGAGGAAAGAACCTCGGCCCTTTCCGCCGGGAGCCGAGCTCTGACTCGAAGACAGTCAAGCTCTGCCCCGATGAAGAGTATCACCTGCTTTGTCACGAGTTCCGACTTGGCTTTGTTAAAGAGGAGGCCAATCTGAGAGCAAACCTGGAGGGCCAGATCTCTGGATCGCTCCACCTCCGCTCTGGAGGGGGCTGCAATCAGCCAGTCATCCGGGTAGGGGTACACCAGGACCCTTCAGCACCGCAGGAATGCTGTCACCACTGCAATGCATTTGGTGAAGACCCTGGAGCTAGAGAGAGGCCGAAGGGCATGGCCTGGAACTCGTAAAGGAACCCCTCCGCTCTGAAGTGGAGGAATCTCTGATGAGACGGACGGATTGGGACGTGAAAGAACGCATCCTGGAGGTCAAGGGAACAGAACCACATGCCTCGTTCCAAGGATGGTATTATCTGAGCCAGAGTGACCATCCTGAAGGTCCGAGATCTTAGGAACTTGTTCAGGTCGTGCAGGTCGAGAATGGGGCGCCAGCCCGCTGTCCGTTTTAGGACCAGGAAGTACCTGGACACAAACCCCGGGTCTGGAGGAGGATCCGCCACCTTCCTGATCACCTTTTTTTCCAAGGAGCAGGGCAATATCGGCTCGGCGGGCTGACAGGCGTTGGACCCCGTGGCCCCCCGAGGGGCACCAGCTGAAAGGGGTGGAGCCTGCTCAACTCCAGAAGCAGGCCTTTTCCTACCATGTCCAACACCCATCGGGTCCGTGGTGATGGCGAACCAGGCGAGGAAAGGAATTAGGCGGGCCGTCCCCACGGGGAACCGGGGAATAGCGAGGGCTGGGCGGCACCCTCAACCCGTCACTGGGCAGACTTGGAGGAGGAACCAGCCGAGGGACCTCCTGGGCTTTTACCTCCTTGCTTCCTGTTAGAGGAAGCCTGGGTTTGGGATGCCAAGCGCGAGCCTGCTGGCCCTGTTGCTGGTGCTGTTGGGCCGGTCGAGATGCAGGGGCCGAAGGACGAAAGGACTTCTGCTGTAGCTGACGGCGGCCTTTGTCCCTCTGGGCAGAGGTGACAGAGTCCAGGGTGGCATTGGACTTTTCGATCCGCTGGAGGTGTCCCTCCACTCCAGGGCGAAGAAGGGGCGATCCGCCAACATGCTGGGGTATCCACCGTGAAGGTGTATCCTCAGCCCGCCCTGCGGTGCATGGCCACCAGCGGCTGCTACTGACCTGGCACAGGAATCCCTATGTCCAGAGCAGTCTGAAGCTGATGTTTCAGCAGCTCTACCCTGGTCCAGCGCCTAGCGGTTCCGTGAAGTCTGCAGGTCGGTCGGGAGATGAGGGACAACCTCATCCAGGGAGCCCAAGAGGGTGTGGGAGAAGTGTGCCATCAGCACGGCCGAGCTGGCCTGTCGGAGGCCGAGGGAGGATGCAGCGTACACCTTGCGCCCAGCAAAGTCCAGCTTTTGGACTCCTTGTCGGAGGCTTATCCACATCCCAGCCGTTACCGGAACGACGGAAGCGGGTTGGTGACCAACCCTCGGCAGAGGATGCTCCGAAACCAGGCAAAGAGCTGGTAGGGACCACATACTTCCTGGCCATCCTGGCCGGAGCTGGACAGGAAGCAGGCAGCTGCCGGCTCAAGGCTGGGCCGACAATGGCCTCAGCCACTGGAAGGCCTCCCGTGGGGGAATCCCTCGGTCCAAATATCTCAGTCAGGATGCAGGCCTGTTACTGCAGACTCGAGCTGCATCCCGGTGGACTCCGAGATGAGTCGAAGCAGACCCAAGAAAGACGATGGGCTATCGTCCAATGACTGGCCCCCGGAGGACTCCAGGTCGACCTGCCTGGAGAACAGGGAGGAAGAGTCGTCGGATTCCGAAGAGTCTGCGAAGAGCTGCCTCAGCCCTGAGACACCCTCTACCTGTCGAGGACAGTCGGGAGTGAGAGTGACCGACAACCTGTGGGACAGGCCGTGACCCGACCAAGAATCCTTGGTCGGTGCCCCAGACTTCGGTTGTGGAGGCGGAGGTTCCACCACAATCGGTGGAGCAGCTGGTTCTGGCCGAGCAACCAGCCCTGGAACGGGCAACTCGACTGGGACGAGTGGTTGCTTCGGTCATTCGGGCGACAGCCACTTGACGGCCAGGGTCTGGACCGAAGTTGGCTTAGACCCAGACAACAGCAACTGCTGCCACATAAGCTCCTCGTAGCACCGACGTAATTTACGCCGAAGCCTCCCCTCATCCGAGGAAGAGGACGAGGAGGAACGGAGTCGCCACTTACTTTGGTATCGAGACTGAGACTGCCGATGTCGGTGGGAACGGCTTGACCGAGATGAAGTCCGAGACCGAGACCCTCAGGGGGACAGAGGGCGGGTCTGGGAAGGGGCGGGGGACACCTGCTCTTCCCTCGGCTCGGGCACTTTAACCGTGGACTGTGGCCCCGAAGGCGCAGGCAGATCCTCGGTCTCCACCGGGGGAACCAGTGAAGGCGGGTTGTTGGCTTCATCAGTCGACAGTCCGTCTAACGGATCGAGAAAAATCTCAACTGCGTCGACAGGAGTCTCAGCAGACTGGCCTGACAGGGACACTGTGAAACCAGCGGCCTGAGCCTCAACTTCGACCGAAGTCGATGGTCGGCTGTCCTGGGAAGGAGACCTCTCCCGCTCCCATGAACGCCGACAGTGGGACTTACCCTTCGACTCCTTCTTCTTGGGCCCAGAAGAATGTCCCGATGGCCCCTCTCCCTTCGTGGAAAGGGACTGACAAAGCTCCTTGAACGAAGCCGAGTACCAGGAACTGAGAGAGAGCGGGATAAATGCCACGGCTGAGGAGGAGGAAGATGCGGCCTGGGCGGCCTCCTCCTCGAGGGTGATCATCTGCTCAAGCTGCTCAGCTGAGCCAGCCGTCGGACACCACCCAACGGGCCTCTTTTGATTTTACCAGTGGGAAACGCTTCTCAGGGCGCCTGAGCATCAATCAGGCAGCGCGATCATCCAGGATGTTGGCCGAGAAAGAGCAGCACAACTCGCAGGCCTGCGGGTCATGATCTAGGCCTAGGCAGTAGACGCACGTGGAGTGCGGATCCATCCTGGACATTTTCTGCCCGCAAGGGCACCTCCGAAAGCCAGGAATAGATTTGTCCAATGCAGCCGCGCGGGAAGATGAAGACCAAAGTTTAGAAAACTTCAAAACCAATTTCGGACTAACGGAAGCATTAGGATCCAGTCTAAAATGCAGAGCGCTAAGGAGGGAACCTGAGCTTCCAAGCGGTAAGGAAGATCTGGCGTCATGGGGCAGAGCCGAGGGTTTTACCACCCAGGTGGGTGGGAGGAGCCAGCTTGAAGACCTTCCGGCAATATTTAAAGCGGAAAGGAACCTGCCAATAAGTGTGGACTGAACAACATATCCATGTCCTTAGAACTTGAATTTTTTGGCAAATTACTACTGAAATTTTGTAGTGAAATCCCCAAATCTGTAGCCAAACCTAAACATTTAATTCAGTCAGACTTGCACAGCAGCATAGATTTTTTTTGTGTAATTTTATTGAAAAATTCATAGGTTACAACTTGCACGACAAGTCATATATAAATCCAAACTGTTATTAGGTACATAAACCCTTTTTTAACAGTATTGTGTCTGACATCTGAAATTTACAATAGTCAAGAGTAAAAACTATGTGTAACCTGCTTCCTGCTAAAACCTTGGCTTGTCTTGATCTTGAAGCAATACTCAATGTGCCATTCACCATCTTACTACGAGAGTCTGTTCTGTCCATGGTTTAATGTCAGATGGCATCAACCATTCTTCCCGTACGTAGGCTGAGCAAGACCAGGCCGCTACGTGAGATAATTGACAAAGACAAGTAGGAAATCAAGAATAATCAAATACAATAGACAGAACTACAGTGCTTATTTTAGCGTTCTAGGTCAAGACTGGTAATTCACCTCAAATGTATCTGTGCTTACTAAAGCCTACTGCACGTTTAACTTATGAGCTGCTCTAGTACAGAGATGTTTTCTGACCCTTCTCTGTAATGGTAAAAGGGGAACCCTCTACAGTTACATTTCTGTTGCTTTAGCCAAAGCAGGGCTGTGATGCCTTCCATACTTTTAATTCTAAGGACATTGTAAAACCACTGCTGTTTCTGTGGCATTTTGTTAGTTAACCAATGCTGTGTGTCGACTTCATTTGCCATTGCTATATATATGAAAAATTCATAATTGTCCTGTGGGGAATAAGTCCAAAGACCTAGTACAAGATTCTCAAATTGGAGAGGTAATGGGAGTGCCAATATTTTTTTTACTGATTCTCTGATTTCTGTCAAGCAGGGCTGTAACAACTGGCATATCTAAAAGACATGGAGGCGTGGGCCTAGTTCGCCACACCCCCTCCAGCACCTGCCAGTGGTTCCTACCAAGTTATGTTTGGAAATGATGGATGAAGTATCTAGATCCTATATTTCATCAAAACTGCCTCCAGCAGCATCAAAATCTGGTGAATCAGAGCAGAGAAAAAAAAATACCCAAATCCAGAAATGAATAGCAAAATGCAATTTGATGCGTAGCAGTTTAGACACTGCTTAGCTCCCCGATCTACAAGTACATAGCCAATGTGTGAATCCCACTCCAAAGCCCTCAGATTCCTGAAGTTACCTACACTTTACTCCCTAATTTTTGAGGTCTATAGTTGGTGTGTAACCACCACTCCCCCTCAGTCTCTGGAGTCTACTCACAATGTGTGATCCCCATCTTCCTGTAGGTTGTCACAGTACACCAGTATGAAAGACTACTGAGGTATGGAAACCTGGCGATATCAATATCGCACTGTTTTTCAATACTGTGATAACAATTTGGTATATCATCCATTTTGTGGATGTGGATATAGTGGGTTTTGTACTAAGAAGAAGGATCCCCAGGCCACAGAAAAGGGAAAGAGGCTGAAGGCTGAGCAGACTGGAGGCACAGGGGAGCAATAAAGTCGCACCACAGTGCTGTTGTCTTGTCCCTGCCAGAGTCCATTAAACAAAACCAATCAAGAGGGGTCAGTCCTGCTGCCCAATGACGAACCACCTCACAAAGTGACTGCTGAGTGTTAATAAAAAATGAAGTTAATTTTTGTCTTTGGGCATTGACACTGTTTGCTGGGCTAAAGTACTTTACCTGTGCTATCACCCCCTTTTGTTTTTCCCTCTGGTATGGCCACATCATGAATTTGAGACTGGCGGCTATAGAGGCAAAGATAGACTAAAGCAGTTTATCATCATCCTCTAACTGCTGCATCGGTAAGATAGGGTGTTTCCCTTGTCGCAGCATAGCACGATCTCCAGTTAAGATTGCCTCTACTATCCGACATGTTTTCTGTTTGCTCCTACATTATTTAGTTAAAAGAGGCATTATATTCTTGGAGGATTGTAATCATTGGAGGGTCCTTTTGTACAAACACTGAGCTGGGTTAAATTGTGGGTCAATAAGTAGTCCTTAACATGCGCTGGTTTTCCTCTCCTCAGAAGAGAGATCTTAGGAGTGGCATTAAAGTTCTATAAATTCCCTAAACTGGCCATCCCTTGAGGGCAAACTGGCTTACCCCCTCCATATACCTCACCTACAAACTAAGGCAGGACGCCTAGCCTAATAAATCTGCTACAACCTAAGCAGTGCACAAGAACCTTAAGATCATCGTAACTCCAATTACTTCAGGTACCTATGGTCCATAATTCCTGGGGAGCCCGATCTTTCTCCTCCTCCATACACTCCCTATGGAATGTGCTCCCCTGTAGCATTCAATCTTCTACCTCCCTAAGGAGTTTTAAAAAAGAGCTTAGATCTTATCTGCTAAAACCAACCCACTGCTCCTGCTATAGCTGATTAGGGGTTATCCTACTGCACTGTCATCTTAACATACATTAATCTGTTGTCCAGTCATACCATGGGCCTGCTATTTTGTAATTTGTTAACTTGTCTCTCAAGCCTAATGATCTGCTTTGAACATCTGACTAATGTGGTTGTACTCCTTGTAGTATGTACAATTACTGCTCATAATCATATAATGTATATGTCACGGCCTCATTACTCTCTGCAAGTAACCCTGGGTCACCCCAGAAAAAAGGGACCATCTGGTCTCAGTGGGCCTACCCGGTTACCAAAATTAAATAAATAGGGAATGATGAATCCTTTCTACACGTGCGTATTTTAAACCACTTTTCTTTTCTCCCTGATACTGCAGCTGTGCTCTCTAAGATGAGTGGATCAGTGGTTTGAGAACAACAGTGGATGTAAAGGGAGGCACGCCTTTCATTTGGGTACTACAGTATTGAGGATCGCTGTGTTGAAGGGCCCATAAAACTTAAGCTCACCAGTGGCACAGTGCCCGAGTGTGGTCTGTGTGTTGGTATGGAAGAGAAATTGTTAATTGTTGCCTTGCTGGGGTGGGGAAGTTCTCTCTCCCATTTAATAAGCCATTAATTAAAGCTAGATGGGCTGAAGGGAGATGGGAGATTTAGATTCTATCTCTTCATTACACCATAGGGTCAAGAGATGCTGGTGACACACAAAAACACAGAAACTGTCGGCAGATAAGGACCGCCAGACCCATCCCAGTCTGCTCGAAAGCCCTACACTAGTTTGTGGCCTCTGACCCCAACTGATCAATGACTTTTCACACCACCTTCCCACCTCTAAGACACCATCTACTGCCCAGCTTTAAAACACCAGTTGAACGTAAGGTGAAAATGAATACTGCAGTTGTATCATCCACGCTCCACAGTACATCCTGTGGGGATGGCTTGTAGGTGGCACATTTGAAGATTACCCATTTTGGTATTATGTTCTACACATTTGTGAAACAACTATTCTATGGCTCTGCTATCAGTTTCAAAGATAACACAAGTTAAATGTGTTTTTAGGTCACAGCAAATACTTTGGTTTCTTTCTCAGCAAAATGGTATATTTAGACAATGGAAGCGCAGTGGGGAGGGAGGGGAGGAAGGTGCACTCCGTATTGTACTAAAGATGTCAGGGAGATGTATGGCGAAACTGAAAGTATTGTCTTACAATGCTAAGCAGATTCATAACCAAATCAGAAGAACTAGACAGTTGCAAGAAACTGGCTGCACTGGGGCCTGCATTATCTTCTTACAAAAGATGCCCATGTCCTATGTAAAGCATCGAAACCTTATGTGGGGAGGGGGGGACAAGTATATGTCTTCCTCGGAGGAGCACCTTCACAGACTGGGCAGCACCATACAGGTCAATAAGGGACCCTGAGGGATGCTTTATAGGTCTACAGGGGTCTTTAGGGATGTTGGGCCGTGGTAGGGTGATTTGTTGGTCTGGTCCGGGGCGGGCCCAGGGAGGTGGGGAGGAGTGGCTGTCTGGCTGAGTGGGGAAGGGAGATGGAGGATACAATTGCCAGAGAATGCCTGGATGCCACATTTTGGGCAAAACAGCTACCTGTTTGTTCTGTGCAGCTTGCTCGTGCCGCTCAGCCTGCTTGTTTTGGCTGTTGTCGGAGGCTGGGTGGGCTGAACTCTGAGCTGGACTGGGAGGAGACTCGGTTGGTGGAGGGCAGCCAGACAGCTGAAGATAAGAGGGTAACTGGGCAGTGGGGGTACCTTACCGGGCAGGGCACAGTTGTCCTGCTTGCTCCATCCTGGCTGCAACCTGGAAGGTTGGGCTGCCACAGGGTACTGGGAGCACCACTGACTGGGCAGGGCACAGCTGTCCTGCAGGCTTGCTCTGTCCTGGCTGCAGCCTGGAAGCTGCTGTGGTCTGGAGGATCATGCGTACCACTACCTTACTAAGTTGGGGGGGGGTGACAGCAGAAAGCACTGCTAGGGTAGCCTATTTGAGGCCCTGTCTGAATGAGTGCCCAATCTGCCTAATGTTGGGCAATCGGCAGTCATTCAGAAGGGGCCACAGACAGGCTACCAGAGCAGTCCTTTCTGCTCTCCCGTTCTTTAATCAACACTGTAGCTTTATTGTACCTTTTGTCACTGTCTCTTTTTAGTTTTCCATTTGTTTGCCACAAGAAAAAGGAAACAGCCTGGTGGCAGATATGGCCTGGCTGGCGACTAACCATTTTATTTAAACAGATTTAGATAGGGCAAAACATACTTCTATTTTAACAATTAGGACGCAACTCCAGTTCTGTTATATTACTGCTGCTGCAGTCTGTGACTAAATGATGTGATTACGATCCCATCGTCTTCTAAACATGCATTTGCACTTGCAGTGTTAAAAATGTGACTCTCGAGCAACTGGAAAAAACCAAAAATGTCTTATTTTTTAGCATTTGACTCTTTACAGGATGACTTCAATATATTATGCATAGATGCATTAAATTGCTTAAAATGGTGATATATTTACAAAAAAAAAGCTTAAATTTCTGCACTTAGAATATTTCCAGTAAACTAGCAGGATTATAGCGATAACACAATTATTGCGATAATTTTATCAAGGTTATTGTATCACAGAAATGTCATCGTGACACCCCTATCTTGTTTCCAGTCCATGTGATTCCTTTTAGCTGTAGGCTCTCCAGAACAAGTGATAGTAGGCACTGTGTGGGATACAGCAGGAAGGTAAAGCATATAGGCACAGGGATTGGGACTGCAGGGTTATAAACCATACAGGCAAGGATATGGGTATGGCATAGTGCTAAACTGTGTGTGGGCCTTGAGAAGCACCATTGAGTCTTATTGTGCAGTATCACAAAGGCCTTTACAATCCATGAACAGTTTGCAGTGACTATCAGGCACACACAGGGAGGTTAAATGAGACTAAGAGAGGTTAACAAAAGCTTGAGGTTAAGTAGAGAGAGACAGACAGACGGTGGGAGGAGGGTAAGTGCAAGGAGGTTAAGTGACTTGCTGAAGGTCACTAAGTTGTGGTGGGATTCTAATTTGGATGTCCAGGTTCCCAACTCAACATTTTCACCAACACAAGAAAGCTGGGAGTATACCACATGGAGGTAAAGCAGGAGGGTGTTGAGGAGGATACGAATGTGGTGCTGCCAGACTACACTTCGGGGCATAAAACTACAAAAACATGATTAGTTTGTAGCTAAAATGAAGAAGGCTCCCATGATGTGTGTTCCTGTTTGAGGGCAAAGAGTGCCATGCGACGTATGCTTGGCCTGAAAAGCCCTTTTCTGTGTCCTACTGAGAATTTCCTCAGGCTGGCCTCAGTGGGGACTAAGCTTCCGTCCCACAGTTGCCATGGTTGCAGCCTTCTGTAAAATGAAGGAAGCTGGCAGACATAAACATGGAATGTCTGAAAGATAAAGAACTCCCTCACAGCATGCACAGCACAGACTCCTACAGTAAGTAATTCCCCCCAACCCAAAGTCTCTACTGCCAGACTACCTAATCTCCGGAGAATATGTTCAAACAATGTACCTCTCTGTAGACCCCAGCAACTTTGGCTATCCTGCTAGAAACCACTACAGTCTATAAATGGCTTACCAGACTCCACCCTCTTTGGCAGTTTTTCTCCAGTTTCCAATGACTCACCAAACAGGCACTGATGGAGGGAGGGGGTGACCACAGAGAGCTGCCCATTGCCTCCCTCTCTCAGGAAGATATGGTGGGAGGCACTGCTCCCACCTTCCCTAGTGCTGTACAACACTACATCCCAAGTTGCCTCAAGACTCTAAACAGGAGACCAGCAAACAGCAGCACAGCCAGAGACAGGAAAGAAGATTCACCCATTCACTACTGTTACGAAACCTTTCCACAGGGATTCTTGGCAGCTTCAGTGATTTTTACACCAACCTGTTACTATGCTGTAACATTTCCACAGGAACTCCCAATAACTTCAGCCAATGATATACACAGTTGCTACCCTTCTGAAACCACCCAGCAATACACCTATTCACTACTGTCTCAGAACCATCCCAAGAGAAATACCGTAAGCCTCAGCCATCAGCAATACACTTGGGTTGTCTACTAGCTCTTTTGCTGCCCAACACACTGCATTCCAGGTCTAACGTCAGAAACACAGACTCGATAACAGTATTATTTGGAACATTTCCAACTTATTCATTTACACGGCACTCAAACACTCTTCGTTCTGATCACTTTATTATCAACAATTTTCTCAGTTACAGCACTTGACTGAAGTACAATGCAAAAAGAATGCAAGCTAAGTAATGACTGTTTATAATGTCTCACAGAGTCCTGACACGCCGACTCCTCTAGTTCCCACGCACCTTCATTTCCACAAATTTAACCTAAAATGGTTGTGTTGCATAGCCTGCCCACCATGACTACACTGGCTGATAGGAATGCTTCACATGACTGGCTAGTTATGGCCATCATCTGGCCAGCAATACCTTACTATGTGTATGACTGACCACCTTATTCCCACAGAGACAGCCATGTGGTACAGAACACAGAGGGAGACAACAGAATCAGGGAAACGGTAATTAAAGGACACATAAATCTGCTTGTCTCATAGAAAGAACTGCCAATTTGAGCAGGGGTTCAAGTTTGATCTGCTCGCGACTCTGCACTGGAACTGCCAAAGCTCCATCCACATTTGCACCAGACACCAACCATCTCTGGCCATATTTGCATTAAGAGCCACCCCAGCTCCATCCACATCTACCAGCAGCCACCCAAACCTCTGTCCACATTTGCAACTTCGAGACAACCCAGCTGTGTTTATGTGTTTACGTAGCAGGCGCATGCTAGCTCTGTCCAAATTAGCACAATGGAACACCTTAGCTCTGTCACAGTTTGACCCTGGGCCACCACAGCTCCATCCATGTTAGCTCTTAGGGTTCTTTTTTTTTTTGGGGGGGGGTGCTCTGTATATGTTTGGCTGTAGAACCCAACAACTTTGGCTATCCCACTAGAAACCACTATGCAGTCTATAAATGGCTTACCAGACTCCACCTTCTTTGGCAGTTTTTCTCGTTTCCAAGGACTCACCAAACAGGCACTGACGGAGGGAGAGGTTGTCCACAGAGAGCTGCCCACTGCCTCCCTCAGGAAGGTATTGGGGGGGGGCAGTGCCCCCACCCTCCCTAGTGCTATCAAACACTACATCCCAAGTTGCCCCAAGGCTCTAACCAGGAGACCGGCTGGCATCTCAGGTCCACGTTTTGACCTGAGGTGCCAGCCCAGCTCCATCAACTTCTGCAACAGAGGCCAACCAGTGTCCATATTTGCACCCAGAAGATATCTCTATTCGGTTCACATTTGTACTGGGTGGGGGGAGCACCCCAGCTCCATCCATCTTTACACCACTGGCCACCTTCATACATATTTGCGTCCAGCTCTTAAAAGTCTGATGCCCTTAAACTCAACAGGTTTTATCAGGGAGTTATAAAGTAGCAGCTCTCCAATCCACCTCCACAGCACAAATACATTACAAAGGACCTCATTTTTGTTGCCACTGCTTTCTGTCTAGCCCTCACAACCTGACACTCTTAGGTCATAACCGGAAATTGGTCTCCTAGCAACATGGTTTCTTAAGAAACTGAGGGAGCAGCAGCAGGGACTGAGTCATTTCCTATTGCACTTACTCCTTCCCTCCATCAGCATCTAAGACCACATTCACTGCCCACCAAGGGAATGTCCTGCATCACTATGAGATACCACATTCAAGCTGCAATATAAAAGCCTTCACACTGAAATCAGAAATCAACATAATTTTGTTGAAGTTATTTGGGGGATGGCTCCACCAATTGAAGAATGACACTGCGTCTATCAAAGAGCCACATCTGTGCTGGTAGGCAGGAGACATATATATATTTGTTATTAAGGAGTGCAGTGTACAGAGATGTTTGAAATGTAAGTTTAGGAGTGAGAAAGAAGTCCCCAGCTGGGATATGAACTCAGGTCTGCTCAGAATACCATTCCACTGCAATAACCAGCTATGCTATCAGGACAATTATAACTTAAGGATCCCCAAGGGCACTCAACTTTTTTCGAATGTACACCCTGAACCTACACAAATTAGAATTGCATCTTTATTATTGAGGGGTGGTGCACATACATGTTTGAAATACAATTTTAGAAGCGAGAATTCCAAGCAGACCTGGGTTCAAATCCCAGTCAGAGCACTTATTTTCTTTCTCACTTTTAAAGCTGTGTTTCAAACATATATGTGCATCGCACTCCTTGACAATAAAGACGCAATTCTGATTTGTGTAGCTCCAGGGTGGGCATTTGAGAAAAATGCGAGTGTCCTTGGGGATCCTCAGGTTCCTGCTGTAGTTGCAGCACAGCTGGTTAGTGCAGTAGCATGGTATTCCAAGCAGACCTGGGTTCAAATCCCAGCTGGGGCACTTATTTTCTTTCTCATTTCTAAAGCAGACAGACACCCCTCTCGACTCCACCCAGTGAGTGAACCTTTTACTCAAGAAATCTTCATGCTAATTTCCATGAACACTTAACCATGCCCCTCTCTTTGCCAGGGAAAGAAACAAGTCAGCTGTGGCAACCTGTACAAGGCCATGTTGCAATTCTTTATTGATTAAGCGAAGTCCCCTCCACCAAACTCTTCACTTTTTATACGCAGGATAGACATTACTGTTGCTTGGATACTATCAGATACCACTAATCCCCAGATATCCTAGTGTGCCACTGGTATTTGACAGGTCGGATACCACCTATCCAAGCTAACTATTCGGAATTCATGGGATCTGAAGCAGGTATTCAACCTCAGATTTCAAAATCTTACCTCAGATCCAAAATTCTAATCTGGTTGGATAAGATCTCTGACCCAGAGTAAGAAAGACCATCTGTCAGATGATGCAAGTCACTCACATAACCAAATGCACTAACCAACCCACACTTCAGAAACAGAAATAGTAATAGCAATATCACACTGTGAAGTGCACGTCAGCTTGGTGACACAACACAATAAGCTAGAACTGCACATTTTGAGCCTTGCTTTACACAGAGTCCAAGTAAAAAATCCCAGTTCTCTCTTGATAAGGATCTTGCTAAGTTGAGAACCACTGACTCAACTCCCTCTCACCCTGGGTCCTCTGAGGGTATAAAGACATGACAACTAGGCCAGAATATCAGGTCCACAAGGGTCCAGATCATATTTAGGACTGGAAAGTGTTTACTGCTAGTTTCTTCAACCTGGCATTTTCATCTAAATGGTAATAATGCCATAGGCTGACCAGTCTTGAACCCCTGCCTCTAAACCAAGTTTCAAACCCACTGGGCACCTGCAGCCATTGACTGTCTGACTGGTGCTGCCATGGAATTTGAGATACCTTCCTGATGCTGCACAGTGTTGTGGCCTTATTTTTTAACATGTTGCCAGGTTGCAGCAATCCTTCTGGCCAGCCAGTTAGCATGCCTCAGCAACAAATGATCCTTATGCTATTTCCTGTCTCCAGACCATATTCTTCCACTCTTAGTTCAAACTGTGGCAACCAAACCACAAGGGACAGTCTAAAGCTGGAAGGGGGGGTGGGGTTTGGAGGGAGGTTAGGAAGCACTTCATCACACAGAGGGTGGTGGCCAGATGGAATGTGCTCCGGCAGGAAGTGGTTTCGAAGCTGGTAAGCAGCTTCAAGAGAGGCTGTAATAGGCACATAGGGAAAATATGGGGTGGGGGGGTCAAGGTCAGCAGCATAAGCTGAAGACCCTGCTATATGAGCAGACTGGACAGACCGAATGGCCTTCTTCTGCTGGCTTCTTTGTAGTGCGTGGCGCAGGGGCTGCTAGCATTGTATGGTGCTGCCAATTTTGTGCATATGTAGAAATATACTTTAAATGTGTAGGGTGAGAAATAAATTCTTAAAAATCAGAAAGTGGTAGTAAAATCAGGTAGAACTGGGAGCAAAATACTCCCTTACTCCCCTTATCTGTTCCCCCGCAGGTCCATAATGGATCATAAAGAATAAGCAAGTCAGACAGACAGACTAAGCATGGACTGTGTAACACTTCAAATGAGGCCTTAGAGCTAGTAGCGTCAAAACGTAGCAGGCAGAAAAAACTTAGTATTTTCTAAAAGCAGTTCCTCTTTGCTTTTTACTTTCAAAGTGCTTTTCTTTTTCTATGCACTCACTAGATAGCTTTCTACCTAACAATACTGGGTGTGATGTGAAAAGCAGCGCTTTAGCTGGCATATCTAGTTCTGATCCACCCACTACACCATCATCATCTGACCTTACTCGTTTTGATATCACAAGCCCTGCTGCTGTACTGGTAACATGTGTCACAAGTTACCTACAACGCAGCATGAGACTGGCTGTTTCTGGTCTTCTGATGTCACAGTCTTGAGAGGTCACAATGCTGATTCTGTATACGGAGTTACAGAACTGACGGTCATCCTCCATGTAAAATGCTGTTTTCACATATTACACTAGTACTGTTAGGTAGAAAATCTTCAGAGTAGCAAAATGGAAAGAGAAAAAAAGATCCTTCAGTTACAAGAAGTGATAGCCGACTACTTCTGAAAGTTACTATTAATTCCAGGCAGTATACAGGCTTTTAATTCTGGCAATATAGGCTCTGCAAGACAAAACCAGACAAACGGCCCACCAAGTCTTTCCCTTGTCCTCACAGCAGTCACTAACATACTACAGTGGATCCCCGTTACTAGCACACCCTAAAGGCCAAGCAAAAATGTTCTTATAACTGGGATGTTCTCTTAAGGGGACTTCACTGAAATATGTGAAAATCCATGTAAAGTCTATGGCTAACATGATGAAACTGTGCTCACACTTAATGTTTAGAGAACCTATTGTTATAGGAACATGGACTTTGATGGCAGACGAGGACGGCTTTGCCCACCTAGTATTCCCATTTCCCTACCTAGAGGATAAGCTGCAGATCCTGTTTAACCAACAGCCTATCCTACCCCCCACAAAAAATTGCCTTATGTCTGTCCCACACATTCTTGAATTCTCCCACAGTTTTAGCCCCCACAACCTCCTCAGGAAGGCTGTTCCATGCATCCACCACCCTCTCTATGAAAAAATACTTCCTCACATTGCCCCTGAGCCATCCTCCCTCTAATTTCAAATTGCGTCCCCTTGTTCTTGCACATCTCTTTTTCTGAAAGATGATAACCTCTTTGACTTTGTTGATTCCACTGAGGTATTTAAACGTTTCTATCATGTCCCCCCTCTCCCTCCTTTCCTCATATTGAGCTCCTTTAATCTCTCCTCATATGGCTTGTCTTGCAGACCCTGTACCATTTTAGTTGCCCTCCTCTGAACTGCCTCCATCCTGTCTATGTCCTTGCGGAGATGGGGTCTCCAGAACTGGATGCAGTACTCCAGATGGGGTCTCACCAACTGTCTGTACAGGGGAATAACAACTTCCTGTTTTCTGCTGGTGATGCCTCTCCCTATACAGCCCAGTATCCCCCTAGCACTCCCTACCACCTTCTCACATTGCTTGCCAACCTTAAGGTCATCTGATATGATTACCCCCCCCAGGTCCCTTTCCATTTTTGTTGTTGTTACTACCCCTCCCCATTGTGTAATCTTTCCCGGGTTTTTTGTTTCCCAGGTGCATTATTTTGCACTTCTTTGCATTGAATCCAAGCTGCCATACTTCTGACCATTCCTCCAACCTTGACAAGTCCCTTCTCATCCTTCCCACGCCTCTTTGTGCATCACCCTGTTGCAGATCTTTGTGTCATCTGTAGAGGCATACTTCTCCTTCCAGTCCCTATGCAATGCCACTTATAAAGACATTAAAAAAGGACTGGACCCAGTACTGAACCCTGCGGTACCCCACTAGTAACCCCTCTTTCTTCAGAGTGGATTCCATTTACAATTACCTTCTGTGTCCTGTTGTCCAGCCAATGTTTTACCCAGGCTACCACCCTGGAACACACTCCCAGGCTGGTTAATTTGACTATTAATCTTTTGTGTGGGACTGTGTCAAATGCCTTGCTAAAGTCTAGGTAGGCCATGTCCACAGCCCCTCCTTGGTCTACTACTGTGGTCACCCAGTCAAAGAAATCAATTAGATTCATCTGACACGACCTTCCCACTGTGAACCCATGCTGCCTTGGGTCCTGTGCCCCACTGGCCTCTAGGTACTCAACAATTCTCTCCTTCAGAAGTGATTCCATCACTTTCCCTACCACAGAGGTCAAACTGACAGGTCTGTAGTTTCCTGCCTCTGTCTTGGTCCCACTTTTGTGAAGGGGACTCACATCTGCCTTCCTCCAGTCCTCGGGTATCACACCATCCTCCCATGGTTTGTTAAAAAGGGTAGTCAGTGGTGTCACTAGTTCTCTGCATAATTCTTTTAGAATTCTGGGGATAATTCCATCTGGCCCCATTGCTCTGTCCACCTTCAGTTTTAGGAGTTTTTTCAGAACCCTTTCTTCTGTGAAAGGACTGGGATCGACCCCCGTATCCAGAGTGCTTCTGTTAAGTGGATTAGGTACCTCCCCCACCTCCTCTTTTGTGAATACCGAACAGAAGTATTCATTCAGTATCCCTGCTTTTTCACTGTCCCTCTCTGCCCACCCACCATCCATTCTATTCAGCCTCACTATCCTTCCCTTTGCCTTTCTACGTTCCGAAATACCTATAAAAAGGTTTTATCCCCCTTCTTAACCAAGTTGGCTATCTCTTCCTCAGTTTGGGCCTTTGCTATTCTGACTACCCTCCCTGCTTCCTTCTGCCTTAACTGGTACAGTTCTCTGTCCTGCTCCTCCTGTGTTTCCTTATACTTCCTAAATGCTATCTTTTTCTCCCTAACCTTCACCACCACCTCTTTTGAGAACCATAGTGACTTTTTCTTTCATTTTGATTTATTTGCTTCACACAAAGGCTAGTTGCTTCTGTGATGGCAGTTTTGATGCTTCCCCACTGTTGCTCCACCCCTCCTTCTAGCCTGTTTGCTAGTGGTTTTCTAAGGCACTCTCCCATCTTTCCCATCTCTGTTTTAATCTTGTTACTGTTTTAATGAGGTTTTATTATGTTTAATCTGCTGATGAGCAGTGCAATACAGATTTTCAAAGGAGCTCTTGCCCAAACAATTAGAGAATTGTTGTAAAGGTCATTCAGCGTCACAGCTAACCATGATGGATGAATGTGTGCTCCCTTCTTCACAGGGCATCTTATATACACACTCACACACTCACTAAGTGACTAGATCACTATTTAGCCCAGGCTTAGCACAATCGGATGTGATAACCACATTCCACTGCCTCTGGAAAAAAATCTGTTCTTGTAAATATGGGCTGGCTATTCTTATAAACGGGCTTCACTGCCACTGAAAATAATGGGCAAATATCAGGATATCAAAAAATGTTCTTGTAAACAGGATTTTCTTATATCCAGTGTTCTTATAAGGGGGCTTTGTTGTATTGCAAAAATTAATCCGAGAACTGTGCTCTCCCCTTGCCTGTTCGGTCGGCTCTAGGCAAGGCAAGGCAATTTTATTTATAGGGCACCCAATCCCGGAGGTGCTGGGTGCCAAACATAAATAAGGACATACAGCAGTAGATTAAACATAATAAAACCTCATTAAAACCGTAACAAGATTAAAAGACACTAAAGAAAACCAAGTCCAGAAAACATTCTACTGGACGATTAAAATACAGTAAAATAGAGGTTTCCAGAAGTCAAACTTCATAGGACTGGCCAAAACTAAAGAAGATGATGGCAGTCAAAAGCCAGGCTGAAGAGGTGGGCCTTCAGCCTCCCCTTAAATACCTCAATCGAGGGAGCCTCCCGGACTGCAGGTGGAAGCGAGTTCCACAGGATTGGCCTAGAGACACTAAAAGCATGACCTCCTGAGGTCTGGAGCGGAACCTTGGGAATGTCCAGGAGGCCCCTCGAGGAGGAGTGGAGGGAGCGAGCAGAGGACTTCAGTGTTAGGAGCTCAGACAGGTAACCAGGACCCAGTCCATACAGGGCCTTAAAGGTGAGAAGATCCACCTTGAAAAGGACCTTCCACCTGACTGGCAGCCACTGCAGAGCACGCAGGACCAGAGTCACATGACTGGACCTTGAAAGGCCCAACAGCAACCAGGCCACTGTATTCTGCACTAGCTGCAGCCTGCGAAGGGTCCCTCCTGTGACCCGGAAGTACAGAGCATTGCAGCAGTCGAGCCTCAAAGTCACGAAGGCATGTACTAGTGCTGACAGGTCCTCGGGCAGAATGAGGGGCTTAATGTTGCCTAATAGAAACTCTATAGTTTCTACTACTAGTACTCTAACAGTTCTCCAATAGAAACGTATTTTGCCTAATTTTAAAACTATCATCATTCCCCGATTCCACAACCTCCTCTCAGCTTATTCCAAATGCTCACCTGAAAAATATGATTCCGAACCTTTCTACTTACCCTATCTCTTGCAGCCTTAATTTTTTTGGCCCCCTTGTTCTACTATGCTCATTGAAAAATCTTCCCGTCAACACATACATCCCTTGCAACATTTTAAATACTGCTCAATACCCTTGCAATGTGGAAAGGTAAAAATTGAGATTGTGGGTTCTCAAGTGTTCATTCTGGCAGGAATTCTGATCACAGTTCTCAATCTGCTGAAGTCTGGCGACAGAAGAGCTCTGTAGTGAGTATCGGCAAACTACCTTTTATGTAATATACTGCAAGAAAACTGCTGTGATGATTATAGGTCCACATCTCGCAGTGTTATTCAGGGGAGTACAAGTAACTTTTGTTGTGTTATACATTTATAAGACACCCAGAGTGCCTCTTACAGCAGGAAATATGTCTATCAGGCATTCTTAGACTGAGAAGTCCAGCTCTGACACACTTAAGTTATGGCCATAAGAGACAATTCGGGTGCCCTATATAAGTACTGTAAATCCTCAAACTATCTTTGAGATATATGCACTGTTTGAAAAATGCATTGTGGCCGACCTGCTGGCGCAGTGGTAGCACTACCGCTAGCGACGGCAGCGACCCGGGTTCCGGAACGAGCCTGGGAAGCTGGAGGGCCGGCCAGGGAGGGAAAGCTGGAGCATCCCATGGACAGCTCGCTTCCCCTGGTGAGGGATGGTGGCTACAAGCTGGCACTGGACTGACCTCTGGTGGAGGCCAGAGGTACAGCAGCTCCGAAACCTCACGTAGGGGAGAAGTGTGGTAGGACATCGTTATGCGGCCTAGATGTCACAGCGCAACCATGACTCTGGGGAGAAAAGGGAAAAAATGGAGCCGACTGAGCTCAACCGGCAGAAGTGCACCCTTCACTACTCGATTTGCGAGGCCACAACGGGGGGCTCGACGAAAACAAGAAGGATTTGGGGGTCCTTCCACCCCAACCCCGCCTGGGGGCTTGGTCAAGTCTACATGGGAGCACCTGACCGGTGGATCGCAATCGAGGTGGGTCGGGGTAGCTGGTTGGATCCAGAGGGGAAAAATACAAGTTAAAAAAGAAAAATGGAATGAGAGGTGTGCAGTGCTAACTGTTGACTCAGCACTTACAATACTGATAAGTGCACTTCAAGATGAAAGATGAGCATACTGTGCTGGTCATACTTGTATACAGAACAAACTGTCTTGAAAGTATTAAAAGTCAGCTCTGGGTCAAAAACTCAAGGTAGTGACATGAGAGTCAATAAGCATGATTACAGTCTTATCAGAGTTAAGCCTCATTTATACTGACCAAGCCGTTACACGCCGGTGTGGTTCACACTGGTGTCAGTAGGCATTGGTCATTTAAAAAGCCAGTGGTGGACACCACTTAAAGACATCGGCTACCACACCGGTGTCTTGTGAACTACATTGCAGGATCCATCCTGCAAGGGGCGCCTGGTGTGTTGTGATGCTAACGTGTTGTGGTGCTAAATTACCTTCAGGCAGTGAAGTGTGACATGGCCACCTATTTCACTATACGTTAAAAACATCCACACCAATTCAGCTCCTCTGCCTGGGAGAGGAGCAGAAGCGCCACACACTGGTTTGATGCCTGCATGGTTTAAACGTGGAAATGTACACCAGTGTACTACTCCAAACCACCTACACTGGCACAGAAATGGGCAGCGTAAACAGGGTTTTATACTCAATAAAAGTAAGCAATAACCCACGACAGGGTGTGCAGGTACTGGGGATTAATCAACACCCCGGGTGCATTGTGCGGCACTAGGCCGCAGGCCAAGTGTCCTCAGAGCGCCCAGGGTGTTGATTAAATATAGAATAATGCATGGAGAAGTGTGGTTTATGGGGACTGTATGCACCCCAGAGGTGTGTGATGCCCTATAAACCCCAAGGGCAGAGCCCGAGGGGTTCTATGACACCACGGCCCCTGCATCAAACCTCGAAAACACCACTTCTCCATGTTCTATTTTTTATAGTTACTGATTTTTGGTGGTTTTTTTTGTTCAAATTGTCTGTCACTTTGCGAGGGTAACTTACCGCCGACAAGCTTGTCTCGTGCTGTGTGACTGACTGTGTAGCTCTTGTGAACATCCAGTGCGAGGACAGCTTGTTCAACGTTTTTTCTGATGATGCTGCAGTACTGTTCTGCCCCTGGTTTACTGGGCTCCATAAACCACATATGTGGTTTATGGAGCTGCTGGGCACTCACTGGCAGAGGTTTATAACCACTAACCAGTAAATATTCCCCAATAGCCGCACACCCTGGAGTGGGTTATTGCACTTATAACATCGGGTTACCACACTGTGAAACAAAATAACACACCAAAGTTACAGAAATTAATAAAAACTCTGGATTTCTGGAGGTATCCTTCCCCTACACAAAGTAGTTAGACTGTTGCAATGCCCTCGACATACGACAGAGACATGCTCTCTCTCTCTATGAAGATACTGTGTTCATGAAGTAAGGACACTGCATGCAACCACTTGCACACATTAATGGATGGGAACGAAAGACACAGGTGCAGTTTACTGTAGGAACTGCTGCTTATGTGTCATGTCACCTCACTCCCTGCTCACTATGTGAAGCCACTAAAGAGAGGGAGAGACAGCAGATAACAATACTGCAATAGCATTACTGTCACCCAACTGCACCATGGCATACCTTTTCCACTGACAGAAACTGTGAGCACGTTTTACTGTGCTGCATCTTGCTCTTTCGCTAAAGCAGGTCTCTCCCTCCTCACACAATTCTGCAAATCATGCTGGGGGAATTGTGTCACGCTTGCAGGACGGGGAGCGGCGATCATCGGGGCGGGAGATGGGAGCTAGGCAGCAATTCTCAGAGAGAGACAGAAAGACATACAGTGGCGTGAAAAAGTCTTGATTCCTGATTTTCTCTATTATTGCATATTTGTCACACTGGATGTTTTCAGGTCTTTAGACAAAATGTAATATTAGATAAAGGGAACTTTTTTTTTTTTTCTTATTTCATTTATTTAATGAAAAAAGTTAACCAACACCAACTGGCACTGTGTGATAAAGTAATTGCCCCCTAGTTAAATCAACTCAATTAAAGGGATAATTAGAGTCAGCTGATTGAACACAGCCAGGCTTGATTACAGCCAGCCCTGCTCAATATAAACCTCACTTATTTGACCCCTTACCATCAGAGTCACGTTGCCAGCACAAAGATTCAACAAGCACATTATGCCACGATCAAAGGAAGTTCCTGAAAAGATCAGAAAAAAAGTTGTTGCTATCTATCAGTCTGGAAAGGGTTACAAAGCTATTTCTAAGGCTCTGGGACTCCATCGAACCCCAGTGAGAGCCATAATCTCCAAATGGAGAACACTTGGAACAGTAGTGATTCTTCCCAGGAGTGGGCGGCCTGCCAAAATTACTCCAAGGGCGTACTGTAAAATCATCCAAGATGTCTCAAAGGATCCTAAAACAACATCCAAAGAACTGCAGGCTTCTCTTGCCTCAGCTAAGGTCAGTGTTCATGACTCCACAATCAGAAAGAGACTGGGCAAAAATGGGCTTCATGGGAGAGTAGCAAGGTGGAAACCACTGCTAGCCAAGAAGAACATAAATGCTCGTCTCTCATTTGCCAAGAAGCACCTGGATGATCAACAAACCTTTTGGGAAAATGTTCTATGGACAGATGTGTCCAAAGTGGAACTTTTTGGACGACATGGATCCCATTATGTCTGGCATAAAGCAAACACAGCATTCCACAGTAAGAACATCATACCAACAGTCAAACATGGTGGTGGTAGTGTGATGGTGTGGGGATGCTTTGCTGCCTCAGGACCTGGGCGACTTGCCATAATTGAAGGAACCATGAATTCTGCTCTGTACCAGAAAATTCTTAAGGAGAATGTCCGGTCATCCGTCTGTCAGCTGAAGCGTAGTTGGGTCATGCAGCAAGACAATGATCCAAAACACAAAAGCAAGTCCACATCAGAATGGCTGAAAAGAAGAAAAATTAAAGTTTTGGAGTGGCCTAGTCAAAGTCCAGACCTAAACCCAATAGAGATGCTGTGGCAGGACCTGAAACGAGCAGTTCATGCTCGAAAACCTACCAATGTTACTGAATTAAAGCAGTTCTGCGAGGAAGAGTGGGCTAAAATTCCTCCACAGCGATGTGAAAGACTGATATTGAATTATAGGAAGCGTTTGGTTGTAGTCATTGCAGCTAAAGGTGGCATAACCAGTTATTAAGTGCAAGGGGGCAATTACTTTTTCACACAGTGCCAGTTGGTGTTGGTTAACTGTTTTCATTAAATAAATGAAATAAGTAAAAAAAAAAAAAAACAAGTGTTATTTGTTCACTCAGGTTCCCTTTTTCTAATATTACATTTTGTCTAAAGACCTGAAAACATCCAGTCTGACAAATATGCAATAATAGAGAAAATCAGGAAGGAGGCAAATACTTTTTCACGCCACTGTATACTGCAGGGATGCTACTGGTATAACACGGGGACAAATTCACTCTGCAGGCAACATGGAGAGAGAGCGAAAGAGAGAGAGACAGACATGACATCTCTGTTTCCCTCTCGGCAGTCACGTGGGATGATTGCCACTTTCGCTCCGTCTCTGCCTATTGCTGCACGTGTCGTTGGCAATGTTTATCTAGCAAGCGGGTGGTGAGCTGCACAGCCAGCAGGTGGGGGGGCGGCAAACATCTGGGTGGGCGGCAGAGGGGGGAGGTGCCTGGCAATGGTAGGAACTATGAGTCACACAGAGGATTGCAGCAATGGACCCCTCACTGCTTTTGCTTGGCGCTTCTGTCTCTTGGATTCGACACAAAACACACTGCACTGCACACAGTGGAATGGAGAGGCACACACATACGGCAGATAGCCACAAATGTACTCCGCTCTGTGTCTTTCAAGCGGACAGCAGGGCTTTAGTGTGCCTCCCAGTAGCCAGAGGTCCGTTGGGGGAGCATATAAGAGGTTGCAGAGATATGCTACCCTCACTGCTTGTGTCACGCTCACTGTTGCGCCTTGCATTCTAGCCCCCGCTCCACTTCCTGAGACCTGCCCACAGTCGGTTGGCACTCCAGAAGCCACTGACCGCATCGCAGAGCCCGGATTCCTCCCGCTGCAAGCGGCTGCCCTTGACCAGGGCTAGCCCCCGCTCCACTTCCCGACACCTGCCCAAGGTCGGATGGCACCCCAGAAGCCGCCAACCGCCCATCGTGAAGCCAGGATTCTTCCCACTGCAAGCAGCTGCCCTTGACCAAGGCTAGCCCCCTCTCCACTTCCTCAGACCTGCCCATGGTCAGATGGCACTCCAGAAGCCGCCAACCGCATCGTGAAGCCTGGATTCCTCCCCACTGCTAGGTATGGCTCCTGGCCAGCCAATCGTATCATGGGTGCTACTCAGAAACAAGCCCCGATTGGTTCTTATCCCCAAACTTTAACTCTGCCACTTACGCTGCATATTTCTGCCCCAGGGACTAAACTCTGCTTGGTTTTTCATCCCACCACCCACCCTCCCCAGGCCTCCTTTAAATACGCTCTAGTCCTGCCCCCCCCTTGGTATTTCTGCCTTTCTATTGGACTACGTCAGGGCCAAAGACAGTGCCACAACCTCCAAGTTAGCCAAGGCACCCTACATTTTCTTTCCTACAGTCACTACTACTCTAGAGTCATGGCAGATTTCTTTTTTTTGTATTTTACTGTTATTATGCAGCGCACCTAATGTCCTTCACATGTATGAAGTACCAGGCCCAAGCCCATTCTTGGAACTCTCTATCCCTGCCAGCATTGCCTCCTTTCACTGCATTAACCTCCACTTAGTGTGCCCCCTCCCTTTACCCACACCCCACCCCCTTACATTTCCTGCTCCCCCTCACCAAAGTCACTCAGAGCACTCTCACTCATATGCTTAAACTGTTATATTAGCCTGTCTCGCACTAGCAAAAAAAAAAAAAAATCTGTTGTCATAGTCAACCACTAACAGATGGTCCAAAAGGAAAAAAGCATTCAGGTCCCTTACAAGTTCCTTAAAGAAATTGTTACTCATGCTCCTTCTCTGCGTGGGTAACGTGGAACTAAATCCCGGCCCGCCTTCACCGATTACCTCACCCACTGAACTAGCAGCTGCTCCCGGACTTAAAATAATGCTGGTCAATATTCTAAACTTGCCCTAAAAATTTGACCAATTACAAGCATGGGCCCTACATACAGAGCCTGATCTCATCATTGTTACTGAGTCATGGCTCAAAAAAAACCCAATACTGACCAACAAGTTACTCTCTTGGGCTATAAACTGTATAAGGCAGGTAGGGACTCGGGGGAGGGGAGGTGTAGTTGTCTACACTAAAACCAAGTACGCAGTTAGTGATATCTACTGCCACACAAAACAGAAGGAATAGGAGATTGTATCTCTGAAGCTATACCTTCCTTCCACGGAAGGAATTACTGTTATTGGTAGTTATAGGCCCCCTACTGGTGGGGCTGATAGCCTTAACATCCTTAAATCCTTAACCGCCTCTGCCAATTCTGAAACAATAATCCTTTGAGACTTCAACATGGACTGGCTTTCACCCAAATTGCACAGCCCGAAATCTCTCTGCAACAAACTTGGCCTTGTCCAGCTAGTCAGCAAACACACTAGGATCAACACCTCTAACACTGCAAATAGCTCTCTCCTCGATGTTATATTAACCACTCATCCCCATAAAATTCTTCACTCTACGGTTTTCCACAATGATATGAGCGCCCATAGAGTTGTAGTCTGCATAAGATCGCAAGCCAAAATTCGCCACCAGCCCAAGTTTATAACTAAGCAGTCCTTTCGTAAGTTTAGTGCGTCAAACTATTTGAATGACTTAAGCATGGTTAGATGGCAAGATCTCTATCTCGCCAAAACAATTGAACAGGCTGTCGCCGTTCTCAACGACAACCTCATTACCCTAGCAAACAAGCATGCCCCTTTTATCAAGGTTAGGACACGCAACATCTCCCACCCATGGTTTACACCCAAGCTCAAGGCCACTCTTACAAACCGTGACAAACTATGGGCCCAAGCCAGACGCACCAAGAGCCCGGTGGATTGGCAGGCCTTCAAAGCAGCTAGGAATACCTGCGTAAAATGTATTCACTCCGTCAAAGCCAACTTCTATGTTTCCATTTTAGAACAGGCAAAAGGGAATACTCAAAAGATTTGGAGAACCCTCATGTCTATTCAAGGGCGGCCAGCTGCTCCCCCAATCCATCTAAGATCCACAAAAATGGTACAGTTGTGGAAAGTTACAGCCAAATCCTTGAAGAGTTCAATTTCCACTTCGTCACTGCTGGCCTAGCTTTTGACTCCTCCCCTTATGCAGCCTGTACTAAAAACCAGGCAGTACAAACACCATCCCACAAACTTCAGTCTGCCCATTCCAGCTGTTCCCCTTTAACTTCAGAGAAGTTGAAGATTCGCTCATTAATCTAGATACTAAGAAAAGTGCCGGGGATGATGGAACCAAACCGCTTTTCCTTAAACTCAGGTACCCCCCCATCTCACTGCTCCCACTTCTCATATATTCAGCCTTTCTATTACCTGTGCCATAGTCCCTTCTTGTTGGGAATCAGCTCACATCCTCCCCCGATTTAAATTGGAGGACCCACGTGAATTAAATAACTATAGACCCATTTATATCCTGCCTATCCTCTCTAAAGTCTTTGAAAAATTAATTTATTCACAGTTAAAATACCACATTGAAACCTTTTCTCTCTTAAACCCAGCTCAATCTGGTTTCCACTCTAACCACAGCACCGTCACTGTGCTGGCCAAAGTTACCAATGACTGGGTCTCTGCTATGGACTATAAGACCACGGGAGCGGTCTTAGACCTCAGCAAAGCATTTGATACCGTGGTAGACCACAACTTAATAGTGAGCAGCCTTGCTAAAATAGGTGCCACCCCACCTGCCATTCAGTGGTTTAGCAGTTACCTATCAGGAAGGACTCAGAAAATCAAAGCTGGCGGCTTGTTCTCGGAGCCCCTGCCAATTGTTAGGGGAGTCCCGCAAGGCTCCGTCCTAGGTCCTATTCTCTTCTCCTTATACATCAACGATTTCGACCTTCATATAACCAAGTCAAACCTGCACTTCTTTGCAGACGATACAGTTCTTTACACATCTGGCTCAACGTTATCTGACGTTAGAGATGTACTCCAAGCTAACTTTGCCCAGCTTGAATCTAATCTTATTAATGCCAAGCTTCTCCTAAATGTCAAGAAAACCAAGGCCATGATCTTTTCTCCTAATATCTTATCATCCGTCCCAATCACCCCGCCCAAAGATTTTATTGTTACCTCCTTAGGAGAGCCACTGGAAGTCACCTCCAAATTTAAATACCTTGGCATCTGGCTAGATAACAAGCTCTCCTTTATCGATCACCTTGATGACCTGTCTAGAAGACTAAAGGCCAGGCTAGGTTTCTCCTTCTGCAACAGATCTCTCTCTCTTTCTGTTAGAGACCAGAATCAGGCTTGTCCAGGCCACATTCCTCCCTTCCTAATAGACTACGGGGACATAATCTACTCCTCTTCTGCAGTTACTAACCTAAACAAATTGGACATCCTTTATCACCGTGCTCTGTGTTTCATTACAAACTCCTTATACCGAACCCATCATTGCGATCTGTACGCAGTGGCTGGCTGGATGTCACTTACCACTAGAGGTATGTTCCATGCTGGTACCTGGACTCTAAAGCTTCTCCTGAATAAACTCCCAAGCTACCCAACATCTGTCATCCGCATCTCCCGTAGAGCTTACTCACTTAGGAAATCGGATTTTATCTTCCTCGACATGCCCAGGACCTGCACTTCCTTTGGCAAACGCGCCATTTCAATTGCCCTCCCAATCACCTGGAATCTGCTTCAATCTTCCCTGAAACTCTCTAACATTGTATCTGTCAACTTCTTTAAAAGGCTAGCTGCTAATAAAATAAAAGATGTTTGCAGATGTTTTTAAACTCTGATGTCATCTCTATTCCCCATTTCCCTATCTTACTGGAACCAGTTTTAGTCCTCACGAAACATGTCTAGTTCTAGCACTTGACTTCTACCTTTTCTTGCCTATGGCAGCCTTACAAAATGATCCCTTCAGCTGTTCTCACATCTCTTCACTGCCCCTTTTCCTGTTCCCCTATATTCTATTCCCCCCATTCTCCCTAGCCCTCTTCCTTTCCCCCCTACCGTAATCTCCCTTCATCTGTTGGTGGACCCTATATCTTTCTTTTTCCTCGCCTATTTTCGTTTCCCCCTACACTCCTCTCTAGCACCCCAGCCCCTTAGCCCTCCCTTTGCTTCCCCTTCCCCCCTTCTTTCAATATCTCTTTCTTACTTTACTTTTCATTCCTGTAGTCTCTTCACTTTCTACTACTAATGCTTCTACTCAGATTCATGCTTCATATTTCCACAGCGTTATATCCTAACTTGATTATTATGCACCACATGGACCGACACTGCATTTTAATTATTGTTGTGTTTACTTACAATATGTACTGTATAGTTTTGTCTGTATACATGTCCCAGGACCTCCTTGTGAATGAGCTTGCTCAACAGAGTTTTCCTGCAATAAACTTGAACACTGCGGGACTGCGTTGCACAGCATACTCGAACAATTGCAACTATTCATTCACTACCTCTCGCTGATCTCCCCTTACAAATGGCTACCTTTCAGTTACAGTTCAACAAGGACATAATGAGTTCCATTCTGCTCACTGATAGTCTATTGTCCTCTTCACACCAACTGAGCATATACTGGGGATTAGTCAATGGTCAGGTGACGGTACCCAACAAATTAGGTTCCTCTTTTTACATACCCCATGTTATAAAATTCACTATTCATCCAGGTCCTGTCTGCAGCACTGTGTCACAGCCACAGGAAAACTCTGACCCTTCCAGACCTGTGTTGCACCACTACCAATGCTCCCAAACCAGAGTGGGAACAGATCCACAGTGGGGGCAGGAAATGTCCCAAAACAGATACCGGAGGGGAGTGGGGGCTGACAGGGTCTTGTAATGGATCACAATAGATAGAAGGGTTCAGAATGGCAGATTCCCTAGAAAAGAACTTGAAGGGTCCTGTAACAGACCTCCAAGGGGGCCTAAACAATGGCAAAAAATTAAGGAGGGATGGAAATCCTCCACTTATTCAAAACTGCTAATAGAATCGAAAAGATGACCTGTACAAGTAGGCCCAGTGTACATATGAAACAGTAATAACACTCCTTGAAACTCCTGTACCACATGCTGCCTGGATATAGAGCTATACTCAAGGAGAGGCTTCCTTGAGTTAGTGAACAATGAGATAGCACACAATAACTTTGAAGTGCTGTTCCTGGGTTCTGTTTATACTAAAATCCTATAGAAAAAGAACACACTCAAGAACACCATTTCTACTCATGTGGGCCCACGCGAGGCACCAGTGACAGACTCCAGTAACAGAACTCTAACGGGAATTCCACTTACAGCTAAGCCCAGGTCTCCAAAGCTACAGTAAATGAGGCTGGGTAAGAACCAAACTAGCTGATGCATCTCTGAGGGATGAGAAACAACAGGAAATGAGAGATGTGTGAATTACTCCACTAAAAGGTGCAAACATACTGAATTTGTGTGGGACTAGCTTTGCAGACTACATAAATCTCAAAAGATGGTTGAACCCTCAGAACACAGTAACTGTTAATACTACTAGCCCCCTAGGGTTGAGGTGATGCTGGCACTATTTGAGAGATCAGTCACTGCTGACGCAACCACTTCCACCATAAGCAACACTCCGTGGTAAACAAGCAACCAGCATCAACTTCAACAGCAGCAAGGACCGAACCCCCAACCTACTCCAGCCCCAAATCCCCACCAGTTCAGACAGCCATTCTGGACGAAGTTATGGAACTGCAAACAGAAATCAAATGAAATGCTGATAAAAGGAGATGTTGGATTACTAGCTCCTACCAGCCCCACCCCTGCCTTCAAGACTGGAAAGCCCACAAGAATGCACTCACCGTTTTGCCTCCTCCAGGTGACAGAGATACTCATAGGCAATGTTCTGTCTGCGCCTCTCATCCATCTCCTCTGCAGTGAGGCGATTTTCATCCAGGACAGCTGCAAAAAAGAGAGAAATAAATTCAAGTCTATACCATTTCAGAGATCCCAACAAATGAACCACTCTTTCTTGCAACACATTCAATTCAATAGTCTCAGTGCAACATTAGGAATAAATGGGGCAGTGCCTCTTGGCTGTCTCAAAGCCTAGCGAGCAGATCCCATAGGCCAGATGTTACAAATATTCATTCTTTTAGTTGAGTAGCTGGAGTTGTATGCTAGGACTGTCGGGTCAATGAAGACACAGGGATATTATCCTGCATCACCCTTTCCACGGTCTCCACCATACAACCCTGCCATGCAGAGAAAACAGGAACAGAACACAAACACTCTGGGGAACAGGAGCAGAACAGTCAAATACTCGGTAACAATCAATAACTTGGGGAAAAGGAACAGAAGACAATCAATAATTCAGGTAACAGGAACAGAACACAATAACTCAGGAAACAGAACACAACACAATCAATAACTCAGGGAAAGAGAAACAGAACCCAATGAATAACTCGGGGAACAGGAAAAGAACACAAACAGCAGCTTAGGGAACAGGTACAGAATGCAAACAAAAAACATGGTTAAGTGGAAAAGAACACAATCAGTAACTTGGAAATATTAACAGAATACTATAAATAATTCAGATTATGAAATGAGTAGAAAGAATGCTGTCTCCCGATTGGCCAGGAGGTCCTTTCAGCTGGGCTGTTATCCCACCACAACAGCCCAGCTGAAAGTAGCTCAACAAAATTAGTTCTAAAAATACATTCAATCTACTAAAAAGGACCCAGTTCATAATCGCAATAAGGCAGTCCAGAGGGTGTGTTATGGTGGGCTAATGGCCCTTCCTGGATGGCGGAAACACTTGGCTTCGCCTCATGCTTCAACCCACCCAAGGTGGGCCATTATCCCTCCGCAATGCACCCACTGTTGTGCATTACTGCATACACAGAGAAGGTCTCCTGGGTTCACTACTCTGTATCCAGCTCAGTGGACTCTGTACTATTTTGGGTAGGACAGAATCGCATAGTATGGAGAGGACAGAAGGTACCCCAGGTAACTGAGGATGTTGAGGGAAACTGCCACATACACAAGAGTTATGCAGAGAAGTTGCAGTAGAGAAGTTAAATGGGGAGTGCTAGCATAATAGTGATGAGTTTCTTTAATCCATGAACTCTTTCATAAAAACACAAAGAATTTTTTTTTGTTTTAACGTTTTATTTATAGATCTTATTAAATACAGCAAATACTATATTGTCACAAAACATACACATTGATCATGCAGCTCACAGGATAAATGTACAATACAGTATCAGAAATATCACCATAGTACTCGAATAGTGTACCATCCAGTGCCTCGAAGCAACTTGAAATTAGAAAGCAGTAGAAAATAAAGCATGGCAGTAATGAAGGAGAGACCACTCTCACCTTATCGGTGGCTCCAAAGGGTATCTACCATTATTCCATAGCCCTTGCAGGACTACTAATAAAAGGTGGAGGGCTGGAAATACCATAAAAGGAACCATCAAAGAAGTCTAAATTGACATTCTGGACTCAGTTAAGTTGCATTTCGCCCCTACCTCTTAAGCGATGACCATCACCATGGTTGGTAGGGAAACAAGTCAATAACAGGTGATAGCATAAAAGTTCACAAATTGAGGGGAGTGTAATACCTCTCCAATACTGAACTGACTACCATATGGGAAGACTATTAACATGCATCAAATATGCTAGGAGAGGTCAGTAGCGCATTACCAAACATGGCTTAAAAACCTTAAACAACCAAACCTGTGTCAGATTAACACAGCACTTCTAAGGCCCTGTCCACACTATGCCTCTGTAACGTTACAGAGGGCTCAAACCGTTACCGCAATGGTTTGCGTTTACACCTGTAACATTACAGAAGCGTTTGAACCATTTTTGAAACCGCTATGAGGTGGCTTGAACAATGGTTACCAAAACGGGTTGCGCCCCTGTAACGCTAATACCAAGAAATATAGTGTGGACGCGAGAGCATGTAGCTCCAGCATTCCTCCAGTGCGGCATGAACTGCACTGTGGGATAGGGTGCAGCCATAATGGTTACACGTCACCCACAATGTGGATGGGCTGTGACGGTTCCAAACTGTTATCGCAACTGTTTGCCGGCAGTGTGGACACGCTGTAACGGTTCCTGTCTGTGACGGTTTGGAACCGTTACAGACTGTAAGTCAAGTGGTGTAGTGTGGACAGGGCCCAAGTGTTCAAAATGTCTCTGAGAGATTAGGGAAAGGCATAACAGCAGTTACAGAAGTAACTTATTTCAGTCATTAGTATCAGAGTCATCTTCCCCCTCTGGTTCTTCTAAGTTGCGCTGTACAGAAAGGAGCTTAGAAGCAAAAGCTGCCGTAGATTCAGGATCCGTGAAAAGGTGAGTCTTATTACCATACTGGATCTGGAGGCGAGCTGGAAACAGGCGTTGCGCGGCTATGCCATTTTCCAGTAAGGACTTTTTAGTAGTTTGTAAGGCCTTCTTTCTATTCTGTGTCTGAGAGGCAACATCAGAAAACAGAAATTTTGCTGCCCTCCCAAATGATACCTCCACGTTCTCTGGCAGTTTGCAGCAAAAGGACACGAGCCTCTGGATTAGATAGTGTCACAATAGCCGTCATAGGGCACAAATCACCAGTGCCTTGCGGTCTAGCTCTCATAGGGATTGCGAAGGCCTTAATCACAAAAAATCCAGAGATTTCTGGTAGCAGCTTCAGGTCCGTAACAATCAAGCGCTGGACCAATGTAAGGAGCTCTGTTCTTCCTGACAGTCATGGGGGAAAACCCGCAATTCGTATGTTGAGTTGCTGCTGTGCATTTTCAAGGGCTTCCACTTTGACCTTTAAAAAGGAGACATCTTTTACAAATGCCGCATTTCTTTCTCACTGCTTCTCAGTTTCCAAGTGAAGCTCCATAATGTGTTCAGCATTAATCTGCACCTTAGTGTCCAGTTCATCAAATCTGGATTCTACAGCAACAAGTCTTTAATTCGTCTCCTCCCCGTAGCTTTAATTTTTTTTAGCATCACCATAATTTGGGGATTCGGCAAGTCAGGAGCTCTCGTTTCAACTGAGGCAGACAGCCCATGCACTGAACCCTTTGAGCCAGCCAGCGATGAAAGGTAAGCCTCCAGATTAGAAGCGGCATGTTTGTAGTCCTCTTTAAGGCCCATTTCTCGTTCCCCAGGCAATAATGCTCTCAGCTATAACACTGAAGTTTGGTTACAGTCAGTAAATTAGGTAAAATCTCACTTTATATCTCAAGGCAAACTGGAGCTCAAAGAAAAGCAGCCGCCATGCTGGGTGCTCCACAACGTCCCCCAACACAATGCATCTTATAAATACATTCTCAAAATAAAAACGAATTTACAAAAGAATAACTAGCAACACAATGCAATCAATAACTCTAGAATGCAATCAACAACTGGGAACATGAAAAGCATTAAGTCAATAACTTGGAATAGGCAAAGAACATTTTCAGCAACTCTGAAACAAATAGAATGCAACCAATAACTCGGAACCGCAGTACAGCACACACAGTAACTCGGAACAGTAACAGAACACAATCAATACCTCTTGGAAAGACACAATCAGTTAACTAGGGAAAAGGAACTACAAGCAATTGATAACTAGGAATAGGAACAGAACACGATAAGTAACTAGGAAACAGACCTCCAACCTAAATTTGGTCTCACTAAAAGAGAGCACTTTCGGTATCTACAGGTGCGGGTATACTTGATGAAACAGGGCAGGGATAGGACTAAAATCCCTCATCCTATGGACTTAGTGGATCACAAGTTACTTTCTACACATGGGCTGAAAGCTGTGGTCACCCGTTAGATAAAGTCTATATAGGTCTACAGGCTTTGGCGAACAGGGATTCCAGGTTAATTTTGCAGAGCTAGTCCCATGACCTCTCTAAAGACAACGACCTGGAGTCCTCGATCAAATTGGCCCTCCCAGCTGTCAAAGTCACCTGCTCCCCCTTTTGGGTAGAATTCTCCTGGAAGTGCCATTCTTGGTACTTCCATACTCTAATGTTATGGACCTCCTACATACAGAAACACTAGGGTTCCTGCTGGAGGAAATGTGGGGGGACAAGAGCCGACCATACAGATACATATATATTTCAATCATGCCCATGCCTACTTTCATATTGGAGACGGACTGAATCCCACCTACAACAACTGTTCGTGAATTTGCCTCACCTCTCGGCTAGCTTTGTTTTACTGAATATTCTCCGCAGGGGAAAGAAAGTTCAGGGCAACTCCAATATTTTTGTTAAATATGTTGTTGGTCACTTCCTGCAAAGTTATTACTAGACTCTGATGACAGAAGGTCACACCTATCCTTCAGCACTGGGTTACCATTGTTAACCGAATATACAGTATGGAACAAATTACTTTTTCACTTAGAAACCGTCTTCAGACATTTTCAGAAATCTAGCAACCATGGACACTGCACATTATGGACTTTGATCCATCATTTATTCCATAATATCTGGACTCAAAAAGCCATCTTTGGACAATCACGTTGGACTCTGTTCAATTATGTTTGTCAGATGTCTAATGTATTTATAGAAATCACATATAAAAACAGACAAAATGACAGTTACTAAGTTCATGTGGTCACCGTCTTGCTGTACTTTATCTTGACTGTCACTGATACCACTGCAATTTCTCTGCTGTCTCCTCTTGCAATATGTAATACTTCATGCTGTCCTGTCTGTTTTCCTTGTTGTGGAAAACCTTAATAAAACTGAAATATAAAAAAAAAAAAAAATGGGGGCGCTGTTGAGCACGACTGCCAAGAAGACGCACCTTCACACAGCACTGCATTCTTCCAGACTTTAACCTCCCTATTTCAGCCTACAAGTTATCTGAATCAACATTTCATTTACAGCAATCAACTCCTTTTGTCCCAGGGCACAGTTTGATACTAGACTTGGGATGGGTCATCCCAAGGGAACGGGAGGAGGACCGAAGAATCAGCAGCAACAGGCTGGGGCATCCACTACACAGCCTGCCACTGGATCCTGAGCACAGTCCCCGTGGAAATCCATGATGATGGCCACGCAAGCCATCGATTGTAAAGTGAAGACAATTCTCAAAGGAATGGGGGAACAGGTTATTAAAAAAAGAGACTGCAGCAAATCAAAACAGGCGACCTCAGCAGAACATTCAGCAACCTAAGCTCTGGCAGCGACCAGCAAAATGGCACAAGAAAATGAAGTTATGCTACCGCTTAGAGGCCCTAGAAAATTTTCATAGGGCTTCACATGTGCAACTGGTTGGACTCTCAGAAGGGAGTGAAAGTGAACAGCTCCTTCATTTCTTAAAATCCTGATTGCTGGATGCCTTAGGACTTGATCCTGTAATTCTACCACCCAACTTTATTAAAGCCTACCGGATCTCTTCACCAATCGGGGGACCAACAAGGGACTTTGCCCAAAACAGTGATGCTGGTTACTGCCTCTCCAGTGATTAGAGACACTTTGCTGCAGACTTCTCGGGACTCTCAAAACTTAAATTATAATGGGATCACTCTCCATTTGTTTACGGACTTGTCCTTCACTACCAGATCTAGCCGGAAAAAGTTTGGTGCAGTTCAGGCTCAACTGAAGAGCCTTGGGGTCACTCATTCTAAGGTGCATACTAAAATGTGAGGACCAAAGGAGGCTGTGAGCCCATATAAGCTCTTGTCCTTTAATCGTAGTATTATAATTTGTTTCCCTCTAAAATATACTTACCAAATTTCCTTTTGAATTGTTCTTTATTTGTACTATTTATAATTTCTGTAGGAGGGCAATTCCAGGGGTTGAAAACCCTCTGTGTGAAGAAAGCTCTGATTATGCTTGCTCGTCTGTGCATTTATGTAGGACATACCTATCAATTTACTGATGCAGCAGAGGCAGGCAAATGAGCAGAACTTATCAGACAGGAATTTGGGGCTGCAGCTGCTGGCCAAGTTGGAGATTTGGACAATGAGGAAGGTATCTGAAGATCGGTGGACTATGGCTGAGTTGACCTATTTTTTATTTTTTTTGTAGACTATTTCTTACTGGGTCCCCGAGAAACTCTCTAGCGACCTCTCAGCCCAGGCTCTACCTCCCTGTCTGAAGCTCACTGAACCAGGCTGATCCAGCCTGATGGATCCCCCGGCTCTGAGCGCCCCCCCCCCCCGAGGTGGGACTGCCTTACGCCCTGGCGCTCTATCTACCATTCAATGTGCCGGGCTGGAGTCGGGAGGCGCACCTGGAGAGCGAGCCTGACAGCAGGAGTGTGGCTGGGACTTGAGGTACCTTTGTCTATCCCCGGGGCTGGGAATTTTCTCTTAGGTTGCCCACTAGGAGCACGGGGGCATGCAATAACATCTGCATGAAGGAGCCATAGGCATCCGCCACGCTCCTCCCCTTATGTACACCAGGTACAGGTAGTACCTCCAGTCTCCACCGGGAGTCTCTACTGCACCGGGGAGCCCCAGAACCCACCCCAGGGAGAGGAGAGGAGAGCTGTCCATCGGACACTCGATCCACCCTCAGCGCCACCGGGCCAGCTATGTTGACCTATTAATAATGATTTCTTTTGAGAAAAAAAAAAAATCACACAATACACCTGTGGACTGTTTTTAATCCGGGGAGATCTGTTGGCATATGGAAAGCCTTAGTTATTTAATCCTTGTAACAGTATACTTTCTCTTGCCAGTGATCATTTAGCCATGTCTGTAGTGTTGGATTCCTAAAACGATTCTAGTTTTATTTGGTTTCGTGGCAATGGTGGCCACCATGTGGCGAGTTACAAAGTCGTAGCCTCTCGTAGTTACTGCCACTGTAATATCCTGCTACACGTTTGCATTGCAGTAGATGTGGGCAGCATTCTCCATCTTTACAAGACTATGGGGTTTCTTTGACAATACAGGACCTCCCTTGCCGTTACTAGTTAATAGTTTATCAACTGTTTAAAAGTTAAATGTATAGATGACAGTTTTACTTCATTTCAGTTTTCAGCAGGAGCCAAAAGTGATTTGTTTTTGATTACTGCCACGACAGATTTATTATTGTTAGGCTGTTGGTGTTGTTGGATTCTGGGAGGGGGAGGGGGACGGCTGTGTGGGAGAATGCTTCCCATGTTTGGATTTTATCTTATGTTTGGCCTGAGAGCATATCCCATCCCCATATGGGAATCTAAACAATGCCTGGAAATTGGATAATATTATGAACGCTCTCTCACTCTGGCAAGGTGCAGCTTTTGGTTAACATCACTTCTTTATAAAATGTACAGAGTAATACCCCCTTATTCGTAATCCAGGGTGTCATGACTTCCCTTTCCTTATTTACATTGAATGTATCCTGTAAATATATTTGATGTCTGCTAAGAGTGGCAAAACTTACTGTTTTTATTGTATTTCCAATAAAATATAAGTTAAAAAAAACTAACTATGGAACAGCGAGCAATCAGTAACTGGAAACAGGAATAATACACAACTACAGGAACAGAACACAATCAGTAACTCAGGAACAAAAAGCAATCTAACTACAAGTAGGAATAGACTACAATCAACTCGGGACAGGAACAGAACCAGATTAGGAACAGAATGCAACGAAAAACAATCTGCAATTCAGGAACAGAACACAATAACTTGAAACAGCAACAGAAAGAAATCAATGGGAACAGTAACAGAATACAATTTGTAATTTGTTAAAAAAAAAAAAAAAAACAGAACACAATTAAAAATTCATAACAAGGGGCCCGATGGCTCAGTGGAAGTGCTCTGCATTTGCATGCCTACAACCTAAGGGGTAAGCAAGCCAGCTGAGGAAGGAAACCGTCAGGATTTAGCACAGCAGCAGCAGACCCTTACGGTGAGCCAGGGAGCTTGCTCCCTCGCGAGGGGTGGCATCACCCCAGTGAGCACTGCTCCAGTCGAGGTCGACAGAGACTGTGCCTGCCACCACAGGGTGGTGGGAGGGATGAGGAAGAAAGCATACAAAAACCTATGTGCCTCAGTCACCATGAATGACGGCCCCCTCAGTCCTCTGGCCCTGCTCTGTGTAGATTCCCGCTGGTCACAACAGCAGGGAGAGCTGCAGAAGAAGCTGGGGGGCAGCAGAAGGGACCTGAAAGAAGAAGCAGGAGGTGGCTGAGGACCAGAACACTATATATCTATCTATATATATATATATATATATATATATATATATATATATAAAAAGAATAATAATAGGAACAGAACCTCAACAGTAACTTAGAAAATGGGAAAGAGTGCAATCAACTCAGAAAAGAACTGGAACACAATCAGTAAGTAGGAACAGGGTACAGTAACTAGGAACAGGAACTAAACAGAGTCTGCAACCAAGAACAGGACCAGGACACGGTCAGAAACCAGAACAGGACCAAGACAGAGTCAGTAACTCAGAAAAGGAACAGGACACAGTCACAGTAACTGAAGACAATCAACAACTAGGAACAGAGCACTATCAGTAACTAGGAACAGAATACAGTCAGAAACTCGGAAAAGAACACAGTCAGCAACCAGAAACAGGACACAGTAACTAGAACAGAAACGGGACAAGGTAACTAGGGACGGTTACAAGAACAGAATACAAATCAGTAACTAGGAACAGAACCCAGTCATGTTCAAGTTTCAGTTTATTCACAGAAAAGCTCCACTGAGCACACTCATTTACAAGGAGGTCCTGTCAAGGACATGAAACAGCACGTACAGTACAATACAATAGAGACAAAACAAGATTCACACAAATTATGGACATAAAAAGGGTTACAAATGTTTACAAGATAAGGTTATGACATATACAGAGCACTAACCAGCCATGTTATGACAATTCATGATTAGCAGTTAAGGCAGAATAAATGAGCATAAGTGCAAGGCGGGAAACAGAATTCCATATCTAAGGATCTGCTAACCCTTGCAGATGATCAGGCTTTTACCGCCTATGCGCCGAGAGTGTGGAACTCCCTTCCTGCCTTAATCAGCTCCTCCTCCTCCTCCCATCCCTGTTTTAAAGCCTCCCTTTGGGGCTTCCTGAAATCTGCCTCCTACTGTGTCTGTGCCGCACAGACCACCTGCTGAGGCTCAATTTTTCCCCAGTTTCATAGTGATGGAGGCGTGACTCCAGCATTTTATAAGCACTTCTACCCCCTGTATCTGGCTTGTTATAACAACAGTTGTCAATTTTGGACTGGGCTCACTCCCTGCCCACCTGCCCCAGTGGGGTACGCTGCCTAATCTGTCCCTATCTTTCTCCAGATCTCACTCCTGCACTTTTGTACTTCTCCTGTTAACCACTAGCCCCGGAAATGGCATACCGTGTATTGACTGCCCTGTTGAAAAGTCTGTACTATTCTGTGCTATTCTGCACTATGATGTTATCTACCAAATTGATCTACTATGAATCTTATGATGATGTCTAAACATTAATCAGTTGTGCATAAAGTCTGTTATCCTGTTAGCTACCCTTTAATCTTTGTTATGTCTAATGTTCTTGTAAGTTACTTGTACTCTTCCTGTTGTTGCTGACTGTATGTACTTGTAATCCTCCTGGGTCGCACCGGCACTTGGCTGTCTAATGTGCTTACCCGGTAAACAAAAGCAAAAAAATAAATAACCAGGGTGACATTGTTAATTAAGGATTTGAAAATGTTGATAGTTATCAGTTTTGTGAGCTTAAGGGTGGATTACGACTTGTTCCAAGCATCTAGAATGGCATATCTGCTGCTCTACCGTACTGGGTACGGGATTTAAGCACGTCTAGCAAGATGTAGGTGTTTTTCCTGAGGAAATAGCCACTATGCAAGCAGTGGTATAGGTACATAATGTATGAGGGGAGGTTGTTCAACAGCACTCTGTATGCCCATGTACAACTATGAGACAACATTCTAGAGGTTAGTGACGTCCAACCCACTGCAGAATAGAGGGCACAGTGGTGAGTTTTGCACGGGGCATTTGTTATGAAGTGGACAGCACGATGATAGAGCATATCTAACTTGTGCAGATTACAGGTTGCACTACTGCTGTAAATGATGTCTGCATAATCACGGGGTAAGGTTGCTTGCACTAGCCTTTTTGTAATGTCAATAGGGAATAAGGATTTATTCCTGAAGAAAAAGGCCAGTCTTGCCTTTAGTTTATTTGTAAGAGATTCTATATGCACCGAGAACGATAGTCTCCCATCTAGCCAGATTCCTAGGCATCTAAATTTATCAACGTTCCCTAGTCTCAACCAGAGGACACATGTGGAAGCTGGTGGGGGGGGGGGAGAGGAGGAGTTACTTCACTGAGAGGGTGGCAGAACCATGGAATGCGCTGCCCAGGGGACTGGTGGAGGCTGATACTGTGGAGGGATTCAAGAGGGGCTGGGACAGGTATAGGGGGAGGGTGAAGCTGAAGAAGTCCCATACCGGGAAAATATCCTGGAAAGGGGATGGGGAAGCCCAAGGGGTGGAGGGGGTGTCAGCAAAATGGGTGCCCAGTACGGGTGCAGACTATCAAGCAAACACGAAAGACCATAAGACCTATTTTGCTGGCATTTTAGTATGTTAGTGAATCCCCTAAAATAATAAAGATAGGTGCAGGAGTAACTTGTTTATATGGAAAGGTTCATGAATGTGGGGGTAGAAAGAACATGGCCTTAGTTATTTTTAGTATTTAATAGTAATTTAGAATTTATTAAGATATGCTGCAATTGATCGAAGTCCATCTGCAATTCTGTGCCAACATCTGCCAGTGCAGGTTTTGAAGTGTACAGGACAGTGTCGTCAGCAAAGAAGTGCAGTTTAGAGTCAAGTATGTTATTGCTGAGGGAGTTCATGTAGATCATGAATAACAGAGGTCCTAAAATGGATCCTTGTGGTACACCTCATGAGCGGTAAGGGGGAGAATAGCTGTCCATCCATTTTAATGCACGGAGTCTTGCTGAGGGAGTTAATGTAGATTGTGAATAACAGAGGCCCTAAAATAGATCCTTGTGGTACACCTCTTGTGAGCAGTAAATGAGAGGACAACTGCCCATCGGTTTTAATGCACGGACGTCTTCATGTTAAATAGCTGGAGAACCAATTTACTGAATGGGTATTTATGACATGTTGAATGAGTTTAGCTAGAAGGAGATGATGGTGAACCATGTTGAATGCTTTTTCTTAAAATCAAGGAAGATGGCTATTGTGGATTGTTTGTCTAGCACGGTGAACCAGTCATTCATCACATTAGCTAGAGCTGACATCGTGCTGTGTTTGCGCCTAAAGCCTAACTGCAGTGGATTGAACAGGTTTGTGCGTTCTAAGTAATCCTTTAGCCAAGTGTTGAGTACCTTCTCCAAGAGGTTGGACAGGACTGGCAGTATGGAGATAGGCCTATAATTATTTGGGTTGCACGGAATGGGGATCTCCTGATTTAAATAGAGGTATTATATAGGCAGTTTTCCAAAGAGTGAAGACTACTCCAGAGGTAACTGACATATTAAACAAATGTGTTATAGGGGCAGTTAGGAAAAAATAACCTAATTTTAGGAACTTAGGATCTAAGCCATCAGCTCTGGCACTTTTTCTTGTATCCAATTTCAACAGTAGATCTTCCACTTCTTTACAAGAAACACAAGACAAACAAAAGGCGTCGTGGGTTAGGGGGTCAACGGGATTACTCTCTGGGGTGGGACCTAAAAGCTTAACGGCAGGAGAGGAGTCATAAGCCAAGCCTGCTATTGCAAAATGCAAGTTTAGTAGTTCAAGGATGGTATCTTGATCCGAGATTGTGGAACCTTGGATGGAAATTTTGTTGGTATAGAAAGGGGTATTCGCCATCCTTCAACAGTTTTTCATCATCTGCCAGATTTTTGCTGGGTTGCCTTTGGCGCAATCCAGGGCATTTACACAGTAATTTGCTTTGGTTATGCGTTTCTAATAGTTCTAAATGCCATCCAATCAATTGGGGATTTAGTCCATCTGGCTGTGGCCCAGAGGTTATCCCTTTGAGTTAAGGCTTTTTTCAGTTCTGCAGTGAATCAATCAATTACTAGCAACAGGAGCTGAACCCAATCAGTAACTATGAACAAGAACAGAAACCAATCAATAACTCAGAACAGGTACCAAATACTATTCGCCTTTCAGAACAGGAACAGACACAACCAGTAACCAGGAAAAGGAACTGAACACAATCAATGGGAGGGCGGTGGCGCTGTGGAGCCCGAGCAAGATGGCTATTTCTCAGCAGAGCTCTGGCATCTATAATAACTATATTGAGTTTAAAACTCTTTTTCCTGGCATCATACCAGAGCTAAAATCAGTGCTATTTGTACCTGAAGTAACACTGGCAACAATGGTAACCCCATAAAGAGAGAATGACAGGTGAGAGTACAAGATTGAAAATCCATCTGGACTGCCTGCCACGAGGTCTCACCCAGGCCCAGCTGCTGAAACCAGAGAGACAGTACCAGAGGAGTCCCTCCAGACGGTCAGAGCAAAACTCAGCAAGCTCACAGCATTAGTCGGGGGGGGGGGGGGCTCTCCGACAAATTTGATACCCTAACCGACAGGGTGGTTGGTCTTGAGGCGACTGTGGATGCCGTACGAGAGGCATCAGTTGAGGCATCCAAACGAGCCGACTCAGCGACGGGAGCTGTGGCGAGGATTATAAAGGAAACTACTCACCTGAAGTCTTGCCTAGAAACCCTAGCAAACCAGGCAAGGGCAGTGAATCTCCATATTCTGGGCTTACCAGAGGAATGCGAGGGAGACCATCTCCTTTTTATTAAAGAATGGCTGATACAACAACTCAAGAAGGAGGTCTCCGATTGTGCCCAACACCTACAGAAGGCCTATCGGGTGACCCCACATGGCAGATCAGATAACATGGAGGCTCCCAGGGTAGTAGTTGTGGTTACCGGTGGGATTGGCTCGAAAGATTCCTTCATGGCTCTCGCCCGAAATAAAAGGAATCTGGCTACATGATAGGGAACAGGTCAGAGTGTTTCCAGATATTGGGTATGCAACCCATCAAAAAAGAAGGAAGTCTGACGGAGTGAGGGTGATGTTGAGGGAAGCCGGAATCTCACACAGGCTTATTTTCCCTGCAAGATTGAGAACTGTGCACAGGAGCAGAGTCCATCTGTTTAATGACCCTAAGGAGGCCACGAAGTGGGCACAGAGACATGCAGCACCCAGGTCTCAAGAACAAGAGCAAGAAGCCTCTTCTTCAGAGGATGAATATGCATTCTGAGAATACACCGGGACATTTTATTAGGTGAGGCTCCTTGCGGGGCAGTTGCTTCATCTGGGTATTATGGAACTTGTAATTCGGGACTATTAAAATATTAAATAAAAAGGTAACCCCGATGTGATCTGTCCTCAGTATTGTTTACTTAGCAGATCCTCAGATATGCAGCGTACGGTTTAATGCTAACGGTTTAACGGTTCAATGTAACTGTAAAAATATAGGGGGCAACCAGTTCGTTAAAATTGTTTAAAGTTTTATTGATTGTAAGTTAAGCTCAGGTTTAACAGTTCCTTTTTGAAAGTTACTTTTAGTCTTTTTACTGTTTGTTGCCAGAGAATAATAGCGCCTAAAATATGTGGATGGTGTGGGTTCTGCAGGGAAGTACTTTGTTTACTCCTGTTAGGGCACAACGAGTGTGCCTAACTAAAAGTTAAAGCGTGGCAGTTACCTCCCTCACTGGTGGAGGACGACGACTGTGGGAATAATTTTTTTTCTATAACATTGTTTTATTGCAACCGCGCAGCTCATGGACTCAATATGCAGCAAATCAAATAATGGACTTTAATAATAATTTTTCTCTTTCGTATGTACCCCCACATGATGCATCTTGAAGCATCTGAAGGATACTATTGTGTTTACTGAGAGAAGTGGCACCCTCATGGAAGAAATATTATTGTATTTCAAAGCTTGTGACGTAACCGTATGTTTGTTTTTTTATATAATAGACAAAGTTAAAAAAAAAAAACAAACAAAGAACACAATCAGTAATGTAGGGAACAGGAACAGAACCCAACCAGTACTCAGAAGCTGAGCCAAATAAAATTAGCATTTCAGAACAGGAACAGACACAATCAATAAATCTGAACACGAACAGAATACAATCAATGACTCAAAACAGCAACACAACACAATCAGTAACTCAGAAAGTGAACATCATCAATATTTCCCAAAAGGAACAGAATGCAATCAACTCAGAACAGGAACAGAAAGGCCTGCTCCATGATGCTGGCAGTAGGGGACCACTCTGGCATGCTTTGCGGCCAGGGTTTAAGTCCAGAGTCTGGTATGTCAGGAGCGGAGGCTGGCAGGGAGGGTGTAGAGCATCTGCGCAATGCTCTCCTTCAGTGGTGGGATCAGTGCTGCACCTGACTCTCAGAGTGAAACTACAGGGCAATTTAGCGGAGACGCCACTGGCAGCGTAGGTTAACAAACGTTGCCTGGTACTTAAATAGAGGACTGTGAGGAATAATCTAGAGGGGAAAAAATCCTGCCTCCACTCACATCTACTCCCCAAAAGAGTGCCCTTCCAGGCAACCATGGCTTGACAATCCTGTAGTTTGCCCCAGGGTACCCTTAAAGAAAAGTATCTGGAAATGGGGACCCTCACCAGGTAAGACAGTGGGGCTCAAAGGAGGCAGCCACTGAGACTTGGAGGATATTCTGGATGGGAGCTGGGGTACAACACCATCAAGAACATAAGCACAATGACAAACAACAAAGACAACAAGAAAAACAAAAAGAGCACCACAATCAGCAACTCGGAGGGAACAGAACACAGTCAATAAATTGGAGTAAAAACAAAAACACAATAACTTTGCACACAATATTTATAAACAGTAGCACGGAGCAGATGATTTAGACACAAATTTCACAGGAGACCTGGTTGCTCTCCTCTTATTGGCACTCTTGTTTTGTTGTAGCATCTCTGCAGACACTGGGCAGCAATCCCAGTAAGGAAGGGCCATTCCCTGTAAAGGAATGCAGAGTTCTCAGTTCAACTACTGAAGTCCACATAGAATACTAACTCACAAATGACAGTGAGTCACTGAGCATTCACTTAAGATTTTTTTTTTTTTACTTCAGTCTTTGACCTTGTTAAGGAGACTGGATTTCAAACTCTCAACCCAGTCATTATTTATTTATTTACGAGTTTAACCAGGAAGGCATACTGAGCAGGGACTGCTTGATTCCAGATGCGACCTGGGGGACAAGTCCCAAGACAATAGTACAATCACAGGAAAAGTAGTTAAACAGCACAGTGCAGGGCCACCTGCCATACAGACAATCAGCAGATAGATACAGGAACATAGGAGGGGGGACATACACGGGATAGTGTTACAGAGAAACACAGAACCACCAATACTAGTACATAGTGGACACTAGCTAAAGCATAAGCAGCTTGAGGAGAAGTGGGTGCTGAGTAGGCGGTTGAGGAGGCGGGGGTTGGGTGAGTGTCTTATATCGGCAGGCAAGGCATTCCATAGCTGTGGGACACGGAATTTGAAAGCTGCCTGCCCTTTGGTTGTTCGCATGAAAGGGATGTGGAGGAGCCTGGGGTCCGTGCTTCTGAGGGAGTAAGCAGGGGGAGGTTGTGGGGTGAGGACAGAAGCCAGGTTGGGGGGAGAGTGTGTGGGACCAGAATTTGGCTACGGACCTGGTACAGTGGGTTAGTCTGCGGTCTTGGAGGGATGGCAGAGCTAGGGAGCTGTATAAGGCGCGGTGGTGGGTTGTTTTTGGGCAGTCCAGGATAAAGCGACAGAAAGAGTGGAAAAGGGTGTCAAGGCTGGCCAGGGCGGAGGAGGGAGCAGTAGTATAGACTATGTCGCCATAGTCGAGTATTAGGAGCATCATCCTTTGAACGATAGCTTTCCTGGCAGGAGAAGGGAGACAGCTTTTGTTCCTATATAGGGCGCCGAGTTTAGGGAGTAGTTGTAACAGCTGAAACATCTTATGAAAGCACATGCTGAAGCGCAGAGTTGCTTTTTAAGGGAAAATGTTAGTGGCCTGATAAAAATCTACCAGCATTTGGTTGTGTCACATTCCTGTCAGCAAACAGATGCAGTAAGCAGTATGTAATGCACACAGGCATAATGGGGGTAGGGGAAGAAATTACAACATCCATAATCCGTTTCACAATGTCATTTCCTATTTCATGGAACAAAACCAGCATGTGCCACATAACCAAATGCAGGCAGATTTTTATCAGGCCACTAACATTTTCCCTCATAAGATGTTTCAGCTGTTACAATTTACTAGGGAGTACAATTTTTTTTCATTTTCAGTGTTCCTTTCCAAGATTTACAGCACATCTTGGTAGCCCACCTAAAAAGTCTGTATAGAAAACATTTGCCTCTCCCCTATTAACCTCACAGTGTCTTTGTTTATGACATTATAGTGCTCACCATGACAGCAGACTGTGATACGAACATACGAAAACTGCCAAAAGAAGCAGGCCACAATGGTCTATCTAGTCTGCTTGAATGCATAGCCCAACTTATTTTACTAGAGTTGCCCCCCCCTTCCCCTCATTATCCTCCCCCTCCCTCACTTATTTTCCCCAACCCATCCTTCATCCCGTTGCAACTTTCTTTTTTATCGTCCCACCCCTTTTTAAAACTTCCCACTGTGTTCAAGGATACCACCTTCTCCGGTAACTCATTCCATTTTGACACCACCCCCTCTGTGAAACAGTGCCTCCTCATTTCCCTTTTAAATCTACCTCTGACAAGTTTTAGACTGCGCCCCCTTGTATCCCCCCTTTTAAGCTGAAGATGCCCATCACTCCAAACATGATTATACCTTTAATAATAATAATAATAAATATTTATTTTTAAGTGCAATTCACAGTATACCAAAGCGCTGTACAAAGATAAAATAAAACAATTAAAAAATGATTGAAAAATCTAACACATAAGAACACTCCAACTTCTTCACCATATCTTAAAATCTATAACAATTAAAATTTAAATCTCTTACTCGTCATCCCTTAAGAGTTTACAGCAAAGGCAAGACCAAACAGATGTGTTTTCAAAGAAGTTTTAAAGCTCTGCACTGTTTGGCACTCTCGTACCTGACGAGGTAGAGAATTCCACAGGGTAGGTGCAACAAATGCAAACGCCCGCACTCCAGAAGTTTTCAATCATACCCAGGGAATTTCCAGCAATCCCTCGTCGGCTGAGCAGAGCAGTCGGAGGGGACTATTGGAATTCAGAAGATCTTGCAGGTAACTCGGACCCTGTCCATGTAGGCCTTTATAGGTCAGCAATCCGACCTCGAAGGTGATCTGCCACTGAACTGACAGCCAGTGCATTTCACGCAGCACAGGTGTAAAATTACTGGATCGGGCTGATCCAGACAACAACCTGGCCGCAGTGTTCTGCACCAGCTGCTAGCGGCAGATATCAACCCCCAGAAGCCCTAGGTACAGGGAGTAACAGTAGTCAAGGCGCAAGGTCACAAAGGTGTGTACCAAGGCTGGAAGGTCACCGGACAGAACAAGGTGCTTAATCCGGATGATGTTCCTCAGATGGTAAAAACAGGACCTGACCACAGCTGACACCTGTGAAAGTGTCAACCGATCATCAAGCAACACCCCCAGATTCCACGCCCATTCGGAGGCCAGCAACTGGGAACCCCAAAGCCCTGAGGGGCGTCCCGCCGCCAACCACCGACCCCTCTATCCAGCGACCTGGTTCCACCACCAGCACCTCAGTCTTGTCAGAACTGAGTTTTAACCAGCTGGTATTCATCCAGGCTTGGATTTCTGAAAGACAGTTATAAAACACTGAGAATGCAGTATCCTGGTCAGGCACGAAGGAAAGGTAAAGTTGAGTATCATCTGCATAGCAGTGAAAACTCAGCCCATATTGCCTCACAATGTCTCCCAATGACAGCATCTACACTGCAAGCAACATGGGGGACAGCACCGAGCCCTGCGGGACCCCACATGGCAAAGAGAATGAATCAGAGGAACAAGTCTCCAATACCACTCTCTGCGATCTGCCAGTGATGAAAGAATGAAACCATCTGAGAAGTGTACCAGACAGGCCACAGATGACCCACAGACACTCAAGCAGCACCCCATGGCCCACAGTGTCAAAGGCTGATGAGAATTCTAGAAGCACCAAGTTGGAACGGCGCTTCTGACCTCTTGCAATCAGGAGATCGAGAACCCAAACTAGAGCAGTCTCTGTGCTGTGTCTTACAAAATCCAGACTGGAGAGGATCATAAATATCATGGATGGTAAGATGGTTCTCCAGCTGCAACACAACTTTCTCAATAACCTACACACTGGCCTGTAGTTCGCAGGACAATCCGGGACAAGAGAAGATTTCCTGAGAAGGGATGTTACCACCGCCTTCTTCAGGGAGTTAGGAAACTCACCTGTCTCAAGTGAGCACAACATTAGTTCTGCTAGAACCGGGCTGATGACAGCCACACACCCTATTAAAAGGTAGGTAGGGCCCGGATCTAAACTACAGCTGGTTGGCCGCATACTCTGGAGAATCCGCATGATATCCACGATCGCCGGCCAGTCAAACTCCACCCAATATAACTGAGGAGTAGCGACCTTGTACCGACCACCACCACCCCCATACAGCATGACAGGTGAACCTCCGATCTGATGCCAGCAACCTTATCAGCAAAGAAGTGAGCAAACTCCTCACATTTAGCTTGAGAAAATGCTCGCCGAACTTGCAGACAGGCTAGATTGCACAGTCTGTCTACAGTTCGAAAAAGCTGAGCTGGTTAGTTCTGAGCTGCAGCAATCTCCCTGGACAGGAACTCCACCTTCTTACGGGAGATTGCTGACCGATGGAGCATTATAGAGACTATCAGTCCAAGTCTGTCAGTATCCAGGCCGGACCTACACCCAACACGCTCTAACCTTCGTCCAACTTGTCTCAGCTCCCTCTGAGCCCCATCAAACCAAGGGGACCAAGGGCGAAGAGTGAGGGTACGAACACATACAGGAGCCAGGGTATCCAGAGACCCCATCACTGCTCGATTATAAGCCTGAAGCAGGGCTCTCGGGATCCTCGCTAACACCTGGCATTCCCGATAGATCTAACACCATCAAAAGGCCTTCTGGGGTCACTCCCTGCAAAGGGCGGTATTGGACCATCTTCACAGGGGCAGGCCTGTTTGGGGGGGGACAGGAAACTAAACCTTATGAGGTAGTGGTCTGACCGTAAGATACTTGAAGGTTTCTATCATCTCCCCCACTTATCCCTTCTGTCCTCTATGGAGTACATATTGAGCTCCCTCAACCTGTCCTCATATGGTTTGTCCCACATGCCCTGGATCATTCTGGTTGCCCTTCGCCGGACCACCTCCAACAGCTGGATGTCCTTCTTCAAAGAACGGCACCACTACTGCACACAGTACTCCAGGTGCAATCTCAAATACCTGTACAAGGGCAAAGCGACTTCTTCCTTCCTCAGGGTTTTAAATAACTGATTAGCAGTTTTTTTCTTGGGACTATACTAACTGTACAGAAAGTATTTATATAATTTTCTAGAAGTGCTGTGTTTGTTAAACACAGTGAGGCAAGAGCTATGCATTTTCACAAAGATTTAGCACTTTTATGAGCAAAATGCTAATCAATTTTGAGAGTTAAATAAATCCCTGCTTTCTGGAGAAGATTCCTCTGGCTATGCATCCCAATATTTTATTCCCTTTGGCTGCAGCTTTCCAGCACTGTGCAGACTGTTTCATGTCACCCCAACCTCTCACCACCAGATCTTTTTCCTCCTCCGTGCTGGACACTTGCTCCCACTTCAAAAAGTAGCTGGCCCTTGAGTTCCTTGCCCCCAGGCACATGACCTTGCATTTCTTGGCATTGAATCCCAACTGCCAGATGCCAGACCATCTCTCTCTAGCCTGGCCAGGTCCTCCATGAGCTCCTGTATCCCCATCTCCATGTCTACCCTCTCACACAGCTTAGTATCATCTGAAAACAGGCAGATTTTGTTACGGACCCCCTCCGCTACGTCTCCAATAAAGATATCGAATAGCACTGGTCCAAGTGCCAAGCCCTGTGGGACCCCGCTAATCACAGGCCTGAGCTTGGATAATTCCCCCTACCATCACCATCTGGTTTCTATCTTGCAACCAGCTTCTTACCCGCCCCCGCAACTTGTTCCCGACTTCCAAGTTACCCAGCTTGTTGAGCAGTCTTCCATGCCGCACGGAGTCAAAGGCTTTAATGAAGTCCAGGTATAGGACATCCACTGCCTGACCTTTGTCCACTGACCTAGTAACCCAGTCAAAGAAGTCTATCATATTCGTCTGGCAGGATCTCCCCGAGACAAATTTATGCTGCTTAGTGTCTTGGAGACAGTTAACTTCTAGAAAGTTCATCAGCCTTTCTTTTAGAACAGTCTCCATCAACTTGCCTACGACGGAGGTTAAACTGACAGGCCTGAAGTTCCCAAACGAATCTCTGGGCCCACTCTTGTAGAGTGGCACCATATGCACCATGCTCCAGTCCCGAGGCACGCACCCCATTCCCAGCAAGGTGTTAAACAGGTCTGCTAGGGGGGCAGCCAGTACCTCCACCAGCTCCCTTGGAACCCTCAGGTGTATACCATCCGGGCCAGGTGCCTTGTCCACCCTAAGGGTCCTGAAACCTTCTAAGACCCTGCCCTTGTTAATTACCTTATCTGTCTCATCTCCATCCATGCTTACCCCAGTCTTCCCCTGCGGCACTGGTCCATCCTTTTCACTAGTGAAGACAAGGCTGAAGTATTCATTCAGTGCCTCTGCCTGCTCTTCACTGTTTTCTGCCAATCCCCTCCTTACTGATTCTTCTCTCCTTTATATATCTAAAGGAGTCCTTTTCACCTTCCCTGATCCCCTGTGCTAATCTTAGTTCCTCTGCAGCTTTAGCTGCCCTGACCCCTCTCCCTGGATGTCCCTGCATATATTTCCCTGTTCTCCTCCCGTCTCATACTCATGTACCTCTGATAGGCAGCCCTCTTTTCCTGCACCTTTGCTGCCACTTCCTTGTTGAACCAGTTTGGTTTCTTGGTTCTGGACCTTTTACTCTGGGTGTCTGTGGCTTTGTTCAGACCTAACCCAGTGATGGACCACTTCTGCTCCACATCCATTCCTGACTTGATTTTTGCCAGGTGCCCTGCCAGAATGTCCCCCATTCCTCTCACGTTTGCCTTCTTGAAGTCTACCACCCTCATCTTGGTTGATTCTTTCCCCACACTAAGGTAAAACCACACTGTGCGGTGCTCCCAACCCGCGAGGGGGTTCTCCACTGCTACCTCTTGGATCTACTCTTCATTTGAAAGCCCCAGGTCCAGTATTTTGCCCTCCCTAGTTGGCTGTATGACCCCCGCATCAGAAAGCAGTCCTAGAAAGCTTCAAGAAGGACATGTTCCCTGACACAGGCAATACCGGGGTGCTCCAGTCAACTCCACGCAAGTTGAAGCCACCTGCTATGACAATGTTACCACTACCTCCTATTTTTCTCATCGGGTGGCCTGCACACTCCATCTAACCCTTCTCCCACTTGAGTTCTGGAAAAGCACCCATAAGGCTTCTGTCCTCACCTCTTCCTCCCTATTACATATTATCCCTTCCCTTACGAATAAAGTAACAAACACCACCACCCCCTTTCCTTTTCCCTGTCCTTTCAGTACAATATGATATCACAAACAGCAACTGTATGGTTAGTGGGGGAGATTCAGAAACATTCTGAAAGACTCAGTGAAATAACTGCTGCATTATCTACGATATTTAATAGACCAGCAGCAGGATAAAGTAAAATAACAAATACCTAAAAAACAAATTAACTAGAAACCAATAAAGTTGAAACACAACTGTTGTAAATCCAGTGTTTTTAAGCCCTGCTACTCTGTGCTGGAGGAGGTAACATTTCAATGACTACACAAGTTAAATCAGTGGATTGCCTCTGGGGGCAGTGGATTTGCATTCTGTCCTCTATTGCCAACATCAAAACTCATTTTCAGTGGCTTCTCTTGCTCCCTAAACAAGAGGTGCTCGTTGGCTCAAAGCACTAGGAAATCTGGTTCCTTTCCTTTGTAAATTCCTGCTCTCACTAGGTAATTAAATATTACCAATTGGGTCAGTGGTGCGACTCCTCTTTTGCTTTGTTTCTACCATTTCTCACAAAAAATCCCGACACCAGTGTCCCCCAAACTTCAAAAGTCCAGCCTTGAGAATCCAATACCCAAGAAGTGCCAAAACTATATATTACTACAGGAAAAGTCTTCAGAGACAGCAGCCACCTTGGAGACCTGGGTTTCTAGTTGTTTGATGGAATCCCACACTGGGGATGCTAGGCCAGGTATCATGAAGGTAGGCTGCTTGGTTCACCAGAAGGCTGAGCATGGCATCACCAGCACTGGCATACCACCTGCTGGCAGGACGAAGAACAAGCAGGATCAGTGTGAGCTGTGAAGGCAGCCACTCACCGACCCTCCTAGCTAGAAGGGCTCTGCCATGGCAGCCACCATCGTTGGGGTCGTGAACAAGATGATCCATGTGGAATTGTGTGTAAAACCATAATAAGAATGAGAGGGCTGGGATAACAAACAGTTGACAAGACACTGTTTATATAGGGTCCCGAGAATGAGAAATACATGGGTTCCAAGTTAAAAAAAAAAAAAAAAAAGCGTTGAGAAGTTTGTGTTAAATAATGAAAAGCTATAGCTGCTGAGTAGAAAGAATTAACAGCTATCTTTGTTCAACAAGTATAAGTACTCAGAGATGCCCATATCACATGAATACGAAAGGTGTTTTATAAATGGCAATAGTACAGTAAAAGGACAAGGCTATGGGGTATATGACAACTATGCAAGAATGACTACTTTTTTCTATTATTTATCTCCTGAGCAGCCCCAGCTGCCTACCTTCCTATCAACACCCCACCCTAGCACCATCACTCAGCTTCTTCAGGACTTACCTTCCTGCGGTTGTCCTCTGCCAGAGGAATGTGGGGGGTGCCCAGTCACCGGTGCGGGGCCTGCAATGGGTCGGTCGTCCTATTGCAGCTAGGGTGTTTTCCCATAGATTTTTCTCCTTGGGCCCATAAGACGTGAAATGGGTGCACTCCGCCTCCACAGAGACGTCCCCAGCACCCTGAACGTGTGTTCCCTTACTTCTCCAAGTCACGTTGTATGTGCTGCCACTGGATGGCAGTCAGACAGCAAGCCACAGCAACCCCCCCCCCAAGGGAGGAGAGCAGTCCTACAAATGCTCAGTCCTCCCTCATGCAGCCAACCCCCAAGCAACCTGCGTCGATTTCTGAACTATGGTCACCTGTGTGTCAGGAGGCGAAGCGCATAGTGCCTCAGCCCTCCACGCCACTGGGCCAACTACAAGGAGACTATTAAAAGAAAGACATAGGACAGGGCCGTGGCACATAAGGTTAAAGGGACTTGGGGCTGTTGGGGAAAGTTACAGTAGGCTGCGCTACCAAGCCAGTGGCCTGGGTTCATGATTTCAGAGCTGAAGAGGCTGTAGTGGTACTGCCTTGTGGCCCCACTCCCTGCTAGGGAGGACTTGCACCACGTTCCACTGCCAAAGTGACCACTGCGGTGGCCAGAGAGAGACTCCTCCTCCACAAGAAGGTCCAGAGTGAAAATGGGGTAAAATAAAAAAAAAAAAAAAAATACCATTGAAAATGAAAGTCAATAGCACTCTTTGGGCCCCATCTCTTGGGTATCTCAACCACGGTGGTAGTAGTGGCAGAAAGGGCTAAAGGGTTACATGTGGCACCCCAATCCTAGGACTAGGCGGACAGTTCCGGGGGAGAAAAGCTAGTTGAAAAAAAGGAGTTAACCAAACTCAAGACGAAATAAGGGGCCACAGAAATTAAAGAGTTAAAATGACTGAAGCATGTAAAGATTTAATAGGGCTGCGGCACATAAAAAGAGAACAAGGGTCATGTTGCATAAAGAGTTAATGGAGCCGTGGCACATCAAAAGTTATTGATGGTCCATGGTACATGCAGAATTATCCATGGTCGGGTATGTCTCAATAGTGTAATAACCAAAAGGGCCGATGTAATCCCAGTTTTCAAAAAGTGAGAGAGAGAGAGATATTAAAAATGGGCAATTATAGACCCATAAGCCTGACCTCAATATTGGGAAAAAATATTCAAGTCCATTTTAAAGGACAAACTAGAAAAATATATATTTTTTTTGGGGGGGGGGATTTTAACTGGATAAATCTCAATATGTTTAAAAGAAAAAAGAAGATCATGCCTAACCAATCTGCTTACTTTTTACAATGAAGTAAGCAATTTGCTAGATAATAATAAACTGGTGGATGTGGGTTTTTGGGATTATCAAAAAGCTTGCAATAAAGTACCACACTCTTTACTGGTCAATAAAATGATAAATATGGGTATCAAACAAATTATTGTATGGGTTCAACAACTGGCTGGTAGACAGAACACAGAGAGTTCGCATTAGGAGCCACTTATCAGACCCAGGACTGGTGACTAGCGGGGTTCCCCAAGGATCAGTCCTGGGACCAGTGTTGTTCAATCTTTTTATTGCCGATATGAATGTAAATCTAACAAATAAAGTCATAAAATTTTCAGATGATGCCAAAATATTTGCTGAACTCGGGGATGATGAAAAATCAAACAGACTTAAAAATGACTTACTAAACATAGAACAGTGGGCAAATGTAAACGGAATGCACTTTAATATTAACAAATGTGTGGTTTTGCATCTCGGTAATAAAAATGAACAACGTAGATATAATCTGAATAATATTAAACTGAAACTTATAGAAGAAAAGTGGGATTTGAGTATATTAATAACTAAAAACCTTTCATTTAGTAGGTAAGGCAAATTTTATTTAAAAAAAAGACACCCATCCCGGAGGCTCTGGGCATGGAACATCTTAAAATTTCAAAGAAAACTCAAATCAGTATAAATTAAATATATACAAATAACACAATATGAAACATAATTATACAATACTACAACAATTGTTATACAATGTATAAATACTTACATCAACAATAGCTACTAATTCAGAAATAGCCATGAATCAGTTAAGGCACACAGGTAGACATTGTAATGAAACAATAAAATAAGACAGAGAATTATTGGGATAATTAGGAGATCGTTTGTAACAAGACACAAAACCTGTATCCTCCCTTTATGTAAAACAATAGTTAGGCCCCGTTTTGATTACTGTAGCCCCCTGTGGAGTCCCTACCTTAGGAGAGACTGTAATGCACTGGAAAGAGTGCATCGAAGAGCAACAAAAATGATTACTGGACTAGAAAATGATACCTATGAGACCAGAGTAGTAAAACTGAAACTCTGTCCATTAGAACTAAGACATACCGGGGTGATCTGTTGGAAATATATAAAATCTCTAGAGATCAACTTCAAATAGAAGATCTTGCGATTCATTTTGCTGCTCTTAAATTTTATCTCGGAAGCCACAATAAACAACTTATGTTGATACACTCTAATAGGGACAAGAGAATAATTTTTTTAACCCAAAGGATTATTCACACTTGGAATGTACTTCCTCCTGAGGTCACTGATGCAACAACCTTTTGAGGCATTGAAAAGAAAGTTAGATAAACATCTATTTGACACTAGTGGACCTTAAAACCCCATGTTATGGGGAAGAGAGACATTATAGGTTCATAGTCTTCTGTCTGCCTTATCTTCCGATTATAGTTCCGAGTAACCTGGGTGGGTTGTGAGGCCCAAGGCACAGCCACGAGCCTTCAACCACTCAGGAAGTGAGGTTATTACAGCATTAAAGCACACCCAGAGTGGATTATTACACTTATAACATTTATAAAATGGTCAGGTGTTTTATGAAAAGAGTTAACAGAACTACAACATGCATTGCACACAGGGCAATGGCATTTAAGTCCTGTTGCAATCTGTTCAGTGCTGCTCGATGTATATATTATGTTGTTGTATGTCACTGTATATTTGTCCCACTCAGGTTTAATGCTACTCGATGTTAGTACTTTAATTTCTGTATTTTTCCCCCCACACTACTTAACTAGTTCACACATTATTTTAGTATTGTACCTATCTGTTCAATGCTGCTGGATGTATACATGTTGTTCCTCCTCATTACCCCTTCCCGCCCCTGGACGCACAGTGAGATGAGCAACTTGTTGTTCAGTGTGCCCCTCCTGGTAAAACACTTCAATAAATAAACAATAAATGTTAACAAGCTGAGTAACAAAGCATTAACAGAGTAGAGACACACAAAACGTTAATGGGCCCATGGTGCAGAAACAGTTAAAGCCGTGGCATGTAAAGAGCCTATTATTTATTTCAAATGTTTACCAGGAAAGACATACTCAGCTGGTAACCACTCGCTTCCAGATGTGTACTGGGGAGACAGGTAGTACACAAGAGTGACAAAGTGAAAACAATAATGAAGGTTTAGGCCAAGGGCTTACTAATGTAAGTAGTAAACAGTGCTATGGTGAGTGTAGTTAGTAATAATGGCATATATACATTTAAGGGGGCAGTGGCATGTAAAATGGTGATACAGCATTAGCACATAATTAGTTAACTGGGCACCGGTGTTGAAACCATAATTAGTTAATTGGGCACTGGCACAAGGAGTTAATGTGGCCGAGGCACACAAAAATGTTATAGGAAGGTGGCACATAAAGGGTTAATGGAGCACCGACACATAAAATTGTTACAGTAACTGGGTACTGGCCCATAAAGCGTTAACAGAAATGTGGCACATGAAGTAGAGGGCTGTGTCACGCAAACAGCTAATCGGGTCACGACACAGGTAACGGGGTCCTGACACGTAAACAGTTTATTTTGCGGTGACACGTGAACAATTAACAAGGCGGTGACACAAACAAGTTAGGCTCTGGCAGAGACAAAGAATTTATGAAACACTAAAAAAAAAAAAAAAAAAAAAAAAAATTTGGCTGGGCACTGGCACATAAAGAGTTCACAGGGCTGTTACAGATAAGCGTTACTGTAGTTAGTAAGTAAGGTCACAAAGATTTAAATGGGGCTGTTGCACATAGCTAACAGCGCAATGGCATGTAATGAGATAATGGGGCTGTTGTAAATAGCAGTCAAAGTTTGCGAATGGGGAGGCTGAGGTTAAAGGCAGCTGGGGAAATGGAGACAACGGTTCAGCATCACTCAAAGCTAGTAAAGGTTGTTGGTAAATGGAAAGGGGCAACATTTATTTATTTATTAAGCATCAGGTTACAACCTTTGAGCCAGAGGCTCATTTACAAAGGTACCTCATCACAGAGAAGACAATACAGTGATAACAACTTAGTACAGAGAAACAGTGTACATTTTTTTTTTTTAGGATCATGCATCAGGCATGATGGCTGGTTGGACTATAAAAACTGATGCATCAGGGAAACCCCCAAATTTACAGCCCAGACTTCTAGCTTTTCAACCCAGAAACAGGAAAAATGTTAAACCTTCATGAGGCACAGCAGCAGGGCAGCAAGTAAACTTTTTGTGAGCTAAAGTAATAAGGATCCATCAAAGGCATTGAACTCTATAACGCCATCTCCCAACCAAATGTTATCACCATGAGAGTGTGGGGATCGGGCAAGAAAATAAATAAGCCTTTCCCCAGTACAAAATACCCTGACTTGATCTATAACTGATGTGCCCAATACACAAGAGGCAAAGCCACCTCCCCCTCCATACATGTGGGCAAGAGAGCAGCCTACCCCCCAACACACACGGAAGGCAAGATAGGTGGCTCTCTCCATGTATGTGGTGCAACAGAGCTGACTACACCCACACCGGCAAGAGAAACACCTTCTCCCCACAACTGTAGCAAGACAGTTGACATTTACACACACATACAGCGATAAAACAGTCTCATCACAACTGCAGGTGCAAGAGACCAACCCCCCCCCCACGTGTGCCGCACACACACACCCTCATGTGTGGTACAGGACAGCTTTCTCATACACACACAAGCGAGCCAAGAGAGCCACCACACACACACACACACAAAGCAGGAAAGTCACCCCATACACAAGTGCAAGGCTGGAGGCCCCCAGCAGACATGCAGGTGGGGGTCCCCACGTAGCACAAGTCTGCACAGCCTCCCCTACACACAAAGCAGGAAAGCCAGCCCCACAGACATGTCTGAGGCAGGAGAGCTGCTACATACATATACACACACACACACACCTGTGGCACTTGCAGCACACTTAGGCTCATTACATGTATCGTGTGAGCAGGAAAGCTGCACACAGGTGAGGCAGGAAAATCACCCCACTCGTAACACAAAGCACAGCCACACACACACACACACACACGGTGGGACAGCTGCCACACACACTTGCACACAAGGCAGGAAAGCTGCCCCATATGAGCCAACGAAGCAGAAGAGCCTATATATAAACACACACACACACACAGCAGCGGAGCAACCCCACACTCACATACAAGGCAGAAGAGCTGACACACACACACACACACACACACACACGCAGCAGAGGCTTGTCATATGGTCATGAGGCAGGAGAGCAGCCACTCATACGCACACAACATGCACACACACACACTTCTCCCCAAGGACAAGGCACATGAGCTTCCTCCCACCACCCTGTATGCCTAAGGAGTCACATTCCCCCAGACATATGAGACAAAAGTCACTTCCCCTCACACACGAGGAGCAAGAGTCAAACCCAGCACACACAGGTGAGGCTAAAAGACCTGCCCCCCCCCCCAAACACACACAGTGCAAGAGTCACTCCCCAAATGTAGAGCAAAACAATCGCCTCTCACTACATCCACAGCACAAGGAGTCACATCCACCGCATATAGTAGGGCAAAAATCCCTTCCCCCCCAACAACACAAATGAGACAACAGAGAAACAACCCAGCCCACATAGGTATGGCAAAAGAGTTGCTTACTCCCACAACTATGGGACAAGGGAGCTACCCTTACAACCATAGGACAGCAGCGTCACCCCATCCCCCCAAAAGTGAAGTAAGAGAGTCACATCTCCCAGACACCTACTATATGTGGGCCAGGAGAGACAAACTTCTCAGGTGGGACAGGAGACTTCCTACCAACACAGAATGTGAGGGCAGATAAGGACCACTTGGCCCACCCAGTCTGCTCATGTGTAACAAAGCAGCCCCCAAAAAACAAAACAAAAACACACAACCTAAATACCTATATGAACTTAAACAACACAGCCACACCCAGCTCCCAAAGATACCCACTCACATCCATGTCACAAAAGAGATGCAGAACACACACATATATATATAGGGCAGGATGGATGCTCTGCCAATCTCCCCACTCCACGTGGAGCAAGAGAGTGCACACACACAGGGCAAGGATACATTACTCCCACCCCACACGTGGGGCAAGAAATGCACCCACATACAAACGTGTACAAGACAGAAATGCAATATACATACACACACCCACACATGAATGCAAGATGCTCTTAACTCTCCCCCCTCCCCATCTATCTACAAAAGCGCGCCCATCTCCCCAGAACTAAAACGCTTAGTACTTACAGCCGTAGACGGGGCGGAGCCCATCCATTTCGTCTGATGTGGACATTATTAGCTGCACCGACTAGAACCCGGACCCTAAAAATAAGTCGACGTAAGCGGTGCTCACAAGGGGCCCTGAACCCTACCCACTGCGTGCCCAAGGGACCCCGAATTGTGCGGACTGTGCTCGCAAGGGACCCCAAACGTAAAGGAGGGCGCACACAACCCGCGGGGGCGTGTGGACTGCGCGCACAGACCACTGGCAGTGCTGACTGCGCGCACAGACGTCGGACTTTGCGGACCCGAAACTGTCAGTTGCTAGCGCTTCCCACAGCAGAGTAAACGGCGTTGGTAATGGCTGCACAGAGTGCGGAAGGTGGCTGTTCCGGTTAGCTCAGAGTAGTAGGGTGTGTCACCGTGAAGGAATAGAGGAGGTGCTGCTCCGATCTCCCTCTGCTGGGCCGGTCCCTCACTGCAGCGGAGTGGGTACTACGTGATCACCAACTTATAAAACGGTAACCATGTGTAGCACAGCTATTATGGATGCAGGTCTGTCTTGGAAATTACAGATGCCGTGAAGTTTGGCATTAAAAATGCCGTAAATTGTACTTGACTGATCATGATCAAACTCTGCCTTAAAAAAATATGCCAACATTACATCACACACAGAGTTGGACGGGGGTGTACTGGCCCACATGGTAAGTTGGTAGGTACAAGGACCCACAGAGAAAAGGAATGGGGGGTGGCGGCGAGGCGAGTGTGATACACTCATATTTTACACTTCTACATTGTCTCATTGTTTTTCTTTTCATATGTGCCTGCACTGTAGTAATTAGAAAAAAGTTGCTAACTATATGAAAAATAGTTGTTTAATGATTCCATCCATGTATTCACGTGGGCCAGTCCGTCACCGATCCCCCAAACTACTGAGTGCTGGGGTTTTGACTTCTCCCTGGCATTTGCTCAGTTCACCGACTCATTTCATCTAAAGTTTAATTTAGTTCCATTATTACATAGTGCCTGGAACTTGAAAGTCTATAAAGAAGGATGAGCTCTAACTTTCAAATAAACTTACTAAGTTAAAAATGGTAAACTACGATATCAGTAACCAATAAAAGAAATGATGCATATGTTTTCTTGATGTATGTTGATACTTTGATGGACCCAGCAGGCAGCAGCAGGATGACCCAGTCTGTAAACGTGACGCTTTCACCACCACCTTTGGTAAGTCTGGTAAATTGCAGCTCAGGGTGAGTGCTGGGGACACTGCAATCCACCGAGCCACAAGGGCTTTAGCTATTGTTGGACTCGGTAAAGGATCCGCTAATTTTTCTATCACATGGGAAGCTAATAACCAAACTGAGTTCAGAAGAATAACACAGCTTTACCACCTTCAAGAAAGCGGGTTAATGCAAATGTCAGCTTTAAATATTGACCTTTTAGGTGCCCTCCTAGGCAGGCCAGATCTACCCCTTCCCACTGGGTACTAGGTTTTTAAACAGATCCCAAGGGGAGCTCCCTTAACTTCGTCCCTGGGTACCGCAGCTGTAGACTCGCTGCTGGTCCGTAGATGTTGCTGCAGGTTAGCCGCCAGTTGGTGCACTTTAAACTGAGCAGCACGCTCAATTCCCCAAACTCCATAGGACATGCAACTGCTTAAATTGCAGGGGGGAAAAAAAAAATCAACATAGGGTATTTGTAATCCAATACTATGGAGCAACAGGCGTCCCTTGAAACAGTGCCGCACTGCGGTGTACTCACTGTCCCCGGGCCCACATGGCTTTTCCTGATGCAGCAGGCCTCTGGATCTCCACTCTCGGGGTTGTCTGTTGCAAGTAGGTTTCCTCCCTCTCCTTCATGCTGAATCAGCTGCCTTTGTCACTGGCTGCAGGCTCTTTCAACCTCCTTACACTTGTTCTGGACTGCTGAGACCACAGTCTGACCCTCACACATCCTGGCTTCCAAACTGCTAGGTCAGAGGCAGCCTGGCACTACGCAGTAGTACCAGCTTCAGGATCTAGCAGCCCTTGGTTGTTTACTCTATGCTGTGTATTCAGTGTCATGCACATGTTGGCGTGCATGCAGTTGCCACTCTCTTCTTCTCCAGAACTCAGCAGCTCTGTCCACAGTTTGCGCTTTGCTTTTGCAGACTGGTATGGCACAGGTTGCACCCACTCCCAGGACTGCATACCTTTCCACCATGAGATGGTGCCCCTAGGAGCACAGTCCTGACTTTATAGGCCCTGCTTACAATTTGCCTTGATTTGTGCCTGAGGCTGTCAGTCTAGAAACTTGACCGCCCACAGGGCACACAAAAAGTGCCAAAACCTGATGCCTCTCCTTTTCCCAGAAACCTCCTGGAGTCTCTTCCTCTGCAAGATTTCTGAGCACGGGGGCGGGCCTGGCTGAGCAGGTTAATTACATTACCCCATCCCATATGAGGATGCATCCCCATATCTAGCTGGCACAACTTGAGGTCTGAGTTACTGTCCATAACATAGTCCTTGTGCCAACTAGGAGCCCTGCACACACTCTGCGGTCTGGTTCTGCTTCTGTCCACTGGCAGAACATTGCTATCTCTTGCCACGGGGCACTTCACCGGGACTGGCAGTGTTCACTTCTTCATGTTTAAGATTTGGGGCCCCAATCACTGCACCAAGGACTGCTAGGGGAGCCATCCTTCCAAGCTGACCAGTTTCTCTGTTTCTCTGTCCTCATCTTTGGAAACTTTGATGTGCAGAAAACGAGTAGACCATGGATCCTGTATCCGTTAGCAAAGCCGACAGAGAAGTGTCGTGCTCTCCGGTGCTGGGAGGGGTGCAGGTTCAGGGCTTCTAACCCCTCTAATCACTAACAATGGACACCAAAGAAGGTATATGTTAGTAGTGAATGGAGACAACTCCAGTGATGTAATCCAAAAGTCTTTATTTCTACAGACCAAATAGCACACTTAACAAACACAACAACCAGCTGGCCAATGACCGCATGCTAGGTACTCTGGTGCTTTGCTGCTTTGAGCTTCCTCATGGAGGCCCCCCTGAGGAAGCTTGAAGGAGCGAAGCATGGGGGAGGGTACCTGGTTTGTGGTTGTTGGCCAGCTGGTTGTTTTGTTTGCTATGTGTGCTATTTGGCCAGCAGAAATAAACACTTTTGGACTACATCGCTGCAGTTGTCTCCCTTCACTTGCTGCTATATGCTATCATACACACTTGCAACCCTGTGTTTTGAAGTGCAGTTCTTTGGTGTCCATTGTCCTGCATCAGTCTCTATCTCTGTTGGCACTATTGCGGCCTTCAGGTTTTTGGCAGCCATCCTGCCACTTGAGGTGGAACTTCAGGCGAGGGCTGTTGTCCCCTCAGTGGACCTGGCCCTGTGATATGGTTTCAGCTGGTTATAATGCATGTTTACCAACAATTCATACAACACATCAGAGACCTTCTTAATCACTTGGTATGGGCCCTTGAACAGTGGCTGCAGCTTGGGGCAAACACCCTTTTTACTACTCTGATTCTTAACCCACACCCAGTCACCCTCTGCCTAAACCTGACTGGTTACCTTAAGGTCATACTGCCCTTTCTGCTTACTAGTGCCTTCTCTTGCTATTTTTCTACCGCTGCAACCACAATACTGAGGTACCCTGCCACTTCAGTCACATAATCAGCAGGATCAGTGTACCTCTCCTGGACTTCTGCCCCATTGAGCAGCTCCACCAGGAGTGTGATTTCATGACCAAGCATCACTATAAATGGGGTGTACCCTGTCGTGGGCGGTACGCCACTCCTAGGAGCCAGCATAACATACGATAGCAGACTATCCCATTCAGTTTGATTATTCTACATGAAGGAGGAAAGCATAACGAGGAGCATGTAGTTCAGCTGCTCAACCAGTCCATCTGACTGCAGGTGGTATGGAGTGGTCCTGGTTTTGTGTACTTCTAGGAGTTTGCACACCCCTCAGAACAACCATGACTCAAAATTCTGTCCATGGTCCACATGGACTGATCTGGGGGCCCCATATTTGCACACAGATTTGGCCCTTGAACCATGGCTGCAGCTTTTGGCAAACACCCCTTTTATGACTCTAATTCTGAACTCATACCCATTCACCATCTGCATAAACTTGGCCAGTTACCTTAGGGTTGTACTGCCCTTTCTGCTTACTCATGCCTTCTCTTGGTGCTTTTTAACTGTTGCAGCCCACTGTATTGAGGTACCGTGCCACTTTAGTCACATAATCTGCAGGATTAGTCTACCTCTCCTGGACATTTGCCCCATTGCGCAGCTCCACCAGGAGTGTGATTTCATGACCAAACATCACTGTAAATGGAGCGTTCCCTGTCGTGGAGGGTACACTACTCCTATGAGCCAGCATAACATATGACAACAGACTATCCCATTCAGTCTGATTGTTCTGCATAAAGGAGGACAGCATAGCATGTCATGGGGAGATCCTGCCAGATGAACATGATAGAATTTTTTATTACAGTGTTGTTGCCATTGAAACGCTTTAGGTCTTGTTTGATGACTTTGTATAACAAACATTGAGGTTGCTATGGTGAAGGATATTTTATGTGTCACATTCAAATTGAAAATTGTAATTTTATACATTGAAACTGAAATTTTGTATGTAAGTCTTAAATTTTGTCTTGTGTGTTATATGTTTGGATACAGTTGCAAAAGAGATAATATCTCAATTTGATATCCAATAAAGTTGAAAGTTGACTGGGTTGCAAGGTCATTGGACAAGGGCCAGACAGTAGATGTACTATACCTGGACTTCAGTAAGGCCTTCAGCTCCGTACCATATGGAAGGCTGCTTAGCAAACTGAGTAAACTGGGAGTTGGGGACAAGCTGCTGGCGTGGGTCAGGAGTTGGCTGCAAGAATGGAAACAGAGAGTGACAGTAGGGGGTGAACTATCCAAGCCTAGACCTGTAACCGGAGGGGTCCCACAGGGACCAGTACTCAGTCCAATGCTATTCAACATCTTTACTTGTGACATAGTGGCAGGGGTCAAACAGTGGTATGGAGTGGTCCTGGTTTTGTGAACTTCTAGGAGTTTGCACACCTCTCGGTACAACCCTGACTCAAAATTCTGTCCCTGGTCCATATGGTCTGATCTGGGGGCCACATATTTATACAAAAAGTGTTCCACAGAAACCTTAGCAACTGTTTGAGCCTCCTGATCAGGTAGTGGGTAGGCTTCAGTTCATTTTGTGAAATAGCCCACCACTACTAAGATATACCAGTTTTTCCTGGAGGTCAGTGGCAAGGGGCCCAGGATATCCATTGCTACCCTCTCTAAGAGTCAACTAGTTTCAGATGAGACCATGGGGGCTCTAGGGACGGCACCTACAGCTTTCTGGGACCCACAAACCGGGCAGGCTTTATATTACTCCTTAATGGACTTTCCCTTCCTTGCCAGTAGTACCGGACTTTCGCTTTCTGTGTGAGTTTCTCTACCCCCAGGTGTCTGCCATTGGCGGTGTCATGTAATGTTTTAAGGATCTTCAAAACCATCCCCTTGGGGATTACTATGCATTTGTGATCAGGCTTGCCCTCCTTATCTTTGGCTTCAGTACCAAAAGTCCTTGTTATACATGTAGATAAGGCCACACCGCTTGGTACTTGGGAAATTTGAGATTATGTCAGGTCTCTATGGGGAATGCAGTGAGTGCTTTCTCCAACCAGTACATCATTCTGGTGACCACTGGATCTTCCTGTTGGTGGATCATTAAACTTGGTCATTCTGTATTAGCTTCCATATTGGTAGGGGCCAGGGGTTCAACACATCCCTGGGCCAGGACCTCTCCTGGCATCGTGGCACTCACTGTCAGCTTCCAGGATAAGGTGTCTGCATTGTTATGCTGCTTTGCCAGGCAGTGTATGATTTGATAATCAAACTGTGCCAACTTTTCCAGCCAATGAGCAAACTGTCCTTATTGTAGCCAGCGGAGTGAGCCATGGTCCATCCTTATCTTGAATATCTTTCCAAGCAGGAAGTGGCAGAAATGGTGAGTAAAGGTTACAACAGCTAACAGCTCATTCCTTGCTGAAGCATATTTGCACACTGCCTCGGTTAGAGCGCAGCTCGATAGGCGAGCACTCTCTCCTTGCCATCTAAATCCTGGGTGAACACTACTCCGATGTCCACCTTGATGGTGTCAGTGTCAAGGATAAATGTCAGCTGTAGGTCAGGATATGCTAGGATGGGTGCAGAAATCGGCTATCATTTCAGTTCCACAAAGGCCTTCTGGCAGGAGTCTGTCCAGGCAAATTGCCTCCCCTTCTTAATGAGCTTGTGCAATGGTGGAAAACGCCCCAATGAACCTTCTGTAGTATGACACTAGTCTCGAAAAGCTTCTCTCTTCTGGCACCCAACAAGGTACTGTCCAGGACCACACTGCCTCTATCTTGTCTGGGTCTGTTCTCACTCCATCTGCTGAGATTAGATTTCTCAGATACTTCACTTCGCTACAGAAGAGATAACACTTAGACGGTTTTACTTTCAGGTTTTAAGCATTAGCTTCCTCAGAACTACCTTCAACTTGTGCAGATACTCATGAAAAATCCCACCATTGACTATTACATCATCAAGGTATAACAGGTATGATGTCTGTTATAAAACTGCTAACACGACATCCATCAGATTGAAACTTCTCTGGAACATTACACAATCCCAAGTGGCATGACGTTAAACTCAAAACAGTCCCTTTATGGTTGAGAATGCAATCTTCGGCCAATTCTTGGAGCAAAACAGTACCTACTAGCCTAGTCCAGGGTAGAGCTGTGCGAAGGTGGGAAACTCCAGATTCACAGAAATCCCTCATTTCGCGGAGTTAATTCGTGGTGCAAAGTACCAACTTCACCCCTCAAAGAAAATCCCCAAAATGTGGAGTTTGAACTCTGCTGGCAGAGTTCGAACTTTGCATTTTGCGAATTTTTTTTTTTATAATGTCAGTGGTTGGCCTTCCCCCTGCCAGTCGCTGCTCCATGTAGAATAAGATTAGCTGGTGTCTAGTGGTCACCCACACCTATCGCCAACCCGATGTAAAATTACATTCCCTGGTGTCTAGTGGTCCCCCCACCGATCGCAGACATGATGTAAATCATCATGTTTCCCTAGTGTATAGTGGTCCCTCCCCCCACCTGTACCCAAGTCTAGTGGACCCCCCCCCCGACGCCAAGCTAGCAACCAGCACAGCCCTCTGCTCTCCACCACGGCCGGCCACCCGACTGAGCTGTCAGTGAATGGGCATGTACTTGTGCAAGCATGCACTCATTCGTTGCCAACTCGTGCTCATTCATTGAGCTCTTTCATTCTGTTGGCAGTGCAGACAGAGCAGGGGGATGTTCCAGTCACTGGCAGGGGATTGGAATGGGGATGAATGGCATTGTGGACCCCTGGGGGTCCACAGTGCTACCCCCCCATGCTGACCCCCCTGCCGGCAACCAGAACAGCCCTCCGCTCTTGTCTGTCCCACCGACAGAATGAATATGCGTGAGCTGGCCTGTCAATGAATGATTGCATGCTTGTACAAGTACGTGCTTGTTCACCGACAGCTCAGTTGGGTGGCCGGCCATGGCAGAGGGCTGTACCGGTTGCCCACTTGGGATGGGGGGAGCGAAGTGGTAAGGCACTACCTGCTGGGGTGGGGGTTGCGCAAGACACTGGGGAGTACATTTTGAACATCAGGCATGGGTGCAGGTGGGGGAAGGGGCTGCTAGACACAAGGGAATATGTTTTGATCTGGCACAGGTGTGGGTGAGGGAAGGGACCACTGGACAACAGGAAAAGTTTATGATTTACATCAGGCCAGCGATCAGTGTGAGGGGGGGACCACTAGACACCAGGGAAATTCATTTTAGATTGGACCAGCGATCAGTAACGGGGTCACTAGACACCAGGAAAATTAATTTTACATGGGGCAGATGATCGGCGGGGGAGGGGCACTAGACCCAAGGGAATTTTATTCTGTGTTGGGCTGGCGCAGCGGGTGGAGGACAGCTAGACACCAGAGAAAGATCAGGCTGGCAATCGATGGAAGGGAGGGTGTCATTATTTGTAACCTCGCCTTATGGTGCTTCTTCCGAGGTTTCTTTACCTCGCACAGACCCTCCCCTTGCGGGTTCCATGGGAATTTTACAGAGTCCTTAATAGAAGGATCTCTGCATTTCTGTGGCAGCACCACAGGCCAAGGATTAAATATTCAGTTATTCAGTTGCCCAAATCCCAAGGAGGGCTCACCCTCCCAGACTTCAGACAATACCACAGGGCTGCCCAGCTGAGGACAGTTGTTTACTGGTACCAGAATAACTATACCGCATAATGGAAGGACTTGGAGATAAGGGAAGAAGACCTCCTCCAAACCAATAAAATTCTGTCGTCACCATTCAGCCCCCGAGACCAGGAGGGGAGGTCCAACCCCTACACAGGAGCAACCCTCCAGATTTGGAGGGAACTTCTATTAGAGAAGAAATTAGCTAGATGGAGACATCTTTCTCAGTTCTATCCCATATACGAAAGCCTTTATTCTGGCGAAGATGTATTTGGGTTTTAGAAGATGGGAGAGGGCGGGGCTCCATTTAGTGGCACATTTTATACTGCAGGACAGGATGTTGTCATTATCCAAATTAACAGAACAATATGGGCTTCTTCCTCAAGCTAGAATCAGGTACTTTCAAGTGAGGGACTTTATTAACTCCCTTTGCCTGGCTCTTGGGCCTCGACATCCACTCCAGTAATAATCTCTACATTTATAGCTATTATAGACGGTAAGGCCAGTTCAGAGCATATTATTTCATATCTATATTAGGCTCTAATTTCATCGCAGGGTGACTTGCTTGATAAAATTAGATCGACATGGGAATCAGATCTAAATATACAAATTCCAAGGGAGATATGGGATAGACATTTAATGCAGATACAGTGGGAAATTGGAGCCCCCAGCTGGAAAGAATTCTCCTGGAAGATGGCTCTGAGATTCTTCAGGACACCCCCAGGATCCAGGCGAAGTACCAGCCAGGGATGACCCCAGAGTGTTGGAGAGGTTGTGGAGAAGTTTCTGCAGCCTTGGCTCATGTCATGTGATCCTGTCCCAAACTAAAAGATTATATAGAGACGCTGCGGGGGGGCTGAGGATTATTTTCACGTAGACATTAATTCTTTCCCCAGAATTATTCTTTTTATCGGTGGTGCCGACAGAATGCAGAGATGTAAATACAAGAAAGTTATTAAAATTCCGCATACTGACAGTCCAAAAGGCCATTACCTGAAAAAGGCTTACACGGCATCAGATAACATTAACACAGTGGCAAGATGTGATGCTGGCCATTTACAAGATGGAATCTTTAATGGCAGTAGTAAACAAAAAACAGAAAAAATTAGAAATCATATGGAGAAATTGGGTATTATACACCTTCCCTTTGAGACCAGAATTTATTTCCTAAGCACTCATGACATGGACCAAGTCCTTATCCAGTCTGTCTGAATGTAACTTGATATTTATGTGGGGAACTTTCAGTGAATTAGATTTTGGGGAGCTCGGCTCAATGGAATATGAATATATATATTTACAAATGAACTGTTAAGCTATATACATTTTGAACTATTTATTTTGTATCTGTTAGGTTTCTGTTTTTTGTCATAATTGTGTGTTTCATTTTTTTTTTTATATATATTCTATTTATACCCCCGTCGTGCTCTGGAACTGCCTCTCCTTCGGGCTGCCATGACCCTCAGACATCCCCCTGCTATCTCCCCCAAGCTGCCTTACCTCAGATCTGCAGCCTTACCTCAGATCTGCAGCCATCCTCAGGATAGCCCGGTGTAACCCTGTACCGGGTGGGTCCCTCTCTTCCAAGGGGGAAGGCACTGGCAGGGAGAAGACCGGCACACTATTTTTTCTCGGTCCTGGGCACCGCTGTGGCTTTCTGGGAGTCTTCAGAGGTGTCCGGGGCCAGCAGCCGTCATCCGGCCAGTCCCCAGAGCGGTATTTCCATTTTTCCTGGTGTTCCCTGTAATGCTGTCCCTCTGCTGTGCTCCCGGTCTCCACCGGGGGCCGCTGCAGAGTGACCATGCGTCCCTATCCCACCCCAGAGGAGGAGAGCAGTCCTATGAATGCTCAATCCTACCCCTTCCCCTGCCGGCACCCGTAATTGTTTGTTTCAATATGTAACAGTCATACACTGTAAAGACAACTATATGTTTGTGTAGCATTAAAAAAGGAAATAAAGAAAGTTAAAAAAAAACAACCCTGAAAGCAAGGTGAAGTTACAAGTGCCAAATTTTCCTATCAAACAGGGAAACATCGCAAAATGATTGGCAAAGGCGGATTTTTGCTACTTCATCAGAAATTCACCGGCAAATAAAAACTTTGCTGCATGTCGAATCCAGAGTGGAAAAGCAGTGAGCCTTTGCCAATAGATCGAGGGTGTCATCAGTACGAGGCAGTGGATGCGTGTCCTTCATGGTAACCTCATTCAAATGGTGTTAGTCCACACACAGTCATATGCCCCCATCTTTCTTCTGTACCAGGAATACTGGGGTGGTCCACGGGCTTGTGGAGGGCTGGATAATTCCCTGGTCATTCATCTGTTGCAACTGTTTTTCAGACTTCCCTGATAATGGAGCCGACTCCTCAGAGTTCTTTGCTTGACCAGGCAGGTGTTTCCAGTGTCAGTACGGTGCTTGGTTAGCTCAGTACATCTCAGCTCATGATCCCCCAAACTGAATACATTGATCCACTCCAGCATGGCAGCCCAGGCTGCTCATGTCTGCTCTGGTGTCAGTTCTTGTTCCTCAAGTTGGAGTTTTTGAGATAATGTCTGTTCCACGCACCCAACCTGGCGCTTGTTCGCCTTTTGGGGTTCTTGTGGCTCTGGTTTGCAAGCCTTGAACTGTGGTTGAGTCTTAAGGCAGTATCGTCACCCCCAGAATGGAAAATGCCAGTCCTCATCCCTTGGTAGATGGTTTGCAGCTCTGTCAACACATTTGCAGTCCACACAGGAACTTGTCCCTGTTTTACCCTACTCAGTGACCATGCTGTGAGGAAGTCATTACTTTCTTTTTGCTGAAGTACTACAAGCCCTTTGCAGTCTTCAACTTCATTTCCTCCAAACTGGCCAGAGATGAACACTTCACATCTTGGTGGAACAGTGACATAGCTGCTGGCCAGTCTCATGGACCTCCATCCCTTCGCTTTCCGATGTTGCGGAAAACTTCCTCCCCAATACAGTACACTCACCTTCAGCAAAGTTTAGTGTTGCTCTATAGTGCTTCAACCAGCCAGTCCCAAGTAGTGCAGTTTGGGCCATGTCTTCAACCACTAAGAATTCACAGGCTAATCGCAGCTCTTTATTTATTTATTTATTTATTTAATATGCTTTTTACTCCCCCAGTCTGTCCCACATCGACCCAACCTCTGCCCCCAACCTTGTCATCCATCCCCTGGGACTTACCATCCCTGGTGTTTCTCCCTGACTTCCCCCCCAGGGTGGTGCCTTTTGGGGGGGAGGCCGGCCTCCCCCCATCGGAACCTGAGGTTCAGTTTTCGAGGACTTAACTGTCCCTTGGTGTCCCCCGCATGGTGATTTTGGAGTGCCTCTGTCAGAACCTGAGGCTCGGTGTCTGGGGAGCGCCATGGGGCAACCGTGTGAGACTGGAGAAGCAAGCAGCATACCACACAGCCCCATTTTCCTTTTTCTGGATGGCAGTTGTGGTATGCATTGACATCAATGGCATACACCAGTATCTGCCCCCTTTGCAGTAAGCTCCAGCAGTCAGTACCCCCTTGGCCTCCACTAGGGGTCCATGAAATGCCAGCTGTGAACTCCCCCCCCCCGGAGGAGGAGAGCAGTCCCTAGAACGCTCAATCCTCCTCACCCCTGCCGGCCCTCTGACTCCCGAGTCCATTCCCAAACCTGGGTCATCTGCATCGTAAGCAGGAGTAATACTGCTGTGCCGGCAGGCCAGCCCAATCACAGCTCCTTTTAGTTGATCACTGTTTGCCTAACTTCCAATACTTTGAGGGCAGTTCCATTCACTGCATGGACTGTTCTTCATAAGGCCATAAGCTTTGCGAGGATCTTTTAGTTTCTCCTTCCCACGCTCTGGCATTCACCATGGTCACCAGTGCACCAGAATCGACCAAAAACTTGCAGGGGACACCTTCTATGTCCCCATGAAGATAGTAGCCCAGTCCCATTGCAGAATGGTTCACAGTTTGCTATGGGGCATTTCTTTGTCCATTGTCATGAACTTCGACCTCAGTCCCAGTCCACATGGCTGCAATTCCAAACAATCCTCTTTGTTGGGAACACTTTTCTTCATAATGTTTCAGGCCTCCACACCTCCCAACATGCCCAGTTATCCGGCCTTCTATTCTGAAAAGTCACCGACTTAGGATGCAGGTTTCCCAAAGGTCTCTTTTTGCCCAATTAGTATGTCTGATTGTGGAGTCCTAAGGGTCTTGAGCTTCACTTTCAATTTTTCAAGTTCAGTGTGCGTAGTTGGGAGAACCCCTGTCATTTCCTCTCATACCTCTACAATGGCTCCAGTTGGGGAGCTCAGAGTTTGAGGAAAAATCCAGATTTCGCACACCCTCCAGTTTGGTGGCATACTGGATTGCTTGGTCTAGCCCTGAAGGTGTAGCTGGAAATGGAGCTCCCCACTCTTTGCGTGAGCAATGAAATGTTCTTGGGTCAGCAGGTGTTGGGTGACTGATCCAGCATCTGGAAAGGCCTTGATTTCCATGCACCGCGGGGCTCTTCCAAAGTCTCAAGCCGATTCCCCCTTTTTTCACCTTCTGTTGAAAAAGTCAGTTCTTTCTCGATCAGCACATTCAGCAGACTCAAGGAACTGTTTCTTGGTCACTAGCAGAGCACTGTAATTTTGTTTGATGTCAGACTCTAGGTCCTGATGCACTTTTGGGTTTTTACCCGCAACAGAAGTCCCGTACATTCTTGTTTAACTGCAACATCTCTTTCATTCCACACAACCGCAAGCTCAAATTGCTCCAACCAAGTAGTCCACTCCCGGTTCTCTCTGTTGAAGGAATCGGGCATGAAGCAGGCCATCTCACACCTTCCCCTACCTAGGGTACTTGTGGGCTAGTGTATAGTTGGGACATGTTTAATTTTTAGGTGTAACACAAAATAACAAAATTGCACACAGTAACAGTTTCTCTTTGACCCAGCAATCTTGTTTTGCAGCTAATCCCACTGCTACCACCACAAGTCAGTGACAGACCCTGTGGCAAGATGTGCCCGGGCCATACACGTGGTGCTGCCACCACCTTTGGTAAACTGGTGCAGTCTGGTAATTTGTGGTTCAGGGGGTGAGTGCTGGAGACACGCCTGTTGACTGAGCCACAGTGGCTATGGCTATTGGTGGGCCTGGTAAGGAAACCACTAATTTCTCTACCACACTGGGAGTCAATAACCAGCCCAAGTTTAACAGAAAAATGCATCTTTATTAAAAGTCGACTACCTGCAAGAAAGAAGGTTAATGCAGATGTCACTTTAAACACAGAACTCTCAGATGCCCTCCTGGGCAGGCCAGATCTACTCCTTCTCACCTGGTACCAGGCTTTAAACAGGTCCCAATGGGAACTCCCTTAGCTCAGGCGCTGGTTACCACATGTGTAGAATCGCTGCAGGCCCTTAGGTGTTGCCGCAGGCTGGCCAGCATTGGTGTACTTACACGGTATTGTTTTTTTTTTTTTTTTTTTATCATGTAATGGTTTCTTACCTGCAGCCACTGTCCTGCTTATATCCAGCCACCGCTTCTTCACCGCTGACCCTGAAGCTGCCGTGCCCAGCTGGCAGAGGTGACTATACCGTCGAAGGAGGCTTCCCCCAACACCTCCGCACCCGACGAGGATCCAGTACCGGCACACGCCATCCAGGCATCGTCGGCCGGTGAAGCTTGCGGCCATCAAGCTGCCATGGACTAGTGCTGCCATTTTCCCTGTTCTATTCCCCCATGGGAGCACGGACATGCAATGACATCCGCGCACTAGTGTGCAGATGTCTGCTGTCCCCCCCCACAGTGTTTGACACCTACGCGTCTGCAGTACCTCCGGGCGTCCCCAGGGACCACTAGAATGCGGCGTGCACCCACCCTGTTTCCCCAGTACTAGGAGAGCTGTCATCGGTCGCTCAATCCTAGTCCTCCCCCGCCGACCCCCGATGACCCGGGCTCGTTCCCAAACCCGGGTCGCCGGCATGGAGCGAGGTGTGACATCCAGCGCCTCAACCCTCAGCGCCACTGGGCCAGTGCTTACACAGTATTTGTAATCCAAATTGTGAAACAAAGTGAAACAGGCGCTGTCCCTTCAAACAGTGCCACACTGCGATGTATTCATTGTTCCTGGACCCAAATTGCGCCTTCTGATGTAGCAGGCCACTAACTCTCTGCTTTCCAAGGGCATCTACGATACAGGTAGACTTCCTTTCTTTGCTTCGTAATGAATCACCTACCTTGAGCACAGGCTACAGGCTCTTCCGTCTTCCTTCGACTCATTACAGACTACCGAGGGCCCAGTCTGTCCCTCACACGTTCTGGCTTCCAAACCCCTAGATCAGAGGCAGCCTAGCACAATGCTATACCTGCTACAGGACCTGGATCAACAGCCTCTGGTCTTTTTTCTCTATGCTGTATCTTTAGTGTCACCCACGTGCTGCCTTGCACTTGGTTGCACTCTCTTCCTGTCTGGAGCTCAGCAGCTGAGTTCACAGTTTGCTGTCCACTTTTGAGGAAAGGCATGTGTGGTGAACTAACTTGAGTGCTGACCACAAAGATTGCCTATCTCAGCTGCACCACCAGCATCGCCTCAAGCAAGTAGACTGGCGAGACAACACTGTGATTCAAATAGGGGTGGGTGGATGGAGGCACCCGGTAAGGAGAGGCAGGAAACGGTCTGTAAGTTTGATGCCCAACGGATGAAGATCTGCTGCCATTTCCCAGACGCAAACCCTCGACCAGGGCTGCCAAGGATGGAGGGCACATTGAAGCTTCTTTGGCAAAGGATCAACAAGAGGATCACCAAGAACAAACTGGATCCCAGAGGACAACACAATGCAAGCAGGATGAGACAAGCAGGAAAAGTAGGATGCAGAACGAAGATCAGAGCCCTGTAGTGTCCAGAATCGGAAAAACAAACTGGCGGACGGAGGTACACACTGGCCACATCAGTCTCGACTATCGGCGAATGACTGGGAGTAACAGACAAAGCTTCTTCCAGGACGTTCCACTTCTTTTTTTTGCTTAAGTTTTATTGTTTTTGCTTGCATAGGATATCATACAAGGTACAATTGATTATATGATACAAATGCTGTTAAGACTACAGTTATGGTGTTAAAACGGTAAATAGACTCATGTTACGTGGTTTAAACTAATAAGTCCAGTTTTGTTCTACAGATGGTTTATCGCATCAGTGCAAGTTTCCAGCTATCAAGACTCCATCAGCTGCCTCCCCATCTGGATTGGGGGAGTGTTCCTCACCTCTCAGCACAATTTCAAGTATTGATGAGTCAAAATCCTGAGCATAGTGAATAATCTGTATAACTAAAGTCTCTAAATCCTATTAACTTGATGTGTTTGTTATTTTGTCCTGTACCAATGGAGCCATGTATAATGCGCATAAACAGAAAGGAAACTTACAGTCTGTAACTATTTGATAACTAAAAAGAAACCTGGCTTATTAGAACAAAGGATCCTGTTAATTAGAGAGCACTGTTGGCAGCAAAAGGGTAAACTATCTTTAGTTTAATAGAAATTTCTGTAGTATTGGGGTACCAGATTTGATTTCCACATATTCATATAGGGGAAACCATTTAAAGTTAAATTGCTCTGTCTAGTGTCTTAGGCGTGCAGTAACTGATTCCATCTCCTTAATATTAGATACATTGGTCCACCATAAAGAATAAGAAAGGGGATGTGGGGTAAGCCAATGTTGCGTAATTACTTACTGGGCAGCAGCAATTAGTACGAAGTAAAGGTACTTCTGAGCCTTAGAGCCTACTCCTGGAGGGGGAAGGCCCAATACCAGATGTGGGAAGCCAGGGGTGTCATAGAGTTGCATAATCTCTTCAGTAGCCCCTGTCACTTCTTGCCAGAAGCTTCAAATTACTGGGCAGCTCCAGAATATGTGAAAATGAGATTTCTGACCCCCACAATGCCTCCAGCATTTATCCGTGTGGGAGGTGGCATACTTGGGAGATATTACTGATATGATAAAATTTCTGGTGATAATTTTCCATCTAAATTTCCTCCATGAGAGGGAGTTGATTGTTTTATGTATACCATGCCAAATCTGTGTCCAGGCCTTCTCAGGAATTTGAATGTCTGATTCTACTTGCCATTTGTCTTCTATAGCCTAGGTCAGAAGGGTTCCAACACCCCTTGCAAGACCTTGTAAGTATAAGACATAAAATTTCTAATGTCTGCCATATGACTCTTTTGGTATGTTTGAAACAGAAGAGGAGCTGGGTCTTCCATCAAAGCTGTCATACCCACTGTGTTGTTTATATGGTGTCTGCATTGGAGGTATCTAAAGAAATCTTTGTGTAGAATATTATATTCCCTCTGAATCATTTCAAATGATTTAACCATATCATCTGTTATAAACTGATGGAGGTATTTAAGCCCTAGATTAGCCCAACAATTAAAACATGGATCATTGTGTAAGGTAGGGAATCGTAGAAGACCCGACAGGGGTATGTATTTCCAGACTGGGGAGAGTATCTCCCACCATTGCCTTGTATTAAGCCAAGAGCCAATGGGATGTCTGGCCCATGTGTTAGTGATAACTTTAAGGTCTGAGTGGAGCACTGCCCAGGGGAGGACATTAAGGGGAATCGAGGGGTGTGCCCATTCTTCCATCTCCAACCAGCCCCCCCTTAGTTCTGGTGATAACATCTTTAATATTGGTAGTATCTGGGCTGCCTTATAATAATTCTAGAAGTTAGGAATTCCCAGTCCTCCCCTATCTTTGGCCTCGGTTAAAAGATTTCATCTCTTTCCAGGCCTATGGCCCGCCCAAATAAAGTTTGACAGTTTCCTCCTCAGTTCCCTCCACTCTAGCTGGGGACTGGGAGAGGTAATGTTGTAAAGAGAAACACATACCAAGGCAGAATATTCATCTTCACAGACTCCACTCTGTTCATGAGCATGAGGGGGAGATTCAGCCAACTATTCAGGTCTTCAAAGACTTGCTTCTTTAAGATCTGGTAATTAAAGTGGTATAGACTCGTAAGGTCGGTGGGAATGAAAATGCTTAAATATCTGACTTTCTTCTTAATCTACTTGAAAGGAATTATCTTCTGTAATGCAGTCTGGAGTGGCCCATTAATACACATAACTTCTGTTTTATCTACATTGACTTTAAAGCCTGACAGATTCCCGAATTGTTCCAGCAACTGCAATACAGAAGGGACAGAGCTCTTTGGGTTGTCTAGGTAAACTACCATGTCATCAGCATAAAGGGATACTTTGTTTACTATTCCTTTTACTTTAATTCCCTGTATAAAAAAGTTCTCTAATTCCTTGTGCCAGAGGCTTCATACTAAGTGCAAACAACGGGGGACAGAGAGCACCCCTGTCTGGTCCCCCTTTCTATGTCAAAGAAATTGGATGCTGTTCCATTTACCTTAACTCAAGCTCTAGGGTTTTGATAACACATTGAGACCCACTTGAGAAAGGTGCCCCCTGCCCCCATATGTGCTAACACTTCTTTCATATAGGCCCAATTTAGGCGATCACATGCCTTTTCTGCATCTAGAAAAATTGCTAGTTGGATAGTTTTGGAGGGGGGTTTATTTAACATGATGTTAAGCAACTTCCTAATGTTATCATAGAGATGTCTGTGTGGGATAAAACCCATCTGATCAGGATGTACCAATAGCTCAATATATTTTTGCAACCTGATGGCTAAAATTTTTGTTAACATTTTGAAGTCCTGATTAAGAAGGGAAATGGGCCTATATGAATCGCATCGGGAGATAGGTTTGCCTGGTTTAGGAATAACAGAGACCATAGCCTCACGCCAGGAATCAGGGAAGTGGCCTTCCTCCAAGCTAGAGTTGAAAATCTCCACTAATTTAGGGGACAGAGTTTTCCTCAGTTTCTTATACCATTCGTCTGATAGGCCATCAGGGCCTGGTGCTTTGCCAGTCTGGAGACCCTTTATTGCCTGAGTTACTTCTAGTTCAGTGATGGGGGCTGATAGAGCATCCTGGGCCTCTTTTGGGAGGGTGGGTAATGTCAGAGAGCTCAGAAAGTTTTTTGTTTACTCTGAGACTGTCTGCTCTAATTTATTTTCTGTATATAGGTCTTTATAAAAGGAGCAGAACTGAGAGGCAGTGTCCTTAGGCTTGGACCAGACCTTATCAGGGTCGTGTTTGTCCCTGATCTGAAGGACATGTCTGTCTGCCTGCTCCTTACGGAGTTGGAAAGCTAATAATCTCAAAGTCTTCCCTCCCACTTCATGGTATTTTTGATTTGAGAAGCGCAGGAGACCTTCAGCCTTCTTGTGTTCCAAGGCTTGAAGTTCCATACGGCTATTGGTGAGTTCTTTCAAAGTCTTTGTCGACCCTGGATTTTGTTTATGGAGGGCCTCGAGACTGGCAACCTTGGTCCTGAGTTCAGCAACTTTTAGCCTGGTCTGTTTCTTTCTAGCTGAAGCAAAGCTGATTATTTGCCTCCTGGTGACCGCTTTTAAAGTGTCCCACCATAAAAGAGGGGAGCAGTTCTCCATTGGCGAATCTATGGCTAGGTTCTCTACAGTTTGGGCTAGTTGTCTGACAAAATTATCATTTAACAGGGAGACGTTAAGTCTCCATACGGAGTGCCTATCCTCCACACCCAATATCAACTTAAGGGAGATGGAACTATGGTCTGACAGGGTTATAGGGTGAATTTTAGAGGCTGTAAACAGATGGAGGTCAATTTTATAAGTAAAAAATATGTTGATGCAGGAATAAGAGTTCTGGGCATGGGAATAAAATGAGTAATCTCTGTCCAGTCCATGCTGGGACCTCCATATGTCCACCATTTCTGCCTCTGCCACCAAGGCCTCAAGTTTTCTGGTAGCCACTTTATTTGTGGAGATGTGGTCTGGGAAGCGGTCTAAACTGGGGCAGAGGACCATGTTAAAATCTCCCCTTAGTAACAGGTGGCCCTGTGGGAGGGCTGCTAATTTATGGAAGACCTCTGAAAGAAATTTTTCAGTGTCCACATTAGGGGCATAAATGTTGACTAAGTGTAATATTTTGTCTTGCAAGATTTTTTTTTCGAACTTTGTTTATTCTTCCTACACACCGAGGCATCTCTCAGAGGTTCCTACGTGACTCTTACCCCTGCTACTCCCCACCGTGACTCACCACACCAGTTCTCCCTTCCTTCGAGGGACTTCCCAGTGCCCCGGATGACCCCCTGAGGCAGGGCCCGCCACTGCTTTTGGCAGCGTCTTTCTGGGATTAGAGGGTCCATCCCTCTCAGGAAGTCGGCCGTGGATCCCCGGTGTGGCTTGTCCGGTGTTGGGGATGTGAGGGAGGTCTCTGAGGCCCTCGTCGCCTCCCCAGCATGCAGGGGTGTTTTTCCCTTGGTTTTATCCCCAGACGTGGGCTGTGCAGTGCCACCCAGCCTGTGACGTGGATGCTCCTACCCACGTCTGGAAGGCAGCCGCCCAACGTCTTCCCTCTGCGTGCAGCCCCAAGACGTTGCAGTGCCTCCTGTCTCCACCGGGGGCTGCTGCATTGCCGGGCTGTCCCTGGATCTCTCCTCTACCGACCCCCAGTGGCCCGGACTCGTTCCCGAACCCAGGTCGCCAGTGTGGCACGAGGTTTGGCATTCAGCACCACCAGGCTGGGTCCTTTGTCTTGCAAGATGCCTGTGAATCTAATATATCTACCCTGAAAACCCTCTTCCAATTCTTGAATCACTTGTGGGGAGTTTCCTTTAATTAAGAGTGCAACCCCTGCTTTTTTTTGTGGTCGGGTGCAAGGATGCTGCCACATGCCCCACCCACATTCGCCGAAGTTTGGTGTGTTCTTGTTCTGTTAAGTGGGTTTCCTGAAGGTATGCCACGTCACAATTTAAATGCTTCAGTTCTGTTAATAATCTAACTCTTCTGAGTGGTGAATTGACTCCTTTAACATTGTAGGATATAATATTTAGGGGTGCCATCTCGACATATTTCTATCCTGACCCTTTCCTAGGATCCCCTTGGGAGACCATTCTATCACTCCACCCCTCCGCGCCCTGCCAAGTAGGCTGTCAACTGGACCATAAAAAGTAAAATAAAAAAGCCAGGAATTCAAATTTAACATAACAATTAACAACAACAGTACTAAAGTACAGTACCAACAATAACAGGTTAAGAGAGATGCAGAAGAACGATAACATGAATAAAATTTAATATGACTGCCACGGAAATCCCACAGTATAACTATGGTGGGTCAAATCCCTGACCCAGAGGAGGCCCCTATGAACTATAGGCGAGTGGCGTAAACAAATACCCTGTAAGGTTGCTCATGCTCACTCTAAACCCGTCACTTAATGGGTGGTGGATATAGCCTCTTAAGGTTTAGGCTATCCTATCACAACCTCCATAATACCACCCCCCCCAAATTGAGAAATAATTTTTATTCTTTATCATGCAGCATATGAGAGTGGGAGGGGGGTTTTATAAGCTGCACCTTTTTAGAGTTGTACCAGAATTATGCTGCTTATGATTGTTAGTGATTACTCCCCTAAGCATGTGCTATCCAGGACATCTGGTAATGTCCTATAACTTTAATTTAAATTTTAGAAGGGGTTTACTTCTGGTGTAAGATTCCATGCCCTCTTTACCCCCAAATTAACTTTCAAGGCGGCATCTTATTTTCGTATTCTCTTCACAGCATATTGTGCATTTAACAAATGGGAAGGGATAAAAGCAATTGAACAAAATATTAGTAGGGAGGAGAGGAGGCACTGTGGGTCACCTTAGAGACTGGAAATGGCACCACAATCCGCACAGGGGTTGTATACAGACCCCCATGTCTGGGGGAGGGAATGGACAAGGATATGATAGGAGGGATCCTTAGGATGGCAGAGAATGGGGAGATACTGTTGATGGGGGACCTGAATATGCCAAATGTTAACTGGAGCACCTTTGCTGCAGCCACTTCCAAGAGCAGGGCCATTCTTGATGCCCTACAGGTGGCATGCGTCAGTTTTGTTTTGCTAGTTTTGGAACCCACTCATGAGGGAGCAATCTTAGACCTCATACTGTCAAATGGGGACAGTGAGAGGATCTCAGATCTAGAAGTGGGTAGCCATCTGGGAACAAGTGACCACCAAACAGTGTCGTTCACGATAAACTCAGCTACAGAGTCAAGTCATACAAAAGTGAGGGTACTGGATTTCAGGAGGGCTGACTTTGGCAAGATGGGAGAGTGCCTTAGAAAGGCACTAGCAAACAGGCTAGAAAGAGGGGTGGAGCAACAATGGGGAAACATCACAACTGCCATCACAGAGGCAACAAGCCTTTGTGTGATGCAAATAAATCAAAATGAAAGAAAAAGCCACTATGGTTCTCAAAAGAGGTGGCGGGAAAGGTTATGGAGAAAAAGAGCATTTAGGAAGTATAAGGACACACAGAAGGAGCAGGACAGAGAACTGTACCAGTTAAGGCAGAAGGAAGCAGGGAGGGAAGTCAGAATAGTAAAGGCCCAAACTGAGGAAAAGATAGCTAACTTGGTTAAGAAGGGGGATAAAACCTTTTCTAGGGACATGGATATGTTGTTCATCCACACTTTCTGGCAGGTATCCTTGCCGCTTTAAATCTTGCTGGAAGGTCTTCAAGCTGGCTCCTCCCACCCACCCGGTGGTAAAACTCGGCTCCGCCTCATGACGCCAGATCTTCCTTACCACTTGGAAGCTCAGGTTCCTCTTAACGCTCTGCATATAAGACTGGTTCCTAATTCTTGGTTTACCCGAAATAAGTTTAAGGTTTCAAGACTTTGGTCATTTATTTCCTCGCGGCTCACGATGGACAAATCGACTCCTGGTTTCGGTGGTGCCCATGTGGGCAGAAGATGTCTCGGATGGATCCGCACCCATGTGCGCTACTGTTTAGGCCTTGAGCACACCACCGCAGGCTCATGACCTGTGCTCTTCCTTCTCGGTCTACTGCCTGAGGACCGTGGCCGCTGCTTAACTTGGGCGCCCGAGGAACGCACCCGCCGGTGAAGTCAAAGGAAGCCGGTTTGGCGGTGTCCACGGTGGCTGGCTCGGCGGAACAGCTCGAGCAGATGATCGCCCTCGAGGAGGAAGTGGCGCAGGCCGCATCTTCGTCTTCCTCGGCCGCAGCCTTTATCCCGCTCTCCTTGGGATCCTCCTATTCAGCTACTTTTAAGGAGCTCTGTCAGTCCCTTTACACCAAGGGAGAGGGGCCATCAGGACTTTCCTTTCGGTCCAAGAAGAAGGACTCAAAAGATAAGTCCCTCCGTCGACGCTCTTGGGAGAGGGACAGGTCCCCTTCCCCGAGTTGTCGACCATCGACTTCGGTCGATCCTTCGGCTTTGGCTACTGGCCTCATGGCGTCCCAGTCAGGTCAGCTGACCGAGACACCTGTCGACGCAGTCGAGATTTTTCTCGACCCATTGATGGGTTGTCGACCGGTGAAGCCGAAAACCCTCACTCCCCGGTTCCCCCGGCAGAGATCGAGGTTACCGTGGGCTTGCCTGTGCCTCTGGTTCCGGAGTCCACGGTCGAAACTGCCGAGCCGAGGGGAGAGCGGGTCTCCCCCGCCCTGCCCCAGAACCCTCCTCGGAAACGCCAAGGTTCTCGGTCTCGGTCTCGGACATAATCACGGTCCAGCCGATCCCGTTGACATAGGCGGTCTCGGTACCGTAGTAAGTGGTGTCGCTGCTCGTCCTCGTCTTCCTCCTCGGATGAGGAGAGGCTTCAACGCAAGTTGCGTCGGCGATACGAGGACCTCATGTGGCAACAGCTCCTTCTGTCCGGGAGCAAGCCGACGTCGTCGCCTTCCCCAGCCATCAACTGGCTGTCACCGGAGTGGCCGAAGCAACCCCTCGCCCTAGCCGAGGCGCCTGCCCCCGGGCCTGTTGCTTGGCCGAAACTGGCTGCCCCACCGATTCTGGTGGAACCTCCGCCTCCACAGCCGAAATTTGGGTCCCCGACCTAGAATTCACGGTCAGGCCAGGGCCTGCCCCATAGGCTGTCTGTCACCCTCACTCCCGACCGCCCTCGGCAGGTGGAGGATGGCTCAGGCCCAAGGCAGCTCTTTGCAGACTCATCCGAGTCCGACGACGATTCCTCCCTGTTCTCCAGGCAGGTCGACCTGGAGTCCTCCAGAGGTCAGTCGCTGGACGATAGCCCATCGTCCTTCATGGGTTTGCTTAGGCTCATCTCGGAGTCCACCGGGATGCAGCTCAAGCCTGTATCCAAGCGGGCCAAGTATCCCCTAGTGGAGATATTGGACCGAGGGGATTCTCCCACGGAGGCCTTTCTGGTGGCCGAGGCCATTGTCGGCCTGGCCTTGGAGCTCTGGCAGCGTCCTGCTTCCTGCCCTGCGCCTTCGGCCAGGATGGCAGCAAGCAGTCCCACCGGTTCCCTGTCCGTTTTTGGAACACCCTCAGCTGAGGGTTGGTTACTGACAGCGTCTTCCGTGTGCCGGAAGCGCAGGGACGTGGACAAGCCTCCCACAAGGAGTCCAGAAGTTGGACTACGCCGGGCGAAAGTCTACGCTATGCCCTCCCTTGGCCTTCGTCAGGCCAGCTTGGCTGTGCTGATGGCACACTTCTCTCACACCCTGTTGGGCTCCCTGGACGAGGTAGTCCCTCATCTCCTGGCTGACCTGCAGACCACGGTCAAGCAGGTGCGGGACCAGGGCAGGGCAGTGGCCAAGCAGCAACTTCAGACTGCTCTAGACATCGTCGACTCATGTGCCAGGTCAGTCGTGGCCGCAGTGGCCATGCGCCGTTGGGCATGGCTGAGGATATCCACCTTCACAGCGGATACCCAGCACAAGTTGGCGGATGTCCCCTTCTTGGGGACTGACCTCTTCGGCCCTGGAGTGGAGGGTCATCTCCAGAGGATCGAAAAGTCCAATGCCACTCTGGACTCGGTCTCCTCCACCTAGAGGGACAAGGGCCGCAGACTGCAACCCAAGTCCTTTCGCCCGTCTGCGCCCACGGCACGTCCGGCCCAGTAGCATCAGGGCCAGCAGGCTCGCACTTGGCATCCCAAAGCCAAGCCTGCAGCTTCCTCTTCCAGGAAGCAGGGAGGCAAAGGCCCAGGAGGTCCCTCGGCCGGTCCCTTCTCCAAGTCTGCCCAGTGACGGGTTGAGGGGTGTCGCCCCAACCTCGTCACTCCACCCCGGGTTCCCCCCGTGGGGGGACGGCTCCGCCACTTCCTTTCCGCCTGGTCTGCTATCACCACAGACTGGTGGGTGCTGGAAGTGGTAGGAAAGGGCCTGCCTCTGGAGTTCGAACAGGCCCCGCCCTTCCGAGCCGTCGCCCCTTGGGGGGCCTCGGGGTCCGCAGCCTCGTTGTCGGCTCGCCGAGCCGACATAGCTCTGCTCCTCGAGAAAGAGGTGATCAGAGAGGTGGTGGACCCTCCCTCAGACCCGGGGTTTGTGTCCAGGTACTATCTGGTCCCAAAACGGACGGGGGGGCTGGCACCCCATTCTCGACCTGCACGACTTAAACAAGTTCCTAAGGTCTCGGACCTTCAGGATGGTCACTCTGGCTCAGATAATACCATCTCTGGAACGAGGCGTGTGGTTCTGTTCTCTGGACCTACAGGACGCGTTCTTTCATGTCCCTATCTGTCCGTCTCACCAGAGATTCCTTCGCTTTCGAGCAGAGGGATCCCTTTACGAGTTCCGAGCCATGCCCTTCGGCCTTTCTCTTGCTCCCAGGGTCTTCACCAAATGCATGGCAGTGGTGACAGCATTCCTGCGGCGCCAAGGGGTCTGGGTGTATCCTTACCTGGACGATTGGCTCATAGCAGCCCCCTCCAGACAGGAGGTGGAGCGGTCCAGAGATCTGGCCCTCCAGGTTTGCTCTCAGATTGGCCTTCTCATCAACGAGGCCAAGTCGGAACTCGGACCGAAGCAGGTGATTCTTTTCATCGGGGCAGAGCTCGACTCTCTTCGAGCCAGAGCACGGCTCCCGGCGGACAGGGCCAAGGTTCTTTCCTCCTTTGCCCAATCATTTCTGGTTGGGCAATTGCGCCCTGCCTGGGACTTCCTGCGCCTCCTGGGTCTCATGGCGGCCTGCACCAGCGTGGTCCATTGGGCCCGCTGGCACATGCATCCCCTTCAGTGGGGATTGGCCAGCCAGTGGTCACAGCGCTGTGATCCATTGGACCAGCTAGTGACAGTGACCCAGGGTATGTGGAACGCTCTCCAGTGGTGGACCGTTCCAGCCCATTTGCAGGAGGGCATCCCGTTTGTCCACCCCGAACCGACGGTCTCTTTATCGACCGATGCCTCTCTGATGGGTTGGGGTGCCCATCTGGGGGAGCACAGAGCGCACGGCCTCTGGTCCCCTCAGGAGTCCCGATGCCATATCAACCTGCTGGAGCTTCGGGCGGTTCATCTAGCCCTCACCGCCTTTGCTCCATTTCTATGGGGTCAAGTGGTTCAGGTCCAGATGGACAATACCACGACCATGTACTTCCTAAACCGCCAGGGCGGGACGCGCTCCATGCCTTTGTGCAAGGAAGCTCTCTGCGTTTGGTCACTTGTGCACAGCCTGGAGGCGGATCTCCTAGCCATCCATGTGGCAGGAGCCTCCAACACCCTGGCCGATGCCCTAAGCCAGATAGGGGCTGTGTCCCACGAGTGGTCTGTCCTGCCGGAGGTAGTACAAGATCTGTTCTCCCACTGGGGCACACCTCAGGTGGACCTGTTTGCCTCCAGGGAGAATGCGAAGCTGAGGCTGTTTCATGCCTGCCCCCCTCAGCAGGGTTCACTGCAGGGGGATGCCTTCTCGAGGCCGTGGACCCCAGGCCTCTTCTACGCCTTTCCCCCATTTCCCTTGATCCACAAGGTGCTTCTCAAGGCGAGGAGGGACAAGGCGCAGGTGATTCTGGTAGCCCCAGACTGGCCCCGCCAATGCTGGTATCCAGATCTCCTCAGCCTCAGCTCCAGGCTCCCGAGCAGCTTCCAGCTCGCCCGGACCTGTTATCAGTCAATCAGGGGAAGGTGTTCCATCCGGACCTTCAATCCCTGCACCTGATGGCCTGGTTCCTGAGCGGCTAGAGTTCCAGACCTTGGGTCTTTCCGACGAGGTCCTCAATGTAGTTGAGGCGTCCCGTAAGGAGTCGACCAGAAAATGCTATGCCTTCAAATGGAAGAGATTCTCCATTTGGTGTCAGGGCAAGGGCTTGGACCCTTCCTCCTGTTCCTTGGCAAGCATCTTGGACTAACTATGGTCCCTTTCTCAGCAAGGGCTTAGGTCGACGACCCTAAAGATGCACCTGGCAGCCATCTCTGGTTACCGGGCGCGGGCCGGGAAGCAGTCGGTGGCGCAGGAGAAAGTGGTCGGACGCTTTTTCAAAGGCCTGGATCACATATCCCCTCCAGTGCGTAAACCTCCACCTCCGTGGGATCTACTGCTGGTATTGGCAAAGCTCATGGGCAAGCCATTCGAACCAATGCACAGGTGTGACATCTCTCACCTGTCGTGGAAGACCGCCTTCTTGGTGGCTATCACATCAGCCAGAAGGATGGGAGAGCTCCAGGCGCTTTCCATAGAGTCTTCTTACCTGGTTTCCACAGGGACAAGGTTGTCCTGCGCCCCAACCCGAAATTCCTTCCGAAGGTGGTGTCGGAGTTTCACCTTAACCAGGTGTTGACTCTGCCAGTGTTCTACCCCAGTCACACCTCAGAGGCCGAATATAGGCTCCATACTCTGGACCCTAGAAGGGCGCTCGCTATATAAGGAGCGCACGGCTGAATTTCGGGGAGAGGTTCGCCAGCTGTTTGTCACCTACGCTGAAGCCGCACCTGGCAGACCTGCAGCCAAGCAGACGATAAGCAGGTGGGTCACCTCCTGCATAGATCTCTGCTATAGGTTGGCGGGCATGGATCCTCCCAGAGGGATAAGAGCTCATTCTACCCACCATACCGCTGCATCGGTAGCTGCTTCCAGGGACGTCCCTATCCAGGATATCTGCAGGGCTGCTACCTGGAAGTTGGCACATACCTTTATAACCCACTACCACATCGACCTTGAGTCACACCGGGATGCTGGTTTTGGGGCCTTGGTTCTCCAGTCTCTATTTCCTAAGTAGAGGGTGTGCGCCTTGCCTCCCTCCTCCCGGAGAACTGCTAGGAGTCTGCCAGAAAGTGTGGATGAACAACATATCCATGTCCCTAGAAATACAGGTTACTCACCTGTAACAGGAGTTCTAGGAATGGTATATGTTGTTCATCCACATGACCCATGACACTCCCGCTTGACAGACAACCTGAGCTTCCAGCAGGCCAGATCAGGCGCCATGGGTGGAGCTGAGAGTTTTACCACCGGTGGGTGGGAGGAGCCAGCTTGAAGACCTTCCGGCAAGATTTAAAGCGGCAAGGATACCTACCAGAAAGTGTGGATGAACAACATATACCATTCCTACAACTCCTGTTACAGGTGAGTAACCTGTATTTATAGGTACATCAGGGAGCGTAGAAAGACAAAGGGAGGGATGGTGAGGCTGAATAGAATGGACGGTGGATGGGCAGAAAGGGACAGTGAAAAAGCAGGGATACTGAATGAATACTTCTGCTCAGTATTCACAAAAAAGGAGGAGAGGGAGGTGCCTAATCCAATTAACAGTAGCACTCTGGATAGGGGGGTCGATCCCAGTCCTTTCACAGAAGAAAGGGTTCTGAAAGAACTCCTAAAACTGAAGGTGGACAAAGCAATGGGGCCCAACAGAATTCACCCCATAATTCTAAAAGAATTAAGGGGAGAACTAGTGACACCACTGACTACCCTTTTTAACAAATCATCTGAGGATGGTGTGGTACCTGAGGACTGGAGGAAGGCGGATGTGATTCCCCTTCACAAATGTGGGAGCAAGACAGAGGCAGGAAACTACAGACCTGTCAGTTTGACCTCTGTGGTAGGGAAAGTGATGGAATCATAGATACATAGACAGTGTCGGCAGATAAGGGCATATGGCCCACCTAGTCTGCCCATTTGACCTTGTAAGTTCAGTTTATATTTTCCTAGAAGTCTGTTGCCCCTTACCCCTGACCTCCAGAATTCCTTTATGTCTATCCCATGCATTCTTAAATCCCGTGATTGTTTCAGCCCCCACCACTTCCTCTGGCGGTGTGTTCACTTGTCCACCACCCGTTATGTGAAGAAATTCTTCCTCACGTTTCCTCTGAATCGTCCTCCCTCCAACTTCATCCCATGCCCTCTAGTCCTGGAACATCTTTTTTGCTTAAAACTACTGTATTCCTGCACCCTCTTCCTCCCTGTAAGATACTTGTATGTTTCTATCATATCCCCTGTCTCCCTCCTCTCCTCCAGGGAGTACATGTTCAGCTCCTTCAACCTGTCCTCATAGGACTTGTGATGCAATCCATGTACCATCTTTGTTGCCCTCCTCTGAACCTTCTCTACCCTGTCTATGTCCTTACATAGGTAAGGTTTCCAGAACTGTACACTGTACACCAGGTGGGGCCTCACTAGTGTCTTGTATAGTGGAATTATGACCTCCCTTTTCCTGCTGGTGATGCCCCTGCTTATGCATCCCAGCATCCTATTTGCTTTACCTGCTGCCTTGTCACACTGTTTCCCTACCTTAAGGTCATCAGAGATGATAACTCCAAGATCCCTTTCCTGCTCTGTGCATGCTATATCCTCACCCACAACTGATATATTGTGCCAGGGTTTTTGTGCCCATATGCATTATCTTGCACTTCTTTGCATTGAATTTCAACTGGCAAACCCCTGACCATTCTTCAAGTTTCTGCAGGTCCCTTCTCATTCTGTCTATACCCTCTGGTGTGTCTACTCTGTTACAGAGCTTTGTGTCATCAGCGAACAATGAAATTCTGCCTTCTAGGTCCTGCGCAATGTCACTGATGAAGATGTTGAATAGGACCGGTCCCAGCACTGATCCCTGTGGTACCCCACTGGTCGCTGTTCCCTCTGTGGAGTGACAGCCATTTACCACCACCCTCTGTGTCCTGCCACCCAGCCAGTTACCTACCCACCACACTACTGTCCTGCCCACACCCATATTCCCCAGTTTGTTTAATAGTCTTCTGTGTGCCACAGTGTCAAAGGCCTTGCTGAAGTCCAGATAGGCCATGTCCATTGCCCTCCCCTGATCCACCTCCCTAGTCACCCAGTCAAAAAATTAAATGAGGTTGGTCTGACATGACCTCCCCCTGGTGAAACCATGCTGCCTTGGGTCCTGTGTCCATTGACAACCAGATGTTCCACCAATCTCTTCTTCAGTAGTGCTTCCATGATCTTCCCCACTACCAAGGTGAGGCTGACTGGTCTGTAGTTCCCCGCTTCCTCTTTGTTCCCACTTTTGTATAAGGGGACTATATCTACTGTCCTCCAGTCTTTGGGTACCTCCCCTGTTTCCAGTGATCGGCTAAACAGGATAGCCAGAGGTTCAGCCACCACCTCTCTTAGTTCTTTAAGGACCCTGGGGTGCACCCCATCTGGCACCATTGCTTTATCAACTCTTATTACTTCCCGTTCCTTCAGGACCCTTTCTCGTGTAAAGGGACTTGTGTCCATTTCTGCACCATTCTCACCCTTTGTACTCCCTTCAGACCCATTACCCTCCTCTTTTTCAGTAAAAACTGAGCAGAAATACCTGTTCAATATGCCAGCTTTACTGTTGTCATCCTCCATGCGGCCCCCATCCTCCCCCTTCAGTCTCACTATCCCTCCCTTTGCCTTTCTTTTTTCACTTATGTACCTGTAAAAGGTTTTGTCCTCTCTACCCACTGATTTTGCAATGTGTTCTTACTGATTTTGCAATGTGTTCTTCTGTCTGAGCTTTGGCTTCCCTTACTGACCTCCCTGCCTCCCTTTGCTTCTCCTGGTACTTCTCCCTATCCCATTCTGCCTGTGTCTTTTTGTATTGCCTGAATGCAATCTTTTTGGCTTTCACTTTCTTTGCTACCTCTTTGGAAAACCATAATGGTCTCCTCTTCCTTTTCCTCTTGCTAACCTGCTTAATGCATTATTCTGTTGCTCTTGTAATCCCCATTTTAAATACTGCCCACTGTTCTTCAACCCCTGATTCCTGCCCCATTCCCCTTAATGCCTCTTTCAAGTATCTCCCCATTTTCCCAAAGTCTGCCCCCTTAAAATCCAGGATACGTTTTTTTGTTGGTTTGGTTCTGCTCTTTCTGTGATTTCAAACCACAATGACTGGTGGTCACTGTTCCCCAGGTGCTCCCCCACTGTTACCCCCATCACACTGTCCCTGTTTGTGAGCACAAGGCCCAGTATTGCCTTCTGCCGAGTTGGTTCCATGACTAGTTGCTTGAGGAAGGCACCCTGAAGGAAGTCCAGGATAAATCTGCTCCTAGTAGATGCTGCTGCTGGGATGCTCCAGTCCACGTCTGGAATATTGAAGTCTCCAACCAGTACTACCTCACTCTTGTCTGCCATCCTTTGGATGGCTAGCATCAGCTCCCTATCTGTTTCTTTCTCCTAGGCTAGTGGTCTATAGACCACACCTGTGCAGATGTCTGGCCCCATTTTCCTTTCCAGCTTAACCCACAGTATCTCTCCCCCATTTTGTTCCTCCTGGATCTCTGTGGCCCTTGTGTCATTTTTCACATACAGTGCCACTCCTCCTCCCTTCCTACCTGCCCCGTCTCTTCTGAATATGTTGTAGCCAGGTATGGCCATCTCCCAGTCGTGGTTATCATTACACCAGGTTTCAGTGATGGCCACAATGTCCAGGTCTGACTGCACCATGACAGCCTCCAGATCTTCCATCTTGTTGCTAAGGCTCCTGGCATTGGCACACATGGTTTTCCATGATTTCACTTCTGAAGGAAAGAATTGTTGAGTACCTAGAGGCCAGTGGGGCTCAGGACCCAAGGCAGCATGGGTTCACAGCAGGAAGGTCATGTCAGACGAATTTAGTTGATTTCTTTGATTGGGTGACCAAAGTAGTAGACCAGGGAGGGGCTGTGGATATGGCCTGCCTAGACTTTAGCAAGGCATTTGACACAGTCCCACACAAAAGATTAATAATCAAATTAGCCAGCCTGGGAGTGGGTCCCAGGGTGGTAGTCTGGGTAAAACATTGGCTGGACAACAGGACACAGAAGGTAATTGTAAATGAAGTCCACTCTGAGGAAAGAGGGGTTACTAGTGGGGTACCACAGGGTTCAGTACTGGGTCCAATCCCTTTTAATGTCTTTATAAGTGACATTGCAGAGGGACTGGAAGGAAAAGTATGCCTCTTTGCAGATGACACAAAGATCTGCAACAGGGTTGATACACAAGGAGGCATGGAAAGGATGAGAAGGGAATTGGCAAGGTTGGAGGAATGGTCAGAAGTATGGCAGCTTGGATTCAATGCAACAAAGTGCAAAATAATGCACCTGGGAAACAAAAACCCAAGGGAAGATTACACAATGAGGGAGGAGAGGTAGTAACAACAAAAATGGAAAGGGACCTGGGGGTAATCATATCAGATGACCTTAAGGTTAGCAAGCAATGTGAAAAGGCAGTAGGGAGGGCTGGGGGGATACTGGGATGTATAGGGAGAGGCATCACCAGCAGAAAACAGGAAGTTGTTATCTCTCTCTGTACAGATAGTTGGTGAGACCCCATCTGGTGTACTGCATCCAGTTCTGGAGACCCCATCTGCACAAGGACATAGACAGGATGGAGGCAGTCCAGAGGAGGGCAACTAAAATGGCGCAGGGTCTGCAAGGGAAGCCATACGAGGACAGACTAAAGGAGCTTAATATGTATACCCTTGAAGAAGGAGAGGGGGGACATGATAGAAACTTTTAAGTACCTCAGTGGAATCAACAAAGTCCAAGAGGGTAGCATCTTTCAGAAAAAGAGATGCGCAAGAACAAGGGGACACAATTTGAAGATAGACGGGGGGACGGCTGAGGGGCAATGTGAGGAAGTATTTTTTCACAGAGAGGGTGGTGGACGCATGGAACAGCCTACCTGAGGAGGTTTAGGAGTCTAAAACTGTGGGAGAATTCAAGAATGCATGGGACAGACATAAGACAATTCTTGTGGGGGGTAGGAAGAAATAGGCTGTTGGTTAACTAGGATCTGCAGCTTATCCTGTAGTTAGGGAAATGGGCAGACTAGGTGGGCCAAGCAGTCCTTATCTGCCATCAAAGTCTATGTTCCATGGACTGGAAATACAATCTATTTCCCCTACATTCACTTAGATAAAGGGAGAACTGGAGAAAGCCCTTCCCCCGGGATCTCCGGTTTGATTCGGGTCAGGCCCAATAGCATATTTCCCATCTAAGAAAAGAGTAAACCCCCACGTAAGGTGTTTGTTTTGGAATTACAGTTTTTGTCATCACCCCCCCCCTCCCTTTAAAAATGTTTACCAATACCCAAGACAGGCCTATGAAGGGAGTGCTTATTGTAATAGCATTTGATTTAAACTGAGGAGGTTACATCATACTTCTTGAACTAACACAAGTGCTGACCAAACTACATAGATACATAGACAGTGTCAGCAGATAAGGGCCTATGGCCCACCCAGTCTGCCCATTTGAGCTTGTAAGTTCAGTTTATGTTTTCCTAGAAGTCTGTTGCCCCTTACACCTGACCTCCAGAATTCCTTTATGTCTATCCCATGCATTCTTAAATCCCGTGATTGTTTCAGCCCCACCACTTCCTCTGGCAGGGTGTTCCACTTGTCCACCACCCGCTCTGTGAAGAAATTCTTCCTCACGTTTCCTCTGAATCGTCCTCTCTCCAACTTCATCCCATGCCCTCTAGTCCTGGAACATCTTTTTTGCTTAAAAATAGTGTATTCCCTGCACCCTGTTCCTCCCTGTAAGATACTTGTATGTCTCTATCATATTCCCTCTCTCCCTCCTCTGATCCAGGGAGTACATGTTCAGATCCTTCAACCTGTCTTCATAGGACTTGTGATGCAATCCATGCACCATCTTTGTTGCCTTCCTCTGAACCTTCTCTACCCTGTCTATATTCTTACGTAGGTATGGTCTCCAGAACTGTACACTGTACTCCAGGTGGGGCCTCACTAGTGTCTTGTATAGTGGAATTATGACCTCCCTTTTCCTGCTGGTGATGCCCCTGCCTATGCATCCCAGCATCCTATTTGCTTTACCTGCTGCCTTGTCACACTGTTTCCCTACCTTGAGGTCATCAGAGATGATAACCCCAAGATCCCTTTCCTGCTTGGTGCATGCTATATCCTCACCCCCCAACTGGTATATTGTGCCAGGGTTTTTGTACCACATATGCATTATCTTGCATTCTTTGCATTGAATTTCTGCCTGTGTCTTTTTGTATTGCCTGAATGCAATCTTTCAAACTGGAGTCAGAAATTAAAATTCTCACCCTCCAGGGCAGACCCCACAAAGCTTCAGCATTTTGGATATTTGTGAGGTGGGGAGAGAGTGTTCCTGCCTTGGGATCATTGGTCGGGACATTGCAGCAGTCTGGCAATGTCTCTGGATGCGGTGTGTGGGATTGTTCCTGGGAAGTTCCTCTTCTTATTCTGACCTCGGGAAACCACACTCCATGCTCCGCTTGTTAGTTTGCGCTCCAGCTGTGCTATTTCTAAGTCAGGAAGCAGAATATCTAGCTCTCGCAGCACTGGCAGGGCTTCTATTAGAGTTGGAAATAGTTTATCTCCAGACTCTAGGTGTATTTTAATGCAAGCTGGAAACAACAATTGTGCCTTAATGTCCTTCTTAGTTTTCAGTTCTTTAATTATTGCCCAAACTCTCTGCCATTCCGCTTGTAGTGGAGATGAAAAATCCTGGTCGAAAAAGACCGGGGCCCCCTTGTAATGCAGATCTCTGTGGCGCCAAGCTTCTTGAGGGATTAGGTCCTTGCTCCGGAAGAACACTATCCTGATGATCCAGGATCTAGGCCGTGCTGTGGGGTCTGATGGTTTGGCTATTAGAGAGCAGTGGGCTTGATCTATGTCCAGCTTCAGATCGGAAGATGAGGACAATGTAGAGCATAAAAGATGTTGCATGAAATCTATTGAGGTTGGGAATCCTTCCTCAGCTGCTTCTGGTATGCCATGTACCCTGAAATTGTTCTGTCTTGATCTGTTCTCCAGATCTTCTAGATGATGCTGGATTTCCCGGTTGCGCTGGAGTAGATATAAAATTAATCAGAGTTGTCTTGGGCCTCCGAGATAGCAGTGACTTTGGCTGCGTTAGTAGAAACCTTCCTATCCAATGTATGGACATCTTGTTTTAGATCAGATAAAGACAAATCGATCTTCTTTACAGTGGATAGGATGCACTAAAGTGTGTGTGCACTGTGTTCTCTGGGAGGGTTGAGTCTTCCGTCTCTTGATCGATGGAGGATTTGGAGGGGGATCATCTGTGTAAGGACTGGGCTGCAAACCCCTCCATGTCTTCATCTAGAATGAGCTGCTTCATTTTAGCTGATGTACTGCCCGATTTCAGATTCTTTCCCCGTGACCGCTTCCCTGCCATTGTCAGCAATAGAGGACTCCTGTTTTTGGGCTTAAAATCTAGCGTTTAGTTGCAGAATGCACTTAGATTGAGGAGGTGATACTGTGGAGCAGTGAGAGTCAGTGTCCGACCAACTTGGTGACATCACCGGAAGTCCCATAGGTCCAGGACGTTCCACTTCCAGGCTGACCAAACCACAAGGAAACCAGGGGCCGGCGGTCACAAGTCACACGGTTGTGTCGGTTCTACCATTGGCGGACGACAGGGGAGGGTGTTGCTGTGAAGTTCTTCGCTGGCTGGAGACTGCTTCGGTGAAAAATCAGCTGTGAACAACCCCACCAGGAGTTTTGCAGCAGAAGACTGAGTCCATACACATTCATTTGGCACTAAGAACACTGGTAAATACACTTTTCACTGCACAAAGCTGTTTGTTTCTGGGCAGTTTGCCAGGAACAGGGGCAGATTGTTAGAATGCGGGGCAATTGTTCATTGCAGGGGCAATTTGACAGGAGCAGGGACAAATCACCAAAGTCTAGGGCAATTGTTCGTTGCAGGGGCAATTTGCCTGGAGCAGGGGCAAATCACCAAAGTCTAGGACAATTGTTTGTTGCAGGGGCAAATAACCATGATCCCAGTATAACACAGTCTTGGTCCTTTGCAATCAGTACAACATTTCAGATACTAATCAATACAGTTTCATCGGATAACAGTCATTAGATGGCAGTTATGTGTGCTAAGCACCCTTTTCTTGCTGACCCTTGACAATAGTATTACACTTGCGGGTTACTTACAGTACTAGGATCTGGCTACCCGGACACACCTCGGGATGAATGTCCTTCTGTTCCCCGAGCCTTTTTTGCCCTGCTTACTACTGGGCCCCTATATCTACTGAGCTTACTGCTGACTTAAAGGGTACTGGATCCCTTGAAGTGCTGTACTTGCCCCTTTAAAACCTGGGCCTATCTTGTTGCCTGTAGAATCTTTGGGCCTAATGTTGCCCCTTTAAAACCCGGGCCTATACTACTGGGCCCTCTCTGTAGGGCTTTGCCTGCTAGGCTCCCTTGAAGCTATGGGCCTGTCTTGCTGGGCCCCCTTTTTTTTTTTTAACAGTAAGGGGCCTGTACTAGCCCTTTTAAAGCCTGGGGCCTGGAGTTGCCTCTTTTAAATCTATAGACCTTCCCCAGGCCTTTCTGTCAATCAGTTCTCCTTGCCCCACCTCAGCACCGCCCTTCTATAAATATTTATTTCTCTCCCCTATAGGCAGGCCCCTCCCTATGGGTGTTGCCACACCCTGAATAATTAAATTAAAGAAAGAGCCTCCTGCTTGACTCCCCGGTAGCTATTCCACTTTCCAGCACCAAAACAATTTAAATTTTATCTTGGAAGTAATTCTGGCTGTCAGAACTCCTCTCTGTGCCGCTGCCGACTCACCGCCCCGGGCCAGGGTGTAGCTGATGCTGGGAGGAGGGAGGTCTTGATGGCAGAGGGAGGGGAAACCAGGGCAGGAGGTAACAGGCAGTGCGGCGGACGGCAGGGGGCCTTGTGGGTCTGTGCAATGCCCGACGGCCCTCTCTATGGATGTGGCTCTTCTATCACCACCGACGTGGGACTAAATGTTATGTTTTATTTATTTATTTTTTTTATTTAAAAAACAATAAACAGGGCTGAACTGAGCCCACACCGCCGCAGGGAACCAGCCTCACTTTTTCCAGCACCAGACTGGTGGACTCAACTGCAGGACCTAGGGCACACAACAGGAGCAGCAGTCTTTGGGGGTCTTCACTGGCTGAAGGAGGGGGAACACCGTGGAGTCAACAGGACTGGCTACACAACCACAGATCAGCTGTAAGTCCCTGTTGCACTCCTGTGATCCTCTTCACTCCACAGCCCAGCTCGATCTGCCGAAAAACGGCAGTTTCTCCTTTGACAAGGCGCTCTGGGTTCTGGTTGTAGAACCCTGTGCCCAAACCAACGGCCCAAGATTTGAAACTGGGTGCCACATGTCGGCCAGGGACAGCAGTCCCAGCGCGTGGGTTCCCACTCTCGTGCTGCCTGCTCCAGGAAGGAGGGATAGAATGGAGCAGAGCAGGTAGCAGAAAAAAAACTTTTTTTTTTTCTTGGCCCTGCCTGGCCATAGCGAGGGGGGGAGAACACTCACAGGGGCCCCTCTGCTTGCCCTCTGAGCTCACACTGACAATGGAGCACCCCAGGGCACAATATTTAATTACAGAAGCCCCTATTTCTGTAGTGCCCCCATACTTTGGGGTATTACAGATTCGGGCCCACCTAAAAATACATGTCCCCGATGTATTCTCTTCTAGCATTCTATAAAAACATTTCTCAACTATTACTTCTATAGATGTCTATAACATTTCTTAACACTTTAACATTTCACTTAAATCTCTATGTAAGCTTACTTTAGTTAAAAACACTTTTAGTGCTGGCCTGCCGGCGTAGCAGTTGGATTTCTGCTTGCGACACCAGCGACCGGGTTCAGCAACAGACTCGGGGTGCTGGAAGGTGGGCCGGGAGGAAAGGCTAGAGCATCCAAGACTGCTTACCTTCTCTCGGGGTGGATCAGGACCTGGCGCCGCCGACTTCTGGTGGAGGCTGGGAGTATGGCAACATGCTGGGGTCCCACTGACTAAGGGGGGGGCGTGGGGAACATCAACTTACGCCTTGACGTTGTGGCACACCACGCCCCCAGGGAGCAAAGTGGAAAAGTGCTCCATGGCTGACCGGATGATGATCTCCAGCTCCCGTTGCTGCTGAGCCCTCGATGCGGCCCAGATCCACCTCAGCAGCACCCGTGCCAAGTAGCGTGTGCTGGCTGGCCCCTACTGGCACCTATCTCCCTCGGTGAAGGGGGACCCACCCGGCGAAGGGTTACATCCAGGTTACTGGGGGGCTGCAAATATGAGGTACTGGTGGCTGGCATTGGGGCAGGAGCACCAGCGGGGACCTAGGCGGCCCGAAGGAGTGGCCAACCTGGAGCAAGGGAAGGCGGAAAAAAAAAAAAACACTCTTAAAATATCTATAACTTTCAGTAGAACTTCTTATTTGCTAAACTAAGTGACAGTGTCTTCTAATTACGTTTTTAGGGACTATGTGTAAAAGGAAGGTGCTGCTTGAAGGGCTTCCAGTACGTATCTCATGGTTTCTTAATCATAAGCTGGTTCTCAATGACAAGAAAATCAAATCTATGCTCTTCTGCAGCTCTCATAACCCACACAAGCTACACCACTTGGCTATCTTCACCACCCAGGGCAACACTCTAGATCAGGTGGTGTCCTTCAAATACTTAGGGATTCAGCTTGACCCTAATCTCTCCTATGGGCTTCATGTAGATAATGTAGCTAGAGCTGCTAATACACGGCTTGGTCTCCTCTACAAACACAGACCACACCTCATGCCAGAAGCTTTGAAGGTTGCAGTCCTGAGCTCTGTGATCTCTGTAATAGACTATGGTCTCATCATTTATGGCTCAGCCACAACCACAACCCTTAGACGCCTCTCAACTGCCTTAAATAAAGCATGTTGGCTCATCACTGCTGCTCACCGTCTCACCCACACATGTGACCTGTACACTCAGACCGGCTGGCTCCAACTATCAAACCGCATAAAGTTTCTCACCTGCTCCATGGTCAAAAAAATCTACCTTGGCCTTGCACCTTCTGGGGTCTCAACTCTGTTACAATACCGAATTAACAAATGGTGCCTTAGGAGATCCACGCTATAGCTACTGAAAGTCCCCCACTGTCACACTTCACAGGGACAACACTCTTTTGCTTATCGAGCACCACTCTGGTTCAATGGCCTCAGCCCAACCATCTCCTCTGCCCCAACTATTGGTATGTTTAAAACTAGGCTCCAGGACTGTCTCACTACCAACAGCTCCTGTGACTGCCCAGCTTAACCTTGTTTCTCCACTTCCCTTTCTGCTCTAGTTGTCCCCCCACTGGATTCTACCCTCACATCTTGGTATACCCAATGCTGCATTTTTCACCCTCTTGCCAGCCTTCCTACATTCCTTCTCCCTCCCTACCCTTTTCCCTCTCCCTATGACTCTGGTACTTCTTATCTGTTGTCTATTTTCTCTGACAAATGCTGCTGGCTGCCTTGTTACAATGCTACCCTTGAACTGTATTAATCTGTGCTCTGTTTGCAATGTCCACGTTGTTGTAATGCCTGTCTTGATGTTCCCCATAATTTGTATTTCTCTGACGTGGAACCTTTGTAAAAGAGCCATGGCTCAAAGGTATTTGTAATCCTAGACTTGATAAATAAATAAAATCTCCTAGGAGGGATGCCAAAAGTGGATCTCTGTGACCTATGAGGTTGAAAAGTTAATGGTTCTACAAGAATATGCTCTGGTTCTAAGGGACTATCTGCTAGTCCTGGTAAATTGGGAGGTTCTAGATTTACTACTTGTTCAGCTACAGGGTGATTGAGCTTACATGAAAGAACCTAACCCAGGGATCCATACACCATTTGTCGGTGATTCCAGTTCCATCATTTTACGGGTAGGGTTCTTCTGCCTCTCCTCTGGTGTAAAGTCCCTTTTAGTCTCAGTTGAGTCACTGTCTCTGAAGGTACAAGGTTTAAGAAGATTTTGATGCACTATTTTTGTGCCACTGCCAGTTTCTTTTTGAATCTTGTACACGGGTAAGTCAGGGTTGGGGATTTCAACAATAAGGAAAGGTTCTGTTTCCCATCTGGTAGCTAACTTGTGACATTTCTGAGTCCTTCTTAGCAATACCCATTCTCCAATCTGCAGTGGGGTCACATTGACTTTGGCATCATATGTCATCTTTGCTTTTGTCATACCTGATCCATGTGTTGGCTTACAATTTTTCCAGCTTCCTGCGATCTTTTGCTGTGTTCTTGTACCCAATCTGTAACAGGTGGTTCATCCGGCTGGACTTCAAGCACTAGATCCATGGGGAGTCTGCCATGGCGACCAAACATCAAGTAGTGCAGGGTATATCCAGTCGAACAGTGGTGTTGTACAAGTAGGTGAGTTCTGGAAGTAAGGCTGGCCAGTACAGATGCTTGTATTCAGGCAGGGTTCTTAACATACCCAAGAGTGTCTGATTCATTATTTTACACAATCCATTGCACTGAGGGTGACAGACGGTGGTTTTTACTTTGTGACTGCCATACAGGGCACAAAGTTCTTTAAAGAGCTGTGATTCAAAAGCAGACCCCTGATCAGTCAAGATCTTGGTTGGACATCTATACGGGCGAACAAAGAGTTTCAAAAATGTTTCAGCTGTAGTTTGGGCAGACAGATCTTTGACAGCACTGACAACCATGAATTTGGAATAATGGTCTACCATTGTTTTGACATACGTTTGACCATTAGAACTGGGTTCTAACTTGAGATGGTCTAAAGCAACTAATTCCAGAGGTGCTTTGCTGATTATGGGATGGAGGGGAGCTCGCTGATTGCTCTTGTCAGGACGTTTTAAACTGCATTCTTCACACCATTTTATGACATCAGCTCTCACCCGATCCAATAAAATCTCTTCCGAATGATGGCCTCTGTCTTTTTGTGACCTAAATGTCCAGAGTGATCATGATAGGAATCAAGTACCACTGGCGCACTTCCTCTGGGAATAATTGTCTGAGAGATCTCACAATGGGTAGTCGGAACTCTGCTTAGTCGAATGAGTCTAGAATTCTTCATGATCAGGCGGGTATTGTGCCTCCATAGCTTCACTGCTTCAGGATCCATCCTTCTGCGTTCTTTGGGAGGGGGGCAGACTCTGTCCTGTCGAGATATATGTCTTTATCTGTTTGACCACTGGATCCTGGTCTTGTAACTACACCTATAAGTTGTTTTGTTCTGCAAATTTGTCCAAAAGTTATGGTTCTTGCTTCACCTCAGTACACACAACTGCACTGGTTTGACAACAGGTCTGCACTGTCTCTGTTGGTACCCAAAGGAAAGAAGGCATCTCCACATTTTCCAAAAACATATCATCAATCTCATTTTGTGTTTGGATTGGTACTCTAGATAGTACATCTGCATTGGCATTGGACCTGCCTGGCCGATATTTTATGGAGAATTGGTAATTGGCCAACCTCGGCACCCATCTTTGTTCAAGAGCTTCCAGCCTTGCAGTGTTTAGATGTGCCAGTGGATTATTGTCTATGAACACAGTGAAGGGAGTGGCTGCTAAGTAATGCCTGAATTTTTCAGTGACTGCTCAGACCAAGGCCAAAAATTCCAACTTGATAGAGCTGCAGCGGGCATCATTCCATTCCAACTCTCTCAGATCATGACTTGCATATGTTATCACACGCTTGATGTCTTCTTGCTCTTGCGCCAACACTGCACCCTGTCTTTTGTTGCTCGTTTCCTTGTATAGCCAGAATGGTTTAGAGTAGTCAGGGTATGCTAGTACAGATGCTTGAGTTAGAATCTGCCTCAACTTGTCGAAAGCCTCTTGCTGTTCTGCGGCCCACTTGACTGGATGATTTTTGGGTATCTGTCCTGCTTTTGTTCCTTAGAGAAGTTCATTTAATGGCAAAACTATTTTGGAGAAATGTTTGACAAACCGCCAATAGTATCCAACGAAACCCAGGAATCTTGTGACATCCTGAACTGTTACAGGGACTGGCCATTCTCGCACGGCTTCCAGGGGAGGCAATATAGTGCAGTGGTTAAAGGCTCTGAGCTGCAAATCTGGAGACCTGGGTTTGAATCCCACAGCTCCCACTTGCATACTGTGTGACCCTGAGCAAGTCACTTAACTTCCCTGTGCTCCCAGGTTGCACCTGTAAACAAGCTTTCAGCTTAGTGTGTCTCACTTGGTTAAACAATTGGAAAAAAAGAGAGAAAAAAAAGAAGGTCTGGTGACACACCAGTGGCTGATACTGTGGCCCAGGTAATTCACTTGAGATTGAAGAAGATGGCACTTGTATGGTTTTACTTTCAGACAGTACTAGGTCAGTTGAGCAAAGACTTCATCTAGGTGCAACAGATGCTGCTGGTGGTTCTTAGAATATATAATAAGTCGTCCAGATATAACAACAAAATGTCAAAGTTTTGGCTTCCCAAACAGCGTTTCACTAGTCTTTGAAAAGTTCCTGGGGCATTGCATAGGACTAAGGGCATGCAGGTGAATTCAAACAGGCCCATGGGTGTTATAAAGGTGTTTTTCTCTTGATCCTCTGGAGCCATGGGCACTTGCCAATACCCACTTGTCAAGTCGAGAGTGGAGAATACTGCGGCAGACTGTAGGGCTGTAATAGAATCCTCAATTCTGCGTAAAGGGTAGGCGTCTTTGTGAGTGATATTGTTCAGTGTTCTATAGTCAACACAGAACCAAATCTTCCCTTCTTTCTTTTTCACCAGGCAATGGGAGCAGACCAAGGACTGTGACTTTCCTTAATGACTTTGGCTTCTTTCTTCTCTCGGATCATCTCCTTCACAGGCTGGTACATTGCCGGGGGAACTGGTCTGTATCTTCCTCTTATCAGCGGGTGCTGATTGGTAGGGATGTGGTGCTGCACCTCTCAAGCCAGGGGCAAATCACCATAGTCTAGGCCTAGGGCAATTCTTTGTTGCATGGGCAAATAACCATGATCCCAGAATAACACAGTCTTGGTAGTTTGCAATCAACACAACATTTCACATACTAGTCAATACACAGTTTCATCAGATGACTGTAACTAGATGGCAGTTGTGTGCTCTGAACAGAGCAGGGGATTGTGGGATGGGGTGGTCATGGACTATCACAAAAGACTGGGTGAGTGCTCAGTGGCTGCCTTCAGCCCTCTCTGCATGACTTGAGGGCTGGGGCAGCATGGCGGGGGGGTCAACTGCCCCATCCTGGTGAATGTGGAACAACGGGGGGGCGTGCAGCAGCTATGGCAGGGTCCCTGCCCATGTAGCCTATGCTCCCTCTCCCAGCACTCTATACCTTGGTTAATGGCGCATAGTATAGGAACAGTCCCTGGCCTCTCCTCCGGTCTGTCCATGCGTGCAGATCCTCAGAACAGACATGAGACTGGGTACGAAAAGGGCCAGTGCCTCTTCCATGAGTGCCGCAGAGTGTACAGGCCCGTGATGTGTGACATTGACACTTAGGGAACCTACACAGTACGTATGCGTTTTGTATAGATCCTCCCCACCATAAGAGCAACAGCAGCAAGAAGGCTAGCGACTATAGTCCAGTGAGTCTCACATCAGTGATGGGTAAATTAATGGAAACACTGTTAAAGGAAAGATTGGTAGAGTATCTTGAATCCAGTAGGCTACAAAGACCAAAGACAGCATGGATTCGTGGAAGAGGTCATGCCAGACAAAACTGACTTGATTTCTTATACTGAGTGATAAGGGAAATAGATCAGGGGAGGGCAGTAAACGTGGCCTATCTGGACTTCAGCAAGGCCACACAGGAAATTAATAAAAAGAAATTGAGCAGCCTAGGGATGGGCTCCAAAATGGTAAATTGGGTAAGGAACTGATGAACGGATAGACAACAGAGTGTGGTGGGTAATGGCACTAACTCTAATGAGGGGAGAGTGACCAGCTGGGTGCTGCAAGGCTCAGTACTGGAACCAGTTCTCTTCAATGTCTTCATAAGTCATATTGCAGAATAACTGGAAGGGAAGGTAGGCTTTTTGCAGATGGCATAAACTCTCTAATAGGACAGACACTGAGAAGGGGGGTGGAGTGAATTTATTTATTGTTGTTATCAGAATTACAAACCTTTGAGTCAGGGACTCGTTTACAAAGGCTCCACGTCAAGGTTAAACACATGTATGTACAGATAGTGGTAATTATAACACGAGACATCACAGTCATTACAGTTCAACGTATACAGAGAGCACAAACCACTAGATGAGTGCCTAGGTGGGCTTACAGTGAAGTTCTGTGCATTACATATGGAATATACATTTCACAGATGTGCAGATATCCTATACAGAGTAGTAGCTAAATTATTGGCACACTAAGTGCAAACCTGCAAAGAGCAATAAGCAGTCTATGAGGAGACTTTGTCCATGACCAAGGACACAGCGGTGGGGCCCTGTCCAAAAACTGGCCAACATAAAGAGGTCACCTAGTTGTCAGCCACAGCAAGGTGCAGGACTTATTGTGGGCAGGAGCAACTGCAGGAGGCCAGGAGGTGTGTAGGGACCTTGGGAAACTAGAGGAGTATTCAAAAGCATGGCAGGTTTAAATGCCAAAAAGTGCAATACCATGCACCCTGGGGCATAGAAAAGTAGGATCCAGGAGTTGAGTATAGGATGGGGAGTACTCACAGTCACTAAATAAGAAAGGGATCTTGGGGTTATCTTATCTGCTGACCTGAAAGTGTCTGGGTAGCATGACAAAGCAGTGGGTAGGGCCAGTGGGATGCTGGGATACATAAGGGGAGGTGGTGTTACCATTATATCACTCGTTTGTAAGACCCCACATGGAGTATTGTGCCCAGTTCTGTAGCCTGCATCTTAGAAAGGACACATAGTGAAGGCAGTCCATACGAGAGAAACTAAAGTGGTGCAAGAGTTGCATCAAAAACCTTATGAGGAGAGACTGAGAGATCTCAGCCTGTATACTCTGGAAGAGGGAAGAGCAAGAGGGGACATGCTATAGACCTATAAGTACCTCACGGGGGTGAACAGGATGCAGGAGGGGAGTCTCTTTCAAATGAGAAAGCAACAGGCCAGAGGGCATGCGATTAAGCTGGAGAGGTGGGGTTTAAGAGGGATGTGAGGAAGTACTGCTTCACTAAAAGAGTGGTGGACGCCTGGAACAGACTCTCAGCTAAAGTGGTGAAAGCAAAAACAGTAGGGGGTTTCAAGCATATGTGGGATAGACAGAGGGGAATATTAGTAAATTCTGTAGGCAGGAAGGAGGGATGGTCGCTGGAGATCAGTTAGGGTTTACGGAGGCAGACTAGGTGGGCAAATGGTCTTTTTCTGATGACAAAGTCTATGGCCACACTTAACCAAGACTGGGACCTCACAATCCCTGCATTTAAATGATACAGGCAGGAAGGGGGGTTAGGAAAGGGGGGCAGTTTACATTATGTAGTGTATAACTTGTACAAGGGAGGAGTCTGAAGAGGGAACTTTAGAAGGGGGTCATTTTACATTATGGAGTGTATAACTTGTACAAGGGAGGAGTTTGAAGAGGGGACTTTAGAATCAATGCAGATTCAGTTACTGTTGAATAGAGGGAGGAAGGTGATTGGGAGTGGTTTATATACCACCCAGGCAGGAGGAGGAAACAGGGAACTGAGCTCAGTAATAAACAGCTGCAGGGAGAGGAGAAGTGGTAACTTTAACCTGCCCAGGGTGAATTGAAGGGTACCAGCCATGACTTGCACCCGGAGTCAGATGATCCTAGATATGCTGCAGAGTGGATTCCTGATGCAGGGTGTCACAGAACCCATGCGGGAGGGTGCAATGCTTGTTCTGATGCTGAGGAACGGGCACCATGTTCAGGATATCAAGGTCGAGGAACCTTTATGTGGGAGTGACCATCGCACATTGTGATTCCATTTGGACTTGGGGCAGGGAAAAGGCCCCCACTAAGACTAAAATCCTGGATTTTAGAATGGCAGACTTCTGAAGGATGGGTAAGTTGCTAAGGAGCCATCTGGCAAACATTCAAATGGATATGGGTATGGACCAAAGGTGGTCCATCATCAGAGTGGTAATAATGATAGCCACAAGGGAGTGTGTTAGGCTAAAAGGGAGGGCCAAAGCTCCCAGCTGGTTTAGCACAGCCGTCCCCCAGGCAGTAAGGGATAAGAGATCAGCCCACAAGAAGTTCAGGAGGTTCCAGAGGGAGGAAGATAGGGAGGACTACCTGAAGAAGGCTAGTGCAGCAGCTAGGGTAGTCTGGGCGGTGTTATGTAATGCCAGGTCCTTTAAAAAGAAGACTGCAATTGTTGCAGATCTTGTCAGAACAGCAGACCTGGCATGTGTCACCGAGACTTGGCTGGGTAAGAACTTGGTCCCATATTAGAGGCTGTAATTCCGGCCGGGTACTCGGTGATTCAACGCCCAGGATTGGATCGCGGGGGGGTTACGATCTGTTTCAAGACCGAACTGGGCCTCACGAGTGTACCAGTTGAGACCAATCATTTGAATGTACCGTGGTAGCAGGTGTAGGTTGTGGGATCGCCCTCGTCTACCGTCCACCCGGGGATAAGCAGTTCCTTCAGGAAGTGCCGGACTTCGTGATCAACATGGCATTTGAGTTGCCCAGGCTGATGGTCCTGGGTGACTTTAACACCTGGGTCGATGACGAACTCTCGCAATTTGGTTAGCACTTCCTCCAGTTGATGACATCTCTGGGCCTTACACAGATTGTTTCTACTGCTACCCATAAACATGGTCATTCTCTTGACTTGGTCTTCCTCCTTGGGGGTTGACGCCTCGGATCTAGGGGTGGAACCTGTCGGATGGTTTAATCACTACACCATACGGTTCAGTTTTAGTAGCCCCACTTCATAGGCCTACCCCTGTGGAGATGGTCAGTTACTGCCCTTTACGAGATATAACCTCTGAAGGCCTGGCGGTGCTTGACCTATCGGTTCTTCCATTGGCAAACAGTGACCCAGAGGCCCTAGTGATGGCCTGTAATATGGCCATTTCTATGGCCCTGGACGTCATTGCTCCTGTCTGAGTTTGTCCTCTCTCCCTTTGCCCTCAGTCCCCTTGGTTCGATGGGTCCTTGAGGGAGATGCGGTGACTAGGACGAAGGTTAGAATGTTGCTGGCGGAAATGCGCCCTTGATGCCGATCACCTTAGACTGATGGACCATTATCAAGCCTATCAATCCACAATCACCCTTAAGAAGGCAGAGTTCCTGTCTGGGGAGATTGTGGCCGCCCAGAATCGACCGGCTCAGCTTTTTTGAACTGTGGACAGACTGTGCAGCCCAGCCTGTCTACAGGTCCAAAAAGCATTGTCGCAAGTTGAGTGCAAGGAGCTTGCTCAATTCTTTGTGGCTAAGGTGGTTGAGATCAGGGCAGTACTCCAACCGGCACACTCTATGGGCATTGCTCTAGACCGGTGTTTGGGCACTGTCCCTTAGTTTTCCTGGAGTACCTTCAGCCAGCCTGAGCTTGTGGACATCAAGCGGATTGTCCAGGGTATGTGTCCTACCTGCTGTAGTTTGGATCCGGGACCAACTACCCTGATTTTGGGTTGTGGTGACATTCTTGGTCCGGTCCTAGCACAGATAGTCTGGTTCTCCTTGTAAACAGGTGAGCTTCCTAGCTCCCTGAAGGATGTGGTGGTGACACCCCTCCTGAAGAAAGCTTCTTTGGATCAAGACTGCCATGCAAACTACAGATCAATCTCGAACCTCCCCTTTATGGGGAAGGTGATCGAGAAAGTAGTTGCCATATAACTGGAGAACCATTTGACCATCCATGATGTCTATGAACCTCTCCAGTTCAGTTTTAGAAAGAGGCATAGTACTGAGAGAGCACTGGTTCAGGTGCTCAGTGATCTCCTGATGGCTAGAGATCGGCAGGACCACTCCATCTTGGTTCTCCTCAATCTGTCTTTAGCGTCTGACACTGTGGACCATGGGGTTCTGCTCAAGCACTTGAGGTTCATCTGTGGCCTGTGAGGTACATTCCTCTGGTGGTTTTCATCTTTCCTCACTGGAAGAACTCAGAGGGTGGTGTCAGGGATTTATTCCTCTGACCCAGTTCCGCTATCATGTGGGGTTCCTTAGGGGTCGGTGCTGTCCCCCATGTTGTTCACAGTGTAAATGCTACCCCTAGGAGACATTGTAAGAAGGTATGGGCTGAGGTTTCACTGCTGTGCTGATGATACCCAGCTCTATCTTTCTTTCACGCCTGACCAGGATGGAGCTCTCTCAGTATTTAATAGCTGCCTCGCTGAAATCCAGGAGTGGATAAGTTTGAGCTGGTTGAGGTTGAACTTGGAAAAGACTGAGGTACTGGCGGTGGACCTGGGTCACCCGATAGGGGGGTTGGCGGTGAGGTCAGTCTCTGGACTTCTTCTTCTTGGGGATTTGCCACTTCCTACCTCCGAACGGGTGTGAAACCTGGGGTACTTTTTGACGAGGGACTGACACTGCATTTGCAGGTGTTGGCCGTCGTCAAATCCTCTTTTTACCACCTGAGGAATATCTCTAGAGTCAAGCATCTCGTTCCGTCCAGTGACCTTCCTATGTTGGTTCATGCCTTTGTGTCCTCACACTTGGATTACTGCAACACCCTAAACCTAGGGCTTCCTGGGATGGATATTCGCCACTTGCAGCTGGTGCAGAACGCAGCAGCCTGGTTATTGACATGTACCTCTCGGTCCTGTCCTATTTCTCCAGTGCTATGCAAACTGCAATGGCTGCCAGTACAGTGGTGAATCACCTTCAAAGTCGGTCTTCTGACTTACAGAGCCCAACATGGACAGGGTCCGGGCTACCTGAAAGAGCTCCTGGTTCCTTACTGCCCTGGGCGATCGCTCTGCTCGACTGACCAGGGGTTGCTAGAGATCACAAGGGTTTGTTTAAAATCTTCCAGGGCTCGTGCATTTATGCACATGGCCCCTGCCCTTTGGAATTCTCTACCCCGTCAGTTACGTGAGTGCACGTCTGTGGAAGGCTTTAAAAAGGCCTTAAAAACCTTTTTATGGATCCAGGCGTTTGGGGAATAACTGGAATACAAGTTTTATTTTCCCCATTTTATACTATTTATAATGTATGTATGTATCTACGCTGCAGCTGTTTTAATTGTTCTATGAGGTGCCTTGATAATTTGAAAGGCACCATATAAATAAACTTGAATTGAATTAAAGTTCAAGAAGGAACTGTGTTAGCTGAAGGAATTAAAAATAGGGAAATTTACGTTTTTTCTTTGGTGTATTAGCAAAAAAAGAGACAAGAAAGATTGGGATTGTTTGGCTAAGGTAAGGGGATGGGTGGGTAAAAGAGAATGGGGCAAAGCAGAAGTACTGAATGAATACTTCTGTTTGATCTTCACTAGGGAGTGATACAAACTGGTGCCACTAGAGGGAAAGAGAAGAGATGGGGGAAGGACACACAGATGATTTGATAAAAGTGGATAGGGTAAGGAAAGGGTTGCTAACATTAAGGGTGTATAAATCCCCTGGCCCGGATGGTATACACCCATGGGTGCCGAGGGAGCTGGCAGAGGAGCTTATCAGTTCCTTGGCTAACCTGTTCAACAGTTCACTGGAGTTAGGTGTGGTGCTGCAGGACTGGAGAATGGCACATGTAATGCCCCTTCCAAGGACAACGTAGATAACTACAGATCGGTCATGCTGACCTCAATCATGTGCAAGCTCATAAAAACCACACTTATGGAAAAGTTGGTGGAGTATCTGGAAGAGAGTGGCCTCCAGGATGAGCGGCAACAAGGGTTTATGGGAGGGAGAGGATGTCAAACCAATCTGACTTTGTCTGGGTCACTAAAACAGTGAACAGGGGCCAAGCAGTAGACACCCTTTACCTGAACTTCAGCAAGACCTTGTACACTGTATCCCACATGAGGTTGAGCAGGAAGTTCGCAGATCTAGGGACTGGTGAGAAGTTGAGTGCATTGGTGGATAAGTGGCTGGGTGGCAGCATCCAGAATGTGGTGGCGGGGAGGTGATCTCTCAAGCACCAGGGAAGTCATCAGTGGTGTCCCACAGGGTTCGGTGCTCAGACCAGTGCTCTTCAATGTTTTCAACAATGGTATTAAGGAAGGCACTGAGGGCAAAATCTGCTTATTCATGGTTGACACGAAGCTCCGTGGGAGGGCGGACACCGCAGAAGGGATACAGAACCTAATGGAAAAGTTAGAGAGGTGGTTCCAGGTTTGGCAACTGGGTTTCAGTGTAAAGAAATGCAAGGTAATGCACATTGGAGCCAAGAACCCAAGGACTGAGTACAGTCTGCATGGCATCCGGGTATCTGCATATGAACATATGAAATTGCCAGCAGATACAGGCCATTCGGTCTATCTAGTCTGCTTGAGTGTGCAGCATTTCAGCCCATTAGTCTGCAGCTGTCCCCACTCCCTCATATGCCCTCCCCCATCTCCCACCCCTCCGATTTGTACCCTCCCTTGAATCTGTCCCACCCCTCTTGAAGCCCCCCAAAACTCTGCAATGATACAACTTCCTCAGGCCGAGCATTCCACCCTGTCACCACCCTTTCTGTGAAATAGTGCCTCCTCAGTTCCCTCTTGAACCTGCCCCCTTCTGGCTTCATAGAGTGTCCCCAGGTGTCCCTTTCACCTTTCAGATTGAACATACACCTGGTGTCTGCTTTGTTCTAACCCTTCAGGTACTTTAACATCTCAATCATATCCTATCTGTCTCTTCTTTCCCTCAGGGTATACATATTGAGTTCTCTCAGTCTCTCCTCATATGGTCTGTCCCTCAACCCCAGGATCATGTTGTTGCCCTGTGCTGTACCCCATTCCAGTAGTTTGATGTCTCTTTTCAAGTAGGGGTGCCAGAATTGCGTGCAGTACTCTAGGTGCAATCTCACCAGGGACCTGTACAGGGCAAGATGAACTTCCCACTACTAGAAGTAATCCCCTTTGCTATGCACCCTAGCATCCTGTTTGCCTTCACTGCTGCCTTCCTGCACTGAGCAGAGTGGTTCATCTCCCCGGTTACCAGCACCCCCAGATCCTTCTCCTCCTTGGATTCTGGAAACAGGACACCCTCCCACCAGTAATTGTGTCCTGGGTTCTTGCCTTCTAAATGCATCACTTTGCACTTCTTGGCACTGAAACCAGTCTGCCAAGTGTGAGAACATTCCTCTAGTTTTACCAAATCCTCCTGAAGTACTTTTCCTCCCCACCCATCTACCTCGGCACAAATCTTTGTGTCATCTGCAAAGAGACTGATCTTGCTCTTAATCCACACTGCAATGTCGGCTATGAAAATGTAAACAGAACCGGTCCCAGCACTGAGCCCTGTGGTGCATCACTTATTACTGCCCTGGGTTCAGATGCCTCTCCCCTCAACTACTACTTGCTGTCTACCCTGCAGTCAAGTCCCGACCCATCTGACCAGTTTCCTCCCCGCTTCCAGACTCTTCAACTTGCAGGTCAGCCTACCGTGTGACACCGAGTCAAAGGCCTTGCTGAAATCCATGTAGAGGACATCCACCGCATGTCCCCTGTCCAGTGTCCTTGTAGCCCAGTCATAAAAATCAACCAAGTTTGTCTGGCAGGATCTGCCTGAGACAAACCAATGCTGCATGCTGTCCTGGAGATTGTTATCCTCAAGAAATTGCACCAGTCTTTCCTTGACGATTGTCTCCATCAGTTTTCCCACAATTGCAGTAAGGCTTACCAGTCTGTAGTTCCCCGGTTCATCCTTGGGCCCACTCTTATGGAGAGGTACCACATGTGCTTCCCTCCAGTCCCTGGGCATGCACCCTGAGTTCAGAGAGGTGTTGAACAGGTCCGCCAATTGCCCTACCAGAAACTCTGCCAACTCTCTCAGCACTCTGGGGTGGACTCAGTCTGGGCCAGGTGCCTTGTCCGCCTTCAGGGACTTTAGGCTCTCTCTTACCCTTTCCACCATGATTTCCCCATCCGTGGTTGCTTCTCCCCCACTGTCTCCCACCTCACCCTTCTTCTCAGGCACGGGCCCATCCCTCTCCTTGGTGAAGACTGAACAGAAGTATTCACAAAAGAAAGGGTCCTACAAGAGCTTGCTAAGCTCAGGGTGGATAAGGCAATGGGACCTGATGGCACACATCCCAGGGTACTTAAGGAGCTAAAGGAGGAACTAGCAGAGCCATTAGAGAATTGTTTGAGTCTCTGAGCACAGGAGAGGTCCCAGAAGACTGGAGAAAGGCTCATGTGATCCCACTCCACAAGAGTGGTGTCAGGGAGGAGGGAACTACAGACCGGCCAGTCTTACACTCAGTAGTGGGCAGATTATGGAGGCACTCCTTATGAAAGGATAGTGCAACACCTGGAATCCATAGGGGCACAGGATCCAAGACAGCATGGGTTTACAAAAGGAAGGTCCTGTCAAACTAATCTCATAGATTTCTTTGACTGGGTAACCAGAGTGGTGGACCAAGGGGAGCAGTTGATGTCGCCTACCTTGACTTCAGCAAAGCTTTTGACACTGTTCCACATAGAAGATTGATAAAATAAGCTAGGTAGGCTCGTGGGTCAGAAGTTGGTCAACTGGGTGGCAAACTGGTTGACTGGCAGAAAACAGAGAGTGGTGGTAAATGGTACAGTCAGAGAGATGCAAGTCACAAGTGGGTACCTCAGGATCAGTCCTGAGGCCAGTCTATTCAACATCTTCATTAGTGACTCGCCAGATGGACTAGAGGTAAGGCTTGTCTGTTTGCAGATGACACCAAGATCTGCAACAGAGTAGATGATCCAGATGGGGTGGGCAGAATGAGAAGAGATCTGGATAAACTAGCAGAATGGTCAGAAGAGTGGCAACAGGATTTAATGCAAAGAGTGCAAAATCATGCACATAGGAGAGAGAAACCCTGAAGCCACTTATAGGCTGGGAGGAGTTGCTAGCAGTCACAAGGAAAGAAAGAGACTTGGGCATCATCATCACTGATGACCTAAAATCATCAAGCAGACCTCTAAAGCAGTAGGTAAGGCTAGGGGGTGTTAGGGTGTATAGTAGGGGTATCACAAGTCGTAAGAGGAGGTAATAATCCCTCTGTACAAGACATTGGTTAGGCCCCATCTGGAGTACTCGCGCAGTATTGGAGGCCACACCTTCACAAGGACATTAACCAAATTGAGGCAGTCCAGAGAAGGGCAACAAAATGGTGCAGGACTGCATCAGAGACATATAAGGACAGATTAACGGAGCTCAATATGTATACCCTTGAGCAAAGGAGGAGAGAGGTGATATGATCGAGACATTTAAACACCTTAAGGGCATAAACAAGGTGAAAGAGTCTAACATGTTTAAATATAAGAAAAATAGCAGGACAAGAGGACACAGCATGAGATTAGAGGAGGCCAGTTAAGAGAATGTGAGGAATTCTTTTTTCACAGAAAGTTGGTAGATGCATGGAATGGCTCACCACAAGAAGTGGTGGCTATGAATACAGTGCAGGGCTTCAAACAGGCATGGGATAGGCATAGGGAGCACATAAAGACTATGAATAGATAGGTCACTGACAGAGCAAAGGCCGATGGCACATTATAAGGTAGAAAAGAAATGGGCAGACTGGATGGGCCTTAGGTCCTTATCTGCCGTCAACTTCTATGTTTCCTATGTTTCATATGTAAAGTACTTCTGCCTGCTCAGACCCTTTGTACCCACCTACTTCCCCTCCTGATCCTAACAATTTGATCCTTGCTCTTCTTTTTCTCTCTGATATATCTGAAGTAATCCTTTACTCCTTCTTTGATCCCCTGTGCTAACCTCTGATCTTACTTCGAGAGGGCTCTTGCAGTGGGTAATTACATATAGGACTGAAGTCAGCAGGCGGCAGGACCCCACAGAAAAATTTCTAGCTAGCAGTCCCTGGCAGGGACCGCCCCCACGTCACGCCTGCCTTCCAGTTCTTTCCCGCCGTCAGCTTGTGCAGCGCCTCGCGGTGAAGTTCGTGCTCAGCCCTGTTGCTTCATTGTTTTTTTAACGAAAGTATCAGTATTTTGCAATTTATTCATCAGGTGAACATCGGTTTATATCGTCCCCTTCAAAAAATAAGTGCGACTCGTGTGAGCCCAGCTGCCTCTACAGGACGGTCCTCCTTCTGCCTTTGCTTGGGCCCGACCATGTGTCGACAAAGTGCCCGCTTACCTGCATTTCCAACGCTGCCACCCATGACGATGCCAGCAGTCTTTGGAAGCCCATCTCCTTAAAAGAAGATGTCTGCAATGGAAGGAGTTGAAGAAGCTTAGGCAGGCATCGACCTCCCCAGAAGGACACAAGAAGCGGGACAAAGAAAGGCACCGGGAGAAGGCCTCCTCTTCCATGACTCCGGCTGGAGCAGCGGCTAAGGTAACATCCCCTCCGGGGGATCGCCCAACAGCAGCCTCCAAGGCTTTGGAGGAGGCGTCAGCCCACCCATCGGGTTCGCGTTCGAGTCCGTCGGCTTCGCGTTCAAGCCCTTCGGGTGCCTCCAGGCAAAAGGAGGCTTCTGCCCCCAGTACTGCCGCAGGCTTGCGGCCTACTGGCGCGGGCGCCTCCCATAAGCCGGACGTTGGCTCCTCCGACGCCCGCCGGGAGAAGGCTGCTAAGATGCCCGACCCTTCAGGGCGGGGCACGGCAGTGTCCCCCTCGGACCGGGCCGCTTCCCACCCTCAGCCCGCCTTCGACGAGGGACCCCCTAAGTCGGACGTCGGCTCCTCTGGCGTCCGCTGGGATTCGGCCCCTAAGTCGCACGTCGGCTCCTCCGACATGCGCCGGGCATCGGAGCCTACGACAGACCCTTCATCGTCTGTCGTCCCAGGTTCCCCGCATTCCTGCCGTCCGGGAGCCCAGTCCCCTGCCTGACCCTGGGACTTCTCTCCGTCCCAGGCGTGCTACGAGATGCTTTTCTGCGTCAACCCTCCTCCCCGCAGACCAGATCTGGCCTTGGCCCCGCCGCCCGGCCCAGCCTCCGCTCGCTGACCGCCCCAACACCTGCCCCAACGCCGGTTCCAACACCGCGGGGATATTCCTTCCCATTGGGCCCTCCACCCCATGGGCCTATCACAGTTGATCCACCCGTGGGAGTTCCCTACTGTCGCCGTCTGCTCCGGCAGCTCCTCCGGTACCTGGGTATCCACCATCCTATCTGACGCCGGTTTACCTGGGTCCACAGTATCCTGAGCTGCAGTACCCGGCGCCGACTACACCGACGCCGCAGTACCCGACGCCGCAATACCCGGCTCCGGTATTCCGCAGCCAGGTTACGGATACTCACCTACGGATATAATCGTACAACTATCCCATTCCTCCTCCTCCGCCCCTGGGCCGGGTGGATCGTCAGGAGACTCTGGCCTCCTGGTGGGCTCAGCCAGGCTCAGCACAGAAGTCGAGAGCAGCCTCCGCGGCGGCAGTGCCACCTCCGGCCCCTGTGCGCCTCAGATGGCACACTCCCTCTCCGCCTCCGATTCCCGAGCCTCCCCTCAGGATCCAGAGAGGGGCAGGACACGCAGTCCAGGGATCCCCACGAACCGTTCCTCCCCTAGACGAGTCAGGAGTCTTACTCTGCTTCAAATTCTTCTTCTTCTTCTTCTCTCTGGACTCTTGGATTCCTCCGATGGATGCTCCGAGAAAGGAACGAACCTCACTCCGTCAAGCCCGGCCGAGGACTCCTCAAGTCTCCTCTGGAGGCCTTCCTTCATGGAGTTGCTCAGGAAGATTCAGGAAGTACATCAGTGGGCGTTCCTTAGAGCCAGATCCTCAAGCGGGTTAAACTCGCATGAACATCTGGAGCTGCCCCTACGCCCCTACTCTAGTGCCACCCTGGATCGAGCCTCATACCCACCTTGTTTCCACTATTTGGAAACAACGCGTAACTTTAGCCCCACTTCCTCAAAGTCCAACAGGCTATACCAGGCTCTGGAGGTGTAGACTTTCTAGATTCTCACCCCCCTGCAGACTCGGTTGTGATTAGCGCCGCTCACGGCAGGTCAGCACACCCGAAACATTTGAGCTTGTCTCCTCCGGATAAGGAATCTCGCCTTCTGGATCAGTATGGAAGGAAGATCTATGCGTCTTCCACACTGGGGATCAGTGCCCTAAACTATGTAGCACATATGGGGGATTACCAGAAAGCTGTCCTTACCCAGGCGGAATCTAAGATTGACTCCTTGCCTGACTCCCAAGTCAAGCAGGAGTTAGCTGACCTTGTCCGTTCTGCTTGTTCGGCCAGTCGTTACATTCTGAGGACGACCTACGATGCAGTGGACACCGCAGGGCGGAGCTCCATGTTCGCCGTAAGTCTTCAGCATCACGCCTGGCTCCGAGTGTCAGGTTTGGTCCCGGAGGTGCAGTCAGCAATTCAAGAAGCACCTTTCAGGGGTTTGGTGCTTTTCGGTGGGGATGTCAAGGACATCATCACCGACTTGCAGGAGAAGGGGACGGCCCTCAAATCTGTGGATTCCATGTACCGTCCCCATCCCCCGGAGCGCCGTCCTTTCATGAGCGCCCGGCCTCAGCGAAACCCAAGGAAGGTGGGCCACTAAGCCATGAGCCCCACAGCTGCCAGGCCCTGACGCCCAAAAAGCAGCGGGTGCCCCAGCTGCGACGCTGCCCACACCACCTGACTCCTTCCTTTCCCGCCTCCAGACTCCCGGAGGAACCGGTAGGAGGGAGGTTCTCCCTCCACCTTCTGGGTTGGGAGAGGATAACATAGGATTCATGGGTGCTTCAGATCATAGCAGAGGGGCACTCTATAGAGTTTCTGCAGAAACCTCCATGCCACCCCCCTCTGAACTCCTCTTACTCAAGGGACCATCTTCCTCTGGTCAGGGAAGAAATATCTGCTCTCCTCGTGAAGCAGGCCATAGAACCCATCCCCCCTCACCTTCACGGGACGGGTTACTATTCCCATTTCTTCCTTGTACCAAAGACGATGGGAGATCTCAGACCCATTCTCGATCTCAGCTCCCTGAACCTCTATGTAGAATACAAGAAGTTCAGGATGCTGTCCCTTCAAACCCTTCTGCCCCTTCTTCGGCCGGGCCAATGGCTTTGTGCACTGGATATGCAGGATGCATACCTGCACATCCCCATTCATCTCTCGCACAGAAAGTACCTCCAGTTTGCTTTCAAGGGGGACCATTACCAATTCTGGGCACTCCCTTTTGGTCTTTCCTCGGCTCCCTGAGGTTTTTACCAAGTGCCTGGCGGTGGTAGCGGCTCACCTGCATACTTTGGGAGTTCAGGTTTTTCCCTACCTGGACGACTGGCTCCTGGTGGCCTCGTCCAGGGAAGAACTCCTGCATTTACTCTCCCTCACCCTCACCCAGCAGGTTTTCACTGGTCTGAGTATCACCATCAACCATTCCAAGTCTCATCTGGACCCTTCCCAGAGACTCCAGTTCATCTGGGCAATCCTCGATACGACAGTGTGCAGGGCCTTCCTGCCTTCGGACAAGGGGGCCTCCCTCCAGTCCCAGATTTCCCTACTTTCGGAATGCAGGAAGGTTCCGGCGAGGTTGGTGCTCCGTCTTCTGGAGCTTATGGTGGCTGCCATCCCGACGGTTCTGCGTGCACGCCTCCACATGAGGATCTCTCAGTGGACTCTCCGCTCTCAGTGGGATCAACTTGTAGACGACCTAGATCATCTGGTGCTGATCTCCTCGCCAATGACAAGAGACTTGCAATGGTGGATGGTTCAAGAGAACCTGTTCTGGGGGATTCCCTTCTTTCATCCTCCCCCCTCCCAGACTCTGACCAGGGACGCATCAGGTGAAGGTTGGGGAGCCCATCTGGGTCCTCACCGAACCCAGGGGTTATGGTCCAGATTGGAGTTAGTCCTCCACATCAATGTGCTCGAGCTCCGAGCAGTACTGTATGCTCTCCAGGCCCTTCACCAATACATCCTTCCCGGTTACCTAGCTGTCCAAACAGACAACATGTGCGTGGTGTGGTACATCAACAAGCAGGGAGGGACTCGGTCCTACCTGCTGTGCAGGGAAGCAATGAGGGTTTGGGAATGGGCAATGCTTCACAACCTTCACCTCACAGCGATCCATGTTCCAGGAGTTGACAGTGTCCTGGCAGACAAGCTAAGTCATTCTTCGGCTCTGCCACACGAGTGGGAACTGGACCAAAAAGTTCAACGGCATCTTCCAGCTTTGGGGGACTCCACAGATAGACCTGTTCGCCTCCTCCCAAAACGCAAAACTTCCAACCTTTTGCTCGCTCGCTCCAGAGCGAGGCGCTTTCTGGAGCGACACTCTATCTCTAAGCTGGAGGGACAGATTCGTCTATGCTTTTCCCCCAATTCCTCTGGTCCCTCGTGTGCTGCAGAAACTTGCATTGGAAGGAGCGAGAATGGTTCTGATCGGTCCTTTCTGGCCCAGGCAAATCTGGTTCTCTCTTCTACAACACTACTCAGAGGTTCCTCCTCTTCCTCTTCCTTTATCTCGAGGATTGCTGACCCAGGATCAGGGGACCCTGGTCCATTCGGGACTCAAGTCTCTTCAACTTCATGCATGGCTCCTGCAGACCTAGCCCAATCTCGTTTTGGCGTCTCTCCTAAGGTGGCCGAGATTCTGGTGGAAGCTAGAAAACCCTCCACTAGGTCCACCTACGCTATGAAATGGAAGAGATTTTCCATTTGGGCTGCCTCCAGGAACGTGGAGCCTTTCTCCTGTCCTGTGGCCGTTCTGCTTGATTATTTGCGTCATCTTTTAGACCTGGGTCTCAGTCACTCCTCTTTGAAGGTTCACATGGCCGCTATTTCTGCCTACCATGTTCCTTTCACTGATAAAGCATTTGCCCAATAGGAGGTATCCAAGACCTTTCTCAGAGGGGTCCTTCATCTCAGACCCCCTGTTCAGACTCCGGCTCCCCCTTGGGACTTGAACCTGTTCTCGAAACTCCCTTCCTCCTTTTTGAGCCTACGGCTTCTGCAGACTTGAAGTTCTTATAAGTGGAAGATGCTCTTCTTGGTGGCCAATACTTGACGCAGAATTTCCGAGCTCCAGGCCCTTATGTGTAAAATCCCTTATCTGATTTTCACAAAGAACAGTAGCTCTTTCATACGAACCCTAAGTTTCTTCCTAAAGTGGTAGCGGAGTCTACCTTAAATCAGTCTATTGAGTTACTGCCTTTTTCACGCAGTACTCCAACCAAGGAGAATACTTGCTCCATACCATGGATGTCCACAGGATTCTGAGATACTACACCGATGGGACGAAGGATCTCAGAAAGACTGATCAGTTGTTCATCTCTTTTGCTCACAAAAGGGAAGGCAATGCTGTCTCCAAGCAATGCCTATCAAAGTGGTTGGCTCATTGCATCACTTTCTGTTATGACAAGTACAACAAGACCCTACCGGGTCAAGTCAGAGGCCACTCCACTTGGGGAGTAGCAGCCTCTGCGGTTTGTTCAAGAATGTGTCCGCAGCAGACATCTGTGCTGCCGCCACCTGTACTTCCGTCCATATCTTTACAAAACATTACAGTTTGGACATTGCCTCTCGCCGTAGAGCAGGCTTCGGGTTAGCGGTCTTGCAAGGCCTCCTATCTTGAGGTTTGCAAGGTTGTTTGCTACTTCTTGGAGTAGTTCCTCCTCCCGGTGCCTTTCATTTGTTCCAGACTGCTTGGGATTCTGTCTATATGTAATTACCTACTGCAAGAGCCCTCTTGAAGTGAGATAGTACAGTTAACGTAAGAACTTACCATAACAGTAGATCTTCAGAGAGGCTCTTGCAGTAGATACCTTCCGCCCTCCATCCCCTAGGCTTTTCAGCTCCTTTTCCATTGAGGAAATGTCTGCTTCTCTCGTCGGGCCTTCCAGGCCTGTGGCAGAGAAGAACTGAGGCGGGCGTCCGGGACCGCCCCTTCATACCGGCGTCATCTGGCGCGGTCACCTGGCGATGGGGGCGGTCCCATGGGCTTCTAGCTAGGGAAATTTTTCAAGTGGGGTCCTGCCGACGTCAGTCCTATATGTAATTACCTACTGCAAGAGCCTCTCTCGAAGATCTACTGTTACGGTAAGTTCTTACGTAACTGTACTTTCCATAGCCGCCTTTGCTGCCCTTACCACTCTGCTCACCTCTCTGGATTTCTTCACATATTCTTCTCTGTCTTCTGCCCTGTTGGATCTCTTGTAGATCCTAAATGCATTCTGCTTCTCTCTCACCTTCTCCACAACCTCTCTACTCATCCAACTTGGTTTCCAGGTCCTGGCTTTCTTGCTCTGGCTCTTGACACAAGTTTTAGTGGCTTCAGCTAGTCCTGCCTTGATGACTGCCCATTTTTGTTCCATGTCCATTTCTGGGCGGATGCTTACCATATGACTTTCCAGTATGTGTCCCATCCTGCCAAAGTCTGCCCTTTTGAAGTTCAGGACCCTAATTTTTGTAGTGGCTACTTCCCTGCCCAGATTGATTGAGAACCACACTGTGCGGTGGTCACTGCTTGCTAGAGGTTCCTCCACCCTTATGTCTCTGACCTGTTCACCATCTTCCAGTACCAGGTCTAGTATATTCCCCTCCCTCGTTGGCTCCATTACCCTCTGAGTAAGGAAGCCATCCTGGAATGCTTCCAGGAGGATCTGCTCCCTGGTGCAAGTGGTTGCTGGAATGCTGCAATCCACCCCTGGTGGATTAAAGTCCCCCACCACCACTGTGTTCCCTTTTCCACTATGCCTCTTTATCTGCTCCCCCAGTTCCCTGTCAGTGTCCTCCTTCTGGGACGGAGGTCTATAAACGACCCCCAGACAGATCTTGGTCCCTTTCTGGCTGTGTAGTTGCAGCCAAATTACTTCCGACCTGCCCTCCTCCGCTTCCTCCCTATTACATCTGATCCCTTCCCTTAAGTAAATGGCAACCCCCCCAGCCTTCCCTTTATCTCTATCCCTCTGGAATAGTTTGTACCCTGGGATGGTTAGGTCCCAGTCATGGTGCCTGGTTGCCTACATCTCAGTAATGGCAGCTATGTCCACCTCCTCCTCTGCCATCAATGCCTGCAACTCTGCCAACTTATTCCCCAGGCTCCTAGCTTTTAGTGAAACCATTCTCCACACTGCTCCTATCCTTCCTGCTTCTTTACCCTTCACTTATTTCACCTAAGGTCGATATCTATCCCGGTGGTAGGGGGAGGTATATGGGACCCCCTCTCCTGGTGATTCCCAGCTCCAGTGCCCCCCCCATCTAGTTTAAATGATACCTCTCATTGGTGAAATCCCCCAACTTCTGCTTAAACACCTGTGACCCTGCCCTGCTGAGGTGTAACCCATCCCCTGCATAAAGATCTGTGTTATCCCATGTACTACCCCAGTCCCCCTCCAATCCATACCCTTGGTCCCACACCATTCTCTCAGCCACTTGTTGAAGTCACTGATTCTTCTCTTCCTGTCTGTACTAGCCCTTGGCACTGGCAGAACTTCTGAGGAGGCTTCCGTTGTTCCCTCTGTGTTGTATAGTTTTCCATTTCCCTGAGGCTGTCTTGTACCTCCTCTATCCTTCTCCCTTCCAGATCATTTGTTCCCAGGTGCACCACAATGTGCGGCTTCCCCTCCACCTTCCACACATATTTGCCCATATTCTGCTCCACTTTACTCACTGGCATGCATTCTACCCAGATGTTAACTTTTTCTGGCACCCCCCCCCATCTTATACCCTTAAGTATAGAATCCCCTAGAATTAGGACTCTCTGGTGCTTATCCTGCTCACTCTTGTTGCTCTTCACTCCTCTACGCCCCCCCAACTTGTGAGGCTCTCTCATCTCCCCTGTCCTGCCTCCCCTTTGTCTCCACTAAACTTTACTCTGTCCTGTCCCCACTCATGAATATGACTTGGGTACTGACTTTCACCTCTGAACTATGTTCCATCTGTGGAACCTCCCCTTTGCACTCATTTGTTGCTCTGTCCTCCATGCTACCACCTCCTAAATAAAGGAGAGGAGAGGTGGGCAGAGGGAAACAGTGAAAAGGCAGAGATACCGAATGAATATTTTTGCTCAGTATTCACAAAAGAAGATGAGGAGGTGTTACCTAAACTAGACAATAGAAGCACTCTGGGTAGGAGGGTTGACACCAGTCCATTCACAGAAGAAAGAGTCCTGAAAGAACTCCTAAAACTCAAGGTGGACAAAGCAATGGGGCCTGACGGGATTCACCCCAGAATCCTAAAAGAACTAAGGGAGGACCTCGTGACACCACTGACCATGCTTTTTAACAAATCATGGGACGATGGGGTGATACCTGAGGACTGGAGGAGGGCAGATGTGATTCCTCTTCACAAAAGTGGGAACAAGGCAGAAACAAGAAACTACAGACCTGTAAGTTTGACCTCAGTGGTAGGGAAAATGATGGAATCACTTCTGAAAGAAAGAATTGTTGAGTACCTAGAGGCCAGCGGGCACAGGACCCAATGCAGCATGGATTTACAGCAGGAAGGTCATGTCAGACGAATCTAATAGATTTCTTCGACTGGGTGACCAAAGTAATAGACCAGGGAGGGGCTGTGGATATGCCTACCAGACTTTAGCAAGGCATTTGACACAGTCCCGCACAAAAGATTAATAATCAAGTTAGCCAGCCTGGGAGTGGGTCCCAGGGTGGTAGCCTGGGTAGCAAACTGGCTGCACAACAGGACACAGAAGGTAATAGTGAATGGAACACATTCTGAAGAAAGGGGGGTTACTAGTGGAGTACCTCAGGGCTCAGTACTGGGTCCAGTCCTCTTTAACATCTTTATAGGTGACATTGCAGAGGATCTGGAGGGAAAGGTATGCCTCTTTGCAGATGACACAAAGATCTGTAACAGAGTTGATACACAAGAGGGGGTATAAAAGATGAGAAGGGACTTGGCAAGGTTGGAGGAATGGTCAGACATATGGCAACTTAGATTCAAAGCAAAGAAGTGCAAAGTAATGCACCTGGGAAACAAAAACCCAGGAGAAGAGTACACAATAGCAGGGGAGGTACTAACAACAACAGAAATGGAAAGGGACCTCGGGGTAGTCATATCAGATGACCTAAAGGTGGGTAAGCAATGTGAGAAGTCAGTAAGGAGAACCAGGGGGATACTGGGATGCATAGGAAGGGGCATCACAAGTAGAAAAAGTGAAGTGGTTATCCCTCTGTACAGACAGTTGGTGAGACCCCATCTGGAGTACTGTGTGCAGTTTTGGAAACCTCATCTATGCAAGGACATAGACAGGATGGAAGCAGTCCAGAGGAGGGCAACTAAAATGGTGCAGGGTCTGCATCAGAAACCATATGAAGAGAGACTGAGGGAGCTTAATATGTATACTCTTGATGAAAGGAGGGATGGGGGCATGATAGAAACTTTCAAGTACCTCAAGGGAATCAACAAAGTCCAGGAGGGTAGCATCTTTCAGAAAAAGAGATGTGTAAGAACAAGAGGGCACAATTTAAAGATAGAGGGGGGACGGCTCAGGGGTAATGTGAGGAAAATTTTTTTTCACGGAGAGAGTGGTGGATACATGGAACTGCCTTCCTGAGGCGGTAGTTGGGTCTAAAACAGTGGGGGAATTCAAACATGCATGGGACAGACATAAGGCAATTATAGTGGGGGGTTGCAGGAGGTAGGCTGTTGGTTAACTAGAATCTGCAGCTTATCCAGTAGGTAGGGAAATAGACTGGGTGGGCCAAGTGGTCCTTATCTGCCATCAAAGTCTATGTTTCTCCTCTGCTATTACTTCCCCATGTCTTCCCTGAAATGTGGTCCTCCCCACTCTGCATCTGAGGAGGAGAAGGACCTGGGGGTCAACCATCACAAAGAAGCATCAGCCAGAAGCCTCTTTGCTCCACCTCCTATCCATCAGCCATCAGAGATCTGCCACAACAGTGCTAAGAACCCCACCTTACCTGGAGCTTGGAGACAAACCTGTAGACTGGGGAGCTAAGATTCCTCTGTGGGCCAGAAGGTGTCAACGCCAACCTGCCTGAGTACCTCCCAGCTGACCTGCCTGGGTATCTTCCAGCAGCTTTTTTGATTGAGAGTTCCTAGGGGTATGCCAGCTCATAAGATGTTCACTCTGCAGGTAGGAGGGGCTTCAGGCATAAGGCTGATTACTAAATCAGATGACGTGGGAGTATGGGGTAACTGCTAAGTTCAAAATATAGACAGGACCCATTAACTAAAACGTACTCCAGTACCTAAACAGTTAAGCACAGTTGGTTGGGAGAGAGAGTGCTGGACCCAGGGTCATGAAACTGCTTGAGCAATCCCTAATGTAAACCAGATGACAGTAGGCACAAGGAGCCATGATGAGTACTGTTACTGCTATGGGCACAATCAGAGAATAACCACCATCTTGTCTCCAAGATCTGACTACATGCCCTCCTGACACTTGTACAAGAGTGTCTTATTTAACGATTTCACTTAGTGCCTCACCTCAGAGATGAGACTGGAAGTTAAACCCATACTGATATGCAGACCTCTGTATTTTAAAACAATGAACAGACACTCTGACTGCCCACTGCCCTGTGCTACATGTCCTGCTTTAGTAAAATGGCCTGAACAGCTGGGCTCACAAGGCTGGTCCTGGTCCTTGGTGTCAGCCATGTTGTCTCACTGCATCCTCTGGGCAATAGTGCTTATTAGATAATGGGTAAATTCAAACTCGCTTCCTGATTGGTTCAAACAGCCTGGCACCCGGGCCGTTATTTCTTAACAACGGCCCGCTCAGAAAAAGTGCCAATTCGGGGTGCCCTATTACTAAAACTATCCTTGGGCACCCCGAATTTCGAAACTCGCCAGCTTCCATTTTTGCCCCGCTCGCTTAGTGTCATCCGCAGCTCAGTCCAAAAGAAATGTACGATACTAAATGTTTTTTCCCCTTAATTACTGAAATTTCTTTACTAAGCGCGGTCACGCTTCCTCTCAAAATAGTTGTACACTGACTTCCAGAGTTGCAAGGCGCCACACGTCGCAATTCAGCAAAAGAAAAACGTAGAGGTACTTATCTCAAAATACCTAGAAGCAGGCAATTCGAATTCAAATAAACGGGTCTCATCTCTGTTTGTCTGTGACTTGGGGACAAACGAGACAGAAATCGAGCCGACAAGCTGAAGAACCACCTCTCCTGTCTTACTGTGTAGAAAACGAAAGCAACAGCACAAGCTTATGGCACTCATAGAAACATGGCAGCGCCCTCCTGTGGTCATTCACTACTGCAGGGATTACTTTACAAGAACACTTATTTTTTTATATACAAATATTTATTATATAGTTTTCCAAAACATTACATCTATATCCCATTATCTAAGTGTAATAATACCCTCCAGGGTGGGGCGTTATGGTATATAGCGCGTGCCTTCCAGGGGCTATAAGGCCCTCCGCCTGCGGCATCAGGCCTCATTATGCCCCTGAGTGGTCCGTTATATCCCAATAACGCCCACTCTGTCGGGTATTATTACTTACTTCCTGACTGAGTGAACAGGACCACTTATGTTTTATCTGAGCTTTGGTGGAGAGCGGTGCTTTACTAAATGAATTCTGAAGGTTAAGAAGACTGCTGCCTTTTAGGGGGGACAGTGAAGGGTAGGGAAACCAACCAGGTTGTTATCATTTGAACAGTAAAACTGTCCTCTGTGTAAGATAGCATAGGGATCAATTCAACTGGTACCCTCTGAGACATGAGAAGAGTCACAGTTAATACTGCTACAGACAATGTACAGTATATTGTATTTTAATCAGTTACTGCTACACAGACTTGCAAAGTTTTAAAGTCGGCACACGATTCCTGTTACGGTATAAGACTGTGCCCATGTCTATAATGCGACTAGCGTTGTATTAACCAAGTTACTTTGCACTGTCAAGATTTTATTGTTATGGTGACATGACACTAAAGTTTTGCTTCACTGCTTACTTGTTCTGTCAGTGTGTCTCTGGAAAAACAGGTGGTGCAGAAAGGGGCGGCCAGCATCAACAAAGTCACAGAATAACAACATCTGCACTCCAGTGTACACAAATAACTCTGTCACTGATAGCCAAACATCAGGATTTATTAAAAAAGTTGGAGGGCAGCTTGCCCTGGTGCTAAGACCGCAGACTGACCTTCAGGCGGCATATCCTTTGTCTATTAACTCACATATTTAAGGTCACCATTTAGGCCATGTACATACTATGTACATACTGGTGATCTTAAACCGTGTTAGAACAGGGTTGATACACGAGGGGGATGAAAAGGATGAGAAGGGACTTGGCAAGGTTGGAGGAATAGTCAAACGTATGGCAGCTTAGATTCAATGCAAAGAAGTGCAAAGTAACTCACCTGGGAAACAAAAACCCAGGGGAAGAGTACACAATGGGGAGGATGTACTAACAACAACAAAAATGGAAAGGGACCTGGGGGTAGTCATACCAGATGACCTAAAGGTGGGCAAGCAGTGTGAGAGGGCAGCAAGGAGGGCTTGGGGGATACTGGGATGCATAGGGAGAGGCATCACCAGAAGAAAATAGGAAGTTATTATCCCTCTGTACAGACAGTTGGTGAGACCCCATCTGGAGTACTGCATGCAGTTCTGGAGACCCCATTTCCACAAGCTGCACAAGGACATAGACAGGATGGAAGCAGTCCAGAAGAGGGCAATTAAAATAGTGCAGGGTCTGCACCAGAAGCCATATGAAGAGAGACTAAAGGAGCTTAATATGTATACCCTAGAGGAAACGAGAGAGAGGGGGAACATGATAGAAACTTTCAGGTACCTCAAGGGAATCAACAAAGTACAAGTGGCTAGCATCTTTCAGAAAAAGAGATGTGCAAGAACAAGGGGGACACAATTTGAAGATGGTTGGACGGCTCAGGGGCAATGTGAGGAAGTATTTTTTTCATAGAGAGGATGATGACACATGGAACAGCCTTCTTGAGGTCATGGGGTCAAAAACAGTGGGGGAATTCAAGACTGCATGGGACAGACATAAGGTAATTCTAGTTGGGGTAGGAGGAAGTAGGCTGTTCGTTAAGTAGGATCTGTAGCTTATCCAATAGGTAGGGAAATGGGCAGACTGGGTGGGCCAAGCGGTCCTTATCTGCTGTCAAAGTCTGTGTTTCTATGTGGAGCTTAACATGGTTTAAGATGCGGATAACATGGTTTGCAGACATACTGCAGCCCTACTTAAACTGTTTTTAATAGCTGGGTTTAAACCCAGTAACTACCTAGTCTATAATCCCAGTTTTAAAAACAGCTTAAGCTAAACAGGGTTGCACTTACCAGTGTGTACAGGGCTGTCCTGTTAATCCTGTTCTTTGCTGGTCCTCCACCATGCACAGCCCTCCGATGCACAGCATGGTTGCAGGCATCACTCTGTAAGATTCCTGTGTGTGTACATGATGTGGGTTTTAAAACACTTCAGAAACTGGGTTAAGGCAGCAATGTAGCTGCATTAACACACTAAAGAGTTAAACCATTTTAAAAAATGATTTAAAAACCACATCGTAAGTGTGTACAGGGCCTTAAAGACACAGTAAGTATGAGCCGTTAAACGCTGTGGCGCTACTAACGTGGCCTGGTCACCAGTTCAGATGTGAACTCGGGTTGCCAGGTGCTGGCCGGGAGGGAGGGGGAAGGAGGCTTGAGTGTCCCACAGGACACTCTCCTCTTCTGGGGAGGGAGGGCTGCCGTCCCTGTTGCTGTGCTGCCACCTGGGTGACAATGGATGGTAGTGCAGCTTGGAACATCAGGGGAGGGAAAGACGTTCGTCCACATGCACACACACCCTTGGATCCCTTCTGCTTGCTGACGTCTCTGGGGTCGGGAGAAACAAGGAAAATGGCCCCAGCACCCAAAGATGAAGGATAGTTCAGCACTGCAAGGATCCCCCTGCCTGTCCTGCCACTCCTACCTCCCAACGAAACTCCACAACTCAAGGGGAAATTCCTGCCAACTTGTCCCTGCCTGGGAGGAACAGCCCAAGGCTTCATGGGGAGGGTCTCGAGCACCAGCTCACAGGTAAGGGGGACAAAGAAGGTATGCCTTGGTGACTCCGGAAGGAGTTGGGATGCAGGGATAGAAGGGGGCATAAATAGAAATAGAAAAAATAAATAAAGACACAGTACAGTACCACAATTCACCATAGCAAAGTGCACAAATACAGATAAATGAAAAAATTGGGATGGAGGTACTAAAGCAAATTATAAAATGGGTTCTGAAAATCCAGCATTCTTATTTGTCAAAACATGTCACCTGACTATGGATTAATTCTCAAGAAACCCATAGCTGGGTTGCCAGACTGCAAAATCCTTATTGGCAGCAATGTAAAGTTACCTAGTTGGATCCCTCCATCAGAGAGACACATGTGAAGAACTACAAATAAGGCATCCTCATTAGGACAAATCCACCTAGTGGAGAACTATAATTAAGGCATCCTCAGTGGGACCGACCCATTAGGCGTAAGAACTATTTTATTACAAATGCATGTAGACAGTTATTTTTTTAATATTTATTTAGGTAACCCCCTAAAATAAAGTTGCCCATTTTATAAGCGAATTAACCACACTCCAAGGCATGGGTTTACTGAGAATAAATCCATGCCTGGGTGGTTAAAGTCACTTGGCCTGCAGCCTCATGCTTCACAACCCCCCTCCCAGGCGTGGATTAATTCTCACATAAACCCGTGCCCTGTTGTGGGTTAATCCTTACTTATTAAATACACAACAGAAAAAGACAATGGGATTCATGTAGATCTGCAATAAGAAGAATCACCATTTTATATAGCGCTTTTCATACACAACGTATCCCAAAGCACTTTACAAGCAATGCTAGACTGGTAGTGAAATGACTATGTAATGGTGGCCATATCGCACATCAACACCCACACACAGCCTGGACAATTGGATGAACTGGTTTTATGGGAAGGGGAATATTAGCCAAGACACCAGGAATGTCCCCTACTCTTTGCGAAGAATGCCTTGGGTTCTTTTACTTTCACCTGGACACCCACCAGGATGGGTGGAAGGGACCTCGGTTTAATGTCTCATCCAGAGGATGGCACACTCCAATATTACAGCACCCCCCTAATACTGCACTTGGGTGCCAGTGTTTAGGCATGAGTTCAGTCCTGGTGCAGGATGAGAAATCACGACCTTCTGGTCCAGATGTGGATGTGCTACCAACTGAGCCACGCTGACTCCAGCAATAACTATTGCAAATCTTGGGGTACTAACCACAGTTTCAGTTTTATATTTAAGCAATAAGGTTTGATGGGGGGGGTTATGGTGGGATAATGGCCCACCTGGAGTGGGTTAAAGCTTGAGGTTGAAGCCGATTAGCTTCCACCACCCCAGAAAGGCGATTATTCCACCATGACCCTCGGAGTGCGTTATTGTGATTATGAAATGGGTCTAATTCGGTCATTGTATTTTTTTTATATATATATTTTTGGTATTATTATTTAGATAACTAGTTTTTACCATTTTAGTAGAGTTTAAATAAAAAATAGTCAACTTTGAACAAAGTGTTAATATGAGTGCTGTGGGCAGGCAGTGGCTCAAGACGCTACTAAAGCGTGCTACAGTGGCGGTGGCAGAGAAAAAGCTGACAGCCAGATGCCATCTGAACTGCAGTATCGGACTATCTAGGCCGCCTTAGCAACCTTTTTTTTTTTTTTTTTAGAGCTGCATCTGGCATTGGTGGGACAACGGATCCTCGTGTAGCTGGGAATCGGAGCCAGCATGTTTTTTTTTTTTTAAAGTTGCTTCTATTTACAGTCCATCTTAATTACAGTCTGCAGCAAGAGAGAGCTGATCGGAGATGGAGCCGTGTACCTGCTGTGGTCAACGAGGTGCAATTTGTAAGAAAAAATAAATGGAAAGCTGCTTGCCTGTTAGTGGAGATAAGAGGATGTATAAGAGTGAGGAGACCTGAGCTATGTCACTGCTGTGTCAGACAAGGGTCTGCGGCTATGTTTTTTTTTTTTTCAAAAGGCACGATCCTCTGTTTCTTGTCATGGGCACTGCGTGATGGTCACTTGAGGCGGAGCACTGCCAAGGTGAGTGATGAGCCTGTTTTTCTAGGAGTACTTTCAGCCAGGCTGTTATGTTGGGATAACCACCCGGTTGAAAGTAGCTCTTGACCAATCGGGAGGCGACATTCTTACAACCCATTCCATAATCATTTACAATAAATAGATCAATAAATAATTTTATGCATCCTACTGTTCTAGAATCTCTCATCCATTCGAAAAGTCATGTGCAAAGGAGGGCCTTTTCATTGTCAAATGCACAAATATGAAATGAAGTAAAAATGGACAAGTGAGAAATCAAACTAAAAACATCACTATAAAGTGCATCACTTAATTCTTTTCAACTTATTTTGGTAACACTTCAAGTTTCCTTAACTACTGTGTAGTTACAGTATAACTATACTGTAACTGCATTGTAATTGCAGGGTAGTTACACTGTAGTTTCATGTTTGTTGCATGTAATTACCCTTGTTGCACTGTAATTAATGATTATCCTACAGTTGCACTGAAACTGACACTTAAAGTGTTGCCCTTATTTTAGAAAAGGCACAAAATTAACTTCCTCTTTTTCCTACAGCCCCTCCTGTCCCGGGTGGCAGGTATAATAGATTTAGCAAGTGTTGATTTAGTGTGAGAAAACCCCCTAAAAGCAAACAAAGGAGATGACACACTAGGCCTGTACCCACAAGTCATAATAATCTGCACAACATTCTTTTGTAAATTTTGACTGTAGTTTCTTTTTAACCTGTAAATAATCATGCGATTGCTGCCATGCTGGGAGGAAGAGATCACTGCCATTGCTCCATCACTGGGTGCTGTCTGTCTCCTGTTTGCACTCGCTTGCCCCTTCCCTTCCCAGGACAATTAGTGTTCCCTGTAAAAGGAAATAAAGCATAACTGAGGGGGTGGCAATGGAGCTAGTCCTGGCCACCTAGGGGAGAGGAAAAGTTAATTTTTTTTGTATTTAATTTTTATAGGTCAATTCCAAGTATGTATACCCTGAATGGAGCTATCAGGGCCAGGTACTGTCTTCGTTATTTAGACCAGAATAACAAATGGCCAATTTTGGTATTCAGGAATGAGTATTCATTAATTGCAGAACCCTAGCGGGAAGTTTTGAGGAAATCACAGCAGATGGTCTGTGCCTATGGCAGATAAAGATGGGTAAGTGCTTATGTTACGGAGGAAGATGAAAGATCACTATAAACTGAAAAGGACACCTATGTGACAAACTCAACTGACCATTTCTTGTACACTCACCAAACTTTGTGAATTAAGTAAGCAGGTAGGGCTGTCAGTATAGCCTAGAGGTTGCACCAGTGAGCTATGGAGCAACTTGGTACATGCAGCTGACTTGGCTTTGAATTCCCATAACTTCCACTAGCAGACTGTTTGACCCTGACCAAGTCGCTTAACCTCCCCAGTGCTCCCTGTCGCATCTGTAAACAAGCCTTGTGGCCAGTGGGCCTTACCTGGTTACCAAAGAATAATGCTAGACCCATCACACTGGAAGAAGCTGTAAAATCCACACAACTGCTGAAAAATGGAAAGGTTGCAGGTGTTGACATGATAGCAGTGGAAATTGTAAAGGCTGTAGAGTAAATGATTAATGAATGGATGCTCTAAATTTGTCAAAGTGTAGGATAGCAAAACCCACCCTTCAAAGAATATAAGTAAGGAATTCTTGGGAAATTTCTAAAAAGGGATGGTATAGGGGCCGGCACAATGGCAGGAGACCGATGTTTGCATTTGATCCCCAGAATTCCACACTGAAGTCAGCTGGGGGTTGAGTGTGTTGTGATAGTAAGGTGCTCAGCTCCCAGGGAGGGTGTACATGGGCCATCCAGCATTCGTGTACCTCCTGCTGGTTGATGAAGGAGTGGTATTGATATTGACGCCGAAGGCAGCCTGTGGTGGTTTTACCACTCATGATACTGAGGACCCAGGTTCAGGAATGAGCCTGGGTCATCAGGCGCTAGCAAGGGAGAGGAGGTGGGAGCTTCCCTTAGGACACTGTCCTTAAGGGAGGGAAGGTATCATCTTCTCCACAGTACCGCCACATGGGTGACCACATCTATGCAGCATCCTGAGGGATCATGTGAAAACCTGGAAAATGACCCTAGCACCAGCAGCGTTTGACCCTGCACCACTGCCTGAGATACTGCCGGATGGTGGCTAAGACTCTGGCTAATCCTCTAGCCAAGGCTCTGTGGATGCAAGCACTTAAGGAAGATAGGGTCCATCATGGGTGTTCCTGAGGGAGTCTGGTGTAGAGACAGAAAAGGGGCATAAAGAGAGGGGAAAAAAATACTGATGGTAATAGCTCATCCCATCGGGGTCATGATAAAATCAGGGTGGAAGGGAGTTGGGAATTGGGGTGGGGGTGGATGACTCCTGGAGAGAAAGGGTGGGGAGGGGGCAGCTCCATAGAACTAGGCTGAGCTGCACACTCGAGCAAACTAGATAGACCAATAAGGCCTGTTTCTGCTGGTGATTTCGTATGTTCATATCCACCCTCCCAGCAGAAGGAAAGATGCAGCCCTGGTGACCTTAATCACTGGGGTGGGGATAGGAGCAGTGGGGGTAACTGTGGAAAACATTATAACAAGAAGGTGGTTATATGAAGTGTATAGATATAGCTAATAGTCACTAATGAGACAGGAAAACTTCTTTCAGTCCTGGGAAAAGTGTTTATCATAACAGTGTACTATGAAACAGAATAAGTTTTATTTATTTTTATTTATTTGAATCTAGGATTACAAGTACCTTTTAGCCAAGGCTCTTTTACAAAGGTTCCATGTCAGTCGAGGTACAATTCAAACAAAACATTAAATAACAGTATAACAGTGGGTCACAGGCAGTTACATACAGTTTTATTCATTCAATACAGTGGCAAAAATGCCAGAAGGAGGTCTGGTAACAGGGTTGACACAGTATGGAGGAGAGACACATTAGTGGGGTGCGGCCATAGGCACTTGTCACATATCAATTAAAGTGCTACGGGGGGGTAGGGAAGGAGGGTGGGAGGAGGGGAGGATGAATGGGTGTATGGGAGAGGGAGTTGAGGGGGAGAGGGTTAAGTGCTAGGTGGAAAGAGCAAACAGGAGAGGGGAGAACAATTAGGAAGGACAGTCACAGGAGCTAGATGCAGACGGGATGTGATGGAGACTGGATTTGAACAGGCCAAGCTTTGGCATTGAGGCGATGTCAATGTTGAGACCATTGAGCCAGCTGGAGCTCTGTGCGCAGATGATCTTTGCCCTTGTGTGGTGTGGAAACACGGGATATGCAGAAGCTGGGACTCAGAGCCCCTGGTGATGCGAGTGTAACCCCACTACAAATGGAGGTTTTCTGAAAAGTCTTCCTTGAGGTTGCCTAAATGCTCACTGCCAGGCTGGTGTCCTGCATTTTAGCAGTTTAAATGTGATTGCCAGAGAGTGCCTGTATAGCCTCTGTGTACTGTCTCTTTAAGAGCTGCCTGGATTGCAGTCATAAGTAATCTGAGAGTGGGCTCTGTTGAAAGATGTAACTATTTGCTGAAAATCATTTAGAGTGATAATGATAATGTAGTTTGTCTAACCTGCCTTCTTTGCAGCAAGGACTGTTTTGTTTACCTCCACTGTCTTGGCCCAGGACTGCCGAATTGGACCAATCTGTACTGGTGGGACCTAAAATGGAGATGGACTACAGGAGCTGTCTGCAGTCAGAATCTGTAGGAATTGTAGTTGTGGGCTTTTGGTGCCTTTTTGCACCTGCAGGGGGAGCGCCTGTTGTGACTGACAGATGAATCAGGCAACCAAACCTTTTGGATCTTGGGGAAATTCCTAGGCTTGCTAGCAGTTGAGTTAGATCTAAGTTGGGAGCCGAAGAAGAAACAACTTGAGACAGTCTCTGTGGAAAGGTCTGAGTTTTGGCCTGCATGCCTGCCTGCTGCCCCTGAGAGGGAGAAGAGAATCAGTTCAAACTGAATCCGAGTTTGTGAGAACGAAGAAAGCCACTGAGTTGTGACCAGGATCAACCTGAAGAAGACAGAAAATTTGCTGAATGCATCGGCCTGTCAGGATTTCCAGCTACCTCTAAACTCCTGGTGTGTGTAGAGACTTCGCGATTGTGACTGGAGAGCGGTTTGCCTGGTATAGTAGAATCTCTTACATGTAAATGTGCTGTGTGTTTATAGTGGGTCGTGATTTGGTTCCCCACTGTGTGAATTGTGTTCTGCTTGCTGGAAGCTGTATCCAGCTCAACCGGACTGAATCCACGTTCATCTCCATATGGCCTGGGCCTTGCCACACTGGCCCTGCTAGACTACCCCACTGCACAGAAAAAGCCATCGGCGAGAGACCTGCCTGGGGATCAGCTGCCTGCTCCACGCTTGAACAGGAATGACACCTCGGCAAATCGTGTAGGCCCTGCTTCTCTTGGCACTCCAGATCAACCACCTGCAGTCTCAATTTTCGTCCAGCCTGTGTCCAGTCTTGGGTATCGTGAGTAACCATCAGGGAGGCTCCCTGCAACAATAGCTTAATCTAAGTGTGTCATCTGATTGTCTTGTTGTTTCTTTTTTTCACGAACTGAGCCCTCCGGCTCCGGATTACAATTGGTGTGTGTGGTGCATGTTGTTTTCTTCCATCACAGGGCCCCAACCAGCTGTGATGCCGGCCTACCCCGGGCAATGATCCTGGCTAGCCCACCTTTTCTTCACCTGGGTACCCAGAGTGTGTGACTGTTTGTGGACCCTGAAGTGCATGCATAACTGTTTGATTGATACAGCCTTTAAGCAAATTAACCTGATTACGCCCCTCCCTTGTTCAAGTCCCTTAAATAAATCAGATCTAACTCTTTTTGCATTTATCCTGACTGTGGTTCCAGTTTGTGCAAGAGTACTGTACTGCTGTTATTTGCTGTGTATAACCTTGTTTTACAGGAGGTCCCCAGGGTTGAGTCAGAGGAAAACCCTGGTGGTAAGTGCAAACAGTGTGGGTACTTGTGTGGTGTATCAAGGGTATTGTGAAAGTGATTATCGCATGTTGTTCCTGCCACTAGTAAGGAAAGAGGGGGGTTAAAGTGTCCCGGAGGGCTGTGCTCAGGTTAGCTTGACCACTACCAACCTTGACCTCCGGATGGAGGCACCCGTTTCAGAACTCAGGCCCCTTAACCTGCTCCTAGCCAAGCAGGCAGGGGGAGCAGCCCTTGGGATAGTGCCACCAAGGGGTAACACGAGTAGTCTGCGCTGGGCAGAGGAGAGCTTGGACACCTGGGGGAGCAAGGCCTAGTGTTATTTTCTTTGTCATAAGGCAGGTTTGGTAGTTGATCCTGTTTGAAAGTTGAAGCCACCCAGTCTGTGCGGAGAGCTCACACGTGTGGGAACGGGATACTTTTTTTTGGAAAATCTGTTTATTAAAAGTTTGCATAGAAAAAGGCAAAACTTACAGAACTAACATACAGCATGGGAATTCATATGGCTATCCACTTATCTCATCATTTACACAAAATGTCATTGCTAGTAGCAGAGCTCATACAGTTGCAAAAGTGAGTCATTTCAAGTTGTAACTAGTGCCACTTCGTTAATGCCTTCTACCCTGCTTTGTAGGTAGATGGCCAAGTAGTTGAGAAAGAAACCCGGTTTCAAGACTAGCTCTTTATCAATGAGAAAAATAGTCTTACTGCCATGCTGATTAAGTGCTAACAAGAGAATATTAATTAAGTTTTAGGAAATCGCTCGTTTTTAATTGGACAAGGCGGTATTCTGACCCTTCTGCTTTTTTTTCCATCACTATTTATTGCATTCTAAGATGGTAGATTGATGGCAGACATTTTATTTTATTTATTTTTATTTAAAATTTGATGACTGGGAAAGGCACACTGAGCCGAGGCTCGTTTCCAGGTGCGACTCGGGTACAGATTGTACAAGGAGTAACAAAATTGGTGAGGAAAACGTTGTCTAAACTATACAGTAAAAAAAACTTTGTGAGATGGGCGGAACGCAAATACATATTACAGAAAGTGCAAATTCCATTGGCTAAACTAAACCATAAAAGCTTAGCGAGGTGTGAGAGAAGAAACATACTACAGATGACCTAGTCAGCTGTCAGAAATGAGAGAGCCAAATAGCTCTATGAAGAAAGTGAGCCTGGCATCATGGTCTACCGATAGAAAAAAAACAAGAGTGATAGGTGCTGTTAAAAATACATTTATTTGATAAGGCTTTTAATCTTCTTTGAATGAACTTATTTTGAGGTTGCATTATTGTATTTTACTGTTGTTATTTTGTTAAGCACTCGGAGCCCTTGGATAGGGCACTATATAAATAAAATTTGCCTTGCCTATATATTTGTGCATATTTGCTTATTTTTTTCCTCTATATTGGTTATGGGGTCTATTGGTTGAGTGGCTATTGGATAGGGGGTGGTATAAATTAGTGTGAGACACTGTTTCTTTAAGAAGATGCTTTTTAACTGACACCTCCATACTTGTTAGCCATGCTTTGACAAAGCGTTCATAATATGTGAAACGCTGGCGCAAGTAGGGGAGAGTGCTGCTGTACGTGTTTTAGTTTTTATCAACAATAAATATGTTTTAAAAGAGATTTTGAAGGCCTCCACTGTACTGGCAGCCTTAATGTATGATGGAAGAGAATTCATCTGGAGTGGAGCAGCCACCCCTAAGGCCCTATCTCCCAATCTTTTTAAATGGGAAGATGGTAGAACTACAGTACACAACACTTATATTGGGCACCTTCATTCATTACTGTCCTGCCCGTTATACACAGTGGTCGGTGTAACGTTTGGTGGTGAAATGAAAGACGCAGACAACTTTTTTTAGTTAGTGAATCTGTTTTTTTTTTTATATTTTACTTTGCAGTGCTACACTCTTCGACACTGTACCACAAACAGTACAGTAACATGAACACAATGAGAGAATTTTTTACTGTTGCTGGGTGAATTGAGTTATTTTAACCTGCAAAGCTTGTTTTTTACAGTATAGTTCCCAAACCTTTTCTGCCACTGAAAGCGCCGCCCAGTTTGGAGTCACAGTTGGATGCTGCTCCATTGCACGTCTCAGTGTAAGCAATGCATCCTGTACATCTTCTGTTGATACTCGCTTCTCCTCCTCGTAATCAGCGCTGCTGTTTTCCTCTTCATCGTTCTCTGTCTTTTCAGTTTCCTGACCTCGCATGCCCTCGACCACCTGATCAATATCATCCAGTGGCGGTGGAGATTCTTCGTCACCAAGGTGACAGAGTTCATCGAATTCAAGCACTGTCAGTCCTGTAGGAACATTTGTCTCTTCTTCTGGCTCTTCCTGAGAACTTTGATTTATCCCACCACTAGATGTTCCTTCCGAGGATCTTCTGGATCAGGGGTAAGAAAGCCAGCTTTTCTAAAACAATGCTGGATAGTCATCTCTGAAACAGAATCCCAGGCCACTTTGAGCATTCTGATAGCATCGATCACGGAGATTGTTTGGGTGCATAGTGATACCGTGATGTCAACTTCAGAATCCAGCGCATCCAGCACTCGCTGGCGCATGGCACGAACATAGTACTGTTTCATAGTGTAAATGATTCCCATGTCCAGAGGCTGAATTATACAGGTTGTATTTGGGGGTAGGAAAATCAGCTTAATGTTCCTAAGTCCTGCAATGGCGGGATGTCCAGAAAAATTATCGAGGATGAGTGCAATTTTTTGACCTCTAAGCTTTCTATCCCATGCTTTTACCCACTCAGTAAAGATCTCCCCAGTCATCCAGGCTGACTTGTTAGACCTGTAGATGACTGGGAGATTGTTTATGCCTCGAAAACATCTCTGACTGGCAGATTTTCCAACAACGACAAGGTCAGATTTCTCACTCCCATCCATGTTACAGCAGGCAAGCACTGAGATTCTCTCCTTGGCTTTTTTGTGCCCCAGTAGAGTCTCGGTTTTGAAAGCCAAAGTCCCATACCCTATGCACCTAAAAAACAAGCTGGTCTCATCGCAGTTAAAGATGTTGCTTGGTGCAGAGTCAGACAGGAGGCCAGGCAAGACTTGAGTAACCCACTGCTCAGCACTTTCAGTGACTGCATTACCCTTCTCCCCATGTGCCCATCGGAAACCAATGTTGTTCCGCTTTTTCCACCTCTGCAGCCAGCCCTCAGAAGGATTGAAGTCGGGTCTACCAAGGGCTGCTGCAAGTTGCTTAGCTTTTTCTGCAAGCAAGGGGCCACTGATTAGGACATCTCTACCTCGGGCATTTTGAAACCATCGCAGCAATGCCTCTTCAACCTCAGAGTCCTTGCCCTCTCTTTTTCGTTTACGCTCCGGGTTGACATTGTTATGCCACTGTTGCAGCAGTTGATCTTTTGCTTCTGCAAGTCTGCAACAGTGGATTTTGGCAGATTAAGTTGAAGTGCAATGTCCCACTGGCTCAGCTTAAGAAGCTGATCAATTTTGTTCAGGAGCTCAACTTTCTCCGCTAGCAACAGAGCTTGTCTTTTTAGTGCCATGAGTTGAACTGTGGAATGACTGGTGTGACCGACTGCGAGGTATCCAATGGCAGAACAAATGAGGAGCAACACTAGGAAGGTTAATTTAAATATGACAGCAAGTGAGATAATTGCGTGTGCTTACATGCGCTTACATCTAGTGCACTTAATTGCCCGGCATACAAGGTGGGCATAGATCGTTGTAGGTGGTGGTTATATGCATTGTAAAGATAGGAAATGGCTTTTGGTTTTGATGAAGTGCCCATTTTAAGCAATTGCCTGCAATATCCATGGGCGATATAAGTGGAGTGTACTGTAATAAGCCAGCTTCGGTGGAGGATGGCTAGAAGAGTACAGAATCAGGAACTCTTTAAAATAGCCAGGTCCCAGACCATGTAGGGCCTTGTATGTTGACAAGCCTATCTTGGAGGTGATGCATGCACTCATAGGCAGCCAGTGCAGAGAGTGCAGGACAGGAGTGACATGGTCCCTCATAGAGGTGCTAGTCAACATCCTGGCCACAGCATTATACACTAGCTGCAGGTGACGCATCAGACCTCCAGACAGCCCTATGTACAGAGCATTAAAGTAATCAAGTTGGCTAGTAACAAAGGCATGGATAACTGTAGCCAGGTCAGTGGGAGTCAGGAATGGACAGATCCTGGCAATATTCCGGAGATGGAAAAAAATGGCCCTAACTATTGACGAGACCTGTTTTTCAAGGTCAAGCCAATTGTCAAGAATAACACCAAGATCCTTGACCACCTTTATCACCGTCAGGGGATGACCATTGACCACAAGGGTAGACAGTCTCCCGTCAGTAAAAATACCTCCATGACCCAGCTCGATCACCATAACCTCTATCTTGCCGAGGTTGAGACAGCCAGTTAGCGGACATCCAGTTTATCTCGACTAAACAATGACTCCATGTATTTGGGGCGGAAAGATCACCAGGGGCACAGGACTGGTACAACTGAGTATCATCTGCATAGCAGTGAAACCCCAGACTGTACCACCTAATGATCTCTCCCAGTGGCAGCATGTACGCGGAGAACAACAGGGGCGCCAAGATGGAACCCTATGGAACACCACAAGGCAGCATGAAAAATCCTGAGGAGAAATTTTTTAGGACAATGCGCCGCAATCTTCTGGTTACATATGAGTGAAACCAATGCAAGACTGTGCCAGTAGCACCCACTTAGCTCCACAGATGATCCAACAGCACCCCGTGATCAACCATCTCAAATAAGAGCACTCGAATGGTATAGTGCCCTTGGTTCCTCGCCATGAAGAGATCATGAGCCACCTGAACCAAAGCGATCTCGGTGCTGTACCGTGGTCAAAAACCCAGCTGGAGAGGTTCATAGATGAATAATGTCTCCAGGCACTCAACCAGCTGGTCAGCCACCACCTTCTCAATAAGCTTCCCCAGAAAGGGAAGATTAGAGATAGGCCTATAGTTTGCAAGAACGTCAGGGTCAATAGTTGGCTTTTTAAGGAGGGGTCTCATTGCAGCCCCTTTCAGAGAGGCAGTAAAAACTCCCTCACTTAATGACCCATTGGCGATCTCCACAAACACTAGTCCCAGGAAATCCAAGCAGCTGATGACAAGCCACGTCGGACCCAAGTCCGGGGCAAAGATGTTGGAATGCATGCTGGTGAGTACTCGAAGATACTCATTACCAAAACTGGCCGAAACTCAGTCCAACACGGCAGATGATGTTCACCAGTAAACTGATCACCTCTAGTAAAAACTGGACCATCGGAGATAATACATGCCCTGATAGAGGCCACTTTGTCAGCAAAAAACTGCCCAAACTGCTATACACATGTACTAAACTAATCTACAGTACATATGTACAAAATTATACAGTAAAATACTGCCTAGGAATAACAGTGGTGAATTAGTAAACAATCACGAACTTCTCATATTTTTTTTAGAAAGGGGTACTAAACTAAACACTTCATTCCAACCATTCTCTCCACTGGCCGTCAGTCTATATTGCCACATAGTATATGGTTAGGGCTTATTGTATATGGAGAACGATGGTTTTCCAAATGTTGTTGTGGAGCAGTTCAAAGGTCAAAAAAGTTGTACTATCATTCTGACAGCATATTGATAGTAGAAGAAGAAGAAGAATCAGCATTTATATAGCGCTTTTCATACATCCAAAGCGCTTTACAAGCAATGCTAGACTGGTAGTGAAGTGACTGAATGTGTGATGGCGGCCATATCGCACATCATCACCCACACACAGCCTGGATAATTGCATGAACCAGTTTTATGGGAAGGGGAATGTTGGCCAAGACACTGGGAATGTTCCCTACTCTTTTTACGAAGAGTGCCCTGGGTTCTTTTACTTCCACCTGGACACCCACCAGGACAACACCAGGATGGGCAGAAGGGACCTCGGTTTAACGTCTCATCCGAAGAACGGCACACCCCAGCAGTACAGCACCCCCCAATACTGCACTCGGTTGCCAGTGAGTTTTAGGTGCAAGTCCAATCCTGGTGTGGGATGAGAACCCATGACCTTCTGGTCCAGAGGCGGATGTGCTACCAACTGAGCCACGCTGACACCTTTTACACAACTTTTCCCCCTTGAACTGGTACCTGACTGGTGGAAACAATGCTGGTTCCAAAAGAAGCAGGGTAAAATGGCGGTCCCAGTTAGTGAGCGGATGAGGGAGTGATCGTTTCGAGTTTGGGCATGGACTGCCACAGTCAGCTCCGTGAATTCAAACTACCAGTTTGGCAACTATCATTTTTTATGCTTTTAAATTACTAGCACAGCAGTGGAGAAGTTAGAGAGGAACTGCGGTGAGAACCAGAGTCTGGTGCAGAGCGGGATTGCACTGAGGAGCGGTACCATGAACACAAGGTGTTTTATTACCTTGTGAAATTAACATTTCTATGTTTTGGGTAACTATACACTATATAAAATAGTGTATGCTTGCTCAAACACAACAAGGCATGTTGCCATCTCGGCGATGTGATGTCATCGCTCTCAAGGTCTGTATGATGTCATCACATCCCCTCGATGGCAACGTAGCCTTGTTGTGTATGGGCAAGCATACACTATTCTATATAAGCTGGCTCATTGTAATAATTTATTATCAAGATCCCCTCCCCGGATACCAAAAGTCACGTTGTCCAAACCCTGAAAAACAAAAGAAGGGTGGTATAAATTGATGTGAGACACAGTTTCTTTAAGAAGGAGCTTTTTATGTTGGTTCGGCTTGTGCCTGCGTGCAAGCCAACATCTTGCAGTAGTAGCAGATTTCGGAGGTGAGTCATTGTGGGCGAATGCAGGGCATGCTTTAGTAGGTGCGTTCCTCATTCCCCAATGAGCCAGCATGCAGGCGCTCACATAAGAAATATGTAAAGTGGTCAAAACTTGTAAAGAAAGTGGCACTGCAATGAGAGACAAGCTTGTCATGCAGTGGCACAATAACACGCCTCCTGACGTGCCTTTCCTGGTGAAGTATTTCAATAAACATGGCGGCAGTGGCTGCTGCTGCCTGCCGCTCAATGCCTATAAAGCAGACTTCAGGGGTGCCCAGTCCCGCTGTTGGCATGCTGATCAACCCCCGAGATTGTGTGACATTTGGGCCACCCCAGTGTGCCTCCCGTAATCAAAGCGACCATTGTCAGCATGTTCCATCCCCCACCCCATTCTGTGCCACACTGAAGCCCACCCAGTGTGGCCAACATCACCCCAAGTCATGGGGCACACTGGGAGTCCACCCAATATGCACAACAGTTTTTCATACACCTGTAAAAAAGAAAACTATCCGCAGTGTTTTTTGTTTTTTTTTAAATTACCTGAGAGAAAGAAAATGGTCCTCACCGTGGGGGTCCACTCCCAACCCGCAGCCACCCTCTGCGCACCCCACCTCCCCACATCCCCTCCTCACCCCATACTTACCTCTGGAGCTCGGTGTGATGATCTTCAGTAGACCGGGAACACATCTGGACTCTTCAAAGCCGACCTCGAACTGAAGAAATGCCGGTAAGCTGTATAATGGCATAAATGTTTTTTTTTCAACTTAGGTGGATATCTCAGCCATTTTCTGGAATTTTGCTTCCAAATTTTCATCATGGATTGCTTGGGACCGTACCTCATGAACACATGCACTGTCATCTTGTTACTCAGCCCTGAAAGGTCATTTTGAGGTCACTGTGCGAAATCACCTTTCGGGACTAAGTAACAAAATGACAATGCCACTGTTCATGAGATGGGGTCCCAAAAACCCTATCTTTGCAAAGTTGGTGGAAAAATTCCAAAAAATGATTGTGTTATGAGTGTAGATTGCTCAGTTTCAATGCACGCTCATAACTTTGACAATTTTTAATATTTTCACTCCAGATTTTCAACATTGCCCTTTTTTCACACCTCCTTATAAACAGCACAACTGTCTTTTTTCACATCCTGCCTGAAGCACAATGGTGCAGTCGCTGTGCAAAATCAATGTTTAGGACACATTAACAAAATCACAGTGACACTGTTCATGTGTGGAGGTCCTAAAATGCTTATGTTGAAGATTTGGTAAAAAAAAATACCCAAAATAATGGTGTTACGGGTGTGCATTGCGTAGTTTCTATACAGGCTCGTGACGTCACCAATTTTTCATATTTTCACTCCAGATTTTCACCATTGTCATTTTTGTACACCTCCTTATGAACAGTACAGCTGTCATTTTTCATATCCTGCCCGAAATGTGTTTTTGCACGTGTCACACAATGGCTTGGTCACTGTGGGAAATCAATGTTCGGGTCAGATTAACAAAATCACAGTGACACTGTTCATGATCGGAGTTCCCAAAATGCCTATGTTGAAAATTTGGTTAAACAAATCCCCAAAATAATTGCGTTATAGACGTGCATTGCACAGTTTCTAAGCACGCTCGTGAGTCACCAGTTTTTCATAGTTTCACTCCAGATTTTCAACAATGCCATTTTTTCACACCTCCTCATGAACAGTGCAGCTGTCATTTTTCACATCCTGCCTGAAATCTGTTTTTGCACCTGTGGTGCCAAAATGCACAGTCGCTATACAAAATCACCTTTTGGCAAACAAACTCATAGTGCCACTGTTCATGAGATGGGGTCACAAATGGCCCATGTTAAAAATTTGGAGTGAAAATACCAATAAATGCCCTGGGCATAAGTGTTTCCAACCATAATGCCCCACCCTGTACAGACTGACAGGCATCAGGAGTGTGATTGGCATAGTCAGCTGTAATGCTCAAGCCATTCCACCCCACCACCCTGCAGCCAGTGACAGGGGTCAAGGTATGCCTTGGACTCTTTGGCCCCAATGTTCTCCCCATTCTCCTACACTGCACCCATGTCAGTATATTTCCTTATGGAATGTGGTGAGCATAAGGCCTGAAGACCCCAAGGCACATTGCGGCACTTGTCAGTCTCTGCAGGGTAGGGTGAGGTGAAATGGCATGAGCGTTATGGCCAATGACCCAAAGGCACACCCCAATGCCTGTCACTCTCTGCAGGGTGGGGCTGGGGTCGGCGTCAGTTCACTACTTCACTGCCAATCCTATTGTGCTTCTCTCTAACTCCTGCACTACCAATGCCAGTGCCAGCAAGCCAACATTCGGCATTGGCAAATGCTTGTTAATTGACACCTCCATACTTGTTAGCTGTGCTTTGATGAAGTGTATGTAATACGTGAAATCTTGGTGCAAGTAGGGGAGGGTGCTGCTGTACATGTTTTAGTTTTTGTCAACAATAAATGTATTTGTAACAGCATCTATTGCTCTAGTTTTTTCTTTCGGTAGACCGTGATGCCTGACTCATTTTGTACTTTGTAACTTTGTCCTACATTGTGGCTCTAGGCATGTTTAAGTAGCTGCCGTCTTTGACTATTTGTAGCTCTAAGAAGAAACCCTGGGCTGCTATACAGTATTTCAAAGACAAGGATCAGAAAGGTTGCTTTTGAAGCAGGAAATATTAATTTTCAAAGAGAGCCACTGGGGGAAGTTAGCTCTTTTTATCGAGCTGGGAGATGCAATGTGACAATAACTGATGAGTTCAAGAATGACGTTTTATTACAAATTAGATGGCGGCATTGGGTCAGCAACATTAGAGTTGTGTCATAGTTAGAGTGGGTAAGCAACATCACCAGGGAAGAAGGCAAAGGTACATCATGAGGCAACATCTTACTAGGATCACTAGATGGGCAGGATTGCATTTCAAAAAAATGTCGAAAGATATGAGGCCCGTCTGAGGGAAGACAGAGGAGGACACAGGGTTGATGGAACTTAGGAAATGCTAGATGAAAAAGGTGAAGGATCCATGGTGCTCATCTACTGACAGCCGGAGAGCTGCAGAATTCAAAATTATCAGAAACAGCTGGAAGACAAAGAACCCCAGCATAACAACAGTGAACACGTTGCTTTTGGACTGAGGTTCTTCATCTTCTACATTGCTTTCTTATTTTGAGCTCACCTTGACATAAACCTGCAAGACTGTCATATGACTGCTTCTTCCTTCCCCTAAGATGAGATGCAGATGGAGTACACTGATGAGTCCTAAGAAGGAAGAAACATGTCTCTGTCTTCTGTTTTCAGTCTCTGCACTGTGTGTTAGATTGGTCATTTGATACCATACATTCCTTCTTAAAGCAGAACTAGACTATATTTGTACATGGCAATTTGCATATACTTCCCAAGATGCTTTGCACTATTGGCATATATGTGATTTTGTATTTCCTGTTATGAGAAATTGTATTATTTAATTAACTGTAAGCATTATTTAACTGCAAATAATACCAGTACATAGATAACAGTATAACCAGTGGCATCCTACAGGGCTCCATTTTGGGCCCTCTCCTTTTTACCATATTCATTAATAACCTGCTTGCAGTCTGCAAGTCCATATGATTCCTCCTGTATGCAGATGATGCTGTACTTTTCACACACAGCAAAGATATTGACGACATAAACCAATCACTCAGCTCCTGCCTTGCCAGACTCTGGGACTGGTTCTCTTGCAAGAAAATGGTCCTAAATCTCTCTAAAACACAGTCAATGCTTTTCAGGACTAGACATACCCTCAATAAGCTATCCCCAAAATTATCTGTCCTTACTGCTAATGGCACCCCCTTACTAAGGACCACGTCCTTTAAATACCTTGTTATTAATCTTGATCCATCACTCTCATTTGGCACACATGTCCAGCACACTACAACATTTCTTCACTAGAAATTTGGATCTCTCTACAGAATAAGCAAGTATCTATCACCTGCTGCCAGAATTCAGATTGCAATGTCAAACCTCATACCCTCCCTCGAATACGGTTCTGTTATCAGTACTGACAACAAGTCCACTTTGCAAAAAAAGTATGCCCTTTACTACAAAATAGGTAAATTTGCCTCTGGCAGCAGATCTAATACACATCACTGCCTAGTCCATGGCTTCCTAAAGTGGCTGGCTCCTGACCAAAGCCAACTTGGTCTATACCACCTTTGTAAAAAAAAAAAAAAAATTATACAATCTGGCACCCCTGCCTACTTACAAAATCAACTCTCATTTGTGGATCTCCCCGCATCCCGATCCACCACAAATAACAACCTCACAGTCCCTATGTTCCATACAAATGTGGGACAACGTTCTTTTAGTTACCAAGCAGCATCCATCTGGAATTCCTTCCCTCCACCTATCAAGAAATCCACCACCACCTGTGCCTTTACACAGCTCCTAAAAGCACACTACTCATCGTCTCACACATGCCACTTCTTTCAGTAACCTTCCCATCTCTACTCTCCACCCCTTCACTGCGCACAACCCCCATCTCACTCTGATACCTTTCCCATCCCCATAGATTACCCCCTCTCTCAACACACTTAGCATCCCACCCTTGGACAACTGCACTCACCCCCTATATCTCACAGTCATATTCTGTCACTCCAACCCTCCCTCCAGCAACCTCCATCTCTTTCTCTCTCCTTTCTTCACCACACCACCCTCCTCAATCCCCTTCAGGTATCTTTGCCCCTACACCCCTTTGCTCATACTCAAAAGATTTTCTTCTACCTTGTCCATTGCTTTCATGTCTCTAGACTTGTACCCTTTACTACAATATATATACCCCAACACTTTGCCTTTCCACTTACCTACCTGTTATCCTGCCATTGTATTATTTATTTATTTATTGAATTTTGTTGACCCGGTAAGCCCACTGGGCCTAGAAGTCCTTTCTTCAGGGGCGACCAGGGAGAGGAGGCTACAGATGGTAAGCAACTGACACTGAACCAGATTAAGCTGTTGGTGGTGTTTTTAGTGAATGGGAGAAATTTGGCCAGGACACCGGGGAAATTCCCCTACTCTGTGGGCAGGGGGCACTGTCCGTCCACCTGCGGAGCATGGAGGAGCCCAGTGTGGCTCAGGTGTTGGATGGGGAAGGTCTTGCTGCAAGTCAGGTTCCTGAGGCGGCTGGAATGCCTGATGTTCATGGACAGCACATCACCTCTTTACCTGCTGAAGCTCCAGAGAGAACTGGAGTGAATTTATCTCCTGCCGACTCAGCGAATTTAGCCTTGTGTGTTGCCTCATGCTTGGATATGAGCCTTGCAGAGAAAAAAATTACTTACAACAGCAGCTTTTGATCATGGAATCAGAGCTTTCATAAGAACAGAAACGTCTCAAGGAAGAGAAAAAAACGGAAGCGCAGTTTGGATGCTACTCCACCGTATTCCGCCAAAGTTTTCTCCCGATCTGGAACCCTATTACTGGATGTTGATGGCTGGCTGCATTTGTACTTGCACACAGTCCCTGGAGGTCCTGGCTGGTCCCCGGATAGAGCTCTACGAGAGGCCGGATGGTGACAATTGCCATCTGGTTCCTGGAGTGTTGCAGTCGACCTCAAGAGTCCTTTGGATCCTGTTTTAGACCCTAATTCTGCTTCTTTGCATACAGACATTCCGGCAGCCATTCCAGATTCCTCTCCAGCGATACCTTTGGAAGCCTGCCAGACTCCCACAACTACTGCGTTGTCTTCTCCCCGGCGACAGTCGGACTCAGGTAGTGTTTCTTTTTCCCCTCAGTCACCTTTGCCCAATACTACGGATGCTAGTGCTGATATTACTGATCATATTGCCCCACCATTACCTGATCTTTCTAACACATCTGATACTCTTGATTCATCCTTGCCTGATGTACCTACTTGCCCCTCATATGTGGATTTATTCATCAAGCCTGTAGAACTGGCCAAACGCAGAAATGCTGTTAGATTGCAGTATTTGGGAGGTATGGAACTATTTCCTGACAGATTTTTTGTAGGTCATATTTTACTTAAGCAATCTTTGGGCTTTACTCCGTCTGAGGTGTATGCCCTGATTCATGCTCCTGGAGAACAGACGTTTGACATCAGTTTTCAAACACCTGACATCTTGGAAAGGCTTTGGGTGAAGCATATGACTGTTAAAACGAACCCCTTATGGGCACCTTTTGAAGTGATTCCATTAACTAAACAACCATTTCGTGTGATTACTGTTTTATTTCATAATGAAGATGTCAACATTTCTGATATACTGTATTGGTTGGATAAACACTGTGATGTTCAGGGAACCGCAGACCCTATTCTGGACTCCGAGGGTTTTTGGAATGGAGGATGGAAAATTAAAGTAAAATTAAAGTAAAGCTTTTTCAGACTGACGAGGGGCTGGAACACCTTCCAAACTGTTTTTATATTGGTAGGGATAAGGGTTTCATTTTTTACCCAGGTCAAATAAAACGCTTTAAACGTGGGTCAGTTCGGCACCTTAGTGCTACCTGCCAAATTGTTCAGTGTACTTTTTTCGGGGAGATGGGTCATTCTTCAGTGCATTGTGTTAATACACCTAAATGTAACTTGTGCGAGGAAGGGGGTCATGATTTCATGTCTTGCCCCAGCGCTGCGCATAATACTGGGGATGTGGATTTTGGGGTATAGGATTTTTATTTTCATAGGGCCACTAGACTTGCTGCAGACTCAGTAAGACACCATTTTCCTTCTGATCCACAGCCTCAAAGGTAACAGTCTCAGCCTCAGTCTGGTCCTACTTCAGGGACTCCCTCCTTTCCTACAGATTCTGATTCTGTACCTAAGGTTCCGGTAGTACCAATTATGCGTCCTGTATTATCTACCTTACCTGATGCCACTGTGGTTTCCCTCCCTCTGGACGGTGAGGAAAATATGCCCCTTCCCCCACCTCCAGTTTCTGTTATCTCTCATGTAGTTTTACCATCTCCCACTCCCTTGTCCTTGATTTCAGAGCCTTCTACCCTTCTGGGTCTCCCTCTGTCCGAAAATAGGTTCTTGATTTTGCCTGCTGACACTGGTGGGAGGACCCAGACTCTGATGTTGATTCTATAGCCTCTTCCCAAATGGAGATTGCCCTGAGCCTGCATCTAAGGTTGCCCCGGTAAGGGTAAGAAGACACGTAGCCTAGGGCCCTGTGTAGGTACCAGAAAAAGTTTGAGGAAACCTCCTCCTGGTACCTAACCCCCTGCTTCTGAGGCTATTCCACCGGGCTATAAGTTACACATAGCCAGTCTGAATACTAACAGTATTAGATCTGAGGTCAGAATGTTAGCTACATTCGATCTTTTCTCCTCTCTTACATTTGATATTGTGTTTTTGCAGGATACCAGATTGTATACTGAACTAGATATGCTTATGAGGCCTGGATTTGGGGTCCTAGCTTTTGGTCAGGTGGGGAAGACTGATGTTGTGGGTTGGAGATTTGTTTACTACTCCTCATGTTATGGTTACACATATAGTAGACATTTTTCCAGGCCGGGGGTTTCTTTTGGATGTTACTTTACTTAATGTTGATTTTCCTCTCATTGACATATATGCTCCCCAAACCAAGTCGGCTAGGATTTCCCTACTGAAGCTTATCTGCCCCAACTTATTTACTAGCAAAAATATATTGTTTGGGGGTGATTTTAATATTAACCGCACTACCCAAGATAGGCATTTTCATAATACTAAATTGTATTGTGACACTGCCTTTCTCAATTCTTTAATAGAATTTCAGCGCCTCACACTTTTTTTCAGGGTAAGAGGTCATCCCAAATAGATTATTGTTTTTTGTCTTCCTCACTTCAGACCAAGTCCCCTTTAGTACGTTTAGTGACTACTTCAGATCATGTTTTGTTACGTGTTACTGTTTCTAACTACAGTGGTACATCCAGAGGTTTGGGCTATTGGAAGTTGAATTTGTCTTTATTAGATATTCCTGAGGTGAAGGCTGGTTTCCTTGCTATTGTTGAAGCTAGGAAGTCAGTGCTTTGTCTCTATGATACTAGACAAACCTGGTAGGAGGATACGAAATTAGAATTTAGGTTATATTTTCAGCAGATTGGTAGACTTTTGGGTAGATATAAGAGACAGGAATATTCGGTGTATAGGTAACAATTATTGGTTTTTCATGAATGTCTTCAACAAGGTTTTGAAATTGATTTGCAAGCCTTTCAGTGTTTAAAGGCTACTCTACTATGTCCTCTCTAAGGCAGGAACAACGGGAGGCCGGGAGATCAGAGGGCTGTGGGTTCAGTTCCCACATCTGGCACTTGGGTTACTATCCCAGTACTGACACCGTAGTGCAGCATGAGGGAGGTGCTGCACTTCTGAGGTGCCGTCTTTCAGATGAGATGTTAAACCAAGGTCTCATCTGCCTGGATTGGTGGTAGTTCAGGTGGATGCTAAAGATCCCATGGCACGTATCGAAAAAGAGAAGAGGAATTTTTTATTGAAAACTAAACACAAAATATATACAAAAATGTATTACAGCATACAAGATTATAAGAAAAAAGCAAACAGAAACATAATCTCAGACATAAAGGAACAACATTTGTTCAGAATCCCCCAAACCCAAAAACCCAAAACAGAAAACATTCATATATCAATGAATTTTAGAGAAGGTAAGCAATCATAAAATATGGGTTTTCAACTTGAAATAATATGTTGCAAAAAGGGTTGACTGTCCCTTTAAGAAGCACAGCCTACATGTGCAATCAGAGCAGCAACTGTGAGCCTGCCTGCCAGTGCAACAGTTGGATTTCCTCTTGCGACACTGGTGACCCAGGTTCTGGAGTGGACCCAGGTGCCAGAGGGCCGGCCAAGGGGAGGTAGTCTGAGCATCCACCGGACTGCACAGCTTCTCTGGGGGAGGAGGATTCCTTGGCATGTGGGTGGCCTGACCTCTGGTGTTGGCCAAGAAGTATCAGTGCCCCACCAATGGGGAGTGCAATGGATGCTGGCGTAAGCTGTGGCATCACATGGCACATTATGCTTGGGGGGTGTACATTCCAAATACACCGTCCGGAGAAAGACCGACGTGAGGGCCTATTAGTAGGTCCTCCCCCAGCCAGCCACACTACTGCATAGGTCCCCGACGAAGACCTTGAATCCTTGGGGTGGGGGGTGTAGGGGCCCCCCCACCGCAACCTTGCCTGGGAGGTAAGCTATCGCTCCACGAGGGGAGACCTTGTGCGGATGGTGGGATGAGCAGAGAGTTGGGTACAGCACCGGGTGGTGGGAAAAAAGAGAAAATTAAAAAAAAAGCAGCAATTGCGATGTTGGAGGGGAAAGGTGATGGAATCCATACTCTCAAAAATGCTCAGTGATACCCTTTGAACCAGTGGAGCCCCATCCATCCATTGACCAGTAGGCCCGCAACTTACCCCAGCTAGAGCATGGAGGTTGGTCTTCCAGAAGACATTCCCAAACAGTGTGTCCACTTGTACCAGCCAGCATGGGGGTGGGGTGATCAGCAGAGATATGAATGTTCTAGGATCATGGATATGTTGTTCATCCACACTCTTTGGCATGTCCCCTTCCACTTTAAATCTTGTCGGAAGTCTTCAGGCTGGCTCCTCCCACCCACCTGGGTGGTAGAACCCTCAGCTCTGCCCCATGACGCCAGATCTCCCTTTCTGCTGGGAGATTCAGGTCGCCTCCCTCATGCTCACGCATTTTGCAGGCCCTGGCTCTAAACCTTTCGGTTATTCCGAAAATTCGTCTAGTTTGCATTTGTGATTACGACTTTGATTCTTCGACTATGGAAGACAAGTCTTCCCTTGGATTTTGTTGGTGCACCTGCGGCCAGAAAATGCCACGCACCAATCCCCACACCACATGCGTTTATTGCCTTGGTATCAACCATGACACCTTGAAATGCGATACGTGTTTTGCTTTCCACCCTAACGTCCTCAATAACCATCTTGCATGCCTGAAGTTGGAGAGGCTGGAGAAATGGAACACTCTGGTGAAATCCAAGTAGTCTCAGTAGGCGGGTTTCTGCAGCTGCGGGATCTGCTTACCAATTGGAACACATGCAAGCATTCGAAAAGGAAGCGGCTCGGGGTGCAGAAATTACTCGGAGCTTCTTCGCTCCGCTCAACCTGGGCTCCACCTTATTGGGTTCCTTCCGAGAGTTGTGCCAGTCTCTCCTGACCAAGGAAGAGGGTCCTGCGGGAATGCACTCCTCTCAATCCCGTAAGTGGGAGAAGGATCCGGGATCGTCTTCATCCCGACGGAGATGCTCTTGGGAACGGAAGAGATCTCAGTCCCAGGAACATGTGGTCTTGACTTCAGCTGAGATTGCTTCTTCGGCTGCTCGCTTCTCGACTTTGCCGTCTGGCCAGTCGACCGAACTGTCGATCGACTATGTAGAAATCATCATTGACCCGAGCGATCCTTTATCACAGACGCCAGTCCCTCAATCAGACTCCAGTTCTGACTTTCCCTGATGAGGAGACCCAGCCTGCTGGGACTCCCATCGAGGAAGTGGTCCCCGACCTCGTGAAATCACCGATCCCACTGGTGTCTCCCGAGTGACCGAATCAGCCTGTCCAATCTCGATTGAGGTCTCGAACCCCCTCAACCGAAAGGCCGAGGAAGAGCCATAATTGCTCTAAAAAGAGGCAACGCCATTGGTCGTCTTCATCCTCCTCGGACGAGGAGAGGCACTGGCAGAAACTCCATCGGCGCTGAGGACCTCCTATGGCAGCAGCTGATTTTGACCGGGCACAAGCCAACTCCGGTTTCCACCCCAGCCATTACTTGGCTTTTGTCTCCTAGGCCACAGCCGACTCCTTTGGAGCCAATCAAGTTGGTTCCCCCACCCGCGGAGCCAGCAAAACCTCCAGTTCGGCCTAAAATGGTCTCTCCACCGATCGTGGTGGAACCACCGCCCAAGCAGCCTGTGGGAGGGGCTCCTTCCAAAGAAGATAGGCTGAATACTGGGCTTTCCTGGCATCTGTCGGTCAGTGTCATCCCGGACCGCCCAGCTTGTGAGGGGTCAACCAGAGTGTATAGAAAATGCTTTAGGCCAGTGGCCAAGGCTTTAGCCAGCATCTTGCAGTCAGTATTTATTGAGGATGGAGAGGACGGTACTAAAACCCTGGAGACAAGCAGAACTGGAAAACCTCTAATAGGAGATCTATTTATTTATTTTTTCTTTTCTTTTTTTCCTGTAAGCACTGTTTAGCCACTGTAGCCCTGGGAGGCGGCTACGGCCCTCTGACCAGAAGGACTCTCTCTCTCTCTGGTCCCACCGCTCTCATGCTAGGCGGTTCCTGGTAGTTCTCCCATGGTGGAGCCAGGAGGAGGTTGCCAGCTTCACTCCCCCCCCCAACTTCCACAGACCCAATCCAGAATCCAGGGACTGCTCCCAGGAGCGGCAGACCATCTTTAAGCCTGCCAGGCTCATTTTTCCTTTTTCGCCCGCCCCTCCTTCCGACATAAGGACGTCGATCAAGCCTCCTGACCTGTACTACCCTCCAGCCACCGCCAGAGGGCAGTCAGTGAGCGGGATGACTAGTCCCCTTCCCCCTCGAGAGAGGACAGCAGTCCTCTGGATGCTCAATCCTCTCTCCCCCTGCCGACCCTCGCTGCCATGGCGTGAGGTGTGGCATCCAGTGCCTCAACCCTCCATACCACCGGGATGGTGTCTGATTTTAAAAAGCTGTAACATGCACTGTAGACTGTGGAATCTACCCCTGCTGCAGGGGAGTGGGAAACAGAAAAGGGAAGATTTCTGGTCGAGCAGGATGAGCCCAGGTATGCTTGGTCTCCAACTACTGCCATTGTTCTGTTTATCTGTACCTTGTTTCTGCACTTAGGAGGAGGTGGGAGGTGGAGTCTGGCTCTGCCTCACCCCCGCCATCAGGGACAAGCCCTTGTGGTTGAAATTGGGGGTAGGTAGGTGGCAGAGATGTAGGGGGATGGGGCCTGGCATGACCAGGAGGAAGAGGCCAATCAAAGACCTGGCTATATACAACAAATTATACAACGGTGGGAGAGGGCCTTTTTTTTTTGCTTTACATAGTTATTAAGGCCTGTACATTCCAGGAAACAAATTTAACATTTGGCACCATTAAACTTGTTGCCCAAAGGTAAAGATAAACAAAGTGCTTGAGGTTCAGGTGTGGCACTGCCCAGTACCGGTTCTCAGGATTGCTCTTTGGTCTGACATGAAGAGTCAGCAGGAAGAGTGTTCACAAAGTTTAGCACATCTGTGTAAAAAAAAAAAAAAAAAAAGAGTATAGTATTGTTTCCTTACCAGAACAACTGCTCATGAGTGGGAAAACAAAGGAGGAGGAGACAGCTCACTCAGTACATGAAATGAAGAGCACACTCGAGAGAGCTGGATTCCTTTTAAAGTTAGAGAAGTCTCACCTAGAACCCAGCCAGCTCCTGGAGTTTATAGGAGCAGAGCTAGACACTGCAAAAAGGGCATTCTTCAGCAATAAGGCATGACCAGAGGTTAGAGTAACAGTATGTTATTCACCCCTTAAGGGTATAATGTAGCACAGTGCAAGCCAGTTTGTATGCCAGTTTATTTGTCCTCCATATGCAGTGTTTTTCTATTTTGTCTATACTACACTCAGCTTGTGCTCTGTATGTCATCTTCATTGTAACACCATCACCTGACTGGCTTTATTTTGTTTGTAATTGTGCTTCTCCCCTTCTCCTACGTCACACCTGGAAATGAGCCCTGGCTCAGTGTGCCTCTCCCGGTTACCAATTTTAAATAAAGTTCTGGAACTGATACAAAGCATACCCCTAACTCCCAGTATACCCCCAGCCCCTCAAGCCTACTAAATACAGGAACTGACGCTATCCAACCCCTTAACCAAAATTGTACATGAGTAGATAGGTGACCTCCCTTTTATTACACTGTATTTGGGAAGCCTGAAAAGAGTATGGCGCTATCCCTACCAGGATGTCCTGTCTCAGACAGGTACTGTCACAGATTTCAGTAAGGTGCTACAAAGGCCTGTAAAAAGCATATGAAACGGTAACACCAAACAGCAACACAAATCTCAGTGGAGAAAAAAAACCCTGAACACAGGTAACAGTTGGTCCCCTGAAATAGTGAAATCCACCAGGGTTTGACCATTCCCACCCCCTCCCCACAGTCCCCAACACCCTATGACCCATTCCATTGTAACACCATCACCTGACTGGCTTTATTTTGTTTGTAATTGTGCTTCTCCCCTTCTCCTACGTCACACCTGGAAATGAGCCCTGGCTCAGTGTGCCTCTCCCGGTTACCAATTTTAAATAAAGTTCTGGAACTGAGACAAAGCATACCCCTAACTCCCAGTATACCCCCAGCCCCTCAAGCCTACTAAATACAGGAACTGACGCTATCCAACCCCTTAACCAAAATTGTACATGAGTAGATAGGTGACCTCCATTTTATTACACTGCATTTGGGAAGCCTGAAAAGAGTATGGCGCTATCCCTACCAGGATGTCCTGTCTCAGACAGGTACTGTCACAGATTTCAGTAAGGTGCTACAAAGGCCTGCGAAAAGCATATGAAATGGTAACACCAAACAGCAACACAAATCTCAGTGGAGAAAAAAAACCCTGAACACAGGTAACAGTCGGTCCCCTGAAATAGTGAAATCCACCAGGGTTTGACCATTCCCACCCCCTCCCCACAGTCCCCAACACCCTATGACCCATTCCACTGTTGTTGCAAGGAGCTTTGCAGGTCATACTCCCTGAGAAACAACTAATGGGGTCAAAAACAGCTAGACATAGATGGCACAATGAAATGGGTGAAACTATCCATATCCGTCCTATCTTACAGTAAAAAAGAATGTGTGACTTCATGCAGCCCTTATAGCCGTACTTTTCCCCAGGCTCCAAGCGGGATCAGGTTGGGCAGCACTCAGTCAACACAAGAGGAATCAAGGAAAAATAACCAGAAATATCTAATGGGGCCAATCCGTACCCATCACCCTCTGCTCCTCTAATAGCAGTAGTGAGGTCACAGAACAGAACAAGTGGCCTGGACCACTAACGCTGAATACATAGTACTGGGCTCCAGACTTCATGTACCCCCCCCCATAGAGGAGAATGCATCATAGGCTGTGGACCAGCGATCTCCAGCCCTCATCAAGACAAAAACCCTAATCCTAAGGCTGGGTTAGTAAGCAACCCTTGCCACCATAGAGGAGCGTCCACTCTCCCACAATATACTCCCAGTAGCCCCTGAGTGGTTCCATAAGGCACTAACTCCCGTTCCCCATATCAGTGATATAAAAAGTAAATGAATTACACACTGTTGAAACAAATGGCAACAAGGAATAAATACATTTACAAGATCTGGGGAAGATCCATACAGCACAGAAACTGCAATTAAGCACTGTATAGGGAAAACCTGTGCTGATCAGCCAGGAACAACGCCACAACATAGGCTGACTACTACCATGGAAGTTAGGCATGGGCCTTGCACCTGGGGGTATCCAGGTACCAAGGAGACATAAGGAGGGAGTGGGAAGGTCCTTACCCATCTTCAAACAGTACAAGACTGACAAATGTGTCTGGGCCCATGGTGGTCATGGAAGGGCATTATGTACACATAAATGTCAGGCCAACAAGACCTACAGTGCTATAACCAGTTCTGTTCACCTATCACAGTCCCAGCATTGCCTGATCTAGGTCTTATGAGTTCCGAGAGAAACTGAGCTGAAAAGTCAGTCTGATGGTGGGGGTTGCCCAAAGAGGCATTTTTGCTGTTGAAGGATAATTGCTACTTGAAGAGTGTCTTGGTGGTAGAGGAGTTGTTGATGTGACATTGGCCCAGGTAGGGTGCTCCATCATCAGCTGGTGGATTGCAGGTTTCAGGGTCTCAGTGGTCATTGAAGTTGACGTCTGTACACAACACAGTGTGCAATCCACAACCATGGGAATAAACCTGTTGCCTTTCAGTACAGAGGGGGAATTGCAGGACACATGGCTTCTGCTGGGGTCCCAAGGGAGAGGGGAGACCGAGGTCTTTCTGTGACTGTGTTTTTGCCACCTATTTCTGACTGTAAGGGGTATGCTGCCAGGAAGCCTGACCCCCATCAGGGACATGTGGTCAGAAGTAAAATCCTGTGGCCACTTGACCTTTTGTGGATGTACCTGGAAAACCTCTAACAGGTCTGCCAAATGCAGATGTCTTTTTTTTTTTTTTGTTTAGCTCTGCTGACCAGGAGCAATGTACAAAAATTGCTGGCTGCAGCTGGGGAGCCAAAATGATTTTCCATGCTGTTCCTGTACCTCCAAGGTGGCTGGGCACCCCATGATGTAGCACACTCCCAGGAAAAACAGCAGGCAAGGAAACCCAATAAAATATTGCAGCACTGTACAACTTCCTGTTAAAAGGTCTGAAAAATCTGAATATGTTGGGCCTGCCATTGAAGTGGTCCCCTTTCCCTGGAGAGTTGCAGAATCTTTTCTTTCACAGAGTAGCACAGAAACCTCACAGATAAAGGGTGCGGGGCATTCACCAGGTTTGGGAGGAGGTACCAGAGATCTGTGGGCCAATTCGATCTCCATGTGGGCCTGGCCCTTGCTGATGCAGGAGAACTGGGAGCAGATTCTGAATGAAGGCTATGAGATCTTTACTCATGACACCCTCTGGGAAGCTGACCAGACTCAGGTTGTTACAACTGTTGTGGTTTTCCAGGTCTTTGGCTTGCTGCTACAGGAGGAAGATAAGCTGAGTTTGTTCTCACAGCTTGGTTTTCAGGGATTCACCCACAACTTTGGTCATAAAGATACAAGTCTCAGCATCATTAAGTCTGTGCTGCAAGTCCATAACATAAGTAGTCATTTGCTGTCAGCTCACTTTTCATTCTCTCATTTCAGATAACCTCTTAAAGAACAGGTCACAAATCTGATTGAGGTCCACAGTGGTCGAGGGTACCACTCCTGCAGCCATAGTTGACTTCAGCCTGAACAATAGCACACACCAGGAATTTATGGAAATGCAGGTCAACTCTTGCAGTGCTGTCCAGACTTGATGACCAATTAGTGCTAGGGTGTGTGTGGCTGTACAGTATCTCAAAAACAGGCAGCTACGGAGACGGGTGGAACAGGATAAGAGAGTTCCTTTCTGGAAATTATGCGACAAGTGGCCATCTTGGTTGGTGGCTTACTAGAGCCCCATTCTTTTTTTTTTTTGTGTGTGAACTAACTTTATCTCCGGCTACTGTAGGCATCTGTTAGACATAACCCCCTCGACTTTGGAACCTAACTCCCCACCTGAAACCCCCGACTGGGAAATTGGGGATGTAGATTTATTTATTTAGTTTTTGTTGACTGCGTAAGTGCACTAGACAAATCCTGCCTATTTTCAGGCATGACCTGGGGGAGGGGGATACAGATGAATGTCAACTGACCTTGAACCAGATTAAGCTGTTGGTGGTATTTTTAGTGAATGAGGAAAATTTGGCCAGGACACCGGGGAAATTCCCCTACTCGGTTGCTGGCTTGCTGCCAGTAGGGGGACTGGCCATTGCCAAGATGGCCACTCGAAGTGAACTTGCGAAGGAGGAGGATGTCAGTGGAGTGGGAGAGCTTGCCTCAGCTCCTGCTCATGTAGTTTTGGAGGCTCTACCTTTGACAACGGAGGATATTGATTCAGACGTAGAATTTCACCATGCTGCAGTACGCTGGGAAGACGCGGTGCAAACCGCTGTTTTAAACAAGGAAATTTCACCTCTTACCTTGGATCTTGCAAGGTCTGACTGGGCACTTCAATCGGAGAATACAGGCTTTCTATCCTGCGACACTATGGTGAATGATAGTAGGAGTTCATGACGCCTGAGCACTGTAAGTGCTGGTGATGTTTTTACCGAGCCGAGGGAGTTTTCAGGAGACCTGGTGGGATGTGAGCAAGCACCCCAGGCGGTCGATGCAGCGAGGGGACAAATGAATATGGCAAAGGATGAAATGTTGAATACTGGGGCTCAGGAACTGGAGAATCCAAAGCTTTCAGGTATGCTGTCTTCATTTAATACTCAATCGAGCTCGGTAAACAAAAACGATACTGAGGCAGTTCACATCCCGGTAATTGCAAGGCAACAGTACGCGGTTGCGCAGCCTTGCATAGCGCCTCTATCTCGCAGCTCTCCTAACGATGACAGAGGTAGGATGACTTCAGATATATCTCCTAAAAACATTTCTATGCCTGCATGTCCTGAGGGGAGCAGCTCTACACTGGATATCGTTACAAGAAATTCGGGGAAAGCTCTACAGGTTGGTGAGAATCAATTTCAGTTCAAAGACATACTGTGTAACCCTGCAACCGAAATAATTGTGCAGGAGGGTTCTTTGCTGGCTAGTAACTCCACTGTTCTTTTGAAGTCCCCCATTGTCACGTTTGCTCAGGCTGAGACTGCTACTTTAAGTAAAACTTCAGGGTTTTTTCTTAAAAAAGGCTTAAATAAGGAGCCTTTAGTGCAAACAGATGTGACTTACCAGTCCTCAGCAAATTCTCAAGAGGGGGTTACTGATTTTTTTTTTCCTGGTAAACTGGCTTCAAAACAGACTACCTCAGAAGTTAAGCATTCTGGGGGGACAGGACCTCCTTGTTTGTTGGAGGAGACACCAGGGGTTGACTGGTCCCCTCAGCAAGCCCTGCGGGATGCGGGCTGGTGGCAAACTGTATCAGGAGTTTGGAAACCAGACCCTCTCTGGGAACTACAGTCAACGCTTTCACAGCACTCACCTGAGTGGACACCAGCTGCAGTTGTTGGAGGTAAAGCCGAATTGAGCAAGGTAGAGGTGGTACCAGGATATACAGCATCCTTTAGAAACTTTGGTACCGGAGAACTTACCAACTGGACCTATATTACCCCAGTGATCTTGGAACAATCAGCACAGGGCCTTCCTGTCCGGTCAAGATTCAGTGTGTCTGAACCCCCCAACCAAGAAACCGCTGATGTCAGAACTTTTCTCCACCTCAATAAGGGAAGCTGCACCGTCGGAATGCTGCGCTTAGTATAAAGGAGGGTTGAAGTCAGACCCGACAGATATTACGTTGGGAAACTTTACTAAAAGACTTTGCACTTTACCCCACATGATGTTTTTGCTTTTATTAATATTTCTGGGAAGGCAGTTTCGATATTAGTTTTCAACACAACATGCCTTAGATTTATTTTGGGAGAGGTACGGTCAGGTTAAGTTCTTCCTGTGGACCCCTTTTTTGGTTATTCCTTTATCTAAGCCTTTGATTAAATTTGTCACAGTTATGTTCAGGAATGAAGGGGTTCACGTGGAGGACATTACCTTTTGGCTTTCACAAAAATGTGAGATTTTGAGTGAGCCAGAACCTATTCTGGACTCAGAACAATTCTGGACTGGGGGGTGGAGGTACAAAATTAAATTGAAACAATCAGCAGCAGGGATAGAGCACATTCCTAATTCCTTTCTGCTTGGTAGGGATAGGGGTGTGTGTTTTTACAGTGGACAGCAGCGTGCTTGTTACAAATGTGGAGCTAGGACGCATCTATCCAGTGTCTGTGATCAACCTCGCTACGACAATTGTGGGGAAGTGGGCATTTAATAATGTTTTGTACTAGCCAGTCTCTGCCAGGATTTGTGTGAAGAAAGGGGTCATGTGTTTAGGGTATGCCCTGGGCAAACAAAAACAAAGCTCTGGTTCAAAATCTGACCTTCTCATCCAGAAAGCTCAGAAGGCTGTAGATCTGGCTCCCCTTCCTCCCCACTCTCCTCCTCCCTCCAGCAGGCAGTCAAGTGGTTCTTTAGCTGGTATAAATCAAAGTAAAATAATGGGAGCAGCACGTGATAAGGTTCTGCCTATCGGTAGGCCTTTACAAACAGTTGAAAATATCGAGTTAGGATCTGTTCCAGGTATGGCGTCACCCTTAAAGGCTAGTATGGGCCCTCTGAACCCCCTACAAATTCCCCCGGTATGTTATTCGAAGTAGTCACAGCAGGGGTAGGTAAGGGGGCTACGTTGACTAGCCCTGAATTAGCTTTACCACAAAGATGGTCATCGAGGAATTTGCACCCCAAAAAAAAACCCTCCTGTGGCTATGACTGAAACTAGTAATTCTTATGCTGCCCTTTTTACCCCTTGGAGGGATACTGAGATGGAGTTGGGAGACTCGGACTCACAAACATCCACGCTATCCACCAGGTCACAACCAGTGGATATCTATAAGGAGAAAAAAAAGAAAAAGAGAAAAAAATAGAGGGCCATTAACATAAATTTGTATGAGTTTGATTTGGGGCTCTTTAAATACACACAGTTTATTGAATGGGATTAAGAGACATGCCCTTTTTCATTACATTCATGACCAACGTTTATCGGTTTGTTTTCTGCAGGAAACGTGGATGCATTCTATAGAGCAACGGGTGTCTTTTAAAAGGGATTGAGTTTGGGGCCCTTCCTTTTGGTCATTTGGGGAGGACACGGCTGATGGGGTTGGGATAGTATTTAACTCATATTCTTTTCAGTTACATAACCTGATTGACCTTATACCGGGTAGGGTGTTGATAGTGGATGGGAAATGGCAGGATTTATGTTACCGATTTATTAATATATATAATCCTCAAACTAAAGCGGGTAGGGTAACTTGCTTAAATTCTATTAAACCCTTTTTATTGACGACTGTTAGGGTTTTGTGGGGAGGAGACTTTAACTGTTCTTTGCAGAACTTCCCTCAAAAGAAAAAAATATATTGTGATTCCAATGCTTTGGTTAATATCATTAAAATGGCTAGCCTTGTGAATTGCAATACTTATTTGTCCGTAGGACCTAGATTTTCCTTTAATAAAGGGAAAAGTTTTACGTTGATAGACTACATGTTAGTCTCTCCAAATATGCAGGTAGCCTCCTTTAAAATGTTTCCATGTGAATTTTCAGACCATTCTTTCTTAATTAGTAATTTTGTGCTGGTAAACTCTCCAAAACGCAGACAAATCAGGTGGAAATTGAACAATTCTATGTTAAACGTGCCTTATATACAAGCTGGGGTTAAAAATCTGTTAAGAGCCAGGCTATCGGTGGCTTTTCTGTATTCAGACTTGGGGGAATGGTGGTTGGAATCAAAGGCAGATTTAAGGAATTGGTTCAAGACACAGGGGTTTAGGAAAAAAATTATAATTTTCTACACTATTTGGGACTTGGGCTGCAATTGCAGAGACTTACATCTATTGCTTATACTTCTAGATTGGATTACTCTACACAAATTTCTATACTAAAAGAACAAATGAGAGTGTTTCAATACGATAGAGGTATTACTATGCAAGCTATTCTTTCCAATGGTATAAAGAAATCTCCTATAGGTGATCCCTTTGAGATGTGTACAAAGCTCAGAGATTCTTCAAATATGGAGGTATTGCTAAAATCGGATAATACATTGGCTACCTCTATTGAGCAACTTAGAGAGGTAATTATAGAACATTTTCGGTCTCTGGAACCTCCCTCTGCAATTTCTGAAAAATCAATGCTCGCATATTTGAGTTCGATCTCAGTTCCTGTTAAATCAGCAGAAGCTTCAGAATTATGGGGCCCTATTACTCAAAAAGAAATTATAAGTACAATTGGGACTCTAAAATTGAACATTTCCCCCGGAATGGATGGACTATCTAATAATTTATATAAACAGTTTTTTGAAGAACTGAGTCACTGTATATTTTATTTCAGTTTTTCATGACGAAAGCTGTTATTTTTCCCTCCTTTACTGAGGGGCTGTTAATTTATATATTCAAAAAGGGGGACAGGAAAAATATCGCCAATTGGTGGCCTATTACCTTATTGAATTCTGATTATAAGATCTTCACTAGTGTACTAAATAATTGCTTAAAATCCTTTGCTAGATGGGTTATTTCACCTTATCAGTTTTGTGGCTTACCTGATAGAAGGGTTCAGTCAGCTCTCATGTTGGTAAGAGATGTCATTGAACATCTTACGGACATCGGTGCATCGCATTGTTTGATAGCATCGGATTTGGATAAAGCCTTTGATAGAGTACATTTGCCCTTTCTTTTTTTGACTTTGGCACATTATGGTGTTCCTCTTCAAATGGTGAAACTGATGGAGAGGTTATACGATAATCATGAAGTTTTTCCTTTCTTGAAGGGGGATAGGGCGGAGGGTTTTCAGTTATTCTCAGGTGTTCGTCAGGGGTGTCCTCTTAGTCTGCTTCTTGACAACTTTGCCCTAGACCCTTTATTACAAACATTAATTTCCGCACAGAAATGGAAGGGTATTGCAGTAACAGCACTCCAAAATTCCCCTCTTTTGGTGCAAGCCTATGCTGATGACTTAGTATTGTATTTCAAAGATAGGGTTTCGGTTCCTATTTTCTTACAGGCCTTTGAGGCTTTTTCTATGGTCTTAAATGCAAGTTTGAATCTCTCAAAAACTAAGGGTTTATTTGTAGGATCAGTAGGCCCAAAGGAGGTATGGCAAGAGGGTATTCATATTTCTAGGAATCCACTGAAAATTCTGGGTATACTATTTGGTCCTCGGAATATGCCAGTGGAAAACTGGGATTCTGTACTTCAACTAATAGAGTATAAGGTAAACAGATGGAAACAGTGGAAGTTGTCAAAACTGAAGCGTATACAGGTTATTAAACAGTTTCTCATTCCTGGAGTGCAGTACGTTGCTATGATTTTTCCTCTACCAGTGCACCTAGAAACAAAAATGTACAGCTTGTTTTTTCAAATGCTTTGGGGAAATCGGTTAAATCCCGTTAAGAGGGGTTATACTTATTTACAGAAGAAAGCAGGAGGTTTGGGCATGATAGATCCAGTTGTTTTTGTGCACTCATTATTTATTATGCATTCTGTTAAAAATGGTTTAGTAGCTGAATTAAGAGCAGAAGACTCCTGGACTTTAAGGTCTATGGGTCATTATTTTAAGAATTGGAAAATGTTTGCCCCTAAAATAAATTGCAATACTTATCTTCCACAATATTTTAGGCCTACAGCACAAAAATTATTTAAGTGGAAAATTCAGAAGCAGACAATACTGAACAACAACATGAAGAAATTTTATCAGTATGTGATGCTTCAGCTGCTCCCTCCTGAGCCGTGCTTTAAAAATTGTCCGGTGGCTCTAAATAAAAATGTTTTGGCGCAGTTAAATGATATTAGGTTGCCTCAATCGCAATGGGAAACTCAATGGTTGATCTTTTATGGTCACCTGAATGTTAGAGGTAACGCCAAGTATAAGGCCTTAGAAGAAAGGAAGTGTCCGTACTTAGAGTGTATAAATTTAGAAGAGTCAATGGATCATTTTTTTCTTAGGTGTTCTTATACTGTGGATTTATGGGCTTACTTGGCAGACTTATGGGGTTTTCCGTGGCTCAATTGTATGTCATATGAAATTTTGATTTTAGGCTGCTATCCTTTGGCTTTAGCTGGCTTTCATGAAGGAACGCTATCTTTATTCTTAGGCTGCTTAAGATTTTATTTATGGCAAGCTCGATGTCAATGGGTCATTTACCAAAAGAAAATGCCCTTTTCCCGTGTAAGCATTTTGATTACTAAGGAGCTTCCAAGTCTGTTTTTTCAGGACGCTAAAAGGGTAAATCATGACACAGTATTAAAATGGTGGAAAGGTTTTCTTCACTTTATCAAGTTTAAATGAGGTAATAATACCTGTTAGGTATGAGAATTGTGTTTTGTTTTTTTTTGCTTTTGCTTATTTTTGTATTATGTTTCTTTTCCCTGTGTATGGTTGATTGTTAGACAAGTAGATCATTGTTTATTATTAGATTATGTGGATAGCAGATGATTTCTTGCATTTTGTTTTCTATGTTGATTATTTCAATAAAAACTCCCCCTACTCTTTTCGATAAGTGCCATGGGATCTTTAACACCCACCTGAACTACCACCAATCCAGGCAGATGGGACCTTGGTTTAATGTCTCATCCGAAAGATGGCACCTCAGAAGTGCAGCAGCCCTCTCATGCTGCACTACAGTGTCAGTACTGGGATATTAACCCAAGTGCCAGATGTGGGAACTGAACCCACAGCCCTCTGATCTCCTGGCCTCAGAGGCGAGTGTGCTAGCTGCTGAGCCACTGACACTGAGATACCCCACTCTGCTTCCCAGACCACAGCCAAACCCCTGAGTCTACGCACACTGAGGTGGATCACCCAATGACTTACCTGGGGGTCCTGTTTGAAATCTAGACAGCCATGTAGGGAGCAGAGCAAGGGCTCAGGAGAGCCGGTCAGGAAAGTCTGGTGTTGTGGTTGTGGTCCGCAGTCACCCTCCAAGAACCTGTTTTTTTTCTTTGGTTTCCCATGGAGTGCGGACATTCAATGATGTTTGTGCATGCTACATGCTGACGCCTGCCACCGCCCTGACCCCCGTAGCAGCACCACTCCTTGTAGTGTCTACAGTCTCCATTGGGGCCACTAAGGAGTGATACGAGGCTCACAACCCACCCCAGGAGAGGAGAGCAGTCCTCTGGATGCTCAATCCTCTCCTACCCCTGGTGGCCAGAGTCCATTCCTGAACCTGTGTCGCTTTTCCAAGTTTCTGCTTCTCACCCTCTGGACATAGGCACACATGAGGCTCAAGCAAAAATGCACTCGACGGCTAGCCAACCAGGAGTCTGGCCAATGTCTGCCAACCCACTTGGACTTCCACTAGACTACTGCCAGTGGTCACCCAGGTGGCAGCACTGTAGCAGATGCAGTGATCCTCCCTCCCAGGAGACAGCATCCTCTTGGAGCCTTGCTCCTCCACTGGCCCCCTAATGTCTTGGTTCATTTCCTAAGCTGGGCTGCTGGTGTGTTGTGAGTGGTAGCACTATCACTGTGCCAACAGCCAGCTACTGACTATGTGTTTGATAGCCTGCGCTCCCTGAAAAATTAAGACCAAGTGAGGCAGGGAAGGGAAGAGAGAGAGAGAGAGAGAGAGGCTAGTGTGCCTTTAGAAACCAGTACTGGTGTTGGCACTGGCAGTCAACCTTTTAAAAAACATAGTACAGAGAAAGGGGAAATAATCCAAAGGCTCTTTCAGAGCCAACCTTCCTTAAACAGGTGTTGTCACCAACTTTAAAATAGAAATACATTAAGTCATTGGCCTTGAAAATGAGTCTTTATATATTTACACAATATAGCTGGATTTTTCTGGCTTTGCCCTTGTTTGTAGACTGGATGTTTCAGGAATAATTCCATGTTCTCTGATGACTCCTGCTCACACTTGTAATGCTGGGACATCACTTATTGCCTTTTACACTCCATGGTAGAGCTCTCCCTACCCTCCTACTTAAAATGAGTTAAAGAAGAAAGATTGTATTATTGCCATTTCAGGAAATGAACAGTAGCCAGTGTTGACTTGACAGCTGCTTGTGAGAGTGGAACCCAAAACCTGTGCAAGTCTCAAGAAAAAATAAAAGTGCCATAGGGAATGATCTGCATGGTGTTTAAGGATGCTAGTAGTACTGTTTCAATAATGGCAGTGACTGATGTGATTGCTGCATCAATATCTGCAGCTGCTGTAGTAACAGAGGAGAAAAAGACTGAGAAGAATGCAACTGACAAAAGAAACAGCCTCAAGAAGTAGCACCCAAAGTGATAAAAACCAAGGCAGTTGTTGAGGAGAAGCCACTGTCTACAATCCCTGGATGTGGCACTTCAAAATATGTCACACGTACATATGTGTAAGAACAGTGCATTACAGGAGCCTAACTCTTGCAATGAAGTGGAGACCCTTGTAAGTCTAAAACCATTGCCATTGATCAATAGTGATTGAGACTGGTGACCCAGATGTGGTAGTGGATGCTGTTTGGGTGACCACTCTAGCTGAAGGAAAAAAAAGCGCAAAAACAAAAAAAAAGGTCAAAGCACCTCAAAAAGTAGTAAAATACCTATAAAAACCCTCTGCTGCAAGAAAACCAAAAAGCTGAAGAACAACAGATATGGAGATGCACACCTCAGAATAATGTCTAGCACTAGTATTGAGGCTGATGGTCTGACTCAACATTCCCCCAGACTAGAAATTGTTCCGGTTCCTGGGATGTCAGCTTCACCTCAGAGATATGGAACAACATCCATATTTGTCCCACAAATGAATGCTTTGCTGTGTCTACACTTTGTCGATGAAAATAAGCTGTGGCTAAGTGAAGGGGCTGTTTAATATATCATCAGTATCTTCTTCATCTCTAATGCAGCATTTGGAAAGAACTCGGCCAACAGTTCTTTTTGGGTGATTCCTCATGGAGATGGGGTGGTAACAGCAGAGAGCTGGGACAAAGACCAGGGTTCCAATCAATAGCCAGGACATGGATCCCCTATTCTACATGATAAGGGAGTTGTAGGGTGCAACAGATTGCCTAGCACCTCTGTATTCCCTTTGGTAGAACAATTTTTTTTTGTTTGCTTGTTTTGCTTTTTGAGAGTTGCTGACACCATTTAGTGTCGTTTACAGCTCTCTGCAGCTTTTCTGGAAAACTGGTAATGCTTAGGACCAGTTCTGACTCTGACAGCCTCAGTGGATGCCTGAATTGTCTACAGTAGGGGTCCAATCTGTATACTGTCCATTCACCCTCCCTCCCTTGGCCCAAAACCAGGCATACCTGACTTTGGGGAGTCCATGGAGTGCAGCATTAACCCCTCACAACCCCCCCAAAGCAATTGCCCATGCAGGTCTGTGGGTGGAATGGGATCAGATGGGGGTTCTTGTGGAACTGCAGGGGGTAGCACTGTTGACGCTGTAGAGTGCTCTACATGTATGGGGTGTGCACTCCATGGCAGTGGGAGGTCCTCCACAGCTGAGGAGGTCTTTGTGGATCAGGCCCTTAGAAATGCTGTCAGGTACCTTATATCTGAGTTTGCAGCACAAATAGTATTGCATATTCTGATTTCACCCTGCTCTTCTTTAAATTACTATCATATGGTCCAATTATATGTTTTCTTTTGATGTTAGTGTACCTTTTCCCAATGTAAAGTGTTTTGAGATCCATTTATATTAAAGATGCTGTATAATGAGCTAACATATTCCCTGAAATTAAAGTGCCATCGACACCTAGAGAGAAACTTTGAAAAATGCAGTATTTGGATGAAAAACAGCTTTTATTTTTTATTAGCTCTGTATTTCTTATCATCATTATTTATTGCTGAGGTCTGGTGCATGAAAATACTATATATTATATTATAACTGTTCCTGGAGGGTTCATCAGCTGCTTGTGACATCACAGCTGTTCTCATGACAGCAGACTGTGATGTACAACAGAGCATTATACTTTCAAGTAGGGAATAAGCTATAGATGCAGATAAACTCAAGGGGATAAAGATCTTATTTATGTGGGAATTTCTTCAGTAATAAATAATAGAGAGGAGAAATCAATAGAAGAGACATGAAAAACAAGCTGAATTGTATCTAAATATATTTTTCCAAAGGCATCAGCTGCTCTTTAATATTCATTTTTAAAAGTAGTCGACTATTGCTTTTTACATCTGAGGTATTTTTTCTTTTTACGTTTTGCTTATTAGCAGACTTTCTGCCTGACAGTGCTAGGTGTGATATGTAGAACTTCATGCTGCCTGGAGGCTGATGTATCTAGCGCTGTTCCTTTTAATACCTCACCAGCAGTATGAACTCACTGACTGAGACATCATAGCCATTCAGGAAGAGCTACGAAACAGGTGTCAGATTCGTTACTAGGGATGTCATCACCATGAGTGACGGGACTGTCAAAATGCTGACGAGATATGAAGAGGAAAACAGCTAGATATGTCAACTGCCAGGCAAAGCACTGTTCTGCATAGCAACCTAATGCTGCCAAGCAATAATACACTTTCTAATCAGCAAAAGGGAAACAACAAATATTTCAGAAATAAAAAAGTAGGAACTGACTACTTTAAACATTATTAACAATGTCTGCTGTTTTTTGGGGGGGCTACTATTTGTATAAAGGAGAACTGCTTTCAATGTGCAAGCCGTTATTTTCAGTAGAAACTGTTTTCTAATAGTGGTTTGCAGTCCTGCATTGTTCTGTCATTATTAGTCTTTTAGTAAACCCAGTGGGTGTTTCTGATTCATACGCTGGTGGTAAGGGCCATTTAAGAGCTATATGATGTAATCACCTGAAAGCTTGGTTCTTGAGCAGCTGGAATATTCTGAGGATGAGATCTCGTCAGAAGTAATGGGACATTTTAAAAGTAGCAAGAAAGACAGCTAGTAGGAAAACTTACAGTTCCAAGTGGAAATGATTTGCGAGTTGGTGTGATGTTAAATCTATTCAGCCTTTGGCTGCTGACATTCCTCTTGTACTGGAACGTTTAATGGATTTAAAAACAAGAGGTTTGCTGCAGCCATCATCCCTGAAGGTATACTTGGTTGCAGTCTATGCAGAGAAATCAAATACAGTAGGTCTAAAAAGTCTTTGGCATCAGATCCAACACTGTGGGAAAGAACCAAAGGGTGCAGTATGCAGTGGAGGGTGGGGGGTCGGGGTGGTACTAGAAAACACAATGGAGGAAGAAGACCTCAGAGTCATAATGTCAGATAAACTAAAGTCCACAGCACATTGTAACCAAGCTGTGGGGAGGGTGAATAGGATACTTGGATGCACAGGGAAGGGAATGAGCAGCAGGAGGTAATCCTTTCGCACTAGAAATCATTAGTGAGATCACATCTAGGGCACTGCACAAGGCACTGGTGTCCGCACTTTATATAGACTGTAGAAAGGTGGAGGCAGCATAGCACAGGGTGACCCAGGTGGTTCAGGGTCAGAGGTAGGGCTTACAAGCAGAGGTCTGAGGTCCTCAACAGGTACACACTCAAGACAAGATGGAAAAGAGGGAACATGATAGAAACTTACAAGTACCAGCATGGGGTAAACAGGGCAGACTACATGGTCATATCTGGCTTCAGTACAGACACCAGGGTTGATGAGAAACTCATTGAAACTGGAAGGAGGAAGATTCAAACAGGATGCCCGTAAACATTTTCACTGAAAAAGTGGTGGACAAGTGGAACAAACTACTGGAGAAGGTGGTAAGGGCCAAATCAGTTGGCAGTATCAAACTGGGGTAGAAAAATCTGGGGTAGGAGAGGCACATGACCTTAGTAAGGGTGGCAGTCACACTGGGCCAGGACATCCTCTAGGACCAAAACAAGGGTAGTTAGTTGGAATGGGCAGACTGGATGAGCCAGTGGGCTTTTACATGTCAACACTTTCTGTGTACATATATGTGAATGTATGAGTGGTGGCTGCAGGAATTCTGGATGACCAGGGTACAGAGAGCTTATGCCTGGTCATGCAGGGGAATCTAAATCTAGACTGTGCTGGCAGCTGTGTATCACTGCTGAGGCACAGGTTGGGCACAGCAGATTATTACCGGGGAATGTGCTCTGTCTGGCCTTGACAGACCACCCTATATCCAAGAGATTTTTCAAGGATTTAAGCCATTAAAGGAACCAGTTTCACCATGGGATTTGAACTTTGTGTTAACACAATTGATAGGTCCACCTTTCAATTCCCATGTTTTTTTCAGAATTGAAATTTCTGACATGGAAAACTTTATTCTTGGTGGCTATCATCTTGGCAAGAAGAGTCAGGGAGATGCAAGACTGTATAAACCCAAACTGTTCAGCCATTGATATACACAGGTAATGCCCCATAAAATGGCGGGACCTACCTTGCTCCTCCAGTGAGCATTCCAGAGCTGCTTGCCATCTGTTTGTTGCCTCCCAGGACCGCAGCCTGTGCGGGGACCGGGGGAGCATTGTATTCATTGCAGGCACCTGGCTGTTTACTTTGGCACTCAGCATGCCCACTCAGAATGCTCACCAATACACGCACATAGGCCTTGCGCTCATCAGTGCCACACAGCAGCTCAAACTGTATAGTCCCTCTAGTGTGCTCAATTCCAGGAACTTCAGTTTGGCATTAGGGGGCACAGAGACACTGCCAAGGGGAGAGCAAAGAGCAACACATTTGGCGCTTGGTGCACTTCTGAGCTCTTGGCCACTGCTGTGATGGGAATTGCCCTGCCAAGGGAGAGTGAGCACAATGAAGCTCCTGACAGGGCAGGGAATCCCCCTGCAGCAACAGAAGTTTAAGTGCATAATGGAGCACAAAGTGCTCACCGAACTCAGGGGTCAGTTTATTCAACAAAAGGGCAGAAGCCTTGTAAAAGAACTTTGTTTTGGAGCTGTTCTCCCAATTGTTATGGCAGCCACCATCTTGCGGACCACTGACCACACCAACAACCAGTCAGAGGTCAGGGATCTCGACATGTGACATAAGAGCATGCTGGGAGAATGACTGCGTTGCTTGATTCCCTGCTTATCCCCCCTCCCCCCCCACTTGTTCCTTAGACCTCCCTTCCAGTGGAGCTATGAATTTATATTTGGAGGCTGGACCCATGCTCTACAAAAGGTGTGATTTTTTTTTTTCCCCGTTCAAAACCATTTTGATTAAAGGCCTGTGGTGTGGGGGCTGCATAGGCCCCAATAAGCTCTAGGCTTTTTTTTAGATGTTCTCTGTTGTATTTTGAGGCTTGTACTGGTTATAAAGCACACTTTTGTTAATCAGTCCCCCTCACTCTATTAAAAACATTCTCCCTGACTGTACAGACTAGGTTTATATTTTAAAAATACCCAGTTTATTTTTATTTATTTAATTTTTTTAATTTTCTTTATCCCGTCACCGGTACCACCTCCCAGACCTGTCCTTTCACTTCTCTGTCACTTACCAGGGGTCAATGAAGAGCAGTGCCCTCCATGGTGGAATATATTGGGAAGATGGAGGTAGGTCCCCCCTACATGTCTGTGAAGTGTGAGAGGGAGGCAGTCAGGCCCAAGAGTGATGGCATTCTTCTGCCAAGTTCCTGGTTATTTCCACTGTGGTTCTTCCCTTTCCTGAGGGCACCGGAAGTGGTGATGACTTCATGAAGCATATGCAGTGCGTAGTTGCGTGCCAGAATCAGCCTGCTTCTTTCCTCCTGCATATGTCTCAAGCTGCACTGCCATCTGTGGTCAACCAGGTGACAGTGTAGCAGTGGAGGCAGTTGCCTTCTCACCTAGGAGAGTATCCTGTGCAGTGTTCTGTTCTTCTCCCTGGGGCTTGCTGTCGATGGCCCACACCTGCTCTCGAACCCGGTTGCTGGCATCTCGAGTGACAGCCCTGCTGCTTCACCAACAGACTGGCTGGATTATTGAGTTCTAAAAAATTAAAGATGACTTCCGGTGACGTCACAGAGCTGCTACAAGTCTAACCCATAAGGCTCCCAACCCAGCTGGCTATTAATCCTCCTAAAGTTACATTTTCACGCAAGAAAATGTCTAAAAACTCAGGAGGAGCACTGATTAACACCAACAGAGGCAAAAATCACCAAGATACAAAAGGAAATTCTAAGGATGCAACTAGATTAAAAACGGACCTACCGAGCAGATCGTCCTCACCGGCCAACTCCCAGATGGCCGACTACGACACGGACGGAGAGAATGAGCAGTTATCACACTCCCGTTTTGAGATATTACTCCATGAAATAAAGGAATCTAGAAGAGAGAACAAACAAGAATTTCGTGCAGTACAGTCCCTACTCGCTAATCTCGAAAATCGCATTGGGCAAATTGAGGAGAGGGTGTCTGAGGCCGAGGACACAGCAACACAATTAACCAACATTAGACAGACCCTGCTGCAACAAACTGAATCTTTGCAAGCTAAATGCCTAGATTTAGAGGGTCGTTCCAGGTGCGATAATCTACGCCCCTACGGACTCCTGGAGAATACAGATACAGTCCCAATGGCACCCCTTGTTGAAAATCTACTGAAGGATATTCTAGATCTCCCTCCAACTCTCAATTGTCATGTAGAGAGAGTGCACAGGTTGCTTCAAAAGAAACCAGTCGACCCAGCTGCACGCCCTCGCTCCATCGTCTTTAAAATGAGTTCTTACAGTGTGAAAGAAGAAATACTCAAGCGGGCATGGAGTAAAAAAGAGCTGAAATACCTCACTTATAGGCTCTTCTTGGATCATGATTATCCTCAGGAAGTGCAGATCCAAAGAACAAGATACCTTCCCATCCTGAGGGCATTGAGGGAGAAGTCAATTTGCTTCCACATACCCTATCCTTCAAGATTGAGAGTATTCTGGGAGGAGGGAACGAAGGTTTATTCCACAGTTGAGGAAGCCTTGGTAGCACTTAAAGAGAAGAATATCCCAGTGTGTGAAGGTAGGAACCAAGAAACAGGGAATCGAGGACTACAGAAGCAGCGCACTATCCACAGGAAGACGGGAAAATAGAGCTGGAACACATGCTGATGCTATGCGCAGACTCCAGTTGATTCTAAATAGAAATACAGGACAGACTGGTTCTGAAGCATGAGCGACCAGCAAAAGTGAACAGTCGTGTCTTGGAGATTGCTCTCTCATTTCGTTTAACCCCAACGAAGACACCCTGTGCAGCAGTGAACCCCCCAGGATGAGTACAAAGACGTTATGTTGAGTCAGTACCATTAAAGAATATTATAGGGGACTTGAGACTGTAGGGGGAGGAGTGAAGGGGGCTTATGTTTCTGATCAAGGAGAGGAAACAAGCAATTCCAAGTACCAGTAGTTAATCAGGGTACATGAATCGCAGGGTGATTGATTCAATCGTATTGCTCGCTCATTACCCGCTTATAAAACACAACTTTCAGTCGGCGTGTGACAATAATGGTGTCCGATGACAGTTGTCTCTAAACTGATGCTGGGCTGGAGACAATTGCCATCCCCTTTTTCTCCCGGGTCATGTTTTTATTTCTCCCTCTGTTTCACTCATCCTTAGACCAACAATGTCTCTAGCATAGCTTGATTTGATATTAAGGCTATAAATAAGGTCCCTTAGTAAGATTGCTAGGGCAATAAATTAACAGAGACCGGGGTAAATATTTGAATCAATTGATTAGAAGTGGCAAATATACTGTTATCATTGTCCCCCTCAAAATGTTGTATTATAATTCTCTTAAAGAAACAGTATCTCTGTTGTATTCAATCCAGAGCAGATAAAATATAAAGTTGGCTGGTTGCGGGGCAAACCGATGTTGTAGCAGCCCGTACCGCTACTACATAAATAGGAGCCCAGCGTAATCGAGGCTCTAGAGGAGGTTCTCTGGTAACGGGGGCACACGCACTCCTCCTCCTCATCCTCCTTGAAATAGGAGTACAAAGGGGCTAATAAAATTCATTTTTAGCCACCACCCTTGGAAGTTATTGTTATTGATATATACCTTTGTGGTTTACATAAGTTTTAAAGTTGTGTTTGTTAATAACTTTGATACTGGCATAGCAGGACAGCTGAAATTCATGAGTGCTGATGTGCATGTATATTCTGTAAATGATATAAAGTGGAGGGACCACCATTATGGGAGAAAGACCATTTTATGGAAGAAGGTAATAATCAAGGAGTACATAATTAGCTTTAAAATATGGCACAACCTTATGTAATAAGCACGTATAGCGTGCATGGCATTACTAACCCTATTAAGAGAAGCAAAATTTTACAATATATGAGAAGGGAAGGGAAGGGTTCCAGTATCCTATTATTACAAGAAACCCATTTATCATCAAGTGAACATAAAAAATTTGAGCGATTGGGCTTTGCCCAGGTGGTGGCCTCCTCGTATCGAGATGGCAGACGGAGAGGTACAGCCATAATGATTAAACAGGGAATTCCCTTTGAAGTCAGAGACAAGATAATCGATAAAGAAAGAAGGTATGTCTTATTAAAGGGCCTATTAAATGGCCAGATGATAACTCTAGCTTCTATTTACATGCCCCCAGCAACAGACTTCATAACTAATAGAAGCTTACTCACTCGACTGGCTGACTGGGCGGAGGGTAGGGTAATTTGTGGAGGGGATTTTAATCTGGATATCTCCAAGGGAAGTATGGATCTCCCCAATCAAGGCCGAATAAATAAAACTACTAGAAAAGTGCGGAAACTGCTGCAAGAGCTCGGATATGAAGACATTTGGCAGTTTCTACACGGCCCCACCGTAGACACGCATTCTATTCACAGGCACGTGATACTTATTCCTGTCTTGACTTTTTAATAACACAACGGGAACACCTCAACACTATACAGCATATTTGGCAGGGAGACTTTTGTCTCTCGGACCATGCTCCTATCTTTTGTAAGATAAACTCACAAACTATGCATAAAAAAACTTTTTGGAGAGTGAATCTCTCCCTACTTAGAGATAAAGAGACGCAGGAAGTGATTAAGGATACAATAACCCAAGCTTTGCTAGATAACGACACACAAGACACTACAGTAGCTACGATTTGGGACACTGTTAAAGCAATAGTGAGAGGGAAACTTATAGGAATTTCATCCCATTGGAAAAAGACTAAGGGAAGCGCATAGACTGGCCCTAGAAATGCAGATAAAGGCCTTAGAAGACTTGCAATGTATCAAGCACTGCAACTCCCGATCTAGGAAGTTATCAATCCTGAAAAAAGAGTTAAATAATATCCTGGATTATGCTATAGAACAAAAATTAATGTTTTAAAAAATATGTATACCTTGCAGGGGTTAAACTGCACTGAGAGAAAGTGATATTTCTAACATTGTTTTTACGACATAAATACTATGATGGGGGGCCTAGATTTACGAGATTAGTCGCAAGTTAGTTACGGGCCCAGAGAGTCAAATCCATTATTTTAAAAGTAAGGCACCCTGTTACCAATGAACTTAACAATAATATCTCCACTGTCTTTGACACTTTCCTTTATTATTATTCCACACTTTACTCTGAGGACACTGACCCCACTGCCATAAGAATTTGGGAATTTTTGACCCCTTTAAATTTACCTACTCTATCTCAAATGCAAGGTAATCCGCTGATAGCCCCTGTCTCTGTTAAAGAGATAGTAGCAACAATTGGGAATTTAAAATTGGGAAAATGTCCTGGTTCGGATGGGCTTTTGGGGAGTCCTATAAAATTTTTGTTAAGACCCTTGCTACAATCCTGGGCCGGATGTTTTCCTTTGTGAATACTGAGAAAGGAGAGATCCCCCCATCCTGGAGTGAAGCTTTAATCTCGGTCATACTAAAACCAGGGAAGGATCCCACATGTTGTTCATCATACCAACCTATATCGATACTAAACACAGATTATAAGATCTTTGCCTCAATATTGGCAAAAAGGTTAACTCAATTTGCCCCATCTACAATAAATGTAGACCAATGTGGCTTTATCCCTGGTCACCAGGCCCAGGATAATGTAAGGTGTACAGTATATATTATGGAACACATTAGGAAACACAACACTCCCACTGTTTTGCTAGGGCTTGACGCTGAAAAAGCCTTTGATAATGTGTCATGGAAATTCCTGAAGGGGGTCTTGTTAAAATTTGGTATCCCGCCTCAATTTGTAGACACTATTTTCAAATTCTACAGTAATCCTATAGGTTATATTAGAACAAATGCCCACCTATCAGAGAAATTTTCCTTATGTAGAGGGACTAGGCTGGGCTGCCCCCTCTCCCCGCTTCTGTTTGCCTATTATATTGAACCTTTGGCCCAATACATACGTCAAACCCCTGAAGTTAAAGGTGTTAAAATAACAGATACGGAACATAAGTTGGCTCTCTTTGCTGACAATATTTTAATGTATTTAACCAACCCTGAAACTTCTATGATGGCCCTTTTCCAAAAAATACAGGAATTCTCAGAAATTTCAGGATTCACATTAAATGTTACTAAATTTGAAGCTCTAACTTTTGAATTTAATCCCTCACCCCCCTTCAAAAAACAACACCCAATCAGATGGGACAATACTAACATAAAATATCTGGGTATACAGATTACTAAGAACCCAGACTTACTCTACTCCCATAACTATCATTCCCCCTGCTAGCAAATATTAAACACAATTTGAGGAGATGGGACCTTTTACTATCTTCTTTTTAAGCAAGGACGCTTTCCCTTAAGATTAATGCATTGCCACATTTCCTATATCTGTTTCAGTGCATTCCATGTGCCATATCCTCTAAGGAGTTACTCTCCTGGCAAAAAAATTCTGAATGCATACCAATGGAACCAGAAGAGACCACGAATTAGCCTCTCTAAATTAATCCTACTCAAGGAGCTAGGAGGCGTGGCCCTTCTCTCACTCCAGAATTACTGGATCTCAGCCCAAATGTGCTTGGCTTTGTTATGGGGAACTAAATTATACCCAAGCAAGCTGGAAACAAATAGACTTATCCAGAACAACCCCTGTACCACTCCCAGTGTGCTTATTCTCTTTGCCCCACTTAAAGAAAGTTATACAGGTAATTCCCACAGCGACTACTACCCTCTTGAAAGGTTGGCTAATGGGAATGAAATATAAACATTTCCAATGGTACCTTTGGAAGTATAACTGGTTTGTGCTGTCCGACCCATTTGAAACACCAATGCAAAATCAGTGGTACAGAAATCAAATCAAAGAGGGTCTAGAGGCACTGTGGCAACTGCTAAAAGGAGATAAGATTATAGACTTTACGGAAGCTCAGAGGGCCTATGCCTGGACAGAAAAAGATAGATTGTACTATTATCAGATCAAAGGCTATATACAAACACATATTAGAATTAACCAGAGGAGATCCCTGTTAAAGGAAGACAAAACTCCTTTCAGACAAATATGGTCCTCATCTCTGGAGGAAAAAGCAATATCTATAAGGCCCTTACATCAAACGTCCCACTCTATCATACCGGTGCAAACCAGATGGGAACAGAAATTAGCACAACCAATATCTAGCAGAGATTGGCAGAAGATATGGAGGAATACATGGACTACCACTTCCTGGCCCATTTGGAGGGAATTCATATGGAAGGTTAGGGCAAGATTATTTTTGGTCCCCTCAGTAGTAGCCTTAAGAAACCCAGTAATAACATCCCAGTGTTGGAGGGAATGTGGGGAGGCCTCGGCATCGCACCAACATATTTTCCTGGAATGCCCCAAACTGTCAGCTTTTTGGCTAAAAATATCACATTATATGAAGTTGATATTGGATATTCAGGGTATGTTTAAGGGGATTAATTTAATCCTGGGAGTTCCTCCTATAGAAGCCAGGGATAAAGCTCAATTATATCTTTAGTCAATATTTTTAGGCTGTGCCTATAAATCTATTACTAAGAAATGGCATCAAGCGACTTCCAATCAATATCAGAATGGAAAGCCCTAATATTAAACATTCAGCGTAATGAACAGATTTCATTGAGTCTCCAAGATAGGCTGAAAACTTATATTACAAGATGGACACGTTGGGAGCTTCATCAAGATCAAGTACAGTAGCATGTTGAAGAAAATCTAATAGATAATGTCCTGGAAGCATTTACTTAAATTATAAAGAATTTCCTGATATAAAATAGTAAATGTTACTTGTGAACTAATGTAACTGTCCTGCATTAAAGGCCAGAGTTGTAATGTTGATGTTCTTTATGTGTTTTTAAAAGGAAAAAAAAAAGATAAAAAAAGCAATATGTTAAATTAGTTAATACATGGAGCAAATATTCTGTTGGATAAACTAAACCTGGATGTAATAAATTATGATTCTTAAATAAAGGAAGTATAATAAAAATTAAAGACGCTTTTGTAATCTCACCATAGACTCATCCTAACATGTCAAAGGTCTTTGCTCCGTTAGTGTGAAAACACTGAAGCAAAATTAATTTTGCACTAGTAAATGTGTAAGTTTCCTGAGTGTTTAGAGTTTGTTTGTATCTTGAAGCTTGACATGTACCACATTTTGAGGGGCAGTGCATCACATGTTCTCTACATTTTGAGTTTGAGTTTATCCGCACAAATTGCAACCTGTCCAAAGGTAAGCTGAAATTCCATACATAGTAAGTGCATCAATAATCAAAAAGGAAAAAAAAAAACATTAAACATACAACTTTATGCACAAAATACATGACAGATATTGAAATGAATTAAACTTACTTTTAACCAGTTATGACCATAAATGTAGATTAATAAAAAAAAGGCATATCAAAAAAATTCAAACGTACTTTATCCGTATTGAAAACAGTAAAAATTAATACTATTAGAAATCAGATGATCAGCAGCCAGGTACGCAGAGCACTGCACCAAGTGCAAAATAATTGCACTTGTGCTACACATATAATAGCACCTATTTCCCATATTCAAAGGATTGTGCTGTGCCTGTTATCAGTGTGAGCACTGTAGCACAGAGATGATGTATGCAGCGCTGGAACCAGGGTTGGGAATATCATACCATGCACAATGCGATATTCGGAGATATAGCGCTGCGCTACCAGAATAGCGCAGTACAGTAGTACTGCACAAATACCACCTGTAAAAGCAGCTCTTAATGTGAGGCAAACACAGAGGCAGGGAGTGGCATAGCAGAACACCCACACACCTAACTGAAACGAAATGGTGCACTTTGTATACGTTATGCAGCTGATCATACAAGATGAAGAGAGGGTCAATACCCCCCTGGGCCTGGGTCCGGGCCCAGGTGCGGGCCACATAGGTGCAATGCTACAAACAGACAGTACTGTCCATGAGTCACTTCTGAAGTCCATAACAATGAACAAATCGTGGGCTGGTACAGGCTCAACAGGCCCATAATCATGCAGCAGTGTGAGCTGCTACAATACCCACTTCGGACAGACACCCAGCATAGCCATGTGACATCTGTAGAGCTCAAGGTGACAGCTGCCTTGTGCTTCCTGACCACCAGAACCTTCTAGACACCAGTGGGGGACACCACCAGTATCTTGCGGTCTGCTGTCATATGGTTGTTGGGCCAGTTCCTAGATGCCCTGCTGACCCATACTGGGAAGATCATTGTATTCCCCACCACACCTGCAGAGCATACAGCAACCAGGCAGCAGTTTTACTGAGTTGCGTATCTACCATCTGTACTCAGTGCCATTGACAGCACCCATGCTGCCATCCGGGTACCCGCTGGCAGAGTAGAAGCCGTGTGAATAGGAAGTGGTACCATTCCATCAGCTGCCAAGTGGTGTGCAGTGCAACTGGGCGCATCATCAGTGTCCTGGCATGGTTTCCCACCAGTGCCCATGATGCTTTCATCTGGCACAATTCCATCCTGTGCCAGAGGTTTGATGGAGGGGACATCCCTAATGGGCACCTTGTTGGTGAGTATACCCCAAAGGCCTATCTCTCCCATGTTGCTGTTGATGTCAGTAACCCTGTCCTTTACCCATACAGGGGAAAGTGCATATCCCCTGCATCCCAGACTCCTCACACCTGTCCTATGACCCACATCCATTGCAGAGGACAGGTAGAGTGCAGCACAAGTTTCTACACACGGCACTGTTGAGCTTGTCATTGTAATGCCCAAAATGCATTTTAGGTGCTGTGACCATTTCGGTGGTGCTCTACAATACACCTCTCATAAGGCCGGTGATGTATGCCTTGCCTGTTGCATACTACACAACATGGTACTCAACTGTGGGATAGGCCTACCAGCCCAAGAGGAATACCTTGCGGTGGATGCCTGGCTAGAGAACCAAGGAATGCAGAAGCAGCTCAACAGGTGTGACCCCAGGATGGCCAGGAGGTTACAAAAGTAGAGTACACCTCATCATGGATGTCTTTGGACAGAGAAAGTGAGTTCAAAGCACACAGGAGACTGTAATATATTCTAAAAATGTATTATGTAAATAACATACAGAAAAAAATATATAACATGTCATCCACGTGGTGGGGGGTACTCCAAAACAGTAGTATGTCATCCAGGTGATGGAAGATTCCAAAGCAAATAGCATGTCATCCAGGCGGTGGAGGGGGAGAATGGTTAATTGTGGCCGTGCCGGGGGGGGGGGACACATGGGTGATGTGAGAGTGGGCGTAAGGTGGCAGATTGATGATGGTGAGGGAGTGGTCAGTATGCACCCTAGGCGTGTCCTCCACCACCACCACGGGTGCAGACCGTATTAGTGTGCTGCACCTGAGGGGAGAAGGGTTGCCATCCATGGAATTGGGGTGAGCTTGGGGACAGTGTTCACTGCCATGGCAACAGACTCATGAAGTACAGACCCCACCGAGAAGCAGGCCATGGCCAGGGGTGCAAGATGCCCATGGCATCCTGAGTGTTCTGAGTGTCTTGCTACCAGTACCGAGTGGTGTACTTGTATGCTGTGAGGTAGCATCACCCCACTGGACTGTCCAGAGTTCTGGCTGTCCCCCGTGGTGTCTGCCACAGTTGCGGCAGCCTCCTGCATAGTAGTACACAGTCAATCAATGCTGGCACACATGCTGGCAGACAGGTCCTGCCGCAGTTCATGTATGGCAGCCATGTGCTCCTCATGGTACACCTCTGCACGCTGCTTAGCACACTGCATGTTTGTACTGGTCATGTGGTGTATGTGTGTCAGTTCCTGCAGCAAGGTCTCCTGGGCTTACACAGTTGACTGCAGCAGCTGTCAGTGGACTGCTGCCTCCTGGTGTCACTGTGGACTGTCCATTTGGACAGGATCAGACTGCACCCATGGCTAGTGTGTGGCCCAGGATGGCGCCATGGTTGGTGCTGTATGGTGTTGTGGATAGGGTGGCCCAGCAGTGGCTAGACAGGGGGAAGGGCCCAGGAGGGCAGGGCTGTGGCCCAGCTAGTGGTGGGGTCCTAGGGCAACACAGCATTGGCTCAGCAAGTGGGGTTAGCCTGGGGAGACAGGGCGTCGGCTGTGCCATGTGTGGAGTCCAGGGATGGCACTTCTATGGCCTTTCCAAGGGCAGAAGGCCGGGGTGGCATGGTGATAGCTGTGTGGGGGAGGGATAGCTGTGTGGGGGAGGGTCACTGAGCCCCATCTATAGGGGGGACAGCAGGGGCAGTTAATCCCTCCTGGTCTGAGATAGACTCTTTGATCCTCCATGAATGTGCTGCCATCATCTGCTCCCTCCTGTTCCTCCTCTTCACTGTCCTCATCACTGTGTGCTACAGCAGGGGTGGTCCTCAGGGGCAGGATATGGCAAGATGGTCTGGATCTTCTCTCCTGGTCTGTGTCCTCCACCATAGACTGGGCTGATGAGAGATGGGAAAAGAGCAAGAGTGCATATTAATGTACATACCTGTGTTCCAAACATGGCAGCATGCGTACCCAGTGCACTGTGTTATACAGACCATGCTGCACATGTTGTGCAATGGCCATATACCACCGGTGCTGAACGCACAACACCCACCCCTATTACTGGTGATCACACAGGTGATAACACACATGTGGCATGGTAGATGAGTACACCACAGACCCTCACCCCTCACAGATGAACGGATAGTACCATGCAGACTGCACCCATTGTACAACACTCCAACAGCCAGAGTCTGGATGTGTCCCTGATGGCATAGCTACCATGTTGATGATAAGGCTGCCACAGGGTACATCAGTAGGAATGTGGACATTGTGACATATGCATGTGAATATGGTAGGTCGATGTGATACATTAGCCCGGTGTGTTCCTCCTAAATATTTATTTATTTATTGAATTTTGATGACCTACAGTGCCACATATATTAGATTCCACTAAGCAGATGATGGGGTATGCAAGGAATTGTAGTGTCCAAAAGGTGTCTATGACCCCTACCGGGGGGGGGGGTGGCAATCGCAGGGCATCTTGGTGTACCTGGCAAACACTACACACAGGCACACCATTGCAGACAGTGCACACAGCAGTGATGTCCCATGTACGTGATAGAACACAGCTCATACAGGATGCATTCATAGGGCTACGGTAGGATGTGTAGGCCCAACACATATGTGGAGTACCCCTGTGCATGCACAGTTTACTTCTCCACCCATGGTCAGTGTCACCAGCCCCCTCCCGGTATGCAAGCTACAATGCCACTGTTGCATGTGGTCACAGAGGCTTAATGTGATTATTGTAACACAATTGCTCACACATCTGTGACGGTCCAACCTGGCTCTTGTATCCACCTCCCAGGATGCCGGTCATTTGGACTGCTTTTATGCTTGTGTCCATTAGTGCCTCTGCAGGCAATAGACAGGCATCTGCTTTAGCACCACCACCTGTGGCCTATCAGCTGGCCCTCACCTTGGCTGGGATCTCCTTCATATGGCATTGCATGTCTCCTGCCCTCTTCTTCATCTCCTCCTCCCTTGTTCAGCCCCTTCCACCAACAGCGTTTACCACCTCTGTGATTATGTCCCACACATGCCTGATCTCAGACCTGCTTCCGCTTTCCCTTCCAGTCAGGTCCTTATGGTTGAGGTAGGCTTATGCAAGATCATGCACCTCCTCCTTAGAGAGCATCCTCTTTCTTTTATGCCAGGATTCTTCTTCCAGTGTTGTATCTGTATGAAACAGTGAGGGAAGAAACCATTGAGCATTATATACACACAGCAGAGTACAGATCTAAGGTGCATTGGAGTGCAGGCCCCTTGACACCCTGGTCAGGACAAAAATGTGGTCCTGTATGTTCTGGTCAAACACATATCTGTCTGCCTGCCTATCACTACACCCGGCCATGTGCAGTCACAATAATAATCTAGTTATGATCCAGCACACACACACACACACACACACACACACACACACACACATTGCTCTGACCAGACATGTCCTTATTGACAGCCATTAAACAAAACACTTGCCTCTATCCACCTACAGTTCGTCTGTGGAATCTTGGTGGTGCACTTTGCTCCTTTTATATGCTCCAGGCGCAATTAGCTAAGCTAATGAACGTATTCATTCCAGTGAAGACATGCTAATGTGGATGTTTGCCATATGAATGTGAAATTACCTCATTTGCATACTCTGAATATTGCAGTTGTGCTCCTAGCGCTATCGTAATTGTGATAGCATAAATGTTGCACTAGCACACCTTCCATATGTGGCACTGACAGGACAAAGCACATCGGATAACATCATACTGCACAAGCATGCATACTATGATGCTGTGTAGTAGTATTGCGCAGATTTATGCAGACTTGCACATGTGTGCACTGTGCATGTGTCACCCCGTGTCTGTCATGTACTGCAGAACCCCCCACTCGAAGTACATATTATGCTATTCTAGTGGACGTTAGTGCAGTGCTACCACAGAATTGTGTTGGGCAAATGGAAATGACACACCCACAAGTCCCAGAACCTTGCAGGAGCTTTGAGCTTTCAGTGAGGTCTCTGACTTAAGAAACTGTCACTATGTCTGGAAGGAGGTGTAGGGCTGTGATGCAGTGGGACCAGAGGTGGTCCATACCAAAACTGGCTAACCTGGTTGAACTAGTGATGGTCAGGGTGGACCAGCTACAGGGTGATGGGCCTGGGTCAGACAAGTCGAGGCGTGAAGTGTGGGCCTTGGTGGGTTGGTGCCTTACCCAAAGAACTAGGCTCACTCACACAGGTGACCAGTGTCACCACCGTTATAGTGACCTCCAATGGAGGGAGGTACACTGCCTGCAGCAGCTGTGGGCAATGGTCTAGAGTGGCGCTGTACTAAGTGCAGTTAAGTACAGATGGCTGTATGTATGGGTTGGGTAGTGTCCTGTGTGCAGTACTGGTTCCATGATAATATAACTCAGGGGCACTATCCCTGGGGGAATGTGCACTGTACCTGTGTATCCCTGTTGTGTCCCCTCTGTCCTGTGTGACCTGCTTCACTGTAGAGCCTGATCATACGGATGCAGGTGTTTAGTCTTACTGTCCCACTTGATGTACCCGGTGCCTTGTACATTACTGGACCCACTGTGGATCCCCGAGGCATGCAGCTGCTATGGCATCATGGTTGTATGCTACCACAGTGACATGGCTGCGGTGTCAGGGTGGATGACTAATGTGTGTACGTAATTTAGTTATTTCTGTCTTATGTGTATTGTATGCTAGACATGTAAATGCCTATTGTCAGTACAGCCAGTGAATATGTCACATGTGTTCTACATGTAACTGTGGTGGTAAGTGTCACCAACAGCACTTGACTGTGGCCACCATCTGTTCTGTGTACACTGCCCTGTTATGCAGCATGTGTCCTGGTAGGCATTTGCCAGGCAGTGCATGGTGTACTATTATATTGCACAAGGTGTGCCACTCTTGTACCGATCACTGTGTTGACATACACTCATGGTACCATGTCTTCCCCCCTACTGTTGCACGGGTGTTCTTCCTGTGTATGGTACCTGGTGCACCATGCAGTGTACTGCATACTATGAGGCATACATGGCCTGCAGCTGGCATGTATGGGTCAGTTGGGCAGGGGTGTGGAGGGCGGCTGAATATGGGGCAATGGGCCATGGCACACCTGTATGTATACGGTGCCACAGCAGTTCACAGTGGTAAGATATAGGCTTGCACGATCCTATCCAGTCACACCATGCACTTGTGTGCAGCTGGTGCACATTACTGGCATATGGGCATGTATACTGCTTAGTGTTTATGGTACTGTGCAGTATGTTCTACTGTAGGATATTGATCATGTCTCCCTTGCCCTCCTCCACAAACATCAGCAGCCAACTGGCTTAGGGTCAGCAGCAGGGTGGGCAGTGGTGGCCTTGAATGTACTTTACCATATGTGATCAGTATTGTGATGCATAGCTGGTAATGTCTGACGAACACAGTGACAGCTGGATATGAGTATTCCACTGTGTATGAGCAGAGCCATACAGACATTTGGACACAGCTGTGTCTTTGCCAGGCCCACTGCCCTGCACAGGCTCTGTAAGGGTGGAAACCCTGTACCTAGGGTATGGCTGGCAGCTGCTGGGATGGGGTCCTCCAGATGGCTCTACACCCCACACTGCTGTTGTTTGTCGACCATAGTAAAGTGTGCAGTGCACACAGCTACATACATTTATTTTATTTTTATTTTATTTTACTGTGATCTCGGATTAACACCTTTTGAGAACAAGCTCATTACATAGGTTCCACGTCAGAGTTAGACAAACAGTGTAAACATAAGTGACTGCTGTTAAGCAGCAAGAAATAAATACGAAATAAACTATACGTACAATGTTAAACTTAGCCAAGTAAGGTAACGACATCAAGTTGGCATTGCACAATGTATGTATAAATACAATTAGAAGCAAGAGAGTGAGGGGTAGTAAAGGTAAACAGGTAAGATAGGCTAACACATACATAATATATAGGAAGATTTACATAGGGGAGGGAGAATACATCAGCCAGAGAGGCTTCATCATAAGGGGTAGGGGGAAGAGAATGTATTTACAAGTTGTGGAAACAGGTCCAGGTGGCAGACAACTTTAGTGATGAAAATTGGGGGGAAGATAAATGGAGGATTGGAGGGAGCTATATTAGAAGAGTGGATAACTAGGGGAAAATTGCTTTGGAAGGCCAAGGAAATTAGGAACCAAGAGCAGAAAAACTGTGGGCCATCTAAGGGTTGCCCTGGGAGGAGAGTATACAGTACCAAGCCCCTTTAAGAGTGAGGGGATTTGTGAAAGCAGTCACAGCTGCAATTTGCAACAAGATGGTTCCTTAGCTTTTGTTTGATGGGGCCTAACGTGGCTACAGAAGAAACGTCCGGGGGTAAGGAGTTTAACCAGTATGGAGCTCAATGGGAGAACATCCTCTGTCCTTAGGAGGTATGACAGTGTGGGGTTTTGAAAACCGTTCTGTATTATCGTGCGGGATGAGGAGTTTCTGTACCCCATGGGGCACCAGGCCTAGACTTATTTCTTTACCCATCAGGCAGGTTTGGAATTTGAGCCTTCCTTCAAATTGGAGCCAGTCTGTCTTAACATACAAGTCATAAATATGTGTGAATCTTGCCGAACCAGTTGCAAGGCGGCAGGTTTTGTTTAGTGCCACTATAATCCTGCGGAGTGCCATGTCAGTTGCGGAGCCATAGATTATTAGACCATAGTCTATTAGCATGACCACCACACTAAAGATAGCTAGAATGAAAGCCTCTGTGGTCAGACTATTTTTATGACTATATAGAAGACCTGTGTGCCTATTAAGTGCCTTAGCTGTATTATCTATGTGGTAGACATAAGTCAAAGCGCTGTCAACTGTTAGCCCTAAGTATTTAAAGTGCAAGACTAGTTCCAAAGATGTTCCAACTTTATTTGTGGTGTTGAGAGGGTAAGTACGATGTCTATTGTGAGAGCTAGAGAACAACATTTTTTTTCGTTTTCTTACAGTTCAAGATGAGTTTTTGCTCACTGAACCAACTTTCTACCTTTGAAAAACTCATCTGGAGATTTATTTCCAGTTGTTTTGGGTCAGGATCACTCACGAACAGGACTGAGTCATCCGCATAAAGCAGAATTTGGCACTGACAGGAGTACGGGAACTGGTTTAGGAACAGACTGAATAATAATGGAACCAGTATAGATCCTTGGGGGACACCAGATTGGACAGATCTGCTAGTAGACAGGACATCAGCGATCTTTACCCGCTGTGAGCGGTTTGAAAGGTAGCTATGAAACCAAGCAACAGTGTCACATATAAGCCCAATGGACTCCAATTGTGAAAGCAGAAGGACATAATTAACTGTATCAAATGCTTTTGTTAGATCATTAAAAATGCACCAACAAGGGCACCCTGATCCAGGGAGTTGTGGATATGACCCGTAAACTCAAGCAAAGCGGTAGTGGTGCTGTGCCCATTGCGAAAGCCGTGTTGTTGCAGACGTTAAAATTGATATTTTTCTAGGTAGTCAACCAGTTGATCCGCTACAATTCTTTCAAGTGTTTTTTGATAATGGTGGAAGGATTGAAATGGGTCTGTAGTTACCATGAGATGTGCGTTCCCCACTCTTATGTACAGGTGTCACTAAGGCGGATTTCCATATCAATGGGAACTGAGAGTATCTCAGTGAGGTGTTGATTATATGTGTTAAAGGAGTGAGTTTTCATCCAGAGTTAGTGCCACAAATTTAAGGTCCAGGGAGTCACCACTGAATCTAGCTTTCCCTAGAACCCTAAGTATTTCCTAACTTCTCCCAGGAAGACGGCTTTAACATGGAAAGGAGGGTGAGCAGGTGGTTGGACTTCAGAACTAGCATTATGCCTCGAGTTGGAGTGATGGAAGAAATCAGGGGGAAGAACACCTTTCAGATCAGAAAAAGCATCATTAAATGTATTAGCAATGATACAAGGATCCAGAGTGGGTACCCCATTGATGTTAATCATGGTAGGGGGTGTCTTGTTATCTTTCCCAGTTACTTCTTTAAGGTTTGACTAGAATTTTCGACCATCACTCTAAGAGCGTGTGGAGCGTCCCTAAAGTAGTAGTTCTTTCTGGTCCATATGATCCTTGTGCAGTCATTTTTATAGTTCTGGATGTCAGTCTGTTTACCAGTGGCTCGGGATATATGTCACAAGTGGTCTCTCACCTTCATACGCTCGAGGAATTCTGGTGAAAACCACGGATTGTTGTATCCATTGATTTTACGCTTTTTTAGTGGGGCATGCCTGTCACACACAACATTAAATTGGCATATAAATTGCTCAAGTGCGGAGTCAACTGAGCAAGAGGAATAGATTAATGACCAGTCCTGATGATAGAGGTCAGCTTTTAGCAATTCAAGGTGTCCCCTCTTAAGGACCCTGTTTATGGCTGTTCTGGCTGGGGTTTTGGAGTAGTCATTAGACCAGCAGAAAAGAACAGGTGAGTAGTCACTGCAAACATCCGGGAGCACTGTTGTGTGAGAGTTGTGTTCAGGACGGTTTGATAGTACCCAGTCCAGTAGGGTGGATGTTCCGATCTTATAGTTCACCCTGGTCGGGGCGTCAACTAGCTGGGAGAGGATAAATTATGAGACTTCATCCTTGTGTGGGTTAGCTGCAGGGGAGAGCCAATTAATGTTGAAATCCCTGAGCAGGACGATTTCAGAGTTAAGATTGAGAGTGCCTAGACACTCCATGAGAGAATCCAATCCGGGGGCTTGTAACCTGGGTGTATGTAAACCATCAGGACAGTGAGAGTTTTATTGTGTGCCTCTAGGAATAACTTTAATGCAAGAGCTTGTATATTGGCCCCAGTACTACATCACCGCTGCATACATGCGTTACCCTCTTGTTGGACAAAAAAACCCTGATATACTAGCCATTGTGGAAACCTGGCTATCTCCCAGCACCCTGGATCATGCGGTCTCGCTTGAAGGCTACAATCTTTTCAGACTGCGATCAAAAGGGCAAGAAAGGTGGGGCTGTGCCATCTACATAAAGACAACCTCCTGTCAATGCGGCAGCTTCACCCCCACAAATACGAGATGCAACTCCTCCCTATCAAACTGCTCCTTGGTGCACAAACAAAGTTCTCACAGTGGCTTAGTCTATATCCTCAAAAGACCACCGTGCCAGTATTAAGTCTGTACTTGATTTTGTTAGTCTGCAGCCCTCTGAAAATGAGCTCCTTCTCCTCGGGGATTTCAACATAAACTGGCTCGCCTCTGACACTGGCTCCTACAAAGATGACATCCTAGCAGCAAACCTGATGCAGATGGTAACCTCCCCCACCTGGAAAAATTACAAAACTGGTACAAGCACCCTTATTGACTGGGTTCTCACAAATCACCCTGACCGGATAAAAAACATTAAAGTTCTCCCTGACTCCCTCAGTGACCACTCCCCAGTGTCCTGTACCTGGTCTAATAAATTTCTCAAGCCACCCCCCAAAGTTATAACAAGCAGAGTATTGCCTTATGGGAATCTTATCAAGTTGAAAACCCATCTCCTGCAACAGGACTGGGCGCCAATCTTTGAATCAACTGATATTAATACAGCACTAGAATACTTCATTAAATCTTTCAACACTGCATGCGACTTATACGCCCCAGTAAAAAAACGTAAAATCAAAGCGCTATCAAATCCATGGATTACTGCCAAACTACTTGCCGAGCTCAAGGGTCGGGACCATCTCTGGGCAATTGCCAAAGACACAGGCTCACCTCATGATACCCTAAAATACAAGCAGGCACGAAATAGATATACCTCACAAATTAGGTAAATGAAGAGCGCCTATTTCAAAAACACCCTTGAATCTACCTGGGGTGATGGAAGAGCTTTTTGGAACAGCATCCGAAACATAATGGGTAAACAATCAAAATCGTCACCTACCATTATGAAAGTTGATGGATCCACCACTCTTGACCCAAAGACTATTGCAGATGCGCTTAATAAGGCATTCACAGACCTTATAATAATAATAATAATAATAACTTTATTTATTTAGCGCCTTTCCAAAACCAAGGCGTTGTACAAATAAATCATAAAATCAGAATATACAAATAGAATCGACAATACAAACAGCATCAGTCAGTAAAAGCCTTGTTCCATAAAAAAGTCTTGAAATCCCGTTGAAGTTTCGCAGTCGCATTCTCTAAGCCGCAAGGGGAGAGTTTCAGAGGAGTAGGAACCACGAAACCAAAGGCCCTAGCCCAGAGGACTTCAATATAACCTCGAACCTCTAGCAACCCTCGTTGGCTGAACGGAGCTGTCGCAAGGGGCGGTAAGGAACCAGAAGCTCTTTCAAGTAGTCAGGGCTGAGTCCGTGCAGGGCTTTGAAGGTCAAAAGACCTACTTTAAAGGTGATCCACCACTGTATAGGCAGCCGGTGCAGATCGCGCAGCACAGGGGTGATATGTGTCCTTCTCGTCACCCCCGTCACCAACCTTGCAGCAGCGTTCTGCACTAGCTGCAAGCGGCAGATATCAATTAACCCTTAGTGGGGTCCTCCCACCAGATTTCTTCTCGGACTTACCTGTGCCTAGCCTAGTATCACAAAACACCCCTCGTGACAAACTACAATTTTACTTCAAGAAAATCAAAGTGCATGAAGCCCACAAGTACATAAGAAAGGCCTGCTCCAAATCCAGAACAAGTAGTGACACGCTAGATCTAAAAATCCTGTCTCTCACCCTGGAAGAAGTAATTCACCCCTTGCAAAAATTCTTAATCTGTTCACTTTGCCAAAGTCAATTTCCCAACAAATGGAAATCTGCCATAGTTATGCCAGTGCACAAAGGGGGGGACAAAACCTCAACAGGAAACTATCGACCAATATCAATACTCCCTCCCCTCTCCAAAGCACTTGAACGAATAGTGGCAGACCAACTCTCTGATTACCTGGACAAATACAATCTACTCTCAAATCAACAGCACGGCTTTAGGAAAGGACTTAGTACAACAACAGCCTTACTTGATTTCTCTGGAGAAGTCCACTCAGTCCTGGACAAAGGGTGCCAAACAGGTGCAGTCTTTATCGATCTTACAAAAGCTTTTGACACAGTCCATCATGGCCTACTTACCTCCCTACTTACCAGCCTAGGCCTGGCCGAAGGTCCTTGTGCTTGGGTAAAAAGTTACCTGTCCAATCGGTCACAGGCTGTAAAAATCTCTAACAAACTCTCCGACTTCAAACCAGTTCTCTCGGGTGTACCGCAGGGATCAATTCTTGGCCTGCTCCTCTTTAGCCTGTTCCTTAACTCCCTCCCAGATATCTGCCAGGAGAAAATAATCTTATCCGTGATGATGCTGTAATTCTCTCTTCTACAAGGATCCAAACTCCCTCACAAAAAGCCTGCAACTTGCTTTCTCTAGTGTTGAAAAGGTGGTTCAAAATCTGGATAGTAAACTTGTGCTAAACCACAATAAAACAAAAGCCATGCTCTTCTCCAATCACCAAAATAAAAATAGGCATACTCCACTCACCATACAAACCTCTGCGGGAAATACACTGGACCAAGTAAATACTTTCAAATACCTTGGCATCACTTTTGACCAAGGGCTCACCTTTGCAACCCACATTGACAACACTGCGAAAACAGTGAACCAACGTCTTGGAATACTATTCTGTAACCGTCAATTTCTAAATCAAGCATCATTGAGAATAGCTATACAGAGTTCCATAATCTCTATCATTGACTATGGCCTTATTATTTATGGCTCAGCTACCTCCACTGCTCTAGGGCATATCTCAATCACTCTAAATAAGGCCTGCCGGCTCCCAACGGGGGCTCAGAGACTGACTCACACGTGTGAACTGTACTATGAATCAGGCTGGTTGAACCTATCAAATCGTCTTATTTATCTCACCTGCATAATGGCAAAAAAATCTATCTTGGGACTGACTCCATTGTGTATCCAAAACCTACTCCGACCGAATCCTGGCTCACGACCCTCCACCAGATCTGAATGCCAACCTTTCCTGGTTCCCAGATGCCGGACTGCACAGGGACAAAGATCTTTCGCATACAGGGCCCCGACATGGTTCAATGCGCTTAGTCCACCTACTCTATCCTCAGCCTTGCTCGAAGCTTTCACCACCACTAGCAACTGTGATTGCGCTAGATAAAGACTACTACTCCTCGTGTCCATCCTCACATCTGAGGCCTCTTCATCCCTGACTAATGAGCCCTCTGGTACCTCGACTACTTCCTGTTCTCCCACCCAAACTCACTCCCCCCCCTTTTTTTTCTGTCCCCTCTCACTCTGCCGCTCACCACCTTTCCCTCCTCTCTTGCCTCCTTTTGGCTCCTAAATGATCACCCTCTCCTGGAGTTTCTTTATCCTCCAAATTGTCTACTCGCTTGAACCTGTTATAGCTTGTTTTTCTATGAAACTTCTAAAACATTCTGCTGTAAACGTGTAGTAAATTTATTATGTAACTTTCCTGTCTGGTTTTACCTGTAATGTGTATCGTGCTTTGTTAAATGTTCTTCGTGACGTGGAACCTTTGTAAAAGAGCCCTGGCTGAAAGGTATTAATTCCTAGACTAATAAACATAAACATAAACATAAACCCTTGCTACACACAGTGTTGTATGACAGTCCCTCCAATTGATATGCAGCTGTTTTGTGTGAGCCAGATTTGTGCTTAGTCCTGTCCCTGCAGCTAACCATGGTGGCTCATGGATATCTGTTGACCTTCACCCCTGTGTTGGCCCATGTGCTGGATGGCTTGTCTGCAGAGCCCTGGGTGTATATGTGTAACACCAAAGCCACTTGGGCCTTCACACTTTTTTTTTCGAACTTTGTTTCCCTCCAGTCACTGGTACTTACTGGGTATCTCTCCGGCGGGGTCTCCTCGGTGTTGCTTCTACCGCCCGCCATGCTCATTCCCCCGACTGAGGAATTAGGTGCTGGCCCCCCATGGGAGGGAGGAACAGGAGAGGCAGGGCCACAGAGAGTCAGGTTGGGATCAGGACTGGCATTGGGCATGTGGACTGCCACCGCTCGATTCCTCTGCCATCGGCTCCCAAAACTCCGGGTTTTTTCTCTTAGTTACACTCCCTTGAGGTGTGGACATGTAGAGACATCTGTGCTGAGGGTAGGCCCTCAGCAGACAACCGCTGTCACCTCACCCCTGCAAGTGGCACACTACTGAGCTGCCCCTGGTCTCCATTGGGGGCCGCTGCAGAGCGTCATGTCCCCAGTGCCCACCCCAGGAGAGGAGAGCAGTCCTCTGGGTGCTCAGTCCTCTTCTCCCCTGCCGACCCCTGATGACCTGAGTCCATTCCTGAACTCGGGCCACTAGAGTGGTGCAAGGTGTGGCATCCAGCGCCTCAACCCTCAGTGCCACTGGGCCAGCCTTGGGCCTTCACACTGCCTATCAGTTTCTGACTTGCCACTGTGTTACTTGTGCTGTGTTCCGACATGTGGCAAGGCTGCCATTGTTGAGTGTCCCTTGCACGTTTCAGTCATGCTCCATTGCAGCATGGCACATTAGTTGTATATGCAGTTCTCCACTGTTCGGGTCACAGGTGCTGTCCATGGTATGCCATGCAAATGTTATTGCAACTGTTTGACTCCCTCCATCTGTGTGTGGCTTGGTGTCCCATGTGTCTGCTGGCTGTATTTCTGTTATGCACACTGTGCCACATTGTGTCCCTCGCCCTGTGTGCACAGCTGGCTGAATTTAGTGTATTTCCCTTCTATAAGTACACAGAGGGTGGCAGAAGAACACGAGTTGGAGGGATGCAGCCCTGGATGAGGGGAGTGATGACCTACTATGATGGCTGGTCTGGCTGCTATGTCTTATAGCATGGCGTGTGGGGGACTGAACACACGCTGTCCAGGACTGCACAACCGCAATCCAGCAACTGTGCCAGCAGCAGCAGCCACCACCACCACCACCACCTGTAGTCCCTTGATGGGGCATTGGACATTCTTTTTGGTTTTGTAATGGGCATGTGCCCTTTAATAGTTAATGGAAGTTGATGGGCTATTACCCTTTCTATTTTGCCGCCCCATAGGTGGTTAACCTTTTTATTTTGCTGTCCCCCCATGGGCAGTTGCCCTTTGTATTTTGTTTCTCCTTCCCCTCCCCATGGGTGGTTGTCCTTTATATTATATTTTTCTTCCCTCATGGGCGGTTGCCCTTTGTATTTGGTTTCTCCTTCCCCTTATGGGTGGTTGCGCTTTGTATTTTATTTCTCTTCCCCCCCATGGGCAGTTGCCCTTTTTATTTTATTTCTCCCCCCATGAGCAGTTGCCCTTTGTATTTTGTTTCTCCTTCCCCCTTATGGGTGGTTTCCCTTTGTATTTTAGTTCTGTTCCCCCCCATGGGCGGTTGCCCTTTGTATTTTGTTTCTCCTTCCCCCTTATGGGTGGTTTCCCTTTGTATTTTAGTTTTGTTCCCCCCCATGGTCGGTTGCCCTTTGTATTTTGTTTCTCATCCCCACTTATGGGCAGTTGCCCTTTGTATTTTATTTCTCCCCCCATGGGCGGTTGCCCTTTGTTGTTTATTTCTTTACCCCCATGGGCAGTTACCCTTTGTATTTTATCCCCCCCCCAACCCCATGGGTGGTTGCCTTTGTGTTTTATTTCTCCCCTCATAGGCAGTTGGCCTTTGTATTTTATTTCTCTTCCCATGGGCAGTTGCCCTTTGTATTTTATTTCTCCTCCCATAGGCAGTTGGCCTATGTATTTTATTTCCTTCCCCATGGGCAGTTGGCCTTTGTATTGTATTTCCCTCCCCATGGGCAGTTGGCCTTTGTATTTTATTTCTCCCCTCATGTGCAGTTGCCCTTTTTATGTTTTTCCACCCCCTTCCACCCATTGTTGCTGTAGTAGTAGTAGTAGTAGCAACAGCAGTAGTAGTAGCAGTAGTAGTAGTAGTAGCAGTAGTAGTAGCCGTAGTCATAGTAGTTGTTGTTCCTGCTGTGTTCATTTTCTGGGGGGGGGTCTGTTGCCATTTTGTAAACTGAAGTGTATTTCTGATACCTGTACTGAGGTGTTGTGTGCCTTTGTTTCATTGGTGCCCTCCTCACACCTGCTGCTGCTTCTTGTGTTCAGTGCTATATTCAGAGCTGCATAAATGCATTATGCTATGTCAGCACAATGCGTTTGTGCATCATGCAGTCAGCCCTATATTCAAAGGCAATAGTAGCCTTTGAGTATACCATGGGTGTGAACTGGAGCAAGCGCAGTGCAATTTCAGCCTTAGTGCAATTTTCTGAATATGGGACCACAACAATTCTACTTCTCAGCCGGCCTGCCAGTGCAGTGGTAGCGCTACTGCTCGCAACGCTGGTGACCCGGGTTTGGGAACAAGCCTGGGGAGCTGGAGGGCCGGCCAGGAGGAGAAGGCTGAGCGTCCATGGACTGCTCGTCTTCTCCAGGGAGGGAGGGGGGACAAGGTTCGGGGCTTGACTGACCCCAGGTGGAGGTCTGGGATACAACAAGTGCTTGGTCATTCCAGGAGGGTTGGGTGTACCAGACGTCGGTGGAGCCCCACCTTGACGTCAGGGTGCATGGCACGCCCAGGAAACAGGGAAAAACATCTCCTTCTCTCCGGGTAGACAGAGCACCAGCACAGACCACAATGGTCCACTGCCTGTCCCATGCGGCGGCCCCGATGAAGTGCAGTTAGTTTGGGGTGCAAGGGCCCCACCTCATCCCTGCCTGGAGGGAAAATCCAAGGCTACATGGGGGGACTGCCGCAGGGCTCCAGGAACAGAAGGAACCAAGGCAGATGCCAGCCGCTTCCGAAGAAGCAGAGTGCAGGGGGCAAGGGAAGGCAGAAAATAGAAAGTAAAAAAAAAAAAAAAAGCAGTTCTACTTCTATTTGTCATGTTTATATACTTGTGCTATATCATTCTGTTCAAGGTACATCTGCAAAAAGGAGTTTGTATACTGTTTTGTTCTTATGATTACCTACTCTCCAACCTTCATTTTCTGGGGTTTAAACATGAAACATGTTTCTGGGGCATTAAAAGATTTTATCTGAAACTGGATTCACAACTTTTTTGAATATGTCTACAGACATCTTTGTTTTCCTTTCAACTGACCTTTCCATTTTACAATTTCTTAATGCTCCATAGAAGTAATTTCCCCTCCATATATGGTCTGCAATGCTCTGTTTTGTATCTTTTCAAAAATGATACCTTCTTTAATAGGCAGGTCCCCATGCCACACCAGCGGCCACATACACAACAGCAGGTCTACCTATTTATTTATTTATTGAATTTTGTTGACCTGGTAGGCCCACAGAGACTAGAAGTCTATTTTTCAGAGGTGACTGGGGGAGGATACAGATGGCAACCAACTGAAATTGAACCAGATTAAGCTGTTGGTGGTATTTTTAGTGAATGGGGGAAATTTGGCCAGGACACCGGGGAAATTCCCCTACTCTGCCAGTAGGGGGCTTGATTTCCTGTGAGCAGAGTGGAGGAGCCCAGCTCTGCTGGGGAGCCGGTGGCGATGGATGTGGAGGAGGCTGGGGGTCCGGTCTCAACCCCGGTCTTGACTGCTGTTGAAACTGAAATATTTTTTGATGCTAAGGATCTCGCTGAAGAAAAAGAAAAGGGGAATGAAGAACTCAACCGAATGTCATCAGCTATTTCAGATGCTAATGAAAAGGATGTTTTCTTACATAACAAAATAGCTGAAGCACTGGATCACATAATGCTGGAGGGAGAAGAAAAGTTTTTGAATAAAAAGGTACAGTTGCGTGAAGCAATGCACAGGATTAAAGAACAAAAGAAATGTATAGGGCCAGGGATGGGCATTCTTGACAGCCAAGTCAGCTGTGGAAGTTTGCCCTTGACAACAGTGGACACACCCGTTTCTTCTAAACAACAGCTGCGGACACAGAAAGAACTGCGAGCAGTGCTGGACATCATACAAGTCAAAACATCTGTTGACACTGGTAAAATTGCAGAGTGTAACAAGAAGTCACTAGCGACTGAACAGATACCAACTTCTAACATTATTTACCATACTACTGATAAAGACCAACAAAATGCTACTGTGTTTCAGTTCAAGGCAAACGGTAAAGATGACGTTGCTGTGTCTAGTCAGTCCAGTAAGGCTATAATGTTCAAACAACCGGGAGTGCACTTCCTGAATAAAATGTGGGGTACCCCTGACAATCATAAAAATGTGCCTGATACTTTTGACTTTGCTCAGACTGCAGTGACGAGTTTTCAGAGTGTGGTTGGCTCCTAGACAGAACAAGCTGATGTTCCATTATTAGAGGCTGCTTCCGAACAGTGCGTGGAGATCCCAGTTGGCCACAAAAATCTGAACAGAGTGCACAAATTACAGACAAACAATGACTCAAACGTTTCTGAGGGGCAGTCTGGAATGGCATATACAAGGGAATTTTCCTCTGGCCTAAGACTCCCCTCGACACAAATAAGCAACAAAACAATCTTGCGGTAGCCGTATGGGATGTCCAGCGGGTCGGAACATGAATTGCCCAAAGCACAGCAAACCACAGCTCTATCATAGCCAGCTGCAAATACCACTCTTGAATCTACAGAAAGCACAAGGAACTGGTCGGGGTTCTGGGTGTTCAGGGCACCAATATCACAGCGCTGTCAATCAGAGTGCCAGCATGATGTTGCTGCCAATTACAGCGCCACACCTCAGACCCGCAGGGGACCAGGATCACCACCCAAAACAGCGGTGCCGGGCAGTGCCACACACTGCACACCCACCCACCAAACGCTGACAGGGCCACCAGAGGTGCAGCAACAACGAACAGCACCACCGAGAACAGTGCAACATGGCAAGCGTCCCCACAGACCCAGTGCACATGGGAACAGGGTGCCATGTGAACACCCACATGGTAGAGAAACCATCCCGCATGCCCAGTGCCACTGTAATGTGGTGTGAAACACTGATGGCCACCAACAGAGCAGCTCACACCATGGACAGGGACCACACACGGATGACAGTCTGGCATGCGAGGTTGCCCCTCCGAGGAACATGCATGCGACCATGGTGGTGGGCAGGTGCAGCATGGCAACTGACACAGAGTTGTGCCACTGGTACCAACAGGACCAGCAGGGGAAGCGTGGCATGTTGCCCAGGGACCCACACCCGGGAAACACTGTGACAGTGGACACGATGCGGCCATGACAGGCACACCTGCACCAGCACGAAAAACAGTGTTGTTTGTGTGGCAAAGGGGGCTGGTGTGACAGCCGTGACAGCCCATGTGTCCCAAGACACCAACACAAACGTACAGTGGCGGGAACCTGGAGACAGACTCTACCCACGCACACGAGCAACATGTGGTCACTCCCACAGCACTGAACAGGTGACAAAGACCATTAGGGCGGCTGTGTACAGTAAGTGACAGTGTGCATTGAACATGCAATGGGAGGCATTGCAGATGCCTGGAGGGGGGGAATACACAGGTGCCATTATGCTGAACAAAGTCTCATGGCACGGCAATATAGTAGAGGCAATGGGCAGTTGCATGCTGAGGAGGACGCGCCAACCAAATTCTATATGCGACTGAGATGTACAGTGGTCCTGGGGGAGAGAAACATGACAACAGATCCTGAAAGCACCACCCCATACCCATAATGTATGCAGAAATACCCAAATGTACAACTTAGTGTCCACATGCCCGGCACCACCCCCCACCTGTCCCCCATAACCCTGACACATGTCTGAACCAGGCACATGTTGGCGCATGCAGCACACAGCAAGCATAGCTTATCCACTTGGGAGAGGCTGACCATGTCTCAGGGGGCTGCAGGCACTGCATGATGGGCATGCCCCCATTGCACAGTGCACCTTGCACAACCACTGCAGGTGGCATGCGACATGCCCTGGGGAACCCTGACAGACATATGTGCACTGCCATGCCACACACCACGCAGGTTCTGTGCTTGTAGGTGTAGGCATGACATGGCCACCGTATTGTGCAGGGTCATAATGGCCATGACAGATGGATGGCCCTGACGAAGCTGGCCTGCATGTGTACACTGTGCGGCATGCTGTGGAACAGTGCACAGTGCCAGGACACATGGCGGCAACATGGGCATGCGGCCACGGTGGGGTTGTGTGTACTGTACCATACAGTGCTACACAGCTGAACAGGCGGTGTGCACACTGCTGGGCACCAGACATGGTAGCTTAGGGCAGTACCCACTAGGGTCCATGTGTGCGCACTCCCTGGCACTAGCAGCCTGCATGAATGGTGACGTGCACCAGGACCATGGCCATGGCCCTGCGCACGGGCATTACACACTGCACATGGCAGGGGCCCATGCAGGACATGCATGTGTGGACACCACCAGTGACAGATCGATATGGTGAGCATGTGCAAGGGTGGCACTGCAGCTGGGCGGGGGGCATGTACATGGCAGTGCCATGGACACCCTGCCACTGCTACTGCTGCACATCTCCATGGCACAGCAACGTCCATTGCCTACAAGGCGGGGGGGATGATGCAGTGCATGGCCCATACACACTGCACATACAGGCTGGGGGAATGTCTACTGCATGGCATAGATCTGTGCAAGCCCCAGTGGGCTGCCCGGGGTATGGCTGCACAGTGGGGCAGGACACCGCTGCTGCAATAGCGGATACACAGTGCACATACTGGGACAAGCATCATGCACGGACACAAAGAGCACACGGCAGAAACAACCAGGCCAGCCCATACACACCCACACCACCACACACACACATACACACACCACCACAACCGCACACACACATATCCACACCCACACATGCACAGTCACACAAAAAAAGGAGGCAGGAGGCAGTATTGCTGTTCACATGCTTTACTGGGTTCTGATGGATGTGTTAAATGTCACATATCCACTGGGGGAGGGGGTTGTATGTGGGACATGCCAGCCAGCATGTACAAACAGGGGTCAGGCCATAGGGACTAAACATGCAGCTGGAAATGCACAGCAATGCCCTTCAGGTAGTCCTGGATGCTGTGCTCGCCATGCTGCTCAACAAGATCCATGATCCTCTAGTTCCTGTCCCTGTACCTCTTGCATGGCGGTGCAGCACGTGCCCCTGCCATGTACTGTTGCACTTTGATTTCATTGAGCCGTTGCTCAAATCAGAGACAGTCAATGAATGTCCAGGTGTTGGGGTGAGCTGCCCCCAGCAGGGAGTTGAAGCCCCGATGCCAGTCTTCGACCTCATTGATCGTCCTTGGGAGACTGGACTGTGCGGCATTGAAGCAGTTCCATATGTCCACCGGGAAGGTTGGCTTGCCCCTGAGGCCACTGCGGTTGAGCCACCCTTGCCAGCTTTCCTCAAAGTAATCCATGAGGGGTGCTAGCATTTCCTCCTGCTCTGTGTAGAACTTCCAGATCTGTATCTCCTCGAAAGTCACCAGGACCTTGTCAGGTGGCACGTATGCCATGGCCGGGAAGAGACGGATGTACATAGCAAAGTCAGGATCACTGGTGTATGCCTGCAGGACATCTGGCAGCTGTTCTACTTTCCGCCACACTGCCTAGCAGAGATGGAAAAAACACCCCTGCAGGATGGCATCAGGGAAGACAGTGTGGAATGCCTTGTATGCAGCCTGTTTGTAGTCCACCATGATGGTCTGTGGATTCAGGGCAGGGTGCATCTCCTTCAGCTTCCTGAAGACAGCGGTGTAAGAGGCTGTGGTGCACATTGACATTAACCCATACTATGTGGGGGTCACATTGCTGTACTCAATGCCATGAATTGTATATAGCTGCCTGAATAGGGGTGGGCAGCATTTGAATATCTGATCAGCATACCAGTGTTCACAGCGCTTCATGAATTGCATGTTTCTGGTGGTGGAGAAAAGAAGGAATTTGTCCTGGCCAGACCTTGGGTCCCATAGGAGGAACTGCTTCCCCTTCTGTGTGAGCCTGTATGTCTTGGGCAAAACCAGATCTGCGAGTGTCACTGGCAGCTGTGGCGCGGTGCTTGCTGCCCTCCTGGTGCACTGCACCCGACCTCTAGGGGTACTCCAGGCATGGCAGCCTGCCCTCCACTGCCTCTGGCATTGAGCTACAGCATGCTGCCACCATCTGTTGTGGTGTTTCGGGTGTTTGCAGTGCCCTCCTCTTAATGTCAGCACAGACACACCGCACTATGATGTTCACACAGTAAGGGACATGATTGTGCATTCCCATGGCAGTTGCAACATCACCCTGGCTGGTGTGGGCTCACACCTTGCAGTGGCCACCCCGGTACTCCACACACTTCCAGTATGTTTTTTTCTTCCTGGGTCCACTCCTTCCTGTAGAGCATTAGTTCTCACACTTTGTGATAGTGAGCCTCCCCCAAGCCATGGAACAGATTTCGAGCCTCCCTCAAATTTGGAAAAAATCTTGGGCCTCCCCATAGAAAAAAAATCATACTTTTGCAGAGTACACCAGGAATCAAGCGGGACTAATAATGTTGATGGAGTATATTATCTTTTTATTTGATTTACTGTTCTCAACCCCCAACACCACACCCTAGGTTATCCTTGTCACTCCACTATTCTGACTCTTGGACCCTTATTACTCTACTTCTTCTCTATCTGAAGCAACTAACCTAGCCACATCATCTCTCCCCCTCTTACCCCTTTAAGCAACTTCTTGTACCCTTACCGAGGTCACACCTAAAACATGCATTGGCTCAGTGTGCCTTTTCCAGACACCGATTTACATATAAATAAATACCTACTGTAGAAACAAGACCTAGACTCAGTGTGCCTTTCCCAGTCACTAATTTGCATATAAACACCACCTGCTGTAGAAACAAGCCTTGATTCAGTGTACCTTTCCCAGTCACTAATTTGCATATACAGTAAACACCACCTGCTGTAGAAACAAGCCTCGACTCAGTGTGCCTTTCCCAGTCACTAATTTGCATATAAACACCACCTGCTGTAGAAACAAGCCTTGATTCAGTGTGCCTTTCCCAGTCACTAATTTGCATATACAGTAAACACCACCTGCTGTAGAAACAAGCCTCGACTCAGTGTGCCTTTCCCAGTCACTGATTTGCATATAAACACCTGTACAAACAAACCTTGACTCAGTGTGCCTTCTTAGTCACCAATTTACATGTAAATACACACCTACAGTATAAACAAGCTTTGGCTCAGGGCCTTTTCTGGTCACCAGTCTGTGCATAAGTAAAGAAATTCACCTGCCATTATCCATATTTAGTTTGCTTCATCCCTTCACACAAAACATCCAAAACTTAAAATTTAAATACTGCACATTATCAGACTTGACTGTGCCTCCCCTGGGACAGTATGGAGCTTCCTTTGGGAGGCTGGCCTCACCATTTGAGAACAATTTCTGTAGAGGAAACCATCATGCAATAACAGTCTGTTGCCCCTCAGGCTCTCCACATATTCTAGTGGCATGGTTTGTCCACCTTCAGTGACTGCTGATGTTGTGCACTGCTGCTGATCATCTACCCTTGTGAGTGCAAGCCATTGGCTGCCTGAGATGCAATGTACTTGGACACCCTGACAGCCTGCCTACCTCTGTCATGCCCTGATCGGATTGTGCACTTTGATGTGTGGTTCAGTGTGAAAGTTGTGGGGCTTTCCCTCTATGTGTACACTTCACCAGTGTGCCGATGTGCACATACCTGGCATCCCCATTCACTGACGTACAATGGTTGTGGATGCATTCACACACAACCCATGCCTGCACCTTGCAGGGCTGTCCTCCACACCTTGTATGCTGTCCTGAGTGTGTTTCTTCCCTGGAGTCTCTGTTTCCCTTCCTGCAGAGGCAATGATTCAGTGTTGGGCGTGCTTGCGTCACCATGGCAACACACATTCCAGGGCACTCAGGTAATTGCCTGGCTGACTCCGATCTGCCCTGCCTGTTTGTGGTTCCTTTGGCAATGTTGCCTGCTGAGTGACAGCACCTACACTGTTCCACTGATTGCTGGCCTGCATTGCCATGGCTACGGCAATGCCGGCCGATGTCTGCCTTTCCTTCCTGGTTCTCCAGACCGCCCACACCCGGCTGTGCATTCCCTTGATTGACCTTGCCATGCCCTGTACACCTGCCTGCTTGTGCTGTGTTTGTTTGTACTGTGCACACCTTTCCCCCTTCTGTTGGCCTTCCCCTGTTCCCCTTAGTGGTCCTGCCGTGTTCGGCTATGTGCCTCTGGGTGTGATCCCTTGTGGTGGCGGCCACTTGTGCGCTCCTTGCTTGCACCTTTCTGCAGACATTTCTGAGGACTGTGCTGTTCCTACCGGTGCTTTGATGTTGGTTGCCATGGTTATGGCCGACTCTGTGCATGCGTCCACATTGTGGGTGCCTCAACATCGAGGTGCTGTGCTTGCATTGTGCTGCACTGTCTTCCAGAGTGCAGGGTGCCCTGTTTCACCAGTGCCCTAATTGCAGGGGGCACCCCTGCTGATTTTGCCATTTCACCGGTGCTGTGATTGCAGCGCCGTGATGCCGGAACCCTGAACACCCAGAACCACCGTTCGGGAATGACACAAACTGGGATGCACCCTGGCCTAAGAGCATCCTTTGACAAACCTGCACAAGTGACTTCAGTCCCTCCAGCTGGGATGGCTGACATTCTAGAAGTTGCCCTAAACAGTAAAAAACAGCTTTGCTCAAACTTTTCACTGAGGATGATGTTGTTTTCAAAAAGAAAGAAAGAAGAGCTCAGAAGAAAACAAGACTCTAATGCTGTCTAATAAAAATATCCATACAGTTTCCTCTGATATTGCTACTCGAAGTTCTGTGCATAAAAATGACAGTATCAGTGGGGCAATACAATCTGCTTTTGGACTTCAGCCTACAATATCCACTGACTCAAACTGGTCTCCCGATAAGTCCCTGAGATCAGTTGGATGGAAACAACAGAATGACAGCACATGGATGCCTGACTCAGCATGGGACATGAACAACCTCTCTCAACTACCATCATTTCCAGAATAGAAACCCCTCCCAGAAGGTAGTACCGCAACAAATGCAAACAAATCAATCTCTGATGAGAGAAACATGGAGATTTCTTCTGTAGGTGCACAAAATGTGCCACGTACCCAGCAGACTGACCAAAGCTCTGCAGATGGTGCTATACCACAACAAAAACCTGAGGACCCGGATAGACAAGACACTAGTGAGCCTGCATCCAGACCTCTATTATCTGACTTATTCAAAGCTAATAAAACAGATCCCTTACCTCGACGATGCACAGTACATTTAAAATATAAGGGAGGGGTAGACCCTCGCCCTGATCGACCATATGTGGGCAGACAGTTAATAAAGGACTCTTTACATTTCTCACCAGCTGATGTATTTGCCTTCATCCATATCTAGGGCAAGGACACTTTTGACATTAGCTTCCATTCTTCGCATCTTTTAGAACTTTTCTGGTCCAGGTACAATCAACTTAAACTGTCACCTTTATGGACTCCATTTATCGCAATACCTTTAACAAAATCTTTAGTCAGACAAGTCACCATAATGTTCATGAATGCAAATGTGCCAGTTGGAGATATTTACCACTGGCTGTAGCAAAAATGTGATGTTTTAAGTGCACCAGAAGCCATTTTAGATGGGGAACAGTTTTGGACTGGTGGCTGGCAGTTTGAAGGTCAAATTTAGAGAGATGGAGGAAGGGATATGCCATATACCGAATCACTTCTTTTTAGGTTGTGATCGCAAAGTATGTTTCCATGCCGGACAACCAAAGGCATGTTACTGCTGTGGAGCTCGTACACACTTATCTAGTGTGTACCACAAATTGAGATGCAGTCTATGTAACGAGGTTGGATGTATGAGCTCCCAATGCATGAATTACACAAAATGCAGTCTCTGTGAAGATCCTGGTTATGTGTACAAGAACTGTCCATGGGCAATTGCCAATAAACCTCATGACCTCAACCCAGAAGATGTTATTAATAAAGCACAAGCAGACAATTCAAACCCCTCTTCCAATGCTAATAGCACCAAAGCGGAAGCAAAACAAGACCAACAAGAGAATACCATAATCATTCCAGACCATCCAGATGACCTTGCTCGAAAATCTTCAAACACAGCCACCGATCAGGCACTTCTGGATCCAATATATTACACTGATAATTCAGAACGTGACCTCCCAGCTGCACAACAATCTTTGGCGGCCTCACAACCAGAAAATGCACCCCCCAAAAAAAACCAGAATAACTACAAGATCTTCAGAAAAAGAACTTATACCACAAGACATTGAATCAGAAAACCCCTCTGAGGCTCCGGCTGGGTCAGACTGGGGGGAAACTGAAATGGAAATTGAGAAGGACACCACTGATACAGCAAACATTACAGCTGATACTTCTCAGATGGCTGAGAAAATCTCTGGTGGGAAAAAAAGGAAAAAAAATGTTAAGACCTCTTTTTTTCTGCAGTGTCTAAATGCATGGGACAAAAATAGCATCAGCAAACTGTCATAGTTTGTTGAATGCTCAAAAACGCCTATCAGTCTTTCAACTAGCACATGATATGTCTTTAGATATATTGTTTTTGCAAGAGGCATGGATGGGACAGCCTGCGCAACTATCCCTTTTAAGATCTGAATGGCTCTGGGGGCCTTCCTTTTCGTCCTTCGGAGAGGATTGGGCTGATGGACTTGGCATTTTGTTTACTGGCAAAAGATTCTCTGTTTTTCATCTCAAAAATGTAGTCCCTGGTAGAGCTTTGATATTGGATGAGTATTGGGATAAGGAACCTTGTAGGCTGATTAATACAGTATCTATGCCCCACAGGGTAAGGCTGATAGAGTAACTCTTTTCAAAAAACCTACAGCCTTATTTAGCTATGACCAAAATCCTATCATGGGGAGAGACTTTAGCTGCACTATCAAAATACCTAGAGGCCAACAAGAATAAAAAAAAAATCTACTGTGATTAAACGGCACTTAAAAATGTAAAACTCTTAGGTGTCAGCTTGGCTCAGTTGGTAGCACATCCGCCTCTGGACCAGAAGGTCATGGGTTCTCATTCCACACCAGGATTGGACTTGCACCTAAAAACCACTGGCATCCAAGTGCAGTATTAGGGGGTGCTGTACTGCTGGGGTGTGCCGTTCTTTGGATGAGATGTTAAACTGAGGTCACTTCTGCTCATCCTGGTGGTGTCCAGGTGGAAGTAAAAGAACCCAGGGCACTCTTCACAAAGAGCAGGGAGCATTCCCGGTGTCCTGACCAACATTTCCCTCCCATAAACTGGTTCGTGCAATTATCCAGGCTGTGTGTGGGTGATGATGTGCGATATGGCTGCCACCACACATTCAGTCACTTCACTACCAGTCTGGCATTGCTTGTACAGCACTTTGGGCTACTGTGTATGAAAAGCGCTCTATAAATGCTGATTTTCCTTCTAGCCAAACTAACAAATTGTATTGATTTTTTTAAAAAAAGGTCCATCTTACTCTTATAAGCACAATTTACTTCTCTAGTAGATTACATTTTCCTCTCAAAACATTTAACTATATACTTCACCACTCTTACTCCTTTGGAGTTTGCTGACCACCTTATGGTTCTGTCTTACGCTGGATGTGACACTCAACAAAATCGACCCACTTCCTGTTGGAAATTAAATCTGTCTGTATCATCTGATAACAATATACAACATTATATCAAACAACTCTTTAGCACTAGAGCATCAGTTTTCGACTTATACGATGACTATGGGGAATGGTGGCTAGACACAAAATCAGACATACAAAAGTTTTTCCAAACTATTGGGAAACAAAAATCTAAACAGGATTTCTTTTCATATTTGCACTTACGTTTCCAGCTACAATATGTCTTAGCTTTCCCTCCCTCTAGAGATACTAATCTTCTGTCCCAAATTAATACCATCAGATCCGAAATGAAGAGGGTATAATATGACAGAAGAAACACTATCAGAGCAGAAATAACATATGGAACCCAAAAGACCCCTTATAGCGACCCATGTGAAGCTTGTATGCCTCGGAGACATAATTCTACAATCACGTCCCTAATAGATGGCGAAGGGGTAATCACCTCCTCTCCAGCTGCATTGACTAAAATAATCTTACGGCATTTACAACCACCTGATATTTCTAGTAGCACATTTGCACAAGACTTGGAAAGTATTTTTTTAGATTTGCCTTCTCACAACATCTCTGAAGCCGAACTAGAACTCATGGTACACCCTATTACAAAACAGGAAAGCCTAGATATAATAAAAACAAGGAAAACTCGTACTTCCCCAGGCCCTAATGGCTTTTTATACGAATTCTATCAAACTTTTTCTGAAGAGTCTGCAATTTGCCTGGAAAAAGTATTTAATTTCTTCCTTACTAACAAAGCTGTACCTGCCTACTTTTCAAAAAGTCTGATAATTTTCTTATTCAAATCTGGCAATAAAATGGAAATACACAACTGGAGACCAATCAGCTTATTGAATGTGGACTTCGAAATTTTGACACATATCTTACACCTCCGTCTGCATAGGGTAGCCATCCACATCATCAACCTATTACATAATTGTGGATTACCGTACAGATCTATACATCAGCCTTTAATAATCCTACAAGAACTATGGTAATACCTTAATAAATCTCAAACCAAAGGGTGGGTTATTTCATTGGATAAATCCAGAGCATATGATAGGGTAAACCATCGATTTTTATTTAGCACACTTTTACATTATCGCATTCCATTGCCGTTTGTTGCTTGGATACAGTCTTTATACAGTGATGCACATTTATATTATTCAAGGGCAGACCAGCCCAGAAGTGAAAATAATAACTGGCGTATGTCAAGTGTGTCCCCTAAGTATGTTACTATATATTTTCTCTCTTAATCCAGTTTTTGAAAAGATCAGTCAGAACCCACTGATAAAAGGTATTATGGGTATAAGTCAAACTAACCTAATTAAAGTACTAACATAGAAACATAGAATTTGATGGCAGATAAGGACCGCTTGGCCCACCTAGTCTGCCTCTTTCCCTACCTAATGAATAAGCTGCAGATCCAAGTTAACCAACAGCCTATTTCCTCCTACCCCCACTAGAATTGCCTTATGTCTGTCCCATGCATTCTTGAATTTCCCCACTGTTTTTGACTCTACGACCTCCTAAGGAAGGCTACTCCATGCATCTACAACCCTGTCTGTGAAGAAATACTTCCTCACATTACCTCTGAGCCATTCCCCCCTCTATCTTCAAATTGTGCCTCTTGTTCTTGCACATCTCTTTTTCTGAAAGATGCTACCCTCTTGGACTTTGTTGGTCCCCTTGAGGTATTTGACATTTTCTGTTATGTCCCCCCTCTCCCTCCTTTCCTCGAGGCTATACATCTTAAGCTCCTTTAGTCTTTCCTCATATATCTTCTGGTGCAGACCCTTCGCCATTTTGATTGCCCTCCTCTGGACAGCCTCCACCTTGTCTATGTCTTTGCGGAGATGGGGTCTCCTGAACTGTACACAGTACTCCAGATGTGGTCTTACCAATTGTCTGTACAGAGGGACAATGACTTCTTGTTTCTACTGGTCATGCCTCTCCCTATGCATCTCAGTATCCCCCCAGCCCTCCTTACTGCCTTTTCACATTACTGGCCCACCTTTACGTCATCTGATATGACTATCCCCGATCCCTTTCCATTTTTGTTTTTGTCAGTATCTCACCCCCACTGTGTACTCTTTCCCTGGGTTTTTGTTTCCCAGGTGCATTACTTTGTACTTCTTTGCATTGACTCTAAGCTGCCATACATTTGACCATTCCTCCAACCTTGCCAAGTCCCTTTCATCCTTTCCACCCCACTTTCATGATCAACCCTGTTGCAGATCTTTGTGTCATCTGCAAAGAGACACACTTTTCCTTCCAGTCCCTCTGCAATACTTATAAAGACATTAAAAAGGACTGGCCCCAGTACTGAACCCTGCGGTACCCCACTAGTAACCCCCCTTTCTTCACTGTGGACTCTGTTTACTATTACCCTCTGTGTCCTGTTGTCCAGCCAGTGTTTTACCCAGGCTACCACCCTGAGACCCACTCCCAGGCTGGCTAATTTGTTTATTAATCTTTTGTGTGGGACTGTGTCAAATGCCTTGCTAAAGTCTAGGTAGGCCATGTCCATAGCCCCTCCCTGGTGTACTACTTTGGTCACCCAGTCAAGCAAATCAATTAGATTTGTTTGACATGACCTTGCCTCTGTGAATCCATGCTGCCTTGGGTCCTGTGCCCCACTGGCCTTTAGGTACTCAACAATTCTTTCCTTCAGAAGTGACTCCATTATTTTCCCTACCACTGAGGTCAAACTGACAGGTCTGTAGTTTCCTGGCTTCTCCAGTCCTCAGGTACCACACCATCCTCCCATGATTTATTAAAAAGGGTAGTCAGTGGTGTTACTAGTTCTTCCCTTAGTTCTTTTAGAATTCTGGGATGAATCCCATCAGGCCCCATTGCTTTATCCAGCTTCAGTTTTAAGAGTTCTTTCAGAACCCTTTCTTCTGTGAAAGGACTAATATCAACCCCCCTATCCAGAGTGCTTCTATTGACTGGATTAGGTATTTCCCCCTGCTTTTCCATTGTGAATATTGAGTAGAAGTATTCATTCAGTATCCCTGCTTTTCACTGTCGCTCTCTACCCAACCACCTTCCTCTTTATTCAGCCTCAGTATCCCTGTCTTAGTCTTCTTAGTCTTTCTTTGCTCCCTAATGTACCTATAAAAGGTTTTATCCTCCTTCTTAACCAAGTTGGCTATCTTTTCCTCGGTTTGGGCCTTTGCTATTCTGACTGTCTTCCCCACTTCCTTCTGCTTTGACTGGTACAGTTTTCTCTCCTGCTCCTTCTGCATTTCCTTATACTTCCTGAATGCTATCTTTTTCTCCCTAACCTTCCCCGCCACTTCTTTTGAGAGCCATAGTGTTTTTTTCTTTTGTTTTGATTTTGTTTATTTGTTTCACACAAAGGCTTGTTGCCTCTGTGATGGCGGTTTTGATGTTTCCCCTTTGTTGCTGCACCCCACCTTCTTGCCTGTTTGCTAGTGCTTTTCTGAGGCACTCACCCATTTTGACAAAATCAGCCCTCCTGAAGTCCAGTACCTTCTCTTTTGTATGGCTTGACTCTACAGCTAAGTTTATCATGAACCACACTGTTTGGTGGTTGCTTGTTCCCAGATGGCTGCCTACTTCAAGATCAGAGATCCTCTCTCCATCCCCATTTGAGAGTACCAGGTCTAAGATTGCTCCCTCCCAAGTGGGTTCCAAAACTACCTGTCTGAGGCATGCCCCCTGTAGGGCATCGAGAATGTCTCTGCTCTTGGATGTGGCTGCAGCAAAGGTGCTCCAGTTAACATCTGGCATATTCAGGTCCCCCATCAGCAATATCTCCCCTTTCTCTGCCATCCTAAGGATGTCTTCTATCATTTCCTTGTCCATTTCCTCCCCCTGAGACAGGGCTTTGTATACAACCCCTGTGCAGATTGTGGTGCCATTTCCAGTCTCCAGGGTGACTCACAGTGCCTCCTCTCCTCCCTGCTTACCCTTTAGTTCTGTTGTTTTGATCCCTTCCCTTACATAGAGAGCTACTCCTCCTCCTCCTCCTCTTCTTCCCTCCCTGTCCCTCCTGTAGATTGCGTACCCTGGTATGTTGATATCCCAGTCATGGTTCTCTGTGTACCATGTTTCTGTGACTGCCACAATATCCAGGCATCCTTTTTCCATCAAGGCCACAATTTTGGAGAGCTTTTTACCTAGACTACGGGCATTGGTACTCATTACCCTCCATTTTTTTATGACTTTATTTCTTTTTGCTCCATCCCTGTCCTTAATGCCTTTGTCTTTTTCTCCATTTTCCCCTACCCTTCTCCCTATTGACTGCTCTATCTTGGTGTTTACTTCAATAACTACCCTGGTTTTTTTGGGGGGGGGCTAGGATTTCCCTTCTTCTTTTCAGTGCCTCCCCCTTGGCCAGTTTAAATGCTTGCCAATTAAGCATTTAAACCTGTCACCCCTCCTGGATAGATGCAGACCATCGTGCCAGTATAGGCCTGCATCCCTCCAGGTGGACCCCCAGTCCCCAATGAAGCCAAATCCCTGAGCTCTGCACCAGTTTTTCAACCAGTCATTGAATCCCATGTTGCACAGTACCCTAGCCTTATCCTTGCCATAGACAGGTAGCACTTCCGAGAAAGTTACCATGTGTGCTACTTGTCTAAGGCCCCTCCCCAACTCCACAAACTCCTGTTGTACTGCTCTGATCCCATTCTCAGCCAGGTCATTTGTTCCTAGGTGGATAATGACATCCAGCTCACTCCCCCTTACAGCTGCCCCCATGATCCTGAGGATTTGTTTCCTGTACCTCCAAGTCATGGTGGTGGGCAGGCACCATACATCCCTTTCCCCTCCCTCCTCCAGCTCTACCCCTCCAACAACTGAGTCCCCCACCAGGAGTTGTTTCCTTCCCCTGTGGGGTCCTGTGCCACCCTCCTGTGGGTCTCTATTGTGGAGGTTCCCAGCATCCTCCTTGGTCCCCACTGCAGGTGCCTCCAAAGAGGAACCATGCTCCACCTGAGTGGCGAATGAATTGTGGAGAGGCACAACTGGGGAGATGCACCTCTGTTCCACCACCGTCACCCTCCCTGAGCCCACTGTGGTCCAACCACTCCTCTTTCTTGGCTGCCTCTGAGGTAGTGGCAGTGGCCTGGGTGGTCCCTGAGTGGGGGAGCAGGTTTCCCGAATCCTTGCCAGGTCAGCATGGAGATGAACAACCTCCTCCCTCAGACCAGAGAGGTGCCTACAAAAAGGGCAGCAATGCAGTCTCCAGAATGTCTCTCAGAAGACTGCTGCTCCACAGCCAGTGCATTGCATCACTCCCCACATGCAGATGACACCTGCCTTATAGTCAACAATGAAGAAAGTATAATTCATGCAAAAGAAATAATGGATACCTTATCTACAATATCTAATGCTCAACTGAATATTGGGAAATGTAAAGCACTCCCTTTTGGACCCTGGGATAATATCCCCTCTCAAATTTTAGACATTCATATTGTTGCACAACCAGTTAAAATCTTAGGCTTAATGTTTGGTTCTCTCGACCCAGTATATGCTGATTGGGATTCAGCATTGTCTAAATGTGAGATTAAAGTAAACATCTAGAAAAACTGGAAACTGGCTAAACTAAAACATATACACATTATTAAACAATTTCTAATTCCACTCCTATATGTGGGGGCTATATTTCCTTTACCACTCACTCTAGAAACAAGAATGTATAGCATATTTTTTCGCATGCTGTGGGGCAGTCGCCTTAATAAAATTAAGAGAGGTTTTACATACCTACCAAGCAATATGGGAGGCCTGGGCATGGTGGACCCGGTGGTATTCTTTCATATGCTTTGCTTATCTTTATCCATTAAACCCCTAGCTACATCATTAGACATCAAAATGACTTCCTGGGTATACAACAATTGGCAAACCTTTTTAGACAGATGGATAGACAAGCCCCCACAACTCTCCAACTATATCAATGCACTAGAATTCCTTAGGTCATTAATTCAAAAACTCCATAAATGGGATCTATCTAGACAAACAGTTAACACCTCCAACAGAAAACAGTTATATTACCCGGTTCTAGAAAAACTAGGCCCTAACAAACCAGAGTTTAAAAATTGCACACCTATTTATTGTAATGTCACAATAAATATGCTAAATGAAAAAAGAATTCCCACAAAAATGTGGGAAATTACATGGTTATGCGCATATGGTAGGCTGAATGTACGTGGCAGCAGTGAGCACAAAGCACTAGAAAAGAGGACATGCCCATACCTTGAATGTATAAATGACGAACCTGAGTTTAAAAATTGCACACCTATTTATTGTAATGTCACAATAAATATGTTAAATGAAAAATGAATTCCGCGCGTATGGTAGGCTGAATGTATGTGGCAAGCACTAGAAGAGAGAACATGCCCATACCTTGAATGTATAAATGAAGTAGAAACAACAGAACATTTTATACTGCACTGTTCATTTTCCAAAAATGTATGGGCTTTCCTTGCATCTACCTAGAAATTAGGAAGGTTAACGGATATAACTTATGAAAATGTTATGTTTGGCAACTATAGAAACAGATTATCAAAGTTTCACACAGGTACTTTGATTGTATTCTTTGCAGTCTTAAAGTTTTATTCGTGGCAAGCAATGGTCCAATGGGTGCTACGCCAACAACGACTGACATTCCCTATTTTTAAAGCGTTGTGTGAAAAAGCATTTTTGGAAGTTTATAATGCAGATTTTTATAAAGCACCAAGTACTGAAGTCAAAAAGTGGTGGAAAGGCCTAACTTTTTTCATTAAATATAAGTAAATTAAACCCAATAATAATATCTAGATTGTTTAAGATAGAACTGTTATGATAGGGGGCTGCTGTGGAGCCCAAGCTATGCAGCAGCAGATTTATGTAGCCCTTCAACACTCTCAGACAAACTGCTAATTTTGGCATTTTCAAACTCTGGAATTAACTTTTAAATATAAAAATCGGAAAGAGCATTAATGATATAGTTGGAATGTGCAATCCTTAGAAGGACAGAGTGCAGAGAGAAGTAAGGGAAGTGTTGTGGCCTCGTGTCCTCTTTCCAACCAGCAAGCTGAATTAGATTCTGAACCTACAGAAACCATGGTCTCTCTGGGTCATAAACTCCAGAACTTAATGGCCTCCGTTTCCACCTTAAACCAGAAGGTGGATGATTTCAACAATCGAGTACTGGTGGTCGAGAATGCTATTGATGGTTGTGACAGTGTAAACACTACACTGGGAAACAAGAGGTTAGCCTCTTGTTTGAGGCTGAGGAAATGCAGAGAATGCAACATGAACAGGCACGGGGGGGTGCCTCCCCAGGTGTGGCTAATTAGAGGGTTTGCTGAAAGGCAGAAATAATCCAGCAAGGAGTTAGTTAGAAGCTGGAAACTGCTGCAGGGAATAGAAACTCCTGTGCAGGGAACCCTGCAAGATGGAGGGTGGAATGTGAGACAGGAACCAGAGCAGAAAGCCAAGGAGAATGATTAAGTATTGGAGAGAGCCTTTGGGAAAAACTTGAAACCTGTTGCTGAGAAACAGACCAGTTCTAGAGCAGAGAGTCCTGAGGGAAAGGATCAGTCTAGCCAGCTGGGCCAAAAACAGTGAGTGGAATGTACTCTTGATAACAGCCTACAAATACGGCAAAAATGGAAAACTGTCTGTATTTTATTTGAGACTCTGCATTCAAAACTGCTGGCCCACAGAGCGTTTGTTTTGTTTGAGGCTGTATATTGAACAAACTGCTGGCTCACATAGGTGGTTCAAAGATTGCTTTGTCAAGTCAGCCTAAAAGAACTGTTTTGTGTTAACCTTTATGTTATCTGACCAGGCTGGAGAAGTTGAACTGACTGATTATGCTTTTCTGGAGCAACAACTTATATTTGAAGCAACAAAAGTATATTTTCTTCTGTGAACTTTAAACCCAGCTTGTTTCCTCTTCATCTACCATAGGCCAGCTTGTCACATGTGATGTCAAAAGTGGGATTTGAACCCCTGCTGGAGTGAGTAGGACTAGTTACATTCTGAAAAAATGGATATAGAGAAATTGCTGAAGTTCCTTGCTGAACAACAACAACAGGCTTTCAGGCAACTGGCACAGCAGCAGCAGGAGGTGCAACAGTGGGCGGAACAAGCACAGCAAGCCCAAAAGGAGGCACAACAATGGGCACAACAGGCTCAGCAGCAACAACAGGTTCTCACCCAGCTGGCTCAGCAGCAGCAGGAGGTGCAACAATGGACCCAACAAGCACAACAAGTGCAACAGGAGGCACAACAGCAGTTTCTTATACAGCTGGGACAACAGCAGCTCCTGCAGTCCCTGGTGCAACAGCCACAACAAGATCCTACTGGTGAGGCTGGTCCAGCTATTGTGGGGCCAGGGGTTCCTAGGATGAACACCATGCTGACCAAAATGATGTCTGAGGATGATCCCAAGGCCTTCCTGGTAACGTTTGAGCGAGTGGCGGAAGCTGCTGGATGGCCCAGACCCCAGTGGGCTGTCCGCCTTGCCCCCTGTCTGATTGGGGAAGCCCAAGCAGCCTATCGAGCTATGGATAGTTCCACAGCCGGGGAGTACACAGAGATGAAAGCAGCAATCCTGGACCGCCTAGGCATCAATGCAGAAAGTTACCGACGGAGGTTCCAGAGCTTCAAATTTGTACCAGGTGCATGACCTAGAGCAGTGGGACAACAACTGCGGGACCTGTGTTGGTGATGGCTAAAACCCGAAGAATGCAGTGGCCCCGAGGTGGCCGAGTTAATCATCCTGGAACAATTTCTGAACATCCTGCCCCTGAGAATTCAGAGCTGGGTCCGCAAACAGAAGATCACCATGCTAGCAGAGGCTATGCAGATCTCAGAACAAGTGTTGGATGCTGAACTCTCCTCCCACCCCGTGATCCAGCTTACAAGGCCACCTGGGAAGATGGGGAATCACCCCTGGAGCCAGACTGAAGGAATATTGACTGGAACTGTGAAGGGACCTTGGGCATGTAGGGAGGGGGGTTATGGGCCAAATAAGGGTCAGACTTTGGGAAAGATGACAACCCAGCAGCTCAGGGAGACATTTCCTGAGGGCCTGCTGCCTAAACATGGAGGTTCACCCCATAGCCGAGTCACAGGGACATGTCTCTCATGTGGACAGAAGGGTCACTTTGCGTGGAACTGCCCCCACATGGACTGTACCTTCATAGACTGCATGTTTACAGATGTGTATTCAATGCACAGTGGGGGTGGGGGCTCTGAATCCCGAGATTTTGTGATCCCTGTCAAGGTAGAAGGGATAAAGATGGAGGCTCTGGTGGACTCAGGAAGCTGCCAGATCCTAGTCAGGACAGCCCTTGTGAACCCCCGATGCTGGCAGGACCAGAACCCCACCCCTATCTGATGTGTGCATGGGGATGTAAAGGCTTAACCTGGTGCTATGGTTACACTTACTCTGTGGGGCCAAACAGAGACTATAAAGGTGGGGGTTGCCCCAGGGTTACCCTATCCGGTGTTACTGGGGAGAGACTGGAAATGGTTTGATGACTTATGGAAAGCAGACTTATCTTTGGTAGTTACCGCTCTCAGGGTCGTGAAGGGAGGGCCAGCCACCTGCAGTTGAAGTTTTCCTTTCCGGACAGGGATTTTAGCAGCACAGACAAGAACCCACAAATCTAGCGAGAATATAGGGCAGCAAGGAAAGGGTCCCGAAGGGGCAGATGCACAGGAGGGAGGTGAAGCAAAGGCAAAAGTGTGTCCAGTCCCACAGCCCAACCCTAACGCTGACCCACCTAACCAAAGTCCTGGAAGGCCATCCCTATCAGAGCAAGATGTGTTAAAGCACTGCCCGGACATTGCCAAAGAACAACAGGCTGATGGTATACTCAGTCGGGTATACACTCAGTTGGCTGTCAGGGAAGGGGAAGTGGTAGATGAGAATCGAGCAGCACACTATCCTCATTTTGAGTTACAAGGGGGTATCCTGTATCAAGTGAGTAAGGAGGACCAGATGGGGTATACCTGGCATCAGTTGCTAGTCCCTTGGGTCTTTCAGGGGGAATTACTCTGCCTCGCCCACTCTAGTCCTGTGGCAGGGCACTGTAGGGTAGAGAATACATTAGCTTGACTGTTGCCCCAATTCTTTTGGCCAGGCATCTATCAACATGTTAAAGATTATTGTGCATCTTGTCCTGAGTGCCGGTTAGTAGCTCCAAAGAACAATCCAAGGGTCCCTTTAGTGTCCTTACCTGTTATGGAGGAACCCTTTGACTGGATTGGGGTTGATATAGTGGGACCCCTTGAAAAGAATGCAGGAGATACCAATACATTCTGGTGATTGTAGACTATGCTGCCCAGTACCCCGAGGCCATCCAGTTATGAAGCATTTCAGCCAAAATTGTAGCTGGGGAGCTATTAAAGGTCTTTAGTCATATGGGAATACCGAAGGAAATGTTGACTGACCAGGGAACTAACTTTATGTCCTGCCTGACTCAGAAGGTTTGTACTTTATTGAGAATCAGCTCCATAAGGACCTCGAACTACCATCCCCAGACAGATGGCCTAGTGGAGCGATTCAAAAAACCCTTAAAACAATGTTTTGAAAGTTCATAACCACTGAGGTCAGGGATTGGGACAAGTTACTTCCCTTACTGATGTTTGCAATGCAGGAGGTCCCTCAAGCTTCTACAGGGTTTGCTCCTTTTGAACTCCTCTATGAGCACCACCCATGAGGTGTTCTTGATGTAGTAAAGGAGGTGTGGGAGAAACCCGACCCCAAGACTGAAAATGTGGTGCAATATGTCCTGCAATTGAAAGAAAGATTAGATCGGGTGGGGAAATTTGCCCAAGGCTCAACAAAGACAAGGGTACTACTATAATCAGGGAGCCCGGTTGAGGGAATATAAACCAGGGGATCAGGTACTAGTTTTGTTGCCAAGCAGCCAGAATAAGCTTCTAGCCAAATGGAAGGGGCCTTATGAAGTTACCCGGAGGGTGGGCCCAGTTGACTATGAAGTTTGCCAGCCAGGGAGGCGAAAAGAGACCCAGGTCTACCATGTCAATTTGCTGAAATTCTGGAACAAGAGGGATAGCCTATTGATTTCCCCTGCACCAGACATAATGGATCTGGGACCCCAAGTGCCGGATAAAAATCTAGGGATACAAGTCCCAATGGGAGAACAGCTGTCTCACAAACAGAAACAGCAACTAGGAGAGTTGATGAGCCAGTTTTTGGATGTTTTCTCCTTCCTCCCGGGGACAACCCAGATGATAGCTCATCATATAGAAACAGATCCAGGGGAGAAGGTATGGCAGTGACCGCATCACTTACCAGAAGCCGTACGAGACACTGTTAAGAAGGAGTTACAGGACATGCTAGAGTTGGGGGTGATTGAGGAATCCAGCAGTGATTGGTGTAGCCCCATAGTGTTAGTACCAAAAGAAGGTGGGGCTACTCGCTTCTGTATTGATTTTCGCAGGGCCAATGCCCTCTCGAAGTTTGATGCCTACCCCATGCCCTGAGTAGACCAACTATTGGATAGACTAGGGGAAGCCAAGTACATCATGACTTTGGACCTGACGACAGGGTATTGGCAAATCCCTTTGACCCCGGAGTCTCGGGAAAAGACAGCATTTGCTACCCCCTTTGGGCTATACGAGTTCCGTATCATGCCTTTTGGTTTACATGGGGCACCTGCAACCTTTCAAAGGCTCATGAATCACTTGCTGTGAGCCCATGCCCACTATGCAGCTGCTTACTTAGATGACGTGGTGATCCACAGCACTGATTGGGAGTCCTATGTATCCAAGGTGGCAGCTGTACTACAGTCCTTACGAGAAGCAGGGCTGACAGCCAATCCAGCGAAGTGTGCTTTGGCCAAAGCTGAAACAAAGTACTTAGGGTACTGTATAGGCAATGGACAGGTGAAACTCTTGGTCAGTAAGGTAAAAGCCGTAGCCGAGTGCCCAGTACCCACCACAGAAACTCAGGTGAGGGCCTTCTTAGGATTGGCAGGGTATTACTGCCGGTTCATTATGCACTTCTCTACCCTTGCCAGCCCCCTTACAGACCTCACCCAGAAATCTGCTCCCAGTAAGGTCCAATGGTCAGAGGAGTGTGACCAGGCCTTCACACAACTCAAAGTGACACTGTGCAGAGAGCCAGTGTTACACAGTCCTGACTTCAACAGGACCTTTATCCTGCAGACGGACTCCTCTGAATTTGGGCTAGGAGCCGTGCTGTCCCAGGAGTTTGAGGAGGAGGAACATCCTATTGTCTACCTCAGTCAAAAACTCTTTCACTGGGAGAAAAACTATGCGGTGATGGAGAAAAAGTGCCTCACAGTCAAGTGGGCTGTTGACGCACTTCGCTACTACCTGCATGGCCAGCAGTTTATCCTGGTCACAGATCATGCCCCTCTGATGTGGCTACAGGTGATGAAGGATGACAACCCCCGCATCACCAGGTGGTACTTGGCCCTCCAGCCACTTTCTTTTACAGTGCGCCACTGGGCCGGGACCCAGAATGGAAACGCGGACTTCCTGTCCCTGGAGGGGAATGGTCAGGGGCTGACCAACTGTGCCTTCGCACAAAGGGGGGAGGTATGTGACATTGTAAACACTACAATGGGAAACAAGAGGTTAACCTCTTGTTTGAGGCTGAGGAAATGCAAGGAATGCAACATGAACAGGTAAGGGGGGGTGCCTCCCCAGGTGTGGCTGAGCAGAGGAATTTCTGGAAGGCAGAAAGAATCCAGCAAGGAGTTAGTTCAAAGCTGGAAACTGCTGCAGTGAGCAGAGACTCCTATGCAGAGAACCCTGCAAGATGGAGTGTGAAATGTGAGACAGGAACCAGAGCAGAAAGCCAAGGAGAATGATTAAGTATTGGAGAGAGCCTTTGGGAAAATTTGAAACCTGCTGCTGAGAAACAGACCCAGTTCTAGAGTAGAGAGTCCTGAGGGAAAGAATCAGTCTAGCCTGCTGGGCCAAAAACATTGAGTGGAATGTACTGCTGATAATAGCTTACAAATAAGGCAACAAGCATTTGTCAATGCCGAACGTTCGCTTGCAGGTATTTGCAGTGGTATTTGGCACTTGGACATAGCTTAAAAAAATCAGTGACAAAGAAGTACAAGCATTTGTCAATGCCGAATGTTGCTTGCTTCTATGTGCTGTTTAGGTATTTGGAAGTCATTGGAATGCAAATATTGAAAATTCGTAAACTTACGAGCGTGCGTAGGAACTGCGCAATGCACGCTTGTAAAACAGTAATTTTTAGGAATTTTTTCACCAAATTTTCAACATAGCCATTTTAAGACGTCTGCTCATGAACAGTGTCACTGTGATTTTCTTAATGTGTCCTTTACATTGATTTCGCACACCGACTGCGCCATTGTGCGCTACATGGGCAGAAACACATTTTGGTCAGGATGTGAAAAATTACAGCTGTACTGCTCATAAGGAGGTGTGGTAAAATGGCAATGTTGAAAATCTGGAGTGAAAATATTGAAAATTCGCAAACTTACGAGCGTTCGTAGGAACTGCACAACGCACACTCGTAAAACAGTCATTTTTAGGAATTTGTTCACCAAATTTTCAACATAGCCATTTTAAGACCTCTGCTAATGAACAGTGTCATTGTGATTTTCTTAATGTGTCCCATACATTGATTTTGCACACCGACTGCGCCATTGTGCGCTACATGGCGAAACAGGTTTTGGGCAGGATGTGAAAAATGACAGCTGTACTGCTCATAAGGAGGTGTGGTAAAATGGCAATGTTGAAAATCTGGAGTGAAAATATTGAAAATTCGCGAACTTACGAGCGTGCATAGGAACTGCGCAACGCACACTCGTAAAACAGTCATTTTTAGGAATTTTTTCACCACATTTTCAATGCAGCCATTTTAAGTCCTCTGCTCATGAACAGTGTCACTGTGATTTTCTTAATGTGTCCCATACATTGAGTTCGCACACCGACTGCGCCATTGTGCGCTACATGGGCGGAAACAGGTTTTGGGCAGGATGTGAAAAATGACAGCTGTACTGCTCATGAGGAGGTGTGGTAAAATGGCAATGTTGAAAATCTGGAGTGAAAATATTGAAAGTGTCAAGCGTCACGAGCATGCGTGGGAACTGTAGCATGCGGCTCGTAACAACAGTCATTTTAGGAATTTGTTCACCAAATTTTCATCATAGCCATTTTAAGACCACTGCTCATGAACAGTGTCACTGTGATTTTCTTAATGTGTCCCATACATTGATTTCGCACACCGACTGCGCCATTGTGCGCTACATGGGTGGAAACATGTTTTGGATGAGATGTGAAAAATGACAGCTGTACTACTCATAAGAAGGTGTGCTAAAATGGCAATGTTGAAAATCTGGAGTGAAAATATTGAAAATTCGCGAACTTACGAGCCTGCGTAGGAGCTGCAATACGCACGCTTGTAAAACAGTCATTTTGTGGAATTTTTGCACCAAATTTTCAACATGGGGTTTTTGGGACCCCTTCTCATGAATGATGTCACTATCATGGCATTATTCAGGCCTGAAGGGTGATTTCGCGCAGTGACTGCGCAGTGTCTGAATCACCATTCGGGCCCAGTAACGCCATAGCACAGTGACATCATTCATGAGAAGGGTCCCAAAAACCCCATGTTGAAAATTTGGTGCTAAAATTCCAAAAAATGCCTGAGATATGCAATAAAGTTGAAACCCCCTATTTAGCCCATTATACAGCTTACCGGCATTTCCTCAGTTCGCGGTCGGCTTTGAAGAGTGCAGACGTGTTCCCGGTCCACCGAAGATCATCGCGCCAAGCTCCAGAGGTAAGTATGGGGTGAGGGGTGTGGGAGGCGGGGTGCGCAGTGGGTGGGTGCGGGTTGTGGGAGGGGGCCTGGGAGAAGCTGGGACGTTTTCAATTTACAGGTTTAAAAAAAAAAAAAGACAATGTGGGACGTTTGCCACACTGGGGTGGGGCTCCCAGCATGGCAGAAGGATGGCTGGGGGGCTGTGGAGCCGACAGGATTGGGCACCCCGTCGGCAGATGGCCGGGGCGTTGGCCACGCTGGAGTGGGCTCCCAGTGTGGCAGAAGGATGGCTGGAGGGGCCTGGAGCCGATGGGGATTGGGCACCCCGTCAGCAGATGACACAGGGGCGTTGGCCATGCTGGGGTGGAGCTTCAAGCGTGGCAGCAAAAATTACAGGCGGGCGTGGCCAGCGGTGCTATGTGTGTGTGGTGTTTTCTTTGAAGAAGACCACGCTGTAATCAACATCAGCGTCGATGTCTGAGACTGCACGCATGCTCAATGGAGCAGGGGATTGCAGGAGAGGGCACACCTCCAAAGTGTCCCATTCTCCCAAGACGTTCCTTGCGCATGCGCGCAAGCGAACGTAAAATTGGAAAACTGTCTGTGTTTTATTTGAGACCGCGCATTCAAAACTGCTGGCCCGCAAAGCATTTGTTTTGCTTGAGACTGTATATTGAACAAACTGCTGGCCCACATAGGTGGTTCAAAGATTCCTTTGTCAAGTCAGCCTGAAAGAACTGTTTTGTGTTAACCTTTATGTTACCTGACCAGGTTGGAGAAGTTGAACTGACTGATTATGCTTTTCTGGAGCAACAACTTACATTTGAAGCAATAAAAGTACATTTTCTTCTGTGAACTTTAAACCCAGCTTGTTGCCTCTCCGTCTACCATAGGCCAGCTTGTCACAATGGTTTTAAGAGTGAAATTCAGGATGTTAAAAAGCAATCAGATACTAATGCTACTACAAATGCTCTAATGGTAAAAGAAAATCAGCACCTTCGTGCTCATCTAGAGGCCTTGGAAAATCAGGCTTGGGCAGGCAACATTTGGATCATTGGTCTCCCTGAAGGGAGTGAGGGAGACCATCAAATTATTTTTATCCACGAGTGGCTTACTGAAAAGCTACTCCCAGAAAGCGATGACGTCTCTTGGGATATTCAGAAAGTTTATTGAATAACCCCCAGAGGATGACCTCAAAACCCAGAGGAGCCCAGAACGCTCATGGTTGTGACGGCTGGAGTTGGCACCCGGGACCGCATTCTCAGATGTGCCCGGAGGGTTAGCCTTATCATGCAAGATAACAATCCAGTGTTCTTCCTCAATCTCAGCTATTCAACTCGACAACGGAGAAAAAGGTTTGATGGTGTATGAAGATCCTTAAAGGAAATTGACATCACTCCCACGATCATCTTCCCTGCACGATTAAGGGTCACGCATCAAGGGAAAATATTTTTTTTTAATCTGGCTGATGCTGGCAGATGGGCCAACCACATGGTCATGGTCTTTAAGAAGCATGAAGTGCTCGGCACCACCAAGGAGATCGATGAAGACACTTGAAATGCTGGACTTTATTGCAGGCCTCACCCGATCTTTCTATAAGCTGTTTTCTGCCTACTTAGTTCTGTTTTGTAGTATTAGAGCTCTTCAGATAGATAATATGTAAGGACTGAGGTTAAAGATGGGGTCATTGATTTAAAGTCATGTTCTATTTCAAGTGTAATAGCCCTACACACAGCTCTTACAATAATGTTTTAATAGTCTATTTTCAGAATGTAGTTCTGTCTTACAATTTTTCTTTAGTGATGTTGTCTGAAGTGTAAGCATTCTAATGCCTATTTAGGAAGTTCTCTTTGTTAATCTGCTGCAGAAAGTTAAAATAGGATTCTCTTTTATATTAAGGTTTATACATGGCACCATTGTGTCCCCATGGGGACACGTTCCCTTGAATAAGGCTGGACATTGATAGACAATCCTTAAATATTCTTGATGAATGACATGTTGCTCTTGGACTCTTAACACAAGAAACATTTGGGACTTTTATTTAGTTTAATTTTAATGGGATCCTCTAATGTGGTAATGCTATATAATGGATGCAATTTTAAATTCTGTATCCTTTGATTAAGGGGATGTCCCCCCAATGGTTGAATACTTCTGTGGTCTGTTCACTATATGTATTGTATATTGTCATGATATATGATAAAATGAAAAAATAAAGTATAAAAAAAAGAACTGTTATGATGATGTCTTTAAGCCTCTATATGTCCAGATGATTTCTTTTGACAAATGATCTATATTTTCAGATATAACATTGTTCTGTACATATCAATTATTTGAACAACATTTTTCTTTTGTATTTTGTCTTGCTTCCTATAATAAAAAATTCCCCATCTGTTTTCGTGAAGTGCCATGGGATCTTTAACGTCCACCTGAACCACCACCAGAACAGGCAGATGGGACCTTGGTTTAACATCTCATCCGAAAGACACCCCCCAACCCCGTGCTGCACTACAATGTCAGTATTGGGATTTAACCCAAGTGCCTGGTGTGGGGATTGAACCCACACCTTCTGATCTTCTGGCCTCAGAGGTAAGTGTGCAACTTGCTGAGCCACTAACACTAGATACCTACCATACCCTAGTAAAAATCTGTATCTTTTTCAGAGTCTTGCCCTTTTGAATGTGGATAGGAAATATAATCTTACATTCACCTTTTTGATCATCTGATCTGCCTGCTTTTCCCATGTAAAATCATGCTCAATATACATGTAGCCCCCAGGCCACTTTTTAACTAGTGAGTGCCCCCCTGTTAAAATCCTGGAAACACTGGTACCCACATACTAGCATACCATTTTACTTTACAAAAGGTTTGGTACCACCCTTGGCATTAGTAAGTATACCTGGCTCATTGTCTAGAGGAAGAGAGGGGTGGGGGTACAGAAACAAACCAACATGAACCTTGTGTAAACAACACAACCCAGGTCCTGGGTGGAGGCAGCTAGGCATATGCTGGATTAACCTGCTGAGGGGGCCCTGGTAAATCTACACATCTAGAAGCAATAATCGGAATGTCCATAACAGTAACTGGGTTTGTGCAGTATGGCTTTATTCAACAGATGGAAAATGAACGCAGAACTGGACCCCCAAGGGTCGGTCTAGGTAGGACAGGTACATTTTATGAACTCTCCTTGCATACAGTACAGTTCATGAACATACAAAAAAAATATCTTCTTTCCAGCTTCCCAAAGGGTGCATCTAGTGGACACCTGGCCATGTACATGAACATGTTCCTCCCATGAGCGTCATTTAGTGAATCTAAGCCACACACTGAGAACTCTCCTTTGACCATTGGTGTACATAAGTGAAATGCAGTCACATACCTTAACCTGCAGTTTGGCCCTTGCTCAGGTAAAACTGGTGCTCTTTATGAACCAGGAAGCCCTGTCTTGTAAGCCATTCTTCAGGGTTACACCATTGAAACCCCATTTCCCACTGAAATTCTAGAGGTCCCACACTTTAACTTTGTCACACACTGGGGTGACCAGAAAACAAACTGCACTCACTTGAGTGAACAGTTTAACAGAACTTCACTCACTTGGGTGAACTAGGGGCACTGACAGGTGCAATCCAGCCTTACCTATGGGCACACACACCCCAGATTAATGATTCCCCTAAATTATATGGCAAACTGGTCTCCTAGAACAGTACTTGCAAATGGTTGTCCCGTCCACTGGGCATGGAACAACAAAAAGGAAAAGGCAGTCTCCTGGGTAGCCGATCAAACAGTCTCTACAGTGCCTATCCAAGGCAGCTGAAACACACAGAGAACCTTCAGGGGATTTTCCTTGAGTCCACTGAGAATAAGCAGTTCCTTCCACTTCACTGGGAGTAGAAATTGGGAAATTTTGCAGTAGACTTGTCTCCACCACTTCACTGGAAGTTGGAAATGATACTCAACTAGGGTGAGAAATCCTGGGCCCTCACCTCAGAGCCCACTGGTAGTCCTTCTGTCACCCGCACTCAAGCTCTAACTGAACACAAACTGAGCATTCTAAGCTCCCCAGATCAGCTGTCCACACAGTGTGGCTTATGCTGCTGTGAGTGTTCCGAGTGACCTAATCATTCTTCCCTCAGGCTAGCTGAGTAAACAATGATGTAATTATGTGAGGAGCCCCTAATGAGCTCCCTACCAGCTGCCTGCTACCTTCCTAACAATAATACTGATAGGATTCTAGGAACCCCAGGGGACTGGGTTGTTACATATATATATATAACCCAATTTGATCTCATTCACCATAGTATTTTAACCTCAGTTTTCCCAGATGTTAAGGGGCTGGGGTCATTGTCTTTCCTGATTTCTCACACTTCATTTCTTTTGTCTTTATTAAGTGTTTCTTCACATGATTGGTTAGATCATTTTTCAACATATAAATGATCCTCCCTTGTGCAACTGTTCACAGTTTTGCTAAAACCATCAATCACAGACATATTAATGTACATTATTTGTTACACTCACTCTTCTTTTGCAAACCATTTGTCATTATTAACAACAAAAGAGATTCTGGCCTCCCAGTTGCTTATTGGCAGCCTGGAACCCATGTTGTTGCATTGGGATGCAGGCTGGGCAGAGGTAGCTGCCATGCGGCTGTGTGCCTCAGTAGGGGAGGGTGGATGGTGAGCTTTGGCACCACAGGGTCCCCTATGAGTGTGACATTGAGTTTGCTTCTGTTGCAGGAGGCATGCTGCATGCATGTGAGCCCAGAATAGGCTGTGCTCCCATCAGGGAGGTGGGAGGGGCAAGAAAAAGGGAAAAACCCACCCCTGTCTAAATGACGGTCTTGGCTTCTGAGTCCCCTGCAAATCTAGTGCCTGCCAGCACTGGATACTAGTCCACATGGTGGCCTGCCTCAGGGAAGGCCTTCCCTCCTTCCCTAAGCCCCTGTCATGGGAAGAGCATTGGGGGTAACTGGCAGGTTGCTGGGGCTGGGAGAGTTTGAGGGATACAAGACTGAACAGTGTACATCCCTGGAACCGGGGCATTTGCCTGCACAATGGATGTGGCTGGGGGAGAAAAAAAACCTCTATGACAAAAAATCAAGTGGTGCCTCCAGCTTGTTGTACTGCAGCATACTGCCTTTAGTAATCACAGTGTAACCCCGTTGTTCCCAGGGTTTACAAGAACCCCATTAGAGTTAGTGGTAGGCAGGGAAGGCAGTTAGTGATTTGCCGCTAAATGGATTTCACTCTCTCTCTCTCTCTCTCTCTCTCTCTCTCTGTTGTCAGTCAGCTGACAGCTGGACAGGTGATGTCATTTTAGAACTCTCGCAACTGCATAAGCCACACAGCCAGTTGCTCTGAGTGGGGAATTTAGAATTCTGTAGTCAGTTGGTGGCTGGAGTCTGCAGAGTGTAGTTGCAGTTCCAGCAGCTGGTCTGATATAGAGCTGCAGTATTCCTGTTTGTTTTTCTTTCTCACTCTAGTGGAGTACAGCAATCTTCCAGCTTGGCTAAGTGATGGAAACTGTCTCCTGGGATTTTCCAGTGTTTCATCCCAGGAGGGATGGAGCAGGCTGCCAGGATGTTAGGGGCAATCCCTTGATCCCACCAGGACACTGGTGAAGCTGCCTTGTTTGACAACTTCTGTGAGTACTTTTGTTTGTGTTAAACTGCCCAGGTGTATCTGTATTTTTCTTGGGTGAATATTCTGACAAAGGGACCCTGTCACTTAAAACAGTTTAAAAGTTGGCTGTCCTCTGTGGAGTCCAGTATGTGACCATCCATGTGAACAGAACTTTTACCTTTGACACCCCTGTGGTGTCCTGTGAGGATGTTAAGTGTGAAATACATTTCTAGAAAGCATCTTCTGCACATTTTGGATAATGTGAGGTGTAATTACCAGAGGGATGGCTGAGTATGAACTTGGAAACAAAAGGTGGGAGAGCCCCCATCTGGAGTGACCAGTTCCGGGTTTTGAAGGGCACCTGTCTTTTCTGTCAGTGCATGTGGCCAATGCCCGTAGAAAGTTCTACTTCAGTGAGTGGGTTTTCTCTGGTTTTACCCCAGTGAGTGGTTTTTTTCCAGTTTTGCCCCAGTGAGTGGGTCTTCTCCAGTTTACCCCTTGTATGTGGGTTCTGTGAGTCTTGAGCCTCTTGTGTTCCATCGTGGTCTGTGTGCTACAACTTATCCTATGCAATATGGGAAGTGTCCAAGTACTGGACGTGTGTGCCTAGTCGAGGAAAATTGCTTGTGTATGTTCTACAGGTGGCTAGTCCACAATTTCTACAGTCATCCTATGCTACATGGGAAGTTTTGGAGTTCTGTACCTCAGATGTCTGCATTTACCATGTGTGTAACTCTTGGGGGTCCATCTTTGCTTTGTGTGTTCCTACTTTGTTATGGAATAAAGCCACACTCTAGAATCCCAACATGATATGGACATTTATGTTATTGCTTCCTATGTGTGGAGTTACTTGGGTACCTCTGTCCAGAAGTGCAAACCTAGCAAAGCCCTGAGCAAATGTTTTCTCCCCGGGACCTGGGTTGTGGCCATGGTATTGGTCTCACCAGGTGTGTGCCAGGTAGTAGCTGTACTTGGTTTGTGTTTTATAATGTCTACTCCATCTGCATATCCCACCTTGCCTATGGTGGCATAATGTAACCCCCACCCCTCTCTTTTTCCCTAGACTATGGGAAGTGCACCTGCTGGTTAAATAAGGGGCTGGTGGGTGGTTACAGCAGTTTTTGACCTGTCACTTCCTGTTACCATCTACCATCTGTTCTGAAACACAGTTTGGATTACTTACTCAATACAGATGGGCTACAAGGAGTACTGACCCACCCTGCTCTTTAATGGGCTTTTGTGTCTACATAAGGCAGAAGGTGCCTCGGCTCTCTTCACCACTGGGCTGGTGCCCATTGTAATACCTTTTCATTTGACACACAATCATTGTGAGTGTCAAGTGTTCTCCCATCCATGAACCACATTCATTGAGGAGGTTTGTTCAGGCTGTATGGTGGTCCTGTAAGCTGCAGTGGGCAAAGCAAGTTACTAGCAGTGCACAAACTACAGTTAGACACACTGTCACCCCACCGTCAGACCTTCTTGGGTAGTAGCAACAACAGTAAGATTCTTTCAGTGAATAGACAAGCTTACTATTGCTTCAATTGCTACCCAATGAGGTCAAGTGTGTTTGAGTGTGTGTGTGTGTGTGTGTGTGTGTGTGTATGGGTAGGTGGTGGTGGTGGGTATCTGACTGCAGCCTGTGCGCTGTTGTGCTTGTGCTTGCTGCAGTTGTTGCTCAACGAGGCAAGGCTGGGAGGTCGAAGTTGGGTTGCAGTGCAGTCTATGCATTGCTCTGTCTATGAGGAGTCATCACCATAGGCACAATAGTGCACATGATGCAATGAAACAGTACCACCCGGATCCTGCACAGCACAGCAGTGCACATGTGTACTGTCCTCCCCAACCCTGTTCCTTAGAGAACCTTACTGCTGTTTTCAAAAGGGGCAGGGGGTTCTTTCCCAGTACATCCCACCTCAAGTCTCCAGCCTTCTTCTACTCAAGTTTTCCTCTTGCCTGCAGCTGCACTGTGATCAAACCAAGTACCCATCCTCCTCTTTGACCCCCCATTCCCACTGCTCTGACTTTACTTGTCTCTTAGGCTCAGCAGCAGGACTCCCATCTCTGATGACCACCACGGCTGCCTTCTTTCCTTTCCTCTCTATGACTCCTGCAGCTCAGCTTCACCCAGACACATGGGCAGAGGAGCAGAAGAGATGCAGGTGACTGGTAAATCTTTTTGTGGTGGCAAGCAAGTGATGCGGGTATTTACATTGGGAGGAATAGATGTTGGCCAGCGGCCACTGGATATGCACATGTTGGGGTCAGGTCTTGATAGGTGGTTGTGGGGTTAGCTATCAGGACTGGAGAGAGAGAGAGACCTGGAGAGGACTACTCATTTTTACTCAGTAGAGACAGACAGTTAGTCTGAAACTAGTGTGACCATTTGAAGATGGTACTCTTCAGCAATGTAAAAGAGGGCTCCTTCTTCCTCACACAACACCTCTCTTACATGCAGCAACACCACTATGAGACCAGACAGAGCATGAAAGCATGCACACCACATGCATGATGATTCAGCTTTTAGTTTCTGCCAGTCAGGGATGTCTTGTCTTGCCAAACCCTAGGCTAACCAGCAACCACTGAAGGTCTTCTCACTTGCTGGTCTCCCTGCCTGTCTCTCCATTTCCGGACTCTGTGGCAGCAGCGTGTAGGCAAGTGGTCCCCCCACTCCAACTTTAAGCTCATCTTTACTCTTCTCTCCCCCTCAAGTTGTGCATTTTATGAAAGCTTAAAAAATTGTTGAAACAGACCCCCCCCCGCCGCTCAGTCATCGCCAGATTTCACAACTATGCTATAAAAGAACATTTCCCATAGTCTAGGGGGAAAATAGAGGGTTGGGGGTTATATTATGCCACCATAGACGAGGTGGGATATGCAGATGGAGTAGACATTATAAAACACAGACCAAGTGCAGCTACTAACTGACACACACCTGGTGGGACCGATACCATTGCCAAAGCTTGGCAAAAGCAAAAGACTTTCTGTAGCAAGAAGAGGTTCTTCATTGATCATGATTATGCCCCGAAAACAATGCAGCAGTGCAGGGCATACCTCACATTGCTCCCTATCCTGAAAGCCAGAGGGATTAAGTTCTCTATCCCTTACCCAGCCAGATTGGTAGGAGACTTTCTTGGATGGCAAGAAAGAGTTCACCACAGCACATGATGCCAAACAGGAACTCATCAGTACTGTGTGCAGTTCTGGAGACACCATCTCCGCAAAGACATAGACAGAGTGGAGGCTGTCCAGAGGAGGGCAACCAAAATGGTGCAGGGTCTGCACCAGAAGACATACGAAGAAAGACTAAAAGGGCTTAATATGTATACCCTTGAGGAAAGGAGGGAGAGAGGGGACATGATAGAAACTTTCAAGTACCTCAAGGGAATCAACAAAGTCCAAGAGGGTAGCATCTTTCAGAAAAAGAAATGTGCAAGAACAAGGGGCACAATTTGGAGATAGAGGGGGACGGCTCTAAAGGTAATGTGGAGGAAGTATTTTTCACAGAGAGGGTTGTGGATGCACGGAACAGCCTCCTGAGGAGGTTGTGGAGTCAAAAACAGTGGAGGAATTCAAGAATGCATGGGACAGACATAAGGCAGTCCGAGTGGGGGTAGGAGGAAGTAAGCTATTGGTTAACTAGGATCTGCAGCTTATCTGTTAGGTAGGAAAATGGGCAGACTAGGTGGGCCAAGCGGTCCTTATCTGTTGTCAAATTCTATGTTTCTATGTTTCTATCAGCAGGGGATTTGAAATTACTATTCGGCCTGGTGCTCCCTTGGATTCTGGTGCCCACCCTCAATGATGGCAGTCCACATAAAAAAACTCGCAATGCCAGCTGGAAATGTGGAAAAACTATTAGGACCCAAAACAGCGGCTTGCAGCATTCAGAACATCTGACTCACCACATAAAACCTGAGGGACCAGTAAGAGCCTTGACCCATTTTTGTTCCACCTGAGTACAGGTAAAGTGGAAGAATGGTCTAGAGGGTGTGGTGGGGTGGGGTGGAGAGTGACTTCTGGTCGTCGATGGGCCTGCTCGACTCTAGACTGACTTCCTAATTAATACATGCCCTCTATAACTGGGCTTAGCTGGTCATTTGTTCGGGTGGTTATTGTCAATGGTGGAACCTCCCCCGAGTCCTCTCTTGGCCAGATAAACCCCGCTCCTTAAATTTCTCCCTAACGAGGACTGTAGCTGGGCTTTAATTAAACTTACTGTGCTGTGGAGCTTATATGACTGGACTTGCAGCAGGGATGTCCACAGACTGTAAACTGAGCTTTCCAGATTTCAAAATACCGGGGGTCCTTTTAGTATTGATCATTTACAAGAACCCAGAGTGGAGCTGTGGTACTTAACTAAAGGCCATATACCACCCCACACCCTTTTCTATACTCAAATAACAGTGTTATTTCTGCACAGTCCTCTAAGGGGCACCACTGATATGGGAAAGACTCATTCACTTTACTGCCCTAGTGTGCTCCTGATACCCTACCTGCTCTGAGACAATACATACTCCCAACGGAGCACCTAATATTAAGCTTGGTGGCCATTCAAAGGCAAACACTGTATTTATGATATGAGCTGGTGTCCTAGGATGTGGGTTGGGGGGTGGGGTGGAGAAGCACTATATTATAGTGATCTAATGCTGGATGTGAATGGGGCGTACTGGCAGATATCCCTAGCTATCCTTAAAACTAGCTTGGCAGGCTGCCCCTTTACCCTTGTTTCTCTTCAAAGCCTGGTTTTCTCTAACACCCATAGATAAAACAGCAAAATATCAGGGAGGGGTGTGAGAAGGCACAGAGGACTAATTTTTGTTCCTTCCTCTAACACAATGCTACCAGCACCTGGGATCATTATTCCCTATTCCATTTTTCTATTTTCCACATTTCAATATTTAATTTGCAACCTATTAGGTCTCTGGGGGGCCTGGAGTCATGGGGGCTCTGGACACACCCCCTACCTCAAATGGCAGGATGACACTGTGAGTTCTCCTTCGGGTATCCAAGGGGGGACAGTTCTGGCCTCCCCCACCTTGGAAGTCAAATATAAGTCAGTTCTAACATATGCTTTATACTCCATAAGGGACAGAAAAAAACACTATAGATACAAGGAAAATAAAACTGTTGATGTTCTTGTTCGTTCTTTAATGTTAAGATTGTTCTACATCTTAAGAAAGGCCCAGCTGGCCACATGTTTCTTGTTTTTTGGTGCTATTAGTAGCACTACAAAGGCCTGTTTTAGATTGTCATATACTCAAGAGATACCTAGCTTTAAAGTACAGCATCATACTCTTGAACTTGTGGAGCTAGACAATGCCCAGCTGGTATTGGTTATACCAATCCAAGATTATTTTTGTTCTATATTAATGTTACCTGCTAATGTGAGATATCATCTAATGCTATATAAGGTTACAAAGACTTCTGCTCCAACACCTGATAGATTATACCCCATTCTATGTTTCTCTACCTTCTTACCTACTTTTTCCATGGGAGGGGGTTGCCTCATAAAGCAAGCAACTTTCCCCACATACATAATGGCTACTTCCTCCCTTATTCTTTTTGTGAATATAAATGGTATCCACAGCCCCAATAAGCGATCCAGACTAGCAAAATTCCTTAAACAACTTAAGCCTGACCTAATATACCTACACAAGATGCATTTGTCCCAAATAGAACATGCTAAGTTTACATCGCTGGGATACCAGGTGGTGTTATCCTCCTCCCACGACTCGGGTCGAAGATGGGGAACTGCCATTCTGATCCTGTGAGGTGTGAAATTTATACTGCAGGATCAGTCTGTGGACAAGGAGGGGTGATACATTATTGCAACAAGCAAACTCTTCTCTACTCAGGTAACCCTAGCCTCGGTTTACCTACTGCCTAGTACCACGATGAAGGTGGCCCGGAAATTTTTAGATGACCTTCTCTCCATACTCCAGGGTCAGCTGATCCTGGGGGCAGACCTCATGTGACATTAGACCCCAACCTGGATGCAGCTCCCCCATCTAGACCTAGGGCTACTCTCCTGCAGAAATTCCTGAGAGCTACGCTCCCAGATATGGGTATTGTGGATATCTGGTGTCACTTTTATCCGATGACTAAAGCATATACATACCACTCCCCTAAAATGCATAGTCCATCTTGGCTAGATTACCTCTTCACAGCGATAGAACACTTGGACTCTATCCAAGATATTTACTATGGAACAACAATTCTTACTGACCATATACCGATATTCGTAAAGATGGAGCTTGGTAAATCATCTAGACAATCCTTTTGGCACCTCAGCTTAATGCACCTTCAGGATTCTAAATTTGTGAATCTGGTAAAAGAAGCCATCCCCAGAATACTAGCCAACAATGACTCTCCAGAAACAACTAATACTATCCGATGAGATACCCCAAAATGGTACTGTGGGGCAAATTAATTAAATATGTGGCCCAGAAAAAACAGTGTAATAATGTGCTCATGGCCAAATTACAGGATACGCTCCAGAAGCTGCAGTCCAATATAGTCGGAGGGGATTCCTCAGTATGACCCCAGTTGCGTATCATAAAACAGAAGATACAAAAACTGCTCGAGCAAAAGATTGAGCAAAAACTACTCTACTTAAAACATGCTTGTTCTGAGGGGGGTCCCTGAGGAGTCAGGAATCTGGCAAGGCAGCTCCGTGAAGCACGAGTACAGGCGAATGTTGCACACCTGTTCGATCCTAGAGATGGATGCCTCCTCAATCACCCCAAAGACATTAGACAGGCCATGCCTTAAAAAAACTGCTTCCCATTTAAACGGAATAAAGTGATTATGCACTGTTTGAGAATTAAACTCCCATACAGTCTGTTACACTTAGAGCTGGTAAATTATGAGCCTATCACCCAACAGCTGACAGCGGACATGTCCCGCTGGACACAGCTGCCTCTAGGTTTTTTTAACCGAATTGAGACTATATAGCAAAATGTGCTCCCTCGGTTACTCTTCTTCCTCCAAACACTTCCTACCACTCCTTCTAAAATATACTTCCAAATATGGGATAAAATAATCTCTTGATTTGTATGGGGGGGCAAGCCCCCCAGGGTACACAACACTTCAGCTTGCCTAGGAGAGGGGAGGGTTAAACATACCTAACATGTCCCTATATGCCTGAGCAGCTCATCTCCGAACCTTTTTTTGCCAGCATGCAAAGAACTTCCAAGCTCACTGGAAACAAATAGAACTCAATCTTTATGGCATGTTGAACTTACAACTTTTCTTACTGGGTAACCCACCAACCTGTCTTCCATTAAATCGACTACCTCAATTTATTGCAGAACCTTTCCAACAGTGGATTAACAGACACTGACAGACTATATCTGAGTCCTGGCTTTTGACACTAACCTATTCCCCCCTCCCCTCTTACTATCCCTTAGGCATTAGTCAGCCTTCGGTTCATGTATCAACTGATAGGCCCATCGGGTATTCTATCCTTTGTGGAGCTGCAAAATACCTAAATACCTTTAAACTGCCAGCTGCAGAATTCTCCAATTACTTGTGCCTGAAAAACCTTCTGAGGCCATACCAGGAAGGCCTCTCAACAATTGCGGAAACCCCTTCTGAGCTGGTGATCCAGGTGATTGCCTGTCTTGATAACAGTGACCAAGAGCACCTTGTCAGTAAATTCTATAAGGCACTCAAGAAATGCTCACAGGACAGTACAGACTATATAAGGTGCAAATGGTCTACAGAACTTGGGGAAGAATTAGATAATAAATCATGGGAGGAAAATCCCCCAGCTCAAAAGCTATCGTCCTCCACTTATCAGAGAGAGAGAGAGAGAGAGAGAGAGAGTTCGCCTGGAAAACTAGAATTAGGTTCTTTCGAACTCCTGCTATCATTGCCAAGCATGCAGGACCTGAGCGAGGTATGTGCTGGAGAGGGTGCGGTCAAACCTCTGCTAACGCAGAACACATACTCTTGTCCTGTCCAGTACTGAACTCATACTGGCAAGAAATAGTCACGGAGATAAAGGAAATATATGAGACCCCCGAGCTTCTCACACTGACCTATGCACTAACAGCAGTGCCCCCAAGGGGAGTCAAGGTTACCAAACACCTTTACAGACAGATGTCCTTCCTCCTACTGGTCACCAAGAAGGTGATCACCAGGCTTTGGTTTGCAAAAATCCTTTCCATAAAAGATAGATGGAGGCAGCTGATATATGTGGTTTACTATTTAGAGCATTTATCTGCTAGAATACAGTCCCACATCCCGGCCTTAGACAATCGATGGCACAAGTGGGTCCTCTACCAATTAGACCATTATCCAGATTTTGTACCTTAAATATTTGCCGGTCTAAAATAAGGAGCTACAGTACCAAGGATACTCTAAAACGCATAGGGAGGTGATCCCCCACACTTATCCTACTTCCCCCCTTCCCTCTTCTCTCCCTTCCTCCTCTTCCCTATATTCCCATACCTTTGATGGCCTACACTCTACATCCTGCCATCTGACCAAGCCTTTACTTCCATTACTTCCTAACTATTCGGACTACCTCCCATGCTACTCCTAATTTAATGCATAGATAACATCACCAGTAACTCAACCTACAGAATAAAATGCCTTCTGTTTTGATCTATATTACACATTAACAGCAGGTTACTCTGCCAAAAGGAGATGTTTATTTGTATGTCAGGCATGGAGCTAAACCAATATGCTGTATCTCGACTAGGAGATGTTGATAGGTGTTATGCATATAATATAATGTTATGACCTTGTAAAATACAGGTGGATCTTTAGATGTATGTGTACTATGCAGTGCTAAATAAACTTTTCAATAAAAAAAAAAAATAAATTGCTGAAATGATGAGAGGGGGGCATGTTGGATCATTGGGGAAACCTCTGCCCACCAAAAAAGGCCTAGCAATGCCACTGCTTCCTCCCTTTCTCTTCTCTAACCCTCTCTCTCTCTCTCTAACACTGTTGGCTAGAATAATAGTGAAAGTAGAACTGTAAAAGCTTTAGCTAAACCAGACAGCGGACCCCACCCTGTTATTGCAGTGGAACTTAAGTGCATTAGGTTTTGCAATAACGGCAGAAATCACACAAGGAGAGAATGACACATTCACATCTCTCTGTGCCACAGTTGAAAGTGTGTTGAAACGGCCTTATTTGGCTTCTTTCTTTAGCATCATTTTGCTGCAGAAGTAACACATCATAACAACTTATTTTTGGACTGCATTTGTTTTATGTATTAACTGTTTTAGGTACTGTAACTATCATTTCATAATGACAATGTATGATGTACAGTACATGTTTTACGTGTTTGTTTTATGGTTGGGACTTGTTTAGGCCACTAACTCCTGCGCCGTGTGGAGAAGTAAGAAGGCAAGGTCTAATAAACTGAGCTGGTGGACCAGGGAAGTACAGATGAGGATGAGAGAAAAAAGGGAGGCTTTTAAAAAATATAAGAGGACCTGCAAAGAAGCAGATGAGGATTGTATCAGGAGTTCCAGGGAGGTGACCAGAGGTGGTAAGGGCAGCCAAGGCTGAGAAGGAAATATGGCTGGCTCAAGGGATTAGGCAGGGTGAAAAGGGGTTCTTCAAATATATCAGGGACAGAAGGAAGTGCAGAGAGCAGATCTCTAGAATTAAGACAGATGAGGGATGGGTTGAAAAGGGGGATGAACAGGCAGAGGTATTTAATGAATATTTCTGTTCAGTATTTACAAGGGAGAGGGAGTTACCTAGGCAACATAGGCAGGGAAATGAGAGGAATGTTGAGAGAGCAAGGATGGTGGACGAGGGGATCTCTAAGCAGAGGGTGCTGGAGGGTCTAATGGCTCTGCGAACGGATAAAGCACCAGGACCAGATGGGATACACCCGAGCGTTTTGAGGGAATGTGCAGAGGTGTTGGCAGAGCCCCTAACAGACATATTTAACACGTCCCTTCAAACATGATGTGTGCCCCATGATTGGAGGGTTGCGCATGTGGTGCTCATCCACAAAGGAGGCTCTTAGGATGATCCAGGGAACTACAGGCCAGTTAATCTCACGTTGATTGTTGGTAAACTATTAGAGACTATCCTGAAGGAAAAAATAATGGCATTTCTGGAGGAGAATTGTCTCCTCGATGAAAGGCAACATGGGTTCACACAGGGAAGGTCATGTCAGACCAACATTGAGGATTTTTATGACTGGGTGACTAGGGCTCAGGATGAGGGTAAGGCAGTGGATGTTCTGTACTTGGACTTCAGCAAGGCCTTCGACTCTGTGCCACACATGAGACTGATAGGCAAGCTGAAGGACCTGGGGATTAGCGAAAGGGTGGTCAAATGGATTGGGAGCTGTCTGGAAAGGAGGCAGCAGAGGGTGGTGGTAAGGGGGGAAATATTATCACCATGGGAGGTCATCAGTGGGGTCCCACAGGGCTCGGTGCTGGTACCAATGTTATTCAACATCCACGTAGCAGATATGGCAGTTGGAGTTCAGAGTCGGATAAGTATGTTCGCTCATGATACTAAACTGGGTGCAGTGGTGGATGGTGGGGGTGCTTCAGAAGGACCTATAAACATTGGAGAGATGTTCACGTACCTGGCAGTTGGGCTTCAGTGCTAAGAAGTGCAGGATTATGCACTTTGGGAATAGGAATTCTGGATGTAGTTATAAGCTGGGAGGTGTGCAGTTATTGGTATCCACTGAGGAAAAAGATCTGGGTCTGGTAGTCACAAGTCATGTGAATCACTCTGCACAGTGTAGGAAGGTGGCAGCAAAGGCTAATAGGATGCTCGGGTGTATAGCAAGGGAAATCACCTCAAGGTGTGAAGAGGTGATCCTGCCACTGTACAGGGCATTAGTGAGGCCTCACTTAGGGTACTGCATGCAGTTCTGGTGTCCCTATGTAAAAAAGGGACATCAGACTGTTGAAGGGGGTACAGAGAAGAGCAACCAAGATGCTGAGTGGGATGAGGGAAAAGCCCTACAAGGTCAGGTTACAGATGCTCAATATGTACTCGCTTGAGGACAGAAGGGACGGGGGATATGATTGAGACATTCAAGTACTTAAAGGGTATTAATAGAAAAAGTCATGAGGGTCTGTTTAAATTGAGAAGAGAAGGGATCATAAGAGGGCATAGTCTAAAGTTGGAGGGGGATGTTCAGAAGGGAGATGAGGAGGCACTTCTTCACTGAGAGGTTGGTGACAGCATGGAATGCTCTGCCTGAAGAACTGGTTTCAAAGGCATCAATGTGGGGATTCAAGGGGGATGGGATAAACTTAAGAGCAAAATAAGAAAGGGGAAGTTAAATAGTGGGATCAGTTAGTGGGGGGGCATTAGTGCCCAACATTGAGAACTGCACACTTAGGCAGATCGATAGATTGTTAGGCCTTTATCTGCTGGCTTCATCGTATGTTTGTATGTATTTTGTACTGTTTTAATCAGACTCTGGTAGTCTACGTAAATGGACACTTGTTGTCCATAGACTTATTTATTTATTTATTTTTATTGAAATGTTTCACCAGAAAGACACTGAACAACAAGTTGGTCATCTCAGCGACGGGGGCACTGGATGAAGAATTAGACATACAGTTTAAAATTTAAATATACAAGAAATGAAACATTCAATTACATTTGTAACAAGACATACAGTTAAAAAATATAAATAATCATACAATCGCATTTGTAACATAACATACAATTAAATATATCATACCTATGAAATATGCATTTAATTACAAGTGGCATATCTGAAGAACATGATACATAGTGGTGGAGGGAGAGGAGAGTGTGCTGAGACACAGGCTGGGGGGTGGAAGGTTTACTAGGTAATGTGAGTCATTGAGAGGAGCAGAGGCATAGGAGGACAGTTAAGGAGGGTTAAAGCAGGAGCAGTTAGATGAGAGAAAGTTATGTAAGGCAGAGGCAAGGGAGTGGGGGGAGGAGGAGGATGAGTGTCGTATTTGGGGGGAAGGAATTCCAGATTTGCGGAAATGATGGGTAAAGCCTGACTGACTGATGAGAGGTACTGATGTGGGGTACCAACAAAGCACGAGTGTCAGAGGATCTGAGGGAGTGGGAGGGGGAAGGGGAGAAGAGTGTGAGCATGAGAGGTAGGAGGGACGTTCCCCTAACCAAAATTTAGAAGTGAGTTTGGCACAATGAGTGAGGCGCCTGTTGGCAAGAGGGGGAAGGGAAATGGTGTGGCAGAGGTCACAGTGATGAGTGCGTTATGGTACATAAAGGGCAAAGCGACAGAAAGAGTTAGATTGTCCAATCTAGTTAGGGAGGATTTGGGAGCGGCACCATAGACTACATCACAGTAGTCAAAAATGGGGAGGATCATCTTCTGGACTAGTTCACGCTGCGTTGTAGGAGGGATGCAACTATGGTTCCTGAACAAGGCACCAAGCTTGGGGTGCAATTTTTTCAGGATGGCGTCAATGTGGCCAGAGAAGTTGAGGTGTTGGTCCAACCAAACCCCAAGGTATCTGAATGAGGAGGTGTCCTCTAATATTGTCCTATCAAGGGTATGGAAAGACGATAAAGGGTGGAGCCTAGAGAGGCTCTGCCTAGTGTCAAAGGTCATGGAGACAGTCTTTTTGGCATTTAGGAATAGTTGATGTGAGGCAAACCATAACTGAACCTGGTGGAAGTCAAGCTGAAGGGTGGTTGCAACATCAGCAAGGACATTTGCCAGACAAGAACAGGACAGTGTTGTTGGCATACATATGGATAGAGGTGGAGGGTGAGCATACTGAGGGCAAGTCATTTAGGAAGATGGAGAAGAGAATGGGTCCAAGCACCGAGCCCTGTGGGACTCCAGTGGAAATAGAGAGGGGGGGAGAGATTGCATCCTGGATCTTGACTGTGTTCTGCCTGAGAGGTAAGCTCTAAATGAGTTTTGGGCAGAAGTAGACAACCCAGCAGCCATAAGGGAGTCAAAAGTAGGGCATGGGAGACTGTGTCGAATGCCTTGGCGAGGTCGACAAAGATGGCAGAGGTAATGAGGCCATTACCCATCCCAGTGAGAATGGAGTCAGTGAGCCTGAGTAGGGAGGTGGTAGTAGAGTGGTTCTTCCGAAAACCAGACTTACCTGTGAACTAATTAAACAAATAAATAATGTTCTATAATTTCAAAATTCAAGTATTATGCTCATGCAGTTCCTAAAGAATTATTAGAAAAATTGTTAAAATGCTGTTTTCTTCAGACTAGTCCACATCTCCCCTCCCCTATTGTGGAACAAAAACATATCAGGTGAACTGATGCTTTTAATGTTTTCTTGCACCTATGCCAATGCGAACATGTGGTACTGTTTGTGTTTGCTCACATGCATGCACAGAGCAAACATATTGGTACTGTAGTCTGGGGACTGTGTATGTGTGTACCATATAAGCCAATGGATGTAGAAATTCAGGAGGCTCAAAAGCCAGTGCTGAGAAGGCTGACAATGACAGTGTTCAGCTGGCTGATGGGCTTAAACTTCTTGTAGTTTAAAGGAGAAAGCCCCACCAAATACACTGTTTTTTTTGCCCATTAGCCAGTTGGCAGACATCATCAGTCTTTGAAGATCAACATCAAGCCTCATACCGTTTTGTGTATGTGTGTGCATATATGTGTGTGTGTGTGTGTGTGTGTGTGGTCATGGTCAGGGCAGCTAAGGCTGCAAGGAAGCTAAGACTGGCACAAGGGATCAGGGAAGGGGAAAAGGATTTCTTCAGGTACATAAGAGAGAAAAGAAGCTGCAAGGATGGGATAGTCAGGATTAAGAGGGAGGGGGAAAAACAGAAAGAGGGGTGGACCAAGCAGAGGCAGTAAATAAGTACTTCTGTTCAGTGTTCATTAGGGAAAAGGATGGTCCTATGCCACAGGGGATAATAGTTGTGGCAAAAAGGAGTGTAGGGATTGCTGATGGGGAAATACTGGTGGACAGGATTTTTTTTTTGTTGCATTATTTCTTTATCTCCCCTACGTGCTTCAGGACCCACCACTCCTTCAAGCCACCATGGTCTCTGACAACCCCTACTACTCCCATGAGCCTCCTTACCTCATATTGCAGCCTTCCCTGATGTAACCTGGCATAACCCTTCGCTGGGTGGGTCCCTCTCTTCTGAGAGGGAAGGCACCTGGGGTGGGCATCCAGCACACTCTCTATTTGGCCCCAGGGCACTGCTGAGGTGGACATGGCTCCATCGGAAGTTTTAGAGGTGTTGGCGGACTGGCAGCCGTCATTCGGCCAATCCCAGAGAGGTTTCCACTTTTTCTAGTACTTCCCCTCATTGCAGCTCTCATGCAGTGCTCCTGGTCTCCACAGGGGAATGCTGCAGAGCAATGTGGCCCCACAACCCACCCCAGGAGAGGAGAGGAGAGCAGTTCTACGGACACTTAATCCTCTTCTCCCCTGCTGACCCCCAGCGCTCCGAGTCCATTCCTGAACTCGAGTCACTGGCGTGGTGTGAGGTAAGGCACCAGAACCTTAGCCCTCTGCAGGACAGGGTTTTAAAGATCCTTAAGGTCTGAGGGTGGACAAGGCTCCGGGACCAGATGATGTGCACCTGAGAGTCTTGAGGAAACTGGCAAAGGTCCTGGCTGGCACTACGGTGGACCTATTCACCACGTCACTGAAGTCAGGTCACGTGCTTCAGGACTGGAGAATGGTGCATGTGGTGCCTCTCCACCAGAGTGGACCAGGGATGAACAGGGCAACTACAGACTGGTCAGCCCTGCCTCCATCATAGGGAAGTTAATGGAGACTATTCTGAAGGAGAGATTGGTATACTTTCTGGAAGCCAGTGGCCTCCTGGACAATAGGCAGCATGGGTTTGTCTTGGGGAGATCCTGCCAGACAAACCTAATAGACTTTTTTGATTGGATCACAAAGGCACTTGATGGAGGCCATGCAGTGGCTGTCCTGTATCTGGACTTCAGCAAGGCCTTTGACTAAGTGCCACATGGTAGGATGCTCAGCAAACTAGCGAACCTTGGAGTCTGTGAGAAACTTGTGGGGTGGGTCAGGAGCTGGCTGTAGGATAGGCTGCAGATGGTAACCATAAGGAGTAAACTATCAAAACCCAAGGCGTGTATCAAGAAGGGTCACGCAGGGCTCAGTACTCGGTCCCGTGTTGTTTAACATCTTTATTGGGGACATAGCAGAAGGGAGCAACAGTAAAATCTGCCTGTTCGCAGATAACACTAAGATCTGTGCAAGAGTGGACAGCGAGGAGGGGAAGCAGAAGATCAAGGAGGACCTGGCTAAAATCGAGTATTGGTCGGTCATTTGACAGTTGAGGTTCAATGCTAAGACGTGTAAGGTCATGCAACTGGGAGCCAGGATTCCTAGGACTAGCTACTGGCTGGGGGGGGAATGCAGGTAGCCACTTCTGAGGAAGAAAAGGATCTAGGGGTGATTGTCACGGGGGACATGAAAACACTGATCAGTGCCGTAAAGCAGCTGCCAAAGCAAACAAAATGCTGGGGTGCATTGCCAGAGGAATCACCTCCAGGAGTGAGGAAGTCATCATGCCATTGTACAGGTCCTTGGTTAGACCACACTTGGAGTACTGTGTACAGTTCTTGTGCCCTTATTTGAAGAAAGATATCAAACTGCTGGAGGGGGTGCAGTGAAAGGCAACCAAATGATCCAGGGCCTGGGGGGACAAACCCTATGAGAAGAGACTGAGGGTGCACAACATGTACTCCCAGGAGGATAGGAGGGAAAGGGAGGACATGATAGAAACCTTCAAATACTTAAAAGGTATTAATAAGGTTTGAGCAGAAGGCATGTTCAACTTAAAGGGGGAGGGACTCACAAGGGGCAGAGTCTGAAATTGGTTGGGGGAAGATTTAGAAGGGAAATGAGGAGGCACTTTTTCACAGAAAGGGTGATAGCAAAGTTGAACAAATTGCCAGAGGAAGTGATCTCACTGAAAACTGTAGGCAGTTTTAAGAGGGGTTGGGACGGTCAAAGGGAAGGTCAATTCTGAGGAGGTAGGGCATGGTGGGGGAAGATAAATGTAGTGAGGAAAGGGGTGGGGGGCAGCTACAGCAGAATAAACTGTGTGGTGCACACTTGAGTAAACCTGATGGACCGTAGTGGCCTGTGTCTGTTGGCTTGTTCATCTGTTTGTATATGAGTGCGTTTGCCCCCTAATTACAGGCAGGAAGCACCTGTTTGAAAGCACTAAACAGAGCTGGGAAGAAACAGCACGCAGAATGCAAATACAATTACATATTGTTATGTTCCCTTTAAAGAGTACCACCCCGATACCAGCTGGATAACTTTGAAAAATGTGAGAGTTGGACACAATTCAGTTTATAGTTCATATATTTTTATAGTCCTTTTTATCATATGGATGTTATCCTCATTTCCCTTCCCATCGATCTCCTTCTGCTGTTGATCCCACCCCTTTGCTCCACCTCCAACACTTATGCCATCTACTTCTTACCTCGCCCTGTGAGTGGGTGCCATGGATGGTGGTGTTGCCTTCAGGGTTGCAGCATCATGCTGCAGATAGGGGTTCTTTTCCGCCCATTACTCCCTTTGAGACAGAGCTGGTGGCGTGCAACGGTGCACATGTTGACCATGAAGATGGTGCACTCTTTCAATGCCTACCTCTGACTTTCAATTCTGGTGACCATTGCTGCGCCATATGCCCTCCACTAGGTGGCAACCAAGCAGCAGTATGCACTTTCCTCCCACACCAAAGGAAGAGATCTGTTAATGAACATTATGAAATGGGTAATAAGAATGCCGAGTCCTGATTGGTCGAGAGCTAATTTCAGCCAGGCAGTTATCAGAGCACAACAACCTGGCTTAACCCACTCCCAGACCAACAGACTCGGCATCTACATTCAGAGCCCTCCAGCTCAGTTGAGCCACCTGCCACACACTGTGGATCGCACGTCTTTAAAAAAAATCTCCGCTTGATTTTCATTTTTTGACTGCTCATTTCAGACACAAATGTTCCCTTTCCAAGTTGACCTTTTTTTTAAAAAAAATACCTTTTCTCTTCAGTCACCCCACCCAGCGCAGCTCTCCTTCACATGCGTGCTAGCTGTTTCTTTTTTTAATAAAAGAAAAAAAAAAAATGGACAACGATCTGTCAGTTCTGGTAATTCCTTCCTGCAAGCACTACTTGCCTTAATCTTGATTGTCTCTGTTTCACAGACACATTGCAAAATGGACCACAAAAGAAACAAATATATATATCTTTAATTTAAACAGAACAAACAAAAATCATCAGACAGGCTGGCCTGACTGTAGACTGCGGCAAGTACCCACCGCTTCCCCGATGTGACCAGAAACATATCAGTAGTGAAGCCACTGCTCCCTAGTTCCAGTATACTCACATTAAGAAAACAATACTGCTTAAAACAGTGTCACCACCTGCTGGCAAAGTGGTCACAACACAATGCCCAAATGGGACTGTTTTTTTCCTTGTAAAGATATATTCAATATTTTGTATCTTTTTTGGCAAATAAAATATAGATTTCAGTAATTTATTTATATTTAGTACTAGTAGGGACCCATTTCATAATCACAATAAGGCACTCCAGGGGGTGCGTTATAGTGGGTTAATGGCCCTTCTCGGGTGATGGAAGCACTTGACTTTGCCTCATGCTTCAAACCACCCGAGGCAAGCCGTTCTCCCACCATATTGTCCCCCTTGTCATGCCTTATTGCTTAATTAAGTCCCCCCCCTCCAGCCCCTGAGCTACCTTGGTCCATTCCTGAACCCGGGTAACCAATGCAGTGAGATGTAAGGCATCCAGCACCTCAGCTACAAGTTTACTGTAGCTCAGATTTCCTTATACAATACTGTTTGTGGCCTGAAGGGGGCTAAACCAGCAACACAAAGTTCTGTGCTTTTACTCTGTGTTCCTTTTAGCCAGAACTATATTTTGTGCAGTTCTTTCCCTTTTTTCTTTTTTACTGAGGAGTGTGGCATAAAAACAAGATTACTGTCCCTTGGACTTTATTTGCTTTGGTTGCTTGCCTACACATGATATCATAATGCCCTGTGTTTGTCATCATACTTATCTCCATAGCAGCAGATTGGCATGTCATAAATAGAATTGTGACTGCAGAAGTAGACAAGCAGACAAATCAGATATGGCACAGATCCTGTTTCCATGCAAATGCCCTTAGTAGTAAATAAATAAATAAGGTGGACACTTACAAAAAGGGAGAAATATAAGCTAAATCGTGTCTAGATATTATGGGCCTGATTCTCAAAGCCCTGCGTCTGACGCAAGGTGCTTACACCAAACAGATATGGTGCAAGGTGCTCTTTGCATCCAGGGTTGCCTCCACGCAATTCACAAAGGGTGCCTTCGTCGACCGCAGACTGTCTGCCCCAAACAGGGCTTGCACCAGTCCTGCACCATGCACTGCCCTGTGACATGGCGCTAGGTGGACTGCGCCGACGCAAGCTGCAGCTTTCTATTCACAGACAGCACCCAGTGGGAGAAATTCTAAGTGCCCTTCAGCCAGGGCTGGCGTAAGGGGACTTAGACATCTCTCCCCCCTGGGTGAGCTGTGGTAGAACAGGTGCTGCGGGTCCCACCTCCACAACCTTGATGTACCCCACATGCACCCCATATGGAGCAGACCCCATCCATAATGTGTCCCCTTGGCAATACAGGTCAGCTTCCCCCTCCGGATCCCTGTCGTGGCCCTCCCTGACTATGCACCTGACCCCTAGGTGTCCCCACCATGCAGATACATGGGCATATACCCATGCACTGCAGGTCCTATACCCCCCCACTCACACAGGTAGTGCCCACCCCATCCCCAGACAGAGCAGGGGACCTGCACAGCCCTCTGCACACCTCCGCGGCCGGTCCCTATATGAACAGACCGTGCAACAGATGGTCCAAGGGGCTTGCAGCGAACCCTCCCGTGTGCCACGTGGTTGCTGCATGGCAGGAGTTACCGTATGTGTTGTATCTTAGGCACCAGGACCCCTCCTGTACCAGAATCTGGTGCAGGGTCCCTGGCGCATGGGGCTTTGGCGTAAGCTGCTGTTTGCCATAGCTTGTGCCGAATGCAGCCCAGTTTGAGAATCAGGCCTTATGTTTTTCAGGGTTGTCCCAGTCATATCAGGGGTACTTCAAAGCCCTGTTACACTGCAAGCTAATATTTGGCACTGACAAATGCTTGTTGGATTCTACCTTGGCTTAAGGACATTCCCTGGTGCTTCAAATTCCCATGTTTTTGATGCCAACAAAAATTTTTCAAGGCTGTTTACTGGCACAAGTACATTCTTAAATATATGAAAGCAATATTGGAATAATACTTTTTCCTATTATGGCATGCCCGGACTTGGAAGGGGAAGGAAATTACCAGGACACCATAATATAGAAATACTGACTTTCCCAAAGGGATAGGCCAGACAGGAAAGGAGGTGGGGTGGCTCTCTGTGTACGAGAGGATATCACTGTGGAGGACATCAGCACCACAGTGGATTCTAATCAGGGGCAAACAATGTTACAGAGTTCAACTGGGACAAGGTTGATAAAAATAAGGGCAACAGAGTCACCTTAGAGGTGTGCTGCAGGCCCCCAAGCAGCTCAGTAGAACATGATATCCAGCTGGTTAGGGAAATTACAAGAGCAGACACATTGCATGCAGTGTTGATCCTGGGGGATTTTAATCTGGGTACTGACTGGTGTCTGAAGAGGTCTATGGGAAGGGCTGACACAGAGTTCCAGTCCACCTTCAATCAATCAATCAATCAATCAAAGTTTTTTAGTTTAGTTTAATTTATTGTTCTAGGAATTATTACCTTTGAGTCAATGGCTCTTTTACAAAGGTTCCACGTCAATTAAGTACAGACAAAAGGTTACATAGAATGGCACTACAAATTGTGTTGTGACAATAGCAAGAAAACATAGACAGTAAATATCGAAACATTTGTGCAAGGACAGGTAATACCAATAAACACTTATCATACAAAAAATCAAGCCAGGCGAGGGAAAAATCAGGTTAGGGAAGTATACAGATAGAGAGGGTAAGAGAAAGGGTGAGGGGAGCAGACAATAGCAAGAGAAAAGATCCTCTTACAAGCCTTTGTCAAGTAATGGACCAGGGTGGGAAAAAGAATAGATAAAGATTTAATCAAGGCAGTCACAGGAGCTGGAGGCAGCAAGGTGAGAGTATAGCCTAGATTTGAATGCACCTAGAGAGGTAGAGGAGGTAATAGTGGTGCTAAGGGCATTTAGCCAGCTGGGGGCACGATAGGCAAATGATCTTTGACCCTGAGTAGTCCGGCATCGGGGGACCTGAAGAGGTTGATTTTCTGATCTTCTGGTGAGATGAATACTAGAGTTCTGGCATAACAGGTCTTGGATACATGGTGGAGTGAGGCCCATGGTGGATTTTTTAGCCATAAGGCAGGTAAGGTACTTTAAGCGGTTTGAGAGTTGCAACCACCCTGTTTCAGCATAGAGCTCACATGTGTGTGTACGTCAATGAGCACCAGTGAGCAGTCGACAGGCCTTGTTTAGGGATGTTGTAATGCGTCTAAGTGCGGTAGTAGAGGCAGACCCATAGACAATTAAGCCATAGTCAATGATTGAGATGATTGAGGATTGAATAGCAATCCTCAGTGCAGATTGGATAAGGAGCTGTCGGTTCCGGTACAGTATCCCAATCCGCTGATTAATAGTTTTCGCTGTATTATCAATATGGGTTGCAAAGGTTAGGCCTTGATCAAAGGTGATTCCAAGGTATTTGAACATTGTAACTTGTTCAAGGGTATTTCCCAGGCACGTGTTGATAGTGAGTGGTACTTGCCTTTTCTTGTTTTGCGGGCTAGAGAAGTGCATGGATTTAGTTTTTTTGTGGTTTAGAACCAGCTTATGTTCAAGGAACCACATCTCGACTTTGGCAAAAGCATGCTGAAGGCTAAGGCGTAAGGGATTCGGATCTTTATGAGTGGAAAGAATCACGGCATCATCAGCATAGAGGATAATTTGCTCAGTGCAGGATTTAGGAAGGGAGTTTAGGAAAAGGCTGAAGAGGAGAGAGCCTAAGATGGATCCCTGCGGAACTGCTGAGAGAACAGGCTTTGAGTCTGAGAGAACTCCAGCTATTTTTACAGCTTGAGAGCGCTGGGCGAGGTAACTTTTTACTCAGTCACCAGGACCCTGAGAGAGCCCAAGAGACTGTAGCTGATTGACGAGTAGACCATGGTGTACGGTATCAAATGCCTTAGTTAGATCAATGTACACAGCTCTAGTTAGGTATCTTTTGTCCATGGCCTTGTGGATTGCTCCTGAGAACTCAAGTAGGGCGGTCGATGTGCTGTGCCCTTTCCTGAATCCATGTTGCTGGGCGCAGAAGATGTTATATTTTTGCAGATCGTCTGTAAGTTGGTCCGCCACTATGTGTTCAAGAGCCTTTGAGAGGGGAGGTAGTATTGAAATAGGTCGATAGTTACCAGGCAGTGACTTGTCACCACTTTTGTGCATGGGAGTGACAATTGCAGCCTTCCATTTACTAGGGAATTGGCTGGAGCAGAGGGAGAGATTGAATATTTTGGTGAGGGGGAGCAGTACTTCCTCCAGAGTGAGGGACAGTAGTTTAAGGTCAATAGTGTCATTGCTTGCCCAGGATTTAGAAATAGCCTTCTTTATATATTTATAGACTTTATGTGCCTTGACTATTTTGAAATGGAAGGGTGGTATGGTTGGAGAGGCAGTGGGAGATGTAGAATTTGGAGAGTCAGCATCAGAGAAGAAGTCAGATGAGAGAACACCACTAAGGTCTGTGAAGGTTTCATTAAGGGTGTTTGCAATGACCATGGGGTCAAGGGTAGTGGTTCCATCCACATTCATTATTGTAGGAGAGGACTTGGACTACTTACCCGTGATATTTCTTAAATTGTTCCAGAAGGATTTCCCTTCACCCCAGGAGCTGGAGAGGGCATTCTTGAAATAGGAGCTCTTCACCCAGTGGATTTCTTTAGTACAGTGGTTGCGGGCCTGTTTATACTTTTGAATGTCTGTCAGAGAGCCTGTGGCTCTCGCAATAGCCCAGAGGTGGTCTCTACCTTTGAGTTGTGCCAATAGCTAAAGTAAGTCTTTATTTAACCAGGTGATCACCATTGAGCAAACTCATTTTCGAGGTGGACCTGGGTTTGTTAACAAGGAACAAGGGATAGTATATGTGGGATGCAACACACAAGAAAATAGTAATAATACAAATAAAGTGAGATGCAATAATACAGTATATACAAAGTATCAGCAGGTAGCATTGACAGTAGTATATGTCTGGAACAGAAGATACAGCTAGTTTTGGGTAGGACACAATTTTTCATAAAAGTAAAGAAATATACTGTACATATCAGGTGCACCGAACACAAATAAAACCAAATATAAAAAGATATATAGTGATACGGTATGGAGAATTTAGAGCTGGAACCAGGGTCAAAGGAATGTGGAAGGGACAGATATGGGGTAGAAAAAGGGGAGAGGGAAGAGTCAATTATAGATGTGATCAGTCTTTTAACAGTAGTAATTAGAGTGTGCTTGGACTTATAGGAGTCACTATTTAGGGTAGACAGGCACAGGACTCCTTATTATGATGTAGATATAGAGATTTAAAAGCTGCTAGGCTGATGGGGTGAGTTAATTTCAAAGTTTTTTGCAGCTTGTTCCACAGTTGAGGGAGCACAAAGCTGACGGCTGCTCTGCCAATGCAAGATGTTACTTTGTAAACATAAAGGTAGATATATGAGGTGCTTCTCAGGGCATACTTCCCCAGAGTGCACAAAGTTAAACAGACAGAGATCTACTGGGGCAGTTTATTTGGGATAGCTTTTTATGTCCAAACCGCAGCATTATTTTGCCGTCTGTAAGCGAGGGATGACCATCCCACTGCCGTGTACAATGCACAGTGGTGGGTTGAGTATGGAAGACCCGTGACAAACCTTATGGCTCTGTGATAAAGCGTATCGAGTCTGGCTAGGGTACCTGCAGGTCCGTGACTATATAGAAAGTCTGCGTAATCCAATAGGGAAAGAAAGGTAGTTTGAACCAGTTTCAGTTTAGCGTCTCTTGTGAGGAGATTATTAATCCTAAAGAACAGACCAAGTCTTTGTCTAAGTTTCTTTGCCAGTTCTTCTAAGTGATCTGGATGAAGTCTCTGGTCTAACCAGACCCCCAGGTGCTTGAACTTTGGTACGTAGTCCAACTGCTCACCTAGAATGGTAGTGATCTGCGGGAGTGTCCCAGCAATTGCAGGATTTATTGCATTTTGAAAGAGTGAGAGGAACATTGCTTTGTTTTTTTGCATTTAAGAGCAGTTTCTGGTTTATAAGCTGATGTTGCAGCAGATTAAATTCATTTTGAAGGGCTTTACACGACGCTTCAGGTGTGGGGCTACTAGCATAGAGTACCATATCGTCCGTGAATAGGTGTATTTGTGCTTCTTTGATGGGGGCATCTATGTCGTTAATGTAAATGGTGAAGAGCAAGGGACCAAGAATGGAACCTTGTGGTATACCCCTCAATAGGGGTTTTGGTGGAGAAACTTCCCCTTCTGCCTTTACTTGTTGAAGTCATCCTGAGAGGTAGTTGGAGAACCATTTAAGGGATAGGGAATCCAAACCAATGTTCTGGAGGGACGACAGAAGCAGTCTGTGATCAACGGTATCAAACGCCTTGCTTAGGTCCAAGAAAACTGTGAAGACAAAGTTTTTTTTGTCTAATTCAAGCTGCCAGTCGTTTGTCAGCTTGGCTAGAGCAGAGATTGTACTGTGCTGTGCTCTAAAACCGGATTGTAATGGGTTGAGCAATTTTTCTGATTCCAGGTACTTCCGAAGCTGGGAGTTCACTATTTTCTCCAGCATCTTTGACAGGATTGGAAGTAGAGAGATTGGCCTGTAGTTATTGAGGTCACTAGGATCTCCTGACTTAAACAAAGGGACCACAAGTGCATTTTTCCAAATGGGCAGGTAGGTCACCCTGGGACAAGGATAAGTTGAAGAGATGAGTAATTGGGACTGCGAGGACACAGTAGCCGACATTTAAGAAGTACGGGTCAATGAGGTCGGCCCCAGCACTTTTCGTAGTGTCCAGCTGAAGGAGAAGATCTTCGACTTTCTTTCAGGGAGGTAGGCTGCAGAGAGAAGGATGGACTGGGGATGGGTTTTTCTTGTGTATCCTATCTAAGTTGTTGGTGGAGGGTATTCACGGGAGAGGAGTCAAAGGCTAGCCCTGCAGTGGCAAAATGATTATTGAGAGCATCGAGGATAGACGGTCTGTCGGAGATGACAGTATTGTCGATCAATAATTTAGTAGGTAGGGAATTTACAGTGGTGTGACCTTCAATGTCTTTGATAGTCTTCCAGAATTTGGAGGCATTTCTTGAGGAGCTGTCCAGCATAGAGTGGTAGAAATTAGCTTTGGCTTCTCTGACCATTTTGGTGCAGAGGTTCCTCGCCCTCTGGAAAGAATTCCAGTCATTTATTAAATTAGTTTTCCTAGCAGTTCTCTAGAGTACATCCCTACTCCGCAAAGCATCTTTCAGATCTTCTGTAAACCACCGACAGGATTTGTTTCTGGCACAAACTTTTACTATGGCAACATACTTGTTGAGAGCCCCTAGCACAATTTCTGAGAAAATATCATAAACCATAGTCAGGGACTTGGCTAGATAGAAGTCTTGCCATCGCATAGAGTCTCTTAGGTCTGATATATACCCATGGAGATCAAAGTTGTGTATGCACCTTTTAAAGGAGAATTTTGGTACAGTTGTGGATTTAAGAGTGGATCTTACACACGCGATGAAGCAATGGTCGCTAATATCAAAGAAGAAGACGCCAACATGGGAGAATAAATGGGGTTTGTTAACTAAAATGATATCCAAGAGAGTACTGTTATTAGGGTTGAGCTTGTTAGAATGAGTAGATTTGTTTATTAGCTGTGACAACCCAAGGGAATCACAGAACATTTTAAGTGGGGTAGATGCACTGGAGAGCCAGTCTAAGTTGAAGTCCCCTAGTATGATACATTCTGAAGATGCCGAACCCAGGATGTTTTCGAGATGTTTTATCAACTATAGTCCAGCTGATGGGGGTCTGTAGCATCCAGTTATACAGTACATAATGAGACACCGGTGGCAATTTCAATCTTTAATGACAAGCTTTCGAATTCTTTTGGGACAGAGGTTGAGTCAATTATGGAGGCAGGGAATTTATCCTTGATGTAAATAGTTACCCCACCACCTCTGGTTTGCCTGTCGGCTCTGAACAAAGAGTAGGAGGGGATGTTAACTTCATTGTTACTGGTCACCAGTCGGAGCCAGGACTCTGTAATCACCAGAACATCTGGAGCAGTATGACATACCCAGGTCTGAACAGAACTGTTTTTTTTTAATAGGCTACATACATTAACATGCAAGAATGTAAGCCCCTTGAGGCTTTGTAGCTCTGCTGGGGATTCCATGGGTACCAGAGGGCCTGGATTAAGCTCAACATTTCTTGAGCATAGTAAAAGCAGGAACAAGAGTTTCCTGCAGAGTCCTAGGAGAAGTGTGGGTGGCTGGGTCTTCTTTCAGTTACGTTATTTGTCTGCGGCAGGATATGGAGTTCAGAGGCTAATTCCGTTTTCCTGATGCTGCATACAATAATACCCTGACCGAGAGAGTCAATGGGAGTAGGGGGGAGTATGCAGAAGGTGGTGTAGCCCTGTGGGCAGGCTCTAGGAGAGTTCCTGTATGCCGGTGCAGGTGAAGGACCAGCAGTGGGCTAGGGGAAGTTAGAGCACATACAAGTTCTTCTACTTGATAGGAAAAGTCCCAGTCGGACAATGTAAAAAGAAAGCCATTCTCCACTCTAGGAGTTATTTTTTGATTCACGTTCAGGTCCAATACATGTAAGATGAGCAGAGACAAGCATAGAAGCAGGTAATATGTCCTCATTATGAGACTATCACCAATGGGCACGCATAAGTGCGGGCAAGAGAAGGATTCTCAATGGAGGAGAATTTCTTAATCCCTGCAGAATACTACTATAGGCAGTGAGCCTGAAGCAGTAATCCTTAAGTACAGCTCCTATTCAGGCTAATAAGAAAAGAGTTCACCTGACTATAGAGTAGTACTAGGGGCAGAGAGGCTTTGAAGCAAATTTCTTAGCTACTACTCTGGAGCAGACTAAGTACTAGAGAGATCACCTGACCTAAATCAACTTCCTTAGCAAGACAGGATATGCTAGTCAGCAGTAAACAGACCTAAAGTACCAAAATGGTATGCCTCAGCAAGACAGAATGAGATAAAGCTGCTAGAAGGCTTAGTTCCAAAAGGGGATGGCAGGAATTGCAGTTGTTGACAGTAAGTAACCAATAATTGAAACATCAGATAGGAGTGGGTGGAGACTGTGTGCATTTCAAGGAGACCTTGGAGGGGGAGGGAGGTGGGACAAAAAAATCAAGGGGAAGTTTGCAGAGCTAGCACTGAATCAGTGCACATACAGTTGCAGAGAAACTGTAGCGGGGGGGGGGGGAATGGTAAGTTACTTTACACAGGCCGAGCAGAACAAGCTAAATTAAAATATATAAATTAGAAGCCGAGTACAGGGATGCAGGCTTACATTAAGCCACATGTCTCGGGTGCTTCTGTCTCAGGTGAGTGAGACCAGCCAATCAGGGAGCTCTACACAGGCGTGGAGCCAATAGCGCTACCCTGAGAAGGCGCTGAAATTGAAAACAGCAAATTGCAAGTGATGATCCGGTTCAGTGTTCACACAGCCCAGAGAAATCATGGCAATTTTTCAAGTGTTGTACCATATCTATCTCTTTGGGGGGTGGGTGGATCAGGCACCTTGCACCGTAGAGGTGCTATGGCTGGATCGTGACTGCTGCCCATGGGGGCAAGTGGCACCTGTAAGGAAGGAGACAGCAGATTAAATAGGAGCAGATGGGGGGGGGGTCCTAAACAGAGACACACAAAGAGTGCTGAGCACCAACTTGAAAGACAAGTCGGGGGCGGTCTCAGACAGAGGCAAGGTGCCGGCTAACTCAAGAATCCAAAACAAGCACAAAAGAACAGACTGATGGGGGAGGGCAGGAGGGACAGAACAGAGACAGAGGAGGACAGGGGGGCAAAGGAAGATGATTAAGAATGAAAGTCAAGGGCAGGAGCCTTAGGCTCAAGACAGAGGCTACACAGATTTTACAATTCACTGAATTTTCTAAGTCCATAGCAGTAAGCATGTAAACCCAGTACAGCCTTAAATAGGATTAAAAATATATATTAACAAAGCCAGTAAAACTTTTTTACAAACTCAGTTCAAAGCAGTGTACAGAGTGAAAGCTTAATTGGGGAAAAATCAAGGGGAAGTTTGCAGAGCTAGCACTGAATCAGTGCACATATAGTTGGAGAGAAACTGCAGCGGGGGATGGTAAGTTACTTTACACAGGCCGAGCAGAACAGGCTAAATGAAAATATATAAATTAGAAGCCGAGTACAGGGATGCAGGCTTACATTAAGCCACACGTCTCAGGTGCTCCTGTCTCAGGTGAGTGAGACCAGCCAATCAGGGAGCTCTACACAGGCATGGAGCCAATAGCGTTACCCTGAGAAGGTGCTGAAATTGAAAACAGCAAATTGCAAGTGATGATCCGGTTCAGCGTTCACACAGCCCAGAGAAATCATCAAGTACTACTTCTTCGAGCAGCATGTTGAGCAGGGGTCTAGGTCTTAGGTCTCTGTTGACCTGTGGGACACAGTCCTAATCCTGTAGCTTGACTTTGGTCACAAGGCTAAGGGCTAGGGGTGGGGGATAAGTGCTATGGTTGAAAAAACCCTAACACCACATTTCCAAACATTTGTGCCTTTGTAACCCTAGTGATGCATGAATGGAGTTTTTTGCAGTGAAATAAGTATTATACAGGTGCTGTAGGGCTGAGTTTGTGCCAAAAATGTTTATATAGCTTTTATCTTGGCACTAGGACTGTGAGATATGGTGTGCACAGTCTCAGTTCTAGTGGCTAATTGTTTGGCAAGCTTTGGGAACATTGATGTAGCAGTTCAAAAGGTTAGGAATTAGTGAAAGTACATACAAAATCCTCAAATTCAGCCCCCTTTTTGCTCATAGCTAGGCAAAAAATAAACTAAGCAGAGTTAAATTACGAAACTTACAGTTTCATTAGGGTTTGGCCCTAGGAAGCGCCTTTTGGGTTTTTAAAATAATTTGTTTTTCTCAGTTGAAGTTGGTCATGAAAAAAAACATTTCAAAGCCAAAAACATAAAAACAAAACAAACAAAAAAAACTTATCTCTAAAAAACGAAGTCCCTGTGCATGAGTAGTGTTTTTTTTTTGGGGGGGGGGGACTTAGTTTTCTTAGCCATTACTTATATTTGGGTCAGTGAATGGTGGCGGGCACACCGCAGCAGAAGATGCAACCAGCTGAAGTGCAGGGTAGGCTGTGCCATTTCCCCACTTTGTGCCCCTTAAAGAATGTCTGTACTGGGGTGCTCATGTAGGGTGGGTGGAATGGGTACTAGAAAGTGGGTAAGAGTGGGAGGTTGATTTTATTCTGTGGCTGAGTGAGGAAAGAGGGTGAGGGGTCTTCCTGGACAGTGAGTGGTGGGAGAGTGTTGGTGTTTGCAGGCAGGAGATACTGGTGGTAGTGTTGGACATCTGACTGCCAGTAATGTTAGAGTGGGCAGTATCAGTGGAGGGGTTGGGCACCCAACTGCCGGTGTCTGTACTGTTGTGTGGTGGGGAGGTACCTGCTGTGGGGTTGGGCTCCAGATGGCCGGTGTAAATACTTCGGTACTTTTGGGGGGCATTGATGGGGTAACTGGAGGTGGGCAGGGGGAGACACAATATTTGTTTTGATTTGTTGCTGGCTTGAAATCAATCATGAATGAAAAATGGGTATCTTGTTTTCTTCATATATCTTTTAACAGATTTATTTGGGAGGGGTTAAACAATTACATTTAACCACTTTCTACTTCCTACCTGGCTATTCTGTGGAGGGATTAGCTCTTATATTAGATTATACGGCTTCTATTTCAACAGCCAAATAAATAATATTATTAGGGAATGCTGACGTGAATTGGTCTGATAGAGCAAATGGTAAAATTAAGCAATACGGCATGACAGGGTGTGTGTTATCATGTAATAACGTTACTCCTGGGGTGGGTTGAAGCACGAGGAGAAGCCAAAATAAAAAAAAATTTAAAAAATGTTTTTACTAGATTTTTAGTGAGGCAGTATATCTTTGTTTCTTAAGACAAGAGGAAAAAAAGCTAATGCTAATCAATGACAGTGATGTTATACTGAGATATCACTGTCTCAGGCACACACTGACCAATCAGAATCCAGGATTCTTTCTTGCCATTGTATAATTAAGCAATAAGGCTCGACAGGGTGTGGTATATCATGGGACATCGTCATGCCTTGGGTAGTTGGGTATGAGGCCACAGGCCGAGTGCATCCAACCACCCGAGAAATGACGATATCCCATGATATACCATACCCTGGAGTGACTTATTGCTATTATGAACTGAGTATCAAGTTTTTTTAAATAAAAAAAAATTAAAGAAACAGGTTTCAAAATGTTTTATGAATGAGTTTTTGGGTGGTGTAGGAGTACATTTTGAAAAAATAGTTCTCAGACAATAGAGAGCAAGGAGGCTGGTGGCGCCGGAACTTTTTTGAAGCCGTGATAATGTAGCCCGATATCATCATGGCTTTAAAGAGCTTTCAGCCAATCAAATTCCTCTATTTACGATCCTTAGTTCATAATAAAGGATCAGATAGCTAACTTAAGCTTACAACAAGTTATTTATTCATCAACTAGGTACAATCACAAAACTGGAACTGAAACCATAATTGATTGGATTTTGACTTGTCCATTGGGCAGAATACTGTGAAACTGTTAATTTATATCTATATTTATTCTCGCTATATTCGCGCTACTTCTTCATGCGCGAACAATCATTTGCAACAAAATAAAACTTAAGCGGTATTTTATATATACAAAATTTTATTTGTTTCAACAATGCTTTCACTGTTGCTTTCAGTGTTCAGTGTTCATCCACGAGCACTTCATTCAGCAAGCAGAGTCTACGAAAAAAAAAAGAAACACAGCTTGGTGTCTGCAATTTGCATAACAAATAAACATGATGATACAAATAGATATGATTAAAATGATAAGAGAGGCTTACTTTAAAACTACTGTGTTCCTTTTAAGTCCCTCGCTGTGCTTCTAGTCACTGTCAGTGGAAAAAGGACAAAGTAAGAACATCGAAAGGAGAGAATACAGTATGCTGCTTTCAGTGAACAGTTTGCTAACCTCTTCTTTCCATTTCAGTAGGCACCATCTCTCTTGGTTCTTCGATCACAGGTACTGGTGCTGTCGTTACCTGTTCGTCTAGTTCTGTCTCAGTGAACACCAAGTTCTCTAGGACCCCAGAAATCTCAGATACCTAAAAAGAAAGTACGGGTGTTATCTTATAATAAAAACAGTTTGATTTACTTTACTGTTACAGATACTATACTCACAATACTCTCCAAGCATGGGCAGTTTTTATCCCTGCCTCAGCGAACCCACGGAGACAATCTTCTGTTCGCAGCTCCTGGAATGATTTTAATAACCATCTGGCATGCTGAATTTTTAGGGTGCTCATGCGGAGATCAACATTCATTTTTTCTATTGGTGTGCCGATATTTAACTTGTCCATAATCTTAGTGGTATACCATTCTGTAAAGCATGCCTTTAGATTGTCCTTAAAGATTTTATTGATGTAAACATCGAGGGGTTGTAACAAGTCCGTACATGATGCTGGGATAAATATGGGTATGATCGCTGCATTCTCTCCTGCCAGAGTACATCCCAGTAACATAGAGACCTGACGCTTGTCTCCCAGGCCAGTTACCTCAACTTGCTTTGCTCCCACTGTCTCCATTGTCCACTGGGAGCATGGGACAAGATTGACACCAGTTTCATCAATATTAATGATGAGTTCTGCAGGAATTAGCTCCTGCAAACTGGCAGTGCTGATGCGTTTTAGGAACGTCTCCTTCAATTGTGGAAAATCAATGGGTGTTTTTCTACCAGATTTGGTACCCTTCCTCTTGCAAAACCCAAGTCTATTAAGGAATTGCCAAGCCCACTGCCTAGAAAATAAAAGCAGGCCACCATTCTCATACAGCATTTTGAGATTATGGAATTTCACAACACCCACTGCAACTGCAACAACAATGCGGGCATTGACAACTGCCCCCTCAGCTCTCAAGCTTTTAATTATCATTTTTAGCTCTGTTTCCATGTCCTCCATCAAGAGTGTAGGACGACCTCTGGGTTTGGTGGGCAGTACAGAGGGAAGAAGAGATGGATCAGGAACTGTTTTTAGTTTGTCAATGTAGTCTTTCTTAAATTTACGTATAGTGCTTTCATTAATGGGGTTGTTGTACTTGACCTGATAATGCCGAACTGCATTCATAACCCCATAAGTGGCTGCATATTTCCCTAGCTCAAACCGTACCTCAGGAGACTAAAGAGTGTACTCTGTTCTTCTTCGCTTTACTGGGGGTGTTGCATTTTGAATTTCTTTTACAACGCTGTCCGCAGTTTTATACGACACCCCAGCACAGTCACTAAGTGTGTCTGCCGTTAATTCCTCCAGCACTGAGCAGTCACGCTTCTGAGGTCTGTTCCGCTGTAACCACTGAATCAGTGACATTGCAAAAATCACTGTAGCAAAACGGTAAAAAATGGCATCGCTAGGTAGGTAGGCTAAAGAAAGCACAGCAAAGTAAGCAGCAACTGTAACAACACTAGGAGCAGAACCGAACCAACACCGTAACCACTCCCACTGCATGTTATAAAGGAATGTCATCGGAATGTTAATCCTGGGAGAGGCGGCTAATTGAAAGCATACAAGGTTACTGGAGGTTGATGCGCTATTTCTATTTGGCGCGCTCAAATTTACAAGAATGTCTACCCGCGAAATTTGCTTTGCGTTTCATTTAACAGTTTTACAGTATTACAAGCTTTTCCCTTGGCATATAGTCTTAGTGATCATTGTCCTATTCTTTGTACCTGGAGCACTCAAAACTCCCAAATTTCTTCAATTTATATAACTTCACTGTCTCTAAAAAATTTAGATTTAGCTGAGTATCGTAATTCAATCACATTGATTGATTGGTCATATTTGTACTCAATTCCAAATATTGATCTTGTGCTTAATTTTATAACACCCCGAATTTAATAAGGTTTGTGATCTATTTGTCCCTGTATGTAAAATTAGGGTAAGAAACTGATCTCAGGAATGGGTTACACCTGAAATAATAGTGAAGATGCAGGAAAGAGATAGTGTCTGGTGTGCCTATATGAATTTACGGTCTTTGGCTTGTTTGCTTAAGTACAAGCAATTAAAAAATTTATATAAAAAGTTAGGGATGCCAGCCCGGTGGCACTGAAGGTTGAAGTGCCGGATGCCTTACTTCGTGCCATGCTGGAGACCCGGGTTTGGGAATGGACTTGGTTCGTCAGGGTGCCGGCACAGGGGGAGGGTCAGAGTAGGATTGAGCAGCCATAAGGCAGTTCTCCTCTCCTGGGGTTGCTGCTGCCCCTCCATAGTCCCGCTGCCTCCAGGTGGAGATCCAGTGGTCAGCGTAGGTCATGGGGACATCATGCCACCGGTAGGGTACCTTGAGACATGGCATGCGCATGCCTCCACATGCGCTTGCACTCCTGAGGTAGGGGGCCAGGATCAGGGAGAAAAAAGACAAAAATACCATAAAATATGTATGGGAAAAGTTAGTGAGGTATACTAAATCTGAATTTTTCTCGCAACACCAGTTCTCGCGCTCTAATAAGCAGCAGGATTATTGGACAATTGTAAACAAATTGCTAGGTAAATCAGATACTACTCAACTCACCATGAGTGAAGCTAACTTAACTGATAAACTGGCTATTGCTACTGAATTTAATTAGGTTTTTATTGAGATCTTTAAACTTGCCCCCCATTGGTACCTTTGGTCTCTAATTCCAGTATACAAGGATCTGACTGTAATTCTCCTAAATTTAAGTTTAAATTGCTGACTAGTGAACAGACCCTAGGATACCTTTAAGAGTATGAATTTAAAGACACGTATAGGAGCTGACATTATTGATACACATTTGTTTGGTTTAGGACTTGACCTGATGGCTTATTCATTGAATATTCTGCCTAATCAGTCTTTATGTTTTGCTGAAATTCCTCAGCTTTGGAAGCAGGTGACGGCAGTTGCATTATTTAAATCTGGTTATCGTGCCCTTTCAAAACATTATTGTTCCATTTCTCTGCTTGTTCCTCTGTCCAAGGTCCTGAAGGGAACAGTGATCAGGTTAAAGTATATCTAGACTCCAGGAATCTGTTAAAGATCAAATGCACATTTTTCATAAAAAGCTTAAATTCACTTGAATTCACTTGCCCTATGTCATGATTAGTGTTTCCAGAAAAAATGCCGTTTGGTTTTGTGGTTTTCTTTACATCAGCATCTGTTAATGTGCTCTGCAGTAACTGAAGAAACAGTGAATACCAAAAAGAAGGGGGCCCAGGATGGAACCCTGGGGGACACCTGTATGTGCATCAATTAAAGGGGATTTAGTAGAAGCAAGAGTAACAGATTGATTTCTATTAGGCAAATAATGTAGAAACCAATTTTTTATAACAGAAGAGAAATTGACATTCTCAAGTCTTGTCAGCAGGTGACGGTGGGTAACAAGATCAAATGCCTTTGATAAGTCAAGAAACAGTGCACCTACCAAGCCATCTCTGTCCAAGGTCCTTTGGATGCCATTCGTGACCTCCAATGTTGCTGTCAGGGTACTACAGTTTTCCCTGAAGCCATGTTGATAAGATGTTAAAGATCAAATGCACATATTTCATAAAAAGCTTGAATTCGCTTGAATTCATGTCCTTGTGTCATGATTAGTGTTTCCTGAAAATATGCTATTTTGTTTTGTGGTTTTCTTTAAATCAGCATCTGTTGATGTGCTCTGCAGTAACTGAAAACAGTGAAGAAACAGTGAAGATTTTTCTGTCCCTGTCAGTGAGCAATGACATCATATTTGTCTAGCCTGCTGCTTCAGCAATTAAGTCCCTGATTGACTGAAGAATCTGTTACAATTCCCAGTCAGAGCAGTCTGTAGAACTAATTGTTTTCACTCAGAGTTTGTTACTAACCCATCTGGTTTGTGTTTAGATAGATTAGCTTAAAATCAATCTTTCTGTTCTCATAAAAAGTTGATAATTTGGGGTTCAGTGCTGAACAGAAGTGGTATGAATGAATGTCTATGAGAAATTACCTTCTTTGTATCACAGCTGTCAGTTCTGTGTCATTAAAACTCTGCATTCTATTCTGATACAGAAAAGGTAATTTCAGTCAAATATACAATGTATGATTTCTCAAGTTGGCACCATGTAGCCTGCCACCACCCCAGCCCTCCGTGGCATTGAGGAGGGACAGTGGTCCATGGCTGCAGAGTGCCATGATGCAGTAGATGCTCCAGTCAGGAGGGATGCGTGCCGTTATGACAGCACTCTGGCTGACATAATGGTATGCCACCCTGACACCAGTCCAGCAGTGCTCTGATGGTATCATACATGCTGTGGTCCACCAGTCCTCTGTGGGCACACCCACTGCTCAGACTGCCCTATATAGTTGTGCAGAATCCCCTCTCCCGACACAGTCCTGGGCAGGGGTGTTGAGCGGGTGTGTGCCTTTAGTGCATCCACAGGTGTCTGGAGGTGGTGGTAGGCTGCATGGTGCCAGCTTTGGAAATTGTATATTATGTATTTTTTTAATTGCCATTGGGGACATTTTATTTTTATTTTATTTTTAATTTATTGAGATCTAGGATTACAAATACCTTTGAACCAGAGGTTCTTTCACAAAGGTTCCACATCAGACATGGTGGTGTACACAACAGCAGTAAATACATTCAACAGTAGTAAATATATTCAGGTTGCAATCGAACAAGACCAAAACAAACAAGCATTTGTCAATGCCGAATGTTGTCTTGCTGCCATTGGCAGTGCAGGTGTTAGAGAGATGTAGCATAGGAATGGCAGTCAAGTATTGAACTGATGCCAACCCACCCCCACCCTGCAGAGAGTGACAGGCATTAGGGTGTCCCTTTGGGTGTTTGGTAGTGCAGTGCGGGAAAACATGCTGGGCAGGATATGAAAAATGACAGCTGCACAGTTCATAAGGAGGTGTAAAAAAATGCCAGTGCTGAAAACGTGGCATACAAATATACAGAATTTGCGGAGTTACAAGGGTGCGTGGGAAATATGCAACACACGCTTGCAGCACTGCCAGTTTATGGGCGTTCGGCACCAAATTTTCAACATAGACATTTTAGCACCTCTGCTCATGTACAGTGTCACTGTCATTTCCTCAAAGTGTCCCAAGAAGTGATTTCACACAGCGACCACGCTATTCTGCGCCGGAAGTGCGGAAACACATTTTGGGCAGGATATGTGAAATGACAGCTGTACTGTTCATCAAGAGGTGTGGAAAAATGGCAATGGTGAAAATCCAGAGTGAAAATATCACAAATACACGACGGTATGAGCGTGCGTGCAGTCTGCCAACGCACGCTCGTAACACAGTCATTTTATGGAGTATCAGCTCCAGATTTTCAACATAGGCATTCTAGGACCTCTGCTCATGAACTGTGTCACTGTCATTTTCATAATCTGGCCCAAACACTGATTTCCCACAGCGACTGTGCTATTGTGTGCCAGAAGTGTGGAAACACATTTTGGGCAGGATGTGGAAAATGACAGCTGTACTGTTCACAAGGAGGTGCACAAAAATGCCAATGCTGAAAATCCAGTGTTTAAATATTGCGAATGCGCAAAGTTACGAGCCTGCATAGGAACTGCGCAATGTACGCTCGTAAAACAGGCATTTGTTGGATTTTTTCCACCAAATTTGGAACATAGGCTTTTTGAGAGGCCACCTCATGAACACTGGCACTGTCATTTTGTTAATGGGTCTTGAAAGGTGATTTCACGCAGTGACTGCGAAATCATCTTCGAGGTCGAATAACACCATGACAGTGATAGAATTCACAAGGAGGGGCCCCAAAAACCCCATGTTGAAAATTTGGTGCCAAAATTTCAAGAAATGCCTGAGATATGCAGCAAAGTTGAAAAAACCCTATTCATTCCATTATACAGCTTACCGGCATTTCCTCAGTTCGCGGTCGGCTTTGAAGAGTGCAGGCGTGTTCCTGGTCCACTGAAGATCAACGCCGGACTCTGGAGATAAGTATGGGTGGGGTGAGGGGGTGAGGGCAGGGTGCACAATGGGTGGAGTGCGGGTGGGGGAGGGCATTGAGACTACAGCAGGACAGTTTTCATGTTGCAGGGCATTTGTACGCTGGGGTGGGCTCCCAGCGTGCCACGTAACTGGATCTTTGGGTGTCATTAGCCAACGGGAGACTGGGCACCCCATCGGGCACACAATATGGGGAGTAATGCTGACGGGGATTGGGCACCCCCATCAGCAAACAAAGAAAGCGGGGGGGAGCATGAGACGAGGGGGATTGGGCACCCCCCTTGGCATTCAACAGTTGAAGGGGTGATGCCGCCGGGGAGTGGGCTGCCCTGTTGGCGTGCAAATACAGTGAGGTGGGGGCCACGAGCCAAGGGGGATTGGGCACTTCCCCTCGGCATTCAACATTTGGGGGGTATGCAGATGGATAGTGGGCTCCCCCATCAGCACACAAACAGGGGGGGGTTACTGACAGGGGGATTGGGCACCCCCGATGTTGGCAGGTGGGAGGCAGCTGCCCGCTCGCCGACCATGGTCATAATGGCGGCGAACACGGCAAGCAAAGGACCGCTGCATATGTTGAGTTTTGCTCGGATTACAGCGGACCTTTGCTTAGATGTGCTAGCCCCATTATGTAGTCATCGTGTGGTGCCAGCATGCAGGCTGATTGGGGAATGAGGGACGCACCTACTGATGCGTGCCCTGCATTTGCCCAACAGCAGCCATGCCCCCAAAACCCGTACTAGCGCAAGATGTTGCTTGCACAAGCACGCAAGCCAACATAAAAATGAGAGAATGCAAATTTGGTTATGGAAAATCAGGGAAAGAAGAGACAGGGAGTATCTGAGGCAATCACAACAGTGACACTGTTAGTGCAATTAATGCAAAACAAAAAGTGCTAGGATAAGTGTGAGGAGGAGGAGGAGTGGAAGGAGGGTGGAGGGGGGAGAAAAAAGGGTGAGGGGCCCAATGGGTAGGTAGAAGGTGGCAGCAGTTGAACAGGGGGCAAAAGGAAAAGTGGTTAGAGAGGGAGAGAGGGGGGGAGAGAGAGGGTAAGGGGAGGGGATGTCAAGGGTGAGGAGGGGAGAAGGGGAGGTATGACAAGGGAAGAGGAGGGTGAGCGGGGAAGAAAAGAGTGCAGGTTTGGCAGAGTTAATGGTAACAGGATGAAGGGAGTAGAAATAGGTGTGATGAGTGGATGGAGTGCTGTGACAGCTTAGGGGGCACAATCACAGCTGCTAAGGGTGGTGAGCTACTGCCATAGTTTGAGTTTGTAGGGACCAAGCGTTTGCTCTGCAGCAACCTCAGGAGAGAGTCCATTCAGCCAGGTGGGTGCTCTAAAACTGAAAGTATGCTGTGCCTCAGAGGTCCGACAGAAAGGGACAAGATATGACTGTTCGGACTGCCCGTGCAACACAGGTAAGATGTGGGTATCAGAAAGACCCGTGAGGCTGGGGGAGTGAGGCTAAGGCAAATTTTTTTCACTAATAGGCAGGTCTGGTAGGAGATCCTACCTTTGAGATTGAGCCAGTTAGTCTATTTATAAGGTTTGCACGTATGGGTTAGTTTCCCAGCTCCTGATACAAATTGACAACACTTATTCAGCACAATCTTAATTCTTTTTAGAGTAGAGTCAGTAGCAGACTAATAGATAACTAGCTTATAGTCGATTATATGCTGGACTGAGCTGGTTCCTACTAAGGTTCATACTAAGATGATTAAGATGCAAGGGGACTGTGAGGCCCATATCTGCACCTGATTAATTGTGATAACTAATATTGGTTTTGTTAATAATAAAGTTATCCAAACGGGTTTTAAATGGTATCTTATTATCACTAGAGACTACTTCAAGAGGTAAGTTATTCCTAGGGTAACAATCCTCTGAGTATAAAAGTACTTGCGTGATGTGTGATGAAAGTTTGCCCTAGTTACCTGGAGGTGATGTCCCCTAATGTTGTATGAGTTATTTTTAAACTCAAATCCCAATTGTGAAAATACATAAGGGTCGTTGACAATGTCAAACATATAAATTAGGTCACCCCAAAGATGTCTGAGCATGAGCTTGAGCTTCCTGTTTTCTGCTGGTGATACCTCTCCCTGGGATGTATAGGGAGAGGTATCACCAGCAGAAAACAGGAAGTTGTTATCCCCCTATACAGACAGTTGGTGAGACCCCATCTGGCGTACTGCATCCAGTTCTGGAGACCCCATCTCCGCAAGGACATAGACAGGATGGAGGCAGTTCAGAGGAGGGCAACTAAAATGGTGCAGGGTCTGCAAGAGAAGCCATATGAGGAGAGACTAAAGGAGCTTAATATGTATACCCTTGATGAAAGGAGGGAGGGGGGGACATGAAAGAAACGTTTAAGTACCTCAGTGGAATCAACAAAGTCCAAGAGGGTAGCATCTTTCAGAAAAAGAGACGTGCAAGAACAAGGGGACACAATTTGAAGATAATGGGGGACGGCTCAGGGGCAATGTGAGGAAGTATTTTTTCACAGAGAGGGTGGTGGAGGCATGGACAGCCTTCCTGAGGAGGTTGTGGGGTTTACAACTCTGGGAGAATTCAAGAATGCATGGGACAGACATAAGGTAATTTTTGTGGGGGGTAGGAAGAAATAGGCTGTTGGTTAAATAGGATCTGCAGCTTATCCTCTAGGTAGGGAAATGGACAGACTAGGTGGGCCAAGCGGTCCTTATCTGCCATCAAAGTCTATGTTTCTATGTTAGGTCTCTGAGATGTTTTTCATATGGTACAATAAATAGTCCCCTTACATTTTTGGTAAATTTCCTCTGGATTTTTTCCAGAGATTCAGTCTCCCCTACTTTGTAAGGGCTCCAGAGTTGCTCAGAATATTCAAGGTGGGATCTAGCATAAGCTCTAAACAAAGGGAGCATTACTTCAGAATTTCTGGATTTGATGTTTCTTTTAATGGACCATATAACTCTGTTCTATTATTTATTTATTTAGCTTTTGTTTACCAGGTAAGTACACTAGACAAGTAGTATGCCTATTAATGACCTCATTAATGTGTTTACTGTAACCCATATCATTTGCTATGAATATACCAAGATCTTTTTCATCAGAAGTGCTTCTCAATGAGGGCCCATTAAGTAAGTAGACAGCTGATGGGTTACTGAAACCAGCGTGCATCAGCTTACAGTACACTTGGTGACATTTAGTCTCATGCCCCAAGCCTCCACCCATTGGGATATACTATTTAAGTCTTGTTAAATTTTATAAATGCTATCTTTGTTGTTGCATGGCCCACCAATCTTAACATCATTGGTATATTTAATTGATGTAGACAAGCAATTTTTTGTGAGGTCAGCTATAAAAATTTGAAAAAGACAAGGGCCCAATACTGACCCCTGAGGGACACCTCTAGTAACCAGACCTGTCACCAACAATTGACCAGTAATTAGGACCCTCTGGGATCTGTCTGCCAGCCATTTATCAATCCATTTAATAATGTGTCTATTTATGTTGGTATTGAGAAGTTTAAGTACCAAGGCCTGATGAGCCATGACATCGAAGGCCTTGCTAAAATCAAGATAAATTATGTCATAAGGGATACCATTATCTATGTTCTTACTGACGTTTTCACAGAAACACATCAAATTACTTAGCGTCTGCCCTTTTTAAACCCATGCTATTCCTTATCAATTGTGTATGTGATGTCACTTATAAGATTTTTGATAATATTTTCAAGAATTTTACAAACTGATGAAGTTAGACTGATTGGCCTATAGTTTTCCCAGTTGGAACGAGGGCCCTTTTTATGAATTGGTATAACATATGCAGTAGTCCATTCTTTAGGAACAAAATGGAACTGTAAACAATATTCAAAAAATAGACGTAATGAGTGAATAAGTTGGTCAGCTAATAGATATAATAAATGGCCACTAATTTCATCTGGCCCAGGTGTATATTTATTTTTCAGCATTAGATGTTTGGCATAGATCAACTCCTCAGATAGTGCTATAAGGGACTCATTATCCACTGATATGTTCATATTTACTCCATCTGTTTTAGTACAAAACACATCACAGAATTTATGATTTAGGAAGTTAGCCATTTCTTTTTTTATAATTTTTTTTTATTTTGTCTTTCTGTGGCAGCACCCTGTCATTAATCAGCCCTGGTCATGGCCCCTGGAAGCCTCCACCACCATCTATGGCTGCCGAGGTCCCCCAGTCACCCCTGACTTGCCCCCTGGAGGGTGGGGCCTTGGCCACGATTTACCGTGACCACGGAACCAGTATCTAGTTGGGGGACCTGCAGCAATGGTGGTGAACCGAGGTCTTCCGGGAGGGCTTCATGGAGACACGGTCCTTGCCTGCCTTGGTTTTCTGCTGTTTTCCTTATGGAGGTGGGGGCGTGCAATGATGCCAGCATCCGCCCTGCCTCCTGGAACTGTACATGTCAGTCGCCTGAGATCCCCTGGCCTCCACCAGGAGTCCTCAGTGCGCCGATCGCCTCCCCCTGGAGAAGGAGAGCAGTCCATGGGATGCTCAATCCTTCTCCCCCCGGCCGGCTCTCTGACGACCCGGGTCCATTCCTGAACCTGGGTCACTGGCGTTGCAAGCAGAAATCCCACCGCTGTGCCGATGGGCCGGCCTGAAGTTAGCCATTTCTAATGGATCATGAGAGAGAACAGAGTTGTTTAATGAAGGACCTACTGGACAGGTAGTTTTTTAAGGGAGTTAATGTAAGGAAAAAATTGCTTCCCATTATCTTTATTGGCTGAATTTGCAAGATTGAATTCCAATTTTTTCTTTGCTTCTTTGCTTTCTTAATCATAGCCTTACATTTTTTTGGGATTTTAAGAAGGCTGACTAATTCTTCTTTGTCTGAGATTTTAAGTATTTTGAATGTTTTTTTGGTCTTTTGTCTTAGTGCCTGTTGAATTTGGTTAGAAAGCCATTTAGGCTTGTGTCTCCTTTGGTTTTGTTTGAATAGAAAGGGGCTATATCTGTCTTATAAGGACAATAAAGTTGCCAACAGAAAGTTACAACTGTCTTCTAATGGTTGCAGCTATACTCATGGCCTCAGGGGTCAGGCAGTGCCGGTGGTGGTACAGGATCCCTAGCCTAGCATTTATAGCCTTAGAGATTAGGTTAACATAATATGATAGTGAGCTACCAAAAGTAACCCCAAGGTATTTGAAGTCCTGAACTTGCTCGAGTGGTTGATTTTGTTTGTTCAAGATAGTTAGGCTGGCTGTTCTGTGTTTGCTGTGTGGGCTTGAGAACAGCATAGTCTTGGTTTTCTTGTAATTTATCAGTAATTTATGTTGACCAAACCAGGACTCTACCAAGCTAAAGTTGGACTGCAGATCACTAGAAAGAGGGAGCGGATCAGTATGGGTCAAAAAAAGGACAACATCGTCAGCATAAAGGATCATATTATTGTTGCAGACTTTGGGGAGGTTATTGATAAAGAGGCTGAAAAGTAGTGGTCCAAGGATGAACCCTTGTGGGGCCCCGGACTGCACAGGAAGGCTGCAGGAGAGAGTATCACAAATTTTAACTTGTTGGGACCTACCCTCAAGGTAGCTTCCCAACCAGCTAGTGACCTCAATTGAGAGGCCCAGGGCAGGGAGGGAGTGCAGAAGGAGCTGGTGATTAATGGTGTTGAAGGACATAGGTTAACATAAATTGCACCGAGTATGTGGCCACGATCCAAGGCCTAATGGATGTGATCAGTGTATTCAAGAAGGGAAGCGGTTGTGCTATGAGCTTTTCTAAAGCCGTGCTGCTGCGGACATTGAATGTTATATTTGTTCAGGTATTCTGATAACTGGTCTGAGACAATGTGCTCAAGGGCTTTAGAAAGAGGGGGGAAGGATTGATATAGGGTGGTAGTTGGAGTGTTTTGACCTAGCACCACTGTTGTGAACAGGTGTGAAGACAGCAGCTTTCCGTAGCTGGGGGAACTGCCTAAGGGAGAGTGATAAGTTCAAGAGTTTAGAGAGAGATAATAAAACAACCTTAAGTGAGAGGTTGAGAGAACATGACAGTCTGTACATGAGTCAACATGTCCTGTGATTCCCTGCTCCCATGGAGCGGGGGATTCAGCATAGGGCCCAGTCAGCGCTTTCAATTGGAAGCCTCAGGTCCAGCCCACATCCATCCCCCAGCTGGCCCCACTCCCTGCACTCCCTATATAGCTGTGCACAGGGCACGTGGGCTTATACAGGGAGATGTGTGTGTTCTGGTCCCGCGGATCCCATCCCTACGACAGCTGCGTTATTATAAGCTGTCAAAAATAGGGGTTTTGAAGCAGACTTTTATCCAACCCTACTACTGTGGCACTTTGGGTTATACTATGTTGTTTGTAGTATCTCTCGTTGTTTGACTACATGATATTGGTCCTTGCCTTCTCCTTGTGACTGTGTTTGATGTATATTGTGTCTCTGTTTTTCTGCTTTTTTGTAATGTTGTTACATTGCTGCTTTTATTATTTTCTATTGTCTTTGTAACCTCCTGGGTCATGCCTGAAAATAGACACTTTTCTTATGTAGTACACCTACACAGTCAACAAAAACTAAATATATACATACCATGTCATATACATATACATATTTATAAAATTGATTGGATATTTCCTACTTTCTGCTTAGCTAAATAAGTTCAGGGACCCATATGTTAATTCACCAGAAATGCACAGTTTGGATTAAGTTCAGACAGTGGGAACTGGAATTTGGACCAATTACATACAGAATTCACGAGCCACTTCACTCCTCCCTGACTGACATTGCAAACATGGTTACCACCTTTACTCACTGAAAACCTCCTACAAGGACCTTAAAAGTAAACCCCCCCCAATTTAAAAAAAAAGATCACTACAAAATAGATCAATAAATATCCTTTCCTCTCAGATATCCTCCTTACACACATAAGTAAGCTTAAAAAAAATAAAAATAAAATACTGTTCACACTTTAAATTCCTGGCCTTTCTTTGGTGACCGTGAGAAACCCTCCTTCTATCCTTACCAGCTAGCCAGGGCAGCCTCTGCTGCTTACACTGCTTCAAAAACAATTGAGACTTTGGTTCTGCATAAGGCCTTCTGTTGTATGTGAGGGGTGAACATTCTGCCAGAGAAACTCTGCAGAAGTTTGAATTCCTCTGTTCCATAATAAAAAATAATCCATCTATTAAATGTGAGGAAAAGCACATGATAGACAAGCAGGGAGGGACTCCTTTTTATTAGTTACATTTACAAAAGAAAATACTTGTTTTACTTAAAAAAAAGGCATTTTTGGTTTTTAAATTGTTTCTGTTTTCCCATTTTATTAGCACTATAAAACACTCCAGGTCATTGGTTGTCCTGGGTTAATGCACTTCCAGGTGCTAAGGGCACTCTGAACAAATGCCCAATGCCTCATTATGCACCTGGGCATGAATTAATCCTTGACAACCAATAGTTCTGTGGATCTTAGAAAACGTGTCATAAGACACAAGTTGCTCAGAACAGAAGCTGGGAAACAACATGTTGCGGATAAGGAGATAATAAAGTTAAATGCGAAAGAGCTGATAAGTCATAAACAAGGGTCTGAGGGGGGAATAAGGTTAGAAGGCTGAAAGATGACAAATGTGGGGGATAAACAGGAGAAAATAAATATGGATATGCTGTATACACAGCACAATTGCCCACATGAATATGTTTCCACATACCCTATACTGATATAGTATGTGTGTCAATGCATACTTACACGCACACATATATATCTATGTAAAATAAATAATGGGTAAGGGTGGTATACAAGGGTGTATGCTTATGGATGGGGCTAATTAAGATTATAAGGTCAAAGGGCAAGTGGCTTTTTTCCCTAATTAGCCCCTAAGATGGATATACTTCTGAGGGTTCCACCCTTACCCATTATTTTTTAAATATAATACATTAGGATGGTTATTGTTATGGAGATTGCATTTGTGATCACATTATGGCACCTGAACGTCTCTTGCAGCAAGGAGGTAATGTTATATAGTGAGTGCAGGTAGGAGTTTGAGGGATTTCTGGGTTTGGAAGGGTTTTATGTGTCTTTTTTTCCAGGTTACTTTGAAGCTTGTTAATTGGTTTGGCTAGCTTCCTAATGATGTGTTAAATGTGTTATTAATATTGTCCCATAGGGTTTAATGTAGTATTGGTATATACTTTTTATTAGTGTAGGTATATAGCTTTAATTAGTGTAGGGGTATAGGGAAATAAATGATGGCCTTTTCTATGAGGAAAAAAAATAGTTAGGGTTAAAGCCACAAAAGTAGGGAAATGTGGTGTTAGGATTTTCAACCCAACACCCCATCCCTACCCTGCACACACCAACAGACGTTGGGGGTGTGCCTTCGGGTCATCAGCCCTAACACCCCATTCAATAAGTAAATAAGCTAAGATGGGTATAGTATGGCAGAATGGGGAAGCATTAGGGCTGATGACCCCAAGGTATACCACCAACACCCATTGGTGTGTGCAGGTTGGGGGTGGGGTGTTAGTGTTGGAAACCCTAATGCCACATTTCCCTATGTTTGTGACTTTAATCCTAAATAGGGCATTAACAAGTTTTTTGCAATTTATTTCCTTACTTTTTGAGATAGTATAATCGTATCCTTGTTTGCCTGTGGGAGTGCATGGCCCTCTGGGCCCTGCACTTCCATTTATAGGACAACAGTGACCAAATTATCAGCATAGCAATCTTATTACCCCACCTCATGTACCTGGTACAGACAATTTTTGAATCCCTGCTAAAATTAAATTCTGTACAACTGCAATGCTATTCTGCACCACAGGTGGTAAAACACATTTTGGCCAGAATTTGAAAAATGATAGCTGTGACATACCTGAGGTGGGGTAATAAGAAGGCTATGTTGAAAATCTGGGGTCAAAATATTTTAAATTTCCAAAGCTACGAGTGTGCATAGCAAAATTGCAATGAGTGGTCATTATTTTGCCATTTTTTTAATCTTTTGACCCCAAATTTTCAATATAGCCTTCTTATGACCCCACCTCATGAACAAAGGCAGGAAAAATGTTCAAATCCCGCCAAACAATTGCAAAACCACCTTTCGGGAGGGAGCTACATAATGACAGTCATATTGTTTATGAGGTGGAGTCCACAAAAGGCCATGTTGAAAATCTGGGCTCACATTCTCAAGAAATGGGTAAATTATGCATAAAAGTTGACCCCCCCCATTGAAATACGTTGAACCGCATTTACCTTAGTTTCTCATATTGCAGTCGCCTGTTCTAGCAGCAGGACCTGTCTTAGTTGGAGAGTGGATCTCGAACCTGGGACCTGTTCAGGTGAGTGAGGGTGTGTGGGGGTGTATTGGAGGGTTTAGGATGGTGGGTGTTGAGTGGGAGGTGGGGATTGATAGGTGAGGAACCTTTTTTTCCTACAGATTTGAAAAAAAAACATTTAGTGACTGTTTTCTTTATTTCAGGTTTGGGCTGCAATAGGAGGGTTGGGGGTGCTACTGTACTAGACACCAGGGAATATAAAAACTGGCAATGGGGATGGTAATTGGTGGTTGGGAGTACCACTAGACACCAGGGAAATCCAGAGCAGTAATTGGTGGGTGAGGGGTGCCACTAGACACCAGGAAATATATAATGTTATAACAGGAATAATGATCGGTGGGTGGGTGGGGGGTGCCACTAGACACCAGGGAAATCAAGAATAGTGATCGGTCCATATTACATATATTAAAGCAGATATGGGGATCGAGGGTGGGGGTGCCACTAGACACCAGTGGGGGAATTAATGAAAGAAGATATGGAGATCAGAGGGTGGCGGGTGTCACTAGACACCAGGGATAAATCATTTTTCGGGAGCCCATTTCATTGTTCACAAGAACGAAAAAGGAATCTCGAAAAAGGAACTTAGTAAGCCGTGAAAAAGGGTTTAAATATCTGAAGGAAATGTTTGGAGGGCATGGGAGCTATAAAATATTACACAGTGACGCTCACCAGCTCCTGATGAGCAAGATACATGTTTGGATGTCTGTAGAAGACATCCCTGGGCAGAGTTATGACAATTTGTTGCGGAAAAAACAACAAGATGGTGAAGCATGAAAAGAAATTTTTTCTGGTGGAAAAGGATTGGTCTCTCATGAAAAAGAATCCTTTTTTGTGAGAACAAAACCTTTTTCATCTATTCTGCTATCCTGGAAAGGGAAATTCTCACTTGAAAATAATGGGACCTTAAAAATGCAATAACTTTAGAACGGATTCATATTTTTTCACCAAACAAGCACAAGCCTGTTCTGTGACAAAAACTCTTTCTACCACATGAATTTCACACTAAAATGCCACACCGTCTGTGCATAGGGCAATGAGTAAAAAGTGCAAAAGGTGAATTTTAAGATTTTTGCACTACCCGGATCTCAAAATTCCACATTGAACCAGAAAGAAACTCTGCAGGTCAAGAGATCTCCCTCACAAGACAGCACATGCCAAATTTTGTGCAAATCCATTAAATGGTTGCAAAATTAACATTAAAGTGCCTACTCAACCCATTGCATATGGGCAAGACCATGCCCCTATAATAAATAAATTATATACATGCATACATATATCTATAGATAGATGGAGGCCACTAGTGAGTGTGCCAAAATCAAAAGAAAGAAAGCTAGAGCCAAAAAATCCAGCTGGTTTGGCAAGGATGTGGCAAGAGCGGTGGGGTACAAAAGGGCAGCTTTCAGAAAGTACAAGCATACTAAGAAGGAGAAGGATAGAATGGGCTATGCCACTAAGTCAAGACAGGTGAGCAGGGCAGTAAGTGAGGGAAAGACCACGAGAGAGGTTCAGCTAGCCCAAGAGGGGTGAAAGTGTGTGAGATGGCCTTTTTCCAGCGTATATAAGGGAGAAAAGAAACATAAAGGATGAGATCATCAGGCTTAAAAAAGGAAAGGAGTTAAGCAGAGGATTGCGAAGAAAAGGCAGAGGTGCTTAATGGGTACTTCTGTTTAGTCTTCACTCGGGAGAAGGACAGACCAGTATCACAAGGGAGTAGGGGAATAGGGACTGGGAGGAGGGAGAATCACAGACAGTGCAATTCAAGTTGACAGGGTACTTAAGGGCTTTAAGGCCCTAAAGGTGGACACATCACCAGGGCCAGATGGCATGCACCTGAGGGGTTCTTAGAGAGCTGGTGGACGTTCTGGCAGGTTCCCCGACAGACCTGTTTAACATCTCTCTGGAGTTCAGAAATGTGCTCCAGAACTGGAGAATGGTTCTTGTGGTGCCTTTCAATAAACATGGGCCAATGGACAAATCAGGGAACTACAGACCAGTCAGCCTAACCGCAGTAGTGGGTAAGCTGATGGAGACCATCCTGAAAGAGAGACTGATTGACTTTCTGGAGAAAAATGGGCTCCAGGATGAGTGGCAGCATGGGTTTGTGTCAGGGAGGCCAGGAAGCTGATATTCTTTATCTGGACTTTAACAAGGCCTTTGACTTGGTGAGTCATAGGAGACTAGTCAGGAAACTGGAAGATCTGGGGGTGGGAGAGGCCTAAACTCACAGGATGGGTCAGATGGTTGAAGGATAGAAGCCAAAGGGTGGTAGTCAGGGGGAAAAAAATCTCAGAAGCAAGGCCTGTGACTAGTGGGGTCCTGCAGGGCTTGGTGCTCAGTCTGGTGTTATTTAACATCTTTATATGTGACATCATGGATGGGATCATGGGTAAAATCTGCCTGTTTGCAGATGACACCAAGCTCTGTGGGAGTGTGGGCAAGGAGGAGAGAAGACAGGAACTAAAGGAGGACCTGGTTTGGCTAGAAAAGTGGTCTGACATTTGATAGTTGGGAATTGTAAAGTTATACACTTGGGGGCAAAGAATCCAGGGACCAGATACTGGTTGTGCAGCATGCAGGTAAGCAGGTCAGAGGAAGAAATGGACCTGGGAGTAATAATCACAAGTGAAAAATGAAAAAGGATCACGAGTGATGAAAAAGGATTTGGGACACACAGAAAAAAGCCTTTTCCTAACCTTTCCCTGTAATTTTCTATTTCTGTAGTGTAGTGGTCCCTTCCCCCTCCTAGTCACCAATCCCCTATGAAACATTAGTTTTCCATAGTATAGTGTTCCTTCCCCCCTCCCCGATCACCGATCCCATATGAAATATTAGTTTTCCATAGTGTAGCAGTCCCTCCCCGGTCACCTATCCCATATAAAATATAAATTGTCCATAGTGCAGTGGTTCCTCCCCCCTCCCTGGTCACTGATCCCATATATAATAGTAATTTTCCATAGTGTAGTAGTCCCTCCCCCCTCCCAGGTAACCAATCCCATATGAAATAGTTTTCTGTAGTATAGTGGACACTCCCTCTACTCTCTGATCTCAATTCTCCATTTCCCTGGTGTCTAGTGACAACCCCAACCCGCCAATCGCTGTCCCCATTGCCATTTTCATATTCCCTGGTGTCTACTGGCACCCCCCACCCTCCCAATGTGGCCAGAACCTGAAATAAAGAAAACAATCCCTCAATGTTTTTTTACCATGTAAAAAATAAATGAAAGTCCCTCGCTGATCGGCCTCCCCCACCTCCCACTCAGGACCCCCCCACCTCACACCTCACAGTACACCCCCACACACTGTCACTCCCCTGAACAGGTCCCAGGTTCAAGACCCACTCTCCAGTTGAACATACGTCTTGCTGCTGGAACTGGTGACTGCAGTATGAGAAACTAATGTAAATGCTGTTCAGTGTACAGCATTTTAGTGGGGGTTTCAACTTTTATGCATAACTTAGCCATTTTTTTGAGATTTTGACCCCAAGTTTTCAACTGACCTTTTGGGCACCCCATCTCATGAGCAATACAACTGTCATTACTCAACTCCTGGTCAGTTGGTGAAATCACCTTTTGGGTGGGATTTGACAACTTTTCCTGACCTTGTTCATGAGGTGGGGTCTTAAGAAGGCTATGATGAAAATGTTGGTTCAAAATTATTAAAAATGGCAAAGTTATGATCATTTGTTGCAATTTCACTATGCACACATAAGAACATGTGAAGTCACAGAGCAGAAAAAGACTCATAGGTCTATCAAGTCTGCCCTAGTGTGCAACTCACAGTTTACTTATCGTGCAGCTGACCCCCCTTCCATTCCCTTTGCATCATCTCCTCTCTCTGGACTTTCCCCCCTTTTGTTTTTGTCTCTTCTTACCCTCCCCCTGATACTATCCCATCCCTGCTTAAAACTGCTCACTGTCTTAAGTGCAATCGACTCCTCCGGCAGTGTGTTCCACCCAGCCACTACCCTCTCTGTGAAGTAGTGCCTCCTCATCTCCCTCCTGAATCTTCCCCCCTCCAACTTCAGACTGTGACCCCTTGTGACCCTTCCTCCCTTTAAGTGGAACAATCCTCCCGTTCTGACCCTGTTTATGCCTTTTAAGTATTTAAATGTCTCTATCATGTGCCCCCTCTCCCTTCTGTCCTACAGGGAGTACATGTTGAGATCCTTCAATCTTTCATTTTAGGGTTTCTCCCCTAGCCCCATGATCATCTTTGCTACCCTACATTGCACCCCCTCTATCAATCTTACATCCTTTTTTAGGTAACGGCACCAGTACTGCACATAGTACTCTAAGTGTGGCCTCACCAGTGATCTGTACAAGGGCAGGATAACCTCCTCTTTATCGAAGTGATACCCCGGCAATGCACTCTAGCATCCGACTGGCCCTTGCTGCCACCCTCCTACACTGTGCTGATACCCTCATGTCCCCTGTGACTAGTACCCCTAGGTCCTTCTCCTCCTCTGAAGTTGATTCCTGCACTCCCCCCAGCCAGTAGCTGGTCCTGGTGTTTCTGACTCTGAGGTGCATGACCTGGCACCACACTTATAAGTTTGGAAGTTTTAAATATTTTCACTCCAGATTTTCAACATAGCCTTCTCATTACTCCACCTTATGTATGTCATAGCTATCATTTTTCAAATCATGGCCAAAATATGTTATCGCACCTGTGGCGTGGAATGTCGTTGCAGTTGCACAGAATTACATTTTGGCAGGGATTCAAACATTTTCTGCACTGGGTACATGAGATGGGGTAATGAGATGGCTATGCTGAAAATTTGGACAGTGTTGTCCTATAAATAGAAGCACAGGGCCCTCCACAGCTACATATGTATACAGATCTGTGGATGGATGGATGGGAGCACAGGGCCCGGAGGGCCGTGCACTCCCACAGACAAATAAGGATACGATTATATTATCTCAAAAAGTAAGAAAATAAATTGCAAAAAACTTCATTAATGCTCTAGTTAGAGTTAAAGTCACAAAAGTAGGGAAATGTGGCATTAGGGTTTCCAACACTAATATCGCCCCCCCACCCTGCACACACCAGCGGGTGTTGGGGGTGTACCTTGGGGTCATCAGCCCTAATGCTTACCCCATTCTGCCATACTGTACCCATCTCATTTTTTTTTGCTATTATTTTTTCTTCTCCTCAGTGCAGTCCCCCATCTGGAGGGTGCCCCAGCCCCATCTCCTGGCACTCACCAGCCACGCTGGCACTTATTCCCAAGGCTTGCCCCCCCCCGGCAGGGCCGACAGGGTTCCACAACCCCTGCCGGAGACTGGATCCAGTGTTGCCAGCGCCATGACTAGCCAGGAGCGGGACCTGCGAGGTGTCCTCCTTCATCCTGCTGCACTGCTGTTTTTCCCATTTTTTTGTGCCCCCTTGTGGGTGTGCAGTGTGCAATGATACCTATGATGGGGTTGCGCACACTCCCATGCACACCGACATCAAGCGTCTGCCCCGCTCCTGCCCCACGCTGTTGTGGCTCCGTGTTACAGAGCCCTAGCTTCTGCTAGGGGTCAGGCATGCACCGGCCGCTGGTCCCCCCTCCCTGGATATGGACAGCAGTCCATCGAATGCTCGATCCATCTCCTCCACTGCTGACCCACAGTGGCCCATGCTCATTCCTGAATACGGATTGCTGACGCAGTGCAAGGTGTGGTGTCCAGCGCCTCAACCCTCAGTGCCACCAGGCTGGGTCATCTCAGCTTATTTACTTATGGAATGGGATGAGTGTTAGGGCTGCTGACTTGAAGGCACACCTTGAAGGTGTGTGCAGGGTGGGGGTGGGGTGTTAGAGTTGGAAACCCTAACACCACATTTATTTATTTAGTTAAGTAATTATTTATTTATTTCAGATTCGGATTAATACCTCTGAACCAAGGCCTCATCTACAAAGGTTCCAAGTTAGGCAAAAAAAACAACACAATACAATACAATACAATGCAATACACTACAGTACAATACAATACAATACAATACAGCACAATTCGATACAATACAGGGCAAGGCATGAGAATGCATGGTTATAAAGCTTTTACAGTAGAGTAGTGTTATAACAGTAAGGAAGTGCTACATAGAAACATAGAAATATAGAAGTTGATGGCAGATAAGGACTGCAAGGCCCATCCAGTCTGCCCATTTATTTTTCTACCTTATCAATGTGCCATAGGCCTTTGCTCTGTCAATGGCCTATCTATTCATACTCATCTGTATTGCTCCCTTATGCCTATCCCATGCTTGTTTGAAGCCCTGAACTGTATTCATATCCACCACTTCCTGAGGTAGGCCATTCCATGCATCCACCACCTTTTCTGTGAAAAAGAACTTCCTCACATTACCCCTTAATTGGTCTCCCTCTAATCTCATGCTGTGTCCTCTTGTCCTGCTATTTTTCTTATATTGAAACATGTTAGACTATTTCACCTTGTTAATGCCCTTAAGGTGTCTGAATGTTTCAATCATATCACCTCTCTCCCTCCTTTGTGCTAGGGTATGCATACTGAGTTCAGTTAATCTGTCCTCATATGTTTTCTGATGCAGTCTCTGCACCATTTTGGTTGCCCTTCTCTCGACTGCCTCTTGGTTAATGTCCTTGTGAAGGTGTGGACTCCAGTACTGCATGCAGTACTCCAGATGGGGCCTAACCAGTGTCTGGTAAAGAGGGATTATTACCTCCCTCTTCTGACTTGTGATACCCTTACTAATACACCCCAACATTCTTCTAGCCTTACGTACTGCTTTAGAGGTCTGCTTGGATGATTTCAGGTCATTGGTGATGATGATGCCCAAGTCTCTTTCTTCTCTTGTGACTGCCAGCAACTCCCCACCCAGTCTATTGGTGGCTTCAGGGTTTCTCTTCCCTATGTGCATGATCTTGCACTTCTTTGCGTTAAACCCCTGTTGCCACTCTTCTGACCATTTTGCTAGTTTATCCAGATCTCTTCTCATTCTGCCCACTCCATCTGGATCATCTACTCTGTTGCAGATCTTGGTGTCATCTGTAAACAGACAAACTTTGCCCTCCAGTCCATCTGCAATGTCACTGATGAAGATATTGAAGAGGACTGGCCCCAGGACTGATCCCTGAGGTACCGCACTTGTGACTTGTGCTCAAGAACATCTCAACACTATTAGAGTATGGTGCATTGCTTAGATAAGTGCTAAAACAGTCCACGATTCAGGATCCAGGCCAATGCAGAGTAGGGGAAAAAAAGCAGCTGAAATTGGCCTTATCAGTCGTTTAGAAGAGAGTGGAGTGAGGCAGTAGTAGGTGAGGGATGAGTAGTCTAGGGAGAACAAAGGTGGAGATGAGATCATGGCTATGAGATGGGGGGAAGCTGAGGCTGTGCAGGGAGTGTAGGAGATGGCAAGGTGGAATCAGGACTTGTTGGGATTAGGTAGTGCAGTCACAGACATTGTCGCGTGTAAGAAGGAAGCGGAGGCCAGATTTGAAATGTTGTAGCTAGCTACACTCAATAAGGGAGGTAGGTAGTTCATTGAACCATTTGAGTCCTCAGAAGGAGAGGGATCTCTGGACTAGCAATGTGCGTTTAAAAGGCACCTGGAGCTCCCCTTTAGTAGCACTTCTTGTGCTGAAAGTAGGTACCACAGTCTTAAACAGGCTTGAGGTTGAGTCAGGTATAAGCTCTAATATAGATTTTTCTACTAGCAGGCAAGTCTGGTATTGTGATGTGTTGTTGGGACTGCCATGGGGGAAAAGTGGAGGAGCCGGAGGAATGGTGCTAAACCACCCACTCAAATGCCTGGGTATCGCAGTAGGAAAGAAAGTCTTGGCGCAATACTGGAGTTCTGATTCCACCTCCCCACTAATGCATTGGGCCCACTTCCTGCTGCAAAGCATGAAACTTGAACACACTCAATACAAGGTTAAAAACAGATTTCAAAATATCAAGAAATTTGACACTGCCAAAAGAGGCAATGAGCCAAAACTGGTTCCCATTATATTGAGCACCCTCTCTACCCACCAACCAGGTAATTTCAGTAGGCCATTTGACGATTCATGCCAGTTTCAAGAGGTCACCTGTAGCTTGTGTAGACAACAGGCCAGTAAACGATCTAATAATTCACAGGTGCCTGGGACCCTCTAGAGGAGAGTATTCTATGGAGATATAAAAGTTGAGTGTAAAAACTATTCTGACTACCTGCTACAAATGATGTAATGTTTACCAACCTCTGATAAGCTGTAATGGAATTAATGGTGTATATTAAGGTGTATGCAATGCTGACTTTTAAATAAAGTTTATAAAAAAAAAGTCTGGTATTGTGCCCTCAGGTGAAGGGGAAGCCACCCTGTCTCATTGTAGAGGAGACATGTATGGGTCAGGGGTCAGCCCCAAGGACCAAGCGGCAAGCCTTGTTGAGTACGGTTTTGACCCTTTTTATGGCAGTGTCGGAGCCAACCTCATATATCACCAAGCCATATCCTATGGTGGATAGGACTGAACAACTTGTGACTAGTTTTAAGGTGTCAGGAGTCAAGGAGTGTCAGTGACGGTAGAGGACATCCAGCTTTATATTTGCATTCTTGACGATGTGGTTGATGTGTGTGGCTTTTGTGGCTTTAACCCTAACTAGAGCATTAACAAAGTTTTTTGCAATATATATATATATATATATATAAATATATTGCAAACAATTCATTAATGCTCCAGTTAGGGTCAGAATGACAAAAGTTGGGAAATGAAGCATTAGGGTTTCCAACCCTAACACCCCACCCTCCCAAACCAGGCAGGAGAGCAGGTGTGGGGTGTGCCTTGGGCTTCTCAAGCCTAACACTCCCCCTCATCCATCTTCAAATAAGGTCAGATGTGTAGACTTTATGAGAATGGTGAGCGTTGGGCTTGAGAAGCCCAAGGCACACCCACACCTGCTCTCCTGCCTGGTTTGGGAGGGCAGGGTGTTAGGTTTGGAAACCCTAATGCCTCAGTTTGCCTCATTTCCCAACTTTTGTTGCTTTGACTCTAACTGGAGCATTAACAAAGTTTTTTTGCCACCTATTTCCTTACTTTTTGAGATAGTATATAGTATCCTTATTTTACTGCCATCCCTCTGTATATGTGTATACGTGTGTAGCTGTGGAAGCACAAAACCCTCCAGGCCCTGTACTTCAGTTTATAGGACAACAGTGACCAAATTGTCAGCATAGCCATCTTATTACCCCACCGCATGTACCCAGTACAGAACATTTTCAAATCCCCTGCCAAAGCTTAATTCTACACAACTGCAACACCATTCCGCACCACAGGTGCAAACACACATTTTGGCCAGGATTTGAAAAATAACAGCTGTGACATACATGAGGTGGGGTAATAAGAAGGCTATGTTGAAAATCTGGGTCTAAATATTTAAAATTTCCGAAGTTACAAGCGTGAGTAGCGAAATTGCAACAAATAATCATAACTTTGCCATTTTTAATAATTTTGACTCCAAATTTTCAGCATAGCCTTCTTATGGCCCTACCTCACGAACAATATGACTGTTATTACACAGATACCGCCCAAAAGGTGATTTCGCCAGCTGACCATGAAATCACCTTGTGGCTAGAGTTGTATATAACAGTCATATTGTTTATGAGGTGGGGTCCCCAAAAGACCATGTAGAAAATGTAGGGTCAAAATCTCAAAGAATACTAAAGTTATGCATAAAAGTTAAAACCTCCATTGAAATACACTGAACCGCATTTACCTTAGTTTCTCATAATGCAGTTGCCAGTTCCAGCAGCAAAAATTTTATTTATTTTTATTTATTTAAGTCTAGGATTAAAAAAATACATTTAAGCCAAGGCTCTTTTACAAAGGTTCCACGTCAGTAAGAACAGACAATACAGGATATGAAATTGCAGAATAAAACAACCATGACACCGATGATTATAACAAATTGGTTACAAGTATAATTACATGATACGCTAGGAGGTGTATTAAAACATAGGAGAGGGGTAGAGAGAGGATGTGGGTGGGACAGAGTATATATCCTCTATCCTCTCCCTCCTCGACTATGGTATACTCATTTACAGTGCTGCCACCACCTCGTCCCTAAGTAGGCTCCATATCTCCCTCAACAAAACCTGTCGCCTTGTACTGAACTGTGACCGTCTCACCCATACCTGCTCGTTATATAACTCCACAAACTGGCTTAACTTAGACAACAAGATTAAGTACCACACCTGCCTTATGGCCAAAAAAAATCTCCCTTGGCCTCTCCCCTCCTGGTCTTACCTCCTTAATCTATCCATCTACTACCCAAAAAGTAACCCGTAGCTCTAGCAAGAAGCTGCTTGCTGTCCCCCACTGTCAAACCTCTCAATTTTAAAGATCCTTAAGCTACAAGGCCCTTACATGGATGAATGGCCTACCGTACTCCATCTTACACAAAAATGCCATCGGCCTCTTCAAAACCCACCTTAAGGGGCATTTCCAGACCTTAAACTGCTGTGACTGCCTTTGACCCTCCTATTTTCTCCCTCATCCTCTAAGTATGACAATGGTCTCTGGCTGGCTTACCATATCTACATCTCCACCCACACCTCTCACCCCCTTCCTGGCAATTGATTTGCATCTCTATATAAGTGCCTGCAGGCTCATTCTGGATTTAGCTTGATTGGTACTTCTTGTGAGCCTTTAACTGCATTATATTGTATCATTACCTTGTATCTAACCTGTCCTGTTTCCTGTACTGTATCTTACCTTATCACTGTGTTGTACCCCTCTATGTGACGTGAAACCTTTGTCTCTGACTCAAAGGTATTTTACGAAGTCCAAATAAATAAATAAAATAAATAGCAGCCTAGAAGGCTTTGTCAAGACAGAGCAGTGGTGAGTGCAAATGTTGGGCATGGGAAAAATAAAGAAGTGCTAGGAGAGGGGTCAACATGGGCAGTGGAGGTTAAGGGCAGCAGCGAAAATGACAATTGCTCAGCTAAGGCAATCACAGGAGCTTGATGCAACCAGGGAGTGACGGAGCTTCTTCTTGAAGGCGTCCAGAGTTGGTAAGGCAGAGATGTCACTGGTAAGATTATTGAGCCAGCTGGGTGCCCTGTATGCAAATGACCTTTGACCTTGGGTTGTACGACAATGAGGGATTTGCAGTAATTGTGGTTTTGAGCTCCTGGTGTTGCAGTTGCTGACTCTGGTCTTGAGAAGGGAGCAGACCCCGGGGGGGGGCATTGCCCATCATTATTTTCTTGGCTGTGATGCAGGTTTGATACTTTAGTCAGTTGTTGAGTTGCAGCCATCCAGTTTGAGAGTAGAGGTCACAGGTATGGGTGAGACGGTGGGCTCCGGTGATGAGACGACATGCTTTATTTAGGGAGGCAGCAACTCGTTTGAGTGTGGAGGCAGTGGCAGAGCCACAAACAATGAGTCCATAGTCAATAACACTCACAGTGGAGCTTTGAATGGCAACAGACAATGCTTCAGGGGTTAGATGCCTTTGGTGACGGAACAGTAGGCCCAGCCTGGTGTTTACCATCTTTGCAACATTATTGATATGGACAGCATAGGAGAGTTTGGAGGCAAGGGTGATGCCAAGATATTTGAAGGTATCAACTTGATCACGGATGACTCCTTGTTTGGTATTAATGGTGAGGTGATACTGTTTATTTTTGTTTTGTGAGCTACTGAAAAACATGGCCTTAGTTTTTTTCTGGTTTAGTATCAGTTTGTACTGCAAGAACCAGTTTTCAACTGATGTGAAACCCTGTTGGAGGTTTCCTTGCAGTTCTTCTGGATCATGATGGGAGGCAAGGATAACTGCATCATCTGCGTAGAGTATAATTTGTTCTGGACAGAAGACCAGCAGTGTGTTTAGGAATAAGCTAAAGAGGAGGGGGGCCCAGATTGACCCTTGTGGAACACCAGAGAGGACTGGTCTGGCATCAGAGAGCATTTCAGCTATTTTTGCTCTTTGGGACCGGTTGTCTAGGTAGCTATTGAACCAGTCAACTGAATTGGGTGAGCGCACAGCCTTCCGTAGTTGGACAAGCAGGAGATGGTGGTTGACAGTATCAAAGGCTTTAGTTAGATCGATGAAAGCAGCCCCTGTTAGTTTACCATTGTCCAATGAGTGGTGAATGGCTCCAGTGAATTCGAGTAGTGCTGTGGAAGTACTGTGACCCTTTCTAAAGCCGTGTTGCTGCTTGCACAGGATGTTGTGTGTGTCCAGGAATTCAGTAAGCTGGTCAGCCACAGTATGTTCCAGGGCCTTGGAGAGTGGCGGTAGGACAGAAATTTTCATGGGCAGTTTTGGCACCACTTTTGTGTATAGGGGTCACAGTGGGCGATTTCCATTTGTCGTAGAACTGGCCGAGGCTGAGGGAGAGGTTAAAAATCTTAGTCAGTGGCCTGTGGACTTCTTCAAGGGTGAGGGATTGAAGTTTGAGGTCGAGTGAGTCACTGCTGGATCTGGACTTGGTAATAGGTTTGGTAACATAGCTGTGGACCTGGTACATCTTGACTGATTTAAAGTGAAAAGGAGGGTGGACAGTGGGGGCAGAGGAGATTGGGGGCATTGAAGTGTCCTCCTCTCTAAATAAATTGGGGGGAAGTACAGAACTAAGGTCTGTGAAAGCAGCATTGAACATGTCAGCTATGATTTTCGGGTCAAGTGTGGTAACACCATCAAAGCAGAGCATGGATGGGGGAATTTAGACTGCTTCCCGGTGACTTCTTTAATATTGTTCCAGAAATCTCTTCTGTTTCCCCAGGAATTTGTGAGAACGCTCTTCAAATAGGCAGATTTCGTTTGCCGGATGGCTTTGGTGCAGTCATTTCGAGCACGTTTATAGTTAGAGATGTCTATTTGCCTCCCAAAGTTTCTAGCCATTTCTCAAAGATGATCCCTTGCTTTTAGTCACCTTAGGAGGTCTCCTGAGAGCCAGGGGTTACAGAGGGCTTTTACTTTTCGCTTTTTAAGAGGTGCGAATTTGTTGCAAGATCTATTAAAGGTTTTGATAAAGTGGTCCAGGGCAGTGTTTACATCAGTTGCAGTGAAGATTGGTGACCAGTCCAGTTGAAGGAGGTGGGTTTTGAGATGAGTTAGGTGGCCATGGGGCAAGACTCTGCTGGTTATGGTTTTCGGGGGCGGTTTGCTAAATCTATTAGACCAGGTGCAGCTGACAGGGAAGTGGTTACTGATTACGTCCGGGAAGATGGTGGTGTTGGAGATCCGGGTGGGGTGGCTGATAAGGATCCAGTCCAGAAGGGTGCTGGTGCCCATTTTATAGTTTTTCCTGGTTGAGGAGTCAACCATCTGGGTGAGGTTTGCCACTACTATAGAATCCCTGTGAGCTGCTGCCTCAGCAGTAGGCCAATTTATATTAAAGTCCCCAAGAAGGATAGACTCAGTGTCCAGCGGGAGAGACCTGGCAAAGTCCAGGGCTGCGTTTAGGCCACAACCTTGCTCTTTTGGAGGAATGTAGATTGTGATAACTGTGAGGGCTTTGTTGTGAGCACCAAGGAGGATTTTGATAGGAAGAATCTGTACCGCACTGGTTTGGGGAACAGTGCTAATGTGGTGACTCACGATAGTATCCTTTAGGCATAATGTGCAACCACCACCTCTTTTTGTCATCCGGTCAAGCCGAAAAACATTGTACCCAGGTAGGGTACATGTCTTTGATCAGAGAGTGGGTCTTGAACCTGGGACCTGTTCAGGTGAGTGAGGGTGTTTGGGGATGTACTGGGGGTGTGGGGTGGTGGGTGCTGAGTGGGAAGTGGGGGTGGAGGCCTGATCGGTGAGGGACCATTTTTGTTTTTACAGGTTTAAAAAAAAAGAAGAAAGGTACTGTTTTATTTTTTACAGGTATTTTCTCTTTACTGAGAGGGTGGGGGCTGCCACTAGACATCAGGGATTACGGCACAAAACAATCGGGATGGCGATTGGTTGGTGGTGGTGGGGTGCCACTAGACTCCTGTGGGAAATGTGCAATAGCAATCAGTGGGTAGGTAGGGACCACTATGCTACAGAAAAAAAAAATCTAATTAGTGACCGGGAAGGGGGGAAGGGACCAGTACACTACACTATGGAAGGGGATCCGTCATGATAGCGTGGGTCAATTTGTGTGAGCAATAACTACAGATACATAATAGCGCTGCTACATTATAGCATGTTACCAATATAGCACTAATGAAATAGCGCAAAATCAATTTGAATAAGCACTCTGATGAACATATGCACTGCACTTATCTGACTGATCCAGCATTTCATCACTTTGAATATTTGAATTCAGAGGTATGTGGTTGGTCATGTGTGATTGTGCTGCTGCCACTCAGAGTGTCTAAATCATTATTCAAATTTTTGGCTATTTAATGGGTGACAAGTGAGGGCATACTCAGATTTGTTCATCATGTCTCAGCAAGTGAGATTCATCCACAGCCAAAAGGGCAGTGAGCTTGCAGTCCTACATGGATTCCTATTTCACAGAGAGCGTGTAACAGCAGATAAAGCTTACTACAAATGTTTGCAATATGATAAAGGGCACTGCTGTGCTCAATTGCATTTGAAAGGAGATTCTGTGCTAAAAGAACTGGGAGAGCACAACCATGTACTTGACCCAGCTGAGCTTGTTGTGAAGCAGGCAGTGGCCAACATGAAAGAACGAGCCAAAACTACTTGTGAGTCCACTCATCAAATCATGACATCTGGCGTGTCTGAACTCTGTCCTTCAATATCATCTCAACTTCCCTCAATGTCGCTATTAAAGCGTACGGTCCAAAGAAACAGAATGGCCACTGCCCGCCCTCCTCCAGAACCAGAGAATGCTGCAGCTCTCATTATACCAGAGGAGTTCACTGTTACATCTAATAATGAGAAATTTTTATTATATGACTCTGGTCCCAACAGTGATCGAATTCTGATATTCACAGCTTATCAGGACCTCGAAATATTGAAGGCAAGTGCCCACTGGTTCACAGATGGAACTTTTAAATGCTGCCCAACCATTTTTCATCATCTGTATGTAAGACCCTCACCCCTGCCTTTTTGCAAAACGACAGGTGGTATGCTGTTGAAGCTGACAGCAGTACCTGGTGGGGACTGGGTTTGGGCAGGACTAGGTTATTCGGCACAGGGGGCCTAGGTTTGGCTACTCTGCACAGGGGCACCTAAGTAAATCCAAACACAGGAAGCAATAACTGTAATGTCCAAAACCAGGAATGGGATTCTAAAGTGTGGCTTTGATCAGGATACAGCTGGGCTGGTGTCCTCTCTGGATCTGAAGTCATCTGGTGGGCCAGTCGATGGATTCTGGAAAGGCCAGTACACTGTAGAACTGATGAATGTGGGGCACCTGAGTCCTGGATGTCCATACTGGTGAATCAATAAAGGCACTACAAAGGCTGATGTGGCAGTATTGACTACCACTGCTCGGCTTTCCATCTGGCAGGCACAGGCACATTTGCTGGGAGGTCCTTGCATTGAGGCCAGTAGTACCAGGGGTCAGGAGCTTGAATTATTACCCCATCTGTGTGCACATAATTTACACTGTAGAAGGTTTCACGTCCCTCTCCATCCACTATTCGCACAGTGGTCATAAACAGTGTCCTGTCTCTCTTCCACTGGGTATATTTCTCATGAAACAGTCTGTTCTTGACATGCTTGTTTGCACCAGGATGCACACATTTCATTGCTTCGGCCCAGATCCAGGATTTCCTGCTGTTCTCAGTCTCCTCCCAGACTTTCCGAGGAAAGGTAGGAAAGGACATTCCATAGATTTCATTCGCCTTCCTACGAACCAGTCTCTCTTCTTTACTAGCTTTGGTCAACCTGAGCCCGCTGGCCTGGCTTGGGGGTGGCCAGTCCTGGTTCTGCCAGTTACGCATCCTCAACGAGATGAAAAATGGATCCCTGACTTCTTCTTCTTCTTGCACAGCCAGGGCAGTGACATCACCACTCTCTTCCATGCATTCTTCCAAGGCAAGAGCTTGAGGCTGTGTATCTGTTCCTTTTTCACAAGGCCACATAGGTTCCTCCTCATCTTCCTCCTCACTGAGAATCTGTGCCCAGGAGTGAGCAGTCGTCCTCACTCCTGAGACTATCCACTCATCACTAGGCGCGGAGGTCGACACCTTCCATTCAAAGGCCTCCCTCATCTCATCTTCTCCTATGATACTTGGGCTAGGCCCCCCCTCCAAGGGTCTACTGATGCTTTGTCTGAATTATCCTTCTGCGATCCAGCATCCGAAACATCAGTGTGGTAGGGTCGGTGACCCCCCCCCCGAACTTGGATATGCTCTCATGGATGCAGAGCATGTGTAATTACCTGCCTATGTTTTGGAGGTAATCTGAGAACATTGTGGGCTAAAATATTAAAAAAATCTGTTGCAACAGTCTCCTGCTCTTCTAATCTCTTCCTTTTACTATCGCTCCTTCTCTGTCATTCCCCTACTCAAGCTTGGCCAGCTTTGAGCAGTCTTTCTGTCCCTTTCCTTATTTCCAGCTCGTTTTCTCTAAATAATAAAGCCCCAATGTTTAGAATGTTCTGTGCTTGCAGTACAAGCTGTTCTAATTAATTTTCCTGCACGAATGTGCGCACGTTCGACTGTGCGATCGTGCGACTGAAGGATCATGCGACTGTGCGAATGTGCGAAGACGCCGAAAAAAGAGTTTGTTATGGCATTTTCATTATCTGGTGAAGCTCTAAACAACTTAACAGCCTTTTTGCTTGTTTTTAGTGTGAGAAGCTCAGAGTTATGTTATACCTCAGAATTATAACTGAGAAATCATTTGAAAAGTGGTGTTTGTTTATTGCTTAAATAAAAAGGTTAAACTAGTACTTTTAAAAGAGAAAAGGCAAAGCATGCCACTGTTAAAAGGAGAGAGATAAAACTGTTTAACTTAAAAGGACTAAAGTCTCCTAATGTGATGCAGAAATGCCTTAGACTTACAACTCTCTGGCAAAGTGCTTCCAGCTCCTCTCAATCCAATCTCTTTATAGGACTGAGCGGCCCTGGTTGACCCACTTTTATGATGCAAGTTGGGGGAGGAGCTAACTAAGTCATGTGCTCCTCCACTGGTATAAAAGGAGGTGAATGTGGAGTGTTGAGTCAGTTTGTGGTAGGAAGGCAAACCTACCAGATGCCTAGCCAGATTCTAGGTGCCTTTTTGGCAGGAATTTTCTTTCTTGTTAAAGATATGATTTCCTGTGCCTTATGTTTTTTTTTTGAAAGTTATGTACAAGTTCCGCTTTAAGTTCATTTTATTTTTTTCTGCTTCTAATAAATTTTGAAATATCGGATCCTGACTGGTCTCTGGACTTTATTGGACAACCCCCACGTGCACATTTGGTGTCAGCAGTGGGATATCACAAGGGAAGGAGAGCCACCTTTCTTGTGGATATTGTCCAGAGTCATTATGGAGGAGCAGAAGAAGATGGAGAAAGCAGAAATGTCTGCATCGGAAGGTACATGGACCAGAACCATGGCAGACAAATTTCAACTACCCCTAGCAGCTGGATTGGGTGATGTCAGAAAGAAAGAGACTGGTAAACCAAAGGCAGCGGAAGAAGCTATTGGGGGTGAAGATGTCAAAGAGAAGGAAGAGGAACCCTCTTCTGAAGTACATGATTTGCTGAGATGGTTATGTGTGAGACAGCTCGAGCTGGAGAAGCAGAGAGAGAGAGATCATCTACAAAATGAGAGAGACCGTCTACAAAATGAGAAAGGCCGTCTACAAAATGAGACCAGGTGGGTGGAGACTCTTAAGGCTATTCAGGCTATTGGAACTACTAGACCTATTCTACCTGGTGGGGGCCCAAAGGACATTAAAATTTCCAGACTAATGGACAGTGATGATATTGAAGCATACATTACAACATTTGAAAGAGTGGCAACAGCTTGTGGGTGGCCTAGGGATCAGTGGGTTATTCGTTTAGCCCCATATCTCACAGGCAAGGCTCAGCTAGCTTATAATCACGTAGAACCTGGAAATGTTACCAACTATGATCATGTTAAACAAGCAATATTAAAAAGGTATGACTTATCGTCAAAGGTTTCGAGCATTCAGATATCATAGTGTTGAGTCCCCACAAGAAGCTTGTGCTCAATTGCAAGACTTGTGCACAAAATGGCTACAACCTGCAACTCGTACCATACATCAAGTGGTTGAGTCAGTTGTGTTAGAACAATTTGTAAAAATATTACCTTATGAGGTTCAAATGTGGGTAAGAGAACATCGACCTGACACAGTAGAAAAAGCTGTCAGTTTAGCTGAAGATTATATTACAGCTCACCCACATCGTCAGAAAGGGTCTCATGGAACAAATACTTCCCAAGTATTGATAAAACATCCACCCACTAGTCCTTCTACTAAGCCAAAAGAGTAAAGAAAAAGTATGAGAACATTTAACCCAGATATTATTTGCCACGAGTGTCAGACCAAGGGACACATCGCTAGATTCTGCCCCAAGAAAAAATATGATCCTTCTCATCTGGCCTTAGCAAACTGGGGGCAATATACTGTGTCTGTCAATGTTGGAGGACAGGATGTGATGGCATTGATTGATTCAGGAAGTAAGCAAACTCTGGTATGTGCTGATTTACTCAGTGGTGCTCTTACAAAGAAACACTCGGAGAAAACTGGGGTGACTTGTGTTCATGGGGACACTCATTTTTATCCTGTACAGAAAGCTACTATTACTGTATCAGGCATGGCACATCATCTGAAGATAGGTGTGGTTCCTAGATTACCTGTACCTGTGATATTGGGACATGACTTTCCTGTATTTAACAATTTATTGACTGCTTCTTCTTCTATATCTGCTGTGACTACACAATCTCAAGCATCTCAGGAACAAATGGACAGTGAATTGTTTCCTTTGATGATACCTTATTTGATGTTCCTGGAAAACTGTTAAATCAAAAACAAAGGAGACTAGAAAATGGACATGGAATAAAACAAAGGACTTAGGTTGATGATACCATGGTAAAAACTGTAAAGTCGGACTCTTTATCAGCGACCAAAAGAATGACCCTACACTAACCCTTTGTTTTCCCAGGTTATTGCTGATGGGGTGGAAGGTACACCTCCAATGTATAAATTGCAACAGGATAAATTGTATAGAGTTTGTCAAAATCCAAAAACTGGGGAAATGGTAGATCAACTAGTGGTTCCTAGTCAGTATAGAGAACAGTTAATATTCTTAGCGCATGATGTACCATGTGGGGGACATGCAGGAAGGGATAGAACTTTAAAAAGGTTACTATAATGATTCTTTTGGCCTGGCATTCATGATCAAGTGGCTGAATATTGCAAAAGTTGCATCCAGTGCCAAAGGGTGGCGCCGGTTACAAGAAAGGACAGAGTCCCTCTTCAACCTTTACCATTGGTTGCTATGCTCTTTGAAAGATTGGCCATGGATATTATAGGACCGCTCCCCAAAAGTACTAAAGGCAACAGGTTTGCCCTTGTGTTGTGTGACTATGCTACAAAATATCCTGAGGCTATTCCTCTACGCACAATAACAGTGGATAAAATAGCAGAGGAGTTGCTCAAGGTATTTAGCAGAGTGGGCATACCAAAAGTTATTTTAATGGACAGGGGAACCAATTTCTGTTCAGCCATTTTGAAACGTCTCTACCAAGCTCTGGGGGTAGAAGCTGTCTACACATCTCCATACCATCCCCAGACTGATGGCTTGGTCAAGCGTTTCAACAAAACACTGAAGAAGATGGTACAAAAGTATGTGGAAGATGAGGGTAAACACTGGGACCTATATCTGCCACTGTTACTTTTTGCATATCGTGAGGTACCTCAAGCATCAACTGGATTCTCACCATTTGAACTGTTATATGGTAGGAATCCCAGAGGTCTCGTAGATGTAGTTAAGGAACAGTGGGAGGATATTACCAACTGGAAAAATCCTACTACCCTTGACTATGTTACGCAGCTACGTAAAAGAATAGCTAAGTATACTCAGGTTGCGCAAGAACAGAATCAAATCAAGCAAAACTATCAGAAAGAAAGATATAACATAGGGGTGGGTGAAAAACACTTTAGCTCTGGGGATCATGTCTTATTGTTGCTTCCATCCACTGAAAACAAGTTAACTATGAAATGGCAAGGACCTTATGTGATACAGAAACAAATTAGCCCCACTACATATTTGGTGGAAGTACCAGACAGAAAACAAAAACTAAAAGTGTACCATGCCAATTTATTGAAAAGATGGCATAATAGGCCTACTGAAGTCATGTATGTATGTTCCAACCCATTGGACAATGAGATGGAGCTGGCATATGATAGACTGGAAGGAGAACAATTGTCTAAAGATTTGACAATAAACCCTTCTTTATTAGACAGTCAAAAACAAGAACTAGCCCACGTTCTAAGTCAGTTTGATGATACTTTTACAACAGTCCCAGGGAAAACTACGGAAATATGTCATCAGATCCATACATTTCAAAACACACCCATTAGAGTAAAGCCCTATCGGATTCCTGAGAAATTAAAACAAGAAGTCATCATAGAGATAGAAAAGATGAAAGCAATGGGTATCATAGAAGAAGCTAATAGCGAATGGGCGTTTCCTATGGTCCTTGTCCCTAAAAAAGAGGGAGGGATAAGAATTTGTCTAGACTTCCGAAAACTCAACGCAATATCAAAATTTGATGGATATCCAATGCCCCGTATAGATGACATCATTGATCAACTTGGGCAAGCGAGATATGTTAGTATACTTGATTTAACTAAAGGATACTGGCAAATTCTACTTGAGAAAGCATCAAAAGAGAAAACTGCTTTTTGCACTCCTTTGGGGTCTTTTCAGTTCACAATGATGCCATTTGGACTTCACGGAGCCCCAGCTAGTTTTCAAGGTTGATGGATAAACTCTTGAGACCTCACGTTGGATATAGCGCAGCTTATTTAGATGACGAATCATTTATAGTCCAACATGGGAAGACCATGTTAAACACCTTACTGCTGTTTTAGGACCATAAAACAAGCTGGTCTCACCATCAACTCCAACAAATGTTCCTTTGCTATGGAGGAAGCCCGATATTTGGGATTTATAATTGGTAATGGGCAGGTAAAACCAGAGGTAGGGAAGGTGGGCCGTTGGTAAAGTCTCGTCCTCACAAAAAAAAACATGTGCGTTCATTTTAGGCCTAGCAGGCTACTATAGACATTTTGTGCCTCAATTTGCTACTTTAGCTAGCCCTCTAATTGAATTGACCAAAAGAACAAACCCTCAAAAGTAATCTGAATTCAGAATGTGAAGAATCATTTCTTGCCATAAAAGCAATACTTTGTTCCTCCCCAGTGTTAAAAGTCCTGATTTTGATAAACCATTTTTGTTACAGACGGATGCTTCTAATGTTGGTTTGGGGGCTGTGTTATCTCAAATCCATCATGGAGAAGAACATCCAGTACTGTATATTAGCCGTAAACTACATGTCAGGGAAACCAAGTACTCCACAATAGAAAAGGAGTGTTTAGCACTCAAATGGGCCATATAATCCCTACGATATTATTTATGGGGAACTCAATTTACAGTATGGACAGATCATAATCCACTACGATGGATACATAACATGAAAGATAGTAATCCAAGGGTTATGAGATGGTATCTAACATTACAACCATATAAATTCGCTGTCAATCATAGAGCTGGAACTGCTAATAGTAATGCTGACTTTATGTCCGATTTGGGGCATACATAATGTTAGAACCAAATGTAGACCTCGGGAATGAATATATTTGTATTTTGAAAATGCATCGTATTTAAGTAAAAGAGAATATTAAAGGGCCCTGAGGTGGAGCTTTGGGAGTGGGTGGGCTAAAGCTCCATCTCTTTTTGTTTTACAATAGAGATCTACATGCTATTTCAAGTAATGAAAACTACTAGTTTTCATCTTGAGTGGGGAGGACTGTGTTAGGGTCGGTGACCCCCCCCCCAAACTTGGATATGCTCTCATGGATGCAGAGCATGTGTAATTACCTGCCTATGTTTTGGAGGTAATCTGAGAACATTGTGGGCTAAAATATTAAAAAAATCTGTTGCAACAGTCTCCTGCTCTTCTAATCTCTTCCTTTTACTATCGCTCCTTCTCTATCATTCACCTACTCAAGCTTGGCCAGCTCTGAGCAGTCTTTCTGTCCGTTTCCTTATTTCCAGCTCGTTTTCTCTAAATAATAAAGCCCCAATGTTTAGAATGTTCTGTGCTTGCAGTACAAGCTGTTCTGATTAATTTTCCTGCACGAATGTGTGCACGTTCGACTGTGCGATCGTTTTGACTGTGCGATCGTCTTAGACGTCTGAGCCTTGAAAAAAGAGTTTGTTATGGTGTTTTCATTATCTGGTGAAGCTCTGAACAACTTAACAGCCTTTTGCTTGTTTTTAGTGTGAGAAGCTCAGAGTTATGTTATACCTCAGAATTATAACTGAGAAATCATTTGAAAAGTGGTGTTTGTTTATTGCTTAAATAAAAAGGTTAAACTAGTACTTTTAAAAGAGAAAAGGCAAAGCATGCCACTGTTAAAAGGAGAGAGATAAAACTGTTTAACTTAAAAGGACTAAAGTCTCCTAATGTGATGCAGAAATGCCTTAGACTTACAACTCTCTGGTAAAGTGCTTCTAGCTCCTCTCAGTCCAATCTCTTTATAGGACTGAGTGGTCCTGGTTGACCCACTTTATGATGCAAGTTGGGGAGGAGCTAACTAAGTCATGTGCTCCTCCACTGGAATAAAAAGGAGTAGATGTGGAGTGTTGAGTCAGTTTGTGGTAGGAAGGCAAACCTACCAGATGCCTAGCCAGATTCTAGGTGCCTTTTTGGCAGGAATTTTCTTTCTTGTTAAAGATATGATTTCCTGTGCCTTATGTTTTTTTTTGAAAGTTATGTACAAGTTCCGCTTTAAGTTCATTTTATTTTTTTCTGCTTCTAATAAATTTTGAAATATCGGATCCTGACTACTTTCTGGACTTTATTGGACAACCCCCATGTGCACAGTCAGCATCTGGTTCTGTCTCTGAATCTGCACCCTCTAGCTTTGTGCCACACTCCCCCGAGGGGCCTTCTTCAACAGGCTCCGCCTGGTGCTGTGTGCTGCCAACTACAGATTCCTGAACCTTTTTCCATGTGGGAGCCAAACGAATCTTGGGCACTTTATACAAGCCATATTTTTCTAGGCACCCAGAACAGTGAGGTACCATGAAGATGTCCCTTCCAGCATTTAAGCATATTTGACACACTTGCACTGGATATCCAGGAATCGCCACATGAGAAGGCAGTTGTCCTCCATAATGACACCTTTCAATGTCCCTTAACCTATTTACTGCTGCTGTTACTGCAGCCCGGGCATGATCCAGGTAGTGAGCTGGTCCTGAGGCCATAACTGCAGGGAAACAAACAAAAACTCACTGTTACTGAAAGTCCTACTTTACTGAACACTTTCTTTACTTTAAAAATGGTTTCTCTGCTGCTGTGTTTACTTTACTACCCCACCCTGTAATGGCGGTGGCAGCACTCCTGCGCATCAACATTCAGAGATTGGGTCAAGCCACTGCGCATCCGATTTACAGACACTACTGATAACTTTTGCTCAAACTGCACAAACTTGCACTGTTCTTTTTCTAACACATTTACATGATTTGCCACGGCCTCTTCACTTGCTGAAAACATTTCTTTAGTTCACAGTCCCTTAAAGCCTCAGAATTTCAAGCACAGGATTGCCTGTAAACTAGTGCTGCACATTTGGCAACAACTCACAGTCTCTCTGGCTTTAAACCTTTAAACTGATGCTGAATCCATAACTATGCTCACAGTCAATGGCCTAGCAGACTTGCACTTGCTGGTAAAATTTGACACAGTCTTTATTTGCAAAGCGACTACACTGCTGCACACGTATTCAGCTGGCTTTTGGCAGAAAATCACTGTTTGAGCAATTATCACTGTTGGTACTCACTGTTATCAGTAGCTGTTTGCTGCGATGGAAAAACGGCCTGCAGCCAGTCTTGGAGGCCTCAGAAAGAAAACGGGTGGGCAGTCCTGGCGATCGTCTCCCCGATCACCACACTCGCAATTCAGTCGATCAAGATGCGGGTTGAGCCCGATTTTAAACAGCAAAGGCTATTTTTGAAAGTTTTACAGTGCTTTTTAATCACCACGATGCTTCTCCACCAAGCCAGTACATGCACTCCACTCACACTCCCTCTCGAATGCTGGGCAGTCACTGTAGAGCTGGCTGAGGGGCGGGACTGATTGCAGCCTCACTCACTGCATCGTGCGATGAGCCTCTTCTCCTTGCAGGTGCTCTTCTCTTCACGGCGATCGTTGAGCAGGCAAATTTAAACTGCAGAAACCACTTTTTTTTTTTTCAACTGACTCAACGGCGGGAGCCCATTTCAGCCATTTAGCTTAGCCATTCGCACAGCAAGTCTCTCAGTTTACTCAAAAACATTTCCAATGTCCAGGGCACAATTTTCCTGTTGCTACCCCTAGTCTTCCACACTTTTCTTTATCACAACAGTTCTTTAAAAAACTGGCAAAAACGCTGTAAACATTTGATGCAGGACAAGGGCATACTCTTTCAGCTTTACAGCTGCTTGGTAAACAGTTGTCATTTTAACAGCTGTATAAGAACCACAGCACACAGGGACACACTAGTTAACTTGCTTCAGCTTTTTGGGCTACCCACTGCCAGATAACCAAAACGCTAGCCTCCTGTCCGAGCACCCTTCCTCCTAAAATTAAAATCCAAAGCGGTGCCTCCATTTTGTAAGACCCTCACCCCTGCCTTTTTGCAAAGTGACAGGTGGTATGCTGTTGAAGCTGACAGCAGTACCTGGTGGGGACTGGGTTCGGGCAGGACTAGGTTACTCAGCACAGGGGGCCTAGGTTTGGCTACTCTGCACAGGGGCACCCAAGTAAATCCAAACACAGGAAGCAATAACTGTAATGTCCAAAACCAGGAAAGGGATTCTAAAGTGTGGCTTTTATTCACATCCAAACTGAACAAACAAAGCATAGACGGACCCCCATGGGGCTACATTCCTGGTAATGCAGATTAGAGCACAGAACACTTCTTCACTATTCCAGCCCTCTGGCTCTGAACCCACCAGGCACACAGCCCGGGCTTTCACACAGCTTTGGGTACACAATTAGACTTGTACACTATTCTGGTTTTTCCCCTGGCCTGGCTTCCCCGCCGGCCACTTGACCGCGGTCCATATGGCAGTGAACCAATTTTCTGTTGGCAGCTCCCCAAACCACCTTAGAGCCTTCGACTCCTTAAGGAAAATTTTCCTTCCAATCCCACATCTGGGTACTTCCCTCATCACTGGCCTAGTGCATGAGGCAAAGTAGAAATCCACAGAGCAAATCCGTAGAGGTGGACCTGGTTACTAAAGGTGGGGGGTCTCCCACCTCCAGCTCCCACAATCCATACCCGGCCATTTCTCTGGACATTAAACAACTCTTTTGAAAGCTTGGCAATGTAGATTACAGGGCAGACATAAAGCACATCTCTTCTACATGTCTTGACTTTCCCTCGTGCTGGACTTGAACATACTTTTACTTTGGCTAAGCCTATTACTCTAGGCCTCTCACTACTTCAGCAGTCCAATCCCCACTTTAACGCAGTTCAGGTGAAACATGGGCCCTTTGGAAAGAGCAGAACTTACCCTTTGGTTGCAGGTGCCCCGCAGGTGAATTTTGAAATCTTCTTGTACCCCACACAAATGGAAAAATAAGGCAGCTTGTTCTCTAGCAGTAGCCAGGGGGTTGCCCCTGGAATAGCAGGCAAACCTTCCACCCCCATCCCCTGAGGGATGGGGCACAGAGACCTGTATCAGCGGTCTCCACCACTTTAAAGAACAGCTTACTGTGCCCCTCTTTAGATGGAAACACACACCTTTCCCTAGAAATAGCTCTATTTTAGAGCTAAGGCTCCAAGAGCCTGTGCACAGAACTGCTGTGCTCCTCACACAACAATCTCCAACTACAGACTGACTCCAACTGACTGATAAAAACTCCTAACATTCTAATCTAACTCCCTTCTGCAGATTCCAATATGGCTCATGCAGCTGCGATAGTTCTATGGTGATGTCATCCCTCAGTCTCAGCTGAGACTGAGAACAGAGTGAGACAGTGTGAAATCCATTTAACTGGAGTTTCACAAGCTGCCTTCCCTGCCTACCACTAGGTCTTACTGGGATTCTAGTAACCCCAGGTAACAGGGGGGTTACATGTACACTATACATGTTGTGAAGTACAAAACAGTGGTCCCTCTCGTATATATCTTGATGGTAAATAGTACAGCTGCTACATACTCAAAAGTTTTTGTTGCCTTGAAAACTTTATGTTGTGACCTTCAACCAGAATCTGTTCTCATTGATTTTGAATCTGCAGCACTTAAAGCTTTCAAGCAAGCATACCACACTGCTACATTAAGAGGCTGTTTTTTCCATCTATGCCAAGCAATTTGGTGCAAGGTACAAGGAATTCAAGAGGTGTGTGCTCAATATACTGTACCTCAGACCCCAACTATGCCATGCATATTCGTTTATTGCCTTCACTCGCCTATGTTCCAGTGCCAGATGTTCTAACCGCTTTTGAAGAGTTAATGCAGACAGAGTTTTATCAAAGCAATGCTGAGTCCTTAACCTGTCTTATTGACTATTTCGAGGATACATGTTTGGGCAGGCCTCTTGCCAGAGGAGGTGGAAGACGGCCAATGTTCGAAATAGCTTTGTGGAACTGCTATGATGCAGTGCAGTATGACCTGCCTCACACCATTAACTCAGTGGAAGCCTGGCATCGTAAATTTGATCATTTTATTTGTGCTCACCACCCATCCATCTGGCATTTCATAGAGTTCTTGAAAACAGAGCAACACTACAACAGAATTGTAATGGAACAGCTTATTGCAGAAAGTACAGTGGCGGGTTTGTAAAAAAAAATACAAAGACTCTGCAAAATGCATAACAAGCATCATATCTCAGTATACTCAACGCACCCGAAACCAATACCTCAGAGGGATAGCCTATAACTTTCAGCTACAGGCATAAATGGACACGTATACATAAGTACTCTGTAAAGCATTGATCGCACTCAGTAAAGCATCAAGCTCTAGAAATGTGACAGCTCTACAGTTTTAAATACATTTTCCTTTGCTTATTCTTTTTGATGTTTAAATAAAGATGAATTATATTGACTGTACCTAGAAAGACTTGCAGAGTTACCATGCTTGCGGATTATCCAGATAGGAACAGGAAGTTCGGGGGGGGAAGGGAGGGACACATTGTGGTGCACTGCAAACTAGGGTCCTAGCAAACATTACAGGAATTAACTAACAGGAACACAGATTGGGAAGCAAACAGGAAAGCTATAGCATGAGCATCGATCAGTAAGCTGACATTTCATTAAAGCGCTATTAAATAACACGCTGTAATTTCACTACGCTATTATGCAGGAGCGCTAAAATGTACGCACTGTAATTACACGCGTGATATTGCATGTGCGATTTTGACAGTGATTCCTATGGAAATATGTTAAACATGACCTGGCAAATAAGGAACAGTGATCAGGCAGGTGGGGGGGTGCCATTAGACACCAAGTAAAGGAGGAATGGTGATTTGGGATGGGGGGGTGCCACTAGACACCAGGGAAATGGGGAAGGTGATTGGAGGGTGGGGGAAGGACCACAACACTACAGAAAAAAATGTCATCAGTAACCGAGGAGGGGCGAGGGACCACTATACTATGGAAATCCATTAACTATGACCAGGCAAATGAGAAATGGTGATTGGTTGAGTGGGGGGTGCCACTAGACACTAGGGAAAGGAGGACTGGCAATCAGAGGGTGGGGGTGCCACTAAATACCAAGGAAATGAGGAACGGCAATCGGGCAGGTGGGAGGTATGCCACTAGACACCAGGGGAATGGGGAAGGTGATCGGAGGGTGGGGGGAGGGACCCCTACACAATGGAAAAAAATATATAATTGGTGACCGGGGAGGAGGGGAGGGACCACTACACTATGGAAATACAACATTACAGGGAAACACTATGAACATGCTTTTTTCTGTGTGCCCGAAATCCTTTTTCATCATTCGTGATCCTTTTTTGTTTAAATGAAAAAGGATTAATGAAAAAGGATCTTAGCGAGTGACAAAAAAGGATTTAAAACATATTTAAAAAAACATTCCAGGATCATTTTGATAGCAGACAGCTGCAAAATCCAACCAATGGAGTTCCAATTATCAAGATCCATTTCCTGGTGTCCCTACAGCAATTCATTTTCATGGGTTTTCAATATTTAAAACCAAAAATGAAAAACAAGATGGTGGCTTGCCAAAAATGATTTTTTCCTCACGAAACAGAATTGTTTCCTCACAAAAAAGGAAATGATCTCTCTTGAGATTGAATCTTTTTTTGTGAGATCAATTCCTTTGTCAAACTTTTTTACCTCTGTCCTGAAAAACAAACTTCCCATAGGAAATAAAGGGAACTTAAAAACTGAATAACTTTGCAGCAGGTTAATATTTTTGTATCGAACACTGGCACTTCTGTTACCCAAGTTCTTTCTACCTTAAAAAAAAATCACACCAAAATTCCACACCGTCTGGGAGCAAGGCAATGAGGAAAAAACTGCAAAAAGTGGTGACTTTTCACTTTTTTACACTATCCGAATCTCAGAATCCACACATCCAACTGAAACGAAACTTGCCATGTCACGAGATCTACCCCAAGGTTGCAAAGTTATTAAAGTGCAAAATTTGAGGTTTAACATTAAACAGGCTACTCAACCTTAACTATAAGGGCATGACCATGCCCCTATAATATATCTTAGATATATTACATATTTGGGACTTTTCTCATGATAAAACCATCCAATATTTCCTCATATCTGATGGTAGTTAACACTACTGAAACTACACTGCTTATTACATTATTTGAGGTTTAGCATTAAACAGGCTACTGAACCCTAACTATAAGGGCACAACCATGCCCCTATAATATATCTTGGATATATGACATGTTTGGGACTTTTTCTCATTATAAAACCATCTAATATTTCCTCATATCTGTTGGTAGTTAACACTACTTATGAAACTACACTACTTATTATAAAATAATGAACAACCTATTCATTAATTATTACAAGTGTGGACACCATAAATACTCATTATTACAGCATTACTAACATGTGTATGTAACCCCCCTGCAAATGGAGGTTCCCAAAAGACTTCCAGGAGCTTGCTTGAATGCTCCAAGCCTGAATGGTGTTTGGCATTTAAGCCATTTATCAGTGAGTGTTTTTAGAGCCTCTGGTACTGTCTCTTTAAGAGCTGTCTGCTTGCAGACATAATTAGTTTGTATGGGGGGACTGTGTGCTTCTCTGAGTACCACTCGAGCTGCTGCCAATTCACTTCATTTTGCAGTCACTAGGAGTGCAAAGGAACCTATCTGAAAGATGTAACTGTTTGCCAGAAATTATTTAGAGTAATAATGAAATTACAGTTTGTCTAACCTGCTTTCTTTGCAGTCAGAACTGTGTCTGCTAGTTCCCCATTCTAGTTTTGAACTGCTGAACTGGACCAATCAGTGTGGGGTAAGCTAGCTCTAAAATGGTGCCTTGGACGAATCAGAACTTGGACTCATAATCTGAGCCAGCCACAAGAGGATTGTATGGGCAGTGACTCTGGGAGATGTAGTTTAGACTTCAGTGCCTTTTGGACCAACAGCAGCAGTCTATTGTGAGTGACAGCCAATCCAGTCAAGAACTGGGAGGAACTCAAAGGAAGTGCCGGTTTTGTCAGTTGGAGTTTCAGTTGAGCTTTTGGCAGTGAAGAAGGAAGGAGCCCTGTGCTTTTCAGTGTGCAGTTTTAGTCAAAAACGTGTGTAAGGCCCAGAGTTCGGTCTGCAGCTTGTGTAACAGCTTGTTAGGACTGAATCCGTCCTGTGAAAAGAATCAAAGGATCTCTGAAGAGTAGAAACCAGGCTCACCCTGTAGAAGACTGGAGGAATTGCTGAAAATTGTATTCGGTCGGTCAGGAACTGAATCTGCTGTGTGTTCTCCCGGTATTGTGCAGTAATTGCGATCGGATACAGATGCAGCCTGCCTGGTATAGTGCTTTCTTTTATATGGATGTGTGAAGAGGTTTGTGTACCTCAAGTGAGCCCTGCTGACATTGAAGGACCCTATCTTATTTGGAGGTCGTGAGTACTAATTCAGGGTCGCTCCCTGTTGAATTGCCACATTAAATCCAAATGGAATTACTGTACTGCTGACTGTTTAATTCTCCTTTTCTCTGTGTGAAAGGGCCCCTACCAGCTGCCACGGTTTGGACTAGCCACTAGGGCTTGGGTACCCAGGGACAGTAACTGATAGGGATAGGCCTGTGCACAGAGCCATAGGTAGATTATTAGAGTGATAAGCTAATTAACCTGATTTCCCTGTCCTTGTTATATCCCCTAAATAAATCAGAGCTGCTTGTTTCAGCAAAGTTATACTGCCTGAGGTATTTGTCTATGTTAAAGTACTGTACTGTGATTGTTGCACTGTATCTCATTTCACAGGAGGTCCCAGTGCCGGAACCAGACCTGGGGTAAGTGTATACTGTGAAGGTAATTCTGATATATTGTGTGGGCCACTAGTGGGAAGAAAGGGGTTGCAGTGTCCCAGAGGGCTGTGACCAAGTTAGTTTAACTATTGCAAACCCTGACCTCTGGGTGGAGGCACCCGCCATTGGATCCAGGCCCCTCAACCTGTTAGTGGCAAATCAGGCAGGGGTAGTAGCCCTTGGGATAGCGCCATCTAGGGGTTACATGTAACAACCACCCAAATAACACATGTAACAACAACCATCTATCCACCTACATTGCAGCACTAAAAGCCTCTCCAACTACAGCCCCTGCAAAAAAAGAAATACCCCCACAAATCCCTACTAACCACTTTTGCTGCTGTGTCCATATCACTTACCAAACTAACAGCCACAAATAGAAATCAAAATTAAACTGCGTAACAAAAAAGAGTTCCTGGTATACAAACTCAGCCCCAACCCCAAATCACTACCAAGCACTTTTACTGCTCCTTACTTGTCACTTGCCAAACTAACAGCAACACATTGAAATCAGAGTTAAACTGAGTAACAAAAAAAGGTATCCCTGAGATACGAACTCAGCCCATCAAATCACTACCAAGCACTTTTTCCGCTGCCTCCATATCACTTGTCAAACTAACAGCAACACATGGAAATCAAAGCTGAACTGTTCAACAAAAAAAAAAAAAAAGTGCCAAATCACTTACTAAACATTGTAGCTGCTCCCTTCTATGCCAAACCTGCAGGCTTTTTTTCTTGAAGTCAAATAGACCAAACTTATGTAATGAGTAAGTCCCTGATATTCATAAAATGGTAACATCTCAGGGTCAAACAAGCTAATAAAAGCCACCTGCCATTTGGGCTTATGGCTTTATTGCTTTTATGACCCCTCAATGATAATATTTCTCATATCTGACACTTATCTATCAGATATTTTTTCTCTCTCTATATACATACATATATATATATTATATACTATGCATATAGACAGATGGAGCTCATTGCTGGTGTAGTTTTTAATTTTGCCTTCTGGTTCTGTTGACCAGGGTGAAGTGCTTCGAGGACTGAAAGGACATTTTAGGAATAAAAATCTACCTATTGTAACTAACTTCCTAATGCCACAAAAATGGTGCAGCCACTCTGCACCCATGCTGGGCCAAAAGCTGTGGAATGCCCCCTATGCACAGAATGTGCACCTATGGGGCACACTGCAGCATCTGCAGCAGTGGCTGCACAACTACACCATGCCCAATCTCTATGTGACAATCGTGTGCCAGGTCAGGGGTGGGCAAGGGGGTGGTGCCACATACACACAATCCAGAAAGCTGCCAGTGCAGTGAGCATGGCCAGCAGAGAGGGAAGACACTACGTAGCACTGGGGCTGCTGTAGCAGCTGTGCACCCCTCTCCTGCCAGCCATCCCACACCAGTAGGGCAAGGAAAGCCCACTTTCCACTGGCCACCATCCCAGGAGCAGATGTAGGGGTCTGGGGGTGCCGGTCACTTTGGCACTTGTAAGGTACATGTTGAAGTGGATATTTCAGTTTGTGGAGGTCTGGCATGGACTGCAATATCCTGTGTACTGCCCATGCAGAGCGAGGATCCACTGCAGAGTCACATTAGGCGATCTTAATCGCGATGTCCTGGCACCACCCACAGCTCTTGCACAGGGTCTCTGCATTAGCAGGGGACAGGGCTGTGCATCACACTTATCCCTGGGTACTAATGGGGCATGAGGTAGCACTGCGGGTATACAGTCTTTTCGAGTGTGTCCCTGCACATTTTGAGAATCGAGCACTAACTAACTGACTTCTACTTACTGGTTAATTGTAGAGCTTTCCTGAGTCAAATCTTTTTGAAAATAGAAATGTAGAACACACTGAATGGATGTGTAAGATGTGCTGTAAATCAATTTCTGACTCTACTGCCTTGTGCTACACTCTTGGATATTTCATGGAAATAGATAATTGCAGCATGAATTGATCTGTCCTGTTGACAGGAACATAAGAAATGAAGGTAAAAAATAAGACCAAGGGCCCGTCATGTTTGTCTCCTGTTATGTAGGCAGCAGCATTTAATATCATGTGAAACACCAGTAACCATTGTTTCATGGGAGGCACTACTAGTAGATTTCATAGTCTTAAAGAAGAGGCGATGTGGTCTAGTAGAAGCAGTGCAGTCGAGTAGAGGTAATGTTGTCCAGTAGATGTAAAATGGTCCAGAAGGGGAAGTGTGGTCTGGTAGGGACAGTGTGGTCTACTGTAGGCAGTGTGGTCTAGTAGCAGCAGTTTTGTCTAGTAGGGTCAGTGTGGTCTAGTAGGGTCAGTGTTGTCTCGTAGGGACAGTGTGGTCTAGTAGAAGCAGTATGGTCTAGCAGGCGCAATGTGGTCCAGTAGAGGCAGTGTGGTCTAACAGGGACAGTGTGGTATAGCATAGGCAGTGTAGTCTAGTAGGGACACTGTGTGGTGTAGCAGAGGCAGTGTGGTCTAGGAAGGGCAGCGTGGTCTAGTAGAAGCATTGTGATCTAGTTGAGGCAGTGTGGTCCAGTAGAGACAATGCAGTTTAGTACAAATGTGTCCTAGTAGAAGCAGTGTGGTCTAGTAGAGGCAGTGTTGTCTAGTAGGGACACTGTGTGGTGTAGCAGAGGCAGTGTGGTCTAGGAAGGGCAGCGTGGTCTAGTAGAAGCATTGTGATCTAGTTGAGGCAGTGTGGTCCAGTAGAGACAATGTAGTTTCGTACAAATTTGTCCTAGTAGAAGCAGTGTGGTCTAGTAGAGGCAGTGTTGTCTAGTAGGGACACTGTGGTCTAGTAGAAGCAGTGTAGTGTAGTAGAGGCAGTGTGGTTTAGTAGGAGCAGTGTGGTCTAGTAGGGACAGTGTGGTCTTGTACAGGCAATGTGGTGTAGTAGAGGTGGTGTGGTCTAGTAGAAGCAGTGTGGTACTGTAAAGGCAATGTGGTCTAGTACAGGCAGTGTTGTGTAGTATGGGCAATATTGTCTAGTAGACCCTGTGTGGTGTAATAGTTAGAGCACCAGCTTAGGACATAGGTGATTACAGGTTAATACTCACTGTGAGACATGTGTCAAGTCCCTTGACCGTTTACTGCACCAGACTACCCAGCAGTGGAAATAGGAAGCAGCAGGACCCCACTATCTTGGGTAAATTGTAAAAGTAGAAAAGTATGTGTTTATTCTTAGACAGAACAACTGTGGCAAGATAGGCCTATGCCACTTTATTTATATTCCTATTTAATGTGTTGTGATGTGCTCCAGAGTTAAAACACTGTCCCTATAAAGGCAAAGGGAGATTTAAGAAAAAAAGGTACTTAACATTTAAGGTCTGGCATTCGTCTAGGAATGAGCAGACAAGGTGTGTGTATTCCAAAGGGTATATTCCTTACATCAAAGGGCACTTAGCCATTCCAAAGCAAAAGGCCCCCAGTGGGAGGTCAGCAGCAAAAGGTCCAGTGGGAGGTCAGCCCCCTACAGCAACAGGAAGAACAATACATGGGCATAAAACATGTTACAGGTTTGTTTTTGTTTTAGAAATCTCTGTTTATGTCCCCTCATCTCCGGTGCTGTACCTGACTCTCCTTGCCACCACAACCCTCGGGGACCCCCACAGAGCCTTAGTTTACCTTCCAGGCAGGGACATGAAGGGGCACCCCTCACAAGCCCTCGTACCTTCTGTGTCTCATCGGAGTCCTCACCAAGGGTCACAGTGGCCGTGGGTGAAGACTAATCTCCAGCCCTTGTGTCAGTGTTGCACCGGAGCAGTCTTTTTACTGGTAGCCCCCCGGAGGAGTGGCTGTGCTAGGATGCCAAAGCACATGCCGGCGTCGGCCACACCTGCCCCATACTTGAGACTATGGGCTTGCTGAACCGATGGCCACCGCCAGAGGTCAGACATGCACCGAGTCGACATCTCCCCTACCCTCCCAGAGGAGATAAGCAGTCCAACAGATGCTCAAGCCTCCTTCCACGGTTGGCCCTCCCATGACCCGAGTCTGTTCCTGAACCTGGGTCGCCGGCATCACAAGCGGTAGTGCTACCACTGCATGGGAGGGCCAGCGATGTTACTAGGGGCAACATGAAGGTAGCTGGCACTACTGTACCACATGACTGTAGCATGGAGAGAGTGGAGTAGTCATGTGGTACAAGAAGGAGGCAGAAGCAAGTGTGCACATGTCTGAGAAGAAATCGCATGCCTTGCACACAGCAGCAGTTCTCAGTTGCAGTGTGTGGAGGAGAGATGTAGCAGACGGAGAAAATCAGAGTCAAAATAAAAATAAAATACAGTAGTTTAAACTGCTTACTGTAGGAGAAGGAGACTAGGAGAGATGGAGAGTTAGAGACAGGAGCTGTGTTGTTGGGAGCTTGCTTGATTGAGCTGAGGTGAGGTCGAGGTGGGTCTTGACAGAGTGAGAGTAGCAGCCTGGCCTGCCACCAGCAGTGAGTGAGAGAGGCGAGCATAGAAAGAGAGAAACAAGATGGTGATGGACAGTTGCAGCAGTGCAGCAAGGTTAAGGGTTATGTTGTACTGGACTGGGTTGGAGTAAATGAATGAAATCTGAGAAAAAAAAAAATTCAATCAATTCTCTCCACCTGGCGCTCCTCCTGTGACCTGTCCTGCTAAGTGTGGAGGAGGACTGAGCTGCTGCACTGATGAGTGCCTGCTGAGGAGCCGACCGAGCCTGCAGCCTGCTTAGCCAGGGCGTGGGTGAGTAGTAGTACTCTGACTGAGAGTCCAGGGGTAGTTAAGAGGGAGGGGGGGCCCCGGGGGGCAACTGTGGATGATGATGATCTACCCTGTGTATGCTTCATTTTTCTTTTATTTTCTGAGAATCTGTAAGGGAACTGGGCAAGAACAACTCTGTGGATAATGATGGTCTGCCCTGTGCGCCTTGTTTTAATTTTATTTTCTGAATCTAAGCAAGGCATGAGGCCGGGGGCGGGGGATGGATAACTTTGGAAGATACCCTGTTGTGCCTCGCTTTTCTTTTGTTTTCTAAACAAGGCATGAGGGCAGGGCTCATTCACTAAATGTAAAGGGTGCTGGTCTCTTCTTGGTATTGTATATGATAGATCTCATCTATCTATTCATCCCTACCCTGATCAGGAGTCAGGACATTTTACACCATAGCCATTTCTGTTTTTTAGAAGGGTGGGGTAGGGGGTGGGCACAGTTCTCCAAACCAAAACCAGGATTGCCCTGACAAAATCTGGGCAGGAGGTGACCCTAGAATGCAACTGTAGTCTGTGCAGTGTTCCTCATCTGGTCAAAAGATGCAATTTTAATTAACTCATTAATTAAATAGATCAATAAAATATTCCATGCTAAAGTAAAGTTCTCATGAGCTGAACCTTAGAATGGATGTCCTTTTTTCAGCCGTTCATCCCATTCCCATGCCATGATCCTGCTACCTGCTAGACAGGTTCTGGCTTGAAAATTTTTGTCTAACTGTAAGGCCAGCAGTCATTCTTCAAAATGGGGAGGCGGGCCCAGGGAGGGGGCAGGGTGTCTTATAACATACCCTTGAACCCAGGCCCTGTGGAAAGTTGCTATGCCACTGCTAAAGAGAGAATTTTCCTCTCAAAAAGGACATTTGATCTTTCTGGACTCTAAGCTCCCATTTACGGAGTACTACAGCATTGGCATGCGAGAGGACTGGGAGAGCATATAGCAGTTGTGGCAGTAAAACACTTTCTGTGACAGCAATCCTGGTGGCTGGAGTAAGTGAGTGGTGCACTCTGTAGGCCACGCCAATCTTAGAGATAACTGAGTGACAGACGTCATTGACATGCGGAGCGAAATCCAGAGCCAGATCAAGCATTACCCCAAGGTATTTGATAGATAATGTGTTAGAGACAGAAGACCCATTACAGCCATGAACCAAAAGATTAGGGGCACAGTCGGTACCTGTCTAGAGGATCCAAACAACATGGCCTGGGTCATAGATAAGCTTAAGATCTGGTAATTTGAGGAGAACCAAGATTGGAGGCTCTGAAAGGCAATCGCTAATTGTTGATTTAGGTCAGTTTTAGACTTAGAGGCTGAGTAAAGTACTAGGTCATCTGCATATAAGATAATGTTACAGAGTGGGGAAGGGCTGGGGATATCATTGATAAAAAGGGAAAAGAGTAGGGGCCCAAGAATTTAACCCTGCGGGACGCCAGAGGTGATGGGGCAGGGACAGAGAGAACCTTACAGAAGGCGACAGTCTGATAGCAATTTTCAAGATAGCTAGCAAACCAAGAGAGGATGGAGCCAGAGGCTCCAAGTGATTGCAATTTGTCCAGAAGTAGGGGGTGATCTACCTTGTCAAATGCTTTAGAGAGATCAATGAACACTGCTCCGGTATGTTGTTCATATTGCATTTTGCGTCATTGGTGAAGTGGGTAAGGGCAGTAGTTGTACTGTGCCCAGCCCTAAAGCCATGTTGATATGGGGATTGAAGGTTAGAGTGGAGCAGGTACTGAGAGACCTGATGATGCACAACTTTCTCCAGCAGCTTACTGAGCGAAGGCAGAGGTGAAATAGGATGATGGTCTAACAGGATTTTGGGATCACCTTTCTTAAACACCGGTATAGTCCTGGTGGTTTTCCAGGCCGAAGGGACTGAGGCTGAGCTGATTGAGAGATTAAAAAGCCTGGTAACTGGTTCAGCGAGACGAGGGGCGAACTGTCTAAGGATCCTTGGATCAATTCCATCAGGACCTACACTGCCATGAGCAGGAATAGTCCTAAGTAACCGGGGTAAGCACAAGAGTGGTGGGAACTGACACAGGTGAGGGAGAGGGAGCCTGGGGAATAACAGGAGGAAAGGGGGTAGGATTGGGGGTGGGAAGACTAGAAAAGAGGGCATTGAAGGCACTTGCTATAGTGAGAGGATTGTTGCAGTGGATATCATTGACGAACATTTAATTAGGAGTCAGAGTCTTATTATTCCTGAGAATTTCCTTAATTTGAGACCAGTAGCATTTTGGGTTTGAGGAAGAGGCACTGAGCAGGTTCCAGTAGTACATACTCTTAGCAAGGCGAATCTCCTTTTTACAGGTGTTTCTCAACGTAGCATCAAAGTCAGCTTGAAGGGAGGAGGACTTCCAGACCAACCATAGTTTATCCCTATGTTTCAGCAGCTGGAGTAGGGGGCGCTTAAGCCATTTAGTGACCTTCCCTTTTACCCTATGTGTAGTAACCGGGATGCGTAGGTTCTGAAAAGAGAGAGAGAGAAGGGTAGCATTGAAACACTCAGTCGCACAGTTGATATCATCAGTCATGGAGAGAGGGGACTAGTCAACATGGTTTAGATCATGCAGGAAAACAACAGGGTTGAGGTTGGAGAAGTTGGAAAAAGATAGTAGTTTGGGGGGAAAGGAGGGAGGTGAGAAGTCCCAAACACAGAAAACCGGACAGTGATCGTTGGTAGAGTCAGGAAGAACACCAGCATTAGGGAAGTTCTCCTTCCTGTTAGTCAGAATCCAGATTCTAGTGGGAGCCTGGATTAATTGAGCCAGGTTGGCCTTGCTGGTAATGGAAGATAGGAGAGAGGAATGAGGCCCAGCCCAGTCCTGGTTAAAATCTCCCAAGCAGATAACCTCATTTTTCCCTGACATAGATAGCAACAGCTCAATAAATTCCTCAAGATCTTGTCTGGAGTTTAAGTTTATTCAAGTTCAAGTTTATTACAGGAAAACTCCATTGAGCAAGCTCATTCACAAGGAGGTCCTGGGACAGTTATATAGATAAAGATATTACATAGTAAGGCATCCCTTTAAAGGGCAACACTGATTACAGATATTCAAAGTGCATACATAGTTCAAGTAAGATTTTACATAATCTGGTATAGCAGGAGACAATAAACAATGAAGGACGTTTGATTCATGATGTGTGAACAATGTTATGGTGATGTGCAACGATACTGGGTGGAGTATGTAGCCATCACACTGGTAATTATAATAAGTACTCTTGGGAAATTGAGTAATGACAGGATAGGATAAATTAGGTAGACATGGTTAATGATGAGAGGGATGGTAGGGAGGAGTACGAGAGTACTAAATAAGTAAGAAGCCAAAATGGGAGGTGGAAGAGGAGCAGGTAGTTATAGTCGTGTAGTGCAAGTTGGAGGTACAAGATTACAGTGAGGGCTATATCTAATGCTAATTAGAGATCAGAGGGCTGTGGGTTCAGTTCCCACATCTGTCACTTGGGTTAATATCCCAGTACTGACACTGCAGTGCAGCATGAAAGGGGTGCTGCACTTCTAAGGTGCCGTCTTTCAGATGAGACGTTAAACCGAGGTCCCATCTGCCTGGATTGGTGGTAGTTCAGGTGGATATTAAAGATCCCATGGCACTTATCAAAAAGAGTAGGGGAAATTTTTATTGACAAAGAAACTACAAACCAAAATCACATTGACAAAAATAAATACAAAAGACTCATGTAACAGGAAAATCAGAATCAGTCACCCATGGTAAGCATTTTCATAAAGCAAACAATGATCCAGATGACAAACTTCTTAGTTCAGAAAAATAAACATCTTTTAAATCCTGTTCGATACTTTGGACCACGAGTAGGTGGGACATATCTTTTTGCTGCAAGGTGAAAAGACAGCGAACAGTCCATAAATGCCATTTAATGATGGTAAACAATAAGTTTAGAGTGTCAATATTCCACTTTTTCCAGGTCGCTGGAAACCTACCATACAATAACATCTCATAAGTAACAGGAGTAAATAAAGGTTCCTTCCATCTGTTCGCTAAAAATAACCAAAAACCAGTGATATAGGAACAAAGAAAAAACAGGTGTTGTATTGTTTCATCCTGATTTACACATAAAGATCTGGAACACAATCTTTCATTCAGCTGTTTATGTTTATGATTTGCCTTAATATTGATCCGTTCATGACAACTAAGCCAATGTAGATCCCACATCTTCTGGGGGATGTGAGGATTCCTTAACAGTGTGTATAAAGCAGGTAAGGAAGTAGGGGGACATTTGGGAAAAATGACAAGGTCTGCACAAGTGGTATCTATCGAAAAATTATAAATGGCTTTCCTATTTTGAGTCATAATCATATGGCTAGTAATCTTCCGTTGTTTTAAATGGCAAAAGGTATCGCGAAGATAAGAAGGGGTAGACGATGCATGTTTAACCTGTTTCAAAGTATTAAGGTCCCAAAGATGAAACCAGGGTTGACAGGATTGAAAAAAATAAAATTCCCATCCCACATCATAATTAACTAAAAGTGGTTTAAGATTAGTCACAAAAAATAAACTATTATAAAAAAATAATGGGTGTATCATATTAAGACCACCTTCCTTGAAAGGTAAGCAGGTAATGGAACGCTTAATGGGATTCAGGTAGCTGCCCCATAAGGCCTGAAAAAATATACTCAGAAGTTTGGTTTCCAAAACACGGAGAGGGGAAAACATAAGCCAAAAACAAAAAAATCGGGAGCAAGTGAGACTTTATCAAGTAAACCCTCTTTTTTTTACTGAGTTTCCAGGTGTTCCAAAGAGAAACTTTGGCCTGCACTAGGTCCAGTTTGGGAGTCCAGTTGAGAATGTCTGAAGGACCTGAGCCAAATAGAATGCCCAAAATCTTAATAGGGGTGTCACAAAGTGCAATACTGGAAACTATTACATCATTCAACTGCTGAGATCCAAGCCGTCGACCAACACATTTCTCCAAGTTCAGGGATGCTCCTGAAACAAGACCAAAGGACTTACAGAGATGGAGATCGTCTGCCGAAGGAACATCAGCTACTAATTAAACTCATGTCATCAGCATAGGCTAAAACAGAAAGTGGCAAGGAACAAATAGGCCTAACATTGTGTGCTGTATTAATGGTACGAAGTAAGGGATCCAAAAAAAAGATATACAGAAGGGGACTGAGTGGAAACCCTTGTCTAACACCTCTCTTTAAAGGTATCAAATGACCCTTCCAGCCATTAACAAGAGGGATAGAAGTGGTTGTAGAATATAATAAGTGTAACCAGGAGAGAGTAGTCACAGGAACCCTATAATGTCTCAAAACCTGCCATAAAAAGTCATGACTCACCGAATCAAATGCCTGTCTTTGATCCAATGAATACAGGAGGCCTGTTAACCTATTTGAATTGCCATGTTCCACCAATTCCCATAATAAAAAGGACATGATTATGTATACTTCTGCCTGGAACATTACTAAATTGAGCTTCTGAAATAACAAGAGGGGCCAGCTTTGCTAGACGGAGAGCAATAATTTTAGTTAAAATTTTAAAGTCCGTATTCAATAGGCTAAGATGCCTCCAATTAGTCAGTAATTTTCTGTCACCTTTCTTATGGATATAGAAGGTACTACCCATATTAAATTCTAATGGTAAAGTATCAGCTTTTAAAAGGAAGTTATAAACTGTGGCCAATTCCACACTCAACTCAATATTAAGCAATTTATAAAGCTCATTCGGAAGGCCATCCAAGCCTGGAGATACTCTAGATCGCAGAGTTGTGATGATCTCAACTACTTCTCGTGCCTGAATATCACAAGCAAGCATATCAGATACTGATTGTTGCACATCAGGAACAGAAATGGGACTAAGGAAGGTCAATATATCATGTAGACATATAGGGAATGGACTGAATAAGTTTTGAGTATACTCGGCCACATAATTTTGGATAAGCCTAGAATCAGTAATTGTATGACCAGCTTCAGTCACAATAGTATCAATGGTTCTCCCCGTAATCTGTTTAGAAAAATGTGCAAATGGGCAGATCACATCATAGGCACCTTTTACACTAAAACGTTGACGTTGTTGCATTGAAGCATATTTTTTGGAGTGATATTCCATTAAAGATTTTTTCAGGGTACTAATTTGTGAAGAAAAATCCTGGCCAGTGGCATACGAAAGGGTAAGGAGTTTTTGCAGCTGATGTCGTGTCCTATGGTATGTGAAATAACAATCTTCATGATAGGTTTTGCTAAAGGATTTTGGTAATTTCGTCAAATCCTTCTTCGTATCTAACCACCACCACCAAGGATCATCGTAAAGAAAAAAACCCCACAGATTTTCTGTTTTGAAAAAAAGATTTAAGAAGTGTTAATAACAGAGAATTCTCCAATAAGGAAACATTAAATTTCCAAGTGCCAGGACCAAAAATTGCAACATTCTTAGGACCAAGAAAAATGGTAGGCAAATCATGATCTGAAAATTCAGCCACCTGCACTTCAGCAGTGGAAGTTTGTAAAAAGGAGGACACAAAAAAAAATCTATCCGGGTAGCTAAAGAGCCCTTATGAAAGGTAGGGGTATGTGTCTGGGTGAGAGAAAGATAAGCATCCTTCAGTTTTGCAGAAAATAAAAGATTTTTGAGAAAAATGGTATCACAAAATAATTTTGTGTTCTTTGAGAGAGAGGACCTGTCCTTAGTGGACAACCCACAATTGAAATCCCCACCAAAAATGACGTGCATAGAGGTGTAAAGATACGGTCGAACCACTTTCAAGAGTTCAATCCTAAGCGACTTGGTTTGTGGGGCATAAATATTGATAATCTGAAAAGGGTTAGAAAGGAACCTAAAGTCTATCAATAATACCCTGCCAGGGCATAAATATAGAATCTTAATAATAGAGACATTGGGAAGATGAAACAAAATACCCACCCCAGAACATGTCTCCTGTCCAAATGACCAGTAGGAGGGGCCCAAATGCCAGGATTTTTGGGCCCTAGAAATTTCAGGCAAAGAATGGAATCTAACATCTTGTAGAAGTATGAGACCGGCAGTAAGGCAAGACAAAAATGAAAAAACTGAATCCCTCTTATGTTGTTTTTTTATACTGTTTACATTAACAGTATGTATTGCAAAAGAAGTAGACATATGCATAGCAATCACCTCTGTCTACCCTTCCTCGGGGTATATTCTTTATGTTTTGTCTTGGCCTTGGCTTTCCTTTTTTGGGACCCCACACTGTCGATAGGGACTTCAGGATCTGTAGTAAGTTCAGGGTGAGAGGACTGGACAGAAGAAGAGTCAGAGTCTGTGTTTTCAGAAGTATGTCGCAGCAATTCATATTTATTTGTCAAAGGGAGAGTCTCTACCCTCTGAGCCTTAGAGGAAGGTGAACCAAACTTACTTGAACCCCTTGTAATTCTAGAAGGTGTAGTAAAAGGGTCAGAAGGGGAAGGTTCCATTGTTTCTAATGGAGCCAGTGGGGGGGGGGTCCCATAGAAGAGCCACTTGAAGTAGAACAGCTAGGAAGAACTGGGGAAGAAGGAGGGTGGGGAGGTAGAGAAAATGTAACAGGTTGTGGGACAGGTTCAGTCAGATCCTCTCCAGCAATTACTACAGTGGTAGTGGAAACAACACTATGTGATTCAGCTAAAGTAGTGGGGGGGGGGCAACTGTAGAAGTAAAAGAAGAGGGACCCTTAATGTTAGAGAGTTGGGCCACTGTAATAATAAGCCGTTGCTCCTCTCCATCAGCTAAAGTAGGAGAATTATGGGCAGCCCAGGAACATTGCTGAAAAGTATGTCCCAGGTCTTCACATAAAACACAGAGAGGTTCTTCAGTACGCTGTGAGCCTGCATGACCAAGACCACCACAAACAGTACATTTAATAGTGTCACAAATGCTGCTGAGATGAGAGGTGGAACCACACTTATGACAGGCTTTAGGTTGTCCAGAATAGAACAAAACTCCCCTATCCCTGCCTAACAGAAAACTATTAGGTAGGTGTTGAATACCAGTATCAGTAGTCCGGAACATAGCCCTAACCTTCCACTCTCCCGTCCACAAATTTTCCGAATCAAAAATAGCTTCAGGGTCAGAGAGCACTGTACATCTTTGTTTCAGCCAAACTGTAATATCGTTCAAACTAACACCTTCATTTCTAAACAGAATAGTGACAGTCTTTTGTGCAGGTTTCGTTAAAGGAATTGCACTGAAAGGTGACCATAAAGGAGTATTTTTCAACAGATGAAATTGGGACCAAAATTTCTCTAAACCTTTTAAGGTTTTAAAACTTATATCAAAATGGGACTCATTAGAAACATGTATCAATGCGTGGATATCATAAGCAGCAAATTTCATGGAGTCTTTAAGCAAAGTGCGCCCAACAAAAACCCTATCAGGCATTTCAGGTAAACCCCCCAAATACTGTAATCTGACAACATTGTGTCTCTTAGCCTGTTGGGTGGGAACAGAAAAACAAGATGCATATATTTTAGTAGATGTAGAAGCAAGAGAAGTCAGTCGTTCAGTCCGTTGAAGTGGTAGACCAGGGCCCTGGGGTGGTAAACTTCGGTGAAGAAGGGCAGAGTCTGAAAACGGAGCTGCAGGAGAAGTGGAAACCGGTAAATTGAGAATTGGATTCTGTGTTAAGCGCAAAGCAGGCGTAAGCGTAAAGTCCAACTGGTCTTGCACAGGAGAAATAGCTGGGGCGTCTGCAGGGGTGATCCGAATGGGGGAAGGACCAGAGCACCAGGTACCGACAACTGGATCCCTCTCCCACCCTGCCGCAACAAGAGCAAAGTCAACTTACCAGTATCCCTGAGGAACAACCTCTGCAGGGGGCAAGTCAGACGCAGAGGTTCATGGAAGAAGATCGGGGGAAACAGCAAGGTTTTCAGGAGAAGTTTCAGCAGCAGGAGCAGAAGAAATCATTGAACAGACCGCATTGGAATGCGGAAATGTCAAGGCTGTCTTTCAGGCATCTGACGCAGCAGTCTGCAACAGTGAGTCAGAATCAGTAGGCAGCTGCAAAGCTGAGTTCTTAAGTGCTAAAAGCTCCTGTTTCTTTGTAAGATAGCATGTTTCCTCAAGTAATAGCAAAGCATCCGCATCTGTAGGTCGTAAACATTCAGTATTATGTAGAGACTCTTTAGCAGATGCTAGCTGTTGCAGTATAGGAACAGACTGGGAAGAAACAATTGTTTGCTTACTTTGATCCATCGAGGTTTCTGAGGAAGGAAATGAACTGGGAGATGCATGCAACTTAGATCCATTAGAAGAAGCTTGAGGAAGAATCGATGAGGTCTCTGGCAATCCAGAGACAGGGGAGGAGACCAACTCCCCTGCCTCCAACACCTCCATGTCCTCCACAGCATGTCCAGAGGCAGCCATCTTGGTCCCCACAGGAAAATGGGTCCCCCCTGCTCCCAGGAAGCAGAGTAGGGGAATTTCCCCAGTGTCCTGGCCAAATTTCCCTCATTCACTAAAAATACTACCAACAGCTTAATCTGGTTCAAGGTCAGTTGGCATTCACCTGTATCCTCCTCCCCCGGGTCGTGCCTCAAAATAGGCAGGATTTGTCTAGTGCACTTACTGGTCATCAACAACTAAATTAATTAAATAAATAAATAAATAAATAAATAAATAATGTGGATTAAGTAAAAGGTACCCATGTGGGTGGGGAGGGACTTAATCATGAATGTAAATGGCACATGCAAAGGTGGGGGGGGTTAATGACAGTTGCAAATATCTTTTATTTTAGATGCACTTTGTAGAAGTTAACTGTGACAATGCTGGATAGTTTCATCATGGATTGGAGTTGGTTCCATATAGTGGGAAGCGTATAAGCGGTAGCTTGTTTTCCAAAGGAAGTACGAGTCCTAGGTACGTCCAGCAGTAAAAAGTCAGATTTCCTGAGTGAGTAAGCACTATGTGAGATGCTGATAAGAGAGGATAAATAACTCAGCAATTTATGCAGAAGCAACTTGAGGGTCTATAGACCAGCGTGAAGTAGGCGTCTAGTGGCAAGCGATGTCCAGCCAACAGCTGCGTACAGATCGCAATGGTGTGTGCAGTATGGGGAGTTGGTAATGAACCGTAGCACATGGTGATAGAGGATATCCAGTTTGCTTAGATTTGCGAGAGTGGTGCAAGCATAAATTACATCACCATAGTCGAGTAAGGGAAGGAATGTAGCCTGAGTGAGCCTGTTTCGAGTCTCAAGGGGGAAGAGTTACCTATTTCTGAAAAAGAATCCAAGCCTGACTTTGAGCCTCCTAGATAAATCCTCTATGTGGTCATTAAAGGTGAGCTTATAGTCTATCCAGGTACCCAAATATTTAAATTTGGGAACGACTTCCAATGGTTCACAAAGAGAAGTAACAATAAAGTCTTTTAGCAAGGTGGGGGAGCCAGAGGAAGTACTGCAAGAGGAGATCATTGCTTTGGTTTTCTTAGCATTCAGGAGAAGCTTGGCCTTGATTAGATTCTTTTCGAGCTGAGCAAAGTCAGCTTGAAGCACTCCCCTAACTCCGGGTAACATTGAGCCAGATGTATACAATACAGTGTCATCCTCAAAGAAATGCAGATTGGAGCTAGTTATGTTAGAATCTAGGTCGTTACATACAGCGAAAACAAGATAGGGCCTAGTATGGAGCCTTGGGGGACTCCTCTGGCAATTGGCAGAGAGGCAGAGAATAGACCATCAGCTTTGACTTTCTGAGTTCTCCCAGATAAGTAACTGGTAAACCACTGGGTAGTGGAGGGAGTGGCACCTAAGTTAGCAAGGCAAGTGACTAAGAGGCTCTGATCAACAGTGTCAAATGCTTTACTAAGATCTAAGAAGACAGCTCCTGTGATCTTTTTAGCATCCACAGCAGAGATCCAGTCATTAGTTACTTTAGCCAGAGCGGATATTGTGCTGTGATTCGCCCGGAAACCGGATTGTGACGGGTTGAGGAGTGAGAACGTTTCAATGTGAGTTTTAAGTTGGTTATAGATTCATTTTTCGAAGACTTTAGAAAGGATAGGTAAGATGGAGATTGGCCCATAGTTATTTAGGTCACATGGGTCCTCCGATATGAATATGGGGAGGATATGGGCGGATTTCCAACAAGACAGAACTGTAGCAGAAGTAATGGATAGATTGAGAACATGAAGAATGGGGGCAGTGAGATGGGCATATCCTAGTTTTAGGAAGAAGGGCTCTAGTCCGTCATCCTCTGCACTTTTTCTGACATCCAGGTTAAGTAATGAATCTTCAACTTCTTTATAGTTAAGCGTATGCAGCTGAAAAGTTCATGGTGCGGTGCTGGAAGAAGGGGAGGAGCTTGATAGGCTCTTTGCATGACTAGTATAAGGTGAGAAATCAAAAACTAGGCCTGCCGTGACAAAGTGGGAGTTAAGTTCTTCGTGGATTAGGGGCTTACTTTCCACAATCCTACCATTGGAGACTATCTTTGTCGGAATGGAGGGGGCAGCGGGCTGCCCTTCAATGGATTTAAGTGTCCTCCATATTTTGTGAGAGTTCCCTTTGGCTTGTTCAAGAGTGGAGACGTAGAAATTTGCTTTGGCAGAACAAATGCTTTTTACACAGGCATTCCTAGCTGCTCTGAACGCCTGCCAATCTGCAGGGTTCTTGGAATGCCTTGCTTTCACCCAGATCTTGTCCCGGTTTGTAAGAGCTGCCTTAAGATCAGGTGTAAACCAGGGGTGAGAGTTGTTGCCCACCCTTACTTTGATAAGGGGGGCATGCTTGTTTACCAGGTTGGCTAGGTTGACGTTAAGGGCAGAGACTGCCTCATTGACATTTTTAGCAAGGTAAAGATCTTGCCATCTGACCTTACCCAAATCAGAAAGGAAGTTCGCTGCATTGAACTTGCGAAAGGAAAGTTTTGTTATAAAATTGGGCGGTTGCCGGGCCTTAATTTTGAGATCTTATGCAGACAACAACCCCATGGTCACTCATGTCATTGTGGAACACTGCTGTGTGTGAAATTTTATGTGGGTGTGTGGTTAATATAATACCTAACAGGGAACTATTGTCAGTGTTTAAGATATTGTTCCTTGTGGGTTCGTTCACTACCTGAACTAGGCCGAGCTTGTCACATAGAGATTTAAGGCAATGTGATTTAGGAGTTAGCCAATCCACGTTGAGATCCCCAGGAATATTGTTTCTGTGTTTGCAGCAAATATTAGGGATTTCAGTGAGTTAAGGATTTCAGTGCCTCCAGATGAAGGCCTATAGCCACCTATGATAGTAATGCATTCTGAGGAGGGAAGGTGGAGCCTCATTGAAACAGTCTTGAATTCCTTGGGAAGAGATTTACAGCTGACATCAGTGACAGAGTACTTGGATTTGACATAGATGACCACACCCCCACTTCTAGTTGCCCTGTCTGCCCTAAATTGTTTGTAGCCCTGAGTATTTGGGAGGTATATAAACATAGAAGATGTGAAGAATCTTGACACTCCCAAGCAGAAGGCGGGAATGAAGGACCTCACAATTTGTCAGTGAGGGACCCTGCATGATAGAGATGTTAAGATGAGATTTGTTGTACAGGGTTAAGCCGCAACCTCTTTTAGAGCTAGGGCGATCAGCCCAAAGCATATAGTAGCCCGGAATGGAACAGAGGGAGTCAGCCATAGAGGGCTTCAGCCAAGTTTCAGAAAGGGCTAGGATGTTAGGGTTGTTAGCGCTTACCCAAGCCTCGAGTTCAGGGAGGTTGGCAGTGAGGCTCCTTATGTTAATCAAGAAACTTCATTTTTTTTTTTATTAATTTATTTAATTCTTCAGAGACAACCTTTAAGCATGGTGCTCATTTACAAAGGTTCCAGTTCAACAATACAAGACAATTCCATTGGTACAAATCCCAAAGACATAGACTCATAATTACACAGACAACAAAACATACTAAACTGGTAGTTTGCTATAATGTTGTTTACAATGAGATAACAAGATTAGATTCAGACCAGGATTAGATCAAAAGCAGCCTAGTAAATAAGCATTGTCAATTGTTAATGTTCCAGCTGAGTACAGTAAGAAAAGAGAGACTAGGGGGAAAGAGGAGGGTGGGATCCAAGTATAACCAGACCCGGGGGGAGGTACCCAGCTATGGTGGGGGGCAATCAGGGGGATGGAAGTAAGTTTGTGGTATAGAGCAGGAGAGGTATGGAATGAGAGAGGTTAGAGCCAAATGTTGAAAAGAGAGGGGGAGAGGGCAGGGAGTAAAGGGCAACTGGAGGGGGGAATATTAGGCAGGGGTATACGTGCATAAACAGGGGAAGATGTAGATCAATGGGAGATAGAGGATTTGGAATTTCTTCTCATTCACCGGGGATTATCAAGGTGTAGGTGAGAGACTAAGTGCAGAAGTTGGGAGGTCATGTTGCTTTCCCAAAGGTTTTTTTAATAAAAGCTTGGAGTCCGATCAACATGTATAGATCCTAGGAATACAAATCCCGTGTCGCTACATGTCTATAACGTACATCTGATGTATAATATGTTGTTGTAAATAGAAGGATTTTAAAAATTCAGTTAGCCTTTTGTTTTATATCGATATATGGTAACTATATCAATATGTTATGGATATATGAACTAAGCTTCTCCAAGCTTTCATAAAAAAAATTAAGTTTCTAGCCCTAATTGTTCCAAAGTTATCCCATTTTAAAGAAATTATCTTTTAAAAAGTTTAACTTTGAAACAGTTGGGGCTAGAAACACAGTTTAAGAAAAAGGCCCAGTGATGCTGAGGGTTGAGCCGTTGGATGCCACACCTCGCGCCATGCTGGTGACCCAGGTTCGGGAACTGACTCGGGTCATTCAGGGGACAGCCGGGGGAGGAAAGGATTGAGTCTCCAGAGGACTGCTTTCCTTCCCCGGGGAGGGGGGGGGTTGTGCTGTGTGCTGTCGAGTGACACCCAGCGGTGGTTGGGTATCAGTGCAGATGCAAGTGCATGGGGTTGGCCCACACCCAGGGTGATTGGCTGCCTTCATGGATGTGGAGGCAGCTGCCCCACCCATTGCACGGGCATAAGGGTGTGGAAGAAAACAGAGGAAAAAATGGGACCTGGCAGGACCCGTGATGGCTCTGATTGCTCCTGTTCAGCCGCCCCTCCGATTCTGGATATGGGGGGGGAGCTTGCCAGCACTCCTTGCCCTGGCCCTGCCGCGGGGAAGGGGGGAGCCGCTGTGGAATTTTGGAGGGGGGGAACGGGCAGGAGTGGTCAGTGGAGCTGGAGGACGTACCTCTCCAAGGGGGTGGGGGTTGTACCCCTGTCAGGTCTGCGGAGGTGCAGAAAAAAGGTCCAATAAAAAAAAAAATTAAAAAAAAAAAATTGAAGCTTGGAGTCCAGCAGTTAAGAATTAACTCATATGTTGTTGTTTTTATGTGTTGATACTATGTATGTAGCGATACTATTTAAACCTGTTTTTCAGTATTTTATCGATACATGTTTTTAGTTGTGACACCACCAAAAAACACCAAATACATTTTGTTGATTATGTACTGGTACTATTTTTTGTACAGGTACATAAAATTACAAGATGGTTTAGAAAAAACATTCTATGATAAGATGTATTTTTTGACACATAAAATTACATGATGGTTTAAAAAAACATTTTGTAATAAAAAAATATTTTCAGCTTTTTCTGAATTTTGGTATTTCTACATATTACTTAATTATTAATGGTGTAGTTTTCAATGTAATTTTCATTCCTGTTGCGACCTTAATCACACTGCAAACATTTCAGTCCCCCCCAAGAAGTACCAACTCTTCCTCAGTTTCACAGCCAAAACCCCTCAAAACCATCAGAAGGTAAAAAAAAAGTCTGTTATAAAATCTGAGAAAACTTTGAAAATTAAACTTCGATTTAGCTGGATTTCCTATATTTACTGTTTTTAATACTCCCCTTATTTTCTATTGAGATGGGATCCCCCCCCCCCGAAGCAGCGGGCGGTTGATGGTCATGAGGGCCAGGCGGCTCCTGAAGCCCTACCTCCCCTCCCCTCCAGCTGGTGAACTCTTTCAGACAGGTACGGACAGCCGAGCAGCGAGCTGCTGGAGGACGCCAGCAGCATTAGGATACAGAGAAGGGACTTTGGCGCCTATTTTCTTTTGAATCTGTTGAACTGTAATTTATACCAAGCCACTGCCTTGTGTAGCCACGTAACTATTTACAAGTAAATTTTGTTACTCATTATTAGTTAAGATTTCCAATTCTGTGGCTACTAGAATCGAGTGAACTGGTGCCTTAACTTGCATTATTTAAAGCTGGCACCTTTTCAACCCTGCTCTGCTCAGTAGTGTAAAACCCTGTAAAACTTGAACTTTTTTTCCTTTCTCTCTTGCCTTGCCTGAACCTTCCCCTTTCTCTCACCCCCTCCCCTGTGTGCCAAACAATAGACCCCTACACACAGAAATTTGTCTCCTCTTCTCTCAGATCATCACTCGGACTCCCCCCCGAAGCAGCGGGCGGTTGATGGTCGTGAGGGCCAGGCGGCTCCTGAAGCCCTCCCTCCCCTCCAGCTGGTGAACTCTTTCAGACAGGTATGGACAGCCGAGCCGCGAACTGCTGGAGGATGCCAGCAGCATTAGGATACAGAGTTTTGACCCCGCCGCCCCCACCACCACCCTTGGTCGGCTCTCCCTTATATAGGGCTGTCCAGGCACGTTTTAACCAATCAGCTCACTATCCCACCTGCAGCTTATAGCTTTCTACCACTTGAGGCAGCACCACATTTTCCCCTTTCTCTCGCATACACATGTACTCTCGGCCACTAAAACACTAGGAACCTAATAAGCTTAACTTAACATTAACCAGCAGCCTGTAGTGCAGTCTGGACAGCTCCTAAGCATTTTTGGGCTCTGCCTGTTTAGTCCTAATCCTATTGTACACAAACAAACAACGGAACCTGCTAATTTATAAATGAAGTTAGCATAAACCAGCAACCTGTAGTGCACTCTGGACAGCCACTTCAGCAGTTTGTGCTCTGACTGTTTAACCTAACTCCCACTGCAATCCCCAGCGGGGCTACTTCCCTTGCTCCGTAAATAAGCTTTCAGTACCGGCACGACCGAAACCTTGCTAATTAAGCTGCTCCCATTTCATACAGTTTGCAAAGCCTGAATCTTAGGTGGATATCAGACTTTCTGCTGCTATTCTTGCCTTGCTGGTGCCAAATAGGGCTCTCTCTGTCAAGTGCCTCTCAGTTAAAAACATAGTTGCTGTTATTATCCATAACACAACCCACCTTACCACTAACCCTCTACCCTTTCCAGTTGTGCTCCTAAAAGTTTTAGCTCCTTTCATGCTGGCTCTAAAATCCAACTCGATTGGCTAGATAAGTCCTGCTTTTCTCATTGCAAGGATTTCTCATACCCTATATCCCACTCACAAATAACTCACTCAAAGTATTTCAACATGGCCTTAAGCCCATTTGGTACATTACTACTAATCTCTTTTCTCCTCAACCTTATATGGCTACCTATTTTATATTACCCTCCAAGACTTTATCATCACTGCACCCACCCAGATGACTATACACTCTCCATACTGGGATTGCCTTCATACTGGCCACGCGACACCTCCCCTCTTCTCATCCCTCATAAACTCATCTACCACCTATCCTACACCCTGCAAAAATCACCAGTGCCTAGCATCACCCTGCCCACCCCTTTCATTCATCGTAAGCTATGGTACCTCTTGCTCCTGGCCCTAATGCTAGCTGGGGATGTTGAACTAAACCCTGGGCCAGTGGGTAACCTCCCTCTAAATAATACAATCTGGAATGACACCAAAGGCCTCCGCGTTGCACACATGAACATTAGGAGCCTCCTTCATACCATTGCTGAACTTGAGGCATGGACTGTTCAACACCACCCTGATATTATGTGCCCATCTGAAACTTGGCTAAAACCCTCCACCCCTGATGCTCTCTGCTCCCTGCCCAACTACAATCTCGTCAGACAAGATAGACCTTCATCCAAATGCGGTGGAGGAGTTGCCATCTTCTATAAGCAACACCTGTTGCTATCCCATAATGTACTGTCAACACTGTCTCACTGTGAAGCACTCCATGCCACACTACAGCTAGGCTCAAAGAAATTACACATAGTCTGCACCTACAACCCTCCTGCTAGTGGCAATAAGGGTCTTGAAGAACTCCTCTCCTTAATAGACTGCACCATTAGTCATAACGAAGTCCTTATACTGGGAGAACTAAACCTGAACTGGATTAGTACCACAAACCAGTCCTCTCACACCCTGGTACAAGGCCACAACCTTCACCAAATGATCACAGACCCAACTAGGGTCATGGCTCCCCCTCGGACCAGTACTCTGATTGACTGGATCCTAACAAACCGTCCGGACAGCATAATAGGTGCAGGCACCCTTGCGGATGCTATTAGTGATCACTCCCCTATCTACTGTATCTGGCACTCTACCAGTAAACCATCTCCACCCCCAAAACTCATTACCTTCTGGAATCTGGCCAATATTAACTTAGTGCAGTTTACTTATGATCTCTCATTGATTGACTGGTCCCCGATCTACACTTCAACTAATGCCCAGGCAGCCCTTGACTACTTCTTGGACCACTTTAGCCCTCTCCAAGACACCCATGCTCCCCATGTCACCTGCCGGATTCGTGGAACCCAGACAAAATGGTTAACAAAAGCCGTATTTACCCAAATAAGAGCCAGGGATAAGGCATGGCGGCGGTTCAAGATCACTGGGTTGCAAACTGACCACAATCTATATCGCTCTCTGAGAAACTCTTGCAAGAAAAACATACGCTTAGCCAAAAGTTCTTTCTGCAAGGACCTGCTAATAAAAGCCTCAGATGACTCTAGGAAATTTTGGTCCACCATAAAAATGCTCCTTGGAGCTAATCACAGGGCACATACCAGTGACATGCTGTTAAATGGCATTCACTGCAATAACCCGACAACCATAGCAAACTCTTTTAATCACCATTTCTCATATCTCTCAAACTACCTCATCTCCCCTCCCTCCCTCCTGTCCTCAACACCGTACCCCCTGGCGATACCAATCCGACACTCACGCACCCACCTTTTAGGTTCCAGAGTATAAAGAGAGGTGAAGTGTTAAAACTGCTACTCACTATTCCCGACAGCACCAGCACAGGGTCTGATAGACTTGAACCAAGGCTCCTAAAAGCCGCAGCTCCACTTATCGCCTCTCCCCTAATCAAAATTTTCAACCTGTCTCTATGCCATGGCATAGTACCTAATATATGGAAAATAGCCAAAGTCACCCCAATCCCAAAAAAGGGTGACCCTAAGGAAATAAATAGCTACCGCCCCATTGCAATTTCTCTCTGTACTTAGCAAACTTTTGGAAAAACTAGTGTCCACCCAATCCATAGAATATCTCCAAAGATACAACCTTCTATCTAGCTCACAGCATGGCTTCCGCAAAGGACACAGCACCTCCACTGCCCTCCTCAAACTCACCAATGACATATATTCCTCCATGGACTCGGGCCTCCTAACAGGTGCAGTCTTCATTGACCTAACCAAGGCATTTGACCTGGTCAACCACACCATTCTTCTTACTAAACTACGCTCCCTAGGCTTCACCACTGACGCAGTGGCCTGGTTTGAAAGCTACCTGTCCGACAGAAAACAAGCTGTAGTGTTTAACTCAGCCATATCAGATCTTTCCACTGTTAACATCGGAGTGCCCCAGGGCTCAATCCTTGGGCCCTTACTTTTCTCTATCTTTATTAATGACATCCCACTCCTTGCACCCAACTGTTCATCTCTGCTCTATGCTGATGATCTAGTTATTTACCACAGTGCCAGAACTGTTGTCAACCTAATCCGCCCTCTCGCTGTTGATTTTGCTAATATTCAATACTGGCTCACTGAAAACAAACTTATTCTCAACTCTAGTAAAACTTACTCCATGCTCTTTGGCTCCTCTGCCAGACTTAAAGTGAATCAAAATGCCCTAATTATCCCTTGCACGGACGGCTCCTCACTGATTAGCACCAACTTCTTTAAATACCTGGATGTTACTCTCGATCAATCCCTTGACTTTGACCTACACATTACAACCACCTGTAAGTCAGTTAACGCCAAAATAGGTAGTGCCTACCGAACTAGATATGCCCTTACCCTATCTGCTAGACTTGCTGTGGCCCAAGGCTTTCTTCTCCCAGCCCTTGCATATGGCTCAGTCACCTACCTCTTTGCCTCCAAATCATCCCTCCATAAGTGGGATACCACCTACAACAGCATCTGCCGCTATGCCTCAGCATCTCCTCATTTCAAACATCATTGCCAGCTCTATAGTGACCTAAAATGGCCGTGCCCCTCTGCTCACAGACTCCAGGCCTTCAGCTCATTAATTGACAGTATTGTCAGATCTGGCCTCCCCCTATCCCTTTCATCCCTACTGGACACACAGCCTCTCTCCTATGGACTGCGTTCGACTGACCAAGCCCTTTTTCACATTCCCAGACACAGAACTTATATGGGTGCACGCGCCTTTTCTAACGTGGCTGCAAAATACTGGAATTCCATACCCCAAGCTATTTGACAAGCAGCCTCCCATACCACTTTTAAGACACTTCACAAAGAACACTTACGCTTTATCAACCCCTGCACTTGCTTTACTCTGCCTTAGCTCCACTCTTCTTCCCCTGCTCTGTTTCAGTCTTCTTGGTCCTGTCCCTCCCTCTCTCTGCTTTCTCTCTCCCTCGCTCTCTCTCATCTTTTTTCTCTCTGCCTCTCCCGCTCTCTCTCTCTCTCCCTCCCTCCTATTGCTCTCCCTTCCTCTCCTCCCAGTTCAACCACCTCTTTATTACTTGATGTATTGTCTCTATGAATGCCCGCTATTGCAACGCCTATGTTCTTACTTTCCTTATTTTGTGATCCGTGTCCTACTGTGCTGTATTTTCATCATACTGTGTAAACCTACTCGTGTTTGTTGCCAAAAATTTTGTCTCCCCATACCTGAAGTTTTGACTTGACTCTGTACTGTACTGCTTTCATGTGCTGCGTCACATACACAATTTTGTATTTCTAAAATGTGCTCTCCTGGGTCGTGCCTGAAAATAGGCATCCTTGTGCCTAGTGCACTTACCAGGTTACCAAAAGCAAATAAATAAATAAATAAATATGGAAACGGGGTCTTTGTCCTTTTGACTTCACCTGCTACTGTTGCTTGTCTACACATGATGCCACAGTCTCTTTCCTTTGACAATATAATTGTTTACATGGCAACCTATTGTGATTCATAAACCAAGAATCATGGCATCACATGTACACAGACAGCAGGAGTAGATGTGGGACAAGAGTCCGATTTTCAAAATGCTGCCCTTAATGTTGCACAGCCCCACCCCCCAAACCTGGTGCTGCCTCTGCCACCATACCAAATGAAGAGGAGACTGGTAGGCAATCATTTCAGGAGCAACTCCCATGTCTAGGGGTAAAACTGAGGATTTGTCACACCAGGAGTGACCCCCTGTGTAGTTGTACATTGCCAAACTTGGCTTTTCCTCACACCCCTGGATGTGTATCCCACCAAAGCACCATCTATTACAGTCTTTGTGCACCCTAGTGGAAATACCCCATGCCACACCACCTGCACCCTTTGAGGTAGACTGATTACCTCCTGTTTACCTTCTCTTGGACACTTTGATTGTGTCTCCCCTGCCCCCCCCGGTCTTTGTGTGCTGGTCACGTACCCCATGTAAGGCCTCCTGTCATGTTCTTCCTCCATTGGCTGTGAGGACAAATAGAGCCACCCTTATCTGGTCAAAAGGTTTTATATCACACCACACTGCATACTTTGCATCCCAGCAAACCAAGTTGGGATTAAAGCATTTAATTTGTTTTGCAGTTTGCATTAGCTCTTGCAATTGCAGTTTAACCTCTGCACCCTTTTAATAACAACTTGGGACACAAGACTCGACACTTAAATGTTGCTTTTCAGAACTCCAACATTTATTTACAGAGTGTATGGTGCACGCACATGGTTTGATGGTGGGAGTTTACTTAACTAGAACTTCTACCAATACTCCTGCAAGGGCTCGGTTATCATCAGGGATGAACAGTCGTCAGTAAATCAACATTCTCTACACTCTTCCAGACTAGCCAGCCACGGGTTTAAAACACTTAATAGCATCAACATATTTAAACATAGTTACATGTTATATCTAGTGACACAAGTTAAGATTAAGTCAGGGATCCCCTGGAAGACAAAAGCTGCAAAGTGGAACCTGGGGTTTATCTGACCCTGTTAGGCACATGTAATGCAGTACTGCCCAACCTACCTTGGTTGCAGTAGTAAGGCAGTTGCTGCAGCTGTTCTGAATGCTGCTCGTGGCCCACCTCTCCTCCCTTCGACTCCGAGGGGGCTGACCTGGGTTCATTTAGTACAGGACACAACAGGGTAATACAGTAGAATGTCGGTATCTCAACCTGGGGTGGCAGAGAAAATCACCCTCTAGGAACTGTCAGTGTACCCCTCCTGCACACAGGTAGATAACCCCCAAATAGTGACAAAGTACTAAATAGCAACACCCAGTACACAAAGTGAATGATTTTTATTGTTTTATTTTATTCAACCAGGAAAGTGGACTGGATCAGTGACTCATTTTCAGCTATGCCTGGGGACACTGGGGTTTACAGTAAGAAAGAAAATATGTTATTCTAACCTACAATACACAATCAGGAAGTCTATTAATACAAACTAACAACATTTCTGTATATACAAGATATAAAGTGTATATCATTAAACAAGATTGTCTTCATATATACATTTAAGATTAAAATTTTAAGTATTGTAGCATTTGCAAACAGAAGCAATCAACAAATGTCTTTTTAGGCTCTATTTGAAATGATGGCTTTTACTACGTAGGTTTAGCCCAGTTTCCACAGCATTATTTAAATTCAGCCCCAGGTGGCCATTTTGAATAAGGTTAAGCATAGAACCTTTAACTCTTATTTACGCTGCAGTGCTGAGTAAGAAAATTAACATTTGGCTGTTTTGGCTTTAGTTAATTTTTTAATAAATCATATTGTAGAAGTTTTACAAAGTGATTTTTAAATTTGTCGAGGATACTAGTTTGTTAGCCAATGTGTTTGGGATGCCAGAACCACATTTTTCCTGTGTGAAAATCATAGTTACGTGGTTGTAAATCCTATGTAAGGATTATAAGGTACCAACATTTTGATATAAACTACAGTGGTGAGGTTTTTTTATCTGAGTTGCAAACCTACAAATATTATTGAAAGTTATTTTGTATTTATGTATAACTAAAATCGATGAGAATAACTGAAATCGATAAACCAAAAAATAAAAGTGAATTATATTCCAGAGCCAGAAGTAAGGCCTGCTTTGCTGTGATTTTTTTTTTTTACTTTAGGGATAGTACTAGGTTGATTTCTGCAGAGGACACCCAATTTGTGATTCACTTTGCTTGTTGCTTCATTTATTTGCTCACATAATGTTAATGATTGATCCATTACAATCCCTAAGTAATTGAAATTTGGTACACCCTCCAGCAGTTGTCCATTAGTTCCCAGAATTTCCATTGGGTTGTCTTTTAGCTCTAATGTTTGTTTGGTCCCCAAAATCATCATCATTGTCTTGTTTTTGTTGAGCAAAATTTTGTTACTGGCAAACCAGACCTACAGTTTATGATTAGTAGCCTACATGCATTCCTCCAGGTCCGCTCCTGTTTTCCCTGTACAGTACTGTACTTCTTCATCAGCATACATTATTGTTGACACCTTACTTCATAATTCTGGTTACAAAATTCTCGTACCTAAAAACCTTGGACTCTTGCTTCTGATCGTTACCCTATACCCTTCTATCCTGCTCTGGTCCCTCCTGCTGCAAAACGCTGCTTCATTCACATTTGTCTGTTATAACTCAATGTCCAGTTCCTGTGGTACTTTACTACCTTCTCTCCCTCCTTAGTCTACCTCACCTCCTAGTAGGATTCCTTCACTCCCTCATCCCCAGTTTTCCTAAATTCACATCTGTTTTCTTTATAATCTCAACTAACTTGCACCCGTGTTCATAACTTAGCCCCTGTGGGTGGCTGTAAACCTAAAGCATTTACACTCTACTGCCTTTTTGTCACCACTACTGCTTTGAATATGCCTTGGCTAGCTATATAGTCTTAATTCTCACCATCCCAGTTTTAACTGCTGAATTTGTTATGTACTACTGTACTGTTTAATTGCTGAATTTGTTATGTACCATCATCTATTACTCAGCTTTTACTAATTGTATTCTGGTCTTATTTTACTGAAACTGTATGTACTATATGTATATTTGTATTTAACTGCATTTTAAACCCTTACCTATGCAACCCCCTGTATTGTACACAATCCCGTTTACTGTAAATGTTCTTGCTCTCTGCAATTGTACCCTAAGGGGTCATGCCTGAAAAAAGGGAGATTTTTGTCTAGCACACTTTCCCGCTAAAGAAAAGCAAAATAAATAAAAAATGGAGAACAGGAGCGGGCCCTGAACAGATCCCTGCAGGGCACCTGTAGTTATTTCTAGAAGTTTTGATTTTTCTGGTCCTATCCTTACCATCTGTTTCCTTCAGAGAAGTTAGTTAACAAATTAGTTTAGTGGGTAGTTTTCAACCCCTATGTTAGCCAACTTGCTGGCCAGCACAGGGTGATCCACTAGGTCAAAGGCCTTGATCAGGTTGACAGACATTGTACCAGTTAACCAACTGTTGCCAGTGTTGTCACAGATGTCACTAGTTAACCTGCCCAAGGCTGTCAACATGCTGCAGCCCTTTTGAAAACCAAACTGGTCAGCAGTCAGTAAGCTGTTTTCAAGATATCCTGTCAGTTGCATGAAGAGTACATTTTCTAGTAGCTTTACCAAACCTGGAAGTACTGCTATTGGTCTATAGTTGGAGACCACTTGTCTGTCACCAGACCTAAAGATTGGTATTACCATTGCAATCTTCCAGCAGCTTGGGATCTCACTTCCACAGAGGGATAAATTAAACAGGTGGGCCACATGCTTAGATGTGCAGCTAGCCACTAACTTCAACTTCATTGAGTGGAGCCCATCTGTCCCTGGCCCCTTGTTTCCTTTCAAAGTTAAAATAAAGCTATTTTGTGTCCTTTTTCAGTCGTTTTGAAAACATTTTATTTTTTATTCAAATTTTTTTTTTTTATGGTATCACTACTTTTAATGTGCTTATTTGGTTCTTTTTGACAGTCATGTTTGTAAAGAATTTGTTGAATCCCTCTGCTATCAGTTTCCTGTCACTCACTAACACTTTGTCAATTTTGATTTTGTCAATTCCTACTTTACTTATAGGTTTGCAAAAACCTTTAAATGAATCCTCAAAATGTCTTGGATTGGCCATATCCTTCACCTGTTTTTCTTTATAGTACACCTGTTTAGCCTTTTTAATTTCCCTTTTACTATTTCGATATCTTTAGTATGCCCTCTGGTCAAAAAACAATTTAATTTTTTTTTATATTGGCACCACGAGTCCTGATTTTCATTAATTTGATTAAATCAGTGTTCAATTAAGGCAGGTGTTGTGTACAAATTCTTTGTTTCTTAAATGGCACATGCTTACCTACAATACTAATTAACTTTCAATTAAAAAAATACTGCAGCATCCTCAGTATTATTCAGTGTGTAAAGATCTGTAAAGACCACAATTTAATAAATAAATGTGACCAATCTGTACTCTTAACCATATTTATAAATCTTTCTCTCTTTTTTTTTAAATTTTTTTAAAGACTTAACTTTCCCAGATTAGAACTCTATTTATGGACTCCCTTTTTTTTTTCTTATCAGGCAGGGTCCGATTTTACATCTGCTAAACCCCAGACTCCAGTACATTATCTGGTCTACTCATTAGCACCCAGTCGATTGTACTTCCATCTCTGGTTTTGTAATTTTTCCTTGTTTATTCCTTAATTAACTCAGGTGATGTGACAAAGGGTATTTTTAACCTTATCCATTTTAGACAAAACATTTTAGTCTTTGTTAAAGAGAGAAACTCTCTAATATAATAAAAAGCTTAAAGCACTAGATTTACACAAATTGTGTTTTAACTTTTTTGCTTTCTAGTTGGTGTACTAAATTTTGTAGATAATGCAGTACTTACTTCACAAAGTCTTTCAAAATGTATCTGACTCTCCCCTGCTAACCACATAATTGCTGTTTTGTGACATCATAGTCTGTTGCTGTGGTGAGCACTACAATGTCATAAATAAAGGTATTGTGAGGTTAACACGGGAGAGGCAAAGGTTTTAGATACAGACTTTTTAGACAGACTGCCAAGATGTGTTGTAAACCTTGGAAAGAAATACTAAAAAATGCAAAACGTATATTCTCTAGTAAACTGTAATAGCTGAAACATCTTGTTTATGAAAATATATACTGAAGTGCAGACTTGCTATTTAAAATCACCTACTATTAAGTGTTTCTTTTTTCCCCCTTGTTTAATGGCATCAACTTTTCTCATGCTTGTAAATGCTTTTTTTCCTGATTTGGATGGGAAGTAAATGCATGATAGGAGTACATTTACACTCTTTAAACCTCCCAAAGTAAGCTTAAGAGTCAAGTGCTGTAACTGAATTGTTACTTATTCCTATATCAATTTGTTCACATATCGAATAATTTTAATATAAACTGTTACTTCCTCACCCACATCTTTCCCTACCAGTCAATCTGTCCAGAACAATTTATACCCATCAATATTAATGCTTTCATCTGGGGCGGTTTTCTTTAACAATGATTTAGTATGGTATTAGATTGTTTAAACAATACCAGTGTGGAATATTTTACACCTAATTAGGCCAAAATATTGCCACTTTCCAGCAGACAATTTAATTTCAGTACAAGCATCATGAAAGCATTTTGTAAGGGAATCTTCTCAGCTTATAGTGCATTTTGTGCATTTGACATGTGCAACCAGTAAACTGTTGCATAAACAAATGCAGAAACAAACTATTTATTATAAGGAAGGGGTAGGAGAAGAACAATGGGACATGAGGCAAAAGTGGATGCAAAGGAGAAAATTCTTGTACTTTAGGCAATGGTGAAACAGTCCCACAGTCCCCTGGCTATCCCAGTCCAAAACTACTGGTGCACCTGGCTTGTTCCCCTCAAAGGCCTTACAAAGAGCTCTCTAGGTTGTGATGGGTACTTCAATGGGTTCCTGCTTGCTAACCAGGGTGGTGATGAGGTGGCACACTTGCAGGAATTTAAACAACTTTTTTGTCAAATAGCAGAAACAGTATACAAAGTGGCCCCCATTTGCAATCCAATAACAGGAATGGGATGGATGTACCTTGCATGTCTTCTGTCTAGCCCTATCTAAAAGATGGCAAAGTCAAACTACCATAAGAAAATTCCCCAGAGCTGCAGCTCTGAGCTACTCACAGTTCAGGCCTTTCTGATGGGTATCAATTTAAAAAAAAAATATATATACTTTATGCTCCTCTGCCCCAAGTCACTCCCTTCTGACCAATCTCTCCAGCCCCATCACCCCAGTATCACAGGGACTGATCCCTGCCCGGTCGCCAGGGGCAGAGCCTGCAAGAGGTCGGTCGTCATCCGTGGCCAGAGGTGATTTTCCTTCATTTTCTCCCTTCCCATTGCTGGGGCGCACACGCAGGACAATGCACATAGAGGTGTGTGCATGTCCACAGAAGTCTCGCAGTACCCTTCCTTTGTCTGGCCCCTCTGACCCACACTACCCTCTGGCCTCCACTTGGGGGAAGTCATTTTGCAGGAGTGCCAGTCCACCCTCCCTGGTAGAGGAGAACTGTCCTCTGTATGCTCGATCCTGTCCCTCCCCTACCAATCCCCAGTGGCCCATGCTCATTCCCGAACATGGGTCGCCAGCATGGCATGAGGTGTGACATCCAGCATCTCAACCCTCGGCACCACCAGGCCAGACTGATGGGTATCTTTTTTTTAACTCTATTTATGGCTCTGCCCTACTCTGAACTCTTTCTAGATGGACACATGGCTTGAAGCCAGATCCCACCCATCTGAAGTCCTCCACTCGACTCCTCTGGAGGCTCAGTTCTCCATCCACTAGGCTGGCCACCCAACCCTCCGGCTCTGAGCCCCCCGAGGTGGGACCACTGTTACTCATTTCTGGTGCTTCATCTTACAATCTAGAAGAGCAGCCAGGCAGGAAGGAGAACAGAGGAGTGAGTGGAGAGACCCAACACTGGGCATGGTGGTCAGCCCCTGGACCATCCTTCACCTATCAGGAGGCAGGGATTTTTACTTATGTTTTCCCCCATTGGTGTGGCATGCAATGGATGCCAGCACGGGACCACACACAGACATCCTACCAATGCCAACACCTCTACAGAACCGTGCTACTGAACGCAATGCACCCAGCCTCCACTGGGAGCTGCTACAGAGCTCAGTACACCCTGGATCCCACCCCAGAAGAAGAGAGCAGTCCTCCGGATGCTCAATCTTCTCCTTCCCTGCTGACCCCCGATGGCCCTGGCTTGTTTCTGAACCCAGGTTGTCGGCGTGACGTGAGGTGTGGCATCCAGTGTCTCAACCCTCAGCACCACTGGGCTGGCCTGATAGGTATCTTGATGTGCTTTTGGCACTTTGGTGTGGAATTGGAACTCAGTGACACATCAGTTTTGGCTGGCACAGATATGGTCTGTGAATATGAATTCACCTTTCCAAGGCCCTTTGACTGGAAGTGTTGTGGTCACCTTCATCTCTCATGTCTTTTGATGTCTTTCCCTCTAAGGTTTTTGTTGCACCTTGAGGGAGGTGGCTGTTGCATCACACATAAATAGCTCTCCAGATCCCTTCTTACACCAACAACCTAGCACTAAATGAGAGATAGAAACTGCTGCTGTGGCCCTGTCCTCTGCAGAGGTTCACTTCAGGCTGTAGTTCCCCCCTGCTTCTCTCCTCTAAGGATTTCTCTAAAACAGTTGGTGGCTTGGGTCCTGCTGAGACCAATGCTTGATCACTGGAACTGATCCCTGCTGGGAACATTGTGAGGGCAAATTACCCCCTTTCAACAGATATTGCTACTACTCTTTCTAAGATTCTGTGGCTTCTTTCAGTCACCAGCCTCCTGAGAGCCTAGTTGTGGCAGTCCCTGAGGTGACTGTTAGCTGCACAACTCACCTCCTCAGTCTCTCCACTGAGCTCTGACTGACCTCAAGCTATCAGATCTCCCTCTCCCTTTAGGAATGAAACTGGACATATAATTGGCTGATTCCCTGTTGCTGGCTGCCAGTGATTGGTTGGGATTGCCCAGTCAATTACAGCACACTTTGTTCTCATGATGCATGATTCACTGTGGGTCTCCATATTTGTTTATATTTTCTTAATGTTTTTATTTATTACTGTCCTGTGACTCCTGCTGCTTCTCATTAGCCCACTTCACTGCTGGTGGCCAGTCTTGACCCCACTACCAGTCCTGGGACTGGGACTGTGGTGCTAGGGTCAGTCACACCCCTTGCTTCTTTGACAGAGAATTGGATCCAGTTCTGGGTCTCCCACGCATGTACAAAGGCCAGCTAATGTGGTAAATACATCCATAGGTTTGCTGGCAAAGAAACCTAGCTTCACCTGAGCTCTTTTCTTCTAGGTTGCTTGAAAGGACAGAGCAAAGAACCTTACCACAGTAAGGAAAGGGATTAAGACTCCTTTTGGCTAGGCAGATTTACTGTGTGTTATTATTTTCTTTTGTACTCACAGGGATTGTTACTGTTTGTTGTTAACATTTTATTGCTTTATTTTTCTTTGATTCAAATTGTTGTTGCTGGGTATACCTTCTGCTGCATTATTACAGGGTGTGCCTACAGTTGTGTACTTACAGATTGCTGCTGTAATCTTCTGATTCAAATTGTCTTTTGCAAGGTATATCTTCTGTTACTGCTTTATTTTTCTCTGTAGCAAAGTGTTTTTTATAGGGTGTATCTTCTGTAAAATTATTACAGGTGGTGCTTTACGGGTTTTACAGTTTTATCTATCATTAGGATAAGCTTTCAGGGCTGCTACATTTGTAGGTGGCTGATTGCTTCTGCACTTACCTCCTTGTTTCTGTTGTCTGTGGTTCTTCTTTTTCGGCAGGAGAAGGACCCAGCCACCCACCCCCATCCCCAACCACCCCACACTACACTCCTTTTATAGGGTAGCACAGTCGTGACATTTCCTATAGCAAAACAGGAAGTGGTGGATCAGAGGGGTATCCACACAGTGACCTCATTTACAGGGGCACAAGTAATTTTAACTTGTTATACAAAAACAAACAAACAAAACACAAAATCAAACTTTTGCTTTCATTTTCCTTCTTCTAATTACTCTGACCAGGCTATAAACCCAGCAACTTATCTGGAATGTATATTATTAACTGCAGGTACTGCAGGACACTTTTCAAAAGGACAGTTTTACAGGATTTAGGACACTGTCCTACATGCTGGGCCATTGGAGATCTAAGGGCTCAACTCCAGGCAGCATGGGCAGAGATTGCACACCTCAAATCACATATTCAGGAGTAAATATATTATAAGACCAGCCCACCATTTCCCCAACATCCAACAGAAGCACCTCGACTGCAGAGGATAGTTGGTCCGGGAGGTTGGCAAGTGGTTAGGAGGGCAAATCGGGTGTCCCATCACTCTGTGCTCTCCAACATACCACCTCCACAAACCATATAAAAACTACAAACAGGTATCTGCCTCCATCTCCAAAATCAAATAAAGGGGCAGAGGACACTGCAAAGCAGGACACTGCAACACAGGAGCTAGCACAACAAAACTCACCGAAAACAGAAACCAAAACAAAAAAGCAAAAAGGAAATCCCAAAAATTTCTGATCATAGGAGACTCCATGTTTCGGGGAGTTGATACCTATTTCCAGCCAGGGGTAATGGCCAAATGTCTCCAAGGTACATCAGCGTGGAGAGACACTGACCACATTGCTAAAATTGTACAGGAAGCAGGAGAAAACACTGATGTCCTGGTACACATAGGGACTAACGATCTCGCCAGCCAGTCAGTTGTGGAGACCAAGGAACACCTGACCAGGCTGGGTGACAAACTATCATCCATTTCATCCAGAATCTCCTTCTCTGAGATCCTGCCAGTCTGGGAGAGGGGGCAGATAGACAGAAGGTGAGAGAAGGGGAGAGAGGGGAGCTAAACATGTGGCTCAAGGGCTGGTGCCAGGAAAAAGGACACAAATTTGTAGGGAACTGGCAACAGTTTTAGGAGAGAAAGTTCTTTAAATTTGATGGACTGCATCTGACTAAGGAGGGAGTCAGTGCTTTGGGGCAGAAGTTTGACGTCTTTGCAGAATATTTAAACCAGCAAATGGGGAGAGGGGTGCAGCACCTGATATGCTGAATGAGAAGAACAGCCCTCCTCCCTCAGCTAGTGATCAAACAGGAGTTCAGCATGTTTGTAGCTCATTTGCATCAGCAGGTAAGGAAAAAGGTCCGGCTCCCCATACGACGCTCAGGGGAAACGCCAGACCTCGCCCAACAACTAACACACCGAAATCTGGCCAAAATCATGTACACAAATGCTCGCAGTCTGGGAAACAAGATCCCAGACCTGCAGGCAATAATGACAGAGGCTAAACTGGACATAGTAGCCATTAGCAAGACATGGTTTACCAGTAACCACACTTGGGAGACTTCAGTACCTGGCTATACACTGTTCAGAAGAGATCGAGGTGCAAAAAGGGGGGGGGAGTTGGAGTGGCCCTTTATGTCAATGAAAATATCAAAGTTACAGAAATTCAGAATGCACATAAGGAGCCAGGAGAACTGTGGGTCACCCTGGAAACAGGAAATGGGACAGCCATACAAACGGGTTGTTTACAGGCCTCCAGACCAGGGGGAGGACATAGACACATTACTGTTAGAAGATATACAAAACATGACAGCTAAAGGGGGGGTTCTGATAATGGGAGACTTCAACATGCCAGATACAGATTGGTCAATACCAGCAGGAACATCTGGCAGAACTAGACACATAGTGGATTCCTTTCAGGGGAGGGCCTCAAACAACTGGTACAACAATCCACAAGAGACACAGCTATCCTAGATCTAGTACTAACTAACAGGGAAAGGATCACAGATCTCTAGGTAGAAGGTCGCCTGGGGCCAGTGACCATCACATGGCATCATTCGATTTGGCCACTAGAACTAAATCATCCCATTCAAAGGCAAAAATATGGGACTTCAGAGGAGCTGACTTTGATAAGATGGCCAACAGAGTTAAGCTAGCCCTGGTAAAAAGAAATACAGGTGAGGGGGTACAGGCAAAGTGGGCAAGCATTAAGGATGCAATACTTGAAGCAACATCCCATTGTGTTAGAAAAGGAAGTGCAAAAGAAGAAGGAAACCACTATGGTTCTCAAAAACAGTAGCAGAAAAGGTCAGAGTGAAAAGGCTGGCCTTCAGGAAATATAAGGGAATGCAGCGGGATGAAGATAGGGAGGCATACCAAACTTCCCTAAGGGAAGCAGGGAAGGCAGTAAGGCAGGCAAAGGCCCAAACCGAGGAAACACTAGCACAAACAGTAAAAGAAGGTGACACGATTTTCTATAGATACATTAGTGAAAGGAGAAAGTCCAGAGGGGGTATTGCTAAGATCAGAGGGGATAAGGGGGCGTGTGAGGAGGAGGAGGACCATGTAAAAGCATCTAGCCTAAATAGATGCTTCTGCTCAGTATTTACTGAAGAGAAGGTAGGGCAGAGCCCACAGTTCAGCACCATGGACACAGGGGGGAGGGAGGTATGCACTAGTCCCTTCACAAAAGAAAGGGTCCTAGAAGAGCTCACTAAGCTCAGGGTGGACAAGGCAATGGGACCTGATGGCATACATCCCTGGGTAATAAAGGCCATAATCAGAACTGTTTAGTGAGTCTCTGAGCACAGGAGAGGTCCCAGAAGACTGGAGAAGTTCTCATATGATCCTGCTCCACAAGAATGGTAGCAGGGAGCAGGCAGGAAATTACAGGCCAGTCAGTCTTACCTCAGTAGTGGGCAAGATTATGGAGGCACTCCTTAAGGAAAGGATAATGCAACACCTAGAATCCATAGGAGCACAGGATCCAAGACAGCATGTGTTTACAACAGGAAGGTCCTGTCAAACTAATCTCATTGATTTCTTTGACTGGGTAACCAGAGTGGTGGACCAAAGGGGAGCAGCTGATGTCACCTACCATGACTTCAGTAAAGCTTTCGATACTGTTCCACATAGAAGTTGATTAATAAGCTGGGTAAGCTTGAAGTGGGTCAGAAGTTAGTCAACTGGGTGGCAAATTGGTTGACGGGCAGAAAACAGAGAGCGGTGGTAAACGGTATACAGTCAGAAGAGATGCAAGTCACAAGTGGGGTACCTCAGGGGATCAGTCCTGGAGCCAGTCCTCTTCAATATCTTCATCAGTGACATTGCAGATGGACTGGAGGGTAAGGTTTGTCTGTTTGTAGATGACACCAAGATCTAGCAACAGAGTAGATGATCCAGATGGGGTGGACAGAATGAGAAGAGATCTGGATAAACTGGCAAAATGGTCGGAAGAGTGGCAACTGGGGTTTAACGCAAAGAAGTGCAAGATCATGCACATAGGGAAGAGAAACCCTGAAGCCACCTATAGGCTGGGAGGGGAGTTGCTGGCAGTCTCAAGGGAAGAAAGAGACTTGGGCATCATCATCAAAGATGACCTGAAATCATCCAAGCAGACCACTAAAGCAGTAGGTAAGGCTAGGAGGATGTTGGGGTGTATTATTAGGGGTATCACAAGTCGTAAGAGGGAGGTAATAATCCCTCATTACAAGACACTGGTTAGGCCCCATCTGGAGTACTGCGTGCAATATTGGAGGCCTCACCTTCACAAGGACATTAACGAAATTGAGGCAGTCCAGAGAAGGGCAACCAAAATGGTGCAGGGACTGCATCAGAAAACATATGAGGACAGATTACCGGAGCTCAATATGTATACCCTGGAGCAAAGGAGGGAGAGAGGTGATATGATTGAAACATTCAAACACCTTAAGGGCATTAACAAGGTGAAAGAGTCTAACGTAGTTCAATATAAGAAAAATAGCAGAACAAGAGGACACAGCATTAGATTAGAGGGAGGCTGATTAAGGGGTAATGTGAGGAAATTCTTTTTCACAGAAAGGGCGGTGGATGCATGGAACAGCCTACCTTAGGAACTGGTGGATATGAATATAGTGCAGTGCTTCAAACAGGCATGGGATAGGCATAAGGGAGCAATACAGATGAGTATGAATAGATAGGCCATTGACAGAGCAAAGGCCGATGGCACATTCATAAGGTGGAAAAATAAATGGACAGACTGGATGGGCCTTGCGGTCCTTATCTGCCACCAACTTCTATAATTCTATGTTTCTATGTATGATTTTTCTGGCCCTGCTGCCAGTTCTGGGGGTTGGGAAGTACTTTTATCTTTAAACTACTACTGATGTGGTTTATTCCTGGCCACGACTCTGCTTCTTTATCAGTAGCCAGAGGCCATTAGTGTGTGGTGGGTGCATGGCCTGATTTGAAATACAGAGCTCCTGTTCCACTGTGCATGTGTGTGCACATTCCACAATGGTGCCGTGGTACTGCTGAGGTTGTCTTGCTCTCAATTCCTCTTCAGCCTATGGGGTTAGGAACATTTCTAAGATACCTGATGGCATCCTCCCAGTTCGGTCTGGACCCTGTCCATGAGTCCCAAGGCCAGGATTGTGGGACACAGTGGTGGCAGCCGTTAAGGCCCTGGCAGGGAGCCATGCATGACTTTCACCAGAGACATTGATTTTGTGTTTTATTTATCTGTAGGACTGGTCCCTGATTTGCAGAGCAGTTAGGACTGGAGAGTGAAGACAGTGACAGTTGGCCAGGAGAGAGCAGCAGGGTACAAGCAGAAAAAAGGTAAGCTCCCAGAAATGTGGGGGCTTACTCCCCCCAAAATCTTGACATCTCATCAAGACACTGCCTTGCTGTCCACATTGTCCAAGTGTCCATATGCAGTTGCAGAACATTATACACACTAAACATTTCTAACACCTGATTCCTAACTAGCCAAATATTTGTACACATATTTACAAAGCATTCAGTTCTAGCTAGACAAATGTATCCTTTCTAGCCATTATGCAGTAGTTCCAACACATAGACAGAACAGATAGGGAATAGACAATGGGCACCAAAGACTTTGTACCACATGAATGTTGATTTCGGAGGAAGCAACTTGAAGGTTGTATGTTAACTTCATGGATGGCTTGTTTTCACACTCAGTCCTTTTAGGTGTAACCCCCTTGTTACCCGGGGTTACTAGAATCCCAGTAAGACCTAGTGGTAGGCAGGGAAGGCAGCTTGTGAAACTCCAGTTAAATGGATTTCACACTGTCTCACTCTGTTCTCAGTCTCAGCTGAGACTGAGGGATGACATCACCATAGAACTGTCACAGCTGCATGAGCCACAGTGGAATCTGCAGCAGGGAGTTGGAGTAGAATGTTGGGAGGTTTGAACAGTAGTCTGTAGGTTCATTGGAGTTTGGAGCTTGCTGAGAGAGGAGCACAGCAGCTCTGTGTTAGGCTCTTGGAGCCTCAGCCCTGACATAGGGCTACATTTAGGAAAAAGGTGTGTGTTTCCACCTAAAAGAGAGACACAGAAACTAGTTTTAAAGTGGTGGAGACCGCTGTTTCAGGTCTCTGTGCCCCATCCCTCAGGGGATGGGGCAGAAAGGTTTACCTGCATTTCCAGGGGCAACCCCCTGGCTACTGCTAGTGGAGAAGCTGCCTTATTTGGTCCAAGAGTTTTTGGGAAACAAGAAGAGTTCGTGATTCGCCTGTGGGGCACCTGCAACCGGAGGGTGAGTTTCTGCTCTTTCTAAAGGGACCATGTTTTCACCCTGGGACTTGTGTTATAGTGGGGATTGGACTGCTGAAGTGGTGGGAGGCCTAGAGTAATAGGCTTAGCCAAAAGTAAAAGTATGTTCAAGTCCAGCACATAGGGGAAGTCAAGACATGTAGAGGAGATGTGATATACATCTACCAAGTAATCTACATTGCCAAGCTTTCAGAAAAGAGTTGTTTAGTTTCCAGAGAAATGGCTGGGTATGGATTGTGGGAGCTGGAGGTGGGAAACCCCTCCTCTTTAGTGACCAGGTCCACCTCTACGGGTTTACTCTGTGGATTTCTACTTTGCCTCATGCACTTGGCCAGTGATGAGGGAAGTATCCAGATGTGGGATTGGAATGAAAATTCCTCTAGGAGTCGAAGGCTCTAAGGTGGTTTGGGGAGCCACCAACTGGAAAACTGGTTCATTCCCATAATGGACCGTGGATCAAGTTGCCGGCGGGGGAGCCGGACCAGTGGGGAAAACCCAAGTAGTGTACAAGTCAGGCTATGTACCCAAAGCTGTGTGCAAGTCCGGGCTGTGTGCCTGGTGGGTTTAGAGCCTGAAGGCTAGAAATGTGAGGAAGTGTTTTGTTGTCTTTAATCTGCATTACCAGGAATGTAGCCCCGTGGGGGTCTGTCTATGCTTTGTTTGTTCAGATTGGATGTGAATAAAAGCCACATTGCAGAATCCCATTCTTGGTTTTGGACATTAACCTAGGCCCCTCCGTGCCGAGTAACCTTATCCTCCCCGGACCCAGTCCCCACCAGGTACTGCTGTCAGCTTCAACAGCATGTCACCTGTTGTTTTGCAAAAAGGCAGGGTCCGGGGGTTACATAAGCATTGCTGCTTCTCCCTTAGAAAAAGGTGCATAGTCCAGCCCAGTGGCACTGAGGTTTGAGGCACTGGATGCCACACCTTGTGCCACACCAGCGACCCGGGTTCCAGAATGAGCCTGGGCTATCGGGGGTCGGCAGGGGAAGGAGAAGATCGAGCATCCTGAGGACTGCTCTCTTCTCCTGGGGTGGGTTCTGGGGATTCCTCACTCAGCGGCGGCACCTGGTAGAGGCTGGGGGCATCACCCAGTAGCAGGGACAAGTTGAGAGGGTCTGGTGATGGCAGGTCATCTGTGAAAGGTCCCATGCTGATGCCATTGCACACCGTGCCAAGGGGCGGAACATATGGAAATATCCTGCCTCCCGATAGGCGAAGGAGGGTACAGGGGCCAGCCAACCACGCACAATGTCGGGTCTCTCCATTCAGTCCTCTGCTCTCCTCCCTGCCTGGCTGCTCTTTTGGATTATAGATAGAGCACCAGGAGGAGCAAGACGGTCACACCTCAGGAGGCTGAGTGGCTGGGTAATGGCTGGAGAGTCAGTGAAGAGGAGAAAGAGGTGAGGACTTCAGCTGGGCGGGATCATGGCTTAGTGCCAAGTGACCTTCTGGAGAGAGTTTGGGTAGGGCAGAGAATAAATAGAATTAGAACAAAAAAAAAAAGGAAAGGGGTGCGCATCTCCATCTTCCAGCACAGCATCCAGCACAGGTCCTTCATCAGGAATGGCTGGTATCAATTCAGGTTCTGGTACAAATTCCTTCAACAGATCATTTATATCCAAGTACGCAAAAGGAGTTTCCATTTCCTCAGCTGAGGTGCTTCCAGATTCAATTTGTACATTGGCTCTGACTCTGTGCATTCCAGTCATTTCCATTCCAGAGTTGGCATTGGGACTTCTGGTACTATGATAGGTGGCTGAAACCAGTACATTCCATCTTCTTCCTCACCATCAGGACTTTCCTCTGGTACAGGTTGTGGAACAGTAGCATTGTCAGATGCTGATTCAGGGAGTGCATTTACTTCATTGTACTGGTGTTGACTGTAGTTTCTAGTTCTGGGAGATCTTGGCCGTGGTTCATGTACAGTTTCATAGATGGTCTTGGGTTAGCCAATAGGTAGAAGCATGTTACAGTGTGGAACCTTTATTATACCTCTGCTTCATTCTTGGTGGATTTGATGTACTGGAAGATTTGGCAGTTTCTCCTTGACCACATAAGGCTCTGTAGACCAATGATCAGCAGTTTTATTCTTTCTGCTCAGCCCAATCTTTCTTATAAGAACTGTGTCCCTCCACTTGCCGAATTTTATGTCGCGCCTTTTGATCATACCGGAGCTTGTTTGCAGCACCAACTTTCCCTGCATCCTCTGCTGTCGATACACATCCTATAATATAGTATTGAAAGTTTTGCATATTCAAGATGGCTCTCTCTTGAGGTCCCATCCAGAGATGCTCCAGAGATGCTCAAAATGCTAAGTCAACTGGCAAAGGGGTTTTACATCCGAACATTAACAGACTGAGAGAGGCATCTGTGGCACCTGCAGATGCAGTTATAGGCATGAACTAACTTTGGAATTTGCTGGCTCCACTTACTTTTCTTGTTTGGGTGCATGGTGCTTAACATATTTAGCAATGTCTGATTGAAACACTCTGGTTGTAGGTCTTCTTGAGGGTAGTAAGGGGTGATGCGTTATTGTTGTATACCATACAAGCCAAGAAGCTCTTTGACTAGACAATGTTGAAAATCTGGTCCTTGGTCAGAATGTATGTGCTGAGGGATGCCATAGTGGTGAACAGACTCCTCGGGTTTCTGAACTACTGTGTGAGCATTTTGATTCTTTCTCAGGTAGGCTGTGCATACCGGAAGTTATGATGTGTGATGACCAGAATGTTGCTGCATCCTTTGCTGTCAGGCTCCAGAGACAAGAAGTCCATGCAGACAAGTTCTAAAAGTGCACTGGTTTTGATATTGATGAGTGGGGCTGCCATCTTAGGAAGTGTTTTTCTCTGAACACACCTGGCACAGTTCTTACAGTGTCTTTCTACTTTAGTGGCCATGTACTGTAGGCCTAGAAAAGTTGGACGACTCACACCAGTTTCAGGGTTCTGTTGACCCCAAGATGTCCCATGTCATCATATGATGAGGTTAGTGCTACTTTTCTATATTTTCAAGGCAGTACCAGTTGCTGCTGTGAGCTCTGGGTCTTTAGGTCTTGATACATCCACGTAAGGAGACAACCCTTCATTGAGAGCTTGCTCCACTACTTGAGCAGGATTTGAATGTCTAGGTGATGAAGGGGTACTTGCTCAGGACCCAGTTCCTTCTCCAGTGCTCAGTTATCCCTTTCATACACAAGTCTTGTCTCTGAACCTTTCTCTGCTCATGCTTGCTGGGACGGAGAAATGATGAAAGGTCCAATCCCTCTAAGTTGTATTACGCTGGTGGAATGGTGTCTGGGGGAGCTCTCATTGTGTCAGTAGCTCTGCAGTACATGGAAGGTGTCTCCACCTTTTTGGGCACAAACTTGACACACAGTGCTTCCACAGTGGCAGTTGGTATTCCAGCCCAAGCATCTGCATTTGGGAAGTGTAGCTGGTGGGACAAGGTGTCTGCATCTATGCAGCTGAGACTCTACTGATATTCAGGACTGTAGTTATATAAAGAAAGTGACAGCATCCATCGATGTCTAGTGTGAAGTAAGTAGATTATTGGTCTTTACCATGAATCTGGCTCCAAACAAGTAGTCGTAAACTCGTCTGTCACAGCCCATTTTAATGCCAGGAATTCCAATTTATGAAAAGGATTGTTCTTTTCTGCTGGGGTCAGGCTATGACTGGTGAAGGTCACTGGCTTCATTCTATCAGGGAACTCTTGGTAAAGAACTGCTCCCAGGTCATTCAGGCTGACATCAGTGTGTAGCAAATGGTGCTTTATGGGATCTATGAAGACAAAGACAGGCATCGGGTCATTGCAGCTGGGACTCTACCCAAATCGTTCAGTGATCACTGCCTTACATATGGTATGCATACACCGCGGTGAAACCCCTACAGCAACATACATTGCTACCAACAATAGTGACATGTCGCTGTAGGAGTTGCGCCCGGGACTGGTTAACACTTTCCCCTGTTCTGCACCCCTTCCCGAACTAACCCCGACCTGAAGTTGGTATCCTTAGGTATGGGGGTTGGGTGGGCAAAGCTCCCTGAAGAGAAAACATAGACCCTGCTGTCCACAGCTCCCTGCTGATTGCAAATCACAGTCGACAGGGAGCCTGGTGCTGTGATGCTGGTCAACGAGTTGGTTGTCGACTTTGCATCGTAGAGCCCCTACATACTGTGTTAGGGAAGTCCATCTTCCATATTCCTCTCCTAAATACATTAGGCATCAGCCCCTCAGACTCCTTGACACTGATGCCCTTCTTTTACACCTTGCCTCCTCAAATTGGTCCCCTGTCTATGCTGCTCATGATATTGATGATGCTCTCTACCACTTCACTAATATCTTTAACAGGGTCCGGGATGTTCATGCCCGACTCAGAAAAATGCATGTCAAATGTCACCACCACCCTTGGCTCTCCTCAAATCTACTTGATTTGTTCAAAGTCCGTGACATGGCATGGGCAAATTATAAGTCCACCAGCGATACTTCCACCTTATAGTACTACAAGACTCTACACAATTCCTGCTCTGCAGCAGTACAAACTGCTAAGGCCCTATACTGTCAGTCTCAACCCCAATCAAACCTTTATTCCCTGGCAAACTTCTGGAATGTCCTGTACTCTCTACTCAGCCCTCCTGTCCAATCCTCCCTACCCTCCCTCCCAATCAACGGTATGCTTGCTTGTGACCCTCTCGCTGTAGCCTCTCATTTCAATAGTTTTTTCACCGCCTGTACCTTACCTAGCAAGCCCCATCCAGTCCCTCTCCCAGCTACCCCACCGCCTCCTGATGCTGCATTCACCTTCCCCCCGATTACCCCACAGGAAGTTCTCAAAACTCTTTCCTCCCTCAACCCTGCTAAGCACAGCCCTGATGGTCTGAATCCCAAGCTCCTCAAATGTTCTGCTCCTGCCATTGTCCTTCCTCTCACCCACCTGTTGAAACTCTCCTCTCTTTCAGCAGTTCCCCAAGCTTGGAAAATGGCTAAAGTCCTGCCTCTCCACAAAGGTGGTGACCCCTCCTCTCCTGGGAACTACCGGCCTATTTCCCTTTTCCCTGCCCTTGCGAAACTACAGGAAGCCCTTGTACTCTCTAGGCTCACCACCTTTCTGGACAGCTCCTCCTTCCTCACCCCTTTCCAGTCAGGATTCAGAAAAAATCACTCTGTCTCCTCCCTGCTCCATGTCATGGATGCCATACTTACATCTATGGATAAAGGTCACCTCACTGCAGCCAAATTTGTAGACCTGACCAAAGCATTTGATTCTGTGACCCACCCACTCCTCCTCAATAAGCTGGTCTCCGCTGCTCTCTCAGCCTCAGTCATGCATTGGTTCCACTCGTACCTCTCTGGTCACCAACACTCTGTGCAAATAGCTGGCTCTTTGCCCCCCCCACCCCGAAAATCCAGGCTGGAATCCCCCAAGGGTCTATTTTGGGGCCAGTTCTATTCTCCATATTTATAAATGACCTTTTCTCAGCCTGTGTCTGCTTGAGTATACATATGTGTGCTGATGACACGGTCCTCTAGCTATCAGGTCCCTCACATACTGCAATCGAAACCCCACTTCAGCAAGACTTCCTCAATGTACTGCCTTGGTTTAACTCAAACAATCTTACAGTGAACACTAAAAAGATGCTATCTATGACCTTTGGCTCCCCCCAATAGCTAGCCAAACTCCTAACTCCCCTCACCTTCCACACCCTCGCTGGCACCCAGCTTGAAACAGTTTCAGCCTTCAAATACTTGTGTGTCTGGTTAGACAGTAAGCTGGACTTTTCCCACCATATTGATGCTCTACATGTATTTATTTATTTAGTTTTTGTTGACTGGGAAAGGAGGACTAGACAGTTCTGCTTATTTTCAGCCTCGTCCCAGGGAAGGGGGATACAGATGGATGCCAGCTCACATTGAACTAGATTCAGCTGTTGGTGGTATTTTTTTTTTTTAATGAATGGGGGAAATTTGGCCAGAACACTGGGGAAAGTCCCCTACTCTTGCCACTAGGGGGAGTGATGGATCTGGACATGGAGTCTCCAGATGTCAAGTGAACACCTTTGGACACAGCTGGGATGCACCTTGCTGAGGGTGGCCAGCACATCGTCTCACATTTCATGGATATTACTGCAGCAAGTGCTTTAGATACAAGTGTGACGGATGTTCAGAATCCACAAGACACCATCGAGGATGCAGATATTTCAGCAGCTGAACATAAACTTTTGGAAGAGACTGCCAAAAAGAAAGTACTTGCAAACATCTCTAAAATTGAAGCAGCACATATTGAGGAGAAAAAAATGACTGGAAGAGGAAAAAAAATGTAAGAGACAAACCAACAATTCACTGGAGCACCGAATAGGTAACTCCTCTTGAGTGTTCGTATTTGGAGCCTGTAACAGCCTGGATGCCTCTAGTCTAAACACCCAGCTAAATATCCTGGCACTTCAGCTGGCCCAAGTACAGCAGCAATTTCCCTGGAGAATGCTCTCCTACAGGCAGGCTGGCAACCAATTGAAGGAGGGATATGGATCCCTGACCCAGCGATATCGCTTCCAGAATCTACTACAAATACCACTGAGCCCATTTCCACTACAGCCAGTTGACCAGAGCCAGCTATGTCAGCAGACTCAGCCAAACAGCCTAACACAACCAAGTACAGACTGAACACATTTTCTTTTCACCAGTGGAGACAGGTACAGAGGAACTTTTTGATGCTGTAGCAGAGGTGGTACCACCCAACACCGAACAAACGGAAAGTAACATTACTCATGACTCTGAACCACAAATTGTTAACGCTGACTCTGAGCCTAGAATAACATATGCCAGCCTTTTGAAAAAGCCTTTAGAACAGGCTAAAAGAAGGCACGTAGTTAGACTGCGATATGTGGGGGGCCTTGAATTAGCCCTGGATCACTATTATGTGGGTAAATCTTTATTAAAACATGACATGGGCTTTTCCCAGGCCAAAGTATACACTCTTATACATGCCCCAGGTGAAGCAACTTTCGACATGAGCTTTAGATCAGCCAGTTTACTAGACAGATTTTGGACTTTATATACAGTTCACAAAACAACACCATTATGGTTCCCATTTCAGGCCGTCCCCTTAATGAAACGCACCTTTAAGTTGGTAACTATCCTGTTCAGGAATGAAGGGGTGAGCTGGCATTACTTTTTGGCTAGAAAAGAAATGTGATATTCAAGGGACCCTTGACCCGATGGTAGACAGTGAAGGTTTCTGGACAGGAGGGTGGAAGGTATGAGTGAAGTTACACCAGGATGATTCAGGCACAACACATCTCCCAAACTGTTTCTATTTAGGCAGGGATAAGGGGATCCTTTTTCACCAGGGTCAACCGAGATCCTGCTACAAGTGTGGCTCACATCGCCATATCAGTAATAACTGTGAAGTGTTGAAATGTTCGCAATGCGACTCTAATGGCCACTCAGGGTACCACTGTGCCATCACACCATTATGTCATCTTTGTGAGGAAGGGGACCACTCCTTTGCAACCTGTTCCTGGGTCTCTCATAATAATGGAAATTCTGATTTCACAGAACAAGATTATTACATTAATAACGCTACCAGACAGCCTTCAGACAATAGGCCCAGATCTCCCCCTGAGGTCCCTAGACAGAACCCCCCACCGTCTTCTGAGACCCTTAGCATAGCAGAAACAGATAGAGTCACCCAACCTGTCACCCAAAATGTTACTACTGTTTCAGGTCCTGGTAACACTATTACTGCCAGAGATCTTGTACAAGAACCTGAGATGCAACCCCCCCCCCCGTTCCTGTAGACCTGCCTTTTTGAGTGGTGACAAAGGGAAAAGGTAGGAAGAATGGGAAATTTGTTGAACCAGAAGGAGAAATACTCACACAAAACAAATTTTCTACACTACAATGGGGAGAGAGACAGATATATATTTAGATTCTGATGTGCCATCAGAGCATTCCTCTCAGATGGAGAGAATCTCTGAGGGGGAGGAACAGGTACAACAACCTAAAGGGAAGAACAAAAGGAAAGGATGGGGACCCAGTATAGCCTTAGGAAAAAAAACTGACTGATTCCTACTTTTACTAAATGGAACATGACTATTTCTTGGCTTCCCTGAACACCAATAGCTTAAAATCAGACAAGAAATGAAGATCCACCTTCTCGTATTTTACTAACAAACAATATGATGTGGTGTTTTTTCAGGATACCCGACTATCCACCCTGCAAGAAATACAAAGAGCTAGTGAAGACTCGCTATGGGGAAGCACACATTGGTCAGTAGGGGAAGACACCTGCAGTGGGGTAGGCATCTGCTTAAACAACCTCCAACTAAAAGTTACACGAATGTTTAGACATACTTCCAGTGAGGGACATATTACTAGATGCAATCTTAATAGACCAAGACTTTTGATTCATAGAGGTCTATGCCCCCCAGAATGAAGCTGGGAGAATCCATCTGTTTAGTCTCATACAACCCTATTTATTCACATCTCAATCAATCCTCTAAGGAGGTGATTTTAATTGCAACAGATCTAAAAAAGATAGAGGCCTAAATACAGACAAATTTTTTTGTGATGCTACATATCTAAAACCTTCTCCACTAGAACAAACGCAAAGATGTTTTTACAGTTCACCATGACACTCCACAATACACTTACTTTAGAAGCACTTTAAAAACACAAATAGAATACTGGTTTATATCTCTATATTTTCCAATAATTCACTCACAGATTGCACCTGTAGCTAATTGAGAGCATGCTGTTCTGGAAATTAAGTTCTTCCATTCCCTTGAGTTTACTAGAGGTAAGGGCTACTGGAGACTGAATGCAATGTTATTAGAGGACAAAAACACCTGGAAAGGTATTCTCGACGTTATTACAGCAAGGAAATCAGTATATGAGCTTTACAAGTCCCCATTAGCGTAGTGGGAACAAAGCAAATGAGACTTTTCTGAATTTTTGAAAACCATGGGACGCCTAACAGGCTTCTATCACAACTCACGGTATGAAACACTTAGGAAACATCTATACAAATTGTTCTCATTGCAAACAGACACTGATATGGATTTCTCCCCCCAAATATAGCGCATTAAGGGAAAACTGGCAGCACACCAGTATGATAGAGGAAAATCTCTGAAATTTGAACAGAGTACAGTACAAAGGGAAAGCAGTTTCAGGCCAATCCTTATGAAAATTGCCACACATGTACTAAACAAAAATCTATTTCCTCCCTTATTACAGATCAAGGAACAGTATCTGGTAATGCACAAATAATGAGAGAAGTAAAGCGCTACATAACTACTTAATACAATACTGTTAGCACACACTCCATAGAAACCACAGAGTGGATTGATAACTGCCATTTGCTGCAAACCTCTCCAACAGATAACCTAATCCTTACAAACCCCATTACAGCACAGGAACTACAGATAGTTATATCCTAGCATAAAGATGGTACAGCACCAGGCCCAGATGGCCTATCACACATATTTTACAGAAAAAGTGCCCCCCATATGTTATCAGAATTAACAGCTGTATATAATTACGTTCTGACAGAAGATCAAATCACACAAGATATGTCCTAAGGACTACTAATGTTACTTCTTAAGAAAGGTAGCATAGACCAGTTGTCAAATTGGAGATCCAGCTCTCTTTTAAATTCCGATTTTAAAATACTTACCAAATTGCTTAGTAATAGAATCATGCTAGTCTTACCTTCCATAATACATCCCACACAAACTTGTTCTCCTCCAGGTCAAGAGAATCTCAGACACCTTGATTTTACTGAGAGAAATATTGCAAAAAGAGGGTGATGGAGAAATATCAGGCTATCTACTGAACATAGATCCAGCCAAGGCTACTGATAAAGTCTCCCATGAATATCTATGGCCATGTTTACAGCAATATGGTTTTCCTCAGGAATGTATACAATGGATATAACTCTGCTACAAACAAGCCACAGTCTCACCCTATATAAATGGGTTGGGGGGACTCCCCTGTAACATTAAAGTTGGGGTACTACTAGGGTGCCCCTTGAGCCCTCTCTGTAATCTGCTTATTCTGGATCCATTAATCTGTAAAATAAATTTAAACCCAGATATCCTAGGACTCTCTACCTCAAGCCAAGACATGGAAGTCAAAACACTGGCTTATGCAGACGATCTCTGCCTAATTTTAGCTGACCACTTCTCTGGGCCTATGGTATTATCTATCTTTGATAAATTTACATAAATCTATGTTTCCTAGATTAATTTTCAGAAAAGTCAATGTATATCTATAGGTGCACCTTCACCAGAAATAACCCATATTGCTGGAATCCCCCTTACTTTTACTGGGGTTAAAATATTAGGCATGTACTTTGGATACCCTGATACAGCTTATTACAACTGGCAATACACTATTAACGTAGCTTTGGATAGAATTGGACAATGGAATGAGTGGTGAATGAGTAAAAAAAAAGAGAATATATATAATAAATACTTTCCTTAGTCCCATGTTTTTATATCTCAGTTTTGTTTTCCCCTCCACCCAAAGCACTAGAAACCTGACTCCTCAGTTGCTTCTTTCAATGCATCTGGTGCAGCCGGTTAAACCCAATTAGCTGAGGTATCCTATATCAAAATATAGCACTAGGAGGTTTAAAGATGGTCAATCCCATTGTCTTCTACCACAGCATTTTTATTTATGCTAATATTCAACAATTACTAGCTGGGAGCCTAGCCCTATGGATTCCTTGGGTGGCAGATCATACAGTATCTCCCCCCTCTTGCACAAATGGAGCAGTACCAGCTCAATCCCCAAACAAACACAGATTATCAAATTTCCAGCATACCTTAAAGATAGTATAGGGACACTAAAATTCTCACCTGGGAGAGGGGCCTGCCTGGTCCATGTATGCTGTTGTTATGATGGATACATTAAAAGGAGCTACTTCAGAAGAAACACTTGTAAGGTTGCATTTACTTCCTACAATGGGACTGGCGTGTGTGTGCACTTGGCTTTCGTGCAGTTTGTTTTACTAATTTTGCCACAGACACCACAGACTGTAGAGCGGCTTTCTTTTTGCATACTTAAGTTCATCATGGTGTTGTTCCAAAATGAGGGGGGCAATATCACAGATATCCTGTATTGGATGGAAAGTGGAAAGAAGCCCAGAACCAGTTTTTGACTGAGAAGGTTTTTGGAATGGGGGGGGATGGAGAATGAAAGTGACTGCACCAAACTGATACTGGCTTGGTTCATCTGCCAAATTGTTTCTTTCTGGGCAGAGATAATGGGTTTATCTTTTACCAAGGGAAACTGCATTAGTGCTGCAAATGTGGTTCATCCAGGCACCTGAGTAACGAATGTGAAGTCCTTAAATGCGCCCAGTGTGGACAAGTAGGTCACACAGGCTTTTTCTGTCATAAATATACCAGATGCAATCTATGTGAAGATGAAAGTCATACTTTTACAGACTGTCCATGGGCCTCACACAGCACACAAAACCAGGAGTATGGGGTTCATGATTTTTATATTAATAGAGCTGCAAGAACATTGAATAAACCTCCATCCCAGACAACTGGTAGGGTAAAAAGTACTGCCAATAACACCCCCCCCCAGACAAGATCCAGTGATTGTGGAGCTAAACCCTCAAAATTCTATGAGGTGTGCAGCTACACCTACAGATCATCAGGATACTGAAGGTACTGTATGTACCCCCCATGCTTCTGATGGGGATGGATATCAGGTCGTGAAGAAAAAACATTCCAATACTAACAAAATGGCAGACTCCCCCCACAGGTGGAGAAGGCTCCTCCTTCTCAAGGCCCGGGAACTAGTACAGAACCTATTGAGACTCAGAATATGTTTACTGTGTTGCAATAGGGTGGAGACAGAAATGAGTGAGGAATCTGATTCTGCTTCATTGACTTCATCACAGAATGAACTGGGGTCAGAAACTGAGAACCAAATCTCTGAACACATTGGGCAACAAAAGAAAAAACCTGACAAAAGAAGAATGGGTTTGAAAGCATGTAGGAAGAAAGTATCTTGATGGTCGCTCTCATGCCACAAACCTATAGGGTTTAACTCTTGCCTCTCTTAATACTAACAGCATATTATCAAAAAAGAAAAGGTTTATGACCTATTTTCTATTTTCAGAATATGTGTATGATACTGTATTTCTTCAGGATACAAGTTTTCGATTCACACATGATGTGCAGTTAGCTATGAGGCATGGATTTGGGGTTGGTCCTTCTGGTCCCTAGGGGAAGATAAATATAGTAGGGTGGGCATTTGTCTAAATATGGAAAATTTAAACTGGTACTTACAGTGGAAATTTGGTCTGGTAAGGCTCTATCGATAGATGTGGATATTAATGATTGTAATGTGTACGCATCCCAAACTAGGGCTTTGCGTATTGGGTTGTTAAATAAAATCCAACCCTACCTATTTACGGCACGTAATATATTGTTGGGAGGGATTTTAATGTCACTAGGTTTGCAATGGACTGTGGTTCCCAAACAGAAAAAGTGTTTTGTGTTGTCACATGTTTAAACCAATTATTAACCCAGTCAGATTTGAAAGATGTTTTTTTTTCAGGAAGAAGAAATAGCTCCCCATATCTTTTATAAAAGTAAACTATCCACAAAGACAGACTATTGGTCTGTGTCATAATATTTACCAGTAGGTAACCAGAAAGAAATACCAGTCTTGTCATGGGCTCTTAGAAATACAAATATCTGAAATGTTGGGTACAACCTGAAGTAAAGGGTATTGGAAACTGAATCTGAGTGTACTAGAAGAAACTGAGATAGCTGAGGAGTTTCGGTATGTGCTAGATGAGTCAAAACGGGAATGGTGTGAACACACTAAAAGTGGTGAGATTATTTATTTATTTATTTAGTTAGTTTTTGTTGACCGGGTAAGTGCACTAGACAAATCCTGCCTATTTGCAGGCACGACCCGGGGGAGGGGGATACAGATGAATGCCAACTGACCTTGAACCAGATTAAAAGGTAAATACAAGGCAGATAGATTCCTCAAACTCAGATCTCAGTTTTATAATATGTTGTCGATTCAAAATAATGGGGGGCAAATCGATCAAGATCTCTTTAGGGAAATAAAACAAGAGATGGAGACACCACAATATGATAGGATGAAGTCTCTAGAATCCAAACAGAAGTTCGGGGTTCAAGGGTCTCAAGGCAGTTTTAACCCCTTTGATAATTGTGCAAAAAAAAAAAAGAAACACTAAATCTATCTTAACCATAGAAGCTGAGGATGGAAACATCAAATATATGCAGAAAGAGATTATGAATGAAGTAGAAAAGTATGCATCCAGCCTGTTCGGGACACTCATGCCCCTACCAGTAGAGGCTGATGGATGGTTAGCAGATTGTCCAAACCAAAAGCTACCTCTTTACATACAGGAAGAGCTTACTAAACCCATTTCAGAAACAGAGCTGGAGAGCATTATCACAAAATTAAAAAAGAGATCAGTGCCTGGGAAGGATGGCCTACCCTATGAAATATACAACAATTTACTGCCAATACTGAAGACCGAAATGGTGGAAATGTATAATGAATGTCTAAACCAACAGAGAATTTCGGACTGTATGTAGCAAGGCTTAATGATCTTGTTATACAAGTCAGGAAATAAACATTTTAAGTAATTGGAGGCCCATCACTTTACTTTATGGTGATTTTAAAATCCTAACTAAGCTATTAAGCATACAACTGGCCCATGCTATGATAGACATCGTACACCCCTCATAATCCTGCACCATACCAGGTCAGAAAATAGGGGATTCCCTGATTCTTATAAGGGAAATTTTAGACAAAATGGGGAAATATCAGGTTTTCTCATGAGTCTGGATCAGACCAAAGCCTTCGATAGGGTTCCACATGAGTTTATTTGAAAATGTATGCTCCAATATGAATTTCCAAGAACATTTATATCATGGATAAATATGTGTTATTATAATGCTCAGTGTGTTCCTTACATAAATGGTTGGCTAGGAAGGGGATGCCTTATTCAGAGAGAGGTATGTCAGGGATGCCATCTGAGCCCCCTCTTATACATTTTAACTTTAGACCCACTTCTACAGAAACTCAACGCTTCAGATCAGGTATTAGGTTTATCTGTTTGTAGTGAGGATGTAGAAATAAAGACGGTTGCAAACACAGATGACCTCTGCCTGATTATGGCGAATGAAACTTCTGCAGTATCTGCAGGGGAACTTATACATGAATTTTGCACTTTAACAGGGGCACAGGTGAATTTTTCTAAAAGTGCTTGTATTCCTATAGGAAGACCGCAGCCTGGGGTACAGGAAATTATTGGAATACCGGTAAACAACTCAGGGTGTAACATTTTAGGAATTAATTTATGTAAGGAATACACTCCTTCCCCTCTTCGCCCCTATAGTTTGCTATGCCTTATCCCTCTTTCTACGTATACTTAGAATCCCTTGTTTGTCTCGTGTTGTAACCGCTGCTGATAGAACTGTATGTTTATGTATATCCTTACTTATTGTAAGGCCTATCTGATGTATGGTTTATGGAATCCTATATTTTTTGTTGTGCTTTTATTTGCTATTCCCATGCACTATTGTAACCTTTATCTTGTTTTGTTTTTTTGTCAACTGTTCCATGCTTTGTTGTTTGTTATATTAGTTCTTGTGCCACAGTATGTGGCCCGGGTCGTTCCTTACAACAGTCCCTGGGATCAACACACCTACCCAGCTACCAAAGTCCTAAATAAATAAATAAATAAAATTAATGGACGACCCTGCATATTTTAATTAGGAGGCTTTGTTAAAGAAAGCACAACAAAGAGTAAGACTACGTAATACATGGCATATGTTCAAAACCAAGAGAATATACATGATGAAAACCTTTTTACTTGCCATATTTTTACATCTAGCAGTAGTATTTCCACCTCCAAGACAATTTGAAGTAGTCCTGTATAGTTGTTTCTTCTCATGTTTTTTGGGGAAGCAGACTTAACCCTATGAAAAGGAGTCCTATATTTGGACAAAAGCCATGGGGGGAGGGTGGTAATGATTAATCCTGTACTATTTTTTCACACAATATTTCTCTATCATAATGCTAAACCACTGCTCAGAGGAGACTCAGGGTTATGGGCCTCATGGGACTTAGATAGCATTGGAGAGTGGGTGGGGGCCAGGACACAGGATGGTTGTGTAGCCAAACAAAAACCGATAGAAGACCTTCCCCCCCTTTTTCCAAACCTGTTGTGGGAAACTGAAACAGTGAAAACTAACTAAGAACCAGGTGTTGACCCACAGTAGGAAATCATTGTATGAGCATGTGCTAAAAGAAATTTTACAGTACAACTGCATTATTGCCATAGGCCCAAACAAGAAAAAAAAATTATAGGGAGGATGCTCACATGTAAGAGATGCCGAGACAAAATGTGTTATGGCTTGTCACACATGGCAAACTGAACGTAAAAAAATATTTAAAACACAAAGAGGTAGAAGATAGGTATTTGAATTATTGTGCTTGTTATGACCATATTTCACCATTCATCATGTGATGGACAACATGTATTGTTTATGATTTTTGATTAAGAAGTTATAATACAAAAGTCCCTACTTGTAGGGAGGGGGGTGAGGTGGGACAGGAAGCTGGCAGAAGGTTTATATTTTCCATGAAACCATGCTGTATATAATGTGCTTTGAACTATTGTGGAGTGGTTTTCTTTTAGTAATTTAACAGTGTGACTCAGACATTGCATGGTTTCTAATTTAATTTTGATTTTCTGAATGAGTGAAATACCTATTTTTCTGTTCCTTATGTTTATTTTTTTTCAGTATTTCTTCAAGTGAGTTATAACATGTATTGTTTAATGATTTTGATTTGAAGTTATAATAAAAAATGTCCCTACTCTTTTCGAGAAGTGCCAAGGGATCTTTAACATCCACCTGAACAAGCAGATAGGACTTCAGTTTAACATTTCATCCAAAACATGGCACCTCAGGAGTGCAGCAAACCCCCTCTTGCTACACTGCAGTGTCAGTATTGGGATTTAACCAAAGTGCCTAGTGTGGGAATAGAACCCACAGCCTTCTAATCTTCTGGCCTCAGAGGAGAGTGTGCAACCCACTGAGCCACTGACACTTTTAAAGTGGAAGTGTCTGGTTTGATACTTCCTTACACCCATCCATCAGGTCCACAGGGACACTGCTGTAAATAGTCATTGTTGGAGTCAATGTGAAGGAACTCTGGCAGAACTTTACCATGTGTTTTGGGCCTGCCCCCGACTCTCCTTTTTTGCAGGAGATAGCGCAGGCTTTACAGGAGATTTTCTTCCCACAGCTATAATTGACTGAGCATTTATTTCTATTTCTGCTTTACCCTAGTAACATAAACAACCTTTCTGTCAAATAACTATTAGGAATTTTAATTTTAATGGCTAAAAAATGTATGACAAGGAAATGGCTTAAGGGTGAGTCTCCGGTTATTGGGGAATGGATTGCTGTAGTTAACACTATGACATTGAAATTCTTATATATAAAATACATCAGCAGTAAGAGAAGGGGAGAAACACCTCTAGTGCATGCGGGCCCTCGGCGCTCCCCTTCACACTTCCCCTTGTTTTTTTATGTATTTTTGGGGCTATTTTCTTCTGCCTTGGCATTGATTTGTTATGAAACTGTACTATATCTTTGTTTTATTGACAATTATCCTCTTGTGTTGTATCCACTTGATTATCCCACACACCTCCACAAAATAGCTATCAGAAGCGGGATCCTAGAGTGTCTGGACTGAGCAGGGGGACGCTGTAGTGGGTATTGTGGTGATACCTTGGTGGACAAATGTACCAAGAAGAATCAAGGAAAGTATTCAGCAGAACTATGGGTGTGTCAACCAGAACCATGACTGAGAAGAGAGGAGAAAAAACTATTTTCTGGTCTGGACCTGGGGGCCAAGATGAAGACAAAGCCAGATCCCCTGGCAGACATCAGTATGCAGGAGACAGGAGAAGACATCTCCGACCAGCCACCTGAAGGACTGAGTTATTACTCTGGCTTTGTGTTAAACAATATGAATTAGACAAACAAAGAGAAATGGATAGAATAAAACAAGAAGAGAGATGGGTTGAGACTGTGTGAGCCCTGAGAACCTTAGGGACTGAGCATCCAACAAGGGTTACAGATACTCCCACAGACATTAAAATGACCAAATTAACTTACTTTGATGACATAGAAGCCTTCCTTACAACCTTCGAAAGAGTGGCCTGGGCTTGTGCCTGGCCCTGCAAACAATGGGTCATAAGGCTAGCCCCATAGTTATCTGGATGAGCACAATTGGCTTATAGCCATATGGACAGCTCTAATGCCGAGAAATTATGACTTGGTCAAAAAGAGAGATGCTCAGGAGATATAATATTAATGTGGAAACCTACAAACAGTGGTTCAGGTCCCTATGTATGTAATCATCAGATACCCCTAGGGAGACCTATGTTAGGCTGAAGGAACTGTGTCATAAATGGATACAGCCTGAAAAAAAGACTGTTGACCAAGTTTTGGAAATGGTGGTAATGGAACAGTTTACTCAGGTTCTCCTACAAGACTTACAAATATGGGTCAAAGAACATTAGTCTGAATCTGCAGATAAAACTATCTCCCTGGCAGAAGATTATTTGTCAGCTCGTTCACCTAGATACAGGGAGTACCATACCACAAATACATACAACCCCACAGGAAATAGAAATTTTACTCCTTCCCGTATCCCTCAATCCAAGCCTAAACCAGAGGGAAGACAAGGTAAATTGCCCTAGTCTGAAATTATTTGCCACAACTGCCATGTCAAGGGACATTTGGCCTGGAATTGCCCTGAGAATAAATCTGGTCCTACCCACCTTGCATTATCCAGTTGGGGACAGTATACCACCACAGTAAATATTGGAAATCAACAAGTCATTGGACTTAGACTCAGGGAGTAGACAGACTCTGGTAAAATCTGATTTACTGAATGACGTGAAATTTTCTGGACCCAATACTGGAGTTATATGCATTCATGAGGACACCCACTGCTCTCTGACAGTGACTACAGAACTGACCATACAAGTTATTTCTTGTACACTTTCTGTAGACCTCATTCCTAGGTTACATGTCCTGGTGGTCATTGGTCATGACCACCCTGATTCCTTAACTCTAATAAATCAAAATGTGACAGCTGTTACAACTGGAGACCAAACTACATAACAACAACAAATGCAAAACTCGTTCCCCTTTGAGGAAGATATTTTTGGCCTCCCAGGAAAAGCAAGAAAGACTAAGGCAGAATGGAAGAAAGAAAAGGGAAAGTGGAATAAAACACAAACCGATTCAATGCCAAAAGACCTGTTAGCTCAGACTTTTAAAGGGTGTGATTTAAAAACTGAACAACAAATGGACCAGTCATTAATCCCTTTTTTCCACAGGTCAGTGTTGAAAAAAATGAAAAACAGACACATAAATTTGTTATCAACAATGAGTTATTGTGTAGAGAATGTGTCAACCCTAATACTGGGTTGGTGGTGAAACAATTGATGGTGCCAGAGAAATTTTGAAAACAACTATAGTGTCTAGCACATAACCTACCTATAGCGGTCGTACTGAAAAGGACCACACTCTTTTATTGCTCTGATTCTTCTGACCTAAAATACACAAGCAGGTGGCTGATTATAGTCGTTCATGTATAGAGTGTCAGAAAGTGCCCAGGTTGGTAGGAAGGAATGGGTATCACTACAACCATTGCCTCTAGTCACTACCCCTTTTGAGCATATAGCTTTAGATATAGTAGGTGCCCTAGAGAAGAATGCAAAGGGTAACACATTTATTCTTGTGGTTTGTGATTATGCAACTAAATACCCAGAGGCTTTTCCCCTTAGGTCAATAACTGCCAGAAAGATTGCTGAAGAATTGACCAATCTGTTTAGTCGATGGGCATACCAAAGGTAGTGACGGATCAAGGGAGCAATTTTTGTGCCACATTACTAACTAAGCTGTACAGACTGCTAGGAGTGAAAGCTATATGAACTTCCCCATATCATCCCCAAATGGATGGTTTGGTTGAAAGATTCAACCAAACCCTAAAACGAATGTTGTAGAAATGTGTTCAAGAAGAGGTTAAAAACTGGGATTGTTACCTGCCGTTTCTCCTCTTTGCATATCATGAGGTAGTGACAGATCGAGGGAGCAATTTTTGTGCCACATTACCAACTAAGCTGTACAGATTGCTAGGAGTGAAATCTATATAAACTTCCCCATATCATCCCCAAATGGATGGTTTGGTTGAAAGATTCAACCAAACCCTAATGCGAACGTTGCAGAAATTATTGTTCTGCACATTTGGATGATGTGGTGGTGGTCAGTCCTACTTGGGAAACCCATATAGAACATCTGACAGCTGTCTTACAGTCCATCACTAAGGCAGGTTTAATGATAAATCCTACTAAGTGTGCTGTTGCTATAAGGGAAATAAAATATCTTGGCTTTGTCCTAGGTAATGGTCAAGTAAAGCCTGAACTAGGAAAGGTGAAAGCTGTTGCCAATTGTCCCATCCCTACCACAATAAAGCAGATTAAATCATTTTTGGGACTTGCAGGATATTATCGATGCTTTGTACCAAACTTTGCTGAGATAGCCAGTCCTTTAATAGAGCTAACCAGAAAACGGAATCCTACCACAGTACAATGGACACCTGAATGTGATCACGCATTTAGGGAACTAAAAGCTTTATTATGCTCATCTCCAGTGTTAAAGAGTCCTAACTTTGAACTTCTGTTCGAAGTCCATATAGATGCTTCTGCTTGTGGAATTGGCATGGTCCTGACTCAAAAGGTAGAGGGAGAAGAACACCCTATGATTTATATAAGCAGAAAACTAAATGAAAGGGAAACCCAATACTCTACCATAGAAAACAAATGTTTAGCAATTAAATAGGTCATTGAAGCACTAAAATTGTGGGGAAATTAGTTCATTCTGGTCACTGATCACAATCTGTTATGTTGGTTACAGTATATGAAAGAGAAAAATCCACATATTATGAGGTGGTATTTGGGGTTACAGCAATATAAATTTACATTTTAGCATACCACAGATCAGGTTCACAGCATAAAAACACATATTTTTTGTTATGTTTTGGAGCTGGAATTAATGGAACTTGAAAATGTTTGCTTTTTTTTCCTTACAATTAATTGACTGAAAAATATGGCAACGTGAAAATGGAAAATATTTTTGAAATGTGGAAATGAGAGGATTTAAAAGAAGTTAGGTCCACAAATTGATACAGACCTCAGGGTAAGAAACTAAAGTTTTAACAGGAGGAGATCCTGATTTAATTGTTTCGGTTCTTATTAGGGACCCTGAGATGGAGCTTCTGGCGATGGGGGGAGGAAGCTCTATCCCTTCATAGAGACATAATGAGGGGATCTGAACAAAGTAGAAAATCAGTTTTACTGGTTTCCTCTTGGATGAGGAGGTATGTGGCAGGGTCACTCCTGCCCTAACAAAATATGGTATGGGACCCCAAAAGTCTCCTTTCTCTTGTTTTTTTTCCTCTCCAGCAGGTTGACCACCTGTGAAACAGTCTCTCCTTTTTCTACTTTCCTTTCTCTCTGTTGGTCCCTTACCAGACAGTGACTATGCACGGTATGTTTTAAATGTAAAATCTTCTGTTTGGAAACAGGGTAGGCAGGATAAGTATTGGGAGGTGGAAAGAGGTTAATGCCCCAGTTTTATTTTATATGCTCCTAACCTCGCTGCCCCCTTTTATCTGATGTATTTATCAGACAGCATGACTTTATAAAACTATTTGCCATTGCATTTGTAATTTTGACTGCCACTGGCTGTTTTTTTTATGCAGGCGGATTTGTCTATTTCCGGCCCGCAAACCGTAATATCAATATGCAGCCACCACCCTATCAGGCTCCTATTGCTATCTTTTTCCCCAGCAATTTTAGTAAAATACATGGGAGACTTATAAATTTCTTTACGATAAGAAAATCATACAAACACCAAATAACATACATAAAAACAAAATGTATCTAGTAGACTAGGGACGGAGCGCTGGGGAAAGGGAAAGAGAAAGTGTGCACTCTACCCTTCCCTTTCAGCAGCTCAGTTCCCTTCTGCACCCTTTTTATGCTAATACTAGGTCTTGACAATTTTTTTCCTTTTTTTTTGATAGTATGTTTGTGCCCTTCCACTATTGTATAAGATGCGGCTTACCTGTTCAGTGGAATATTTGTTCATTCCATTTGAGACTCCAATAGGAGTCTGCTGACCAAAAGGCTTTGACTTATATTCAGTCCTGTCCATGACCTCATCAAAGGGGCAGAACCCAACTTTAATATTTATGAGATGTTTTTCATTTTATTAATTTAAGCCATAGAAGGCTTTCTTACAAGGGAAAACAACTCTAGGTAAAACGATATGATTAAGTTCTACCAAATAAAAGTGTATGTATTGTAAATAATGCCCTTTATTAGATTTTGTTGGTTCTCAAAGGGGTGGAATTAGGGTCACATGATCTTATTTGTAGGTATAGAAAGCTTTGGTCTAGTGTAGTCTGCAGATAGCTAGGTCAGAGGTACTCTGTCCAGATTGGAGTGAGGACATGTATACCTTCATGTCCTAGACAATGTACTGCTGTGTTGTTGTACTACAGTACTACTGAGAATTGCCATCTTGACACATTGCTGTATGGAGGATTGCTGCTGAAAATTCTTGCCAATTTATTATTTTTTTTATTTTCATACCAGTTCACTGCATTATTCTTTCTGCAAATAAATCTAAATACTCCTTTGGTGTATTGAAAGTTATCATCTTGTGTTGTGGCTACTTGATTATTCCACACACCTCCACAAGGACTAACACCAGGGAAAAATATACTTCACTTGGGCTTGCATTGGTTGGGGGGTGGGGGACCACTAGCACCAGGGAAAAACATATATTTTACTCAGAGGAGCATCGAGTGGAGGGGACCACTAGCACCAGGGAAAACCTATGTTTTAAATCAGGTGGGTGTCAGGTGGGGGAGGGACCATGGGACACCAGGGAAAACTTTGCTTTATAATGGGAAGGCATGGGGAAGGGGTTGGACCACTGGGCAGCAGGGAAGACTTTCATTTCTAATGGGCAGGCATCAGGTGGGGGGACCACTAGACACTAGGGGAAACCTTGTCAGACATCGAGTGAGGGATCATGAAGGGGAAGTGACAACTGGACACCAGGGACTGTTGTTCTGGGGTCAGGTGGGGGGGTGCCACAGTACCTCCACCAACAACTAGGGTTAAGGCAGGATCTTGGTCAATGGTATTTGCTCCATGCCAGGAGACCACTCAAAAAACCCTTGCATGGAGCAAATGCTCTATGAATTAGACTGTGCCAATATTTGGTTCCCCTTACCCCTCATTTGCATTCCATCCCTCCACACTTTGCCCCAGCACAAACCTGGTTAAACATAGAAACATAGAATTTGATGGCAGATAAGGACTGCTTGGCCCACCTAATCTACCCATTTCCCTACCTAATGGATAAGCTGCAGATCCTAGTTAACCAACAGCCTACTTCCTCCTACCCCCCACTAGAATTGCCTTATGTCTGTCCCATGCATTCTTGAATTCCCCCACTGTTTTTGACTCAACGACCTCCTCAGGAAGGCTGTTCCATGTATCCACAACCCTCTCTGTGAAGAAATACTTCCTCACATTACCTCTGAGCCATCCCCCCTCTATCTTCAAATTGTGCCCCCCTTTTTTTTTGCTCACCTCTTTTTCTGAAAGATGCTACCCTCTTGGACTTTGTTTGATTCCTTTGAGGTATTTGAAGATTGCTATCATGTCCCCCCTCTCCCTTCTTTGCTGGAGGCTATACATCTTTAGTTCCTTTAGTCTTTCTTCATGTCTTCTGATGCAGACCCTGCATCATTTTAGTTGCCCTCCTCTGGACAGCCTCCACCCTGTCTATGTCTTTGCAGAGATGGGGTCTCCAAAACTGTACAGAGTACTCTAGATGTGGTCTTACCAACTGTCTGTACAGAGGGCCAACAACTTCCTGTTTTCTACTGGTGATGCCTCTCTCTATGCATCCCAGCATCATCCCCCAGCCCTCCTTACTTCCTACTGGTTTGGGTGTGTAAACTGGGGCTTCTGTGAATACCAGCTTGGTGCAAAACCCGGTTTGCTCACGTAGAACCAGATTTGCATCAGGGCAAAGCTTTGTGAATCCTGGCCCTGGTTTTAAAAGGGGAGCAATTCTGGCTACTATGCCTACAAGCCACAAAAACACCAGAATTAAATACAGGCTTTAAATAAAAACCTTTTTTTTAAAAAACAAGGTTTGCTGATTCCTGTACAGGCTATATTTTATTCTAAATGATTCTTGGTTTATTTCGTAATGGCTCAGCAAGCTCATATATTTTATGAGCACAAGAAAGGCTATAGGAAACTGGGACGTAGCGATATCCCCCGAGTAGTCTGTACCTGTTTTTGGAATTGTCCAACTACTATAGTTACTTAATTGGACACTGCAATTATAAATGTAATAAAGATGAAGTGACAGTAGCAATAGTGTTCCTATGTTTAACTCTGCATCAGTGGTTAAATGGAGTATTTCAAATATAATTTAAGATGCCTATGGAGTTAAATGTTTTAATCATTTTTCACATGTATGTATGCTTGTTTTTAATTGTATTGGGAATGATATTTTTTTATTTAATCTGTGAGTTCGTCATTCTCATGTTACACTGCATCCTTATATGCAAGTTGGTATTAAGTGGTTAAAAACCTTGATGTACTCTAATGTAATAATTACGTCATCACAGGTGTATGTATATAGCTATCGAAGCTTTTGATAAAGGATCACAGAAAACCAAAACACATCAGGCATGCAGTAGGATGTCTGTCTGTTTTTATTATGTCTTTTTGATATGAAATAAGGGAGACACTGACAGCACATTTATGATATACAACTGAGTCAGAGTGTCATTCATATGTTGAGTTGGTGAGTGCCCCACTTTGCGTCTTTAAGTACAATGTATTCTGTTGTGTTCACCACTTTCCCAGTACAGGCTATTTTTGTGTACTTCTTTTACCTCAGGCTGTAGTTCCCCTTCTACTTCTCCTCTTGTCCCAGGGTTCCTCTGGAACAGCTGGTGGCTTGGGTCCTGTTGAGACCAATGCCTGATTTTTGGATCTGATCCTTGCTTTGAACGCTGTGATGACAGATTACCCTCTTCCAACAGATAATGTCTTTTTCTTATTGTGTTTCACTGAAACACACTCCTCCTCTTAAGACTCTATTGCATCAGACTTGGATGTCAGTGGCACAGCCCACTTCCTCAGTCTCTTCCCTCAGCTCTGATTGACCGCAAACTAGCAGCTCTCCTTCTCTCTTCAGGGATGAAACCCAATGTTTCATTGGCTGATTCTCTGTTGCTGGCTGCTGCATATTGTCTGGGACTGGCCAGCCAGTAACAGCACACTGTGTCTGTTCCCATGATGTGGTAGTTCATTGGGGACCGCCATGTTTGTCTACATATTTTACATATCTTTATTACTGTCCTGCAGCTCCAGCTGATTCTCATTAGACCCACTGGGCTGCTGGTGGCCAGTGTCTTCCCCAGTACCAATCCTGGGGCTGAGACTGTGGTACTAGGGGCAGTTGTGCCTCTCACTTCATCGAAGGAGCATCAGCTTAAATTTTGGGACTCCCATGCATGAAGAGAGGCCCACTGATGTGGTCCATTTGTTGTGTGATTTTCCTGGCACTGCAGTTCTGAGGACTGGAAAGTAATTTTCTACTTGGACCACCAAATTTTCTGTTTGTTCCTGGCCTTGGCTCTTTATCTGGAGCCAGCAGCTGTTGGTGTGTAGCAGGCGTACAGCCCGATTTGAGATATAAAGCTCCTGCTCCACTGCACATACATGCACATGTTCACAATGGTGCTGCAGTGCCACTGAGGTTGTTTTGTTCCCAACCTCTCTTCAGCTTCTGTGGGGTAAGGAACCATGACCGGGATGCCAACATACCAAGGTATACAATCTATAGGAGGGACAGGGAGGGTAAAAGAGGAGGAGGAGTAGAAACATAGAAGCATAGACTTTGATGGCAGATAAGGACTGCTTAGCCCACCTAGTCTGCCCATTTCCCTACCTACTGGATAAGCTGCAGATCCTAGTTAACCAACAGCCTATTTCTTCCTACCCCCACAAGATTTACCTTATGTCTGTCCCAGGCATTCTTGAATTCTCCCACAGTTTTAGACCCCACAGCCTCCTCAGGAAGGCGGTTCCATGCATCCACCACCCTCTCTGTGAAAAAATACTTCCTCACATTGCCCCGAACAACCCCCACCATCTTTAAATTGTGTCCCCTTGTTCTTGCACATCTCTTTTTCTGAAAGATGCTACCCTCTTGGACTTTGTTGATTCCACTGAGGTACTTTAAAGTTTCAATCATTTCTCCCACTCTCCCTCCTTTCCTCAAGGGTATACATATTAAGTTCCTTTAGTCTCTTCTTATATGGCTTCTCTTGCAGACCCTGCACCATTTTAGTTGCCTTCTTCTGGACTACCTCCATCCTGTCTATGTCCTCGCAGAGATGGGGTCTCCAGAACTGGACGCAGCACTCCAGATGGGATCTCACCAGCTGTCTGTACAGCGGGATAACAACTTCCTGTTTTCTGCTGGTGATGCCTCTCCCTACACATCCCAATATCCCCCCAGCCCTCTGTACTGCCTTCTCACATTGCCTGCTAAACTTAAGGTCATCTGATATGATTACCCCTAGGTTCCTTTCCATTTTTTTTGCTGTTACTACCTCCTCCCCCCATTGTGTACTCTTCCCCTGGGTTTTTGTTTCCCAGGTGCATTATTTTGCACTTTGCATTGAATCCCAGCTGCCATATTTCTGACCATTCCTCCAACCTTGCCAAGTCCCTTCTCATCCTTTCCACCCCAATTGTGTATCAACCCTGTTGCAGATCTTTGTGTCATCTGCAAAGAGGCATACTTTTCCTTCCAGTCCCTCTGCAATGTCACTTATAAAGACATTAAAAAGGATTGGACCCAATACTGAACCCAGCGGTACCCCACTAGTAGCCCCTCTTTCTTCAGAGTGGACTCCATTTACTATTACCTTCTGTGTCCTGTTGTAAAGCCAATGTTTTACCCAGGCTACTACCCTGGGACCCACTCCCAGGATGGCTAATTTGTTTATTAATCTTTTGTGTGGGACTGTGTCAAATGCCTAGCTAAAGTCTAGGTAGGCCATGTCCATAGCCCCTCCCTGGTCTACTACTTTGGTCACCCAGTCAAAAAAATCAATTAGATTTGTCTGACATGACCTTCCTGCTGTGAACCCATGCTGCCTTGGGTCCTGTGCCCCACTGGCCTCTAGGTTCTCAACAATTCTTTCCTTCAGAAGTGATTCCATCAATTTCCCTACCACAGAGATCAAACTGACAGGTCTGTAGTTTCCTGCCTCTGTCTTGCTCCCATCTTTGTGAAGGGGAATCACATTCATCCTCCTCCAGTCCTTAGATACCACACCATCCTCCAATGATTTATTAAAAAGTGTAGTCAATGGTGTCACTAGTTCTTCCCTTAATTCCTTTAGAATTCTGGGGTGAATCCTATCAGGCCCCATTGCTTTGTCCACCTTCAGTTTTAGGAGTTCTTTCAGAACCCTTTCTTCTGTGAAAGGACTGGGATTGACCCCCTATCCAGAGTGCTTCTGTTAATTGTATTAGATACCTCCCCTTCCTCCTCTTTTGTGAATACTGAGCAGAAGTATTCGTTCAGTATCCCTACTTTTTCACTGTCCCTCTCTGCCCACCCACCATCCATTCTATTCGGCCTCACTATCCCTCCCTTTGTCTTTCTATTCTCCCTAATGTACCTATAAAAAGTTTTATCCCCCTTCTTAACTGAGTTGGCTATCTTTTCCTCAGTTTGTGCCTTTGCTATTCTGACTGCCTTCCCTGCTTCCTTCTGCCTTAACTGGTACAGTTCTCTATCCCACTCCTTTTGTGTTTCCCTATACTTCCTAAATGCTATCTTTTTCTACCTAACCTTCCCCATCTCTTTTGAGAACCATAGTGGCTTTTTCTTTCATTTTGATTTGTTTATTTGCTTCACACAAAGGCTTGTTGCCTCTGTGATGGCAGTTTTGATGTTTCCCCATTGTTGCTCCACTCCTCCTTCTTGCCTGTTTGCTAGTGCTTTTCTAAGGCATTCTCCCATTTAGACAAAGTCAGCCCTCCTGAAGTCCAGTACCCTCACTTTTGTATGGCTTGACTCTGCCACTCAGTTTATCGTGAACCACTCTGGTAGTCACTTGTTCCCAGATGGCTACCCACTTGTAGATCTAAGATCCTCTCACTATCCCCATTTGAGAGTATGAGGTCTAAGATTGCTCCCTCCTGAGTGGGTTCCAACACTAGCTGTCTGAGGTGTGCCCCCTGTAGTGCACTGAGAATGGCCCCACTTTTGGATGTGACTGCAGCAAAGGTGTTCCATTTAACATCTGGCATATTCAGGTCCCCATTCAGCAATATCTCCTTTTTCTCTGCCATCCTAAGGATGCCTTCTAGCATATCCTTGTTCATTCCCGTCCCCTGAGATGGGGGTCTATATACAACCCCTGTATGGATTGTGGTGCCATTTCCAGTCTCTAAGGTGACCCACAGTGCCTCCTATCCTCCATGTTCACTCTTTTGTTCTATTGCTTTTGTCCCTTCCCTTACATAGAGAGCTACTCCTCCCCCTCTTCTACCCTCCCTGTCTCTCCTGTAGGTTGTGTACACTGGTATGTTAATATCCCAGTCATGGTTCTTTGTGCACTATGTTTCTATGACTGCCATGATATCTAGGCATCCCTTTTCCATCAAGGCCACCAGTTCAGGGAGCTTGTTGCCTGGACTATGGGCATTGGTACTCATTACCCTCCATTTCTTTATGGCCTTACCCCTTTTTGCCCCATCCCTGTCCTTACTGCCTTTTTCACCATTTACCCCTGCCCTTCTCCCTATCAATGTCTCTATCTTGGTATTTACCTCACTAACTACCCTGATTTTTTTTTTGGGGGGGGGCTAGGATTTCCCTGCTCTAAGTAACTCTCTACATAAGGGAAGGGACCAAAGCAATGGAACTAAAGGGTAAACAAGGAGGAGAGGAGGCACTGTGGGTCAACTTGGAGACAGGAAATGGCACCGCAATCCGCAAGGGGGTTGCATACAGATCCTTGTCTTGGGGGGAGGAAATGGACAAGGAAATGATAGGGGGCATTCTTAGAATGCCAGAAAAAGGGGAGATATTGTTGATGGGGGACCTGAATATGCCAGATGTTAACTGGAGCACATTTGCTGCAGCCACATCCAACAGCAATGTCATTCTCGATGCCATACAGGGGGCATGCCTCAGACAGCCAGTGTTGGAAGCCACTTGGGAGGGAGCAGTTTTAGGCCTGGTACTCTCAAACGGGGATGGAGAGAGGATCTCAGATTTAGAAGTGAATAGCCATCTGGGAACAAGTGACCACCAGACAGGTTCACAATAAACACAGCTGTAGGGTCAAGCCATACAGAAGCAAGGGTACTGGACTTTTGGAGGACTGACTTTGGCAGAATGGGAGAGTGCCTAAGGAATGCACTAGCAAAAGGGCAGGAAGGAGGGGTGGAGGAACAATAGGGAAAAATCAAAACTTCCATCACAGACGCAGCAAGCCTTTGTGTGAAGCAAATAAACAAAACAAAGGAAAAAAAAACACTATTGTTCTCAAAAGAGGTGGCAGGGAAGGTGAGGGAGAAAAAGATAGCATTCAGGAAGCATAAGGAATCACAGAAGGAGCAGGACAGAGAATTGTATCCATTAAAGCAGAAGGAAGCAGGGAAGACAGTAAGAATAGCAAAGGCTCAAACTGAGGAAAAGATAGCCATCTCAGTTAAGAAGGGGGATAAAACTTTTTATAGGTACATTAGGGAGAATAGAAAGACAAAGGGAGGGATAGTGAGGCTTAATAAAGGGGAAGGAGTGGGCAGAGGGTGACAGTGAAAAGGCAGAGATACTAAATGAATACTTTTGTTCAGTATTCACAAAAGAAGAGGAGGGGGGATGTACCTAAACCAAATAATGGAAGCACTCTGGATAGGGAGTTCAATACCAGCCCATACACTGAAGGGAGGGTCCTGAAAGAACTCCTAAAATTCAAGGTGGACAAGGCAATGGGGCCTTACGGGATTCATCTCAGAATTCTAAAAGAACTAAGGGGAGAACAAGTGACACCACAGACTACCCTTTTTAACAAATCATGGGAGGATGGTGTGGTGCCTGAGGAGTGGAGGAAGGCAGATATGATTCCCCTTCACAAAAGTGGGAGCAAGACAGAGGCAGGAAACTATAGACCTGTTAGTTTGACCTCGGTGTTCGGGAAAATGATGGAATCACTTTTGAAAGACAGAATTGTTGAGTACCTAGAGGCCAGCGGGGCACAGGACCCAAGGCAGCATGGATTCACAGTGGGAAGGTCATGTCAGACGAATCTAATAAATTTCTTTGACTGGGTGACCAAAGTAATAGACCAGGGAGGGGCTGTGGACATGACCTGCCTAGACCTTAACAAGGCATTTGACACAGTCCCACACAAACTTGAACATGAATATATAATGTCTCATTCCAGTTGAACCCCTTCTCCCCAGGTCGCACCGGGAAACAAGTGACTTTTTGCTCAGTGTGCCTTCCTGGTGAAAACATTTCAGTAAATAAATAAATAAATAAAACAGATTAATAAACAAGTTAGTTAACCTGGGTGTGGGTCCCTGGGTAGTAGCTTGAGTAAAAAATTGACTGGATAACAGGACGAAGAGGATAATAGTAAATGGAGTCCACTCCGAAGAAAGGGGGGTTACTAGCAGGGTACCACAGTGTTCTGTACTGGGGCAAGTTCTCTTTAATGTCTTTATAAGTGACATTACAGAGTGACTGGAAGGAAAAGTATACCTCTTTGCAGATGACGCAAAGATCTGCAACAGGGTTGATACACAAAGGGAGGGGGTAGAAAGGATGATAAGGGACATGGCAAGGTTTCAGGAATGGTCAAAAGTATGGCAGCTTAGATTCAATGTGAAGAAGTGCAAAGTAATGCACCTGGGAAACAAAAACCCAGGGGAAGAGTACACAATGGGAGAAGGTACTAACAACAACAAAAATGGAAAGGGACCTGGGGTAGTCATATCAGATGACCTAAAGGTAGGCAGGCAATGTGAGAAGTCAGTAGGGAGGGCTGGGGGGATACTGAGATGCATAGGGAGAGGCATCACCAGTAGAAAACAGGAAGTTATCATCCCTCTGTACAGACAGTTGGTGAGACCCCATCTGGAGTACTATGTGCAGTTCTGGAGACCCATCTCTGCAAAGACGTAGACAGGATGGAGGCAGTACAGAGGAGGGCAACTAAAATGTTTCAGGGTCTGCACCAGAAACCATACTAAGAGAGACTAAAGAAGCTTAATATGTACACCCTTGAGGAAAGGGGGGGGACATGATTGAATCGTTCAAGTATCTCAAGGGAATCAACAAAGTCCATGAGGGTAGCATCTTTCAGAAAAAGAGATGTGCAAGAACAAGGGGCCAAAATTTGAAGATAGATGGGGAATGGCTCGGGGGCAATGTGAGGAAGTATTTTTTCATGGAGAGGGTGGTGGACACATGGAACAGCCCCGCTGAGGAGGTAGTGGGATCAAAAACAATGGGAAATTCAAGAATGCATGGGACAGACATAAGGCAGTTATAGTGGGGGGGGTAGGAGGACGTAGGCTGTTGGTTAACTAGGATATGCAGCTTATCCATTAGATAGGGAAATGGGCAGACTGGGTGGGCCAAGCAGTCCTTATCTGCCATCAAATTCTATGTTTCTATGGTCCCAGTCCTGACCCTGCCATTGAGTCCTGGGGCTGGGATTGTGGGACACAACAAGCCACTGTCAGGGAGCCATGCGAGACTCCTGCACAGGCCATTGATTTTTTTTTCTTGCCTTGCCGGTCCCCGCACTGCAGTCCGATGGGGAGCCAGAGGGTGAAGACCTCGAGAGCTGACCAGGCTGAAGCAACATTTTATTTATTAGGATTTCAGATAACACCTTTGAACACAGTGCTGTTTTACAAAGGTTCAGTGTCAAGGACACTGGACAAGTTGGGACAAAACAGGCAAATTAATAACAGTTAAAACAATTACAGTTAGGTACCAAATGCATAAGCTGCCAGAGGCTTTGTCCGGATTAAGACAAGACAGTCATATTAATGACAAGTAAGCATTACAGATTGACTTCAGTACATGAGTTTCCAAAGGCTTTAACAGAATCAATGAGCAAGTAAGCAATTGTACAATACACCAGTCAATATACAAAGAGTGCCTGGGGTGGTTACATATGAAATTAATGTTCTTACAAGTGCATGAGAGGAGCAGAGGAAGCTTAGGGAGGGGACACAGTAGCAAGGGAGAGGTAGTATCAAAGTGGGGGATAGGAGTAAGAGGGGTAGGTGGTAAGGGAAGAGGAGGGAGATGGGTAGGGTGAGATGTAGGGTGGGTAGGAGGTAATAGCAAGGGTGGAGGGGAAAGGGGAGAGAGTTAGGGTAGGTGAGGAGAGGAAGAAGAGAGAAATGAGAAGTAGGTGGGGCATGGAGTATTGGTGGAGGAAGGGGCACAAGGTGTGAGAGGGAACGGCGAGGGGGAGGAGTGAAATGGGGGGCCAGGGTGGGGCTATGGAGGTCTGATGGGAGATATTAGAGAGACATAACAGGGAGGGAGATGGATGTGGGGAGAGTGCATCAGTAAAGTGGAGGCCAGGAGTGCAAGCAGCGAATTTAAGTGAAGCAGTCACAGTAGGCACCAGCCACCAAATGCTGTCGTAAATTGCGCATAAAGGAGCTGAAATTCAATGTGTTGGTGATATCCACTGGAAATGTGTTGAACCATTTAGAAGCCCTAACTTTGTAGGAGTGCTGCCCTTGTGTGATCCAGCATCATGGAACAGAGAAGGCTAGAGTTTCAGAACTCCTGGAAGGGCGAGTGGCACAGTGAGGGGAGAGTATAGACTGAACCCCTGGGGGAACGAGGCCCAGCAATGTCTTCATGGCAAGTATGCAGGTCTGGTACTTTATTCTGCCATGCAGCTGTAGCCAGTTTGCCTGTTCATAGATATCACAAGTGTGTTTGAGTCGAGTGGCTGAGGTGAGGAGCCAGCAAGACTTGTTTACGGCTAGGGCTATTCGCTGGAGGGCAGTGTTGGAAGCAGATCCATAAACTACAAGACCATAGTCAATTAATGAGGTCATTGAGCTTCAGCTGTCAAACAGTGCCTATGTCTATAGAGCAGTCCTATGCGGGTATTCACAGCTTTAGAAATGTTATGTATATACTTGAAATACCATAGAGTGCAGTCAAGGGTCACGCGCAGGTTTTTGAACTGAACAACCTGTTCAAGCCCAGTGCCATCGCTAGTGTAGATTTGTAGTTGTTGGAGCTTGTGTTTGTTGTGAGTTCCATGAAACAGCATTGATTTTGTTTTTGAGTAGTTTAGTATGAGCTTACGCAACCTGAACCAGGTTTCAATTTCTGAGAAACTTCGCTGCAGTTGCTGCTGGAGGAGATAGGGGTCAGAGTGGCTTGAGAAAATGACTGCATCATCTGCATACAGTAGAATTCGGTCCTAGCAGGTGGCAGTGAGGTTGTTCACGAAGATGCTGAAGAGTAAGGGGCCAAGGATGGAACCTTGATGGAAGCCTGAATGGACTGGGAGGGAGGTCGAGACGGAATCTCCAATTCTGATCTGTTGAGAGCAGTCGCTAAGGTAGCTTTGAAACCAGCTAGTGGCATCCAGTGAATGTCCTAGATGTAATAGTTGTCTGGTAAGTAAGGAGTGGTTGACAGTATCAAACTCCTTTGTAAAATCAATAACGGTGGCACCGACCAACTGGTTGTGGTTTAGTGCCTGGTGGATGAAGGAGTTGAAGTCAAGGAGTGCAGAGGTGGTGCTGTGCCCTTTTTGAAAACTGTGTTGTTGGGGACATTGGAGGTCATATTTTTACAGGCAATCTACAAGTTGTTCAGCAACTAACCTTTCCAAAGCCTTGGAGAATGGGGGTAGGATGGAGATAGGCTTGTAGTTGCTTTCGAGCGTCTTGTCACCACTTTTGCGGATAGGGATCACCACGGTGGCCTTCCATTTACTTGGGAATTGTGAGAGCATAAGAGAGCAGTTAAGAATTTTAGTAAGGGGCGGTAGAAGTTCATTAATGGTGAGGGCAATGAGTTTCAGAACAAGGGAGTCACTGCTGTGCCTTGCCCTTCCGAGTACTTTGAGTAGGTGTTTTCTGGCTAGCCCTTCTGAGATTGCCTTAAAGTAAAATTGAGACGCTGCTGAGCTGCATGTGGGATGTTGGGACGGGATACTGCAGGTGTTGAATCAAAGAAGTTAGTTGGAAGCACATGACTGAGGTCAGAAAATCAATCAATCAATCAATCAATCAATCAGTCTTTATTTATTTAAGGCGCCTTTCTTAAACCAAGGCGCCTTTACAAATGACATAAAACAATAAATATTTAAAACAGAATTTAAACAGAATTAAAATTAAATGATTAACAATCATTAAAAGCTTTGTTGAAAAGGTAGGTTTTCAAAGCTACTTTAAAACTCTGGACAGTCGGGCAATTTTGTACCTGACGAGGTAGAGAATTCCACAGGATCGGGGCCATAAAACTAAAAGATCTTGCCCCTGAAGTTTTTAAACAGACACGGGGAATCTCTAGCAATCCCTCGTCAGTGGATTGGAGCAGGCGGGAGGGACAGTAGGGACGCAGGAGATCTTTCAGGTAAGCAGGTCCCTGATCATGTAGGGCCTTATAGGTCAGCAAACCGACCTTGAAGGTGATTCGCTAACAAACTGGCAGCCAGTGCAGTCCATGAACACAGGCGTTATATGACTGGACCTGGGAACCAGTCAAAGCCTGGCTGACACATTCTGCACTAGCTGCAGGCGGTAGTTCAACCCCCGTAAGCCCTAGGTATAGGGCATTGCAATAGTCCAGGAGGGAGGTAACAAAGGCATGGACCAAAGTTGGAAGATCGTCTGGAGGAACCAGGTGCGTCACCCTGGCGATGTTCCTCAGATGATAAAAAGAGGTTTTGATAACTGCTGACACCTGAGACTTAAAGGTCAGACAGCCATCAAATACAAAGCCAAGGTTCCGCACCCAGTCTGAGATAATCAGCTGGACATCCCCAATCCACAAGCCCGAGGGTGATCCAGCTAACAAACCCACCTCACAGCGACTCTGGTCCACAACCAATACCTCACTTTTATCTGGGTTCAACTGCAGCCAACTCACATTCATCCAGTCTTGGATTTCGGCAAGGCAGTTGTTAAAGACCGAAAAGGCGGCATCCTGGCCGGGCACAAAGGACATGTACAGCTGGGTATCATCTGCATAGCAATGAAAACCCAAGCCATACTGCCTAATAATCACCCCTAGTGGCAGCATGTACACTGCAAACAACATGGGTGCCAAAATGGAACCCTGCGGTACCCCACAGGACAGGGAGACTGATGCAGAGGAAAAAATTCCTGATACCACCCTCTGAGTCCTACTCTCAAGGTAGGATCGAAACCACCCTAGAACTGTACCAGACAGTCCACAGTTAGATCGCAAGCACTCCAGTAGCACACCATGGTCCACAGTGTCAAATGCTGCAGAGAGATCAAGAAGGACCAAGATGGAACAGGTCCTTCGACCTCTCGCTATCAAGAGGTCATTTAGTACCCGTACAAGTGCTGTCTCGGTACTATGCCTTTTCCTAAATCCAGACTGGAGAGAATCATAGACATTGTTGTTGGTCAAATGATCATCCAACTGTGAAGCGATCACCTTCTCGATAACTTTACCCACAAAGGGTAAGTTAGAGACAGGCCTTTAATTAGCTAGACAGTCCGGGTCCGAGGAGGACTTCTTAAGAAGGGGCTCAACCACAGCCTCCTTAAGAGGATACGGAAAAGTCCCCCTCTCCAAGGACCTCCAGACTATCTCAGCAAGAGCTGGGCCGATTTTATCCACACAATCCACTAAGAGATGCATGGGGCCGGGTCCAAATCACAGCTGGTCGGACGCAGTGATTGGATAACCATCACAATGTCACTGATTGTGGGGAGGCTGAAGTCAGACCACACAAACTGGGTGTCCGACATCTCCTGCCGGCCATCACAACTCCCATTTGAGAGGGTCAAACGGATCTCAGATCTGATTTTGGCAATCTTATCTGCAAAGAACAGAGCAAACTCCTCACATCGTTCTTGAGAAAAAGCTCTTCCAGTCTGAAGACAGACTGGATTGCACAATCTGTCCACAGTCCGGAAGAGCTGAGCTGGTCTGTTCTGTGCAGCCGCAATCTCCCTGGACAGGAATTCTGCCTTCTTACGAGAGATTGCGGAATGATAGACCAAATAATGGTCCATCAAAATAAGTTTGTCACTATCCAGACCCGATCTCCGCCAACACCTCTCCAACCTTCGTCCAACTCTTCTCAACTCCCTCAGGGTCTCATCAAACCAAGGAGACCTGGGGCGAAGAGTGAGAGGGCGAACATGAACAGGAGCAATAGAGTCCAGGGCCCCTGCCACCACCTCATTATAGGCACGTAGCAGTTACCCTGGATCCATGCAATCTCTCGGAAAGCCTGATAGATCCAGCACCACCATCAGGTCATCTGGGGAAACACCCCTTAATGGGCAGTACCTGACCATTTCCATAGGGGCTGACCTACTAGGGTTGGCCTCAAAACTGAACCCAGTGGAGTGATGGTCCGACCATCCGACCGGTTCCACCACCAGGTCGGATATCTCCATCCCCAGGAGGAACACCAAATCCAAAGAATGACCACCAATGTGGGTTGAGGAGGAAATTACCTGTGTGAAGCCCAGCGAAATCATTAACTGGAGGAAGTCTTGACCAAAGTGCGAGAGTTCATAGTCGACCCAAGCATTGAAGTCCCCCAGAACCAACCATCTGGGGGATCCCAATGTTAGGTCGACAATGAAGTCTGCGACTTCCCGCAGGAAAACATTCCCATCCCCTGGTGGACTGTATATGAGAAGTATCCTGCGCCCCACACCCTCGCCTAAAATGCATTCAAAGGATTTGGTAACTCCCACCTGCACCTCCACTAGGCCCAGTTCTGTTTTAAAACAAATAGCAACACCCCCACCCCTATGATCCACCCTCCAGCGGTGTATCACCGAGTACCCGGCCGGAATTGCTGCTGCCAAAACTGGTCCAGCATTTTCAACAAGCCAGGTCTCGGTGATGCACACCAGGTCAGATGACTCAACAAAACCAGCTATAATATCTGTCTTGTTTTTAATAGACCTGGTGTTACATAACACCGCCCGAGTGGGATGAGCCTCCGAGGATGACCATGCTACCTGCTGGCTATGGTCAGAACCCTTGGGTATAGGCACCAGGCAGGGAGGTCCCCTTTCCTGGGCTCATTTCACCCCAGGGTGTCTCCCTGTCCTCACTGTCCCAATCCGTCCACTCCTTTCCATTCCCCCTCCAGACCCTGCCCCCATCCTCCTCCTCCTCCTCCTCACAATCCCCAAGGCACTGCAACATCTATAGACCTCAGGGGATGGGGGGACAAGAGAAGAGGCGAAGATCCCTGAGCCTGGAGGGGGAGTAATACCCGACTGTCCTAATATTTTCCCAACATGTAATAAGCAATCCAGAAATTAACCCACCTCTAAAGTTTAAATGAATACAAAGCTCTACAATGAAACAATAATTTAGCTACAGCTCAGACTATTAACTTAACCTAACACAATTTTGAAAAATAAAACCAACATATGCTATAAACTACACTACTAACTAAAATTAAAACAAATGAAACCATAAAAGAAAATAAAACTAACAAACTAATAATACTAATTTAAGAATAATTTAAAACCCCATCCAACACCCAAGTTAACTTAACATCAATTTGGGCTCTAAAATTTAGAGCCCCTAACAACCACCCTTAACAAAATAACTCACTAAACAAATACACAGCAAAATAGAGTTTAGGGACTCTCACCCCCCAAACCCAAACACATAATACAACAAAATACAGTAAATAATGAGTTCCCTTCCCCACCCAGTCCTCTCACCACTGGAGAGAGAGGGAAACACTCTCACTATTAAACAATTAAAATAAACCAATAAATATAAACAAAACAAAATTATTACAAAACAAATAGGTGCAAACAGTTCCAATAAAAGTCCAAGCTCTTCCTTCAATACTCCCAAAAAATTCTTCCAGAGACCAGCTATTTTTCAATCCTTTCCTAAAAGCACTCCCATACACAGACCAAGACATGAGCTATGACCCAAAAGGCAGAATGCAATTCCCACTCCCTCTACAGGTGTGTAAAGTCCACAAGGGCAGCAGGCTGCTCCAGGAGGGGAATCCATAACCCCAGTCGCCTACCAGCCGCTGAGGTCCCCCACCAACAACCACAGGGACAAGAGCCCTCCGGTTCAAATCCCTGCAGCTCCTCCCAAAACAGCCCAAAACCCTAAAAACTGTCCACACCAAGAGGAGAGGAGCATCTACTTAAATGTTCAGGGGAGAAGGTGTTTCTTTCCGTCCTTAGTATGCCAAGCAGATAGTCTCAACACATCCAGATAGAGATCAGAGAGACCTTCATTTACTGCATCTAGACTTTAGGCGCTCTCACCACCCCAAAATAATTCTAGTCATGCAGAAAAACCCACTTCAGATGTTAATATTTCATGCGCTCCCACCGCAATGAAGGCAGGCAAAGAAGATTTTACTCATGAACTTAGAGACCACAGTCCCCAGGATATGTTGCTGAAGATCGCAAGGCTCCAGAATCGCCAAACTCCCCTCTGAGTTCATAATACTCCACAGCTCCACAGCATCCATAAATCCTTTAAGGAGTGCACAAAGCTCCAAGAACAGAATAACAGGGCCCCGAGGTGCAACTCTTCTCAACATCCACCAAATTCAGGGCTGCCCCACAAAATCCATGATTTCCACAGTTTCCAGAGGGAGTAACCCAGTTCACCAAGACTCCCCTCAAAGTCCACGGAGAGTCCTGGAGCTGTCCCCACGATACCCGCGGTTTTCAGAAAAACTTTTAACTGCACCAAAAAGCGGGCTGTCAAGACCGCAATATTGTAATGCTCAACTTGCCCGGCTCACTCCAACACAAAACCGTGGTTTTCAAAAAACCTTTTAACCGCGCCGAAAAGCAGACTATCAGGACCGCGATGTCGTAATGTACGACTTGCCCGACTCACTCCAACATAAATGCAGATAAAAACGGACAAAGTGGACAAAAACGGCTTCAGACATAGCTCAGACAGCTGACATACACCGCCGCCATCTTGCCGCCTCTTTTACAATGTGGTGTTGAAGGCTTTGGCAATGGTTACTTCATCCAAGGTGATAGTACCACCGATGCTGAGCATTGCGGGTATAACACTGGGTTTTTTTCCAGTTACCTTGGAGAGGTTGTCCCTGAACTTCCACTCATCATTCCAGGTGTTTGCAAAGGCATTCCTATAGTAGTTGGCTTTCGCCTGGTGGAACGCTCTTGTGCATGCATTCTGTGCTGATTTGTAGGCCTGAGTATTCGCTAGGGTGTTAGACGCCTTAGCGCGGTACCAGAGCTGGTCATGGGATTTCATCAGCTTGAGAAGGTCATGGGTCACCCAAGGGTTTATTGTTTTTTTTTTATTTTATTTAGATCTCAGATTACAAATACCTTTGAGCTTAGAGCTCTTTTACAAAGGTTCCACGTCAGCAGCATAATACAACAGGTTAACAGAACAAAAAGTATGGCAAAACAGTATACATAGAGAAAGGAGATCAACAGGTTTACAGACTAAACAGGGTATGGTAAAATAATTGTAAATAAGAAAAGATAGCAATAGTTGACATTCACAGTGAATTAAAGAATAGAAACGAGTAACGCTAAGCAGTTTTATGCACAGGAATGTACACAGTAAAATCAGCCAAAACAAGCTTTGTCATTTACTGGTAAATCTATCAATCAATCAATCAATTAATCAAAATCTTTATTTAACCAGGAGGACACCGTTGAGCAAGCTCATTTTCGAGGTGGACCTGGGACAAACAATTAGGTCAATACAATTTAGGTGAGATCAACATACAATTTCAATTATGTGTACAATAATTAGGCATGGGGGCCCAGATATTTCCAACTGCAACAGGCTGTGGCGCAAGCCTGTGCGCTGCTCAAATTTGTTGCGCAGGGGTGTGGCCGGGGCGATATTCAACGGAGTTGTGCTATGGCACAACTGCTTTGAATATCGCACCCTGGCCACCCCCACTGTGCATGGTGCAGTGGAACTGCGCCAGCGCAAGTGGTCAGAGTGGAGCATTGAGATGCGGTGGTGCAAGTGCCATCGCGCCATGCATAGCACCTGCGATATTCAAAGGGTGACTTGCAAATGGGGCCATAATTTATGCAAGACACATGGGGGAGCCATTTGAATCTGATTATGGCCCTATTTGCATGCCATTAGCATGCAGGTGCACCGATCCCTGACGACTTGCGCCTGGCGCTCTGCCAGGCAGCAGCTGTCGGGGACCAACGCCCACTGCACCCCGATTGTGGGACGTCTCATAAGGAACAAAGAACGTCTCCTATCCCTGGTGGTCCAGTGGACCGCTATTAGCTCGATCGCGGGCATAACTGTATCCACCCCGCGAAGTCCAATATCCCTGGTGGTCCAGTGGACTGCAATTAGCCCGATCGTGGGCGGCATGCCCCACCCCCCTAAGTCCGAAATCCCTGGTGATCTAGTGGACCCCACACCCAACCCGCCAACTATGCCCCACCACCCCGCTCCCTCCCCGTCAGCCGGCGGGTGGCAGCACCCCACCCGCTGGCTGCCCGCCGCCCGCTGAGTGACAGCTCGGTATGGCTGCACACCCATTGGTTCACAGCATGGCCAATAGGCGTGCAGCTATCCCGTACTAGTCAGTCAGATATGTGAATGATTCATTCACATATCTGGATGACTAATACGTGTAGACTACCGCACCGATGGCTCATGCTGTGAACCAATGGGCGTGCAGCCATACCTGCTGTCAGTCGGCGGGCGGCGGGGCGGCAGGCGGGTGGGTGCTGCCTCCTGCCAGCTGGACGGGGAGCGGGGTGGTGGGGCTCAGTGGGTGGGTGGGGTGGGGTCCACTAGATCACCAAGGATTTCTGACTTGGGAGGGTGAGGAATTCCACCTGCGATCGGGCTCCATGCGGTCTACTGGACCACCAGGGATATTGGACTTTGGGGGGGAACACTGATGCCCGTGATCGGGCTACTCGTGGTCCACTGGACCACCAGGGATATTGGACTTTGGGGGGGGATACTGATGCCTGCTATTGGGGCATGGGGAGGTGCCACCAGGTGTGGCGGGAACAGCCTATGGCCACCCACAGGTGGCAGCTGCTGTGTTGCGCCCTGCAATTTGGCAGCTCACCTGTGGGTGGCCCTCGACTTGTTCCTGGTTTTTTCAGGCGTAACTTTGTGCAGGCACAGGTAGGGGTTGCGCCTGCATAACTCTGCATGCTTGGGCTGAATATCGGGCTGTACAGTTTATGCATGGGTACACCCTCCCCCACCTGTGCCTGCATACATTACTGATGCACCCCGGTGCATCAGGATTTGTGCGGCACACTTTTCCCTTTTAAATATCGCACCGGGGCGCATCAGTAGGTTTGTTGCACCATGCACAACACTTTTGAATATCTGGGCCAGGCAGTACAAATGCAAGTAAAAGGTGAATTGTAAAACATTAATTACAAATAGACAATTTGTGCAACTCATACAAAGTGCAGAACAAGGAGAGAAACAGTAGCTATGGAGTACGCTCTGGAAATAATGTCTAGGACCTAAAATCATAAGGTAAGTTGAAATCAGCCAACAGACCTTGTCAGGACAGATGGGAAGGGGGGAGCCATTAGGTAGAGGGGAGGAAAGGTGAAGGGGGAGGGTAGCAGTGGGGAGGGGATGTCAGAGATAATGCTAAGGGGATTTAGCAGTAATTAAGTGATAGGGTTTTAGATTGCCAAAAACAGTTTAGCGGAAACAGTCACAGGAGTGAGTGGCAGAGAGTAGTTGCTGTAGCTTGGATTTAAAAGGGCCCAATTTGGATTCATTGGAGATGTCACAGTTGAGAGCATTCATCCAAAGAGGGGCTCTGTAGGTTAACGATCTTTGTCCCTGGGAAGTATGGCAGCGAGGGACCAGAAAGAGCTGGGAATCAGAGACACGGTTATGGCGGGTATTAAGAGAGGGGCTGAGAAAATCTTGAATTTTAGGTGGTAGGATGCCTAGGGTTTTTTTCTTGGCTATCAGGCATGTTTGATATTTGATGCGATCTTTGAGCTGGAGCCAACCAGTTTGGGCATAGAGGTCGCAAGAGTGGGTGAGATGGTGGGCTCCTGAGATGAGGTGACATGCCTTGTTTAGAGCAGTGGAAATGCGCCGGAGGGCAGATACAGTGGCAGATTCATAGATTATCAAACCATAGTCAATAACGGAGGTAACACAGCTCTGTACAGCCAACCTTAAGGCTTCTGGTGTAAGGGAGTTCCTGTGTCTGTAGAGGCGGCTGATGCGAATATTGACTGCTTTGGCAATGTTGTCAATATGCACCCCATAGGATAAGTTTGTGTCAATGGTGACGCCGAGATACTTAAAATATTGTACCTGCTCAAGAGCAGTCCCAAGGCAGTTAGAGATAGTCAGGGGGTGATGCCTGTGTTTATTGTGGGAGCTGCTGAAGAGCATGAGCTTAGTTTTCTTATAGTTTAGCACCAGTTTGTGATCACTGAACCATTTCTCTACCGATGCAAATCGAGTTGCAGCTGACTTTCAAGAGGCGTGGGGTCTGTGTGACTTGTGTAGATAAGAGCATCATCCCTGTGTAGTAGGATTTGTTCGGGGCAGGATCTTGGGAGATTGTTTAAGAAAAGACTAAATAGTAGAGGGCCCATGATGGACCCTTGTGGGACACCTGAGATAACTGGTTTAGACTCCGACATGACATCGGCAATTTTGACTTGTTGAATGCAGTTCTCCAGATAGCTTTTAAACCAGGTATTAGAGTCGGTGGAAATTCCAGCATTGCTTAGCTGTTCCAGTAGTAGGGGGTGATGAACCGTGTTGAACTCTTTTGATCCCCTAATCTTTCTTTTCTTGAACAGAGTATGTTCTTCACATGCTGAGTTAAAGGTAGCAATAAAGTATTCAAGGGCTGAGTCCACAGCCTGGGCATCATCAATTGGAGACCAGTCAAATGATCACAGGTGCATTTTTAACGGACCTAATCTACCAGGAAGTAATATTCTGCTGACAATTAATTTTGGTGGGGGTTTGTTGAATTTGTTAGACCAGAGAGAAACTACTGGAGAATGGTCGCTTATAGTGTCCGGGAGTACTTCAGTTTTAGAGATGTGTTTAAGTCGATTAGTAAGAACCCAGTCCAGAAGAGAGGAGGTCCCCGTCCTATAGTTTATCCTAGTGGGTGACTATACCATTTGTGCAAGATTGGCAGCTGCCATGGCATCCTTATAGTTGCTTGCACTGGGGGCCAGCCAGGTAAGCAATAAGACACGACAGGGTGTGCATAGAACAGATTTTACCACACAGCCAGGGGCATAATAAGGCATGAGGTCACAGGCTGAGTGCTTTTAGCCCCTGGCCGTGTGGTAAAATCTGTTTCATACACACCCTGGAGTGTCTTATTGCTTTTATAAACTGGTCACTTATAATATCATTAGGAAAAAATACACAGAAAACTTATCTTTGATGCTTAAAATCATTTATTTATTCTGAAAATTCATCTGCAGCATAAAATAGTTCTTATAACTGGGAACAGGAAAACAGCAAATACTAGGGTAAAAAATAAACAGATACACAGTTTACCCTGTGTTGCACTGTTGTGAAACTGGAGGGATTGTGGGAAAAAAAATCACTTGCTGCAATTGTAGAAGTTAACCAACCCATTGAAATGCATGGGGCCATTATAGAAATAGAAACATAGACTTTGATGGCAGATAAGGAGCGCTTGGCCCACCTAGTCTGCCGATTTCCCTACCTACAGGATAAGCTGCAGATCCTAGTTAACCAACAGCCTATTTCTTCTTACCCCCCACAATAATTTCCTTATGTCTGTCCCATGTATTCTTGAATTCTCCCACAGTTTTAGACCCCACGACCTCCTCAGGAAGGCTGTTCCATGTGTCCACCACCCTCTTTGTGAAAATGTACTTCCTCACATTGCCCCTGAACCGCTCCCCCATCTTTAAATTGTTTCTCCTTGTTCTTGCACATCTCTTTTTCTGAAATTGAATGTGAATGTGCTTTGGTTGAAAGCCATTGTTGTTCCTGCTGGTGGCACTGTAGTGCTGTTCTGAATTTCTGCTTCTTCAGTTGTTAATTCTCACCGTGGCTCAGGTTTCATTGCTTCTCTCCGTGAATCAGTTTTCGGTACATAGTTTTGTTTACTGTTATGCTGCCCCAAAATGGAGCTCCACTGGTGTTGGTTGGTATAAGATGCAGCCCAGTACGATCTAAGACTACCTTCACAATGATGGCCCGTTATTGCCATTACCTCTTGGCTCGGGAGACCAGCTTCCGATAGTAAGTTAACCACCATCGTTCTAATAGAGTGATTGGTGTAAATGCGGCTTAACTCTGCTTCTTCTCTTATTCTACTCATCATTGTAGAAACATACATAGAAACATAGAAGTTGATGGCAGGTAAGGACAGCAAGGCTCATCCAGTCTGTCCATTTCTTTTTCTACCTTATGAATATGCCATTGGCCTTTGCTCTGTTAATAGCCTATCTATTCATACTCATCTGTATTGCTCCCTTATGCCTATCCCATGCCTGTTTGAAGCCCTGCACTGTATTTATATCCACCACTTCCTGAAGTAGTCCGTTCCATGCATCTACCACCCTTTTTGTGAAAAAGAAGTTCCTCACATCATCCCTTAATCGGCCTCGCTCTAGTCTCATGCTGTGTCCTCTTGTCTTGCTAGGCTGGGTGTGCCAGAGTGTCAGAGGCTCTGAGTTAGAAGCTTTTTTCTTTTCTATGTTTGGTCATTTTATAGTTTATGTTCGTTTATTTTTCGTTTACTTTGATCTGCCTTTTTAGTGTGTCAGTACTGAATTTTCGGGAGTATGAGCCGCTTGTTTCCCTCACCAGTTTGGTCGACTTGCCCCAGTTTTCTGGTTGCAGCTTGCTGTGGCAGTGGTGTGTCCGGGCACCGCTGCTAGTAGCCGGAAAGCGCTCGCCTTAATTCTATCATGCATCAGACTGTTACGGCGTTTCCACTGTTGCCTTGGGGCTTTTTTCAGTCCACATTTAAACTGGTATTTTAATAGACCTGGGCGAGGTTTTACGAATTTGGATTTCCTTCAAGTTCAGAGGTCCTGGCGGGTCTCAGTGTGCATTAAGGGTGGTTTCTTTTTGGAGGAATTAGTGGGGTTCTGCTGGACAAACTTGGAAAGCGAGAACTGTGAGAGCCAGATTGACCATACTGGAAGCTCGTTGTAATGGAGACATACTTGGAGTTTGGATTCCTGAAGTGTGGATCAGCCTGGATTCTGCTGCGAGGGACCTGGGACCAGCATTGATGGTACTATTCTGACTCTGCCGGGGATCTCTTGGCCGGAGTCTGCTGTCTCATGGGGCCGAGGGGGATCGGCAGTCAGGAAGCTGGCTGGGGATCCCAGACAGCCCCTAGATTTCTGGGTCTGGTTATTTGTTTGACCAGTTCCAGGGGTTGTGGTGGTACAGTGATATTTTCTGGCAGGGGTCCTTTGGGTTGCAGAGCTTTTCAGGCCTTATGGAGTTTCACAGCTCTTTAGTTATTGTATCCTTGTCATTTGTTCCTGCTTGGATTTAGTCATTTGGATTTAAACACCTGCTTTGGATGACTGGAAGCTTCCGTCTGGACCTACATTGATTTGGATTTATTTTATGACTTCACCTACTGTTGGATGACTTCTCTCCTAGATTCTTTTTAATTTGCTTTATGGTCTTCTGGTGGTGAGAGGACCAGGGTGTCCACATTTTATTTTTCTTACTTTATTTTAATGTTTGTGCTTATTTCAGTTGGTGTTTGATTAATTTGCTTATTCTGAGCAGTGGGAGTGTCCAGATTTCTCCTTTTTCCTTGGTTTTGAGAGGGGGTGAATTTATATTCATGTATGCATGTTATATCCTGTGAGAGAGGATTGTATTATTTTAATTTTTTCTGGGTTATATCATCCAGTAGTGGGAGTAGGGTAGTTTCATATTTTTGGTTGGGTTGGGATTACTGTTTAAGTTATTATTGTTTTGGGTTTTTTAGGAATTTTAATTGCCTGCAGCTCTGTTTTGGATTTAGGAATTTGGAGTTTTATATGCTTTCCCTATTGTTTTGTTATAATTATTGGTGGAATGTGCCTGCTTGCCCCCCCATCCTGTGCTATTCAGCCTCCGCCCTCCACGCCCTCCGCCCAATCTCTTCTCCCCCCTGCCTGCTTCTATTTATCAGCGCTACGAGCACTGAGGAATTGCTCACAGGGGTGGGAGTTGGGGATGGGCGGGGTTGCAGATAGCCGGAGCCTGAATGAGTGGCACCTCTCATTGGGGTAGTTAGGACCAGAAGACACCCTGGGGCGAGATGGTATCTGGAACGTGGTGATCCTGTTCTGATTCCCATACCCAAGGGCACCTCTGTTTTGGGAGGGCAAGTAGTTGGGATGGCTTGCCAACCCTGTCCAACTCAATCACTGTTATGCAATGCCAGATCTGTTTGCAACAAGACTGCCATTATTGCAGTTTTGTTGGTACAGCAGATCTGGTTTGCATTACTGAGACCTGGTTGGATGGGAATGCTACCCCTATTTTGGAGGCAGCTATCCCCACCGTGTACTCGGTTATACATCGTCTGAGATTGGACCGGGGGGCGTGCGGTCTGTTTCCAGACTGAATTGGGCCTAACTGGTGTTCCACTTGAGGAGGCCAGGTTATTTGAGTGTACCATTGTAGCTGGTGTAGGGTGCAGGATGGCTCTCATCTACCGTCCACCAGGGGATGAGAAGCTGTTCCTGCAGGAGGTAGCAGACTTTGCCACCGACATGGCATTGGAGTCACCCAGACTGATGGTTCTGGGTGACTTCAGTGCTTGGGTTGACAACAAATCCTCGCTTTTTGGTCAACACTTCCTCCAGGTGATGACACCTCTGGGCTTCACACAGGTTGTTTCCTCAGCTACTCACATTGGTGGTCACTTTCTAGATTTGGTCTTCCTCCTGAGGATCAAGGCCGCCGACTTGGTGGTGGAACCTGTTGGTTAGTCCAATCACTATACTGTTGGGTTCAATTTTTCGGCCCTCCTGGGTAGGTCGGCCGCTGTGGAGATGGTCAGTTATCGCTCTTTGCAGGATGTGGTCCCTGAAGACCTGATGGCGGTGATGGACCTCTCGCTGTTGGGCGAGACTAGCACAGATCCGGAGCAGTTAGTTATGGCCTATAATAGGACTGTTTCTTCAGCTCTCAATCTGATTGCTCCTGTCCAAGTTTGCCCCCTCCCGCTTCGCCCTGGGGCCCCATGGTTTGATAGGACTCTTAGGGAACTGCGGAGGTTGGGGCATAGGTTAGAGCGGCACTGGTGGAGAACAGCCTCAGATGCCGACCACCTTATTTTGTTAGAGCATTATAAACTCTATCAAACAGAAATTTCCCATAAGAAAGCAGAATTCTTGTCCAGGGAAATCGCTGTCGCATGGAACCGACTGGCTCAGCTCTTCAGAACTGTTGACAGGCTGTGCAACCCAGCCTGTCAGCAGTTCTGTCAAGTCTTTTCGCAGAATGAGTGTGACAAGATTGCTCATTTCTTTGTGAATAAGGTGGCTGACATCAGACAGGAGTGCCACCAACTTCGCTCTACGGGGGTTGCTGTTGGTCAGTGCTTGGTCACAGAGCCCAGAGTTTCCTGGAGTACCTTTGATCTGCTGGAGTTTGTGGATATTATGAGGCTTATCCAGGGGAGGCATCCCATGTGCTGTAGTTTAGACCCGGACCCTATCTCCCTGAATTTGGGTTGTAATGACATCATAGGCCTGGTCTTAGCTCGTATTGTCTGGTGCTCTTTGGATTCGGGTGAGTTTCCTAGCTCCCTGAAGGTGAGGGTGGTGACACCCCTCCTGAAGAAAGCTTCTTTAGACCTGGAGAACCTAGCAAACTACAGGCCTATCTCTAACCTTCCTTTTGTGGGGAAGGTTATTGAGAAAGTTGTGGCCGCTCAACTGGAAAACCATTTAACCATCCATAATTTATACGAACCTCTCCACCTGGGTTTTCATAAGAGGCATAGTACTGAGACTGCTCTGGTTCTGGTGCTCAGTGATCTCCCGATGGCGAGAGATTGGAGACACCATTCCATCTTGGTTCTCCTTGATTTATCATCAGCTTTTGACACTGCGGATCATGGGGTTCTGTTCAAGCATTTGAGGTCCATCTGTGGGCTGTCAGAGTCAGTTCTCAGATGGTTTACATCTTTCCTCGCCAGTAGAACACAGAGAGTTGTCTTGGGAATATTTTCTTCTGAGGCTTTCTCTCTGCCTTGCAGGGTACCTCAGGGCTCAGTGCTGTCTCCCACATTATTCGCAGGGTATATGATGCCCCTCAGAGACATTGTAAGACGGTATGGGCTGAGGTTTCACTGCTATGCTGATGACACCCAACTCTACCTGTCTTTTGCCCCCCGACCAGGTTAGTGCTATCTCAGTAATGAACAGCTGCCTCGTAGAGATCCAAGATTGTATGAGTGCCAGTGGTTTAAAGTTGAACCCAGGAAAGACTAAGGTTGTGGTTGTGGACCCGGGTCATAGGACAGAGGGGTTGAGGACTTAGCTCCCCTCCGGTTTAGTCCTGGGGGGGCCCAGATTCTTACCTCTGAACAGGTGCGTGACCTGGGAATGATGCTTGACAATGGCCTGACTCTTCATCATCAGGTGTCAGCAGTCGTCAAGCTGGCCTTTTACCATCTTAGGAACACTGCTAGGATCAAGCACCTTGTTCCATCTAGTGAGCTGCCTGTTCTGGTCCACGCTTTTGTGACATCGCGCCTTGACTACTGCAACTCCCTTTACCTATTCTTCCTAGGGTTGATATCCATTGCTTGCAGCTAGTGCAGAACGCTGCAGCACGTTTGTTGTCTGGGCCATCCAGGAGAACTCATATTACCCCTGCGCTGCGTGATCTGCACTGGCTGCCTATTCAGTGGCAGATCACCTTTAAGGTAGGTCTACTGACTTACAAAGCCCTACATGGACAAGGTCCTGAATACTTGAAAGAGCTTCTGGTTCTTTACACCCCTCTGTGACAAGCTCCACTCGGCTGACGAGGGGTTGCTGGAGATTCTGAGAGTAAGTTTAAAGTAATCTGGTGCATGTGCCTTCGGGTTTGTCGCACCTTCCCTCTGGAATTCTGTGCCCCGTCAGCTGCGGGAGTGCAGGACAGTGGGGTGCTTTAAGCAGGCACTGAAGACCTTCTTGTCGAGAAAGACTTACCCTGAATTCCCTTGATTTTATCTGTATTTATTGTGTTCTATCTGATTGTGCAGCGCCTTGATGTGTGAAAGGCGCTATAACAAATGAAATTTATTATTATTATTTTTCTTATATTGAAACATGTTAGACTCTTTCATCTTGTTAATGCCTTTAAGGTGTTTGAATGTTCCAATCATATCACCTCTCTCCCTCCTTTGCTCTAGGGTATACATACTGAGCTCCGTTAATCTGTCCTCATATGTTTTCTGATTCAGTCCTTGCACCATTTTGGTTGCCCTTCTCTGGACTGCCTCAATTTGGTTAATGTCCTTATGAAGGTGTGGTCTCCAGTACAGCACACAGTGCTCCAGATGGGGCCTAACCAGTGCCTTGTAAAGAGGGATTATTACCTCCCTCTTACGACTTGTGATACCCCTACTAATACACCCCAACATCCCCCTAGCCTTACCTACTGCTTTAGTGGTTTGTTTGGATGATTTCAGGTCATCTGCAATGATGATGCCCAAGTCTCTTTCTTCCCTTGTGACTGCCAGCAACTCCCCACCCAGCCTATAGGTGGCTTCAGGGTTTCTCTTCCCTATGTGCATGATCTTGCACTTCTTTGCATTAAACCCCAGTTGCCACTCTTCTGACCATTTTGCCAGTTTATCCAGATCTCTTCTTATTCTGCTGACCCCATCTGGATCGTCTACTCTGTTGCAGATCTTGGTGTCATCTGCAAACAGACAAACCTCACCCTCCAGTCCATCTGCAATGTCACTGACAAAGACATTGAAGAGGACTGGCCCCAGAACTGATCCCTGAGGTACCCCACTTGTGACTTGCGTCTCTTCTGACTGTATACCATTTATCACCACTCTCTGTTTTATGCCCATCAACCAGTTTGCCACCCAGTTGACTAACTTCTGACCCACCCGAGCCTACCCAGCTTATTAATCAATCTTCTGTGTGGAACAGTATCAAAAGCTTTGCTGAAGTCAAGGTAGGTGACATCAACTGCTCCCCCTTGGTCCACCACTCTGGTTACCCAGTCAAAGAAATCTATGAGATTAGTTTGACAGGACCTTCTTGTTGTAAACCCATGCTGTCTTGGATCCTGTGCTGCTATGGATTCCAGGTGCTTCCCTATCCTTTCCTTAAGGAATGCCTCCATAATCTTGCCCACTACTGATGTAAGACTGACTGGTCTGTAGTTCCCTGCCCCTTCCTGCTACCACTCTTGTGGAGCAGGATCACATGTGCCCTTCTCCAGTCTTCTGAGACCTCTCCTGTGCTCAGAGAGTCACTAAACAGTTCTGATAATGGCTCTGCTAGTTCCACCCTTAGCTCCTTTAGTACCCTGGGACGTATGTCATCAGGTCCCATTGCCTTGTCCACCCTGAGCTTATTGAGCTCTTGTAGGACCCTTTCTTTTGTGAAGTGACTAGTGCACACCTCCTTCCCCCCTGTGTCCATGGTGCTGAGCTGTGAGCCCTGCCCTACCTTGTCTTTAGTAAATACTGAGCAGAAGTATCTATTTAGGATAAATGGTTTTACATGGTCCTCCTCCTCACACGTCCCCTTATCCCCTCTGATCTTAGCAATACCCCCTCTGGACTTTCTTCTTTCACTAATGTATCTATAGAAAGTCTTGTCACCTTCTTTTACTGTTCATGCTAGTGTTTCCTCGGTTTGGGCCTTTGCCTGCCTTACTGCCTTCCCTGCTTCCCTTAAAGAAGTTTGGTATGCCTCTCTATCTTCATCCCGCTGCATCCCCTTATATTTCCTGAAGGCCAGCCTTTTGGCTCTGACCTTTTCTGCTACTGTTTTTGAGAACCAAAGTGTTTTCATTCTTCTTTTGCACTTTCTTTTATCTCTAACACAATGGGATGTTGCTTCAAGTATTGCATCCTTAATGCTTGCCCACTTTGCCTATACCCCCTCACCTGTATTTCTTTTTGCCAGGGCTAGTTTAACTCTATTTGCCATCTTATCGAAGTCAGCTCCTCTGAAGTCACATATTTTTGCCTTGGAATTAGATGATTTAGTTCTAGTGGCCAAATTGAACCATACCATGTGATGGTCATTGGTCCCCATGTGACCTTTTACCTGGAGAGCTGTGATCCTTTCCCTGTTAGTCAGTACTAGATCTAGGATAGCCCTGTCTCTTGTGGGTTGTCATACCAGTTGTCTGAGTCCTTCCGCCTGCAGCGAATCCACTATGTGTCTAGTTCTGGCAGATGTTCCTGCTGGTATTGACCAATCTGTATCTGGCATGTTGAAGTCTCCCATTATCAGAACCTCCCCTTTAGCTGTCATGTTTTGTATATCTTCTAACAGCAATGTGTCTATGTCCTCCCCCTGGTCTGGAGGCCTGTACACAACCCCAGTTCGTATGGCTGTCCCATTTCCTGTTTCCAGGGTGACCCACAGTTCTTCTGGCTTCTTATGTGTATTCTGAATTTCTGTAGCTTTGATATTTTCATTGACATAAAGGGCCACTCCACCCACCCACCCTTTTTGCACCTCGGTCTCTTCTAAACAATACATAGCCCGGTACTGAAGTCTCCCAAGTATGGTTACTGGTAAACCATGTTTTGCTAATGGCTACTATGTCCAGTTTATCCTCTGTCATTATTACCTGCAGGTCTGGGATCTTGTTTCTCAGACTGTGAACATTTGTGTACATGATTTTCCATTGGCCAGATTTTGGTGTGTTAGTTGTTGGGCGAGGTCTGACATTTTTCCTGTGCGTCATATGGAGAGCCGGACCTTTCTCCTTACCTGGTGATGCAAATGAACTACAAACATGCTCTCCTGTTTGACCACTAGCTGAGGGGGGAGGGGTGTTCTTCCCATTTGATTTATTGGGTGCTGCATCCCTCTCCCCATTTGCTAGTTTAAATATTCTGCAAATATGTCAAACTTCTGTCCCAATGCAGTGACTCCCTGCTTAGTCAGATGCAGTCCATCAAATTTAAAGAACTTTAGCTCCCAAAATTGTTGCCAATTGCTTACACATTTTTGTCATTTTTTCCTGGCACTAGCCCTTGAGCCACATGTTTAGCTCCCCTATCTTCCCTTCTCTGACCTTCCGTCCATCTGTCCCCTCTCTCAGACTGGCAGGATCTCAGAGAAGGAGATGCCAGATAAAATGGATGATAGTTTGTCACCTAGGGGCTGTTCTGTGTACCACACATTGCTGCAATTAAGGAAATGCTGAGGGACATGACGTGTATGATAGTACAAGGCTGGTGCTGCAGCTTGGTGAGGTTTTTTTTCAAGTTGAACATTGGGCACAGTGGGGAGCTGGGTTCAGCATATATGAACTCATGGTGTGATTCTTTGTTTATCTTGAGGGGATTACTATGATTTTTAGTTGCCTCGGTGAAGACAAGGGTGGCATATTCTTTGCCACTTTCATCCACCAGGAATTGAAAGCTATCAGGCTTGAGATTTTCTAGCCCCTCCCAACCGTGCCTGGCCATATATAATTGTACATCTATTCTCACTTTGCGGAGAAGGACAGGTGCAGTGTCGGGAGACAAAGTGGGAGCATTTGTCAGTTTAATGAGGTCTACTTTACTGATGGCAGGGTGGTGCTTCGAGATGTCTTTCTGTGCCTGCCTGTAACATTTTGTTACTGCAACAAAAATGTTGTTGCTGGTAGTGAATGCAGGATTGCTTATTGTGTTTATTTTTCTACCTGTTTTTACTGAATTTAGGTAGCAATTTAGTGATGCTCACAGACTACAGCAGCTGGAGATTGAGTACTCCTAGTTGTCAGTATTGTGTACTTTGGCGTAGATGTGCCAGAACGCTTCATTTAACTCAGCAGACATAGAGATTTTAAAACCCAGCTGTATTTCTTAAGTGGTCTGCCAGTCTTGAAAAACTTTGACAGCCCGAGTGGTTGCTTTTTTAGCATAGGGTTCATTTTTAGCATCTTTGAGCTCATTCAGTGCATTGGGTGTCAGTGAGCGGTACCACAATGTACTGGGAACAACTTTCTCTTGCTTTTCTACTGTAGTCACTGTGCCATTTGGGTTGTTTTCATTCACTTGAGCGAACTGGCCATCTGACATGCTGAAAATTTTTTCCAGTTCCTCTTCTGCCAAGCTGACGTTGAAATTGACAATTGTTTCCTCAGACATGGCAAGTGATTGCATGTAGTTCACTGTGATGGGCAAAGAAAATATGACTGCCAGTAAAAATGCCAACATTCCATGGCACAAGAATCTTGGCCTACAAGAATCTTGGCCTTTTTACTGCCAGCTCTTTTTTTACTCATCTGTGGAGCAGATTTTATGCATGTTGAGCAGCAATTCTGGTTGGCTGATATATCTTGCTTGTTATATAATTGACATTAAAGTCACCAAGCATAATAAATTCTGTGATTTGCCCTAGGGAGTTAATGCAGTTGAGGAGGAAGGGAAGACCCTGATTAGTCAGCTTAGGTGGAATATATACTGACGCAATGGTCAGTACCTTATTGTAAGCGCCAAGCAGCACCTTGATGGCTAATATCTGAATGTCATTCCCAGTGTTGGGTAGGGCCAGTACATGTTCCCTAACTGACTCTTTAAGGTAGTGAGCACAGCCCCCACCTTTCTCAGACAGTTTGTCATGCCTGAAGACTGTGTAGCCGGGAATGGCAATAGCAGAGTCAGGAATCTTTGGGGACAGCCACATCTCAAGGACCTATAGTATGTTGGGGTTGTGTTGGGAGAGCCAGGTAGTGAGGGTATTGAGTTTTGGATGGAGGCTGCAGATATTTATACTTGCCAAGGATAGAGTAGCAGAGCTGTTGGACTTTGATGCCAGCTGTGGAGGTCCTGAGTTGTGGTGAATATTGCCTGAGAGAAGTAGCATCAGTAGTATTAGATGTTTGAGAAAAGCTTTTAGGTATTTCCTGTGGAGTAATTGTGTCCTCCCCTTCAATTTTTTTTCCTGTCTTGGTGTAGTGTCTAGGTTAAAAGTATTGTAGGGTTAAGGAACAAAGAGTCATTCCTAGAGAGTTGTAGGAGCATCCAGATTTTGTGTAGTCCAGGAGAGGGTTCCTGATTAGAATTCAGGTTAATGTTGCTTGTGTAGGACCCATAAACTGACAGTGAGCAGTTATCATTCAAGTGCATGGACAAGCAGGGGTAATGCTCCCCTATGGGGCCAGTGCAGGATAGTAGACCCATGAAGGAGAGCTGGCCCAGTAGGAGGTTGGCAGGTAGCATCCTTGGTTAACCAGGCGCTTGAAAATAGGCAAGCCGCTATGAGTTAGGGTAGCCTTTTAAGAGTAGGGGAGAGACTGACAGAGAAGGCCAATGGTTGAGCGAAGTGTTAACTGAGAGTGGGACTTAGCTGTCTCTAATAGAGATAGGGGCCGGGGAGGCTGGGTGGGACAAAATAATAGGCACACAAGACACTTAGGAGTAGAAGGACAAAGAACGAGCATGCAGGCTCGCGGCTGGACCAATCAGGATAGTTCAGTCTCGAGATGTAGCTAATCAGGAGCCGCCAGGCAGAAGAGCGCCTTAACTTAAAAAAAGCAATGGAGTTCAGGAGCCCGTAACTTCCCGTAGGGCTCCTCCAGTGTCGGCAGCAGGGCAGAGGCAGGCAGCAGCGATTCTGTAGAGCCACACCACCTCAGAGAAAATCAAACCTGATCAGGGGTTTGGGAGCTTCCCGTAGGACTCCTCTGGTGTTGGCAGCAGGGGAGAGGTGGGCAGCGGCGATTCTGTAGAGCCACACCACCTCAGAGAAAATCAAACCCAATCAGGAGTTTGGGAACTACCTGTCGGGCTCCTCCAGTGTCAGCAGCAGGGCAGAGGCCGGTGGCAGTGATTCTGTAGAGCCGCACCACCTCAGAGAAAATCAAACCGGTCAGGGGTTTGGGAACTTCCCGTAGGTCTCCTTCAGCATCGGCAGCAGGGCAGAGGCGGGCAGCAATGATTCGGTAGAGCTGCACCACCTCAGAGAAAATCAAACCCGATCAGGGGTTTGGGAGCTTTCTGTAGGGCTCCTCCAGTGTCAGCAGCAGGTCAGACTCAGGCAGCGGTGATTCTATAGAGCTGCACCATCTCGGAGAAAATCAAACCTGATTGGGGGGGCCTACACACAGCTATCACTTTGTGCCTCTGACAGAGGTTAAACACAAAGTGGAATAAATGGGTCCAGCTTGGATGTAGCATATTGAGCTATACATGTCTTAGCTGTACCTAGCCCAGTGTCTCCTGGGGGGTTTGGTGTCCAGTGCCTAAGTGGTCACAGCAACAGAGTCTTACTGGGCTCACCACATTTGTCCCTTTGCTCTGGGGTTTAGATATTTGGTGCCTGCAAACTGTACTAAATCTTCTGCAGTACACAGTTTCCTTCATTGTTCATTCAGGCCACAGGTCTCTGCCAGAACAGGTTTCTTCTCCCTTTCCCCTTACATTGTTTGAAACTGGGACATATAGTGTGGGAACCATCAGGCTGCCCTCCTTGAGGTGTCCCTCCAACATTCCCCCGTTGCCTCCAGTCACAAACCCCAGTGGTTGGGACCCAAACTCCTAGAGACCCACACCAAAGGGAACCAGTGCCACCCCAGAATCTGCCACCATCCTGGGCCTGCAGACTCCTTCTGGCTAGTTGTAGCTGGAGAAGCATGTCTAGAAGTGCCCAGAGCCCAGAGCCCAGAAGGCTCTGCCTAGATACTGCACACAGTGAGCTAAAACAGAACACTTAGAACTACTTTTGGTGAGACTGAAGTCCCTTTATACATGCCTCCAGTGGGCAGAAAAAGCACATGGGAAAGTTCCCGGCCAGTGAGCATCATCTGTGCTGAGCACAGGAGAAACAGTTTGTCACCAAGCAGAGTATTTGGAATAAACATGAACAAGGGGGATAATATTAAACCATAAAGTGCAGGTACTCCTATAGCACACATTTGAAACGGTTGAGGTTAACTTATGACCCCTATCTATTATAGCATGGTTACAGTAATAAAGAAAGGTGGGAAGATAAATCTAGAAAATATTTGACATACAAGCAGAATTGTGCGTTAATACTATATTTTGCTATGGTTTCACTGAGATGTTCCATGCTATTTAAAGAGGACAGGAAATCATTTCTTACTGGCAGCAGTTCATAATGTTCCTCTTTTCAGAAATTATATTCATAACTCCTGAATGAGCCTTATTTAACAGCACCAGAATAGTATGTCATGTGAAAAACTGTGCTTCTTTTTATGGACAGCGTTCTGCTACAGTTCTCTTAATGGCTCCAGTAATTTGGAGCTCTGGCTATGTCACAGTTTGTGTACAGAACTCTAAACCTGGTTCTGTGGTTCTGATAGAGAAACAGTTCATGCTTAGTATTCTATACACAAAATGTGACATAGTAAAAACTACAAGTTACTGGTTCCATGAAGAGAACAGTACAGAATGATGTCCATAAAAAGAAAGTTGAAAACAGATTTTCACATCAGTGCTTATTCTGGTACAGTTAAATATGGATCATTTGGAGATATGAAGTTAATTTCTGTAAATAGGAACATTACTAACTGCTGTGAATCGGCACACATTTCCTGTCCCCTTTAAGTACTATGAAGAGGAAAACTGCCAGTGTTGAAAACCTCTGCAACCCAATAATGATCTCATTGTCTCCCATATTATGTATATAGAATAAAGACGAAGGCAGTGAGCTGAATCTAGAATCAACACAGATGTGTATGTTTCATTGTAAATGTTAACGCAGTAACTGTCATAAAATAAATTATAGATTGCAGGAGCATCCCTGACCAATCACAATGCTTCCTTCAGTTGCTGAGGACTGTAAAAGGCAATAATGACAGAGGCTGAACTGGACATAGTAGCCATTAGCGAGACATGGTTTACCAGTAACCACACTTGGGAGACTTCAGTACCTGGCTATGTACTGTTCAGAAGAAACCGAGGTACAAAAAGGGATGGGTGGGTGGAGTGGCCCTTTATGTCAATAAAAATATCAAAGCTACAGAAATTCAGAATACACATAAGGAGCCAGAAGAACTGTGGGTCACCCTGGAAACTGGAAATGGGACAGCCATACGAACTGGGGTTGTGTACAGGCCTCCAGACCAGGGGGAGGACATAGATGCGTTACTGTTAGAAGATATACAAAATATGACAGCTAAAGGTGAGGTTCTGATAATGGGAGACTTCAACATGCCAGATACAGATTGGTCAATACTAGCAGGGACATCTGCCAGAACTAGACACATGGTGGATTCCCTGCAGGGGAAGGGCCTCAAACAACTGGTACAACAACTCACTAGAGACAGGGCTATCCTAGATCTAGTACTGACTAACAGGGAAAGGATCACAGATCTCCAGGTCGAAGGTCACCTGGGGGCCAGTGACTATCACATGGTATGGTTCAATTTAGCCACTAGAACAAAATCATCCCATTCCAAGGCAAAAATATGTGACTTCCAAGGAGCTGACTTTGATAAGATGGCCAACAGAGTTAAGCTAGCCCTGGCAAAAAGAAATGCAGGTGAGGGGGTATAGGCAAAGTGGACAAGCATTAAAGAAGCAACATCCCACTGTGTTAGTGAGAAAAGGAAGTGCAAAAGAAGAAGGAAACCACTTTGGTTCTCAAAAACAGTAGCAGAAAAGGTCACAGCCAAAAGGCTGGTGTAACCCCCCTGCAAATGGGGGTTCCTAAAAGTCTTCCAGGAGCTTGCCTGAATGTTCCAAGTCTGGGCGGTGTTCGGCGTTTAAGCTGTTTAAATGTGGTTCCAAGTGAGTACTATTTGAGCCTCCATGTACTGTCTCTTTAAGAACTGCCTGCTTGCAGACTTAATTAGTTTGTATGGGGGGACTGTGGGGGGACTGTGTATTTAATGCTCGAATCCCGCCCGAGCTGCTGTCAATTCACTCCATTTCTGCCGTAGCTACATGTGCAGAGGGAGCCTTGTTGAAAGATATAACTATTTGCCAGAAATCATTTGGAGTGACTGAGAAAATGTAGTTTGTCTAACCTGTCTTCATTTCAGCACAAACTGTTTCAGTGTAGCTCTTTCATTTCGGTCCTGAACTGCTGAAATGGACCAATCAGTGAGGAGGGGTTCCTTAAAATGAAGCCTGTGGACGAATCGGAACTTGGACTCTCAATTGTGAGCCAGCCACAAGGGGATTGTATGGGCAGTGACTCTGAGAAATATTGTTTTGACCTTGGCGCCTTTTTTCACCAACAGAGGGAGTCTCATTGTGAGTGACAGCTGAACCAGCCAACAGAATGGTGTGGAGCTAAAGGAAATGCCCTGCTCTGTGACTGGAAAGATCAGATAAGTTGTGACAGCGAAGAGAGAAGGAGCTCTGTGCTTCTGCGGTGTATAGTTTCGCGTGGGAAGCGCATGTGAGGCCCTAAGGTTCGGCCTGCAGCTGTTGTAAGTGCCAGTTCAGACTGAATCTGATTTGTGAGGAGAAAGAAGGAAGTCTGAAGAGTGGAAACCAGGCTCACCCTGTAGAAGACTGGAGAAATTGCTGAATTGCGCTCGGTCTGTCAGGAACTGAAGCTACTGTGTGTGCTCCCGGGTATTTTGCAGTAGTTGCGATTGGGATCTAGTAGCAGCCTGCCTGGTATAGTACTTTCCTTTTACATATGACTGTGCGTAGTGTTTGTGGGGAATCGCTATTTCCAATCCCCTGTGCTGTGTGCTGTGTGTTGAAGCTGGAAACAAGCCCCAGCTTGTCTCGAACTAAATCCATTTGCTATCTACTGCAGTGGGGTCCAGTCTCAAGGACCTTGTCTCCATGCCCTGTTGTTCTGACAACCCAGAAGAACATCCACCATCCGGTTCTCAGCTTGAGTATTGTGAGTACAAATCAGGGTATTCCCCTGCAGCCTGTTTTCAATTAGAAGTGTGTCATCTAATTATTGTTGTTTCACTTCTTCATGGACTGAGCCATTCGGCTCCGGATTATAATTGGGTGTTGTGCATATATTTTCTTCTACAGGGCCCTGTCCATCTGCACCTGCCGGCCAACCCCGGGCAATGGGCTAGCCCTCCCCAACCTGGGTACCCAAAGTGTGACTTTTCAGACCCTGTATGTGTGCACAGTACTGTGATTTAATTCTGCCAATTAACCTGATTGCCCCCTCCCATGTTACTGTCCCCTAAATAAATCAGATTTGTTGTTGTTATACTATATACTATATACTGTCTGTGGTGTTGGTACTTATGGAAACAGTATTGTATTTTGCTGTGTATGTTGTTTAACCTTATTTTACAGGGGTTCCTCAGAAACATGCTGCAGAATCCCTCTCGAGGGTAAGCGTACTTTATAAGTGAACAGTGTGTATACGTGGGGTATCGGGGCTGTAACTCCTGTGTACTGTGTGAGCCACTAGAGGGAATAAAAGGGGGTCTCAGTGTCCCAGAGGGCTGTGACTAAGCTAGTCTAACCACTACAAACCCTGACCTCTGGGTGAAGGCACCTGCCATAGAACCTAGGCCCCCTCAACCTGTCAGTAGTCAAGCAGGCAGTGGTAGTAGCCCTTGGGACAGTGCCACCTGGGGGAACTATAAGTGTCAAATGACCTCTATGGCATAGACACAGACAGTATCTAACTGTTATTTAAAAGCTTTTTTGTTAGCATCTCTTACATCCTTTGCATATTGTATTGCATGCTGTATTGTATTGTATTGTATTCTACCTGTCAGACTAGGAATTGAAGCTCTTGCTGGTTTATGCTAATCTTCCAGTTTCTACCTATAGGTTATAAGCAGCTGCATGTTGGCCCATATACATATATATCTATCTATCTATATATATATATATAGTTTACCATTTCTTAAGATAATATAGTTAATAGCTAATTCAAGAAAAACTCAAACGAGTAGATTGTAGGTTTGCTAAACTCTCAGATTATTGTATTGTCTGCTAGCATCAGCCTTTTGTGTATCTGTGTTTTTTCTTTCTTTCTCAGAATTGCTATTACCCATGTGTTCCCATTGTGTTACATATCTATCAGAACTGCTACTTTTATTGTGCTTACATTTATTAGAAATGCCAGCTACAACCCGTAGCATGAACTCAGGCACCTCATGTGCACATGACATGGATCCAAGTAAACTAAAACCTAGAACGGAAGCAGGAGGAAAGCACAAGGGGCCCTTCTCATTAAAAACTATGGGAATGAAACAATTGGGTAAAACCAAAAACACAGTGAACAAAAAGGGTCGGTGTTTAAAAAATATCGATAAACCCCTAGTAGACAAAATGGTAGCTGGCAATGAAGCCTTGAAGCTGGTATCTACACCTAATCTGGTCTCCTCGTGTGGGGATATCAGAAAATTTTTCATCCCCACCCCACTTAGGCAAGGTATATCGAGACAAGACCCGGCTTTCCCATTAGCCCACATGGAAAACACAACCAATAATAACAACAATATTGACCAGGCTGGATTTAAAGGACTCGTTGCAGAGGACAGTAGGATATATTTCATAACCTAACAGTACTGGATATAGAGGTCTAATCCCTAAGAGAATCACTAATAATAGAGGAGGCCATCAGAGAAAATCAAGGAACTGATGCTCTATTGCCTCCTCAAAAAGCCAACATTTGGTTAAGATCCAAATCTCAGGAAAATAACTTAAGTTGCATCCTAAAAAAACAGCAAATTATAAATCTAAGTCAGGACACTAACCCTTGTAATAAACTCAGCCCCCCAGAGAGGACTCCATGACACCTAATATCCAGATACCCCTGAATGCTTCCCAGAGAACTCCTATAAACTTTAGCTCAGATTCATGGACAATGAGTCCCGAGGGTCTGGAAGACTCAGTCTGCAGAGATGTTGAGGGAATATCAAAGGAAGTCTTAACAGTTCTAAGGGATCCTGTTAAAGCCAATATACTGCTGTTTAAAAAACTAGTAGAATGCAAACAAGATGTTTAATTCATCAAAGGAGTATGTCTGCAAAATAGGTTAAAATTAGGACTAATTGAAAATAAACTATCACAAAAACAGTATAGAATTGACATTATGCACAAAGAACCAGACTCCCAATACAGTCATTCAGAAAATAAGGGAAATTATACAAACAACCCTTGCACTTTACAAACCAACCTTGAGTTGAGCAAATCAAACTGCTCAACTAACTCTTTAGAATATGTAGCAAAAACCCCAGAGAACCCTTTTGGAATAGACTATTGTAACACTAATAGCAGTAACTCTGAGTGCATCATGCTTCCAGCAGCTGAGCTCAGAGACAGCAGTATCTGCAGGGAACTTGCCCTCAAACATGCACATTTGTGGCATAAAGGAGAATTACAGGAAGCATCTAATAGAAAGAATAAGACCCATAGGGAGACTAACCTCTCCAAAAAAATAAAGAAATCAGGCAGCAGAAAGGATACAGTACAGAATATCCCCACTCTCTGATTAAAAAAAAGAATAGATCTAAAAAGTCCATAAACAGACTAATGAAAGAAGTATCACCTGATAAGAGTAATAACTTTATTAACACACAAACCAAAGGGAACTCAAGATACAGCATAACAAATCAGAGAAAAACAAAGAAAAATATTACCAAGGACAAAAAAACAAAAGAAAACAAGAACAAAAACTCAAACAATACTGACAAACAAAAATAAATGGAAGACCCAAGCAAGGCAAACACAGAGAATTTGACAAAAAAAATCTGAAATCCCAGAATTACTCGAGATAATTAATCAAAAAAAGGGAAGTGCTGACACTAACTCAAAGGTAATGATAGGCCATGGAAAAATGACAGCCCAAAAACTAATAAGGCTAATTCTGTCCATAGTGCTAATTTTGATCTCTTTCTACTAAAAAGTATGTACTCTGATTTTGCGCTACCCCCTTTCGGGGTAGCCAGCATTCCCAATGAATCACAAAGTAAACTAGCAGGCTCTGTAACTGCACTGCTGACCTCCATACTAAAGGGATGCTGTATTTTGAAAAATTGAGTCAGTATTATAAGACCGATGCCAGAGAATGAACTGGTCTTGGTTGTAACCGACCAGTTTTACATACTAACAGCAATCGCACTCCATGCAAAAGCAAATCTAGAGGCATGGGCATCGGGGTGGGTGATGTCACCACTCTGATGCACCTTTTGCCTGAATATTACACTAATCAAACTTGTTTAAAAGACAGCAAACAGGACATAGTCATTTCTGTCTTTGGACTGAGATTACCTACAAAAGACCCTAGAACCAATTTAAGAGGCAAACTGACTGACTTTCTCAATATCTGTTTGGAAATCAATATTAGCAATCATAATATAGGGAAAGTAATAAGATTGGAGCCTGATGGGCAAGTAATATTCCAGGTCAATGAATCCTTCATAATTAAGGAACTAGTTAAGAAACAGAGCACATTGGACAAACTTGGAATACACTTTGTTATAGAGAATGAGGATGCATATACTCTGACAAATCCCGGTAATGCCTATATAGTTTCCAAGAATTGGGAATATTTAATAGAGACTTCAAATAAATTTGAGTTCTTAGCAATCTCTGATGAATGACAACCCAGGTCAGGCAGCTTGGGGGGGGGGAGACCTCGGATCCAACCTAGAGTCAGGATCACCACTGGAGATGATACTATTGAAGATGGCTTAGCTAAAGCAACGATCCTGGACAAGAATGCATTTAAAATATTATCTTGGAATTCTTCAGGGCTGAGCACAAAATTAGGCGATCCAGACACATGTAATTACCTGAACCAATTTCACATTATTGGCAAACAGGAAACTTTGGCAATAGGAAATCTTCTTCTAAGTGGTTACAAGGCATACTGCAAAAAAGCCACCAAAAATAAATACTATGGAAGGGGAATTGGAGGATTGGTCATATTTGTCAAGCTTAACAGCAATATTACAACAGAAGAAATCACAACCCAAAGTTCTAGTATCCTAGCGGTAAAAATAATAGGGAATTCCTCAAAACAAACATGGTTTATGATAAATGTCTATGCTCACCCTTCAGGAAGCTCTTATGGAGATACCAATTTTTTAGACTCATTAGAAAAACTACCTATTAGCATACAAACAGATCACCCAAAGCAAATATAGTAATTTTTGGTGATTTTAATGCAAGGATGGGAAAATTACAAGGCTGCTTGAAAGACTTGTCAGAGGCACTGGCGTCCCTCCAGCACCCATCTCTGAATTTAAAAAGAAATTCCAGAGACTCAAATACAAACAAAAGAGGAGTCATTTTACACAGAACAATGTGCAGGAATAATATGCTGCTTTTAAATGGCAGGTCCAATACTGACCATGAAGGAGAATATTCATTTACAGGAACAAAGGGGTCATCTCTGATTGATTATATATGGGCTAATTTTAAATTGTTCACTAGGAGCATGCATTTAAAATTAATCTCCAGAGCAGAAAGTGAACATAGAGCTTTAGAATTAGAAATTGGGCAAAGGGAATTCTTTACTGACAAAGGAACTAAGGCCCCAGGTGTGATGTCTAAAAAAAGGGGTATTGAATGGAACCTAATAATGAATGAAAATTTTATGGATCACTTAGAAAGCAGAGGGATTCTGTCAAGATTAGTATCGTTGGCTGACCAACCTATGGACCCTTTCCTCATCAATGAATTTAACTCCATTATAAATATGACAGCAAACATAATAACAAAAGAGGCAACTATAAAAGAACCAAAGGGCAAAAAACGGTACAATAAAGACTGTCAGGTTGCAAGGAAACTATTGAACAAAAAGTTTAGAGCTATAATCCCAAGTAAGAATAATAATAAACTAATGAATAAAGCCAGGAAAGAATATAGGGAGACTCTTAACAGAAAGAAGCAGGAATACATTAAACAACTATGGAAGGAACTCCACATTGCGGTTCTTAACAGGGACAATAAAACATTCTGGGACATAGTATGCTCCGGAATGAGTAATCGCTTTCATATTAATACACACATTGAACCAGACACATGGATAAAGTTCTATAAGCTTCTGTTCTGCAGGGAAGACCCAGACTATTTAGCTGGGTTAACAGAATCCAAATATGAAGGTAGGAAATAAAGCACAGATACTGAAATTACACTATTGGAGCTAGAGGAGGCTTTAAATTCATACAATAAAAGAAAAGCAGCTGGACCAGATGGGGTACCTCTAGATATAATAAGCAGAACCAAACTGTATTGGATCCCCTTTTTACTCAAACTCTTTAATTACATCTGGAGATCAGGAGATATCCCCAAAAGCTGGAAACTAAATATTGTTGTCCCAGTCTTCAAGAAAGGAGACAAAAAGGACCCGAGCTGCTATAGACCCATTAGCCTATTAGAGTCCCTAGGAAAGGTCTTCACCAAAATTTTAAATAACAGACTAATGATATGGGCAATATCAAATAACATTATAGATGAAGCCCCGGCAGGATTCCGCAGAAACTGTTCCACAACAGATCAAGTTTATGTTTTAACCCATCTGATCCACAAATACAGGATCATTAAAACCCAAAAAATATATTGCACCTTTATAGATCTTAAATATGCTTTTGATATGGTTAACAGACCCTTACTCTGGGTCAGACTTGGTGAACTGGGGCTTGACCCATCCCTACTAGAAATGATCAGACTCATCCATCAAGATAATTACACCAGTATCAGGTTCGGTAACTGAGGCGAATTAAGCATATGGTTCACAAACAACATAAGGGTCAAACAAGGTTGCACATTGGCCCCATTACTGTTTAATCTTTATTTCAGCACTGTTTTAAAAGACCTGTATAATCCGGACTTCCATTTGCCAAAATTAGAGAAAAGAATGGTACCTTATCTAGCTTATGCAGATGATGTTGTACTCCTATCACTTAGTCATCTGGGCATGTGCAGAAGCATAGGAAAATTCCAACTCGAATGTAAAAATGCTGATCTGTCTGTTAACCACAACAAAACTAAGGTTCTAGTGTTTGGGGGTAACAAGAGAGGTTACAACTATTACATCAATTCCTCCAAGATGCAGGTGGTAAAATACTTCTGCTACCTTGGACTTATGGTAAGCCAAACTGGTTCCTGGAACCTCCACCTAAAAGTAATAAAAGTAAGTTGGAAGGATTTTTTCCAATCATATCAGCATTTTCATACAAATATGGGGGGGTGATCGGTAAATGGAATACTAAGAGTGTCAAGAGCCAAAATTAAAAGTCAAATATTATGTGAGGCTGAATTATGGGGACATGAACTAAAAGAGCCCAAGGATTTCGGATTAAACAAATTCTATAAAAAGATACTAGGCCTACCAAATAGTGCACCTTCCACCTTGGTTATGACTGAGATTGGAGAGTTTCCCTTAGAGTGTGCTTGTTTGCAGAGACAAATAAATTACTGGATTAAGATATTCAGAATGCCTCCTGACAGATTCCCATGAATGTGTCTGGAAGAGGCCTTCCTTTACCCCCATTCTAACAATACTTTCCCGAGTATGGTGGTCTTGGAAGAACTCATTAAACAGTATGGATTCCTATACATAGTTACTGATTGTCTAAGGCTTCCCATTAAGTACATCAAAACAATAATAAATAACAAAATTAAAGACAATTTTGTCCAAGAAGACTTAAGAGTCCTGTCGACTATCTAAAGCATGTTCATGGTTATCAATTAACAAAAGAGAACACAAGTTTGAAAGATACCTCCATATTCTACACTCTCCCCAGGATAAGACCCTTTTTACTAGGTTCCGCTCTGAGGTATTTGAGAGTAACAAAACACTGGTTTATATCTAGGGGAAAAGAACAAGGAATATAAGTGTAACTGTGGCTTGGGAGAAGATAACCTATTGCACTTAGTAATTTTATGCCCACTCTATAAAAAACACAGGGCCATCTGGTTGGGCAAAATACTCAAACCACAATCCTATCAGCCAATGCAATTACTGACATATTTATTTACAAACACACTGATCCCATAATTCTGAGCTCTGTTGTCTCTCTCCTTAAAATAATTGATCAGAGAAGGCTTCATTTGACTAGATAAATCTGAACTGACTATTAAAAGGGCAGAGCATAAAAATAAATCAAATAAAAAAAAAATAATCATAGATTCAATCATAACAAACCCTAATTAAAACTGCATGATGTTCACTCATGACTAATCAATGAATTCCAGTAAATGTACCATCTGATGCAATTTAATGAACATTATCTGTCTGCACGAACTATCTCCTCTCAATAACCAGGCACCTATCAACTTTGGGGCCACTACTACAAAGGTTAAACTTTTTGCTGTTGATTTTATAAGTTTTAAATGATCTTATTATTTACATTACTATTAGAACATATTTGTTTTTATGAAATAAGCTGATAGCATTTTAATGTGCAATAAGTTTTCATGTCATTCTGTAAGCACTTTTTAACTGTTTTTTTCTAGTGCTTTAATTATTTACTTATTTACTTGTAATGGCAATGTTGCGGACCAATAAACTTGAACTGAACTGATAGCATACACACTGGCTGTGGCACTTAAAGGGACAGCGCAGAGGCACTGGCATGGCACTCTCACGCAGATCAACAGGGAACACCAACAGTCTTGGATTTACCAGCCTAGAAGGACATCTGCCTGGCAGTGGGCATTACTGGAGCCCTGGGAGACACTTAAGGTAAGCCCCCCCCCCGTGTCTGTGGGGGGCTACATCTGTATTTATGAAATACAATTATTTATTAGCAACAATTAGGATAGTCAGCATCTGTGATATCTGGTCTTTGTCTTCTAGACTGTGCTACTGAATTACAAATATTTTTTAAATGTTCGTACTTCTTTTTTATATGTGCTCACTGTGTATGCTTTTCTACTCTAGCATAGCACCACTTTAGGGTTTCACTGTTTAAGCACATTGATGATGTCAAGCCATGCTCTCTGATGATGCAATAAGACAAAACCAGTCGGAGTTTCCTTTGTTCCAGCCTGCATTTCCAGTAGAAGTGACCACTTTGTATGTATATGCACCTTATACTTTTGATTGTTGGATTAAAATTAAATAGCAAGCTAAAAAAAGTTTTCAGGTGCTAACTTTGTAAAGCAATGTATCAGTGCTGCTCTTTTTGTTTGGGATCCATAGTCAGCTCATTGTAAGCAGTTCAATGCTGTCCACCTTGATCAGTCTGCAGAGGTACTTGAACATTTTAACCACATCAGTCCTTTTTCTTTAGTCCTCCAGCAGGTACATGTTGGGATCCTTGAAGGCCTCATCATAGGACCTACTATGTTATACCTGTGTCATTTTGGTGGCCTGTCTCTGCACCACCTCTAACCTGTCCCTGTCCTTCCTCAAGCGTGGACTCCAAAATTGCACATGATTCTCCAAGTGAAGGTAAATAAGGGCTCTATACAGTTGCTGTATTACCTCCTTTCTGCTAGTGATCCCTTTCTCATTGCACCACAGCAGCCAATTTGACTTGCTCACAGCCCTACTGCATTGTGTCATTGCCTTCATTTTCCCCCACTGGCCTACTGACTGACCCATCGGAGGTTGCACAAGCATTTAACTTAAAGTTCACTGACCTCTTTATCCACCTTTGTAAACTCCCCTCTCAGCAACCTCCCTCTCCAGTAGTAGGTGCTAGGGACTCACCCTTTCCATCACCTCCCCCATGCTCCCCTTCCACCCTGCCTTTCTATTTCAGAGCTATCACAAAAAAGCTCACAACCAAGCTTCTTAGGAGTTTCCCCTCCCGGGGGAGCCCTGGCTCTGATGGCATCTACCCCATCTTGCTTAAGCTCATAGCCCCTGCCATCTCTCAACCTCTGACATTCATTTTTAACTTTGCCTTGGCCTCATCCACTATGCCTGCACCCCAGAAGATTGCCAAGGTGGTCCCAATTTTTTAAACTGGGGACTCCCTCTCCTCTGACAATTACCGGCTGATCTCTATTCTCTCCCACCTTGGCAAACTTCTGGAAAGAGTAGTCCACCATCAATTCTATGACCACATTGATAAGTATAACTGCTTGTGTTATCGGCAACATGTGTTCAGAAAGAATCACAGCACCTCCTCTGCCCTTGCCCTATTTACCGATCATGTCCTCAGGAATATGGATCGGGGTAACGCCACTGGTGCGGTATTTGTGGTCTTGACTAAGGTTTTGACCTGGTCAGCCACCCCCTCCTCCTTACCAAACTCCACCAGCTTGACTGCTCCCTTGAGACTCAGCAGTGGTTCCACAGTTACCTGACTGGCCACTCCCAGTTGGTGACTATTGGTACTGCCACCTCCCCAGGTCTGCCTGTCACTATAGGCGTTCCACAGAGCTCCATCCTGGGACCATTGCTTTTCTCCCTATTCATTGACTCCCTCCCTGCCGACAGCCTAAATTGCCCTGCCCTACTGTATGCCGACAACCTGGTCCTCTACCATAGTGACAAATCCATCCAAAATATACCCTCTGTGCTGTCCCAAAATGACATCCACTCCCACAACTGGTTCATATCTAACATGCTCCGGGTGAATGAGAATAAAACCAAGGCAATGCTCCTTGGATTCAACCCTACCTAGCTAATGCTGCCAAATCCAACTCCTCCCTTTCGGTGCTCTCCCCATCTGGACCTCCACTGCAGGTAGTCTCTGATTTGAAATACCTGGGTGTAACCCTAGATCCATCCCTTTCATTCACTGTGCACACAAACGCTGTAGCATGCAGAAGCAACCAAAAACTTGGGGCTGCTTATTACGTAAAGAACTATCTTAACCCTGCTGCCCGACTTGCCATTGCCCATGGAAACCTGCTTCCCGTCCTTGACTATTACTCTCCAATTTACTCCTCCTCCCTGTCTGCTACCATTCACCTTACCCTTAACTCGGTCTATAATAGTGTCTGCCGTTTTGCACTGATGGCCCCCTTCTCGACCCATCACTGTGACCTATACAAATCTCTTGGTTGGCCCTCGCTCAAACGTCATTTTGACTACGTCCTTGGTAGTATCATTGATGGCACATTATGTGATGGTATTGTGTTTTATTTACTGTATTTTTATTTTTATTTATTGAAATGTTTCACCAGGAGGGCACACTGAACAACAAGTTGCTTGTCTTACCGTGCGACCTGGGAGAAGGGGTTACATAGGGATGTGAAGGATGATCAGTTACAATAGTATGTGGGTAGCACAAACAATACAACATTGTAAGATTGTGCAACAGTTGGAATACAAGGTATTGTACAATAAACAGTAGTGGAACATTGGGTAAATTACAATACATGTCCAAAATCATACAAAAGAACATATAAACGTACAAAACAGTAATAATGTGATAGATCCATTTATAGTGCATGAGTGTACCAGGAGCAGGCTCGAGGTAGTACGCAAGTGTTGTTGGAGTAAAAAGGATGGTGTTAGATTGTGCACACTGGTGACCCAGAAGGGCAGTTGGAGAAGAGAGGGGAGAGAGGCAAGAACTGAATATGAGGAGAAGGGGTAGCCATTTCTTGATTTCCCCCTTCAGAATGTTGAGAACCCTGCCAGTCGGTCATGGTAGGAAGACAGAAACTGGGGATAGGTATTAAGGTGGGTCCCCATATGCTTCTCTTGTACTGACCCTAGATGTCTGTGTAATACTCTGGTCACCCCACTGAAAGTCCCCAGAGTCTCTACTGTTATGGGGAGAAATGCTGTAGCGGCTGCCATACCATCTCTGTGAAACAGCCTCCCTCCAGTTATCCACATGGCCGCCTCACACCATGCCTTCAAATCCAATCTCAGAACCTGTTCACTTCTGAAATCCACCTGCTCATGCTCCCTAGGGTGACCTTCCCACTCTGGGGTGCAGTTACCTCTATCCCCTCCCTCACTCCAGCCCCACCCTTTATTTTTGTGGTCCTTTTGTCTTTTCCTTTCCGTCTCTCTCCCTTACGTACTTGCTCTGTCACCCCCTCTCCATCCCTACCCCTGCTACTTTAGTTCCCCTTTGCCTCCAGCTCCCCCTCTCCCCAGCTCTTTTCCCTAGATGTCCTGACTTATCTTCGTACTCTATTCCCCTCCCCTTCTCCCTATTACCTAATTACTTAGCAACCTGGTGTGCGCCTATGACTCCAATGGTGCTTAATTTCACTACCTTCCCTCCCTCCCTACTATAGACCCCACCTAGGAATCTCACCCTGTCACTCACTTCAGTACCTAGTGCATTCGGTGGATGACTCTGAACTGGCTCTATTGTTCCCTACCTGCACTCATCTACCCTGCTTCTCCTTGTTTCATCTCCACCTAGGTATTGTTCTGCTTGTGAACTGTTTACCCTTCTAGGTTTTGTTTGCCATGTCTCAATTTAGTATTTACTGCTGGTACCAAATTTTTTGGCTACTCTGTTTTGAAACTTGTAACTTTACATCATGCATTGTCTTTCTGTACCATTGCTTACTCTGTCATGTACTGTTTCCTTGTGATTTATCTGTATTGACTGTAACCTGCTACTACTATTTGGCTTGTATAATATCTCAAATTGTCTGTGCCATTGTTTGTGGCATGGGTCGTGCCTGAAAACGGTCCTTGGATCAGTGCACTTACCTGATAAGCAAAGACTTAAATAAGTAAATAAATATTTTTTTTGCATTACTAACACCTCCGGGTTCCTGTCCCCTGATGTGCTGTCTGCTACCACCCCATGCACCTTGTGCTTTGTTCTCAGGTTGTCCTTGTCTCTATGTGTATTACCTTGTACTTTTTTGTGCTAAATTTCAGCTGCTACACCATCAACCACCTCTCCTGATTTTCTGGATCTTTCTTTATAGCCATTATCTGGTAGCACGTGATAACGGCGAATGCAGAATGGTGACTAGAAAAAGGGTGACAGCTTTTCACCGAACAGAAAGACGGTGACACTCGCATTTCCACTCCTTGAGGAGCTACAACCTTGGAGTTAGTATATTTAGAAATGGGGGTGCAAAAACGACAGTTGCCATCTTTCCAATTTGGTGAAAAGCTGTTGCTTTTTTTCTAGTCGCCGTTCCGCATTCGCGATTGTGACATGGAACCCCTTTATCCCGTCCTTGGTGTTCACTCTTGTACAGATCTTGGTGTTGTCTGTGAAGAGGCCTATCTTTCCCTGAACCTCTTCTCCTTTTTTCCACAAATAAATATGTTAAAGAAAACCAGTCCTAAAACTGATCTCCGAGGCACTCCACTCATGATTTCTCCTCCCTTGAGGGTTCTCCATTTTATTTATTTATGTAAGAGTTTTGCCAGGAAGGCATACTGAGCAGGATTGCTCGTTTTCAGATGCGTCCTGGGGGAGGGGGAGAGTGAACAAGTTCAATAACAATAAATGCAGGGGTGAACAGTTCATATACAAACAATAGATACAGCACTAGATTAGCAATAATGCATAGAGTACATGAATCATGAGTCAATAATAAGCATACTATTACCATAAATGACAGCATAAAAATAGCAAAAACCATAGGACACAAGGTATCTTGCAGTGTGTGCTGAACCAGTGCAGAGCAATTTGGAGTGTTCCAGGAACATAGCTGTAAGGCAGAGCTGGGCATGGTGTGGTGAAGGTAGGCTTAGGGCTTAGTTTAAGTAGACTTAGGGAGAAGCAGAAGGCATGGTGTGGTGTGAGAAGGTTTAGGGTGTAATAGAAGGTGCAGTAGTTGCCAACCTGAGAGGAGGATTGGACCTGGACTTTGAGGTAGGTGAGGTAAAGGTAGTCATAATGTGGGTAGATCAGTGTTGAGTCACTGTGTGGTGAGACATTATAGTAAGAATGTAGCTGAGGGTAAGGGTATGGAAGGATTGTCTGGTAGGTGAAGAGGGCCTGTGGTTAGAGATAGGTGAGATTAGGTGCAGGTACAGACTGGGGAGGTGTAGACATGGAGTAGAGATAAAAGGGCTGCTTGAGTTGGTACACCTTGGATGGAGGAGGGGAGCGCATTCCACAGTTTAATACAGCTGTATGAGAAGACCCACTGACCTACAGTGGTGGACCTTTGGGGGAGAGCCAGGGATCTGTGACCGGTGTTGCAGAGGGAGTAGGAGGGAAGAGCAGGGGTAGAGAGAGCAGAGGTGAGGTAGGAGGGTAGTGTCCCGAACCAGAATTTGGCCACAAAGCTAGCAGATTGGCTAAGATGTCTGGATTCTAGAGATGGAGGGAGAGGGCTTTATAGAGATCACAGTGATGAGTCCTTGGGGGAGATAACAGAGCAAAATGACAGAAGGAGTGAAAGAGGGTGTCTAGTCTGGCAAGGGAGGACTTGGGAGTGGCACTGTTGACTGTGTCAGCATAGTCAAAAGTGGGGAGGATCACTTTCTGTACAATTGCACGGCGAGCTGGTAGTGGAATTAAATCACCATTTCTGTATAATGTGCCAAGCTTGGGGTGCAGTCTTTTTTTGGATTGCGTTTACATGTACAGAAAAGTCCAGGTGCTGGTCTAGCCAGACCCCAAGGTGCCTAAAGGTAGTGATGTCCACTAAAGACATCCCATCCAGGATGTGGAAGATAGTAAGGGGGGTCTAGAGAGTCTCTGCCTTGTGCTAAAGGTCATGGAGACAGTTTTTTTGGCATTTAGGAACAGCTGGTATGAGTGCAACCAATGCTGCACCTTGTTGAAATCTAGCTGAAGTCTTTCTGCCACCTTAGATTGGGAAGTACCTCAAGTGTAAAGTACGGTGTCATCTGCATGCATATGTATGGCTGCTGATAAGCAGACAGCAGGTAGGTCATTTAAGAAGACATAAAATAGGATTGGGCCAAGTACTAAGCCCTGTGGAACACCAGTATTGATGGGGGGGGGTCACCTATCTTAACCAATTGCAACCTACCTTCTAGTTAGGCTCTGAACCAGGTGGTGGCTGAAACAGATAGACCGGTGACTTTTAGTTTGTGTAGGAGGAGGGAGTGTGATACTGTGTTGACGGCCTTAGCTAGGTTGACAAATATTGTGGAAGTGAATTGCCTCTGGTCCATACTGATGAGTATGAAGTTAGTGGGCCACAGCAGCGAGTCAGTAAGTTGCAGGAGTGAGGTAGTAGAAGAGTGTGACTTTTGGAAGCCAGACTGGAGAAGGATGAAAAAGGTGGAAGAGTCAAGATAGGGGGAGAGTTGGGAAAGCACAGTCTGCTCCTGCAGCTTAGCTAGGACCCCCGGGTACTCCCACTCAGCCAATTTTTCATCCACCATAATCTAGTCCCACATCCCCAGTTCTTCTTTAGCCTGACCTTTTCTTCCTTAGATTTGTACAGCTCTAATATATATTATACAATGGCAAGAAAAAATGCTGACCTTTGATTGGTCAGTCTGGGACTGGACCTGTGATGTTATCCCAGCACAACATCACGGCTCTAGTCCCAGCACACAGATAACTGCATCTATTTTTAAGTGTAATCACTCTACGCAGCCAGCTTCACGGATCCCAGCCTGCTCTACACCCTGTACACCAATTCCTGCTTGCCTTCGTGGCACTACTCTTCTGCTCTCACACTAACGGTATAATTGTCAATCGGTCGTGATCGACTACTAGCATTACACATAAGACAATCTTTTCCCCTTTTGTTTAATTCTGTTTTAGAGTGCCTTCACCTGCTACCTGTGTGAGCACGTGCTTGTGCTCTCTTCTGTGAAACGAACGGCCACGGCATCTCGTTGATCCGCTTCCTCCCCTGACCACAACCGCTCACTTCATAACAACAAAAAACAGGCTTTCTCCAACAACTGTACTAAGCGGCTATACGAACCATTTAAAACACTTTTTCTGAAGCGCTTTCAGTACTTGATTCAGGCACACTTACCGATGTGATGCGAACGGAAAACTGGAAGTGTACACCCAGCTTCTATCATGACCGTTTGCTGCATTCACATAAACTATTAAAAAAAACAAAAACATCTTAAGCTGGTGCAGGCTTCCTCTGTACGCAATACGTCTGTGTGACTGAACGGAAGGAGAAACAGCACCAGCTCAAGAGGGGACAGAGATCATAAATACAGCCACATACCGAAACAGGAATCCACACAACTATGTAGGGGCAGTGCCACCTATTGGACTACACAGAAACTAAGAATTTTTTTTCAATAGGTATACCTCCCCTAGCAAAAAAAGTAAAAAATAATAAATATTTTAAACACATTTTACATTTTCTTTATCTGATAACAAAATGAGCCATTTATAATATGATATGCACTCCAGGGTGTGTTGTGCTGAATAACATCACTTCTGGGTGTGAATCACACGCCCGCGCCTCCGTGGCCTAATCACCCCAGGCATGATGTTATCCCAGCACAACACACACCCTGGAGTGCATTATTGCTTAAATGAAAGAATGCCTTGTCACCTTCTTTAACCCCCTCTGCTAGCCTCAGCTGAGGCTTAGCCTTTGCCTGTCTCACTGCTCTGTTTTCTGCCCTAATCTTTTCCTACCATGCCCCTTGCCCTCCTCTAAGTAATTTTTATTTCTATCTACAGAACAACTTCCTTTTCTTCCTCACTGCCTCTGCTGCCCCTTTGTAAACCACAGTGGTTTCTTCTCTCTCTCTCTCTCTCTCTCTCTCTCTCTCTCTGTCCTTCCCCGTCATCCTAGTGCGATGAGTTGCTGCCTTCGGTATTCCCATTTTTGTCAGGTCCCATTTGCTGGCTGCTCTTACTGCTGCCAACACATCAGTTGACTTCTCCCTGACACTACTCTCCTCTTCCCATAATTTGCTCCTCTGTAGGCCAGGACCTTAGTCCTGCAGTGAACACTGTCTGCTTTAAGTTTAACCTCTGCCCACATTGTTCAATGGTCACTGGAATCAAATGGTTCCCCTACTCAGACCTCACCCCAACTGCCCCAGTTAGTCAGAATCACATCCAGAATGCTCCCCTCCTTAGTGGTGTCAGTGTCTGTCAGTCTCAGAAATTCCTCTGGGATCCTTTTCACCAGTGACTGTCTTCTTGTACTTACCACTGCTGCAATGTTCCGGTTCATGCTGGTCAAAGATAAATCCCCAAATCAGCAGCCCCCCCCTCCAGTTCTGCCATCCTTTGGATTTCTTCTCACAACTCATTGTTTGCATTCTCCTTCTGTGTTGGAAGCCTGTATATTACTGTGATCGGAACCTCCCTCCCATGCCCACAGTCAACTGAACCCACGCTGTCTCCATGCCCTTGCCTTAATCTACTATTGGGAGTTCTGAGGCTAAGATTCTCTCCTTAATGTATAATTTTTTTTTATTTGTTTAACCAAGAGTAGCACACTAAGCTGAAAGCTTTTTTACAGGTGTGACCTGGGAGCACAGGGAAGTTAAGTGACTTGCTCAGGGTCACACAGTATGCAAGTGGAAGCTGTGGGATTCAAACCCAGGTCTGGTGTGCTGGATGTCACCAGATTTGCAGCTCAGAGCCTTAAATCACTGTGCTATACTGCCTCCCTATATACTAGTCCTTATCTGCTCTTCCCTATCCCTCCTGAACATAGTGTACCCCGGTACCTGCAATTTACACTCATTCTGTGTTACCACCATGTCCAGTTGTTTCTAAGCCATTATTGCCTTGAGAGCACAAGTCTTGTCACCCTGATCCTAGCATTAATCAATCAATCTTTATTTTACCAGGTGAAACACTATTGAGATAAACTCATTTACAAGGCGGACCTGGACAAAATTCACAAAATTAATAAAATCAATGAAGGTAGATTATATAATAGCACAGTATACAACATAGATCACAACAGGATACAATGTAAGAGGAATGGCCAGTAAATACAAACATGCACTGGAAACATATACAATGTATACAAAATAAAATAATTTATACATACATAATAAGCACAGTGAGAATACAAAATATAATAGGAGATTCTCATGGGGAGGGGTTAAAAGAGGTTAAGAACATACAGTATATGTAAGAAAGAGAGGTAGAGAAGGGGCAGCAGGGAATAATAATTGGGAATGACCCAAACATTTGGTTAGATGGAGATCAGGGGAAATAGTTGCAGGACTCCTTAAAGGAACGTATAAGCAGAGTTTTGATTGTGGATACTTTTACCAAGATAGTTAACTTCAGAGTTTTTTGAAGGTTGTTTCACAATAAAGGAAGTGCATGACTTATAGAGGACCTTCGGAAGCGCAGTCTAACTTTAGGGATGGTCAGTGAGATGTATGAGAGGCTTCTCAGGGAATAGTTACCAACAGTAGAGGCAGACATGCAATCCGAAATGTAATGAAGAAGCATGTTAGTAATCGTCCTATACATTCGGACAGCAGCATTTTTATGCATCCTAAATTTGAGGGACTCCAAACCTACTAATGAGTATGGAGAGCAGTGATGGGTGGAATATGGCGCTCCAGTGATAAATCTAATTGCTCGATGCTAGAGAGTGACGAGTTTGGATAGGGCGATACTAGGACCTTGACCATAAATGAAATCTGCATAGTCCAAGAGCGAGAGAAAGGTGGTTTGAACCAGCCTAGTTTTTGCTTCCTGTGTAAGCAGCATTAGCACACATCACTCTCCATACCTGCCTTCCCCCGATGTCTGGACATCCTTTGCTGCATGCTTTATAAATTTGGATTTACATGGAACATGATGTGCATATACAGGTATTTGAAATACAGTTTGTTTATTTTGTTTTTGTTAACCATCTAAATTCTGTTTTACATATATGCACATTTCATTCCTTGTAAATAAAAATATGATTCTAGTTTGTATGGTTCCATGGTGTGTATTGAGATAAGGTAAGTGCCTTTGGCATTCCTGGGTTTCCAGCTGTCCTGGTAGCACAGCTGGTAGTGAAGTAGAACAGTATTCCAAGCATACCTAGTTGCAAATCTTAGCTAGGGCACTTCCATTTGAAATAAGAATTAAGGCCTGCCTTGTGCAGCTAGATAAAATTCTTGGATGTCTGCTGTGACAGCAATGGGAAGGAAAGAGTTAATGGTTTGGATTCTGTAGGTGCCTTATTTTTTTAGCAGTTTGAAAAAAAATACACTCAGGCTAAAATCTTCTGTCCAGCAGCTTCCAGCTTGTGGAATTCCTAGCTGCTAGATAAGGGCTGGGTCATAAATCTCGAGTGGACATCTCCACACACACACAGACCTGCAGACACATACACAGGACAGTTTGAATGGATTGGATCATTCAAATATAAACTTAAGGTGAAAAGGGAATAGAATTGGTCACTGATAGGTGTTCACTCTGATTGAGACAATTAAATACATACATGTTAGCTGGTTGGTGCATTCAAAGGGAGAATAGGAATGACCTATTCTCCAGAGTATATAACCTTCTGAAAGACAAAGAAGGCTCTCTTGCTTTGGGAAGCTGGAAGGGGAAACATAAGTTTGGAGCCTACCTTGTAGCTATGTCCGTGGGAGCTGGCAGTTAGAACAGGGTCCAGTGTCTCTAGTAAGGACTGGGAAGGGTAAGTTTAGTGATAGCATATTTCAGTCATAGCCTTCTTCTTTTGCCATCTGTTATTTAAAAACATTTGTTTACTTTTCCTGTATGAGTGTTATTCTCTTGTGTTGTAAATACATATCCTGTAAATTCTCAGTGCACTTTCTGTTAAGTAAAAAACTATTTATTTGCTCAACAGTTGTGATTGTGATGTCATTTTTCTAAGGTAATATTTGGTTTCCACTGGCTGAGATAAACTCTGTGTAGCATCCGCCACCCGAGAGAGACACACTACCAGACTTTAATTTGTACCATTGCACATTTAATTATTCAAGTTTGTGAACTTGAAGATTGGCTCTGGACGACTCCAGCTGGTGGCAGCGAGTATCCGAGGACAGACACCTCTCTAAAAACTGTTTCAGCCCAGAGGGAGAGGTGGGTTGTCACATCTGCTGTGATTGGTTTTGCCTTAAACATAGTGGGCCAGGAAGCTTTTTTCTTAAATCCACAAAATAAATGAACACATATATACATTTATTTATTTTATTTGTTTTTTGTTTACCGGGTAGGTACATTAGACAAGAGTATTGCCTATATTCAGGCACAACCAGGGAGAGTACAATCAGGAGTGAGCAAAGTACAAACAAAAGTAGAGACATTGGTGACATGGTTCATGGTGCAGCATAAAGTGAGAACAGAACATTGCACAGTTTACTGCCAAGAGCAAGCCATTTCTGTGGAACTGACAGAAAACAAATAACTTGGCATTAACTACGTGCACTAGATCAGTAGTTCTCGTACTTTGTTGTAGTGAGCCTCCGCCAAGCCTTGGAAATGATCTTGAGCCTCCCCTTAAAAAAGAAATAATTTTGGGCCTCCCCATAGTTAGAACAGCTATCATACTTTGCACAGTATACAAGGAATACAGTGAAATGCCTTTGAGTAGTTGTGTTTATTCTCATTTTATTGAACGTATCATTCTCCTTCTGTATAACCCCTTGGACCCTATTTACCCCTCGCTGCAATATCTCCATGAGTCGGACTGCTTTCTTTGTCAGTTTTGCCTTGTTCTTAAACACCTTCTCGGGGACCATTTTGCCTTGTCCTGCTCTTGCTCCTAGTATCTCTCTGCTCAGCCTCTGTAGTTGTGCTCTTCTGCAGCCAGTATAATGGGTCAGTTGTTACCTTGTTTCTATTCATTTGTGTTATTTTGCATTTTGTTTTGCACAGTTTCCAAGAATTGTATTTCATCCATTCAGCTTTCCTCCCTGTCACACCAGGAAACAAGTGTTTGTTGCGTGCGACTTTCCTTTGTACATAAATTTGCATGCCATTATTCACTTTAATTTGCCGCATCCTTTCACACAAAGCATCCAAAACGTGACATTTAAATTACATTTTAAGGCTTGCTTGAGCCTCCGCTGGAACAGGTTGGGGCCTCCTCTGGAAGGCTGGCCTCACCATTTGAGAAACCCTGCACTAGATGATACAACAACATTAATTAAGGACCTAATACAACAGCTAGGAAATAAGTAACAGTTATAACTAAGAATCTGTGATGGAAGTAGGAACATGCAGTTTTCAGAAAGGGGTGGGAAACAGTAAGTGTCATGAAGGTAAGGGAAGCTGCTAGGAGTAAGTCTCAAATTACAGCACAGGATCAGCAATCAGAGTCAATTAGGTGGGTGCAGAGACCCAGTTTAAAAGCTTGGTGGGATTTGGAGAGTTTGATGTGAGGGGGAGGGCGTTCAGGATAGTTCCCCCTTTTTTGTGAGATATCTGGGGATTTCAAGTTGGATTTTTATAGATGACCTGTCGAGATATGCTTGGGAGGGATGAGAAAGCAGCCTTGAGAGGTACTCAGGGTTCCCCCCGTTCTGATAATATTATCAATCAAGCAGCCAGCAGAACAAAGTCTATGCGAAGCCGGGGACAGCCAATTCAGTTTGGAGTAGAGTTGACAATGATGAGTGAGTCTGTGTGCAGAGAGGGCAAATCTGCATACATTGTTATAGCAGGTGCTCCATTTTTGGAGGTCTCCTTTGCTAGCATTAAAGTATACTTGAGAGCAACATGTGAGAGAGGGAATTAGGACACATTGTGCAATAGCAAGCCAAGCAGCATCATTCAGGGAGGACCTAATTTTATAGGCAAGACCCATTTTGGAGTATACCTCCTTACAGGTAGCTGCGATGTGGAGGTTAAAATCCAGAGATGGGTTAAGTGTGACTTTGAGGTACAGTACCTAAAGGAGTTAACAGATTCCAGCGGGGAGCCATCAAGACACAGTACTGAAAAATCCAGAGCACAGGATTTGATCCTACAGGGGGAGCCAAAAAGCATAGCCACAGTTTTCTTAGCATTAAGTATGAATTTGTTTTGTAGAAGCCAATCTTGTAAGCAGTCAAAGTCAGCTTGAAGATTTGCCTTTACTGATGTGGGATCTTTACCACTAGCGAGAAGCACCATGTCATCAGTGTAAAGGATCAACGAGAAGAAACAGAGAAGTGAGAGCAGGTTGTTAATAAAAAGAGAGAAAAGGAGAGGGCCAAGTATAAATCCATGGGGAACTTCAACAGAGGTTGGGGAAGGGTCAGTGACAGCAGTTGCAATCTGAACCAATTGCATCCTCCCAGTGAGGTAGCTATCAAACCAAGAGATGGCAGACTGGGAAAAACCCAGAATGGACAGTTTGGAGAGTAGCAGAGGATGATCCACAAGATCAAAGGCCTTAGTGAGGTCAATAAATATGGGCCCCGTGAGGTGGCCCTTATCCATCGCAATTATGACTTCATTAGCTACCTGAAGTAGTGCAGTTGTGGTGCTGTGCCCTGTTTGGAATCCATGTTGAGCAGGAGATAGAAGGTTGTGAAGGTGCAGATATTTTAATACCTGGGTGGCAGCAGCCTTCTCGAGTAATTTATTTAAGGTAGAGAGAATGGCAATCGGTCTGTAGTTTGCCATGTTTTTGGTATCTCCTTTTTTGTGTACATGGACAACTTGAGCAGTTTTCCATAGTGTAGGCACTGTCTTGGCTAGTATAGATAAGTTGAAAATTCTCTAAATAGGGACAGCAAGGGCTGGAGATGCCATTTTGATGAAGTTTGGCAGTAATCCATCTGGACCAGCAGATCCAAGTGGGAAGATAGATTTAAGGAGATGCAGCACCTCCGTAGTGGAGACTGATCTGAGCATAAAGGAGGATCCTGAAGGACGGTGCATATCAGGAGGAGGTGCAGGGGACTGGTCAAATTTCTCCAGGTATTTGGAGAGATCAGAGAAATGCGCATTCAGAGCATTTACAATCATAGGTAATTTGTTACAGTTGGTGTCTTTTAGCATCATTTTGGTTATGGCCATCTTGGGCCTTTGGCCTATGACATTTTTGATGAGGTTCCAAAAATCCCAGGCATCACCCAGTGAGGATTGGAGAAGCTTATGGCAGAAGATCCTTTTTGCCCTCCGAATGTCTTTTTTGTAGGCATTCCTCATTTTTCTATAGTTAGCCCAGTCCTCAGTCTGTAGGGATTTCTTGGCCAAGATCCAGGCCTGGTTCCTTCTTCTCATAGTCTAAAGAAGGTCTTTGTGTAACCATCTGTTGGCAGAGCCCCCTAAGATGCCTTTTTTTAATGGAATATGCAGATTCTGTAGGGCTAGTAGCTGAGAAATTAGGTAGTCAAGTGCTGTATTTACATCCTCAGTGATATAGATAGGAGACCAGTCGATGTTATTAATATCATCAAGAAGTGTGCTTGGATTAAGTTTGGTGAAATCCCAAAACTGTATAATTCTAGGCGGGGATGACAGCAGTGACCATTCCAAATGCAGAAAGTAGGTAGGTGATCACTAATAGAATCAGAAAAGGTGCCTGCAGCAATAATTTTATTTGCTCTGTTTGTAGCAATCCAAACCAGAAGAGATTGATGCTCGCCATTTGCCTAGATTCAAGTAGGGCTAGAAATCAGTTGAGATAGGTGAAGTCGAGCAAGAGCTTCCGTGTATGAACCAGAGTGGGTACCTGATAGGTCAAGGCTGAAGTCACCCTTTAAAATGACTTCAGATTTACCCTTTAGAGTAGAAAGATAGTCCAAGAGCCCATTTAAGCCAGAGAGTGCCCCCTTTGGAGGATTTTAAGCACATATCAAGTTTAGCCTTTTTTCTCCACCTAATTGCAGAATGGTATGCAGAGTTTCACAGATACCTGATTACCCTGAATGTTGGACAGAGGTATTGAGATGTTCTTTAAAATAGAGAGCAACCCCTCCACCCCTTTGTTTAGAGGGGTGATCGAATGTCACAAGGTTGTAGCCATTTATTTTGTACATTGTATCAGGTATGTCTGACCTAATCCATGTTTCAGTCAATCCTAAAATGTCCGGGCGATAGTGGGCAACCCAGGCTTCCAGATCAGGGAAATTTGAAGGTACACTTCTAATATTCATGTGCACAATTTTGATACCGTTTGGGGAGAACCAGGAGTTGTTGTTAGTTGACCTAGCATTGTAGAAGGGGCCGGGGTTTGATACAATGTCCCCAGATAAGGATAAATGCAGGAGAGTCACCCAAGTTTCTCTGGTGAGGTGATAGATGAGCTTGAAGCATTTAGGCAAGACAGGAGGGTGATAGAGAAGGAAATGTCCTAGTTTGGCAGGGCTTGTTATATAGAAGGACAGGTAAAGAAATGGATGTGATTTCCTAATAGGAAGCAGGTTCGAGTAGACAAAAGAGTTTTCTTCTTGTGAGTGGAATCTAGGTTCACCAGCAGTTATATTAAGCTAGAGGTGGGAGAGGATAACAAAGGAGGGTAGCAGTCCTGCAATAACCAAAAAGTCCCTGGTGGAGTGAGAGATAACATCATGTATTGAGAGACATAAATGATGTTTACAAGTTACAAATTAAAGTAATGACTGGGTAAGTAGGCAAGTATGTCTTCAATAATTACTATGGGAGGAGTAGAAGGTCCGCCTTGCCAATTGACAATCAGGCAGAAAGCAGAAGTGGGCAGAGTCAAAGGCGCATTTAATAGAGTGAGGGGAAGGGGGCAGGACAAAAATCAAGCCTACAAGCAGCAGCTCCAAATAAACTGAAGCGACTGCTGTAATTAATTAGAACTAGCAGGCAGGATTGAGTTAAAATTAAACTTTAACAGGCTGCAGCGAATGTTGGGTTAAATAAATTTAACATGCTAGATACATACATACATACATACATATGATAAAAATGAAAAATTTCCAAAGTTATTTCAGTTTACAGTAGCCTTGTTCAGTAAGGGGACTTAGATGGATCCTTACTGATTGGAAAAAGCACACTGTACTGTATTTTTATGGCTAAGATGAAGTGTTGTTAAGGCTAAACAAAATGTTCTAGGCAGTTCCTTTATTGGTCTAATGAGTGGTTTAGGTATACCGACTTTTAAGACCTCTGAAGTCTCTTTGTTAGATAAATTTATCATTTGATGTTGAGTTCTTTTGCTAGTTGCCTGAATTAAAGAAATGTTTTGGAATTTCAAGAGGCAGGATATGCTTCCTGCAGTAACAGTACTTTCTTTCTTTCTTTCTAAATCTGTAAATCCTGCAGCTGGAAACTATTTCAGTAACAAGAAACAGTTTATTCAGTATTAGCCAATACTGAACTGTTGAAAAGCAAACTATAATGAGAAGGAAATAAAGTGACCTAACCTGGAATTGAACCCAAGACCCTAAATACCATATAGTTGCTGTACTAGATGAGCTATTAAGCAAACTGGCTAGTTGTGCTTTCTATGGTTTCTTTCTTTCTTTCTTTCTTGCTCTCTTCTTTCTTTCTTTAATTTTGTTGACCAGGTGGGCCTGCTGAGACCAAAGGTCCCTTTTTCAGAGGCGACCCGGGATTAGTTACATATAAGGGAAAACACTTGACATTTGCAGTACGAAGAACAGAGTTCAATAATAACAGACAAACATTGGCCATAAAGGTCCATACTAAGGTAGGAATAACTCATGTAGGTATTAAAGAGTTTGGTCACACAGTACAAGTAAGGCCTGTTAGTTAACATCAAACAATAGTAGATCAGCAACATTCAATTACAACAACAAATTAAGATCCTAAGAAGTGCAAATTACGCATGGTCAGCTACTAGTAACCATTCATTGCAAGAGCAGCATAGAATAGGGGAGTAAGCCAAAGAAGTGGGATGATACTAGTTCAGGGGAGCATCAGTCAGACTCTCAAGACTTTAGGCATGGGTGCAGTTTTAGTACACACAGGTGCAGGTACTGTTAGAGAAGAGGTGTGCTTATAGCAACTGCTTGAAAGCAGAAAGTGAGGGGATGCTCTGCAGGGAAGGGGAAAGATTGTTTCAGCACTGCATTATTCTGTATGCAAACAACCTTTCTCCAGCTGTCGTATGTACCCTTGGTACTTCCAGAGTAGGTTGCAATGTTACGCAGAGAGTTCTTAGGTGCTGTCTGTGCACCACTAGGTTCTGGAGGTGAGGTAGGCGATTGCTCAGGATTTTGAACATGAGGCATAATGAGGGATGCTTAAACCTGCTATAGAGATTGGGCCAGTTTAGCAAGGAAAGTGCTTTGCAATGGTGCTATTGTGTACTGTCAGCCTGAGCTGAGAATCTGCTGACTTTGTGGTACAGTGTACGGAGCCTACTGAGATCTGTTTCCTTCAGGGATGGTAACACTGGACACATAGAGGAGCGTTAGGAGTAGAATGGAGCGGGCCACCGTGTAACAGGTTTCCTTGGTGAGATACGCCTTTAGCCTGTACAGTAGACCTAATTTCTGATGTATAACTTTGGAGGTGTGGTCAATATGCTGTTTTAAAGTAAGCTCTTGGTCAAGATACATTCCAAGGTACTTAAAGCAGTCTATGCCTTCCAGCATGGTCCCACTGATATCAGTAATCTTTAGGACCTCAGTCCTGTTGGCACCTAACTTTCTGTGCCCAAAGAGTATGGTCTTTGTTTTCTTGATGTTGAGCACCAAATGATTAGATGATAGCCAGCTACAGAGTGTGGCAAAGTCCTTGGTGAGCCCTTGCTCAAAGTCTGGAATGACATTACTGTCCCTATACAGTACAGCATCATCAGCATATAGGATTGTTTTTGCTTCTCCACAATTTAAGGGCAAGTTGTTGATACAGAAGGAGAAAAGTAATGGACTGAGGATTGACCCCTGTGGAACTCCATTGGTGATTTCTGGCATGAGGGTAGTCCAGTGTTCCATTTAACTGCTTGGTTACGGCCTACTAGATAGCTTCTGCACCAGAGAGTAGCCTGCTGGTCTAGTATCTCATGATTCACCAAGTAAAAAGCTGTGTTGAGATCGATGATGATTGCTCCTGTAGCTTTTCCCTTGTCAGTGGCATTGAGTTCTTTCTCATAGAGCAAAACCTGGAACTGGAAACATTTTAGATGCTAAGGAATGGCAGGGCCAATAACCCTGCCATTTATTTACTAGTCCTGTCTTTCATAATGGTAAAACATTTCTTTAATTTGAATGCCTATTAAAATTATTTCAGCTTTAACCTTAAGGTCTTGTAAGCTTGTACCTAATCATTGGCTAGTCTAATTGTAACCCCCAGTTGGGGCTTAAATTTTGTGCCCCAAGAGGCTCGAGGTGGGTCCACCAGCGATGCTGCTCGAGGTGGGTCCACCTGTGATGCCTAGGTCATTCAGCTGAAACTGGTGCTGGAGGCCAGGTGAAGCAGAGCTGATACTTGCCTTGTTGTTCTTTCATTGTATGCATAGATATATGGATAAAAAGGTACATATAATTTGTCTTCAGATAAGGACTGCATGGTCCATCCAGTCGGCCCATTTTTCCTACCTTTTACTTACACTGCAGACTGTAGCTGATCTGCCGCATTCCTACCTTTTCCTGTTTCTAGTATTTCCTTGTGTCTGTCCCACGCATGTTTGAAATCCTCCATTGTGCTTGCTCTCACCACCCCTATGGGGCGGCTATTCCAAGCATCCACCACCCTTTCTGTAAAGAAGTACTTCTGGCCATTACCCTTGATTCTACTTCCCTCCAACTTCATATCATGTCCCCTAGTTTTTGTCTATCCTCTTTTCTGAAAGATGCTACCCCCTGTTCCTGATTTATCCTTTTAAGATATTTGAACATCTCTATCATGTCCCTCCTTTCTCTCTTCACCTCCAGAGAATACATATTGAGGTCTTTCAGCCTCTCCCCATATGACTTCTACTGCTGCCCCGTACCATTTTTGTAGCCCTTCTTTGAACTGCTTTCACTCTGTTTATATCCTTTTTGACATGCAGCATCCAAAACTGAATGCCGTACTCCAGATAAGGTCTCACTAATGATTTGTGTAGTGGCAACACCACCTCCCTTTTTCTGCTGCTGATGCTTCTCCTTATGCACCCCCAATGTCCTGCTGGCCTTCTAACCACCTTCTCACACTGTCCAACTACCTTTAGGTCCTCAGGTATAATCAATAATAGATCCTTCTCCTGTTTGGTGACTGACAGTACCCCCCCCCCACTGAGTACTCTTCCCTTGGGTTCCCATGTCCTAAATTGATTGCAGTTGCTCAGAATCGACCGGCTCAGCTGTTCCGAACTGTAGCCAGACTGTGCAACCCAGCCTGTCTGCAAGTTCGGAAAGCCTTTTCGCAAAGTGAGTGCGATGAGCCTGCTCTATACTTTGCAACTAGGGTGGCTGACATCAGGGCGGACTTGCATCCAGCAACCTCTAAGGGTGTTGTGGTGGGAGTGTGAGAGAGCACAAGACCTCACTTTTCCTGGAGTTCCTTTTTGTCGACCTGAGTTCGTGGATATTATGAGGATCATCCACAGTGTGCACCCCACAAGCTGTAGCTTGGATCCTGGACCGACTACCCTAATTTTGGGTTGTGCAGACATCATAGGTCCAGTGTTAGCGCAAACTGTCTGGTGCTCCTTGGAGTCGGGTGAGTTTCCTAGCTCCCTGAAAGAGGCGGTGGTGACACCTCTTTTGAAGAAAGCTTCCTTGGACCCAGATTGTTTTTCCAGCTACAGACCTATCTCTAACCTTCCCTTTATTGGGAGGGTTATTGAAAAGGTCATGGCTGCTCAACTGGATGACCACTTAACCATCCATAATATCTACGAATCCTTCCAGTCTGGTTTCCGTAAAAGACACAGTACCGAGACAGCGCTGGTTCGGGGTGCTAAATGATCTTCTGAGGGTGAGAGATCTAAGGAGACATTCTATCCTGGTTCTCCTTGATCTCTCTTCAGCTTTTGACACTGTGGATCACATGGTGTTGCTAGCACACCTGGGGCAAAGTTGTGGAATGTCTGGAACCGTTCTTAAATGGTTCGAGTCATTCCTCACTGGGAGATCACAAAGAGTTGTGTCGGGGTTTTTCCTCCGCCCAGTCTCTTTGCTGTGGAGTGCCACAGGTTCGCGGTTGCTCTCATGTTATTTGCAGTGTACATATGCCCTCGAAACATTATAAGACGGTATGGGCTGAGGTTTCACTGCTATGCAGATGATACTCAGCTATACCTGTCTTTTGCACCGACCAGGATGGAGCTCTCTCGGTATTTAATAACTGTCTGGGGGAGATCCAAGACTGGATGGATTCTAGTTGGCTAAAGTTGAACTCAGAGAAAACTGAGGTTTTGATTGTGGACCCGGGTGGTCAGATTGAGAGGTCATGTGCTGGCGCGCCGTCTGGAATTTTTCTTGGCGGTGTGTCGCTTCTGGCCTCTGAACGGGTGTGTAACCTTGGGGTGATTCTTGATGATAGGCTGACTTTTCAATCTCAGGTGTCAGCCATCATCAAGACTTCCTTTTACCATCTTAGGAATATTGCCCGGGTTAAGCACCTTGTTCCGCCTGAGTCTCTGCCAACTTTGGTCCACGCTTTTGTGTCCTCGCGCCTCGATTACTGCAACGCCCTTTACTTTGGGCTTTCTGGGGTTGAAATCCGCTGCCTACAGCTTGTGCAGAACGTGGCAGCCCGGGTTTTGACTGGGACAAGTAGGTCCATTATATTACTCCGAAGGCGCGAGCTGCACTGGCTCCCAATACGGTGGCGGATCACCTTTAAAGTCATTTTATTGACTTTCAGAGCCCTTCACGATCAGGGTCCGGCCTATCTGAAAGACCTTCTGGTGTCTTACTGCCCTAGCCGATCACTCCGCTCGGCCGACATGGGGTTGTTAGAGATTCCAAGAGTGAGTTTGAAATCTTCCAGCAGTAGAGCATTTTCTTATGCCGCACCCACTCTTTGGAATTCTCTACCTTGCTGGTTATGGGAATGCTCCTCCGTGGAGATTCTCAAAAAGGAATTAAAAACCTATCTTTGGAGAATGGCCTTTCTTGAAAGTTAAATGCACTGTTTAGTGTGTGTAATTTTACTGTAATTTATTATGCTTTTAGAATATATTTTATAATTTTATAGTTTGTTGTTTGTATTGTTTGTTGATGCTTTTATTGATTTGTTCAGCGCCTTGATATTGTCAAAGGCGCTATATAAATAAAATTATTATTATTATTATTAAATGCATAATTTTGCACTTTTTGGCATTGAACCTCAGCTGCCATACATTTGACCATTCCTCCAGATTGCCCGGGTCCCTTCTGATCCCCCACCCGGTGTTACCACCCTATTGCAGATCTTCATGTTGTTTGCAAAGAGGCACACCTTCCCTTCCAGCCCTCCCCCTGCAATGTCACTTATGAAGACATTAAAGAGGACTGGGCCTAGCACCGCTCCCTGAGGCACCTTGTTGGTCACCTCCCTCTCTACGGACTGAACTCCGTTCATTACATCACTGGTACCAATGCAAACATGTTTGGATGTTAAAACAGTTATATGAGGAGAGAGAGAAACAGAATTGGTTCCATGTCATAATGGCAATCGTGGAATAGTGATCGCCATTATGGGGAGTGTACATTGCCAAAAATGAATTTCGGTAATGCACACTCGCGGCGAGGAGGAAGAGGGCACCTGAGACCTATGGATGTTTTTTTTTTAAAAACACGCTGCACTGGACCCGAACCCTGCACCTCCCAAATGACCACCCACCCCAGCACACTAGCGGTCCAGCTCGGCAGCTGCCCGCCACACCCCCTCCCACATACCTTCCTTCCCCTTCCTCCCCCTGCGCACGTGTATACGTATGTACATCCATTCATCCTACCTCGCCCACCCCAATATCCACTCGCTACCCTGCCAGGTAGCCCTGCACACAGGTGTCATGATTGAGTTGCCCTTTTAGTAAGTGCTTAGTCACTGTCTCCCTGTACATGGTAGACCAACAGAATCATAGAAGGAGAGGGAATTTGCATGGACTAGTCCACAGAGCAAGTGACAGACATACAGAGAAACAAAGTAACCCAGATGACGACCTTGTTGGTATCATGTGGAATTGGGGCAGTGAAGAATTGGTCCTACCACCAAATTCTGAGTGTACCATTTGAGGTATGGTCTGACTGAGAAATAATGCAAAGAAGCAGTTACTCATGATTGATGTCACAGAAGAACATGGTTTGCTTGATGGACTGCTCATGAGGCCCAGTATTCTGTCAGTGAATGCCTATGCTTCATTATGGAGAATAACTGTACAAGTGAAAAATGTTACAGAACACAACATCACCATGCACAAGTGGAGGACCCTGGCACAGATATACAGTTCTGATACTGTAGGCAAAGTCAACAACCTAAGGGACTGGAATTGATCTGAACTTGTTCAACTTAAAGACTCGCCAGTGCTTAAAGAGTGGGAAGAAAATGTGAGACAAATGTTGACCCAGAGAACCTATTGTATGTATTTGCAAGGAATGAGTGGGATGTTGGGTGTGTGAAGGGAGAACAGCACAAAATGTGTTTACATGATGAGAGGCCTTTCATAGAAAGATCTAGATGCCTGACAACTTCTAACAGTGATGACATCAGAAGACATCTGCAAGAAAAGCTGGCAGCTGGTATCATCAGAGTCACTGTATGCTTCACCCATTTTGGTATGGAAAAATAATAGTACTGTTAGAATGTCTGTTGGCTATTCTACCCTGAACAAATTAACAATTCCTGACCCCTACACAATGCCTAGAATCCAGGATGCACTGGATTGTTTAAGTGGAAGTTAGTGGTTTTCTGTATTGGACCTGAGGAGTGGAGACTAATAGATACCCATGGCAAAAGGCGGACTGGGGAGAAAATAGCCTCTATCTGTCTCTTGGGTTTTTACAAATTCTTAAACACGTCCTGAGGAATATCAAGAGCAGCAGTCACTTTGCAGAGAGTCATGGAGCGAGTCGTAAACAATATGAATCTGCTCCAGTGTTTTGTCTACCTGAATGACATCATCAGTTTTGGAAAAACCTTGGAAGAGCACAGAACTTATCTATTTAAAATGCTGGATTGACTGGATGAGTTCAGACTGAAATTATCTGTGGACTAATGTCAGTTTTTCAGAAGCGCAGTAAGGTATGTAAGACACATTGTTTCTTAAAAGGAGTTTGCACTGATCCTGACAAAATACAAGTGTTAACTAAATGGCCAAAACCTTCTCAGTTGAAAGACTTGCAAAGATTTTCGGGGTTTTGTGGATATGTAAGAGGGTCATCAAAAGCTTTGCCAGAATTGTTTGAACACTGTTAAGCTTGACACATGGGTATCCACCAGCAAACAAAAGACATGAAGCCCATGAAATTAGCCTGTGCTTAGAAGTTAGTACCGTATCAGTGAAACATTTGGATCCAGATAGGATGCCAACTGAGACAGAGCATTTGCCAGCATTATTCAACAACTGACCAGTGCACTTGTGTTAGTGTATGAAGATTCAAACAAACTGTATATTCTACATGTGGATGCAAGTTTTCAAGGACTTGGTACAATGTTGTATCAGTTATATACAGAAGGCCTGAGACCTGTGTCCTTTGCAAGTAGAAGCTTGACACCATCTAAATGCAACTATATCCAGTTCACAAATCTGAATTTTTGGAACAGAAATGGGAAACTGTAGACCAATTACGTGAGTAACTGTGTGGCATCCACATCACTGTAGGAAGTTATAACAATCCATAGGCCTATGTCCGGACAACGGCCAAACTTGACACTGATAGTTATTCGTTGACTTTCAGCATTATCAAAATATGATTACTGTGTATAGTATTACCCTGGACTGGAGCACATTGATACTGATGCTCTATTGAGACGCCCACATTATGACACCCAAAATGAGAATTTTGGGGCTCTGTGGTTACTTTAGGAGGTCCGTCAAAGACTATACCAGAATTGTTCAACCACTGTTAATTTGGCACAAAGGTATCCACCAGGAAACAACAGATGCAAAGTATTGGATAATTGTCCTATTCTTTAAAGTTACTACCAAGTCAGTGAGTCATTTGAATCCAGGTAGGAGGCCAACTGTGAAAGGGTTTTTGCAGACATTGTCAAACAATTGACAAGTGTGTCTGTGTTAGGGTATGCAGATACAGACAAGCCTTACACTCTGCATATGGATGCAGGTTTTCAAGGACTTGAAGACTTGAAGCGGCATTGTATCAGTCATACCCGGATGGTCTGACGCCTGTGGTCTTTGCAACTAGAAGCCTGACGCCATCTAAATGCAATCATTCTGTGTATAAGTTAGAATGTTTGCCACAAATGGGGCAATTGCGGACCAGTTTCATGAGTGCTTGTATGGCACCCACATCACAGTAAGAACTGATAATAATCCGTAACTTATCTCAGAACAACTGCCAAGCTTGATGCCACTGGTCATCGCTGTCTTTCAGCATTATCCACATATGATTACTGTACAGAGCATCACGCTGGACTGAAATACATTGATGCTGATGTTCTTTCAAGACATTTAAATGCCCATATAGTGTATTGTGGAACGTTGTTGTTAATTGAAATCAGTCTCCCTCAAAATGATGTTCTGCTGCACTAGTGACATCCGCAGTGCAGCAGAACCAAAAAGTGATGTTCGCAGGGCAGCAGAACGACTTTTCATTCTGCTGCAGTGCGGAAGTCACACATGGTGTTCTTGAGCAGCAATCTGACAGTTAGGGCACACTGACAGGGCACACACATGTCCTTAGTAAAATTATTTAAAAAAGAAAGGTGTTGGGGAATGTTCCACAATACACTATAAAGAACAGTGCATGCATAACATTTAACATCAGGGCTGTTCTTTCACCTCGTTGGTACTGTGACAATGGATTACCTCTCGAGCTGTGCTCTCGAGGTAATCGTCATCATAGTACCAACTTGGTGAAAGAATAGCCCTGTTGTTAACTGTTATTCATGCACTATCATATATGGTGATGCTCAAAATGTGGACTCGATCAGAGTTCCTGAAGTAACTGTGCAAGCCATGTGTAAAAAGTATGACACTGATGAGCAACTGTCACCTGTAAATCTAAATTACTTTGTCGACAGTTTGGGTGCCACTACTAAGTGTTTGCCTGAAGACTATTGTAGTTTCACAGCTCTGGACAAATCTGCTTTGCCACTCTTGAACTAGAAGGACTTACAGAGAGAACAGTGTTAAGATCCATGCTTTAGAGACATTATATCTGTGTTCCAAAAAGGGGACCCAGCTGATCAAATAGAGAATAAAGTACGGTGGTGTGTTTAATGAGGTTTACACACCGAGGGGTTAGATGCTTCATAAACCGAGAGGCGAAGCTCTCGGGGGTTTGTGAAGCATTCAACCCCAAGGTGTGCTGTGAACTGAGGCTTGTAAATTAATTATTCTGATATTTTATTTTATATAATTGATGGCTCTCCCCTTTTGGCCACAGCAATTATATAAAATAAAATCAGCAGTTTCGGTGTATCTACGAGTATGCACCACTTTATTTTTCATCCGGTTGTTGCATTTTCGTTTTCGGGGGCTTCACTTCTTTTTTTAACAATGCTGAAAGTCCCCCATCTGTAAAAGCAGTGCTCTTTTTTATTTTTTTTTAAATTTACTCACTGCCGTATTTCTTCGGCGGCTCCGTTGAAGGAATCGTGAGCCAGGAAGCGAGATGCTGGTGTAGGTGCATGCGCAGAGGGAGGAGAACCGTGCACGTGTTTGTCGTTATAAATGCTCCTTTATAACAGCAAATTACACCACGGTCTGTCAATGGCAAAAGGGGAGAGCCATTAATTATGTAACTGTTATACACAGAGATACTCCCTTGTTGCTCAGAGAATGGCAGAAAATGAAAGTAGGTGTTGGACTTGTGTGCAGAGAGTTTCAGTGTACTGATGGGCACAAGGAATGTCAACAGAGGCTTCTGGTTTAGCCATGACAAAAATAGCTGCCTGAGCTTTCAGCTCCTAACCTCAGGTGTTACCTTTCAAATAAAATGAAAATTATTTTTGCAATCCGCATGTTCTTTGATGAATATTTCAGGCTAACTATCATGAAACTAATTTTAGCTTTTTTCCCTCCTTGGCCCATTTTTATGGCTGTGGGCGGAGCCTACAGCCATCCTGCTTTCCCTTGAAAAAGGTGTTTCTGAGGAACACATCTTTTAGGAGTTTTCAGTGTATCCTTCCATAACTGCAAATCAACATGACAGTTAAATAATCCCTTCTTTCTGTTTACAATGTTGTAGACAGAACTCACAGCTGCTTTTCAGATGGCCATTAGGAAACTGAAACAGCTTCTTAAATATTGGTTGCCTGTTAAACTGGAGATTTCTTTACTCACTTAGAAATGCAACAACTTGCACATTTCAATACTTAGAATTTAAGCATTTTCTTGCTACTTGCTTAAGTTGGACAGGTATTATCTTATAAGAAAGATGTATACCTGATAAATATCACCCATTCTCAGCAAGAAATGTCCAAGATTTACACTGTGTTTTAACCTCTTAAGACACTATCTGATAAGTACTATGTCAGACATAGTTTATTATATACAGCAAACACACACACACACACAAACACATATTTATTTATTTATTTATTGCGTAAAATCGGAATTACTACCCTTTGAGTCACAGACTCATTTGCAAAGGCTCCACGTTGTACCATCCTTATGGCTACAACATTCAAAATAAATACTGCAATCTAATATGTCATAAAACAATAAAGAAACTGTTTACATAGAAACATAGACTTTGATGGCAGATAAGGACAGCTTGGCCCACCTAGTCTGCCCATTTCCCTACCTAGAGGATAAGCTGCAGATCCTATTTAACCAACAGCCTATTTCTTTCTATCCCCCACAAAAATTGCCTTATGTCTGTCCCATGCATTCTTGAATTCTCCCACAGTTTTAGGCCCCACAACCTCCTCAGGAAGGCTGTTCCATCGCCCACCACCTCTCTGTGAAAAAATACTTCCTCACATTGCCCCTGAGCCGTCCCCCCTCTATGTTCAAATTGTGTCCCCTGGTTCTTGCACATCTCTTTTTCTGAAAGCTGCTACCCTCTTGGACTTTGTTGATTCCACTGAGGTACTTAAACATTTCTATCATGCCCCCCCCTTTCCTCAAGGGTATACATATTAAGCTCCTTTAGTCTCTCCTCAAATGGCTTCTATTGCAGACCCTGCACCATTTTAGTTGCCCTCCTCTGAACTGCCTCCATCCTGTCTATGTCCTTGCAGAGATGGGGTCTCCAGAACTGGATGCAGTACTCCAGATGGGGTCTCACCAACTGTCTGTACAGGGGGATAACAACTTCCTGTTTTCTGCTGGTGATTCCTCTTTCTATACGTCCCAGTATCCTCCCCAGCCCTCCCTACCACATTCTCACATTGCTTGCCAACCTTAAGGTCATCTGATATGATTACCCCCAGGTCCCTTTCCATTTTTGTTGTTGTTACTACCTCCCCCCCACCATTGTGTAATCTTCCCTTGGGTTTTTGTTTCCCAGGTGCATTATTTTGCACTTCTTTGCATTGAATCCAAGCTGCCAGACTTCTGACCATTCCTCCAACCTTGCCAAGTCCCTTCTCATCCTTTCCACTCTTCCTTGTTTATCAACCCTGTTGCAGATCTCTGTGTCATCTGCAAAGAGGCATACTTTTCCTTCTAGTCCAGAGACAGTTTATGTCAGCTTTGGTTATGTGGAACGCAGTGAAGTTCAGTTTTCAGTAGATTTCCTTTAAGTGCTGTATTTCTTATCCTAAACTTTGTAGCCTGTATGGCACAGGGGAGATGCTACATCTCATTCTCACAGGGATCTTCATTTTACACATTTTTCCATTGTATTTACTCAGGATGTCCCAGAATAGATGCAATATCTTATTTTCAGTGGGGTCATGATTTTACTATTTTTATAATGTACTGTATTTATTCAGGGGAGCCTAGTCCAGATGTAAAATATTTTTTTCAGCATGTTCCAATTTTAAGCAATGCATCATAATATTGTGTAGATGTAGAGTCCCACTTAAAATAATATGCCACATTTTCTGTGTGCTATCCAGGCTAAATACAGTATATAGCAATCAGCAGGCATATTCTAGGAAAACACATCGTAAAAATGTGTAGAAGGAAGACTGCCTCTCAGCAGATCTGCATTGTGCAGATTCATTAGAAATAATGGGTAAAGCATGACCACGCTGTAAGTGATATTTTTCAGGATTTGCCAGTTGAGATTTGATGCTTTTTTAACTTCTTGAGACACTATCTGGTAACGGATAGCACAGGGGAGATGTTACATCTCATTCTCATAGGGATCTTCATTTTTCACATCGTTGCACTGTATTTACTCAGGGAGCCAGATGTTCAGAGGAGCTGCACAATGCGCAACTGAGTTGTGCATGCGCAACCACAGAAATGCGCCCCAGAGCCATATTTAACCAGCGTGAATGTGCAGCGCGATGCGCAACAGTAATATATGTGGTGCAAGTACATGGGTGCGTGCCCATGAATAAGCTGCGCAATGGCATATTCAGCCAAAAAACACAGTGCAAACAAGGAGCAAGTCAGAGAATGCGCCACTCAGAATTGAGCATATAAAAAGAGGCTCAAACACACATACAGCAGATGCGCAAGCCAAAGCAGAACGCAGCCATGGATGCAGGCCCATTCTTGATGGAACAGGTAATGAGGGGTGTGAGGAGGAGGGAGGAGGAGGGAGGAACACCAATGTGGCTGAGGAAGGGCATGTTGGCAGTATGCCCAACACAGACAGTACTGTGCCCACCTCATGTCTGAGGACTATGGTGACACAGAGATCGTTCTCCATGTATTTATGAGGTCTAGAATTACAATACCTTTGAGCCAAGGCTCTTTTACAAAGATTCCACGTCAGAGACAACATTACATGAAAAAGGCAAGGAAAATCAACACACGATGGTTACGACATAATAACAAAAAATAGCAACAACCAATGGGGGGGTGGTGGTGTGAGTACGTAGGCAGCCAGAGGCATTTGTCGTGCGAGAAGGTAGCTAGTAAGTAACTAGTAAGTGCATGCAGTTGTGGAAGTGAGAAGGGAGAGAATCCCGCGGAGTTGGCTTGAAATGCAGAATGGAGAGCCAGGTACAGAAGGGATACAGAAAGAGGTGAGGGAAAGTGGGAGTACTGAAGGAAGGTGGGGGAAAGTAGAGGGTTTAGGACAGGAGGAAAAATCAGGGATCTAAAGGAGAAATTGTAGGGGGTGAATGTGATAGGTGTCATATCACGGTGGCAGATATAGTGGAAACGAGAAATTAGTTGTAGCAATTGCAGAGCTAGTGGCAGCGAGATGGTTCCGGAGACTAGCTTTGAGCGCACCAAGTGTGTTTGCTGAGGAGATGGTGGGGTCAAGGCCATTCAGCCAAAGTGGAGGTCTGTAGGCAAAGGATCATTGTGCCTGGGAGGTGCGACAGTAGGGGATTTTAAGGAGCTGCTGATTCAATCTCCTAGAGCTATGACAGTTTGGGCTTATCTGCAGAAGGGTAGAGACACCTGGGGGCATGTTCCCCAGACAGATTTGCTTTGCCAAGGTATAGGTGAGATACTTTATGCGATTTGGTAGGTGAAGCCATCCAGACTGTGCATATAAGTCACAAGTGTGGGTGAGCCAGTGAGCACCTGTAAGACGTTGACAGGCCTTGTTTAAGGTAGTTTGTACCTGTCTGAGGGCTGTCATCGTGGCAGAGCTGTAAACGATGAGACCATAGTCAATGATCGGGACCACGGAACTCTTTTTGGCAATCATTAGTGCTTCCGGAGTAAGACTTTGTCTGTCTTTGTATAGAAGACCGAGTCGAAATGTTTGCAGTTTTTGCAACATAGTCAGTGTGTGCCCCGTAGGAGAGGCTAGGGTCGAGCAGAATCCCAAGATATTTGAAAGATTGCACCTGCTCCAAGGTGTTTCCCTGTGCAGTGGAGATCGACAAGTGGTGCTGCTTGTGCAGATTTTGAGAGCTGCGAAATAGCATGGTTTTGGTTTTTTTGTGATTTACTACTAGTTTGTAATTGTGGAACCAAGACTCAGTGGTGCTGAAACCAAGCTTGAGGTTATCCTGTAGAGCCCTGGGGTCTTTGTGGGAGGAGAATACCACTGCTTCATCAGCGTACAAGATGATATTTTCAGGGCAAGATTGCAGTAGGGCGTTTAGAAAAAGACTAAACAGGAGTGGCCCCATTATGGAGCCTTGGGGTACACCTGAGTGGACTGGCAAGGCGTCAGAAAGAGTGTTCGCAATTTTTACTTGTTGCATCCGGTTTTTGAGGTAGCTACTAAACCATAGAAGAGAGTCAGGTGGCAATCCAGTATTTAGTAGCTGGTCAATAAGCAGCCTATGGTGGACTGTGTCAAAAGCTTTGGAGAGATCGATAAAGACCGCACCTGTTAGTTTGCCGTAGTTCAGAGAATTATGAACAGCCCCGATGAGCTCTAGGAGAGCAGTGGTGGTACTGTGGCCTTTCCGGAAACCGTGTTGCTTGTCACATAGAATGTTGTATTTGTCCAGATGGTTGGTGAGTTGGTCTGCCATAATATGCTCAAATGCCTTAGAGAGCACGGCCAGTATTGATATTGGGCGGTAGTTTGAGTGGATGGTCTGGTCACTGCCTTTGTGGACTGGGGTCACTATTGTGGTTTTACATTTGTCAGGGAAGTTCCCACTGCTAAGAGAGAAGTTCAGTATTTTTGAAAGGGGATGAAGAACCTGATCTAGGGTAAGTGACAGGACTTGAGATCCAGAGTGTCACCACTAATTCTGGATTTAGAGATGGCAGTGGCAATATATCGGCGAGCATCCTTTAGGCTGACCTCCCTAAAGTAAAAAAGGGGGTGAACCGATTTGGGCTGAGGGGGACCAGCGGTGGTAGCTTTATCTTCAAAGTAATCTGAGGGAAGAACAGCACTGAGGTCTGTAAAACCCAAGTTAAAGGAGTCAGCTATGACAGCATGGTCAAGGGTGATTGATCCGTCATCAGATAACATAGCTGGGGAGTTTTTTGGCTTTTTCCCCGTGATTTCCTTTATGTTTTCCCAGAACGATTGACCATTACCCCAGGTGTCAGTGAGAGCATTTTTATAGTAAGTATTTTTCATGAGTGTGATGGCTTTAGTGCAGGCATTTCTGGCTTGCTTGTATTTTTAAATATCCAGCTGGTTTCTGATTTTCTTGGCAACAGCCCAGAGGTGACCCCGCAGTTTTAGCTGATTTAGCAGTTTCCCAGTGATCCATGGGTTATAGAGCATTTTTAATTTCCGATTTTTGATCGGGGTAAAGAAGTCGCATGCCCTATTGAAAATAGCGATGAAGGAATCAAGGGCCTGGTTAACATCAGTCGTTGTGTATATTGGTGACCAGTCTTGCTGAAGCAGGTAGTGTTTGAAGTGGATGAGTTTGCCACGGGGAAGGACTCTGCTGGAGATGATTTTTGGAGGCAGCTTAAGGAATTTATTTGACCATACACAGGTAACTGGTGAGTGGTCGCTGAGGGAGTCCGGGAGAACTGTGGTGCGGGAGATCCTGGTGGGATGGTTGGTGAGTACCCAGTCTAGGAGGGTGCAGGTACTCGTTTTATAGTTGGTTCTGGTAGTGGATGAAACCATCTGTGTAAAGTTGGCTGCAGCAAGGGAGTCTTTAGGGGCACTTGCCTCAGATCCTAGCCAGTTAATGTTGAAGTCTCCTAGTAGGATTAGTTCAGAGTCAGTGGGCTGTGAGTCAATGAAATTGAGAACTTCATTGAGGCCAAGTTTTTGATCCTTTGGTGGAGTATATACGGATGTGATACTTATGGTTTTCTGGTTTGCACCAAGTATAATTTTTATTGGCAGGATTTGTGCTGAGGTGGTCCGTAAGGGAGCCCCAAGGGGGTGCCACGTGAGAGTGTCTCTGATAAGAATGGCACATCCTCCACCTTTTTTAGAGACCCTGTCTTGCCTGAGAATATTGTAGCCTGGAAAGGTTAGTGCCTGGTCTGGTACTTTTGGCATCAGCCAAGTTTCAACCAGTGCCAAGATATCAGGGTGGACCAGTACTGTCTGAACTGGGCAATTCTGGTGCAGCTCTGTGAGCAGTGCCATGATGAGCTGCAGGCACCCACCAGAAGGAGTCATGCCATGATGGTGGGGACAAAGATGACAGCAGCAGTGTGCCTACTCACCACGGGCACCTTCCAGACACCAGTGGGGGCAACCACTGGCATATCACAGTCAGCCACATCCCACCTCCTCACACAGTTCCTCAATGCCCTGCTGCCACATGCTTTGGAGTACATAAGATTCCCAAGCACATATGCAGAGCATACAGCAATCATGCAGGAATTTCACAGGGCGGCATGCACGCCTGGCATGATTGGGGCCATTGACTGCACCCATGTGACCATATGCACACCACTTGACCCAGAAGGGGCTGTCTACATCAACAGAAAGGGCTACCCCTTTGTCAGCTGCCAGGTGGAGTGCAGTGCCACTGGGCATATCATCAATGTGTGCGCCTCACACCCTGGGAGCACTCATGATGCATTCTTCTGGCACTACTCCATCCTGTGCCATCGATTTGAGTGTGAGGAAATCCCCACGGGTTGTCTGATAGGTGAGCATGACCTGAGATGGGGTGACAGAGTGGCCGTGTAGATGTGGACAGGCCCAAGGCACACATGGAGGGGAACGTGTGGGCAGCCGTATGCAGCATAGGGGTAGGACATGGAAACACGCAATGCCACATGCTAACCAGTATGTGTGTTACCCCCACAGGTGACAGTGCTTACACCATGCAACCCTGGCTGCTCACCCCCATCTGGCGCTCAGCCAATGCTGTGGAGGAGTGATATAACGAGGCAAACATCGCAACATGCAACATCATCGAGCAAGTCTTTTGCATACTCAAGATGTGATTCCATTGCCTAGATAGGGCCAGTGGTGCCCTACAGTGCAGCCCTGTGAAAACCTGTGGCCTATTCCTGGCCTGCTGCATGCTGCACAACATGGCCATTGACCGTGGGATAGCTGTCCAGGTGAATGAGGGCAACAGCAGCAATGAGGATGGGGAGGATAAGCCGGATGGGGGTGAGCAGCCACCCATGCAGAGGAGGGACCCCAAGCTGGCAGCCCATGCCAGGAAGCACCATGTCACTATCATAGAGGAGCATTATGGTAATTGCAGGTGAGTACCAAACATTACATCCGTGAATGCATGGAACACCACACACACAGATAGAGGTACATGGCCACACAGGGATGCATGCAGGGACATGGGCACACACACAGCAAGCACAGGGAACACACAGACACACAGTCACATGCTCACAACACAGTGGACAGGCACGGGCACACACATACACACATGGGCCCTGCGCTGGACACAGAGGTGGCCGTACCCTGCCCTGCACATGCACCACCATCACCATCATGCGTCATACATCAGAGCACAGTGGGGCATGTGGGTGGCACAGTCAGCAGCAGTGGGTGAAGTGGCAACACACACACTGGCACAGCAGGACATAGCGTGGATCAGAGTGTATGCACTGGCACACAGGCAGGGCCAGCACAGTGCTGCACTCACCACGCCCATGCCACAAGGTCCAGCAGCACTGCATGCATACATGGAGGATGTGCCACACACCACACGTACATGGTGGCACATGCACATGGGCGCACCCAGCCAAGTGCGCACCAGCCAACAGCAGTGGGTAGCAGGATGGGGCAGCACACCAAGCAGGCCTACCGTGCGGTGGCATGGCCACCATGGCCACATGGGTGGCCACGCCTGGGCTGTGTGGCAGGCACTAGCTGCTCAACAGTCACAGGAGGTGTTACCAACATGTTTGCAGGTGTAGAGGCCTGAGAACGTGACTGGGTCCTCATGGGTGTGTAGAGCCCGGCAAAGAGACTAGTGCCAGGTGTGTCAGGGATGTGCATGTTGGAGCATGGCATCAGTTGTGCAGGGGTCACCAGTCACCGTGACTATGGTGTTGACACTGCACTACAGGGAGTCCTTCATACTCTACCATTCCCAGTGGATGCCAGTGATGCAAATCTGGCGGCGATGGTACTGGCAATGCAATCCAACAATGCGGTCATGGCCTCCTGCAGCTGCTGGAGCTCGCCTATCAGCTGGGCACATCCAATGTCCCCTCGCTTGGCCAGTTGATGCACCTCCACCCACAGTACACGTATTTCTGCCCTGAGAGTCGCCTGGTAGTCCACGGATGCCCACAGCAGCCTGGTATGCTCATCCAGCCTGCCATTGCCTTGCGCATCATGGGGCTGATGCTGACCTGCTGGGGGTGTTGTGGTATGCCATACAACATTCCTTGCCTGGGAACACTGCACATGTGACCGTGCAGGTGGTGGGGATTGTGCGGGTGCCCCAAATGTGGACCCCATGGTGTGCAGCACGGTGGCCACTGCAGCCTGCTGCTGTACACCATCAGCCTTCTGGGCCATCCCCATGGCACCGGCGACCATGCCAGTGCCCTGTGCACTGCCGGCGAGTGGTAATGCCACATGCCACTGTGCGCCCATGGTCAGGTGGTGCCTGTGTCAGTGCCATACTGCCTGTGCTGGCATCTGCTGCCTGTGTGCACCCCTGTTCCCTGGGTGGCGTGTTCAGACCTGTGCCACACAGGATCAGTATAAGGTCATCATCACTGTCCGATGTCCCCTCCTGTGTGGCAGGTGCAATCACAGGTAGGGCATCTGGTAGCAGGAGGTCTGCCAGTGGGTCATCATCGCCCAGACCCAGGAACTCAAACAGACCCACATTGCTTCATCACCGACAGTCAGTGTCCTGGATGCCTGTTGACATAGATGACACAGCCTCCTCGGGTCCCACGTTGTTGTCCACATCCTGCAATGCACCCCGAGGTGTGATGGCACTGGAAGACAGAAAGAGTGTCATCAGTGTTGAGTGTGGCACTCTGCATGCAGTGCTGTGTCCAGTGTGATTGAGGCATGTGTGCCACCACAGTGCGGGCCTGCACCAGAGGACGCCTGTGCAGCACCACATGGCAGGGTGGTTATGCCACAGGTGGTGCACAAGGCAGGCCAGCCATAACATGTTGCTGCCACACATGGTGTTTCACCACCACATGGCTGACATGCATGCATCCCCCCCTTGGCCCCACCCCACTGGCCATGCCACCAGTGGTGTGTGGCGCAGCTGCCTGTGACCGCTGTGGCCCTGGCTGTGTCATCGGCATGCACTGTGCAGGCAGTGCTGATGGGCATCCATGCAGCACAGCACACCCTGGACCCTGACCCACAGCCACAGTACAGTGTCCATGCTGCAATCCCGCTGCACACAGATGGCCAATGCCACACACGGTGAGCCCATGCATGGCATGCACCACAGCAACCATGGGTACACATCACAGCTGTAGTCACGCTGGCATGCTGGTGGCATGCACACATCCCCACCCCTACAGCCAATGCCTACATACTCACAGTGCAGTGATGGGCTGCTACCCATCTGGAATCCACCACCTGGGACACCCTCGATGGCTGCATGGCTGATGGTTGCTGCCAACAGCTCCTCACCCGATGACAGTACGAGTGCAATGGCCGGTCGCCCGCCTGTCCTACTGCATGATGCCCTGATGGAAGCCCCCTTCTCCTTAATGTGCCTCCGATAGGTCCCCATCTTCTTCTTGCACTCCTGTGCACTGTGTTTGTGTCTGCCATGGGCATTTACGTATGTGGCTGTCTCCTTCCACCCAGTGGCACTGTCCTGCGGAGTACCAGTGGCTCCGCTCAGCAGTCCTTCCCTGTCAAGGTAGGCATTGAATAGGGCCTGCTGCTCATCTTTTGTGATGCTGGGCCTGTGCTTCCATGCAGGCCCCTGATCTTCGGCTCCCTCCATCTCCAACATGTTGCTACTTGTCGACAGTCAGATGTTGGCCTGATAAGCAGCATGGCAGCCCAGTTTGGAACAGTGCAGCACTGACAACATGCACAGCAATATCATTACACAACACTGTGTGGTGGTTCTTGCCTCAATGGCTGCAATACCTGTCAGTGGCCTGTGCTGTGTTGTGGTGCTTTTATAGCTCAACTCATGCAAATGAGCAATGGTGCAATTGTAATGATATGCTAATGTGCACGACTATACCTGGCATTGGCTCATGAGGCTATTTGCATATGCTGGCAGAATACTGCAGAATTGCACCTTGCACAATACAAATGCACGGGATCAATTCTCCGGCACATTCCCAGAGCATGCGTGATGTGCGTATACGCACCCACCATGCGTGCCATAGGTGGCTCAACGTCATGTGTGGCGTATCGTGCACCTGTGTGCACTGCGCATTGGTGCCCTATTGTGCATGCATCCATTTTCGCTTGTCGCGCATGTGGCACTGATGCACTGTATGTCATCATTGAGCAAGCATGTCACCTGCACCATGCCACTGACTGCACATTCGCTGCCGATGCGTGATTGGCACACGCATGTTGTGGCACAGTGTCATGCAGTGTGCATACTTGGGTCACGTCCATGACCCTGTACTCCCGCCTTAACTTCCGGTGTTGCGCATGTGTAGTATTGCGCTATAGGCCGCTGTTGTGCATGTCTATCGTGCATTTCTGTGCTGTGCAACTGTCATCCGTGTTTCCCAGTTGCACATCAGGTGCTGCGCAGTTCCACATACCCACTTTCCAGGCCTCAGTACACGTGGTTAGAGTATTTCGTGCAGATACAATGGTGGGTTCAGTGGGTCACATGCAATGGGCACATAATTGGAGTGATATCAAGATCGCCAACCTGGTGGCCCTGGTGGAGTCACTGGTGGCCCAGCTGTTTAGTGTAGCTGACCTGCAGGACCCACGGTCCCAGGTCTGGGACAGGGTTGCAGTGGGCCTGGAGAAGAGGACAGGGGTGCTGTGGACTGGACAGCAGTGCTGCCACAGATATGGGGACCTTAAAGGTGGGTCGCCATGTGGCTATGAAGGCTGCAGGACCGGGTGCATCGGGGGTCAATGCCACAGCCAGGTAGGTGTCCCCTTGCACTGTGCAGGCTTCTACTGTCCATTTCCTGTGCTGTTATATGTGTGCTGCCTGTGTGGCTGCACTGGGGGGCCAGCACTGGTGGGTGTTGTGTGTCCTGCATTGCTGCACCACGTCTCTGTGCGGTGTGTGTGTGTGGTGACATTCGCCCAGACACCATACCCCACACATGGGACAGTGTCCCTGTCCAGGCTGGGGGGGGGGGTCTGTGCATGGAATGCCACTCATGTCTGTTCTCTCTCTGTTCCATACACAGGACTGGCAGACCGCAGGATGGCCCAGGAGGCCACAGACCAGGACAGATGGTGCACTGATAGGGGGGCTGCTGCTGCTGCACCAGCACTAGGATGAGCAGGTGAGTGTGTGCGGCATGGTTTACGTACCATCGATGGGCCTGGAATAGGTGGTTCGGTACAGCTCCAGGGCACTGCTGCCATGTGCGGCTGCTGCATGTGGTGTGTTGCTGGCTCCACTGCCTGTGCCGTGTTGTGCTGTGTGTAGTGGTGCCATGCACATGGCCTTTGTGTGGTGGCGTCCTGCCGCTGTCACTGGTGGGGTGGATGTGTGTGTGTCCCACGATGTATACCTGCTGCTGGATGGCTCATGTCCTGCCTGTGGGGCCATTGCAACTGCACTGTGGAGTACACTGCACAGGTGTGTGTGCATGTTGTTCCCTGGCATCCCAGCAGTATGGCTGTGGGGCACAGCTAGGTCTGCTGTTGCTGTCCACTCTGCACACACCCGTTGGTGGTCCTGTCCACCGGTGGGTGCAGCAGCTGTCCTGTGCACACACACATGGGAGGGAGGTTTAGCCCCTTGTGGCCCGACACTTATTGGCTGTTCTGTGTTCCCCTTTCTTGGATTGGGTTGCCAGGACAGCAGTGCAGATATGAATTGGCAGGGACCATCTTGCTGCCACATGCCAGCTGGTGGAAGAGGTGTGAAGGATGCACATTGTGCTTCGCCGTCAGCAGCGGTAGACCCTTTCCTCCCACTCACTGCTCCTCTGTTTATTCCCTACCCACCTCTGTTTTGGACTTTGGATCCTTTACCTTCTCTTCCCTGCTTTGTCCCCGACCCATTCCCTTTGTTGCCCTCATTTGCTCCTTCCTGCATTGCCCCTTCACTGTTTTTGTTTTGTGCTCTGTTGGCACCTCTGGTTGTACATAGTTTTGGTTGTGTTGTTTTATTAAAGTGTTCTGCTTTTTGCACATCTGTGTCTGTGTTTCCTTCATATGCATGCTGCTGCACTCTGCTGCCGTGGTTCTGTGCTGCTGTTGGGAATGTTCCTGTCCCTTCCAGTGTTGTCCCCTCAGGTTAGTTCTGTTGTGTGCATGGTGTCCTGTGTGCCACATCCCTCTGTGTGCCAGGTCCTTGGGTGTTGGCTGTGCGCCTACCCTGTGCATGGTACTGTGCCATGTGTCACTGTTTGCCTGTGCTGGCCTGTTCACCTTCAGCCATGGTGCCCTTCCCAGTGCTGAAGTGCAGTGCGGTGCTGTATCCTGTTTCCCTGTGTGGAAGCATGGCATGTGTTTCTTGTTGCCCAGTGTGTGGCGGTTTGGCCATGGCACTCCGTACATGCCTGGTGCCCTCACACCATGGCTGCGTCAATGTCCTGTATGGTGTTGCCTGTTAGGGTGGTAATGGTGCAGTGCCATGGGCCTGCTGCAGTCTGTTGCATGTGTGTGGGTGGCTTGGTGACATTGGGGACCAGGGCTTGTGTTGTGCACGTGGCTTTGTCTCTGGCCCTCTGGCCATGTGCTTGTCCTGTGCCTCCTGGCCAGTGTCCCCTTGTGGTTCAGGTCTGCCACCCCTGCCTTGTCCCTGTGAACTTGGACTGCCATGCCTGTGTTCCCTTTTGCATGTTGGACTTGCTCAGTCTGCTAGTTTCAGCATGCTCACTTACTCCTGCGCAGTCCAGTTTGCTCCAGCACGTCTGGTTGTGCAATGGCACATATGCTATATTCAGTGTATTTTGTACTTGCTCTTGTCTGTGGCACATCTGCTGAATATGGCATCAGTTTCCTGTGGTGCACCTGGATTGTGCTGCACATCTCATTGTGCACATTCTGGGTGCAATTTTGAATATCTAGGCCAGGATGTCCCAGATTAGATGCAATATCTTGTTTTCAGTGGGGTCGTGATTTTACAATTTTTATAACGTATTTATTTAGGGTAGCCTAGTACAGATGTAAAATATTCTTTTCAGCAAGTTCTGATTTTATGCAATGCATTATAATACTGTGTAGATGTAGAGCCCCATTGAAAATAAGGCACATTCCTAAGGTAGAAAAAATGGGCAGACTGGATGAGCCTTGCGTTCTTTATCTGCCGTCAAATTCTGTGTTTCTGTGTTTCTATGCCACATCTTCTGTGTACTATCCAAGCTAAATACAGTAAACAGCACTCAGTGAGCAGGCATTATTGAGGCAGTATAGTGCAGTGGTTTAAGGCTCTGAGCTGCAAATCTGGAGACCTGGGTTTGAATCCCACAGCCCCCACTTGCATACTGTGTGACCCTGAGCAAGTCACTTAACTTCCCTGTGCTCCCAGGTTGCACCTGTAAACAAGCTTTCAGCTTAGTGTGTCTCACCTGGTTAAACGATTGGAGAAAAAAAAAAGCATATTCTAGGAAAACACCTTGTAAAAATATATAAAAGAAAGACTGCATTGAAACTGTCTCTCAGCAGATCTGCATTGTGCAAATTCATTAGAAATAATGGGTAAAGCATGACCACACTGTAAGTGACATTTTACAGGATTTGCCAGTTGTTATTCAATGCTTTTTTTAACTTCTTAAGACACTATCTGATAATATATAGCACAGGGAGATGCTACATCTCATTCTCATAGGGATCTTCCCTTTTAAACTTTTTTGCATTGTATTTACTCAGGATGTCCCAGATTAGATGCAATGCGATTTCCTTTAAATACTGTATTTCTTATCCATATGCAATGCATCATAATATTGTGTAGATGCAGAGCCCCACTGAAATAAGATGCCACATATTCTGTGAACTATCCAGGCTAAATACAGTATATAGCAATCAGCAAGCATGTTCTAGGAAAACATGTTGTAAAACAACAGTTTTCTACCTACTGCCATTAGTATGCATGCTGTTTCTTTCATCAGCTTTTACTGGTCCTGCTGTGTTTCCCATGTCTAGTGGTGTGTACTCACTTCAAAATTTCTACTTCTCCAACCTTCTATCTGTCCCTTCCCCTAATCCGCTACCTCCACCTGGGCTTTATAAGCAACTCATAATATTGACTAGATATATCCTGCGGAGATTCTCTATTTCCCAAGGGGGTGCCTCTCTGGCATATGCTATTGCTTCTATATGGATTATCACCCTATCCCTTACCCTTGCTGGGGATATTGAGGCAAATCCAGGTCCTGCTATTGCTACTAATCCCACCCAGTCTCACCCTGTGTACTGCTTGCCTAAATCTTCTGGTTTCACTTTCCTGCACCTTAATATTAGGAGCCTAATGGCTAACCATCCGGAATTTGGGGCTTGGGTGTGTACAAATAATCCAGATATACTTGCCTTATCTGAAACCTGGCTTAAACCTTCCATTGCAGACTCCCAGTGCTCCATCCAAGGTTATAATATGCTTTGGATGGATCATGCAAGTACCAAAAAAGGTGGGGGCTTGGCTCTTTACTACAAGGCTCATCTGAATATATCTGTAATACAGGATCCCCGTCTTGCTAACTGTGAGGTTCTTCACTCCCTGCTACTGCTGGGTGGTGTTAAGAAACGTTATATTTTTTGCATTTAAATACCTCTCAGAAACTCCAGACAAGGTCTTGAAGAATTCATAGAATGTGTGCTGTCCATGACCGGGAAAAATGACATAATCTGCCTGGGGGATTTTAATCTGGACTGGGCTGGGCCTAGCTCTTCCCTCCTATCCTCCCAGAGCAGCAGGGCACATCTCACTCAGCTTATTCAGGACCCCACGAGGATCTCCCATCATGGTGCCTGCAACACTCTCTTAGACTGGATCCTTACTAATAAGAAGGAGTTCTTCCCCACTGCCAGTGTGCTACCTGACTCTATAACTGATCATTGCCCAATTTACTGTGTTTAGGACACCTCCTTCCCCTTGAAAGTCTTAACCTTTTCCAACCTCTCTAATTTTAATATGGGTTCATTCCTTCATGATATAAATCTGGTTGACTGGTCTCCCCTATACAATACCTGCGATATTAATGTTGCTACTGACTATTTCAACTCTACCCTACTCTCTCTACAGAACCAGCACATCCCGGTCACCATGCGTAGGGTAAAAGGGAAAGTCACCAAATGGCTCAAACGTCCCCTGCTCCAGCTTCTGAAGCAAAGGGACAAACTCTGGTCAATGTGGAAGTCATCCTCTTGGATAAGCGACTTTGAGGCCTATATGGCTTTTCGGAATACCTGTAAAAAGGAGATTCGCCTTGCCAAGAGTACATACTACAGGAACCTCCTCAGTTCCTCTGCCTTCAACCCTAAATGGTACTGGTTGCAAATTAAGGAAATTCTTGGGAACAATCAGCCTCTGACACCTAATGATATGTATATAAATAATACCCATTGTAACCACCCTCTCACCATTGCTAATGCCTTCAACGCCCTCTTTTCCACTCTTTCCACCCCCACCCCTATCACGTTCCTCTATGACCGGCTGCCTCATCCCCACTGGTCACTGCTCCCCCTCCTCTGGAGCTGTCTCCGCTCACGTGTCATGATGTCTTTAAATTACTAAGATCTATCCCTGTCTTTGGTAGTGCTGGCCCTGATGGCATTCATCCAGGGATTCTTAAGCAATTTGCAGCTTGGTTTGCGGTGCCCGTAACCAGGCTTTTTAACCTCTCTATCTGCTCTGCCTCTTTCCCCTCAGTCTGGAAAATGGCCAGAATTATACCTGTGTTTAAGAAGGGTGATGCCAAGCTTCTGTCTAACTATCGCCCCATATCACTTCTACCCATGCTTAGCAAGCTACTTGAGAAATGTGTCCATCATCAGGTCTCTGATTACCTTCTCAAATCAATCTTCAATCCCCTGTACAGCATGGCTTTAGGGCAGGGCACAGCACGACTGCCCTGACCCAGTTAATAAGTGATGTCAAATGCAACATGGACAAGGGCCTACTCACTGAATCTGTGTTTACAGACTTCTCTAAAGCATTCAGTATGGTACATCACCCTCTACTAATGGCTAAGCTGCAGGCTCTAGGTGCCTCCAACTCTACCCTATCCTGGATTGCTAGCTACCTTGATAATCGCTACCAGGCTGTCTCATTCTGTAAGGTTCTCTCCTCCACTGCCCCTATCACCTGTGGGGTCCTGCAGGGATCTATCCTTGGTCCCCTACTCTTTTCTCTCTTCCTTAATGACATCCCTGCTCCTTCGCCTCACAGCAATATACTTTTGTTCATTGACAACCTAGTGCTTTACTCTGCCTCCAAGTCTATGGTGGAGATAAATCATAATCTTTCCATGGACTTTGAGGCCCTTCAATCCTGGTTTTCATCTAACCATCAAATCCTAAACATGGCTAAGACCCAGGCCATGCTTTTCGGATCAGCTAAAAAAGTGCCCTTAGAGTCCTCTAAGCTTTTGGTCCGCTATTGCGATGGTTCTGGTGTCTTTAACTCCTTAACCTTCAAATACCTCGGGGTTATGCTTGACCTGGTACTGGATTTTGGTGCACATATCAATGAAGTATGCCGCTCTGTTAATGCTAAGATTGGTATGGCCTATAGAGTGTGCCACTCACTCACCCCAGCTGCTAGGATCTTGGTAGCATGAGGTGTTTTACTCCCTCAACTCCTATATGCCCTCCCTGTTTTTTCTCTTGCCAATGCTGGGGTTCTCTGCAAGTGGGACACTTCTTATAATAATATCTGTAGATTTGCCTTATCGGCTCCTTGCCTAACACATCACTGCATACTCTATGCTGCCTTACACAGGCTGTCTCCCAATGCCCTCCGTTCATATGCTGTAGGGTGTTTTATTGACTCCCTTACCAGAACCCCTCGTCCGGCCACACTGGGTGGCTTGCTTACTCCGGTTTCTCACTCCCAATCCCTTAGATCCTGCTTCTTCCCAATGCTTGCTGTTCGGCCCTGCTCTTCTAAAATGGGAGAGCAAGTTTTTGCTTATCTTGCTCCAAGGTTTTGGAACTCACTCCCCCATCATATTAAGAGTTACTCATCTCAACTCACATTTAAGTGATTGCTGTATTCTCACCTCTATGTGCTTGGTAACTGTGACTGCTTGTGACCACTGTATTGCCCTCAGTGGTGTTCATGCTATTGGTGGAAAATGACCTAAAGTATATTTTTTATCTATTTTGTGTTTTCTTTATCTTTTCTCTCTCCTAGCTATGCTATTTTTGACTGTTCCAGTGAATTATGTCAATATTGTATCCTACCCTAATCATGTGTTCATTGCATACTATTATCTCTGTTTTTATATTTAGTTTCTATGATATTGTTATCCTGGCAGGTATGGTCTTCACATGCCTAATTGTTGTAATTGCTGTATCTTACTGTTTGTCATTACTGTAATGTCATTTTTTACCCTTCTGGGTCATTCCTGAAAATAGGCAGGTTTGTTGCCTAGCACACTTACCCAGTTACCAAAAGCTAATAAATAAATAAAATTGCGTAAATGGAGGACTGCACTGAAACTGCCTCACAGTAGATCTGCATTGTGCAAATTCATTAGAAATAATGAGTAAAGCATAACCACACTGTAAGTGATATTTTACAGGATTTGCCAGTTGAGAGTCGATGCTTTTTTAAACTCTTATGACACTGTGTGGTAAGCATTGTCTCAGACATCATTTATTATATACTGTACAGCAAAGCCACACACACACACACACACACACGCACACACTGTACACACCATTCTCATGGCCACAACATTTGAAATAAATACTGCAATCTAATATGTTATAAAACAATAAAGAAACTGTTTGTTTATATCAGTCTTATTTATGTGGAACACAGTGAAGTTCAGTTTACAGTAGATTTCCTTTAAATCGTTCTTATCCTATATTTTGTATCCTGGATAGCACAGGGGAAATGCTACATCTCATTCTCATAGAGATCTTCATTTTACACACTTTTGCACTGTATTTACTAGGATGTCCCAGATTAGATCAAATATCTTGTTTTCAGTGTGGTTATGATTTTTTTTAACATTTTTATAATGCATTTATTCAGGATAGCCTAGTCCAGAGGTAAAATTTTGTTTTCAGCATGTTCTGATTCTACGCAATGCAGCATAATATTGTGTAGATGTAGAGCTCCACTGAAAATAAGATGACACGTCTTCTGTGAACTATCCAGGCTAAATACAATATAACAAAAGAACCCCAGAGTAAATGCACTGGGGCAAGAGTTATCCCAGATAATATTGGCCATACAGCCAAATTTTAAAGAAAACACAAATTGCATGTACCTCAATAATGCAAAGCATCATGGGAAGCATATACAAATGCCCATGAATTAATTTGGACTGTCTCAACTTTAAGCAGAATTGTATGGTGCCAATAGGCCTCACAACACAATCAGTACAGGCTAAGAACAGCAGACACAGACACGTGTAGCCCTGGCTATCTCTCCCTGGGCAAAGGTACAGATATGGCATATGGATGTGTCCAAACGAGGACAAAACACGTGTCTGTGTCTGCTGTTCTCAACCTTTACTGATTGTATTGTGAGGCCTACTGGCACCATACAATCTTGCTTAAAGTTAAGCCAGTCCAAACTAATTCATGGGCATTTGCATATGCTTTCCATGATGCTTTGCATTTTTGGGGTATGTGCAATTTGTGTTTCCTTTAAATACAATATATACCAATCAGCAGGCATATTCTAGGAAAATGCATTATAAAACTGTGTAAAAGGAAGACCGCATTGAAACTGCCTCTCAGTAGATCTGCATCATGCAAATTCATTAGAAATAATGGGTAAAAGCATGACAACACTGTAAGTGACATTTTACAGGATATGCCAGTTGAGATTCGATATAGCATATATTGAATCTCAACTGGCATATCTTGTAAAAATTCAATATTTAAAATGGTTTGAGTGCTTTACCTAAATGAAATAAATATTTTAAATATTGACTTGGTTAATCTTTCTTCATAGATCTCATCCCATATGTCCTATGCCATTGTAGTTGCCCTCCGCTGCACCGCCTCCACCTTGTCTATGATTTTTACTCAGATGAGACCTTCAGAACTGGATGCAGTATTCCAGGTGCATTCTCACGAGTGTCTTATACAGACATCAGTCACATCCCCACCTTCTCTTGCTGTAGCTGCTTCAGCTATGCTAAATCCTTCAGTAGGTGGCAGGCTGACTCTGATGCAGCAAGAGCACCACATATTCTTTTTTCAGCACTCTTACCGCACCTAAAAGCTTTCCACAGCCATATCGGCTCTGACCAGAACATGTTGCTCCAGTCAGAATTGTTGATTGAAAGTTCATTCTTTCAAGGTCTGTCAGGATGGCCAGCGATCGCTCAGCAGTTGGGGGACTGGCAGACCCTGTAATTAAAGCCAGGTTTTAACAGCTTTTAACTGAAGTCTCCAGGATAAAGCACACCATTTCTTCCCTGGAAAAGAAAATGGAAACTATGGTTTCGCAAATTGATGACTCTGAAATAATGTTACAGCACCTCAATCTTCAAGGTGACAAAAGGGATACAGAGTTTAGTTACTGAAGCAAGAAATAACACTGCTGTGGGACAAAACTGATGATTTTGGGTCTTGGGGTTGTAGGAATAAACTACACATAATATGTGTCCCTGAAGGAGCTGAAGGGAAAAACATGATCAAATTTTTCCAGCACCGTTTAGCTGAACTTTCTAGGCTCCCTAGTTTTCCATTAGATAGAAAGAAAGAAACATAGAACGTGAAGGCAGAAGGGGACCACGTGATCCATCTAGTCTGCCCATAAGCCTAGCCCCCCTCCTCTAACTGATGTTCAGTGTTATAATACCTTTCTACCTATCCCATGTCTCCTTGAATGATTCAACTGACCTAGTCTCCACAACCTCTGGTGGAAGGCCATTCCAAGTATCCGCCAGACTCTCGGTAAAGAAGAACTTTCTTGTGTTACTCTTGAACTTGCCTGTTTCCAGCTCCATGCTATGCCCCCTCATTCTTGCGTGATTCTTGATCTGAAATAAGTCCTGAACCTGGACCTTGTTTATTCCCTTCAAGTACTTGAAGGTTTCGATCATGTCCGCCCTTTCTCTGCGTTGTTTCAGGAAGTACATGTTTAGGTCATGCTGACGTTTCTTGTATGTCTTGTGTCCAAGTATCATTTTTGTAGCTCTCCTTTGCACTGTCTCCAGTCTGCCTATGTCCTTTCTGAGGTGAGGTCTCCAGAACTGCACACTGTACTCCAGGTAAGGCCTTACCATTAATCTGTACAGTGGCATAATCACCTCCCTCTTTCTACTTGTAATTCCTCTTCCTATGCAGCCTAACATACTGTTCACCTTTAACGCTGCTTTTTCACACTGCTTGGATGTTTTCAGGTTGTCAGTTAAAATCACCCCTAGATCCCTTTCATGCATTGTGGCTTCCAATTTCACTCCACACAGGAGGTATTACTCACAAGGATGTTTCCTTCCTAGGTGCATGACCTTGTACTTTTTGGCGTTGAAACTTAATTGCCAAGTTTTCGTCCACTTTTCTAGTCTTTGAAGATCAGCCCTCATCCTTTCCATTCTCCTTGGAATGTCTACCCTATTACACATCTTTGTGTCACCTGTGAATAGACACAAATTGCCTTCTAGGCCCACAAATATGTCACTGATAAGAATATTAAAGAGGATAGGCCCCAGCACTGATCCCTGTGGCACACCACTAATTACCTCTCTCTCCTCTGATAGTTGGCCGTTTACCAGTGCCCTCTGAGTCCTTCCACTAAGCCAGCTCCGTACCCAGTTTACCACTTTGTGTCCAACTCCTGTACTGGCAAGTTTGTTCAGTAGTCTTCTATATGGGACTGAGTCAAAGGCTTTGCTGAAATCTAGGTATATTACATCTGCAGCGCTGCCCTGATCTACTGTATTTGTTACCCAATTGAAGAAATCTATTAGGTTTGTCTGGCATGATCTTGGGTCCATTATATCATTTTCTTTGAGAAAGGATATAATTCTTTCCTTAATTAGGGTTTCCATCATTTTGCTGACAATTGAGGGGTCAGTCTTACTGGGCGGTAATTGCCAGCATTTTCCCTACTGTCATTTTTATGAAGGACAACTGTGGCCTTCTTCCAGCCTGCAGGAACTTCCCTAACCTCAAGCGAGAGGTTGAACAATTCAGTCAGTGGTGCCGCCAGATCTCCCCTAAGTTCCTTCAGTATCCTGAGGTGTATATCATCAGGACCCATGGCCTCGTCAACCCTAAGTTTTTCTATCTGCTTCAGGACACTATCCCTTGTGAAAGTTGCCGAATTTATATTGCTGCTATCTGCACTTTTTTCTGTCAAGGTTAGACCACAACCTTCTTCTTCCTTAGTAAATACTGAGCAAAAGTATCTGTTAAGGATTTCTGCTTTGTCCTTGTCATCCTCTATGCATTCCCCATCTTCCCCTTTAAGTCTGACTATACCTCCACTGGTTTTTCTTTTCTCCTTGATTTATCTAAAGAAGGTCTTGTATCCCTTTTTGACCTCTGAGGCGATCCTTTTTCCTTTTTGCACCTTAGCCACCCTGATTTGCTTTCCTGCTTCCTTCAGTTTCTCCTTGTATTTCTCTTTATCTTTTTCACATCTTGTTTGCTTGTATCTTTTGAAGGCCACCCATTCCTCCCTGACCTTGGCGGCCACTTTCTTGGTGAACCAAAGGGGTTTTCTTCTCTTCTTGGATTTATTTACACATTTCATACATTGTTTTGATGATCCTATGATAGCTTCCTTTAGAGATGTCCAATATTTATCTGCTTCCTCTGTCCATGTTAATTTAGCCAGGTTAAGTCTGAGCTTTTCCCTCATTTAATCAAAATCTGTGCATCTAAAGTCCAAGGTTTTGGTTTTAGTATGCTTGATTTCTTTTTCCATTCTCACCTGGAACCATACCATCTGGTGGTCGCTAGATCCTAGGTTGCTGTCGACTTCTACCCTTGCTATGATGGCGCTGTTGGTGAGTAACAGGTCAAGGATGGCTTCCCCCCCCTTGTGGGTTCCTAGGCCCGATAAGGGCAGAGTGTCAAGGAAGTCTTTGCTTCTTGTTGCAGCAGTGGAATGGTTTCCCCAGTTTATGTCTGGTAAATTGCTGGAGGTTTGTACAATACTCCTACTCTAGTAACTGCACCTGTTCCGGATTCAAGAGTAACCCAAAGAGCCTTGGCTTCAGTGTGAGTATCCTGGGCCATGGTAGCTTTTACTCCCTCACTAACATACATTGCCACCCCACGCCCTTTTTTTCCAGGTCTGTCCCTTTGAAAAAGGCAGTATTCCTGAATAGTTACCTCCCAGTCATGGTTGTCCTTAAACCATGTCTCCATGATGGCGACCCAGTTCGGATCAGCCTGTGCAACAATAGCTGTAAGGTCAGCCATTTTGATTGTTAGACTACGTGTGTTGTGTACATGGCTTTCCAGGCTTGATTTTCCCCCCTTTTGGGGCCCTGTTGCAATATTGAGACTTTTTCAGTACTGTTCCCTGAACATAACCTATCCCGTTTTCTGCTCCTTACTTTGTTTGTCCCCCCAGTTAGGGCAAATTTATGGGGAGGGGTAGTAAATTGTGTTTGTGTTTCTACCCTCTCCCCAGTGCCTAGTTTAAATGGTCCATGAAGACGTCAAATTTCTGCCCTAGAGCTCTAACATCTTCCTTGGTCAGGTGTAGGCCATCATAACGGAAGAGACTCCTGTCCCAGAAGTCCCTCCAGTTCCCAATGAAGAGGGATACTTTTTCCAGGCACACGCTTTGGAGCCAAACGTTCAGCTCCCTGATTTCCTCTTTGCCAATTTCCTGCATGCTGCTTCCTCTGTTCCATACTGATAGGACCTCTGAGAAGACTATGATTGCCGATTGTGATGATAATTTTTCCCCTGGATGAGATAAATGGTTTTTGTTCTCCTCAACTGACTGATTTGCCAGGTTGTTTGTGCCTAGGTGGATGAAAACGCCAGCACACTTTCCTTCTCTGTGTATGAGACGGTCAATAAGGTCGGTATCTCTCTTTGCAGATGCCCTGGGTCGGCGCCTGGTAGTTACTTGAGTATCAGAGTGCTGAGTTAGGTGGAATTCCACTCTTCGAATCATGGAATCCCTGACGATAACAATTTTCCTGTTTTCCCTGATGTTTTGCTCCTTTGGGGTACCTCTAGTACTTACTTTTTGTTTTGAACTTGTACATTGGTTAACTGGACTAGGTTTGCCCCTCTTTGTTAATTGCACTGGCCAAGAGTGCAAATCTGTTCAACGTTGGGATGCGTATATACTGATTTGAGGACTGCTGCTGAGACCTATGGAACCTGCCCCTGCTCCTTCTTACGACCTGCCATTCTCCAGTACCAGATGCCCAAGGATGGTGTGGGCTACTTCCCTGGTGGAAGTGGTGTAGCGAATGGGGGCTAGTGGGTCGGCTGTTCCTTAAGAGGTGATGGAGATATGTTATGTGGTTCCAGGTCTCTGTGAGCAGGTTTTTTAGTTCCTCTATTGTCCAGCATGTTGGACAGTGTCCTGGTGCTAGTATAGATGCTTTCTGGAAGGAAGAACCACAACACTGGCAATGTATTTATTTATTTATTTTTTACTTATTATGTTTCTCTCCTTCACTGCTGGCTATCTCAGGAGGGCATCCCCAACCCTGTCCCCCAGCGTCTACCAGCCAGTGCTGACCTGACCCCAGGGCTTACCCCCTCTGGCAGGGTCTGCGGGGGGTTCCCCAACTCCCCCTCTTAAGTCCAGATTTAGTTGGCCAGTGCCGTGGCTAGCCGGGGGTGGAGCCTGTGAGGCGCCCTCCGCCATACTTCATGGCAGTGTCTTTTTCTTCTCCTTGCTTTCTCCCCCAGGAGTTGGGACCATGCAATGTCACCAGTGCAGGGGAGCGAGCACGCTTCCGCATGCATTTCCTCCAGACATCTGGCCCGAATCCTCCCAGCTTTTGGTATGGTACCCTGTCCTCCATTCTCTGCTGGGGGGGTGAATGAGTGGTGACCACCAGGAACCCCCTTCCCCAGAGAAGGAGAGCAGTCCATCAGATGCTCAATCCTTCTCCTCCCCTGCTGACCCCCAACGGCCCATGCTCGTTCCCAAACACAGGTCGCTGGCATAGCGCGAGGTAAGGTGCCAGCACCTCAGCCCTCAGCACCACCGGGCCGGACCACCACTGGCAATTTATTATACCCATTTTCCTTGAGGACTGTGGTGTGGATGAAAGAGAAAAAAACAGACAAACAAATATATCAGCTTTTTGTGTTCTTGTATTTTTCAGGAGGAGTGGATGAATGGTCCCTCCTTTGAAAGAGGTGTGGACGAAAGGAAAGGGATATATATATATATTTTTTTTTAAATAGATCATCTATCTGCCCTGGAGCAGGAAGTATTGGTGATGGAGGGGTGTGGTACTGTACAATCACGAGTGCCACAGGAAGATACTGTGCCCAAGAGAGTAACATTTTTTTTTGTTTCTTATTTGTTTTGTCCCTGTAAAGATGTTTCTGTTGTATTAGGCTGGAACAATGGATGAGCAGAATGAAATTCAGATGCACCCAGGAGAAGGATCAAAGGAAATGATAGCGTTTTATGAGACGGAAATAGTGCCGCTACAAGTTCCCCTTCCTGTCGTGGAGATGGGCAGTCCCGGTAGTGTATATCAGTAGAAGGCCTGGGGGAGGGTGGGAATAGGGGGAGGGAAGGTGAGCAATTCTTTGCTTCCCCACCTATGAGGGTAAAAACAACAAAAAAAAAAAACAATCAGTTCAGCCTGCAATGCTCCTTGCAAGTGCCGCCAATGTGGAGGTTCTGGGCCACTCCCCTGAGACTTTCAACTGTGCCCAGAACGAGCACCAATGTCGCTGCTGAGATGGTAGGAGTTTCCAGCTTCCAGCAGAGTTTGGAGCATCTGCAGCAGTGTCTCCTAGTCTGAGCCCTTCTCAAGCACGGTGGACAGGGGATCTTAATTTAAGTCCCCTTGTCCTTTGATGTGCTTGGTGCTCTTTCCGTGGAATTTCCCGATTTGGCAATCTGGTGGATGTCTCCACTTGATGACAGCCCTTTAACCCCTCGCTGAGACTGCAGATTCTCTGCTTCCCCACCTACAGGAGTAAAAAAAACCCAAAACAATCAGTTCAGCCTGTGCTGCTCCTCACAAACACTGCCGATGCGGAGGTTCTGGGCCGCTCCTCCTAGACTTTCAACTGCACCCAGAATGAGCACCAGAGTCACGCCATCATGGTAGGATAGTGCAGCTTCCAGCAGGGTTCAGAGCATCAGCAGCAGCAGTGTCTCTGAGAGAGACAGAACAGGTGCCCTAGTCGACGACCTTCTCACTTCTCTGCTGTCTTCCTAGTTTGCTGGCTCTGTCAGAATTTTAAGGCTTTGTGGGTGGGCAAGTCTCGGCAGGTCCTGTTTTCAGCTACTGCTCTCTTGCTTTCCCTTGCTTCTCTGCTGTCAGAGAGCACATAGATCACTGGTCCTAAAGCCCAAAGTAGGAGAAAAGCAACGCTTAAGTATTGCATTAAAGAGAAGCCCCTGACTGCGGCCAGAGACAGAGGTCCTCTGCAATGGCATGGCCACAGAATTTCACTATACCAGGATTACTCTGACAAATTAAATGAGAAGAGGGCCTCCTTCACTGAAATCTGATATGCTTTGTAGAAACTGGGCATTAAATTCAAAACGGCTTATACGGCTACTTTTCAAATTGAGAGGAATAGACATATTCATGACTTTACTGTCCCCACTGAAGTGGACAGTTTCATTCAAAGAACTTGGTGGGGGGGGATCTGTTCCCATCTTGACCCCCAAGTCCAGGGAGGTGCAGGGCCACTGGCACAAAGTTACAGACCAGGACAGTTCAGACATGGACACAGCTTACTATCTCTCTGCACCGTCTACCAGTCAGGCCCCCCCCCACCGGAACAATGGCAGAAAAGGAGGGGGAGTCGCCATCAGACTGCTCAGGATCACTAGGCTTTTCAGCCCTTTCCCCATCCAGCTTAGCAACATAGAAGCCACAGCAGAGGTTCCCAAAAGTCCACTCAGGGATCCCTCTTTGATTACTCCACACCAGGGAGAAAGTCGTAATTAGCGCACACAGATCAGGATCATCCTATCTCCCTCAGAAAGTGCTGTAGCTAAGCCACAGAAGTTGTTAGAGCAACACCTCTCTTAGGCTTTGATTACCCAAAGCAGCTCTGGGACTCTCTAGCTCAGTCCACAGATGATTGTTTCAGTTACATTTGAGCAAAAGTGGGGTCAATCCCTGACCTGACATGGGCTTTTAAATATGCAGCTACTCTTTGACAGACTGAACTTGTAAATAATGTATTTTGCATCTATTTTTCCCCCTCCTCATACTTTGTCATGCTGGCCCATAAGTAAAAGTGATCTGTACCTTAATTCTTATCTGTGTGTTACTGGGGTGAACTGGAAGGTGTGGGGCTTAAAACAAGATCATGGTTACCTTCTGGTTGCTCCTGGGGTACCTTCCCCCATATTTGTCTGGACCGTTCCTGTTCCCCTTCCCCTCACCTGTGCTCACCATTTCCTATGGCTGTGTCAGTTAAAGAGTCTGGTGCTCTAAGTGTAGCGCAACTAAGAAAGTTTCATATCTTCTATCAAACCTACCACACCAATGTGCAGGCATTGGGCTGTCTCCTTTCCTTAGCATACCTTTGCTCATCAGGCAGTCAGACCATGCCACTCTTAGATTATTACCAGCATACATTTTGGCTTTGGTCCACTCTGGCCCATCTCTCCTTGTCCCTTTTTGCCTATACCTAGCTACCCAATAATTTAAATGCTTCAAAGGATCATACTGTGGGTCAGTGAGAGGGACAGTCCATGGTTATTTGTGAACTTCCTCTATCATGTCACAGGAACTCACAGTATCCCTGTCTATACTTTTATTCTCCTGGCCAGCTCCGCATGGAATCCAGAGGGAGTAGTCTTTAATATTAATAGCATTCATGTGTAGAAATAGGTAATTGGTAGGGGCCAGGGTTTTGTCTCTCCTGATGCTCCCCCCTTACACGGAGAAAGTCCCACTCTGTCTCGGCAAGCCGTAACTTTGTCAGGATGCCAATCTGACTGCTATGCGAGGTGTTGTCTCCCTTGGTCTGTCCCATTTCTTACTGTTGCTGCTTAAATTCCAGAAATGTGGTGCTGTTACTCGGGGTTGAGAGTGAGGACAAGCTGTCTCCCTCCACACCTGGCTGCATGAACTTCAGCTGTATTTGCCACTCAACTGAGCAGCTCATAATATGAGTTACACGAGGCTCATGGTACGTGGAAATTGCTAGAGGAAAGTAACACTGTTGCACACAGATGTGTGCAGAGGTTAGCAGCCATATAGCAATAGAGCTACCCATTAAAAGTTCCTGCCACTGTCTTGGACCTCCCTCAGCTGGTGGGGTGGTGAAGAAGGATGCAAATCACTTGCTAAGGTAAAAACTCATTTTCTCTGAACATTATTGTACAAGACTGCTCATATTGGAGCCAGATGATTATCTCCTGGGGACAGGTAGCACCTTTAACTTCTTCTTTACTTCACTTAGCTCCTCTGACTCTGCTTACTGCTATAGGGGGCCCTGAGGACTGAAGCATGCACAATAGTTTGCAGCCAGCTGTGTGTGATGTGGGGTACTTGCTTTGATTTCACCCTCTTCTCCCCCCCCCTTTTGTTTTGCAGACACACCTGGGTTCATACCAGGGAGTATTACAGGCCATTGTAAATACCCTCACTGGTGCAAAGTGGCTTGCCTAGGAGAGACATTCTCACTCTCTAGATGGGGGAAGGGGGTACCGTCCTACTTTACCCGAAGATAATTTGAGGGACTATATCTGGTCAGTAGAAAAGAGCCCATAGTATAAAGGGGAAGGGGGCCCGATCTTGAGGTATCTTTCAGATTGCAAGAACCAAGCTCGCTGATGCTCAAACGACAAACCTCCCTCTCCCAGCCCTCACTATGTAATGACAGATCTAGCACTCCGATCCCATCTTTTTCACTGGTGGACCTTCCCTGCTTTCTTTTACGCAGTAAACAAAAGGGAGGGGCCATTCAAGGAAGCTTAGGTTTCATAGTCACCGATGGAGGTTTGCAAAGTGTCAGTTCATCTCCCTTTCTTTAGTCCAAGGAGGAGATCATAGGGCAGTCTCGCTGGATTTGTATCAGTGAGGTAAGAGACTAGCCGTCCTGATTAGAGGGTTAGGTTCATCTCTTTGGTCAGGTGGTCAGCTGGTCTTTCCTGCATTAGCAATAATTTTTCTTTTCTGGTGGATAGTCATTCCTGTGTCTCATTTTAGGTTTCATGGTTCTAGGGCTCTCATATTGACTGCCACTATGTTTAACTCCTTAGTGCTCTATATAGATATTAGTTTGCGAAATATCTTATGAAGCAATGCAGTTTGCCAGTAATCTGAAGCAGGTGTGTCACCAGGTGACCATGGCAGATGAAGGTTTTGATTGCTGCTCTGTAAGCCTGGAACAGTTCCTCCTACATTTCCCACTAACCCACTATTACATAATGGGCTCTGAACACCAGTTATTTAAAATAGTCCCCTGGGATGTACAGGGAATACACTCCCTGTTCGAAAGAAAGAATGACAGTGCTCATACACCTTCATAAAAACATTATGATGTAGCATTCCTGCAGGAAATGCATCTCCTCCATGCAGAAGCACAAAAGCTTTGTAGGGAATGGGTGGGACAAGTGGTGTGTAGTTCCTATTCCTTGAAGGCAAGGATAGTCTCTGGGTTTAAATCCAGAGTCTGTTACTGCTGTGACCCACTGGCTGCAGACAGCCCCAGGAGCATTCCGATTGGCTCCATATAGCTCTGCACTGTTAATACTTGAATTATATTGTACTAGATTATGATTTCTGTTAAAACTGATGTACTAGCATTTTATAGTTGAAGTTTGTTGATTTAATTTAAATGCCTGTAGTATGTTCCCTCATAAGACCCAGTAGCGATCTCAGCTCAGGCCTTTGAACCCCCCCTTCACCTTTTTACTCTAGTACTGTCTTTTAAAGAGCCCTGTTCTTGCTCTCTCAGACTTTGTGGCACCTCTAACATTTTAGTCTACCTTCATTTAAGCCATTTTGCATTTCTTTTTAGCTCCACGAGCATCCCCCCCGCCATTCTTATTTAATTCCCCTCTGTCCTTCTCTTTTCAGGTAGTCTGAGAGCCACAGCCATGGTTCTCTGATGAACCCGACCTGCCAGACTGCCATCCGCAGTCCAGGTCTGAAGCCACCAGCCCCTCACAGAAGCTCAGGTACGGACTTGCCCTCAAGGACTGATTACCTCCAGGAAGGGAGCCCTAGCTGCCTGATTCCCGCCCCCCGGTCCTGATTAAATACACTTAAACCCTGCCCTGGCTTTCTAGCTCACTCCTACAGGCTACTGCCAGCCACGCCTGCCCACCACTTCCCCGACCTCTATTAAATCCTCAAGGGTACGGCCCAGTTCTCATCTACCCAGCTCTTATTACCTATCCATAGACTTATCCCTCCAGGGCTCCCAGCTCATCTGCCGTAGGACATGCAGCCACCGGGCGGACGGCGCTTCCTTAGCCACTGACCGAGACCACAAGCATGGACTCTTCCAGCAAAGAGGTACGGGAAGTCACATTTTTTTCGCCTGCCTGCCCATCCCCCTTCTAGGCTCATTATTATATAGACAGCCTTCCCCAACCCCCTCTTATTCTTTGGTCTACTCCTTTCCATTTATCTAATACGCCTCTCACATCGACGCTCTCCATAGGCTAACAGCGCTGCACATTACCATTTCATATAGCGGTGTAAGACCATATTGGTGCAGCCTACTTTACCACACACATTACCATCTCATACAGTGGTGTAAGACCACATTGGTGCAGCCTACTTTGGCAGCATCCTACCTCCTTTTAAAGTACCAGCTACCGAAGGAGACAGTACATCTTCAGTGATCATATAGGCTTGGTGCCATCTGCTATCTTGCTCAGCCCTGTGAAGTCCCCAAATACCTATACACACCGGCTTGTCTTGTTCTGTCTGGTGATTCTCTAGGAGTCTGTAATCTGGCTATGCCATCTACAGATGAAAACACTTTGCCGTAGTCATAGCTTACTATTTTTCACCATAAGGCGTCAACATGAGGACTGATACCTGGCTTCTTCTCTTCATACTGAACCAGATGTGCTGGTAGTCTCGGAATCCTGGCTCAGATCTTCTACCCCTGACAGGGAGGTTAATATCCCTAACTACTGGCTTTTCAGAGCTGACAGGCAGACTAGGGGTGGTGGGATAGCCATTTATGTCAAAGGCAAATATATGGTCACTACCATTGACTCCTCCTCTATCGCAAATGGCTTCTAATGTCTGTCCCTTAAGGTTGAAACATCCCGCTCAATGGCTATCAGGGTTATAGGGTGTTACAGGCCTCCATCTGCTGGGTCCCAGCTCCTGTCTCACCTATCGATTATATGCGACATGAGACCTCAAAACTATTATTCTAGGGGATCTCAATTATGACTGGTTATCCGAGGCTTCCTTACCCCTCAAATCCTTCTGTGACTCTCTTGGGCTCACACAACTCATTGAAGAACCTACGCATCCTAACAAGAAAAAACCCAGAATAGCACCCTATTGGATGTCCTCCTTACAAGCAAGCCACAGTCCTTTTCCTACGCTGGAATATTTTTCTCAGATGTCGGTGATCACTGCTTCATCACTGGTGTAAGATCTGACTCCAATCCCCCCATCACATCTAAGTTCTCCACCAGAAGGTCCAGACGCAATTTTGACCCATTTGCTTACATCGATGAGCTAAAATTGTCTGTACACTGGCAGAATGTTTACCTAGCCAAATAGGTCAGTGTGGCATATGACATTTCTCATGAAATAGTGTCTTGTGCCATAAATAATCATGCTCCCTTGGTAAAAGTCCTCATAAAGACTAGAACTTGCCATTGGTTCTCTGCTGAACTGAAGGCTGCATTACTAGTGAGAGATAAACTCTGGAAAAAAGCCCACAAATCAAAAACTGCCGAGGATTGGTGCCACTTCAGGAAGGCTAGGAACTCCTGCACCAATTTGGTTAGAGAGGCTAAGGCCAACTTCTACCGTTCTGAGCTTGACTCTGCCTCAAGGTGCCCAGCTAAATTTTGGTCCACAATCAAAGAGCTGTCTGGTCATACAGCTGGAAATGTACTTCCCTTGAAAATCATCTCTGCCAATGTTACTATCAATGATAGCAAGGAGATTCTCCAGGCCTTCAACAACCACTTTGCTATGGCAGGCCTTGCATTCGACAATTCACCAGCATCCATGTTATGTTCTCAGGTTAGTGCACAGATTCCTAAACCTAGCACCACTAATGCGGTCTTCTCATTCCTTCCTTCCTTCCTTCTTCGTTGAAAGTGGTCGAAGACCTCCTTCTACAGTTGGACACCAAGAAAAGCGCTGGTGCTGACTCTCTCTCGACCCCTACTTCTTAAAGATTGCATACCACGTCCTATCTGTACCAATCACACACCTATTTAACGTGTCCTTGTCCCAGGGGATTTTTCCACACCTATGGAAAATTGCCCACATCATTCCTCTGTTTAAATCATGGGATCCGTGCGACGTAAATAGTTACAGGCCGATATCTCTCCTAACAATATTGTCTAAACTGCTGGAAAAAATTGTGAATCCTCAGTTGAGAACCTACCTAGATAACAAGAACCTTCTAAACCCTATGCAGTCTGGTTTCAGAGCCAAGCACAGTACTACTACGGCTCTGGCCAAAGTGTCTGATGACTGGCAACGAGAGTTGGAAAACAAAAAATTTGTATGTGTTGTGTTCCTGGACCTTAGCAAGGCCTTTGACACTGTCGACCACTGCCTGTTTCTTTCCACCCTAAAAATGATAGGTCTGGACCTGACCTCTCTGTGCTGGTTCAATAATTACCTTACAGATAGGCTTCAGCAGGTCAAGGCTGAAGGGGAGCTCTCTCCACTCAATCCACTAAAAAGAGGCATTCCACAGGGATCCATCCTGGGCCTCTATTATTTGCCATTTATATAAACAATATTGATGTTGGCATCAAGGAGGCTAATATTCACCTTTTCGCTGATAATACGGTGTTGTACCTAAGCCGCCCAACTCCGGAAGCCGCCTGTGGAGATTTACAAACAGAATTAACTTGTTGCAGAATCAGCTCCTGAATAAAAATCTCTCACTCAATGCCAAAAAAACTAAAGCTATGCTGTTCTCTCTGGCTACTCATTCGGCAAACTCTGCTATCTCTGGCTCCTTACCTCCCATAAACACTTTACTAGGAGAGAGGTTGAAATTTGTTACGAAATTCAAGTACCTAGGGGTCTGGCTAGACCACAGATTTTCCTTCATGGAGCATGTCGAGGATCTTCTGAAAAAGTTGAGGTAGAGGCTTGGTCTCTTCTTTAGAATAAACTGCCTCCTGACCAAAGATGCCAAGATGCAATAAATTCAATCCACGTTTCTATCCCTAATTGATTATGCCGATTTCATTTATAGTCAGTGTAATGCATCCTGTCTTAGTAAACTGGTTACCTTATACCACAGAGCCTTAAGATTCATAACTGGCCTACCTATCACCACCCACCACTGCTCCATATATGTAGCTGTGGGGTGGACCTCCCTTCAGTACAGAAGGAATTGAAATGTGGCTCTCTGGACTTACAGAGCTATTACCAGCAAATTACCCCAATACATTTCCGACTGTTTGCCGTTATACGTGGTAGGCAACTACTCACTGAGAAGCTATTCCCTGCTTCTACTGAAGGTACCTAGGGCCAATACACACTTTGAAAGAGCGGCCATAGGTTTTGTGTTGCCCTCACTCTGGAACAAACTACAGAAATCTATGAAACTGAGTCTCCCTGTTAGTCTTGCCACCTTCAAGACCTTGTATGCCAAGGCTGTTAAGGAGCTATGCAGCTGTTTCCAGCATGCTTAGCGAGCTAGGGTGCCTACTGCTTACCCGCCCACTACATCTCCACCTAATCTGGCCCCTTGATTGTCTCTACCTATACCTCCCTTTTTTTTCTGCTAATCCACTACCTTTCTTACTCTCAGACTCCTAACATATATGTCCCCAGCCCATCTACCGTAGCACCCCTCCTAGAACAGCTGCAGTCTTGTACCCCTCCCTTCCATATCTGCCCCTTAAGTTTGTATATGTCCTGACCAATGATATGCCGTGCTATTTGAAAATGTTTTAATAGGCTGGCTGTTTCAGAATGTTTTAATTCCCCTTCTCATACCATTATTCCTAACCTTGTTAACCCTATAGCTGAAATACTTGATATTGCTCTGTGTATTTTGTTTTTCTATTTCTGTATAATCATGTCTATTTATTATCTGTACGTAAAAGTGTTGTTCTTGACCTTGTGTAACGCAGGTCCACCTTGTAAATGAGCTTGCTCAAAGGTGTTCGCCTGGATAAATAAAGACTTGATTGATTGATTGATAGTGGCTGTTCTCTTTCACAGATGACTCCAGGGTCAAAGCCTTTTGACATCCTCTTCTACAGAGGGTAGGTGGGTTTTGATAAGAGCACTTATCAATACTCAGCTGGTCCTGTTGGCAAATATTTACAGCCCTAACTCTGATTCTATCTCTGTGTAACCCCTAGATGGCGCTATCCCAGGGGCTACTACCGCTGCCTGATTGCCACTAACAGGTTGAGGGGCCTGGATCCAATGGCGGGTGCCTCCACCCAGAGGTCAGGGTTTGCAATAGTTAAACTTACTTGGTCACAGCCCTCTGGGACACTGCAACCCCCCTTTCTTCCCACTAGTGGCCCACAATATATCAGAATTACCTTCACAGTATACACTTTCACCCCAGGACTAGTTCCGCACTGGGACCTCCTGTGAAATAAGATACAGTGTAACAATCACAGTACAGTACTTTAACAGATAGACAAATACCTCAGGCAGTATAACTTTGCTGAAACAAGCAGCTCTGATTTATTTAGGGGATATAACAAGGGCGGAAATCAGGTTAATTGGTTTATCACTTTACTATCTACCTGGCTCTGTGCTGAGGCCTATCCCTACCAGTTACTGTCCTGGGTACGCCAAGCCCTAGTGGCTAGTCCAAACCGTGGCAGCTGGTGGGGGCCCTTCACACAGTGAAAAGAAAAATTAGTTTAAACAGTCAGCAGTACAGTGATTCCATTTGGATTTAATGTGGCAATTCAACAGGGAGCTACCCTGAATTAGTACTCACGACCTCCAAACAAGATAGGGTCCTTCAACGTCAGCAGGGCTAATCTTGAGCTCCCGAGACTCTTCACACATTTATATGGTAAAAAGAAAGTACTATACCAGGCAGGCTGCTTCTCTATCCCGATCGCAATTACTGCACAATACCCGAGAACACACAGCAAATTCAGTTCCTGACAGACCGAGTGCAATTCAACAATTTCTCCAGTCTTCTACAGGGTGAGCCTGGTTTCTACTCTTTCAGAGATACTTTGATTCTTTTCACAGGACTGGATTCAGTCCTAATAAGCAGTTACACAAGCTGCAGACCGAACTCTGGGCCTTACACACGTTTTTGACTGAAATCAGTACTGAAGGAGCACAGGGTTTCTTTCCCTTCACTCCAGAGCTAAACTGAAACTCCAACAGACAAAACTGGCACTTCCTTTGAGTTCCTCCCAGTTCTTGACTGGATTGGCTGTCACCACAATAGACTGCTGCTGTTGGTCCAAAAGGCGCCAAGTCTAAACTACATCTCCCAGAGTCACTGCCCATACAATCCTCTTGTGGCTGGCTCAGATTATGAGTCCAAGTTCTGATTCGTCCAAGGCACCATTTTGAGCTAGCTTACCCCACACTGATTGGTCCAGTTCAGCAGTTCAAAACCAGAATGGGGAACTAGGCAGACACAGTTCTGACTGCAAAGAAAGCAGGTTAGATAAACTGTACTTTCATTATTACTGTAAATGATTTCTGGCAAACAGTTACATCTTTTCAGATAGGTTCCTTTGCACTCTAGTGACTGCAAAAATGGAGTGAATTGGCAGCAGCTCGAGTGGTACTCAATCAAAGAAACACACAGTCCCCATACAAACTAATTATGTCTGCAAGCAGACAGCTCTTAAAGAGACAGTACCAGAGGTTCTAAAACACTCACTGATAAATGGCTTAAACGGCCAAACACCATTCAGGCTGGAGCATCAAACAAGCTCCTGGAAGTCTTTTGGGAATCCCCATTTGCAGGGGGTTACACCTTCCTGGTTTGGGAATGCTTGACGTCCGCGTCAAGCAAGTACCCCATGTTTTAACTGCAACCATATACATTTGCATTAGGCTCACACATGTAATCAGTCAATACATCATTTTACCAAAACATTTCTGAAACATTGCAGTACGTCACTCTTTACACAGTATTACACACATTGTACCATAACTCAAGTTATTACCTCTTGTACATGAAACCTGAAGGGGCCTTCCTATCAGTTACCTTGGGGCTGGACGGGCAAGAGCACCATACTTAGAGGCAACACAAGTAACTTGGAGTTAGCACTGATGCTCAGTTTGGGCAATGAGCTGGGGACATATACACCTTTATGGACAACATTGAGAGGCAAGTCCACAGGCCTTCCAAGTGAATCATAACTGAGGTGCACCACAGGCTTTACAGCTCGACCAGTCTTTCTAGGGGAACTGTTACAGTCTCTGCACTCTGAGCCTCATTTTCAGCATTGTCCTCACTTGTCAGGGGAGTCTCCATGGGGGTAGAGAGGCTAGAACTTGGGGCACTTTCAGCTCCAGGAGTTACAGTTTCTGAGTCCACAACATTTGGCTTGCATGGAGAGCTTTGACACTGGCAGTGACTGTCAGGGCACTCAAAATACTCTTCTTGTTCGGGTGTATCACCAGTCTGCCCCAATCTATCATTTTCCTCCCTGAAAGCTCAAACAGTTCAACCATGCACAACGATTCCATTTTCATCTGATCTGATGCTTTGCACTTCACTTTCTGGGAGCATTGGCTCCAGGGATGAAGCTGGGGCTTAGACAGTCCAGAAGGCCCAGCTTTGTCTCCAGTATTGACTAGGGATTGCCCTCAAACAATTGACTCAGTTCGTAAGAAGGATAGTATTCAAAGTCACTCTCACTTTCTTCTGATATGGACTGACAGTCATGCTCAACTGGGACTTGTGCAGGGAACACTTTAACTCTGCTTCTGTAGGTGCAGACTTCCTTGATCTTTCTTAGCAGCGCTCTAGTCACTGGTCCAGAGGGGGCATCTTCTGGGGGCTCAGACTCAATCAGGATTTGTCCAATGGGCAGTAAATGATTTCTATGCATTGTTTTTACATCTTTTGAATTGTTCTCAGGCCTTACTTTGTACACTGGCAGATCATCTAGTTTGCCCACTACAATGTGAGGGAGATGGTGCCATCTATCAGCAATCTTGTGTTTGCCATGCAGTCCCAGATTTCTTAGCAATACCCGATCTCCCTCCTGGAGTTCCTGTGCTTTCACCTTTTATCATACCGTTCTTTTGTTGGCCAATTTCTTTTGGCAGCCATGGTTTGAGCCAGTTAGTGCGCATGGAGTTAGCTGGGCCTTTAACTTTTGCCATACTGTAAATAGTTGTCAGCTTGAACCCCATCAGGAGAGACCCCAAAACACACATCTACTGGTAGTTGAGCTTTCTTCCAAACATCAGGCGGTAGGGGAGAACCCAGTGGCATCACTTTTGGTGCAGTTATAAGCATGTACCAGGGTGCTAATTTGTTGGCTCCATCTAGGCTTGTCCTTTGGGTGCAGGGTGCCTAGCATATCTAGCAAAGTGCGGTTGAAGCGTTCAGGCTGTGGGTCCCCTGGGGTGGTAAGGAGTGGTTCTGACTTTCGTGACTCTACAGAGAAAGCATCTCTTTGATCAGACGACTCTCAAAGTCTCTCCCTTGATCAGAATGGATTCTTTGTGGAGCCCCATAGTGAACAAAAAGTTTTCTACAAGTACTTGGCCACAGTGGATGCTTTCTGGTCTTTGGTGGGAAAGCTTGGGCATATCTCGTGAAATGGTCAGTGACCACCAGCACATTACTGATATTTCTTTGATCTGACTCCAAACTCAGAAAATCAATACAGACCAGCTCCATGGGTGCACTGGTGGTGATGTTAACAAGGGGCAGCCCTCTGGGGCAAAGCTTCTCTGTAAGCAGCGACTACAAGTTTGAATGTGTTGCTCCACATCAGCCCCCATCTTAGGCCAATAGAATCTGGATCTCACCAAGTCAAGTGTTCTGTCTATACCAAGGTGCCCATGTGGTTGTGCAAGGACCTCAGTACTGAGTCTCGAAAGGCAGTGGGCAGCACTAGTTGTTGTTTGTCTACTTGTCCCCTCTGTCTACTGTTTCTCTGTATAACAGTTTATTGATCAGTTTCAACTTAGGACCTTCTTTGTATAACAGTGCAGTTCTCAAATCAGTGGAGCGTAATTTGGACACATCTTTTCCTGCATAGAGGGCTTCTAAAGCTGCTTTGATCATGGGATCGCGGATTGAGCCCGCCGAATACTGTCATTGTCCAGCTGAGGCAGTGCACCAATGTCTGGTCAGAAAAGTGGCAATAGCAGCAGGTATGCAATTCTCAGAGGGTCCCAAGCAATCCACTATGCAGTCCACTGCGTCTGGACATTTGTTCCTCCCTCTCAAACTCCGGCAGAGTGCCCGAATGTCAGGTTCTGCCAATCGGACCCAATCATTCTGGGGAACAGGCCTCGGGAGAGAGCATCAGCATCTATGTGGTTCAGACCTGCTCGGTATTCAGAGCATAGTCATATGTAGATAATGCAGAAAGCCACCTATGGCCAGTGGCATCCAGCTTAGCTGAGGTCTGCACATAGGTCAAAGGATTATTGTCAGTTTTACTAGTATTTTAGCCCATACAAGTACTCATGGAATTGGTCAACAATTGCCCACTTCAAAGCTAGGAACTCTAACTTATGTACAGGATAGTTCTTTTCGGATGGGGTCAGGCTTCTACTGGCAAAGGCCACTGGTCTCAGGCCATTCTCGTGCTCTTGGTACAACACAGCCCCCCAACCCTTGCAAGCTAGCATCAGTGTGCAGGACGTAAGGTTTTCTTGGATCGGCATAGGCCAGCACTGGAGCATGGGTAAGTTGATATATGATCTCATGAAAAGCAGTCTCACAATCAGGAGTCCAGCAGGCCCCAAATACTTCACTCGGATGAAAATACACTCTTTCAGTCTTGAGGGACGCTGACTTTTGGTATTTTTTGTGGGTTGGGGGATACCCTTGAGTAAGGTTAAGTAAAGGCGGATCACTCTTGAATAGTCCTTGATGAAGCGCCGATAATAACCACAGAATCCCAGGAATCTTTGCAGTTCTTTTAGATTTTGGGCTGTGGCCAGGTGGTCAAGGCCTCAACTTTACTTGGGTCGGTCTCTATTCCTCGGTGGATACTATGTGTCCCACATACTTTACTGATGTTTGAAAGAATTGACACTTATCAGTGACAGTTTAGGCCAAAGTCCTCCAGTCGGTCCAATACCTCACATAATCTGCTCATGTTCCTCCAGTGAGCTGCCAAACACAATAACATCATCTAGGTATACAGGCACTCTAGTAAGTTCATGTCCCCACTGCACGCCCATCAATCATTGAAAAGTGGCTGGGGCACCTGAAATCCTTGAGGCATCCTCATGAATTCATAGAAGCCAAGGACAGATAAAGGCTGTCTTCTCACGGTCCTCTGGGGCCATCGGGATCTGGTAGTACCCACTCGCGGAGATCCAACACAGAGAACCACTTGCTCCCTTTAGGCAGTCCAAAGCATCCTGAATGGGGCATTGTGTACTGATCAGGATAGTCTGCCGGTTTAGTGCGATAATCACACACATCCTTACTGTCCCATTCTTTTTCCTCACTACCACAATGGGGAAGCATAAGGGCTTCTGGATTCTTGTATTACACCAGCAGCTAACATCTCTTGCAGATGCCGTCTCACATCATCTATGTCAGCAGGTGCCAGGCGTCGAGACCTCTCACCGAAATGGTCTTTCGTCATGCAGCCGGATATTGTGCTCAGCTCCTTGCACGCATCCCACGTCCCATTCCTTTAAAGAAAACACCTGGTCTCTCTGGGCAAACTTCTCACTGATCCTCACTTTCCATTCAGCTGGCAACGGGAGTCGCTGAAATCAAACAAGTCAGCATGCTACTCTGTCATTCTTCCTCGAACTCTTGCTGCTGGGTAGCACTGCAGTGTCTGCACAATGCACATTAGCCAGGATGCAACCTCTATTTACTCGAATGTCTCTTTCAGAACATTATGAACTTGACCATTACCCTTCTGGCATAAGCATGGGCTCTAGCGGGCAAAATACTAGGCTTGACCAGCAGTCCCTCTGGCAATTTTCCAGCCTGTGCATCCAACATTAATATTTTATTCTTAACATCCTTTCTGATACGGACCTCTCCTGTAAGGTACACTGGGCATTTGGCGCCAGGATCAGAGACTCAGGATCCTTCTTCCATACAATTCGACCGGTTCCTCTGGTTCTATTTTTTCAGCATCTCTGTGCCTCATAGGCCTTCTTAATTAAAGCTGGAACTCTTAAAGCTCTACTAGTTTTGACCCTGTTTTTCATAACACAACTGTGCCAGCCTTCCGAACATATGAGCATTTGTTCCAATCAACAAAGGGACACCATCATACAGTCCAGTGGGGGACACACTAAAGCTAGAGTCTCTACTTGTTCGCCACTCCAGCCACGGAGGTGGGAAAGACAGCCAAATTGGATATACCCGGAATAGGGGTAGGCCTTCTCATTAACCCCCATACATGCAGTCCTTCTAATGGTTGTAAGGTATGTCTGACAAATGCTTCTGAAACCAATCCTGGAACATAATTGTCACTTGGGAGCCACTGTCTAATACAGCTCTTGTAGACACTCCATTCACCTTTACAGTGGTCTCCATGGAGGGACCCACTATTCTGGACCAGTCTGAGAGGCGATAGTGGGGGCTGGGCAACTGACCCTGCCACAAAAGGGCGTGAGTTAGCATTTTGGTGCCCTCACTGGGATCATTTCGTGCACCTCTTAACCACTGATTTGTTCTCCAGCTCTCCTTATAGCCTATATGCAACTTTGTCAGTGTCTTTTGGGGACCGCATTCCTTTTCATGTGCCCATCCTTCCCACAATTATAGCAAAACATACTTTCTGGGGTTTGAGCTGGCGAGGCGCCACACTGGGAGCCAGGGCGGGGGTATTATAACTGGAAACCTTGGTGCCATCTCTGTCTGCGGCGTGATAAGCATTTGGAGACATCTCGTCAGTTTCTCCACTTCCATGGTCAAGGAATCGAGTTCGGAGCTGTTATCAGCAGGAGATACATGGGTGGTATCCCCACCCCATAGCAGATGCAGTCGGATAGAGTCGGGGCCCGTACTTGCAGGCGTGGCCTTCATAAAGGGACTGTTTTTGAATTCCCGGATCTCTCAACAGTTCACCCCATTGTGGCATATCTTTTCCTTATCAGAGCACTCATTGACTGCCAACCTCTGCCCCTGAACTTCACTTGATGGGCCACCTCAGTCACTCGGGTCATAGCCGCAGCTATTGGTGCAGGTCCCTCCGAGGTCGCCTTTTCTCAACTCCTCGAATTTCTCTCATTAACTCATCATAGGAGGTGGGATTCCAGTCGATTTGCCAGGCGTAACTCGAAGCAACAGCAGTTCTGAGAAGGGGCAGACTTAAGGATCCTGTCCAGCCTGGTTCGGTCCAGTTCAATCGCTGGCAAACTACCTTTCTGAGGCATTCTTGCAACAATTTTTCCAGCCGAGATACATACATAGACAACAACTCCTTGGTACTGTTGTGCATTTCTTACTCTCCACCATAGGTCCTCATCAGAATCTGGGCTCCCATACACATTCTCCAAGGCCTCAAGATAGGCCTGTGCAGTCTTCAGGGTTACTAGCCCGTTTGCTACTGGATGGTAGCCAAGGCAGCGGAGACCTCGGAGGCTGTCACTAACCCTCTTTCGCTTTTCGGCTTCCGAGCATTGCCATTCTAGCACTTGGGGGGCAACATAGTCTATCCAGGTCTCCCAGTCATCCTCCCCTTGGGGGGTGGGGAGGGTGCCAGAGAAGATCCTCAACCTTCGGTAAGAGTCGTGACTAATGGCAGGTGCAGAAATAGGAGTCTGCATTGGTTCAGCCACCATTACGGGCACTGGAGCGGGACAGGGTGTTGGGGGAGGAACACCCCCAGGTGGCAAGAATAGTTTCTTCAAGTCCTCCACAGTTTTCCCTTCTCCCAGCAACCATTTAGCAAATTTCTCCTCGAAAGTTTCAGATAGTGGTGGGGGCTCATTCCCCCCCGGGTCTTTACTGTCCTTAGTTATCACTCTCCAAGCAGTGAGGGCTCCCTCTGGGGTAATGGTCTGTGGCACTTTGGAGCTATCTATGGGATCCTTAAACTCTACTAGGGCCAGAAAAGTGTGGGTGAGCAGATTAGCATGCCGACCCACCACCACAGGGTTTTGTAAACCTTCCACCTTGGAAAGTACTCCCTGTACAGTGTCCGTATTGATACCCAGGGGGATGTCCAGGATAGGCATAGCATTTTGGGGGTCAATCTCCTCCCCAGTACACCACTCCACCAGCCGGTGCACAGCCACTTCTGTCGGGGTACCCATTTTTTTTTTCTTAACAGTGGTTCGTAAATATGGCCACTAGAGGACACACAATCCCAGCGGTGAGCCTCCAAGATGTAACCCCTAGATGGCGCTATCCCAGGGGCTACTACCCCTGCCTGATTTGCCACTAACAGGTTGAGGGGCCTGGATCCAATGGCGGGTGCCTCCACCCAGAGGTCAGGGTTTGCAATAGTTAAACTTACTTGGTCACAGCCCTCTGGACACTGCAACCCCTTTCTTCCCCACTAGTGGCCCACACAATATATCAAATTACCTTCACAGTATACACTTACCCCAGGACTAGTTCCGGCACTGGGACCTCCTGTGAAATAAGATACAGTGCAACAATCACAGTACAGTACTTTAACATAGACAAATACCTCAGGCAGTATAACTTTGCTGAAACAAGCAGCTCTGATTTATTTAGGGGGATATAACAAGGACAGGGGGAAATCAGGTTAATTAGCTTATCACTTTACTATCTACCTATGGCTCTGTGCACAGGCCTATCCTTACCAGTTACTGTCACTGGGTACCCAAGCCCTAGTGGCTAGTCCAAACCGTGGCAGCTGGTAGGGGCCCTTTCACACAGTGAAAAGAAAAATTAGTTTAAACAGTCAGCAGTACAGTGATTCCATTTGGATTTAATGTGGCAATTCAACAGGGAGCGACCCTGAATTAGTACTCATGACCTCCAAACAAGATAGGGTCCTTCAGCGTCAGCAGGGCTAATCTTGAGCTCCATGAGACTCTTCACACATTTATATGGTAAAAAAGAAAGTACTATACCAGGCAGGCTGCTTCTCTATCCCGATCGCAATTACTGCACAATACCCGGGAGAACACACAGCAGATTCAGTTCCTGACAGACCGAGTGCAATTCAACAATTTCTCCAGTCTTCTACAGGGTGAGCCTGGTTTCTACTCTTCAGAGATCCTTTGATTCTTTTCACAGGACAGTTCAGTCCTAACAAGCAGTTACAAAGCTGCAGACCGAACTCTGGGCCTTACACACGTTTTTGACTGAAACTGTGCACTGAAGGAGCACAGGGTTTCTTTCCCTTCACTCCAGAGCTAAACTGAAACTCCAACAGACAAAACTGGCACTTCCTTTGAGTTCCTCCCAGTTCTTGACTGGATTGGCTGTCACTCAGAATAGACTGCTGCTGTTGGTCCAAAAGGCGCCAAGTCTAAACTACATCTCCCAGAGTCACTGCCCATACAATCCTCTTGTGGCTGGCTCAGATTATGAGTCCAAGTTCTGATTCGTCCAAGGCACCATTTTAGAGCTAGCTTACCCCACACTGATTGGTCCAGTTCAGCAGTTCAAAACCAGAATGGGGAACTAGGCAGACACAGTTCTGACTGCAAAGAAAGCAGGTTAGACAAACTGTAATTTCATTATTACTGTAAATGATTTCTGGCAAACAGTTACATCTTTCAGATAGGTTCCCTTTGCACTCCTAGTGACTGCAAAAATGGAGTGAATTGGCAGCAGCTTGAGTGGTACTCAATCAAAGAAACACACAGTCCCCCATACAAAACTAATTATGTCTGCAAGCAGACAGCTCTTAAAGAGACAGTACCAGAGGTTCTAAAAACACTCACTGATAAATGGCTTAAACGCCAAACACCATTCAGGCTTGGAGCATTCAAGCAAGCTCCTGGAAGTCTTTTGGGAACCCCCATTTGCAGGGGGGTTACATCCGTCTTCCCTGAAATTGTACAGTCTGTCATGGCTGTTCATCAGGATGGAGATTGACTTATTCTAGGGGTCAATTTTAATAAAGTGTGGGGGCCCAGTATTGGACAGATTGTGCTGCCAAACTGTGACACCTACAAAGGCAAAGGAGTCCTTGCATGTTCTTGCAGAGGAGTTGCAGTTGACAGATCCCTGGAGGAATTTGCACCCAATTGGCCGTGATTTAACTTTTTATTTCAATTTGCATCAAAATAGCAACAGATTGGATTTCTTTCTCATCCCAGTGAATCAAATGCATGAGGTTTAAAGCATGTCTGTTGGGCCCATCATCATTTCTGTTCATGCCTGTGTGCATTAAACAGTAGGAATTGGTCCCCCTTCTCAGGGCCATCCTCGTTGGAGGATGGATACTGATCTCTTTGCTCACAATGGTTTCCAACCCTGGCTAGTGGTGAAGTATTCACTAATACTATTCCATAAATCTCCTGGCTATTCCGTGGGATACACAAACAGCATATCTGAGGGGCTGCATCATTAGCTATGCTTCACATACTAACCTGCAGTCTCTACTCTAAGACAGGATGGCTCCCCCTTCTACTAAGGGTCAGGTATCAGGCCTGCCTGGGAAAAAGGCCCAGCTAGGATTAACTCCTCCCTCAATGGCTAGCACCTTCCAATGTTCTCAATCCTCCCAGGTAACTAGAAGATCCACAAAGGGTATCCTCCATGTCCCTTTTAGGAGAACTCCTTTGCACAGTGAGCGAGCTCTCTTTGTGGGCCGCTCTGGTTTAATGATCTTCCAGCCCCCCCTGATAGATTGTGATAAGATTGTCCCTTTCAAAAGAGAGATCTGCCTCCTCCTAGCACAGGTAAATCATTGTGACTGGCCTTCCTGATCAGGCACACCCAATGACCGGGTTCACGTTTGTGAACCGTTTTACTCCAGTTTTTACTCCAGTTTCCCTACCCTCCTGTAAGGATAAAAAGATGTCTGCGTTGTGTTTTCTATCTTTAAATAATTCAAGCCACACCAAATGAATGTCTCCCTCTGTTTATTTTCTGTTTGTGAGTCTTCAATACAAGTATTTTGGTCAACTTTTCAATACATATATTCTGGCTTTAAGTTTGGTGCTCACCATTTAGTTTTATACAGGGTTTATATAACGAAGTGTCATCTCAAAAACTACCAACATCCTAGTATAGGCCAATCATATAACAAGATAACCTATTAATCTTAGGGTGTGGTGAATAACAGTCAAAGCATAGATATGACTTTATGTCTTACATTTTCTCAAAAGTGTTTACCACATTTTTTGCGTAACTCTTTCACAACTCTCTCTATTGTATTCTGTCTTTAACAGATAAATGCCATCCTAATAAGGGCATACCATCCTGTTCAAGTTGACTATAGGTAATTTAAATACTGACCACTATAAAATCATAAGGTAAAGTGTTGCGTAATAAAGGAATAATGCATGACAGGGTGTGTGTTGTGCTGGGATAATGCCACACCTGGGAAGGGTGGGCATGAGGCCGCAGGCTGAGTGTGCCCACTGCCCCAGGCGTGGCGTTATCCCAAATGACGCACACCCTAGAATGCATTATTCCAATTATACAATGGCTCATTGTTATATATAAAATAAAAAAATAATTTTAAAGAATGTTTTTATTAGTGTTAAGAGGAGATACAAAAAAAGAGACTGGCATCCAAACAACCATCAAGAGATTCACTGTGCTGAGACTAGACCTGTGGCGTTGTGCTGGGATAACGCCATGGGTCCAGCCTCAGACTGACCAATCACAGTCCAAGATTCTTTCTTGCCATTGTATAATCATAAAACTATCACAAGACAGGCATCACAAGACTTTTAACTAGGTCTTGTGAGAAACTATCATAGCTAACTATCTGAGTAAACACATTTGGTTATATAGTATACAAAAATTACACTGAAGCATTCTGTAAAGAGGCTATACCTAAACACTCAGTTTAACTATTATAAAAGGTTATACTGAAATAAATGTTATACTACAAAATGTTACATTACAATATCCCTTTTGTGACTCTCTATACTTGGAGATCACACAAGATGATGTTGCCTTGTAACATTTGCATTTTTTGAACCATGTGTTTTATTTTACAATACAATAGTAATTGTACAATAATAAGAATGCAGATTACTGTAATACCTCAACCCACCACTATGAGGGTTGGACTAGTACCTAAAACAGTCGATCCCCTATCCCACCAGGATATAATAGGGATATATGATGACTGTCTTTTTACCTCTTTAACAGAGACCTTTTGTGTCAAAATAATTCCTTTTGTTTGTTGATGGTACAACAAGGCACCAAGGGTGGGATAGTCAGACTGCGCCAGGTTATGGCGCAAGCCTGGGCACAGCGCAACTGGGATGTCAGGAAGCTGACAGGGTGACATTCAGTGGTGTAGCACCATGGCTCAGCACCATTGAATATTGCTCCATGGCCACCTGCATAGCACAGTGGCACTGCATCAGCACAAGTGGCCAGAGAGGGTCAGGGGGATGCGCTAGCAAAAGTGCCATTGCGTTAGGTGCATCAACTGTGATATTCAATGGTGGACATGCAAATGGGGCCATAATGCATGCAAGGCTCAAATGGGGCCATTTGCATGTCATTATGGCCCATTTGCATGCAGGTGTGCCGATCCCTGGCGACATGCACCTGGCGCCCTGCCAGGCTGCAGCCGTCGGGGACCGACACCCCCTACACAAGCAGCAAAGTGCTCCAATGCCTGATCATGGGCATAGGTTGCAAAACAAAATATTCCAAAATCCATGGTGGTCCAGTGGACTGCTCACAGCCTGATCATGGGCAGAAGTATAAATAAATGATTAAATCCCTTCCCTGGTGGTCCAGTGGACCGCTCGCAGTCCGATCATGGGCAGAAGTATAAATAAATGAATGAATCCCTTCCCTGGTGGTCCAGTGGACTGCTCACAGCCGATCATGAGCAAGTATAATAAATAAGATAACATTCCATCCCGGTGGTCAGTGGTACCCCCCTCCTCACCCCTCCCACTGGCCGCCACCCCACCCCAGTCAGTGGCGGGCAGCAGCTCCCCACCTGCAAGCCACCAGCCACCTGCTAACTGACTGCGAACAGTACGGCTGTATGCCCATTGGTCTAAGCGTGGCCAATGGGAGTGCAAACCGATACCGTGCTATACAGTCCAGATATGGAAATGAATCCATTCACATATCTAAACTCAGGTAGTATGGTATAGTCTGCATGCCCATTGGCCTTGCTGTGGACCAATGGGCATACAACTGTACTGTATGCAGTCAGTCGGCAGGTGGACGGGTGGCTTGTGGTTGGGGAGCTGCCACCCGCCGCTGACCGGGGGGGGGAGCGAGGTGGCGGGGCTCAATGGGAGGTGGGAGGGGGGTACCACTGGACTACCAGGGATGGATGTAATCTTATTTATTATACTTCTGCCCATGATTAGGCTGCAAGTGGTCCACTGGACCACCAGGTAAGGGATTCATTCATTTATTTATACATCTGCCCGCGATCGGGCTGCGAGTGGTCCACTGGACCACTAGGGATGTTGGAATATTATGTCTTGAAACGTATGCCTGTGATTGGGTGGGGGCGCTACCAAGATGGACGATGCCACCGGAGCTCGGGTAGCCACCCACAACTGGCAACTGCTGTGTTGCACCCTGCAACACGGCAGCTCACCTGTGGGTGGCTAGCTTTTGCTCCTGTCTTTTGTGGCTCAACTGTGTGTGGTGCAGGTGGGGGTTGTGCTTGCATCTGCTCACCACATCCCGGGCTGAATATCAGAATGTGCAGAGTATGCATGGGCACACCCCCCCTACTTGCGCCATATACATTACTGATGCGCCCTGGTGCATCGAGATTTGTGCCATGCACATTCCCCTTTTGAATATGGTGCCAGGGCACATCAGTGGGTTTTGCATGGTGCACCTGTGTTGCGCCATGTGCAAGCCTTCTGAATATCCCACCCCAAATGTCATTTTATCAATTGTGGGCAATTTGAAATGAGATGGAGTTGCCAAATCAGTGAGTAAATCCAAGGCCATACTGGAACTATCTAACATTTCTTCAGCTATAGGCAGGATGTTCTCGGAGGGTCCAGTTTGCAACCCACCAAGTTTTGTCACTACACCCCCATACATTCCAAGGTTGACCTGCAATTATACACCATAATTAGTTCCATCTCATAGCTTGGCGGTATTTATTCGCAGATGTTGGGGTAAATTTACATTGATCTGGAAACCATGGGGCGATTGATGTCTCTTCCCCACATATTAAGGTTTTATGTTCTTGTACACACTGTTGCTTAGGTAAGATAACATATTTATTGTGTACTAGGATGATAGTGTCACCTGGTATTTGGAGTCTCATAATCTGGTCATGTATTAATACTCCCAAATTACTGATTTGCCACAATATTTTTGGTGGTTCAAAACATACAGGTATTATCACTAGTATGGGAATCACATGTCGCAGCACTTGTGCATATTGATTCAGTGAGTTCAGTGCTTTTATAATAGCTAAGGGTGGTAGGAATACAGTGGGATGATCCAATAATCTAGTTACATTGGTCTCACCTATTCCTAAGGGTAACCTATTGGTTTCAATTTTATTTAACTCATTAATTAGATAAGCATGTGCTTCAGCAACTAATTGAGAACAAGCCAGTTCTATATAGCTTTCTCTAGACATATTAGAAAGTGAGTTATAAAATTGGGCTGCTATCTGAGCAATAATTTTTCATTTCTGTAAGGTTTCTTTAAATGCAAACCAATCAATTTCCTCATTATCATCTGCTAATCTCACAGTAGTTGATAATGGTCTAGTAGTCATGGCTTTTAAAGTTGTAACCCTTTAAAACCATAGCTTTGATACCATTAGCAATTCCCAATCCTGAGCCTAACCAGCCCCATATGTCTCTTTTACAATGAAATAAGCCTGGTGTTGCTTCTGCAGGAATTTGAAATTACCACATTTTGTGTCTATCGTGGTACTGATTTAAAGTATTATTATAATACTATTACCACAACCACAACAATACAGAGGCCTGATCTTCACACTGAAGTGGTAATCGTGGAAAAGGCAAATGCAGTAACACATTATAATATTTCAATTTACATTTAACCCTACTGTATAGTTTTTCACACTAGATGTATTATATAACAAATGCCACATATTACATTGTGATGCATTTACAATCCAATATTGGATGGATAATGTTAGATGTCCTTAATTTTATTCAAAATAAATCTTGTTCTTCTCCTGTCAAATTGGTTGTATCCCCCAAAGTAGAGCGGATATAGATTTCTTTCTGGGCTATTGCGCTCACGACACACATCGCCGTGCCAGGCCAGGCGTCTGGCGAGCATCCCCATGTCGCATCTTGACATTGTCTATAACAATTAAAGTACCATTTGACAAGAAGATATCCAGTGTGTTCATGTCGTTTTCCTATCAGTACTGAAATACCCCAAGGAGTACGATTGGCATAGTTTTTGTTGTATAAACTGTTTCATATGTGCCCTGGGCATCCTTTGTGTCTGTTGGAAATTGCCAGGATCAGCAAGGTACTGCTCAATATGAGTACAGGATACATCATTGTACTTTACCTATTGGGAGAAACAGAGCAGTATCAGTTGTCATCATTTAAAGGCTGATACAATTTACATTGGTCCACATGGACCCATTTTGTCTCTGTAGACCCTTGTCGAATTTGTAGGACCTGAATGATCCATGGTCCCAAAACATCAATGACGTCATAGGGTACCATCCAGTTAGCACCCCATGGTCCCTTTTAACCAAAATATTTCACCATGACGTAATGACCGCTTTCAATGGGTGGTATCACTTTTTCGTCATGTCTCTGTTTGTTTTTCAAATGGGTCTGTGCCATATTTCTGGTAGCATGGGGTAAATAAACAGCTAACTTTTTTGCAGCTGTTGCAAAAATACATCAGTTTTGATGCGGTCTAACAGTGGTGTTGATAAATCTGGATCTGAAGGTAATACAGCCACATATCTCATCCAGTCATCAATTGGTATGGGTTATAGCCAATACTCCTGTTTTCAGTACCTGTAATACTCATTAGAATTTCTGGTAAGTGCGTCACCCATCCTTTACCAGTAGCCAACACTGTCTTTTTTAGTGCATTTTTTTAGAGTGCGATTTAACCTTTCCACCGTTCCTGATGATTGTGGATGATAGGGTAAATGCAAACGTTGGATGATACTCAAAATATCACACAACGCTGTCATTATTTTCTCTGTAAAGTGAGTTTCTCTATCACTTTCAAGTATTCTGGGAAAACCCCATTATGAGAACACCTGTTCCCATAGCGCTTTTGCAGTAGCTGTAGCACTATCATTACGTATGTGCAATGCTTCTACCCATTTGGAAAATATGTCAACAATGATTAATAAATATCGGAACCCCCCTTTTGCAGTAGGCAAGGACCCCATGTAATCAATTTGTAAGCTGGACCAAGGACCGTCCGCAAGGGGGATCCACCCTAAAGGAACCCTTTTACCAGGCACTGGAGGATTCATCTGTGCCCAGATAAGACAAGCCTCCAGGCATTACTTGACATTTTTTCCCATTTTTGGCCACCAGTATTTTTGTGCCAACATTTTACAAGTTTTGTGGAGTCCACAGTGACCTCCAACTTGATGATTATTCATGATAATATATTTTTTGAATGATGTGGGTGGTATCCACTTCCTAAACCCAGTTTGTCATTCCCATGCTACCATATCTTCCCATATGGTAGCATGTTTGCACACTGTCTAGTGTCTTTCCATTGATTTCAACAACCCACTATCCAAGCATCTGTATTTTGGATACGCTCTAAACTTAGGACTTGTGAGATGGCAGCTATCCATTTAATATGGTGTTTGTCAAATTCGTCCATCTCCCACAATTGTGTAGAGTCACCTCCTAGAGGGTCTACCCATAAGTTTGTTTGTTTGGCTGAGCAAGATTATCTACTAAGTTATTGTTTAACTCATGGATATTATTTGGATTTTTTTGGTGAGCTCTTACTTTACAAATTGCTATTTTCAAAGGTATTTGAGCGCCTATGTCGCATATATGTTGTAATATGGGAGCAAATGCTACAGGTTCTCCTGATGCTGTCCGCATTTTTCTTTTAGTTAAAATTGGCAAAAAGTCTAATAAGGAATTTACCACAAAAACACAGTCTGAGAAGATATTAATAGCCTCCTGAGGGTAAGCCATAATAACTCCATGGACTGCCTCTAATTCTGCTCTAGGGGCAGAAAATAATGATGGGCATTGTACTAATATTTTTTGATTAGTACTCGGTGTCCATATGGCATATCCTGTTTGGAAATGTCCATTCTCCCAAAACGAGAGCCATCTACATAAACATCTCTTGCTTCAGTATTTGGTTCTGCAGCAAATATGGGTTTAAAATCAATTCCCATTGCAGTTCTACAATCATCTGCCTCTCCCTCACATGTCATTAATTCAGCCAACATAGGTGAGGTACATTTTTCTACTGTGATATTTTTCCCTTGTAGAGCTAACGCCCATATAACCAATCGCTGTGAAGACACACCTCTCACATCCCTTTACTGGGGTGTGAGATGTTTGCAGGATAATTCTGTTAAACCCCACAATATGTTCTGTTGCCTGTATGGTCCAATACACAGCTAACAAATGTTTTACACATTCTTCATATGTCTCTTCCACAGGTGTTAGTACGCAAGAAAAATATCCCACAGGATGTAACGCCCCTGCTCTCTTTTGTAACAGTACTGCATTGATTACCTGATCTGTTGCATGTACCTGTATCACAAAATCAGAGGATTCAGAAGGACTAATAAGAGCTGGAGCTATCATTAGTGCTTGCTTAAGAGCCACAAAAGATGTTGCAAGAAAAAAATCATAAAAACAAAACTTTTCTTTGTAAGCTAGTTGGCATGTGAGATTTAAATAAATCTTGATTACTTTTTTTTCTGTTTTCAGACAGTAAATCACATTTTCCATGTCAGAGTGAAAAGTTCAGTTGTGTAGCTTACAATATAGCAGGACCTGAAAAATCCTGACAAAATAATGTGCTTAACTTGGAAGGTCAAATTGTGTTGCAAAAGGTCACCAATTGCAACAAGGTGAAACTTACCATATTTTTAGTTTTGTCAGCTTTTTGCTTAGTTGAACACTCATTTAGGTAAAAGGAGGTAATTATTCTACCTTTACTCTAAGGAGATGTGGTACTACCACTGTATCTCTGCTTATAATGCACTTACCCAGGGGAGCCACCCCTCCACATGCCCCCTCCAATGCTGCATCACATCTGCAACTGCAGTTTGCAGACAGTGAGCCAACATTTCAAAACTGGAACATGCCATGGGATAAAACATAAAAATAAACCAGAGTAGCTTCAGAAAACACAGTTGAAGACTCTGATAAAGTGTAACAGTGACAAATAGACATAGCATATACTGAATTAAGCACAGTGTTTTCCAACTTCAAATATTTCCTACAGCACTATGCCACTGACAAAAGTTAACCTGGAATAAAGAAACCAAGAGTCTCCTAACTAAATAAAAAAAACATAATGAGCTTTAAGTGAACAGAGCCAAGAAAAGACAAACTTAACTCCAGCATCATTATAGTTAATGAAGCTGGTAACATTCATTACCGAATACTGTAATGTTTTTGCAATTCTCCATATAAGTATAGAGAACAGCTTGATCTTGGGCAGCAGGGAACAGCTATACAGACATGAATGTTTGTAGATTCATTATAACGTCTTGATTTTTAACCCACAAACTTCCCTTTGTGCCACACTTAATTTTTATTTACTATCTTTAGCCTCTGTGACATATTTGGCTATATTTAAGTAACGAGCATAATTTTTCTGTAACAGTTCTTTCCTCAACTGACATGTCCTAGCAGTTATTTCTAACTGAAACTGTACGTACATTTGACATATGTTAGTTAACTTGGTTTTATCTGATTTACTTTTCTCATTATGGTCTGTACATTGTTTAATTAAACCTAAGTACGCATCTTCCTGCTTTTCAAGAGACCTATACAGACCTTCTTGAAGGTTCGTCTCTAAACATTTACTTAGTATGAAATCTATACTCACGTTGGTAGGTTCACTGGCAAATCACGTCTGACTTTGCCTCAGCTTCCGTGTCTTCTGGCCTCCCTCCATACATGAGTAATTAGTTCAGGTATGGTAGGCATTCCTCGTAGTGGCTTCCTTCTCTTCTCGGTTCTTTTGATATCATCAGCAACCGTATAGACTGTCTTCAGACATCCGAGTCACGGTACCAATTGTAAGGATTAAAAAGATGTCTGCATTGTGTTTTCAATCTTTAAATAATGCAAGCCACCCACACCAAATGAATGTTTCCCTCTGGTTTATATTCTGTTTGCTAGTCTTCAATACAAGTATTTTGGTCAACTTTTCAATACATATATTCTGGCTTCAAGTTTGGTGCTAGCCATTTAATTTTATACAGGATTTATATAACAAAGTGTTATCTCAAAAACTACCAACTTCCTAGTATAGGCCAATCATATAACAAGATAACCTATTAATCTTAGGGTGTGGTGAATAACGGTCAAAGCATAGATATGACTTTATGTCTTACATTTTCTCAGAAGTGTTTACCACATTGTTTGCCTAACTTTCACAACTCTCTCTGTTGTATTCTGTCTTTAACAGGTAAATACCATCCTAATAAGGGCATACCATCCTGTTCAAGTTGACTATAGGTCATTTAAATGCTGACCACTATAAAATCGTAAGGTAAAGTGTTGTGTAATCATAAAACTATCACAAGACAGGCTTCACAAGACTTAACTAGGTCTTGTGAGAAACTGTCATAGCTAACTATTTGAGTAAACACATTTGGTTATATAGTACAAAAAAATTACACTGAAGCATTAACATAGAAACATAGACTTTGACGGCAGATAAGGACTGCTAGGCCCATCTAGTCTGCCCATTTCCCTACCTAAAGGATAGGCCGCAGATCCTATTTAACCAACAGCCTATATCTTCCTGCATTCTCTAAAGAGGCTATACTTAAACACTCAGTTTAACTATTATAAAAGGTTATACTGAAATAAATGTTATACTACAAAATGTTACATTACACCTCCTCCTCACCATACTCCTTCCCCCACCTCTCTCCTCTATACTGACACGGCCTACCTCAGGCTGCTACATTTTTCATTGTACGGCACTTACAGCAACTTTTTAGCAACCTAAAGTGTTTCTCATTGTTCATGACTACTGTGTACTCTCTTAAGAGGTTTGCTGTTGTCTAGGCATTTCTGCACTTCTTTGACCACACTAGTTTGAACTTGTTATACTGGTGTACCTTGCAACTCTACATTTTAATTGTTTTTAAACAGCCTGTCTTGTACAGTGTACTAAACTGACTTGGAACCTTTGTAAAAGACCCTTTTGGCTCAAAAGTATTAATCCAAAATTTGAAATAAATGAATAAAGAATAAATAAATAAATAAGTCAAGGCTACAGGATGTTGAACAAAAAGAGAGTGCTCTCAAGGAAGAAGAAAAAGAGTATAATTCCCCTCTCCACCCATAATCCAGAGTTGCATTTGGGGAGGTTGTTGGGGCTAAAACAGTGGGGGAATTCAAACATGCATGGGACAGACACAAGGCAATTGTAGTGGGGGCTGGCAGGAAGTAGGCTATTGGTTAACTAGAATCTGCAGCTTATCCAGTAGGTAGGGAAATGGGCAGACTGGGTGGGCTAAGTGGTCCTTATCTGCCGTCAAAGTCTATGTTTCTATGTTTCTATGTTTTTACTTCAACTTAAATATCAGATCAGGAAACAGGAAATGGGACAGCCATACAAACTGGGGTTGTCTACATTCCTCCAGACCAGGGGGAGGACAAAGACACATTACTGTTAGAAGATATACAAAACATGACAGCTAAAGGGGAGGTTCTGATAATGGGAGACTTCAACATGCCAGATACAGATCGGTCAGTACCACCAGGAACATCTGCCAGAACTAGACACATAGTGGATTCCCTGCAGGGGGAGGGACCTCAAACAACTAGTAAAACAACCCAGAAGAGACAAGGCTATGCTAGATCTAGTACTGACTAGCAGGAAAAGGATCACAGATGTCCAGGTAGAAGGTCACCTGGGGGCCAGTGACCATCACGTGGTATGGTTCAGTTTGGCTACTAGAACTAAATCATCCCATTCCAAGCCAAAAATGTGGGATTTCAGAGGAGCTGACTTTGATAAGATGGCCAACAGAGTTAAGCTAGCCCTAGCAAGAAGAAATATAGGTGAGGGGCTACAGGCAAAGTGGGCAAGCATTAAGGATGCAGTACCTGAAGCAACATCTCATTGTGTTAGAGAGAAAAACAAGAGCAAAAGAAGGAGGGAACCACTTTGGTTCTCAAAAATAGTAGCAGAAAAGATAGAGCCAAAAGGTTGGCCTTCAGGAAATATAAGGAAATGCAGCGGGACGAAGATAGGGAGGCATACCACACTTCCCTAAGGGAAGCAGGGAAGGCAGTAAGGCAGGCAAACACCCAAACTGAGAAAACACTAGCACAAAGAGTAAAAGAAGGGGACAAGACTTTCTATAGATACATTAGTGAAAGGAGAAAGTCCAGAGGGGGAATTGCTAAGATCAGATGAGATAAGGGGGATTGTGAGGAGGAGGACCAAGGAAAAGCATCTATCCTAAATAGATATTTCTGCTCAGTATTTACTGAGGAGAAGGTAGGGCAGGGCCCACAGCTCAGCACCATGGACACAGGGGGGAGGGAGGTGTGCACAAGTCCCTTCACAAAATAAAGGTTCCTACAAGAGCTTGCTAAGCTCAGGGTGGACAAGGCAATAGAACCTGATGGCATACATCCCAGGGTACTAAAGGAGCTAAGGGTGGAACTAGCAGAGCCATTATCAGAACTGTTTAGTAAGTCTCTGAGCACAGGAGAGGTCCCATAAGACTGGAGAAGGGCTCATGTGATCCCACTCCACAAGAGTGGCAGCAGGGAGGAGGCAGAGAACTGTAGACCAGTCAGTCTTACCTCAGTAGTGGGCAAGATTATGGAGGTACTCCTTAAGGAAATTATAGTGCAACACCTGGAATCCATAGGAGCACAGGATCCAAGACAGCATGGGTTTACAACAAGAAGGTCTTGTCAAACTAATCTCGCAGATTTCTTTGACTGGGCAACCAGAGTGGTGGACCAAGGGGATGCAGTTGATGTCGCCTACCTTGACTTCAGCAAAGCTTTCTTCGATACTGTTCCACACAGAAGATTGATTAATAAGCTGGGTAGGCTCAAGGTGGGTCAGGGGTTGATCAACTGGGTGGCAGACTGGTTGGTGGGCAGAAAACAGAGAGTGGTTATAAATGGTATACAGTTAGAAGAGATGTAAGTCACAAGTGGGGTACCTCAGGGATCAGTCCTGGGGCCAGTCCTCTTCAATATCTTCATCAGTGACATTGCAGATGGACTGGAGGGTAAGATTGGTCTGTTTGCAGATGACACTAGGACCTGCAACAGAGTAGATGATCTAGATGGTGTGGGCAGAATAAGAAGAGATCTGGATAAACTGGAAAAATGGTTGGAAAAGTGGCAACTGGGGTTTAACGCAAAGAAGTGCAAGATCATGCACATAGGAAGAGAAACCCTGAAGCTACCTATGGGTTGGGAGGGGAGTTGCTGGCAATCACAAGGGAGGAAAGGGACTTGGGCATCATCATCATCACAGATGACCTGAAATCATCCTGGCAGACCACTAAAGCAGTAGGTAAGGCTAGAGGGATGTTGGGGTGTGTTAGTAGGGATATCACAAGCCGTAAGAGGGAGGTGATAATCCCTCTTGACAAGACACTGGTTAGGCCCCATCTGGAGTACTCTGTGCAGTACTGAAGGCCTCACCTGCACAAGGACATTAACAAAATGGAGGCAGTCCGGAGAAGGGCAACCAAAATGGTGCAGGGACTACATCAGAAAACATATGAGGACAGATTAATGGAGCTCAATATGTATACCCTAGAGCAAAGGAGGGAGAGAGGTGATATGATTGAAACATTCAAACATCTTAAGGCCATATTAACAAGGTAAAAGAGTCTAATATTTCAATATAAGAAAAATAGCAGGACAAGAGGACACAGCATGAGATTAGAGAGAGGCTGATTAAAGGGTAATGTGAGGAAGTTCTTTTTCACAGAAAAGGTGATGGATGCATGGAACGGCCTACCTCAGGAAGTTGTGGATATGAATACAGTGCAGGACTTCAAACAGGCATGGGATAAGCATAAGGGAGCAATACAGATGAGTATGAACAGATAGGCGATTGATAGAGTAAAGGCCTATGGCACATTCATAAGGTAGAAAAAATGGACAGACTAGATGGGCCCTGCGGTCCTTATCTGCCATCAACTTCTATGTTTCTATGTAATGAGCTTGCTTCTTCAGCAGCCCAGAGAGCGATCATGCACACAGCTCACAAGTATTGGGAGTCTGAGGAGAAGGCTGGGTGCCTTTTTGCATACCTCTTTGCTTCCTGTACCAAAGTCCAGCACACAGCTAAGCTCATCCACAGTATCACGCTCCCCTTGGTGGGGGTTACAAATAACCATGCAGAGATCAGTGAAGCCTTTGTAAACTTTTACACAGAACTCTACTCTTCTAAAGTGATAGCATCTCCCCCAACTATAAGTGACTTCCTTAAAGGATCGATGATGTCCACCCTAACAGAGGAACAGTACACATCTCTCAGTGCCCCGATCTCTGTACAGGAACTACATAGCACAATTCACTCACTTTCTAAGTGGAAGACACCTGGGCCAGAAAGGCTACTGTCGGAGTTGTACCAGTCCCTTCTTCAGACCCTCAGTATTCCCCTTATGGAACCTCTTACAGACTCCTTTCATAAGGGAATGTTGCCTCCTTCCATGACAGAAACCCTGACTGTCGTGCTTCCTAAGCATGGCAGAGACCTTCAGCTTGTTCAAAACTACCATCCAATTTCACTGCTCAATGTCGATGCTAAGAGTTCAGCAAAGATTTTGGCCCTGAGGCCCCAAAACATTATCCTGGATGTTATTATGGTTCAGCTGTTGGGTTTTGTCAAGAGAGGAATGGCAATGGACAATCTGAGGGCTGGGATGTTCACAGGTTGTGTCCACACAGTACTCTACGGCACTGCTAGTAAGTGCCAACACTGAAAAAGCATTTAGTTTCATTGAATGGAGCTGTCTGGTGCAAGCCATAGGTATGGGCAATACCTTTATTAGATGGGTGCAGATCCTCTATACTAACCCTGCAGCTTGCATCCTAACAAATTCTTCTATCTACCCTCAGTTCCAGCTGCACAGGGGCACTCAACAAGGTTGTCTCTTGTCCTGTCTCCTGTTCATTAGTGCATTCCAACCCCTGACTTTCTTTGAGGATATCTCAGTCATAGGGTCCCACAGATGGAACTTCACCATTGGTGAAGCAGGATCCACACAGAAGATTTTAAGTAGTACAAGTGGGGCCACTCACACTGACGTCATCTGCCGATATCACCAACCCTATAAATGCATGAGCATCCCTGCTACCTCCTCAGTTCTTTCCCGCCATCAACTCTGTTTGCGTGAGTCTCCGCAGAAGCTCTGATGCAGTTTTGTGCCATGTTTGCCTACGGCTTTTTCTACATTTTTTAGAATCTATTTTTTCAAAGAGATTGCTTTTCCTCGTTTATGTTGAGAGTTAATCCTTCTACTTCTCTCTTCCATTGCTGTCATTGCCTCCACTGTGTCTGCTGTTTTGGGCCTAGGCATGACTCCTCAGACTGTGAGCTCTGCCAGAAATTTAACTGAACCACCCTCAAGTGATGCAAAAAGGCCCTTGAAGAATTCCTAATGAAGCAACAGGTGCTGACCTGTGGTGCTGAGGTTTGAGGTGCTGGATGCCACACCTTACGCCACGCTGGTGACCCGGGTTCAGGAACAGACTTGGGCCACTGGGGGTCGGCTGGGAAGGGAGAGGATTGAGCGTCCAGAGGACTGCTCTCCTCTCCTGTGGTGGGTAGTAGGCCTTGCATCGCTCCGCAGTGGCCCCCGATAGAGATCGGGAGCACTGCAAGGAGTGATGCTGTATCAAAGGAAGTATCAGCAACAGATGTCAGCACGTTGGTGTGCAGACGTCATTGCACTTCCACACTCCAGGGGGACTCTGCATAATACAGAAAAAGCCCTGTTCTCTGGATAGATGACAGCAACCTCCTGTGCCCCACTGCCACACGCGACCCAACTTGCCTGCTCACTGGCTCTCCGATCCGGGCTGTCCTGCCTTGGGTCCGTGAGTGGGGAGCCTCTACGGACTAAAGTAGGTGGGGAGTGTCTGTCCCAGAGTTCCCAGTGTGGCGGTCTTCAAGTGGGTGGTAGCACGGTTGGCTGTGAGTGGGTCTGCCTGAGATAGTTCCATGGGGCAGAGATAAAGAGAGTTGAAAAAAAATAATGGAGCAACAGGTAGCCAGTTCTGGGCAGGGGACTTCTGGGGTTACTTATTCTTAGTCACCTGCAGATTCGTTTAGCTCCCAGGCCACTAAGACCTGAGACAAGTCCTTGGGGAAAAGTCATAAAAAGGACCGAGACCAGGACCGCTCCCCCTGTGGTGTTCCTGCTCCCTGATGGCCTCTTCTTTGTCATCTAGGGGTACTCCATCAGCTGCCACTGCACCAATGACTAAAGCTGCTATCAAAGTCTCTATTACTGAAAGACCCCTATTGATAGTGCTACTGCCTGATGTTCAAGGCAGCCAGCTATCGATGTCTGGGTCATCAGTCCCCACTTTGTTGACGACAGGATCATCATCGACGGCCCTCTCATCGAGGCCTGACATTTCCCCTGGTCCTTGGGCTTCGGGCTTCTTGGGCTCTCAGGGCCTGCCAGATGGGTTGTCGCTCCCTGTGCCTATCGACCCCCCCCTCCCATTGACACAGCAGTCTACTGTCATCAACCTTAATGATATTTTGACAAAGTTTACAACTGTCTTGGTCCATCAGCTGGGTACATACAGGCATACTTTGCCTGTGCTATCGATGGCACTATTGTTGTTGACACCTCTTCGACCCCTGCGGGTTGTTCCCTGCAGGCCATCGTCAGTCCCTCACTTGTCAGACCTGGAGCTGGAACAGCTTGACATCGAGGAGGAGTACCATCCTGGCCTCATCCTACCCAAATAAGAGGAGGAAGAGGAAGAACCTCCTTCATCTGACAGGTCCACTGACTCCTCAGTGAGTGAGGACTCTGTCAAACATATCCCTAGGTCTTCTCCAGAGAGCCCTGCTTTCTTCAATGTCATGAAACAATTGTCCTCAGCCAGGGGCTTCCATACTGAGGAGAAGGAGGAGTAGAAGGAGGAGGAGGTTGCCACAAAAGAGATCTGGTAGATTTTCTTAGAAAGTCCAGAGTCTCCTCCTAAGGTCATTCCACCTATCCTTCCTGCACTAAGGAATGCTATGACTGCAGCCTGGCACAGGCTTGACATGGTGCCAGCCATACTCCGCAGGGCTGATAAATTATATCATGTCCCACAGGGTCTCCCACATTATGCTGCCCAGTCAGAAACAGAATCTGTGGTAATAAAAGCAACCCATGATAGGTCCAAGGTGCCCAAACACCTTTGCTCTCTTCCCCCTGACAGAGGCTCCGGTAGGATTGACTTCTGGGGCAAGAGGTTTTATGCCTCCTCCACCCTTGGGCAGAACATTGCAAATTACTTTTCCCATATGGTTAAGTACCAGAATACCCTTTGGAAGAAAGGCAAGGCCATGGCCCAGGCCCCTCCTGATTGTACCCAAAAACAAGAGCTTATTAAGTGCCTGCAAAATATTGAAGATATGAGCAAGCACCTCCTGCGGGCCTGTATGATATCTTGGATACTGTTGCCAGGGCTGCTGCCACTGGCATTTGCCTTTGTAGGCAGTCCAGGCTGAGGGTCTCATGTTTTCCTGCTGATGTACAGCAAAAGGTGCTCAGTGCTCCTTTTAATGGCTCCAAATTATTCTGACCAGATGTGCAGGACATCATAAATGAGCTGCAGGCATCTGGCAGGGCTATCAAATCTGTTCATTTGCTCTATCATACACAGCCCAAGAGCAGACAACACCCTTATTTTCATAAAGTGTCCCATAAATATGGAGCAGCCTCTCAGCTCCAAGGCAAATGCAGAGCCCCCACCACCTTGCCTGTCCCCTCCTCTGCTGGAGCCGTGGTCAAGTGCCCAAGTGCTCAAGGAGTGATGGAGAAGCTCCAGTGGATGGATCCACCTCCGATTGACTCCTTGCCAGACCTTCCTTTTCTATTCCCTGATGAAGAGGTGGTGGTCGGAGGTCAGTTCTCCTTCCATCTCAGTTAATGGAGAACCATTATGTCAGATGCCTGGATTCTTCTTTTTTTGTCTCTGGGCTCCCTCCCCCCCATGCCAGAGGTTCCAGCCCCTGCCCTGCTTGCTGCCCCCCCATGCCCCGGCTTACTCCCCTGGGCAGGGCCACCAGGTGGGTGCCCCTTCTCAAGGAATACAGTCTCTTAGCCCTAGTTTGCCCCCCCAGGGTGGGGCTACAGCAACAGGACCCCCCCAGCAGGCATTAGTCCCAGCGGGAGTGGCGGCGGAGGTGAGGTCCGTCATAAACGGGCCTGGAATTTTTTTTGACATGCTGAAGATCCCTGGGGGGGGGACGTGCAATGATACCAGTGTCTGCCCCACCCCCATAGTGTGAGGCGCCAGCAGCAGTAGTACCTCCAGCCTCCCCCGGGAGAAGGAGAGCAGTCTCTGGGATGCTCAGTCCTTCTCCCCCCTGGCCAGCTCTCTGACTCTTGTGTCTGTCACCAGACCTGGGATGTTGGCACTGCAAGCAGACACCTTGCCGTTGTGCTGGCGGGCTGGCCCAGATGTCTGGATTCTTCAAATCATAGAAAGGGGTCACACTCTGGTGCTCATCGAGCAGCCCCTAAAGACTCCTCCAGTACCCTCCACCTACCCCCTTGGCCCATCTGTCTATTCTCCAGGAGGAGATAAGTTCCTTTTACACAAACAGGCCATCGAGCCAGTGCTGAGGCACCAAAGAAACAAAGGATTTTACTCCAGGTTCTTCCTGGTCCCCAAAATCACCAGAGACCTGAGGCCTATTTTAGACCTCAAGGACCTCAATCTGTATATCCAGTACAAAAAGTTCTGAATGGTAACTCTGTCAGGCTTGCTGCCTCTGCTCAAGCAGGGTGAATGGCTTTGCTCCCTGGACATGCAGGTTGCATACCTGTACATCTCAGTGTTTCCACCACACAGGAGAGTCCTTCAGTTTATTTTCCAATATGAGCATTACCAATTCAAGGTATTGCCCTATGGCATGTCCTCTGCACTGCGGGTCTTGCCCTTTCGCTTGTCCTCTGTGCAGTGGGTCAAATACTTGGCAGTGGTGGCTGCAGCTGTCAGAAGGGAGGGGACTGTATGTTTTATCCTATCTGGACAATTGACTCCTAAAGGCCCCATCCAGAGAACAACTCCTCCAGACTCTGGAGTGAACCCTTCAGCCGTTCCTCTCCGTAGGTATTATGGTCAGCTTGCCCAAGTCAGGCCTAATCCCATCCCAAAGGCTACAACACATAGGGGTGGTTCTGGACTCGGCACAGGGAAAGGCCTTCCTGCCTCAGAACAGAGTGAAGAGTCTTATGGCCCAGGCTCAAGAAGTTTCCCATAGCCATTATATCCCTGCCAGGGTATACTTGAGGCTGTTGGAGTTGATGGCCATGGCATCCCCATGGTTCCACTGGCCAGGCTCTACATGCACATCCTCCAGTGGACTCTCAGAGTACAATGGGACCAGTGCATGGATGAATTAGGCCAGCTAGTGCTGGTCTCCTCCCCAATCCGCAAGGTACTCCAATGGTGGATGGATCCACTGAACCTGGTGCAAGAAGTCCCATTCTAGCTCTTCCCCCTCCCAGCAGATACTCACTACGGATGCTTCCAGCTTGGCTGGGGGTACATCTGGGCACTTTCAGATGCAAGGGACATGGTCCCAGAGCAAACTATCCCTACATATCAATGTTCTGGAGATGCGGGCGGTCCTTTATGCCATGCAGGACTTTGAGAACCATTTCCTCCTGGGTGAGCTGTTGATCCAGTCAGACAACCTCAATGTAGTCTACATCAAGCAAGGGGAGACACATTTATACCCCCTAGGCAGGGAGGCCATGAGAGTGTGGTATTGGGCTCTAGACTACAGTCTGACTCTCGGCGGTTCATGTCCCAGGTGTGCTAAACACTAAACAGGACAGCCCAACGTGCATGAGTGGGAGCGTCTCTCATCTGTCACTCTCATCTGTCACAGAAGATCTGTTCACCAGATGGTGTCTTCCAGAGCTGTACCTCTTTACATCCCCAATCAACACAAAACTGCTCAGTTTCTGCTCGCTAGATCCAAGGCCTGGAGTTTTCTGGGGAGACATGTCCCTCTTCTGGAGCAGGAGGTTTCTTTATGCCTTCCCCCCATTTCCTCTGATTCAGGGGGTACTAATTAAGCTGCAGATGGAAGGGGTCAGCATAAGGTAGCTCCATTGTGGCCATGGCAGATATTGTTTCCATTACTGCAACAGTTAGCGGAGGAACCTCTGGTCCCTCTGCCCCTCTGCAGGGATGTGCTGATGTAGGCTCAGGAAACCCTGGCCCATCCCAACCTCATGAGTCTTCATCTGCATGCCTGGCTCCTGAGGACATAGCCATCGCCAGATTTGGGGTTTCCCATAGGGTGGCGGATATCCTAATGGCCACTTGGAAACCTTCAACTAAAGCCACATATGCCATGAAGTGGAATAAGTTTGCCATCTGCGTTGCCAAACATAATATGGACCCTTTTACTTGCCCAGTGAGCCAGATTCTGGACTACCTGATCCTTTTGTCAGACTCAGGTCTCCGGTACTCCTCCTTCAAGGTACACCTTTCTGCTATTTCCGCCTTTCATGAACCCATGGGTGACCATACGGTGGCTCAGTTGGATGCATTCCATACCTTCTTGAAGGGCATCCTGCTTCCTAAGCCTCCAATCCATTCCCCTATTCCGGCCTGGGATTTTAATTTTGTTTTGAAGAAATTTTCAGTCTCCTTTTGAGCCAGTCGCAACTTGCGAGCTATGCTTTCTTTCTTGGAAAGCGTTATTTTTAGTTGCTATAACTTCAGCTCAAAGGATTTCCAAGCTTCAGGCCCTCTGTTTCAAGGAGCCTTATTTGGTTTTTCACAAAGACGGGGTGTCTTTGCCCATGATCCCTAAGTTTCCTCCCAAGGTGGTGTCTGAGTTTACCCTGAACCAATTTATCCACCTACCTGTCTACTTTCTGGAGTGTGCCAATCCAGGGGAAGCACTGCTTCATACACTACATGTGAGCAGAGGTCTAAATTATTACCTGCTCTGGACTAGGGAGTCCAGAAAGTAGAAGCAGCTTTTTGTTTTTTGTGCCCCAGGTAAAGAGGATGTTCAGGTTTTGAAACAATGTTTGTCTAAGTGCTTGGCATATTGTATTGTGTTCTGTTACAAGTATGGCAAAGAATTGCCAGGGGTGGTTAAAGCCCATTCCCCAAGGGGCATGGCTACCTCTGTGGCCTGTTTCAAAGGGGTCTCAGCCACTGACATTTGTGCTGCTACCACCTGGAATATTGTCCACACTTTCACCAAGCACTAGTCTGGACATTGCCTCAAGAGCCTATGCAGGTTTTTGTAGGACTGTTTTGCAGGGCCTCCAGTCTTAAGTTTAGAGATGGCCTTCCTCCCAGACTGTCTGTGTGCATCTGCAACTGCTTGGGACTCATTTCATCTGTGGGACCTGATGACTGAGATACCCCCGAAGAAGGTAGAACAGTTATGTAAGAACTTACCATAACAGCAGATATTAGAGGGGATCTCAGTCATCAGGTCCACCTTCCCTCCCACCATCCCCCTTTTTGGGTGTGTCTCTCTCTTAGAACTGGCTATCTGGTGTATCCAGCCTTTTATATGGGCCTGCTGTCTCTGTCTTTGGGGGAAAGAACTGAGGAGGAAGAGGGGCTGCTCATGCCTTTAAAGGGTTGGTGATATCGGTAGAGGATGTTGGTGTAGGCAGCCCCAGTTGTACTGCTGAAAATCTTCCTTGTGGATCCTGCTTCACTGAAGGTGAAGATCCACCTGTGGGACCTGATGACTGAGATCCCATTGAATATCTGCTGGTTTGGTAAGTTCTTATGCCACTGTTCTTTTTGCAGAATTTGTCAGTCCAGGGACATTGAAGGGGTGTCTTGTGTCTCCACTTAGCTGAAGGCTGTGGCATATACTGATGATCTGTTGGTGGCCCTTTCCAGACCCATCTTCTCACTTTCTAGCCTGCTGGCCATACTAGAAGAGTTCATCCGGGTTTCAGGTCTTGGAGCCAGCTAGAACACAACTGTAACTCTCTCTCTCTGAACAAGAACACAAGGGAAGAACCCATTGAACACCTTGAGCTAAAGTGGCAACCATTCTACTCCCAGTACCTGGGTATAAAGTTGCTAGTACAGCTAAGCTCCATAGTGGGCATTAACCTTAATCCTAATCCCTCCTGTCCCTCCTAATAAGGAGGGACAGGGGGACATGATAGAAATGTTCAAGTACCTCAAGGGAATCAACAAAGTCCAGGAGGGTAGCATCTTTCAGAAAAAGAGATGTGTAAGAACAAGGGGGCACAATTTAAAGATAGAGGGGTGACGGCTCAGGGGTAATGTGAGAAATTTTTTTTTTCATGGAGAGAGTGGTGGATACATGGAACAGCCTTCCTGAGGAGGTCGTTGGGTCTAAAACAGTGGGTAAATTCTAACATGCATGGGACAGACACAAGGCAATTATAGTGGGGGGTTGCAGGAAGTAGGCTGTTGATTAACTAGAATCTGCAGCTTATCCAGTAGGTAGGGAAATGGGCAGACTGGGTGGGCCAAGTGGTCCTTATCTGCCATCAAAGTCTATGTTTCTATGTTTCTATCTTCTCATTCCAACACTGGAGTCTCATTTCTGTAGATGGCAAAAGCTACAGTTGTCTTCTAGGGGAAAGAAAGCAGCATACAAGATGATGCGTTTTCTTAAATTCGTTCTTCCTTAACTGTCTCAAAGTCCTTATCCATCTGGAAAAATTCCAGAGGCTGAAAAAAGTTTCCTTTCATTTCTTTGGGAGGGAACCAAACCTAGCTTCAGCCTCCAGAACATGAGCGCTCCAGGGAGACAAGGAGGTTGGCCCCTACCATGGTTATGGGTGTATCACCAGGCGGTAGGAATACAGCAAAATTTATGCTGGCTTTCACCCAGCCCTGGCATTGCTCCAGTCTGGTTCCCCCTAGAGCAAGGATTGAATGCTGGTCCACCTTGGAAGTGACATTCATTGCAGCCCAACATTAGGAGACAGGCATCCCTTTCACCTGTTCAGACATTTGCTAGGCAATCCTCGGCCACGTTGTTCAGATATCACAATTGGTGAGATATCCCTCTAGGTAAATGGGAGCCTCTGTGGCATAACCCTTATTTCACCATAGAAAATAAACATTGGGAAACATGGGTAGTGGTGGACATAAACAATTAGGGAGACCTGTTACAGCCTGCATGCACGACCCTAGATTCCTGTCACAATCTAATGGTGCAGTTTGCATTTCCCCACTCAGACTTCTGGAACTATTTATAGTTGAGGCCTGCCCTTAGCAAAAGAGGCCCGATTATGGGGCAGCAGGAGGCATGTGACCTGCATATTGTTATTTCTAAGTGGCTAGTTACTCTTGCCTCCTTGAACGACACTGTCCAAAACTTCAATCCCAGCAAAAAGCATGGGAAGCTGATTTGCACTCCACATTTCAGGCCAAAGAGGTGGAGGCTGTGCAATTTACCTTAAGGGTGCCCTATGGGGCTATGCCATCCCTCAATTAGACACTGGAAAAAAATGTCCAGGCCCTTGTCATCAGGATACGCTTAGGATTCCACAGTAAATCACTCACCGCAGTCTCTGTCTGCATCCCACTGTGAGACCAGGCCAGAGGGTTCAATATGGTGATTGAATACTTAACTAACCTGTACCAAAGCTCTGAAGTGGTGCTACTAGGTGACTTTAATGTAAATTGGTTGGCCTCTGAGGCAGACCCCTACAAGGATGCCATCTCTGCTATCAATGTATCCCAAATGGTAGAATCCCCCACCAGGGTAAGCTACTGGACTGGTTCCCATACACTGTTGGACTGGATACTTACTAATCACCCAGAGAGAATCTCCAACACTGCCATCCTCTCTGACTTGATTAGTGACCACTCCCCCATTTTATGCCACTGGTCAAATAGAGCCCCTAAGCCACCTGCTAAAATGGCAGTTCATCATGTCCTGAAGAAAAGGGAGCTCAAACACCTCAAGGTTTATCTCAAGCAAACCAACTGCTCACCCATTGACGTGGCTCAAAACGTGGACCAAGCACTTGAGTATTTTATCTTTAAATTTGATATGGCCTGTGACATCCATGCCCCCATAAGAAAGCATAAGATTAAAGGTGCAAATAATCTCTGGATTACTCCATCCCTACTTAACCACATGGCCACTAGGGATAATCTGTGGCATGGAGCTCAACACACTGGTAAACAGGTAGACATTCAGTTTTACAAAGTTGCTAGGAAAGCCTGTACTCATGAAGTATGTCTCGCCAAATTCTGCCACTTCAAGGATGAGCTTTCAAACTCCTGGGGGGATGGCAGGAAATCTTGGAACAATCTTGAAGACCTCACAGGCAAATCTTGCAAATCCTCACCCTCTATGATAGATGTCAATGGTGAAATTACCCAGGACCCCAAGCAAACTGCAGCTACTTTCAATACTACCTTCTCAGACCTTAGCAGTGTACTTCCCCCTGACTTCTTCGACGTACAGCTAACAATGTCGAGGCCAGTAGAGTTGACTCCCCTCAGCACCCATCCCCTTTTTAACTCAAGATAGTCACCTTGTTAGAGGCCAAAAAGTATCTGCAATGGGTGCAAGGAAAATCAAGATACAGCAGTGACTCTCTTGATCCTAAATTTATTTTCCTAACTCTTGATGCGGTCCTATCTCCACTTACTAACCTACTGAATCTATCACTATGCCTTGGACAGTTCCCCCAGAGGTGGAAAGCAGCTGTAGTTACACCCATCCATATAAAGTGGTGATCAAGCCCAGCACACTAATTACTGCCCTATATCAATCCCCCCCCCAAGGCTTTGGAGCACATCGTTTCAGACCAACTTACCGAGTATTTTGAGAAATACCAGATCCAATGTCTATAACAACATGGATTTCTCAAGGCTCACAGTACCACCACAGTCCTGCTAGAATATACTGGATTCATACATCATGCACTTGACCGGGGTCACATAGTGGGGGCGATATACATTGACCTCACTAAAGCCTTTGACACGGTCGACCACACCATACTGCTAAACATACTCTCCACCTCCGGACTTTCTAATGATATGGAGGGGTGGTTTAAAAGCTACGCTGGTTGCAGATCCCAATAGGTCAAAATAAATGGTATTCTCTCAGACAACTGACAAGTGAATTCTGGTGTTCCACAAGGCTCGATCCTGGTCCCCTTACTTTTAGTCTTTTCCTCATCAACCTCCCCCTGGCCAGCAACAATAACATACTACACTATGTGGATGATGAAGTTATCTTCACCTGTCAACACGATCCCCACCCCTTGAATCACAACTCCAGCAAAACTTCTCAGCTGTCAAGGATTGGTTTGCTAAGCATAGATTCCTTTTGCATTACAAAAAGACGAAAGCCATGCTGTTCACAAACCTGCACAACAAACACAAAACACATGGATTAACCATTCTAAACAACCATGGTACCCCACTTGAATGGGTCTAGTACTTTAGATATCTAGGAATAACTCTTGACAGCTCTCCGTTCTATGCCATCCACGTGGATAATGTTGCAAAGGTTTCCAACACCAGGATTGGCGTCTTGTATAGGCACAGACACTGTATGACCCCAGACATGCTCCAACATGCAGTCAGTAGCTCTATAATAGACATTATTGATTACAGATTAGTCGTATACAGTGCAGCTACAGACACTAGTCTCAAAAGGATCAGCACAACCCTAAATAAATCAGGTAGGCTGATCATGGGAGCCCACAGACTCGCCCAAACATGTGACTTGTACGCTCAGACTAACTGGCAGCACCTTAAGGGTAGGATAAAATACCAGGCCTGTCTCCTAATGAAAAAAAAAATACTTTGGCTAAACCCAACCCCCGGTCATCCAGAAACTCCTTAACCTGGCGATTAACCCACATCAGACTCATGGCATGGCAAGACAGACTTACAAGTCCCTTTTTGCCATACATCCCAGGTGCAGTGATCATTTACATATTGGGTGCCCCGTTGGCTAAATGACCTCCCCTCTGCTATCTTGGCTGAGGCAAAGGTTGGCCCTTTTAAGTGTAAACTGCACCAACAACTCACTGCATTTAGCAGCTGTGACTGCCATCCCTAATCTGTCTCTCCCCCAAGCCCGGTGACGCCTTCTCCTTGTCCTCCCCTCCCACCTTCCCTTCCCCTACACTTCTCTCTCTCCTGCCCAGAGCAGTTTTGACCGCCCTCCCTAGTAATCCCCTCCCATACACCCCCTCCACTGCTCATAGCAATTTGACTGCTTCACTAATACCCCCCTGCCATCACCAACCCATAGCCCACCTTTTTACTCACCCTCCTTTTACTCACCCCTTGACTCCCCCTGATGTTCTTTCACCCATCACTAACAAAGCCATCTTCTGGTTGCTTTTATGACTGCCCACTATTTTGTAAATTACTACCTCATCTTTATTTTATGTTCCAATGTAGTAACACTGTTATTGAATGCCTCTGTCTGATTGATATATAAACTGTTATGTCTACTTTCTGACATGGAACCTCTGTAAAAGAGCCCCTGGTTCAAAGGTATAGTAATCTGAGAAATAAATAAATAAAACAAATAAATACATTTCAGAAGCTATGTGGGGAGTGATGCTTAAAACAGCCCATTTTGGATTTTAGGGACATATGCTACTAACTGATCCAGAACAAATCCTGCACAGATGGTATCACACTCCTGCAGTTTTTGAAAATGGGCCTGATGTCTACTAATACCTGTTGGAGATGCCATCAAGATGCAGGATCTCTAGCCCATGTACTCTGGTCATGCCCCACCCTTAACAACTTCTGGTCACATATGATATTGTTCTACAGCAGGGTAGTTCAAGGATGCGTGCAACAAGACCCCTTTTTCTGGATCCTGGGTGGCGTGCTGCTAGAGGGTTTTGTCCCCCCAAAGGTTAGGAAATGGCTTCTCTCAGCAGCCTGGGAAGCCAAATAGCACATACTCCTTAAGTGGAGATCGGATTTCCCACCAGTAATCTTGGACTGGATTGCTTCACTCAATAAGTTAGAAGAATATGAACATCTCTCCCACCAAGCAAAGCACAATCTATTGAGATTCCTTGACATATGAGGCCCATTCCTTACATTGCCACGAGCATAGTACAGTAGGTTGCATCATCAAATATGCAACACTTATATTGGCTTTATTCACTGTAGCTAATTATTTCTGTTCATGGAATTTGAATATCTGGAGGATTCAGTGGTACCATTATATTTCGCCAATGCTATCTATTGTTTTTCTTCTCCTTTCGTGTTTGTTAGCTACATTTCCTGGTTTCAGTGTTAACGTTTTTGGTTTTGTTTTGTCTGATGTAAATTTATTACAGCAAAGCAGAACTCAACATGTAATCATATTGTTCTAGTATACTGTATGTTTAGTGGATGTTTTTGGAAAAAGTAACCCACTCTGTTTTTAACAAGAAAAAAACATCAGTTGTTGTTTCTTTATTTTTTATTTATTTATTAAAATTTCTGAATTACAACACCTTTGAGCCAAAGGCTCATTTACAAAGACTCCACATTAAGGAGGAAAGGAACACAGGGACAGTTCTATAATAAAAGGTCAAAAACAAGTATACAAATTACAAACAAATACAAAATACAAACAAATGACCTAAATTCCATTATAGCCAGTGCATAGTAAGCATTGCTAGGTTACATGAGTTATCAGGATTACAGTTACTTTACACTTAGTAAAATCAGTCAGAGGGAATGACTTTGTCAATATGCCCCAAAGGTTGTGGATACAGGAGGGCTGAAGAGTAGGGTAGTTATAAGACAGGTCCAGAGTAAAGTTGAGAGCAGGTTGGCAAGGAATAGAGTGGGGTGATGTCAAGCAAGGTAACCTACCTATGAGCAAGGATAGGGCAAAAAGAAATAGAAGTAGGACATAAAGGAGATGCATGGGGGATCAACAAGGGGTGGTGTGGGGGAAGTGAGGGAGAGTGTGTGATGGGATTATTGCTGGGGGCTAAGTCAGTAGAGAGGCTAGGGGGGGCAACGTCAATTAGAGTAAGAAAGAGGTAACATTGCCAGGATAGGCGAGGGAAGGGAGATGGAATCAAAAAGCTGAGGTGTAGTCAAAGTTAGGATAGTCAGTGTGGGTAGGAGAGAGGTAGGGTAGTAAGACAGTAGAGAGGATAAGTAAGTAGCAAGAGCAGGTTGGGGTAGGAGGGAAGTAATCAGTGTAATTTAGATCAGACATTCACAGCTATTGCATTTCATTAGATACTGCCGAAGTTTGGTTTTGAAGGGTCCAATCTAGGTGTGTGATAGGATGTTAGGTGGAAGGTTATTTAGCTTGGAAGGTGCTCTAAACATGAAGGCGTGCTGAGCCTGCCTGGTGCGGCAGAAAGGGACCTGAAAGGTGGGGTTGGACGAGCTTCTAGTGTGATGATGGTTGTTAGTCCTTTTGAGGAGGCGTAAAAGTGTGGGAGGGCTAGTCCAATAGATTTTCTTTGTGAAAAGGCAGGTTTGGTAGGAGATTCTGCCATGAAGATTCAACCAGTTCGCTGTGGCGTAGAAGTCACAGGTGTGCGTGTAATGGTGGGCATTTGTGACTAGGTGGCAGGCTTTGTTAAGGGCAACAGTTAACATTTTAAGTGTGGTATTAGTGGCAGAGCTGTATATTATTAGCCCAAAGTCTAAAAGGATTGAACTAGAGATGGCTAGGCAGAGCCAGCTAAATTCTGTAAACATTTTATTTATTTTATTTAGTTTTTGTTGACCGGGTAAGTGCACTAGACAAATCCTGCCTATTTTCAGGCACGACTCGGGGGAGGGGGATACAGATGAATGCCAACTGACCTTGAACTAGATTAAGCTGTTGGTGGTATTTTTAGTGAATGAGGGAAATTTGGCCAGGACACTGGGGAAATTCCCCTACTCTTTTCGATAAGTGCCATGGGATCTTTAACATCCACCTGAACTACCACCAATCCAGGCAGATGGGACCTCGGTTTAACATCTCATCCGAAAGATGGCACCTCAGAAGTGCAGCACCCCTCTCATGCTGCACTACAGTGTCAGTTCTGGGATATTAACCCAAGTGCCAGATGTTAGAATTGAACCCACAGCCCTCTGATCTCCCGGCCTCAGAGGCGAGTGTGCTACCTACTGAACCAACATACACTGAGAGCACTGGATGATGAAATGGTCATTTGGGTCTAGACTGCAAGATGGATTTAATTCAGCACAGATTTTACTGGCCCTCGATGGGAGTAGAAGTTAAAAGGTACTGTCAGCAATGTATCCATTGCATTCAAAGAAAAACGTTACCCATGCATACAGCACCACTTGTCAATATTAAAGCTAGCATTTTCATGGAACTTGTTTGCATTGATTTTCTCAGTCTTGAACCGGATAGTAAAAATGTAGCCAGTGTGTTAGTTGTGACAGATCATTTCTTGTGCTATGCGCAGGCCTTTCTAATCAAAGACCAAAAAGAGTCAACAGTGGTTAATGTCCTGATGGAGAATTCATTGTTTACTATGGTGCATCTCAAAGAGTCCATTTGGATCAAGGCAGAGACTTTGAAAGTTAACTAGTGAAAGAACTCTTGTCCCTGTGGGGACATTTGCAAATCAGAAAGACTCCATATCATTCACCTGCAAGGTGACTCTCAACCAGAATGGTTGAACAGGACTTTGTTAAATATGCTTGGTAACTCTGGATCCTAAAAAAAAAAGTATAAATGGAGCCAACTATTAAGTACCCTGATGCCTGCCTACTGTTGTACAAAAAGGGATGCAACTGACTATTTGCCGTACAATCTCATGTTCAGAACAGAAACTGGATTGCCTGTAGATGTTTCTTTTGGGGGTTTCTACTGATGGAGCACGCTGTAAAACGTATCTGTAGTGTGTGCAAATGATCAAGGATCAGTTGGGCTGCATGTACAAACTTGTCTAAGAAATCTCTGAGAAGAGAAACCAAGCCAATAAAGTGAGATATAAGAAGGTGAAAGTCTAAGGTCTGTTACCAGGAGACATGGTCTTGGTGAGGAATCTTGGTTTACCTGGAAAATGCAAGATAGCTAATCATTGGGAGATATCCCTTATGTCACTGAAGAACAATTGAATGGCCTGCCACTATGCTGGATACAGCCCAAAGGAGAGTCAGGAGGATCAAGAACAATCCACAGAAACCATCTGTTGCTGGTTGGACAGACAGAAACAAATGCAAAGCAGGAGGTGCCGGAACCACCCTGGAAAAGCCAAACCAGATCTGTAGTTCACAGAAAAATAGACACCTCATCCTAGCGATGATTGCAAACAGCAAGGATCCACAAGTATTATCCAGTCCCACAAGTAGTGCCTGAAGATTAGTCTGAATATGAAATGGAACCTGCTCAGTACTGTGCCACAGTAGACATGGGTCTGTTCATGAAAAGGGGTTACCAATGCCCACCATGCAGTGCATACCACATTTTTAAAAATCAAGAACTGTCAGGCATGTGTTTTTGACTAAATCTGAATGCTAGCTATATGTGCAGATAAATGACATAACTATAGAAGTGTAGGGTATCCATATTTTTTTGATGGGGTGTCCCACTCCATTTTGCTGCTTTTTTACCTGAAAAAGTGTGACATGCAAAAATACATGTTTTACCAATTGTTTTTTGCAAGCTTTATTTACTGTTTTCCCTTAATAAAGTAACTCTGCTTACTAATCAGGAGTTGTGTTTTTTATTATCTGTACTCTTTAGCCCATTGTAATGCTCCATTTTTATTTTGTGCAGCTTTGTATTTACTGTGATGAATGCAACAGTTGGTGTCACAGCATGTTACATTCACCTGCATGGCACCCAAATCTGTAATTGTACTATTAGCACTTTAAAAGATTTTCTGGCTTTTCTCCTAGTTTGCCGGCACCTCCTGGTTTGCATTTGTTTCTGTCTGTCCAACCAGCAACAGATGGTTTCTATGGATTGTTCTTGATCCTCCTGACTCTCCTTTGGGCTGTATCCAGCACAGTGGCAGGCAATTCAATTGTTCTTCAGTGACATAAGGGATACCTTGTGTTACTGCTTGATCTAGCTTTCCCACAGAAGGGAGAGTAACCTTTGACCCTCACTCTACTTGGGGTCACATCAGGCCCAATGTTTACCTGTCGGTCTGTGACAGTTGCACAGTCATAACCGGACCATCAGAACCAAGGAGCAACCATAGAGGGGGGAGCTGAGTTCTGGTTTAAAACCCATTGTTTGCATGTGGCTCCTCCATTTTGTAGGGCTACATTCCATGAAAATAAGCACTGCATGCAACAACGAGGGCTGCAGTTACATTCACCACAGGTAGGCTTTGGTTACCATCATTCACTGATTTGGGGGCAAAATTTCAGGGGCATATTTCAGTGACAGCTGCATGTCTAGGGAAAGTGCTGGGCATCAGTTGTAATAGGGATTATACTGTGTATATGGGGTGGAGAGTTAAAGTGGATTTTCTTTGTGGTTTCATTCATTACATTCACCATGACATGTGGTGTCAACCATCATACCTGCCAGTACTGTTATTATTGTCAAATTCCTCCAGGTTTTGTAACACTATGTCAGTTATTAGTAGTAGCATGATAGCCATGAGGCATGTTCAGTAAACTTTTTAAAACTAAAACAAATATGTGGTGTCACTTGTTACATTCACCACATTATGTGGTATTAAGCCTCACTCTTGCCAGTAATGTAATTGTTGCATTTTTTCATGTTTTATAGTAGTATGTCAGTCAGTAGTAGTAGTATGTTAGTTGTTATGCAAGTTTAGTACAGTTTTAGTAAGTCAAACATAAGTGTGGTGTCACTTGTTACATTCACCATGCTATGTGGAGCCAGACATCACACCCATCAGTATCATTAATGTTGTCAAATTTCTCCAGGCTTTGTAGCACTATGTCAGTCATTAGTAGTAGCATATTAACCATTAGGCATGTTCAGTAAGCTTTTTTCTACTGAAACAAATGTGTAGTGTCACTTGTTACGTTCACAACGGTATGTGGTGTCAAACATCTCACCTGTCAGTACTGTTATTATTGTCAGATTTCTCCAGGTTTTGTAGCACTGTGTCAGTTATTATTAGTAGCATGTTAGCCATTAGGCATGTCGCTAAACTCTGTAAAACTGAAGCAAATGTGTGGTGTCACCCGTTTCATTCACCATGGTATGTGGTGTTAAGCATCACACTTGCCAGTAATGTAATTGTCAAATTGTTTCATGTTTTAGAGCAGTATGTCAGTCAGTAGCAGTTGTATGTTAGTTGTTAGGCATGTTTAGTACAGTTTTAGTAAGTGAAACATAAGTGTGGTGTCACTAGTTACATTCACCACAGTACGTTGTGTAAAACATCACATTTGTAATTAATGTAATGTAATTCTTATAAATACTTGTTTTTTGTGTTTTAATATAACTCATTATATATGTTTATTAAAGTTTTTACTACTAAACAGAGGTCTTGTGTCAGGTGTTACATTTACCATGGAGTGTGGTGTCACTTGTTACACTCACCACAATACAGTTCATTTATCTCAGGAAACTGTGAGACTTTTATCTCCCAATATGTTTATTTTTTCATACTTGGGTCATAATATCTCAAAATGCATCACAAATGTAATCTAGAAATAATTTGAAAATTTGACCCTCATGTCACAGTTTGGTAACCCCTTTTCATGAACATACCCACATCCCTGGCCTTCTGAGGGAAATCACTGACATGTTGAAACCCAGTACAAATAATACTCCTGTGAACTGTGAAGTTGAAATAGTTGTACTTGAGGTAGCAAGATCGGAAACTGATGATGATGTTCAGTTTGATGTAATGGAGGAAACCAAGCCTGTGGTGGAGATCAGTGCACTTGAGGAAAAAGTATAAGATATCTCAACTGAGGACCCTATCTTGTTGGACAAGAAGGACAGGGAAGTGCACCCAACTGCTGAGGAAGGAATGGCTTTGCAATTGAGATGTTCAGAAAGACCAATTAAGTCACTACTGAAACTTTCATATGATGCCCCTTGTGCCTCCACCGATGTACATCACCTTTACCCTGAATCAAGTTCAGTTATGCTACTTGGTGAAGTGGTATATGGCAATGTGGAATGTGGTTATCTGAATTATGCTAGAGAGCATGCATCTGTCTAGATATACATTGATACTGAAAGTGAACTGTTTGGTGTAAAATCAAGAATTTGGAAGGGGACCCAATGTATGTGAAATATCTGTGTTACTAGTTAAGAATCAAAGGCTGGATATTTAAAAATGCGCAAAGGTGGGGTGCAAAGGACTATGCTGTGCTTGCACTTGGCACTCAGCCCAGAGGCTGCTATATTCAGTTGGGTAGTGCATTGGCACTATCCGACTAAATATCAGCCCGTGCCGGTGTAGCACTAAGTCCATGCATGCTGCCCTGACATGGACCTGGGCTGTATCCAGCCCATAGGGATATTCGCCTCAGACCAGATAGTGCGGGGAGCCACAGCTTGATATTCAGCCACAAAATGCAAATGAGCTCATTAGGTATGCAATGCATTAAGGGGCCATTAGCATGTCCATTGTGGGCTCATTTGCTTTGGAAGCAGTGGCCTGTTTGTACCCATCCTGGGGGCACCTGTTACATCAACCCTGGTGGCTAGTGACACCCCTTGCACACCATCCTGTCTATGTCAATTTACATTGACTCCATGGAGTCTAGTGGCCCCCACACTCCTATCCAAAAGACAGTACAATGTCCCTGGTGTGTAGTGGCATCCTCCCACTCTCCAGTACCTCATCCCGTGTGGTAGACATGCTGCTCTGGTGTCTAGTGGCACCCATCACCCTCTGATCCCCCATCCCGTGTGGGCAGACATGCTGCCCTGGTGTCTAGTGGCACCCCTATCCGTTGATTCACCATCCCTTGTGGTAGACATGGTGCCCTAGTGTCTAGTGGCACCTCATACCCTTTGAACCCCCGTCCTGTGTGGTAAGCATGCTGCCCTGGTGTCTAGTGGCACCCCCTCACCCTCCAATCCCCATTCTGTGTGGTAGACATGTTGCCCTGGTAACTAGTGGCACCCCCACCCTCTGCTTCCCCCATCCCAGGTCATTTATATGATGCCTCGGTGTCCAGTGGTGCCCACAACTGCCCATCCTGCAGAATGCAGTGTAGTCCCTGGAGTTGTAGGGGTGGGGGCTGCAGACCTCAGGGGAGAGTGGAGCCTAGTGGTCAGATTGGGGTAGTGGGTTCTAGAAGATGCCCTGGGGTGAAATGGGTCCCAGATAGGGGTCTTCCCTGTCTGATTTCCATACTCAAGAGCTCCACCATGAGTGGGCAGATGGCTCGGCCAGCCTCAGCATACCATCCTGTTCAGGCTGTGTTGTGTAATGCCAGGTCCATTAAAAACAAGACGACAGCGATTGCTGATTTTGTTGGGTCATCGAACCTGGCTTGCATCATCAAGACCTGGCTGGATGAAAATTATGGCCCAGTTCTTGAGTCAGCTTTTCTGGCTGGACTCTCAGTGATACACCACCCGAGGATGGATCATAGGGGTGGGGGGGTTGCCATGTTTTAGAATGGAATTGAGCCTTATGGATGTGTCAGTGGGGGAGACCTAGTCCTTTGAATGTATAATGGGCGCAGGTATGGGGTGCAGGATTCTTCTTGTCTATCATCCACCCGGGGGCAAGAAGCAATTCCTGCAGGAAGTCACGGACTTCATCATTGACATGATGCTGGAGTCCCCCAGATAGGTGGTTCTGGGGGATTTCAATGCCTGGGTCAATGATGAACTCTCGCAGTTTGGTCAAGACTTCCTCCAATTAGGTTTGCATAGGATGGAGACTTTGAACCGGCATGACAGGACCTTACTTTCAGGAGATTGAATAGGTTGGGCCTGAATTCCCTGGGACAATTATTGAATGAAAGCATAATCAGGGAATTTGCAGATATTAAAAAGTAGTTCCAACTGAGAAATTCAGAACACTTCAGATATCTTCAACTTAGGACCCACATCCAGAACCTTCGAAAGAAACATGGTTCTATAGTAGAGTAATCAGGACTGCAGGTCATCATGGGAGAAATAATGGGCTCACAACAACGTAAAGGCCAAATTTCTGCCCTGTATGGGGCCCTTAGAGATAAAGGAAAGGAAAACTTGCCCCCCCCCTTAAGAGTAGGTGGGAGAGGGAACTAGGGGAGCAACTAATGGAGAGAGACTGGGAAACTATCTTCACCCAGGCCCACCAAACCACATATTCCCAGAGAGTTTGAGTGAAAAATAAGATCATGCTATTTTATCACTCCAGTGATGAAAAACAAATGGGATAAGGGGCACGACCCAGCCTGCTGGAGAGACTTTGGGGAGGAACAGGCGGGTCACCTGCATATTTTGGGACTCTGCCCGAAGCTGACCCAGTTCTGGCAGGATGTAGTGAGGGCCCTGGAAAATATATTCTCTATGGAAGAGTCCTTTACTGCTAAGCGCCTGGTACTGGGTCTGGTCCCTAAAGGGGTGAAAGGTAAAGACCATACTTATCTATGGAATGTTCTGATGACTGCCACCCACAAAGCTGTTACCAGGACGTGGCTATCGTCAGCTCCACCCATACTAGAGCACTGGAGTGAAATAGTCAGTGAGATCCAGGACATGGAGGAACTGACACAAAATAAACCTCAGATCTTCACTATTTGTAAACAGATGAAGAGGGTTGCCTGGATATTGTGGCAGTCACAGAAACATGGTACACAGAGAACCATGATTGGGATATCAACATACCAGGATACTCAATCTACAGGAGGGACAGGGAGGGTAAAAGAGGAGGAGGAGTAGCTGTTTATGTAAAGGAAGGGATCAAAGCAACAGAACTAAAGAGTAAACAGGGAGCAGATGAGACACTCTGGGTCACCCTGGAGGCAGGAAATGGCACCACAACCCGCATGGGGGTTGTATACAAACCCCCATCTCAGGGGGAGGAAATGGACACGGAAATGACAGAAGGCTTCCTTAGAATGGTAGAAAAAGGGGAGATATTGTTGATGGGGGGCCTGAATATGCCAGATGTTAACTGGAGCACCTTTGCTGCAGGCACATCCAAGAGCAGGGTCATTCTTGATGCCCTACAGGGGGCATGCCTCAGACAGCTAGTACTGGAACCCACTCAGGAGGGAGCAATCTTAGACCTGGTACCTCAAATGGGGACGGAGAAAGAATCTCAGATTTAGAAGTGGGTAGCCATCTGGAACAAGCCACCACCAAACAGTGTGGTTCACGATAAACACAGCCATACAGTCAAGCCATACAAAAGCATGAGTATTGACCTTAGGAGGGCTGACTTGGGAAATGAGAGAGTGCCTCAGAAAAGCACTAGCAAACAGACAAGAAGGAGGGGTGGAGGAACAATGGAGAGTAATCAAAACAGCCATCACAGAGGCAACAATCCTTTGTGTAAAGCAAATCAACAAAACATAACGAAGGAAAAAACTGCTATGGTTCTCAAAAGAGGTGGCAGGAAAGGTTAAGGAGAAAAGGATAGCATTCAGGAAATATTTGGAAACACAGAAGGAGAAGGATAGAGAACTTTATCAGTTAAAGCAGAAAGAGGCTGGGAAGGCAGTCAGAATAGCAAAGGCCCAAACCGAGGACAGGATAGCCAACTCTGTTAAGAAGGGGGATAAGACCTTTTATAGGTACATTAGGGAGCGAAGAAAGACCAAAGGAGGGATACTGAGGCTTAGTAAAGGGTAGGGAATGTGGGTAGAGGGTGACAATGAAAAAAGCAGGGATACTGAACGAATATTTCTGCTCAGTATTCACAAAGGAAGAGGAGGGGGAGGTACCTAAACCAAACAAGAGAAACACTCTGAAGACGAGGGTCGATACCAGTCCATTTACAAAAGAAAGGGTTCTGAAAGAACTAATAAAATTGAAGGTGGACAAAGTAATGGGGCCTGATAGGATTCACCCAAGAATTCTAAAAGAACTAAGGGTAGAACTAATGACTCAGCTGACTACTCTCTTTAACAAATCATGGGAGGATTGGGTGGTACCTGAGGACTGGAGGAGGGGCGGATGTGATTCCTCTTCACAAAAGTGGGAGCAGAGCAGAGGCAGGAAACTACAGACCAGTTAATTTGACCTCAGTGGTAGGTAAAATGATGGAATCACTTCTGAAGGAAAGAATTGTTGAGTACCTAGAGGCCAGTGGGGCACAGGACCCAAGGCAGCATGGATTCACGATGGGAAGGTCATGTCAGATGAATCTAATAGATTTCTTTGACTTGGTGACCAAAGTAGTAGACCAGGGAGGGGCTGTGGACATGGCTTACCTAGATTTTAGCAAGGCATATGATACAGTTCCACACAAAAGATTAATACACAAGTTAGCCAGCCTTGGAGTGGGTCCCAAGGTGGTAGCCTGGATACAAAATTGGCTAGACAACAGGACGCAAAGGGTAGTAGTAAATGGAGTACACAGTGAAGAAAGGAGGGTTACTAGCGGGGTACTGCAGGGTTAAAGTACTGGGACCGGTCCTTTTTAATGTCTTTATAAGTGACATTGCAGAGGAACTGGAAGGAATAGTATGTCTCTTTGCAGATGACACAAAGATCTGCAACAGGGTTGATACACCAGATGGAGTGGAAAGGATGAGAAGGGACTTGGCAAGGTTGGAGGAATGGTCAAATGTATGGCAGCTCAGATTCAATGCAAAGAAGTGCAAGGTAATGCACCTGGGAAACAAAAACCCAGGGCAAGAGTACACAATGGGGGGTGAGATACTGACAACAGTAAAAATGGAAAGGGACCTGGGGCTAATTATATCAGATGACCTAAAGGTGGACAAGCAATGTGAGAAGGCAGTAAGGAAGGCTGGGGGCATATTGGGATGCATAGGGAGAGGCATCAATAATAGAAAACAGGAAGTTGTTATCCCTCTGTACAGACAGTTGGTAAGACCCCATCTGGAGTACTGTGTGCAGTTCTGGAGACCCCATCTCTGCAAAGACATAGACAGAGTGAAGGCTGTCCAGAGGAGGGCAACCAAAATGGTGCAGGGTCTGCACCAGAAGACATATGAAGAAAGACTAAAGGAGCTTAATATGTATACCCTTGAGGAAAGGAGGAAAGAGGGGACATGATAGAAACTTTCAAGTACCTCAAGGGAATCAACAAAGTCAAGAGGGTGGCATCTTTCAGAAAAGAGATGTGCAAGAACAAGGGGCACAATTTGAAGATAGAGGGGACGGCTCAGAGGTAATGTGAGGAAGTATGTTTTCACAGAGAGGGTTGTGAATGCATGGAACAGCCTCCCTGAGGAGGTCGTGGAGTCAAGAACAGTGGGGGAATTCAAGAATGCATGGGACAGACATAAGGCAGTCCTAGTGGGGGTTAGGAGGAAGTAAGCTGTTGGTTAATTAGGATCTGCAGCTTATCTGTTAGCTAGGAAAATGGGCAGACTAGGTGGGCCAAGCGGTCCTTATCTGCCGTCAAATTCTAATGTTTCTATGTTTCTAGATGGACTAGATGGATACTGTGGCAGGAGGATAGGAAGGGAAGGGTACAGGAAGGAGAGAATCCACCAGGGGAAGAAAAAGCAGGGACAGCTTGACTTAGTAGAATCTCTTAGTACTGTATTAATAACTCAGACCATTGTTTTACTCTTAAATGAAATGAGGAGGGAAGTCTTGGGACTGCGCCTAAAGATTTTGCTCATAGGGATGATGACCTGTAAATGGATAATAATTGAAGATTAGTGAAACTGCTATGTATTAGAAGACAAAAGCCTGTAACTCGAAGGAAAAAGAATATGAAAGTACATGAGAAAATGAATTTTGTATGTATGCTGGTAACTTTAATAAACTTGAATTTGAAAAGAAAAAGACTTCCTCCAATTGATGAGGTCATTGGGCTTCACACAGGTGATTACCTCTGCGACCCATAATCATGGTCATTCCTTGGATCTGGTCTTCCTACTGGGTATGGAGACTTCTGACCTGGTGGTGGAGCTGGTCAGTTGGTCTGACCATCACATCGTAAGGTTAAATTTCCAGGGCCCCCCCCCATAGGCCTGCACCTATGGAGATGGTTCGATAATCGCCCCTTAATGGATTTGACCCCTGATGGTCTGGCGGCGGTGCTGGTCCTATTGGGTCTCCCGAGGACAAGTGGTGATCCAGATACTCTAGTACAGAGCTATAACAGTGCTGTGTCTGAGGTCCTGGACCTAACCGCTCTTGTCCGTGTTCGTCCCCTCACTCAGTGCCCTCTGTCCCCTTAGTTTGATGGGACTTTGAAGGAGCTGAGAAAAGTGGGACAATGGATGGAGCATTGTTGGTGGAAATTGGGCCTTGATACCAACAGACTTAGATTGATGGCCCATTAAAAAGGACTATCAATCGACTATTTCCCATAAGAAGGCAGACTTTCTGTCCAGGGAGATTGTTGCAGCACAGAATTGACCTGCTCAACTCATTCGTACTGTGGACAGATTGTGCAATCCAGCCTGTCTGCAGACTCGGAGAGCATTGTCACAAGAGAAGTGTGACGAGTTTGCTCGATTCTTTGCTGATAAGGTTGCTGACATCAGGTCTGAGATCCATGCAGCTTACTCCAATGGGGATTGCAGTGGTTGGTGGGAGGTTGCAGCTCCTCGGTCTGTCTGGTCTGACTTCAGCCAGCCTGTGATCGAGGATGTCGTGATGATTATCAAAAGTATGCAGCTGACCTGCTGTGGTTTGGACCCGGGCCCAATGCGCCTCCTTGTGGGGTGCGTTGATGTTATCGTCCCGGTCCGAGGCAGAGATCGTCTGGTGTTCATTAGAGTTAGATGTGTTTCCGGACACCCTGAAGGAGGCGGTGGTGACTCCTCTCCTTAAGAAATCCTCTTTGGACCCAGACTGTCTTACAAACTACAGACCTGTCTCTAAATTTCCTTTTTTGAGTGAGGTTATTGAGAAGGTGGTCTCGCTGCAGCTGGAGGATCACTTGATCATCCACAACATCTACGATCCTCTCCAGTCTGGATTTCAGAAAAGACATAGAACTGAGACGGCCCTTGTTCAAGTTCTCAATGATCTCCTGATAGCAAGAGATCAGAAGAGCTGTTCCATCTTGATTCTTCTTGATCTCTCTGTGGCATTTGACACCATGGACCATGGTGTGTTGGTAGAGTGCCTGCGGCTGATCTGTGGCCTTTCAGGTACGGTCCTCAGATGGTTTCAGTTTTTCCTCACTGGCAGGTTTCAGAGAGTTGTCTCAGGGGTATACTCCTCTGACAAGGTCTCCCTGTTGTGTGGGGTGCTGCAGGGCTCGGTGTTATCTCCCATGTTGTTTGCAGTGTATATACTACCATTGGAAGGTGGTATGGGCTGAGTCTTCACTGCTTTGCAGATGACACTCAGCTCTACTTGTCCTTTGTGCCCAATCAGGTGGGAGCAGTCTTGAGTTTTAACAATTGCCTTTCTGAGATTCAAGACTGGATGAGTGCCAACTGGTTGAGGTTGAATTTGAACAAGACTGAGGTTCTGGTGGTGGACCCAGGTCTTTGGGTAGAGGGATCATCGGTGGGGTGACCATCTGGGCTTTGGCTTGGGGGCTGCCAACTGATGATCTCTGAATGGGTGAGAGATTGGGGGGTGATTCTTGATGAGGGACTGACACTTAAATTTCAGGTGTCGTCCATTGTCAAGGCTGCCTTTTACCATCTAAGGAACATTACTTGGATCAAACACCTTGTTCTGTCCGATGACCTGCCAACTCTGGTCCATGCCTCTGTGACCGCTCACCTTCACTACTGTAATTCCCTCTACCTAGGGCTACCAGGGGTTAATATCCGCTGCCTGCAGCTGGTGCAGAACACAGCAGCTAGGCTGTTGACTGGGCTGCCTTGAGATTGCCATGTCACACCTGTGCTGCATGATTTGTACTGGCTGCTTATTCAGTGGCGGATCACCTTCAGGGTCAGCTTGCTGACCTATAAGGCCCTACACAGACAGGGGCCGAGTTATCTGCAAGAGCTTCTTTGCCCCTACCGCCCCTCCCGCCTGCTCTGCTGACGCGGGATTACTAGAGATTCCCAGGGTTCATTTGAAGACATCTGGGGCTTGAGCATTCATATCTGCGGCCCCTACCCTGTGGAATTCTCTACCACGTTGGATAAGAGAGTGTCTGATGGTGGAGAGTTTCAAATCTACGTTGAAAATGTATTTGTTTACTCTTGCTTTTTCTGACACTGTGTAAGTATGATATTTAATTGTGATGATTGGAGTTTTTTAGCTGTGATTTTATCTGATTTTATTAATTATTTGTTCTAGCGCTATGGTCCTTTGTGGTGAATAGCGCTATTTTATAAATAAAGATGCTTATGCTTATCTAGCAGCACCCCCACTCTCTCAATCACCCATCTGGGTGAGAATCACCATAGCCCTGGTGTTCAGTGGCTCCCCCCACCCCATGATTACCCATCCAGGTGAGCATAATATTAACCCTGGTGTCCAGTGCCTCCCTCACCCCCAATCTTCTGCACCATGTCCCAAATACAAGCTCTGGTTTCCAGTGCTACCTCTGTGCCCAACACCCAAATGCTGGTCAGCAAATGCAACGGCGCATATCAGTGGTCCAGTGACCCCCCCACCCATTGCACCCACCTCCACCCAGCACAGCATCTGCCCCAACCCCCCTTACAAGGAAGGAAGGAAGGGGCCATGTGGTACATCCCTCTATGCCAACTGGCACAATCTTCCTCTCACCTCCGCAGCTGGTCACCGTGTGAACTGCCTTGAGCAGACATATGAGCTGCAGTACACACACATACAGTATACTCTATACTGTACATGTGCTTACTACAGCTCATACGGTGGTTGGCTGTAGAGGTGAAAGGAGGGCTATGCCAACTATTGTGGAGGCATGCACAGCACTACCCCATCCTGCCGGTAAATGGGGAGATAGGCGGGTGCTGTACTAGGTGTGGGTGGGCAGGTTGGGAGTCACTGGACTAGTGATGTGCGCCAGTGTGTTGGCAACTGGCATTTGAAGGGTGGGGGTGGGTATCACTGGACACCAGGGCTTGTATTGGGACATGGGCCAGGAGATCGGAGGAGCCACCAGACACCAGGTCTAAGGTAATGTTCATGCAGATGAGTGATTGGGGGGAGTGGGGAAGCCATCGGACACTAGGGCTATGGTGATACTCACCTGGATGGTTGTTTGGGGGTGGGTGTTCCACTAGACACCAAGGACTACACTGCATTCAACAGAATGGGCAGTTGGGGGTTGCCACTGAGCAGCATATAAATGACCCAGGATGGGGAATTGGAGGGTGGGGGGGTTCCACTGGATGCCAGGGCAGCATGTTTATTGAATAGAACAGGGGATTCGAGGGTGGGTGTGCCAGTAGACACCAGAGTAGCATGTCTACCTTATGGGATTGGGGATTGGAGAGTGTGGGGGTGCCACTAGACATCAGGACAGCATGTTTACCATACGGGATGTGGGACTGGAGGGTGGGGAGTGCCACTAGATGCCAGGGCAGCATGTCTACCACAAGGGTGGGGGATCAGAGGGTGGGGGGATGGCTGCAGTACAGCCATCCCAGCACCATAGCTTTGTGCTCAGTTAAGACTAGGTTTTCAAAGGTGGTAAATTGTGCCCCTTTGGGTGCCATTTGCCTCTGACGGAAATCTCTGAAACTGTCACTGTGCCCATATGCAGGGGTGAACCTTTCATGTGCATGGGTTCAGTGCTATGTTAGCGCTTAGGCATTAACAGGTTTTGCCTATACTACAGGGGTGTCTGAATACAGACCCCATCCAAAAAAGGGACAAAACCCAGTTAGCATGGGCAAGAACCAGTAGTTAGAACACGACTGAAGTTAAACACAAAAGTGATTGCTTTCAAAGTTATTTACAGTTCAATTCAATTCAATTCAATCTTTATTTATATAAGGTGCCTTTCTGAAACCAAGGCACCTGTACAATACATGACAAAACAATAAATAGTTAAATCAATATTAAAATTAAGCTAAACAGCAGTATTCAAAATTCATTGTATGCTTTGCTAAAAAGATACGTTTTTAAAGCTTTCTTAAAGCTTTGGACAGTCAGGCAGTCACGCACCTGACGAGGTAGAGAATTCCACAGGGTTGGGGCCAGAAAACTAAAAGATCTGGCCCCTGAAGTTTTTAAATGAACCCTGGGAATCTCTAGCAATCCCTCGTCAGTGGATCGGAGACAGCGGGGGGACAGTAGGGACAAAGGAAATCTTTCCGGTAAGCAGGTCCCTGATCGTGTAGGGCCTTATAGGGCAGCAAACTGACTTTGAAGGTGATTTGCCAGAGAATTGGCATCCAGTGCGGTCCGCGGAGCACAGGACGTTATATGACTGGACCTAGAAGAACCAGTCAATAGCCTGTCTGCCGCATTCTGCACTAGCTGCAAGCGGCAAATCTCAACCCCCAGTAGCACAAGGTAAAGGGCATTGCAGTAGTCAAGGTGGGAGGTAACAAAAGTGTGGACCAAAATAGGAAGATCGTCTGGAGGAACCAGGTGCTTCACGCGGGCAATGTTTCTCAGATGGTAAAAAGAGGTTTTGACAACTGCGGACACCTGAGATTTAAATGTCAAACAGTCATCAAACACAACGCTCAGGTTCCGCACCCGGTCTAAGGTAGTTAGCTGGACACCCCCAAGCCATAGACCCGAGGGTGATCCAACCAACAAACCCACCTCCCGGTGACCCTGGTCCACAACCAACACCTCAGTTTTATCTGGGTTCAACCGCAGCCAACTCACATTCATCCAGTCCTGGATTTCGGCAAGACAGTTGTTAAAGACCGAAAAGGCAGCATTTTGGCCGGGCACAAAGGACATGTACAGCTGAGTATCATCTGCATAGCAGTGAAAACCCAGACTGTACTGCCTAATAATCACTCCTAACAGCAGCATGTACAAAACAAACAACATGGGCGCTAAAATGGAGTCCTGCGGTACCTCACAGGATAGGGGGAATGATGCAGAGGAAAAAATTTCAGACACCACCCTCTGAGTCCTACCCTCGAGGAAAGATCAAAACCAACTGAGGACTGTGCCAGACAGTCCACAGATAGACTGCAAGCGTTACAATAGCACACCATGGTCCACAGTGTCAAATGCTGCAGAGAGATCAAGAAGGACCAAGATGGAATGAGTCCTTCAATCTCTTGTTATTAGGAGGTCATTTAGTACCCGGACAAGAGGTGTCTCGGTACTATGCCTTTTCCTAAATCCAGACTGGAGAGAGAGTCATAGACATTGTGGCTGGTCAAATGATCATCCAGCTGTGATGCAACCACCTTCTCAATAACTTTACCCACAAAGGGTAAGTTAGAGACAGGCCTGTAATTTGCCAGACAGTCCGGTCCAAGGAGGACTTCTTAAGTAGGAGCTGAACCACAGCCTCCTTTAGAGGATTTGGAAAGATCCCCCTCTCCAAGGACCTCCAGACTATCTCAGCGAGGGCAGGACCAATTTTATCCACACAGCCCACTAAGAGACATGTGGGGCCTGGATCCAAACCACAGTTGGTTGGACGCAATGATTGGATGATCATCACAATGTCACTGATTGTGGGAAGGCTGAAGTCAGACCACACAAACTGGGTGTCCGACATCTCCTGCCGACCATCACAACTCCCATTAGAGTGGGTCAAACAGATATCAGACCTGATTGTGGCAACCTTATCTGAAAAGAATAGAGCAAACTCCTCACACCATTCTTGAGAAAAAGCTCTTCTGGGCTGAAGACAGACTTGATTGCACAATCTGTCCACAGTCCGGAAGAGCTGAGCTGGTCTATTCTGTGCAGCAGCAATCTCTCTGGTCAGGAATTCTGCCTTCTTACGAGAGACTGCGGATTGATAGACCACATAGTGGTCCATCAAACTAAGTTTGTCACAATCCAGGCCTGACCTCTGCCAGCACCTCTCTAACCTTCATCCAACTGTCCTCAACTCCCTCAGAGTCTCATCGAACCAAAGAGACCTGGGGCGAAGAGTGAGAGGATGAACACGAACAGGAGTAATGGAATCCAGGGCCCCTGCCACCACCTTATTATAGGCAAGTACCAGGTCTCCTGGATCCATGCAATCTCTTGGTAAGCCCGATAGGTCCAGCACCGCCAACAGGCCATCCGGGGAAACACTCCTTAAAGGGAGATACCGGACCATCTCCACAGAGGCCGGCCTACTAGGGGTGGCCTCAAAACTGAACCCAATGGAGTGATGATCAGACCATCTGACTGGTTCCACCACCAAATCGGATATCTCCATCCCCAGAAGGAACACCAAATCCAATGAATGACCACCATGATGGGTCGAGGAGGAAATAACCTGTGTGAAGCCCAGTGAAATCATTAACTGGAGGAAGTCTTGACCAAATTGCGAGAGTTCATCATCGACCCAGGCACTGAAGTCCCCCAGAACCAAGCATCTGGGGGACCCCAATGTCAGGTCGACAATGAAGTCTGTGACTTCCCACAGGAAAACATTCCTGTCACCTGGTGGATGGTACATGAGAAGTATCCTGCACCCCACACCCTCACCCATGATACATTCAAAGGAGTTGGTAGTTCCCACAGGTACCTCCACTAGGTTCAGTTCTGAGCTAAAGCAGATAGCAACACTCCCACCCCTATGATCCATCCTCGGGCACTGTATCACTGAGTAACCGGCTGGAATTGCTACCGCCAAAACTGGTCCAGCATTCTCATCCAGCCAGGTCTCAGTGATGCACGCCAGGTCAGATGTCCCAACAAAATCATCTATAATAGCAGTCTTGTTTTTAATTGACCTGGCATTGCACAACACCACCCAAGTAAGCATCCGAGGATGACCATGCTACCTGCTGGCTACAAGCAGAACCCTTGGGTATGGGAACCAGACAGGGACCCATTTCACCCCAGGGCGTCTCCTTGTCCCTACTATCCCTATCCGCCCACTCCTTTCCATTCCTCTCCAGACCCAGCCCTCATCCTCCTCCTTCTTCCAACAATCCCCAAAGCCCTACACTGTCTATAAACTTCTGGTGATAGGGGAGGACAGGAAAAAGGACGAAGGTCTCTGAGTCTGGAGGGAGAATAATACCTGACTGTCCTTGTGCCGTCCCAACACATATTTAGCACCCTAAATCAATAACAACAAATAAACAGTCCCAAAATACAAAATTAACCCACTCCACAGAACTAAATAAATACGAGACCCTATATAATGATTTAACAACAAAATAAAAGTCTAAATTGAAACACAGAATAAATCTCAAAATATTGATTTAAGGGCTCTCACCCCCCAAACCCAAACACAAAATACAACAAATAACTAATTAATTCCCCCTCCCCACCCAGTCCTCTCACCACTGGGGAAGAGAGGTAAAAATAATATACACTAAAATAATTAATTTCTTCCCTGCCCAGTCCTCTCACCACCGGGGAGAGAGGGCAGCACTCTCAATGCCAAACAATAACAAAAACTACAAATCTAATGAACAAAATAAATAAAATAAATGGACACAGGGTCCTCTCACCACCCGGTCATCCAAATAATGAAAATTAATAAATCAGTTTCTTCAGTCCAATTCAAAATACACACTGGAAAACTCACGCCAGTAGATGGATGCTGCTGGGCATAACACCAGGAATCCACAAAAGAGCACAGAGAAGATGTAAACCAGTTCAGGAAAAACAGCGTTCTCAGGAACTCAGAGAATTTAGGAGCAAGTCATAGGTGCAATTCCAAGATCAGGAGCATTGAAAGATCAAATTAACAGCATGAGAGTAAATGACCACCTCTCCAGGAGGTCACTGCCCCCAGTCGGGTCCGCAGCAACAGCCCCCGGCACAGAGTCCACTCACCAATGGGTCCCCCCGCTGAACCTAGGAAACACCAGTTACTCGGGCCCGCCCTTCAACAGGCCCAAAACCGGCACTGCCCACCTCGAACACAGCCAGCAGCAGTGACCACCCCAGGCAGCTCACCCCAAAATTCTCACTCCAACACACACTCCCAAATCCAGGTTCTAAAACAACGAACAGTGAGGAACGCTTCAGAGAATAAATAAACACAAGCTCTTCTTTTGACTTCAGAAGATCTCCCCACATCAAGGGATCAATGAAAACTGGCTCTTCCTCCCAGACACTCTGATAGTCCCAACCACATTGGTCCAGCACTCGCACTCCAGTCGGAATCCAGTCCTCAGGTCTTCAGCTTAAATCCAAAATGACCATAGACCACTTCAGATTCAGTCAAGCTCCACAAAAAGAGTTCTCTCATAAAAACAAAGCCCCGGTTGTTCATGCCATCCGGAGAACACTACACGGTATCTACACGCTGTTCAGTCCAGTTAAAAGGATCTCCAGATGGAACTGTCAATAGGACTGCTAAGTCAACAGTAACTTGTAACAAATAAAATAAGAAGAAACAAATTAAATAAAAACCAGCGTTAAAACACTAAAGCATTAAGAGGCATTGAAAGACGTCAAAGAACTCAAACTAAAAATGAATCAACAAACATGGTACAATGGCACAAACAGCAAATGGCACAATGGCACAATGGCTAGCCAAATGGCCGCCATATTGCTCCAGCACCACCCAAGTTGTGGGTGTTGGGAGGCCTGTTGCACCATCTCTGAGGAGAGACTTGGTCATTGAAGATCACATACACTGACACACTTGAAAATAGTAAAAGTGATAATTACGTCGTTATTGCTTAAATCATTGTTAAACCAGTTTTGTCTAATCCCTATTTCCTTTGCAGGATATATGTTGCTGATTAATAAAGTCCTGTTGTTATTTTCTAAAATTTGTTGTGTGAGCACATTATTAACGATCTACCCAAATTGCTACAAAAGTGTTTGAAATTGCAACTGAAGTGTGGATGCTGGTACTGATTGGTTTTTGGATAGTGTCCGACAGTTACTGGGGTGGTGGGCTGGTGGGTTGGTACTGCATCCCAGGGGGCAGAATTCTACTTGTTATCAAGCACACTATTTTTTAAATCTGGGCGGAGGCACTGCACTACTTCCTTTGTTTCTCTTCTGAACCAAATCCCCAAGTGAGGAGTTTACCGAGCCCAGGTTCCTCAAACTTGCTTGGCTACTACTGGTGCAATGCAGGGGTGGTAACCAAGAAAGTAACACCTGTAACATCTGCAGGGCAACCTAGTTGCATAATAAAGGTATTATCCCTATTCAACACATTTTTGCTTGATCTGTGTGATTTCCTGGCTGACACGGCATGCTCCAAATATTTTCATTTAATTTTATAAATATGTCCTTAATATTTGGTTGTGAGCATGGGTATATATCCAGGAAAGGACTCACTGTTACCTTACAGACATCCCATTAACATTTATTTCTGGGACGGGGGGTGTGGCACAATCAGAGTAGTTTGCAGTGTCAGTGTGTTCCAATCCTGATGATATTCAAACTCTTTTTCAGTCTTTTAATACATTTCCTATACAACAGAGACAGTTTCTTGAGATCAGTGGTCTATCCAGATACAGTAGTAGCCACAGACATTGCCAGTTGTTTCCTGAAATTTCTGTGATATTTCTGGAGAAATCTCCTGCTTTTTCCATTTCCACAGTAGGGGCAGCAGAGAGAAACTCTTTTGAAATTTCACGAAATATCTGGAAATAGCTGGTAATGACTGTGGCTACGACTGTAGTTGTGATGCCAGAGGACTGAAAAGTTACTAGCATAGTCCCCATCTTCAGGAAGGGGGCTAGGTCCGATGCAGGTAACTACAGGCCGGTCAGCCTGACTCCAGTGTTGGGCAAGGTCTTGGAAGCCATTAGCAAGGACAGAATAACAGGGCACATGGTTGAGGCCAACATTCTTGCCCCCCTTTCAGCAGGGGTTGATCATTCCAAACTAGCCTGATAACCATCTCTGAGGGGGAGGCCAGGGAGGTGGACAGTGGCATGACTGTAGACATAGTCTCCTACTACCTCAGTGAAGTAAGCTTCAGGGCAAAGTACACTAGTGTGGTATACAAAAGAACTATACAAGGTGGATTGCTAACTGGCTTGAGGGCAGCAAACAGAGAGCTGTGGTGGGTTGGCACCAGTCAGAGTGAAGAATGGAATTCAGTAGCATCTTTCTTTATCAACTATCTGGAAGCTGGGGTTTCTAGAAAGCTGATCAGGTTCGCTGATGACTCTACCTGGCCAGGGTTTTGGGTTCCCTTGAGAATGAAGACAAACTTCAGGAGGACTTGAACAAGTTGTGTGAGTGGTCAGACTCCTGGAGTCTCAGACTCAGTGTAGCCAAGTGCAAGGTGAGCACTATAGTTGGGGAGAAAAGATAGAGGTAGGAGCCTACACACTTTGTGGAGCTCCTGGTTCCGGGCAGTCAGGATGCCGGCATCAGGGCGCTGCAAGAACAGCACTGGTGGGAGGGCGTAGACTGCAAGAGCACACCTGGAAGCAGAGCACCAGTGGAAGAGGGGGCCCGGCACCCAGTGGTAAAAAGCAGTGCCGGTGATTAGAGCTCTAGGAGGCGGTGATGCCTGTGTGGGCACATGCACAGCAGCGGCCATAACCATAGCGACTGGATGGAACCTGCTGGCATGACTGGGGCAGCACTGGTACCGATCGGCAGAATGGCACAGACATGGAGCAATCAAGTGCCCACAGGCACACCTCACATGGCAGGACCACATATGGGCACAGGGGAAGGCCACCACATGGGGGAATGGATGACAAACCCCATCCCGCAACATGTTTCTCCAGCCAGCTTTCTTCAGGGCATCATCTGGATTCTAGTCTGAGGGGTAAGTCTCTAACTGAGTCTGGCATCTAGTGTGTTTACTTCTGTTTGCGCTCCCCTCAGTTATTCTTATGGTAGTACTAATAGACCGTAGCAGCTGATTCCTAGATGTCAAAGGGCTGCCACTGACAGGCACAGCCAGCTGAGCATAACAGGCATCTGCTGCAAGCTTCATACAAAAGTTCTCACTGCTCACTCAGACTTCTTCCTCTGCTAGTATCTGCAACAGGTAAGCCTGGCTTTGAAAGATCCTCATCCAGCTGTCTTTCAATGGCATTTGTTACAGTTGCTGCGCTTGTTCAAGCCTATGTACAAAGGAAAAGATTACTCACCTTAGTAATGTTGTTTCTTCTAATGGAGTCTTGTTATATTATGACATATGCAGTGAGTCCCAACCTTCGAACTGCTCCAGAGGTGAAAGAGTTAACTTTCCATGCCAGGCATGGAACGCTGAGCTCGAGCTCAGTTGAAACTCTGTCTGTTGTTCTTCAAACTCAAATCGTCAGATCTTTATGAGCTAAACTCACTGAGGTCCTGTGCGGAAGCTGCAAACCTACACTAGCCAACTGGCTACTAAACATAAAAACACATTCTTTGGTTCCAAAACAAAGACTCAAGTCAGGAGACCCAAAAAATGAAAACACAACACCAAGTCACCCCAAAAAAGGAGGGGTGAAAACAACAAGGTGGGCATCTACTAAGTGCCAACACTGCACTGCCCACCCACATCCCAAAAACAGAGGTTCTGAGAGGGGCAGGCAGGAGGGAGGTCATAATATAGCAAGACTCCATTAGAAGAAACAACATTACTAAGGTGAGCAATTGTTTCTTCAAACAACATGAAGTCTTGCTATATTATGACATATGCAGACTACACAGCAGTACCTCCATGGAGGAGGGACAGAAGCTACTTAGGAAATAGGCTCAGTTAATAGTTAAAGCAAACCAAGCATCACTCCTAGCCTGGATGTCCAGGGAGTAATGCTTGCAAAAGTGTGAACTGTTTTCCAGGTAGCTGCTTGACATATCTCTAGAATAGGGATGTCCCTGGCAGCAGCCAGGGAAGCAGCTGTACCTCTGGTAGAGTGAGCCCTCAGGCCTGAGGGAGGAACCTTACCCAGCTTTTCATAACAGAATTGGATACAAGAGACAATCCACCTGGCAATGGATCTTTTAGTGGCAGGTTTCCCTTTACCAACCTCACCATAAGTGAGGAACAGTTGGAGGGAGTCAAACCTGTGACCCTTGGTACGCTCTATGTAGTAACTAAGGGCTCTCTTCACATCTAAGCTGTGCAGCCTCCTCTCGCCAGAGGAGGAATGGTCAGTGAAGTACACTGGAAGAGATATAGATTGATTAAGGTGGAAATCTGAAACCACCTTAGGCAAGAACTTCCTGTTAGTCCTGAGGACCACCTTATCTCTATGAAAGGAGATAAAATCAGGCTCTACTGACAAGGCTTGTAATTCACTTATGCGTCTGGCAGAAGTGATGGCTACCAGAAACACAGTTTTCCAAGTCAAGTACTTAAGCTCTGCTGAAGACAAAGGCTCAAAGGGGGGTTGCATAAGCTGAGCAATGCAAACATCCGGATCCCAGGCAGGGGCAGGGTCCCTGAATGGAGGGTTGGTGTGAAGCAATCCTTTGAAAAACTTGGAGAATACAGGATGAGCTGAAAGAGAAGAGGGCTTACCTGCTGATAAGAAAGCAGACACAGCTGCCAGATGCACTTTTAGGGTAGCTGGTCTCAGCCCCAAGGTATTTAAGTGGACCATATAATCCAGGACTGTGGGTAAGTCAGCAGATTCTGGGGAAATATGCGTTCCAGAGCACCATATGGAAAACCTCTTCCATTTGGAATTATAAGTAGCCCTGGTGGAAGGCTTCCTAGAAGCCTTCAGGATATTCATCACACCTTGGGAGAGGTGTAGGCCAGCAAACTCTAACTCTTCAAGAGCCAGGCCTTGAGATTGAGAGATTTGAGGTTCAGGTACCAAACTCTCCCCTGAACACAGGTTAACAGGTTGTGATTCCTGGGAAGACACAGGGGAAGGTGGACTGCTAAGGACAGTAGGAGTGGGTACCAAGGCTGTCTGGCCCAGTCTGGAGCAATCAGGATCATCTCGCAGGGTTGAGATCTGATTTTGACTAGCACTTTGAACAGGAGAGGGAAGGGAAAAGCATAGAGAAACTTCCCTTCCCAACTGAGAAGGAAGGCATCCAGAGGGACTGAGCCCAACACTGGGGCCTGCAGCAAAAAAGGGGAAGTTGGTGATTGTCTGGGGCTGCAAAAAGATCTATCTGCGGGGTGCCCCATCTGGCAAATACCACCTCCAAGACCAGAGGGTCCAGTGACCATTCGTGATGGCCCTGGGAAATCCTGCTGAGAGCATCTGCCAGGACATTGTCCTCACCTGGGAGGTGAACTGCCATAAGGGAGGTGTTCAGGGAGTAAGCCAGAGACCACAACTTCACTGCTTCGGTGCACAAGGCCGTAGACCGAGTGCCCCCTTGCTTGTTGATGTACCACATTGTGGTGGTGTTGTCTGTTCTGACCTGTATAACTTTGTCCTGAACAGATTTGGAAAAAGCTTGAAGTGCTAGAAAAACTGCTCTGAGTTCCAATAGATTGATGTGGAGCAGAGATTCCTGAGGAGACCACAATCCCTGGGTAGTGAGGTCGCCCATGTGAGCTCCCCACCCCAAGAAGGATGCATCTGTAGTAAGGATTAAGGAGTGAGACTGAGGGGCAAAAGGAACCCCTTGTCTCAGATTGCTCTGGTCCTGCCACCACTGCAGGGCCTGGATCAGGGTTCGAGTCACTGGGATCAATTTGGTTAGAGGGTCTTTCCTTTGAGAACAAAAGGCTCTCAAATGGAACTGGATGTTCCTCATCTGAAATCTTGCTCCCTGCACTACTGCTGTAGAAGCAGCCATGTGCCCCAGGAGCTGTAGAAAGTGCCTTGCTGGTCGAGACCTGCAGGGTGAATGAGGAGGCCAGAGAGACCAGGGTCCTTGCCCTGTCCAAAGGAAGGAAGGCTCTGGCCTCTCTGTGTTCAGCTCTGCGCCTATGAAGGTGAGGAGCTGGACAGGCTCTAGAACTGACTTTGAAAGATTCAGAAGGAAACCTAGAGAAGTGAGCAGTTGCTGAGTTATCTGTAGATGTAACTTGACTTGGTCTGGAGACTGGCCTACTATGAGCCAGTCGTCCAGGTAAGGGAAGATGGCAATTTTTTGCCTTCTTAGGTGGGCAACTGCTACTGCCAGGCATTTTGTGAACACCCTTGGAGCAGAGGTGAGGCCAAAGAGCATTGCTCTGAATTGGTAATGGCCTGAGGGCAGCTCGAATCTGAGGTACTTTTGATGGGAGCTTCTGATGAGAATATGGAAATAGGCATCCTTGAGGTCCAGGGACACTAGCCAGTCCCCTGGCCTTAGAGAGGGTAGAATAATTCCCAGAGTCACCATTTTGAATTTTGGTTTTAAAAGGTGCTTGTTTAAGTATCTGAGATCCAGGATGGGCCGCCATTCTCCTGTCTTTTTTGGGGTAAGGAAGTACCTGGAGTACAACCCTTTGCCCTGGTGTAGGGGTGGAACCCTTTCCACAGCTCTGAGAGCTAGGAGGGAAGAGACCTCTGCCTCTAAGGCAAGAGCCTCTGGTGGATTTGCAGGTGGAAAGGATCTGGTTCTCATCTTTGGAAATTTTTTGAAGCTGAGAACCAGTCCCTGGCTTACTACTTCCAGGACCCACTTGTCTGATGTCAGAGACTTCCAGTCCTGGACAAAGTAAGCCAGCCTGCCCCCTACAGGTAGCTGAGAATCGGCCCTGGCAACCCCATCAGAGTGCCTGTTTGGCAGGGGCTTTGGGCTGAGGGGTGGAAGCAGGCCTGCTTGTACCCGTCTGCCTCTCCCTCTAAAGAACCCCCTCTGGGCATAGGCAGAAGAGGAGGCCTGGGCTTGGTAAAAAGGCCTATGAAAAGGCCTCCCTGCCCCTGGAAGGCTGCCTTTGAAGAGTGGCCTGCCTTTCTTTGGCCTGTGCACTCCTATAGGTGGTCCTATACTCATCCATTTTCTTCATGTAATTCTCTGTCTGCTCCCCAAACAGAGAATTACCCACAACAGGAAAATCCATGGCCTTAGTCTGGGTATCCTGTGACAGGCTAGTACATCTGAGCCAAGCCATTCTGCGAGGTGCCACAGATGTAGCCATGACTCTTGATGACACATCATTAGGGTCCACTGCAGCATGGAATTGCACCTTGGATGCCTCAATACCATCAGCAGCCACCTGCTCCAGCTCCTTGGCAAGCTGGCCAGGGACCTGTTTTGCTAGAGCCATAACAGTAGCCCATCTGGATTTCTGGTATCTGGCAACATAAGCCATATAATTTGCCTGTCTGAGTCCCAAGGATGCTGCCATGTACTGTTTCTTTGCCATGGCATCAATCCTCCTGGAGTCCTTATCCGAGGGGTGTGAAGCCAAAGGAATATTAGCCTTGTCACAGGCTGCAGCCTGCACTACCCCAACATGGCTGCATTGTTGTGTGAGGAACTCCGTATCAGAGCCTGACAATGTGTACCTCTTGTCCATTCTCTTATCGACAGGAGGTATAGTGTGAGGAGCCTTTAAAATTTTAAAAGTCTGTTTCCCAAAAGATTTATGCAAGGGAATAGACAGTCTCCTAGACTCTGGTATATCCATCATGTCCACATAGTCAGGCTCCTCTTGATCATCCACAGCTTCCTCCATAGGGAGCTGGAGGGTTTCAGCCACTTTTTTATAAAACATAAAATGAGAAGGGGACTCAGAAAGCCTAGGAGGAGACACTCCTGAAGGTCTGTCTGGGGAGATGTCCGGGTCAATGGGCACATCCAGACTTTCAAATCCACATTCATTCTCCTCATACTCCTCTTCCCCCTCCTCCAGTTCATAATACTCCTCTAAATCATACTCTTGAACCGGTGTTACCGGCCGAACCGGACGCTTACCCTGATGGTGCCGGTTCGGTCGGAACCGGGGAAAGCGACTGGACAATTTTTATCGCTTTGGCTATTTCTTCAGCGGTTGGAGAGGAAAGTTTTGGCTCCACACCAGCTGATTTTCTAGTCCTTTTTGCTGGACCCGGCTCCTCAGAGTCAGATCTCCTTTTGCCCGAGGAAGTCTCGCCCTGGTCAGAGGGCACTCCCTCCGGTTCGGTTGGAACCGAACCAGGCTGGCCATCCGGTTCAGCGGACTTTTTGGCCTCCCTTTCCCTGAGCCTACCAACTCTCTTTTCCAGGGTAGCTGCAGGAAAACTTTTACAAATCTGGCAGTCTGCACTGAGGTAGTCAAACCCCAGACAATGAACACAGGTGGTGTGGGGATCAGCCTTGGCAAAGACTTCCCCACACACACTGCAGTGTTGAAACCCAGTGGGCCTGGTTTTTCTTTTGGGTTTCTCAGACATAGTGCCAGTCCTAACCAAACTTACCTGTTTATGGCAATCCACCAGGTAAGACCCTCTTATCGGTTCCCAACCGTGTCACGGGTCGTGGAAAAACCGTAATAAAATCTGTTTTTAGAACCGATAAGAACCGGTAACCACACACTAAAAGACAGATTTAGATATTTTAAACAACTTGATCGGTTCAAACCGAACCGATAAACCGTTTACAAGTTCCACACAGAATAGAAATAAATGTAAAACCTATCTAGTACTCACAAATACCACAGACAGAGTCTGAACCGACCGGTTGTGGTTTAAATTCGGTAGAAAACCGAGAAAAACAATACTTTAACCGACAAAATGAACCGAGCAGAAGGAGAAATCTCCGGAGCGACTGTTCAGTGAGGCGGAGTAAAGAATCTGACGGTTTGAGTTTGAAGAACAACAGACAGAGTTTCAACCGAGCTTGAACTCAGCGTTCCATGCCTGGCATGGAAAGTTAACTCTTTCACCTCCGGAGCAGTTTGAAGGTTGGGACTCACTGCATATGTCATAATATAGCAAGACTTTATGTTGTTTGAACCAAATCTTCTCACCATATCAGGCAGATGAAACAGCAGCACCTTCAAGTTTCAGAGTGGGGAGTCACACTTCTCCTCATCAGTGTCCATAGTGTTCAGTTTGTCTGTTTCAGGTTCTTTGTCTAGTGAAGCAACAATGACAGCGACACCGTGGAGATACATAGGGCATGGGGCAGGCCAAGCATGTCCATGCATGGAACAGGACAGCAGACAGTGGCTGGCAGCGCCGTAGCCATGACAACACAGGTCTGTATCTAAGGACCCATGCAGGTGCTGCTACGCCATGCCATTGGTCCTCCCTGTCACATATGGCTTTGTGGGTGCCTCTTCCACAGCCTGCTGCTGCCCTTGTCCCCTGCTATGGTGCTATGCCATGGGGCTGTGGTCACCTTCGTGGTCCCTGTGCACCCCCCTCCCAGGTGTTAGCACCACAACCCTGTGCATGTGCTGTGCCCACTGCAGGTGCCCTTCATCTGGGTGCCTGCTACTCCCAGTTGGGCATTGAATTGCCCCTGCCCACCCCCACCACCATGGTCCCAGAGGGGCTGCATTGCATGGCTCCCTGCCACGGAGTGGTCGGCACTACTGTCAGCGGCCATTTGGTGGTGTGCACAGCATCACTCTGGCACTGGGTGTATGGGATGATGGCTGTGTCATGTGGTCTTCTGCATGGTGCCCCAGTCCCTTGGGCTTTGTTTCCATGGGGGGCCTTGTCACTGATGCATTGAGCTCCTTGGTGCTCCTCGGTGTTGCTGTGCTTTCTGCTGCTCCATCAGCTTTAGGTGGGTGGGTCTGCAGGTGTGTGGTGTGTGGCACTACCCAGTTTCACTGTGTTTGTTGGAGCTCCCAGTCACCTGTGGCTTTGTGGTGTGGTACTGTTCCTGCCGGCGACCTCCTGCTGGTGCTCTACTTGCCGGCACCCTGATGCCGGTGCCCTGACCGCCCAGAACTGGAGCTCCCCTTTCTGCATGGAGAAGGTATGGGACTTGAGGTCATACTAGACAAGGGCTTGATGCATGAGAAGTAGTGTGCAGGTGCTGCCAAGAAGGCTGGCAGAATGCTGGGTGCATCAAAAGGGTGGTGACCAGAAGGGCAGGGGAGTCATCTTGCCTATTTACAAGGCACTGGTCAGGACCCATCTGGAATACTCTGTATAGTTTGGGATTCCTCAATTAAAAAAAGGACTGTAATGCAGTCAATGGGCTTGATTCTTAAAGGCTAATGCAGGGCTTGCACAAGCCTGGCATCTAACCCTGTGCTGCGCCAGACACATTGGTGCACTATGCACCCAATTATACACAGTTGTGCACGTTTGCAACACTTTACCCTTTTCACAGTGTCTTGCACCAAATAATTGGTGAAAACCCCATAAAAAGGTTGACACAGTTGGACCTGAAAAAGCTGGTCTAACTGGGGGCAAGTGGTGCACTGGATGGAGAATCCCAACTGCTGGATGGGGCGTGCTGCAAGCTCCATGCGCCATGTGCTCGGCACACCTGGTGTTTGAACATCAAGCCCTATAGATGCAGTGCTGGGCCATCAAAGCAGTCAGAGGTATATGGTGCAATAGTTATGAGGAGAGGCTGGTGGCCCTTAACATGTTCACATTGGAGAAAAGGAGGCTGAGAAAGGGCATTAGCTTAGTTTTCTGCATCTTCAGTGCTATCAGCAAGATTAAACAGATAGAGGTGTTTCATCCAGTGTCCTCTAATAAGACACAGGGACATGCCTCAAAGCTCTGAGGAGGTATATTCATGGGTAATGTTAGTAAGCACTTCTTCTCCCCGAGGGAGGTGAATCTTTGGAACAGCCTACCAGTGGAGGTAGTACAGTCCTTCAAGGTAAGCTTGGACAAATGTTTGCTTTCTAAAGGAATCACTGGATGCCCTTGGTAGCAGAGTGGGTAGGGAATCCCTTAAAGTTGACACATGCATACATAGCATACTCATTAATGTCTGCTTATGAAGGAAAGGGGACAGACCCACATGATGTAGCTAGAGTCCATTCTGACCTTAAAGTACTATGTTAATATGTTACATCTATCGGGGTAGGCAACAGAATATAATGTACACTTTGAACTCGGTGCCTTTTCTTGTGCTTGGACCCCTCACTTATGAACATATGAAATTTGACAGCAGATAAAGCTTAGTGGTCTATCAAGTCTGCTTGAATGTACAGCTAGCACCTGTTATTCTGCAGCTGCCCCTCCCTCCCAACCTTCCCTTCCCTTGACCCTCCCCCTTGCCCTGTCCCAGCCCCTTTTAAAGCAGTCCCCTGTTCTATTTGATACCACTTCCGCTGGTAACGCATTCCACCCAGCTACCACCCTCTGCAGAAAACATGTGTCTCCTCATCTCCCTCCTGAGCCTTCTTCCCTCTAGTCTCATATCATGGCCCTGGGTGTCCCTCCCCTCCACTCCCTTACTTTGAACAGCCACACCATACCTGTCTTGTTTATTCCTTTCATGTACTTGAAAGGTTTCGATCCCATCCCCCGGTCTCTCCTCTCCACCATTGAGTACATGTTCAACTCCCTCAGCCTCCTCTCATATGGTAAGTACCCCAGTCCGTTGATCATCTTTGTGGCCCTGTGCTGCACTCCCTCTAGTAACTTAATGTCCCTCTTCAGATATGGGTGCCAGCACTGCACGCAGTACTCCAGGTGCGGTCTAACGATCTATACAGTGGCAGAATCACCTGCCCCCTCCTTGAGGATACAGTATATCTCTTGCAATGCAATCCAGCATTTTGTTGGTCTTTGCAGCTGCCTTCCTACATTGTGCCAGTTTGTTCATTGACCCTGTAATGAGCACACCCAGATCCTTCTCCTCCTCTTTCTCAGCTAGCTGCACTCCCCCAGCTAATAACTTCTCCTTGGGTTTCTTGCTCCAAAATGCAGCACGTTGCACTTTTTGGCATTGATCCACAATTACCAGGTGTCTGACCAGGTTTCCAGCTTTGCCAGATTGTCCTGCAACCCCTGCCAGCCCCCTAGGTTGTCCACCATTGCTCCCATCTTGGTGTTGTCAGCAAACAGACTGGTCTTGCTCTTGATGCCCAATGATATGTCTGCAATGAATATCCCAAATAACACTGGTCCCAATACCGAGCCCTGCGGAACACCGCTCATCACTACCCTCAGGGACGAGAGCTCCCCACCCACCACCACCCTCTGTTGCCTTCCCTGAAGCCAGTTCCCTACCCATCTCACCAGCTTTGCACATGCCCCGTGCCTTCCAACTTACTTCCCAGCCTCCCATGTGGCACCAAGTTGAATGACTTACTGAAGTTCAGGTGCATGACATCCACTGCATGGCCCCCGTCCAATTGCCTAGTTACCCAGTCATAGAACTCCACCAGGTTGGTTTGGCAGGATCTGTCACTTACGAAGTCATGCTGTGTGCTGTCCTGTAGCCCTTTGGCCTCCAGGAGGACCACCAGCCTCTGCTTCAGGATAGTCTCCATCAGCTTACCCATGATGGATGTGAGGCTCGCCAGTCTGTAGTTTCCTGGTTCATCCTTGGGGTCATGTCGTGTGGAGTGGCACCACATGAGCCATTCTCCAGTCCTGAGGTACACACCCTGAGTGTAGTGAGGCATTGAACAGTCTGCCAGAGGTCCCACCAGGACCTCTGCCAACTCCTTCAGTACCCTGGGGTGGATGCCATCTGGGCCTGGTGCCTTGTCCACCCTCAGTGCCCTCAGATCCTCCAGAACTCTACCCTCCGTGATTTCGCCATCCATCACTCCCTCCCCCTGTTTCTGCCCTCCCTCCCCCCTTGGGTATCACCCCTCCTTCTTAGTAAATACTGAGCAGAAGTAATCATTTAGCGCTTCTGCCTTATCACCCCCTGCTTCCACCCTCCTTCCTAATCCTTACTATATTTACTTAACATTGTTAATATGACTTTTAAGCGTGCACTGAAGCCAGACATCTCCATAAAACTTGTTAATGCTTTTGTAGGTCAGTCCAAATAATCATTGCCAGTGTCTACAAGATATTACTTGACAATTTCCTTTTTCTGCAATTAAGTCAGTTTGGTAGTTTGATTACCTAATTAAACTTGTACAACAGGTTGGCCCATGCAGTATATATCCATTTTTTAATTAACCGGTATCAAAGAGCACTTTGAGATGAACATACTTCTATTAATAATTAGAAGGCTCCTGGCAAGAGGGCAACAGCTAATAACATTTTACAAACAGACTTACAGAAACTATGAAACAATCAATGTGACACACCAAGGCAGACAACGGCAGCAGGGTTACAATATAGGTAACATTAACACATATAAGAAAATAAAAGCAATAACATTGAAACATTTTGCATATTTAAAACTTTATCAGAATCCCTATATCCAGTTAAAGGGGAACCACTTCTAAGTCTGACAATTGAAAAGTTCTCTGCTCAGCTGAATGCTGACACACTCCAATAAAGACAAAGTTGCAGCAGCTCTCTAAAAATACCCCCCATACCCTGGTCTGAATGCCTAAAGCTGCCCTAAAACATTTGTTTAATTGAAGGAAAAGGGAACTGTAAAAGCTTCTTTTTCTGGTAATTTGTAGATATTATGCAGTTGGAATGTATTTTAATCTGTGTTTTACCCAGTAGTTTCCTGTTTTTTTACTCTTGTTTTTTACACCAGATATTCCAGTTTGACTTGATTTACCCTACCTCCCCGAGCACTGTCACTGAACACACCAATAAATATCTTGAGCTGCAGCTTTTCTTAGGGGATATCTTTACGCATTAATTTCCAAAATTTTGGGGTTGGGGGTAGGGGCTGGAGCTAGCCATCTAGCTGAGTGGCAGCATTCATGCAGAGCTCCTGCACAGAAGGCTAAATAAAATCATTTAAACCTCTGTGACTGCAGAAAAAGGCGAACGTTTCTATAGATTCAAGTAGGACTTCTTGAGTGCATGGAGGGTGAACATATCTTGCCCATCATGGAGCAGTGGTTCCAGAATGAGCTGCAGTTGTGGGAACCTCCTGGATTTAAGCAGGCATACCAGATCGCACTGTGCCATGCTACCACACGATCGGAGCACCCCAGAGCTCTGTAAATATCTTTTCTGGGCAGGTCATCACTGGAGGGGAGAAGATTCTACAATACATCTCTCATCTCCATACACCAGCCCAACAAACCACCAGATTATTTGTATGCTCTCCTTACCTCTTTCTCTTCTTCCCCATTCTGCAACTCCTTAAAGGAGAACTGCAAGTCATTTTTTCTGTGGAAGATTTTATTTCAATACTGGTTCCCATTTTGTTATTGTTAGTATTTACTGGCTTTTTAATAGACTCAGTAAGCATTTCTTATTTCCAGTCTTGTGGTAAGTACATTTTGGAACTGTATACTGCAGTTTATGTCACTTTCAACCACAGCTTTCTATTGTAAGTCTGATGGCACTGCTCACTCTAAAGCCTTTCGTACAATGTTTTGCTGCCACCCTTATGGGACTTCACAAAGGGAACGGCTTAACTGGCTTTCTTTTCTGGCCTGTCATGCATATACTACCTAATTTTGCACACCTTCCAGGGTACGGCTTACCTACGTGGATGTTGCCTAACACTGTCCCACAAATTGTCTCCTTGGGATGTACCAGAGTAACTTCAGTAGATGTGTCTTCAGAGAGTGGCTGCCACTGTGTTCTGTATGAAGCTCTGCACACACACACACACACATATACATGCTCGCACATGCACACACACGCACACACACACACGCACGCACATGCACACACGCGCACACGCACACATGTAAGCACATGATATTATAGGAAAACAATACCTTTTAATTGACTATTTACAGAGGTCAGTTCCACTACATGCAGCATGCTTAAAATAAATGTCTTGCACTGATCAGTTGCTTAGAAGTGCAGGGCTCACTTTCTTAGAATGTCTGTTTAGGCTACAGTGTGTTGCTCTGTGTGTTCTTTCTCCAAGGTGCATTTACTCTACCTTTAGGGTGGCACTGCAGTCTCCTCTGCCCTACTGCCTCTATCCTAGCTGCGCTCCCGATAACCATCTGCACAGGGTATATTTGGTAAGATATAATCATTTATTTCTGCAGGTTAATGAAACGAATCAGTAAGTGTAAGCTGAGCTTGAGTTAGGATTTAATCCTTGCTGTTACTGTTTAAACACTTTCATTTTCATATGTTTTCCTGAATGTACTTAAACTCTGTGTTTACTTTTTACGATATCTTGAAAATAAATAGAAGTATGAAGCAAAACATAAGTTACTGATCACGTTACTTTGAGAAAGGATGTCTTTGTGAATTTCTGGGGTAGCCATCATTCCATAATAGACACTATCATAGCTAATCTGCGCTAAGTAATCCTTCCTGATACAGTACTGAGAAGCAATAAGGTAAAGCATGGAAAAAAGATGACCACACTCCACCTGATGTTGGCCAGTCAGCGTAGGCTTGATTCAGGAAGACTGGTGATGGGCTCAAGGGTCCAAATGTCTGTGGCATGCCAGCTTTATAGAGAGGGAAATGTGGGTGCAGGACGCCGTATGGGGTGAACTAAGGTGGAGGTTTGTGCCAAGCGGGTGTGAGAGGGGGTGCACATAGGTAAAACAGAATGAAAGAAACTTGTCATATAATTTGATCTTATAAGTTTTGGTTATTACTGTGTGTCAAAGGTTGCTGAAATGTAGGTCAGATCTGGAGCAATGTATATGAGAATGCAGCTGCTTCAGGCCACGTGTGAAGACTACTACAGGACTGGTGCAGTGACTGTGATAATGGACGTGCAGCTGCCTGCAAGCTGCAATGGCTGTCCACTGTGTCTGAAAAAGAAAAGACAGTAACTGCAGATAATTACATTAATGCTCAAGTTAGAGTTTGTCATCAAAGCCACACAAGTAAGGAAATGTGAAAATAGGGTTATTTGAACACTAACTCTGCCCAGGCCAGTTCACCACCACAGCGAACCCCAGTTGAATGGCAAAGCATAAGCCAGATTTCAAAAATCTGTTTTAGCGTCATAAATAAATACCATAGCACCGATAATACAGATGCAGGAGACTTTATTTATACTGCACCCAAAACATCTAATTGTCATTTTGATTATTCCTAGTTGCAGGTTATGCAATACCAGGGAAAAGAAGTGTGTTCAGGAACCCCAGGTCCAGCCATGTGAGCCTGTAGTTCAGTGGTTAGAGCACTGGAGCGGTGTTCCAGGAGCCTGGGTTCAATTACCAGTCGGTCACATTATTTCTTTCTCACTGCAGTTTGTGATACAAATAATACAGTTATACCCCTTGATGAGTGCTGCACTCATATGTTGTGAGACACAATGCCGCAACCTACAGGTCTGGGCACTGTGTGGGACATTGCTGCTTTGCAAAGTCTGCTACAGGTCTGGGCAATGTGTGTGATGATGCAGCTGCTTTACGAGTAGCCTTGTGGTGACAAAAGTCAGTAAAACAAAAGAAAACCGTGTGTATCAAAAGCAAAAAAATATGTTGGAAGTTAAGTGTGGAAGTTACGTGATCGATAGTGTATGGTGCATTTTAAAACAATATAATTAATTTGTGTCATGACAACAGGCCCTGTTTTTGCCACTTGTGAACTTGTTTTTGTGGTCCTCAAACCCACTTTTTTGACATACAAGCTGCAACTGTGTGGCATGTAGTCTCAAAACAAGGAAAGTCTAGATAGCTCTGTATAGAGCCATGTGTAAAGTAAGCTACAGGTTTGGTGCAGTACACATCATGATGCAGCTGCTTTGTGAATGCCACTTGCAAAATCCCCTACAGGTCTGCTGGGATGTCTGTGACCATGCAGCTGCTTAGCTAGTGGCCAGCAGGGCCACTCACAAAGTCCACTGTAGGTCTATGCAGTGTGTGCGTGATGAAACAGCTGCCTGTCCATTACAGGTCTAACATAATGTCTATGACCATGCAGCTGATTTGCAAGTGGCCTGCAGGACCACACGCAAAATTTTCTACAGGTCTGGTGCAGTGTGTGTGATGATGCGGCTGCTTCAGGTCCCAGGTCTGCTAGAGGTCTAGTGCAAAGTCTGTGACCAAGCAGCTGATTTCTAAATGGCCTGCAGGGCTACTCGCAAAGTCCTCTGGAGGTCTGGTGCAATGTCTGTGACCATCCAGCCACTTCGAGCCACTCAAAAAGTCTGCTGCAGGTCTGGTGCAATGTGTGTAGTAATGCAATGGCTGGGGCAATGTGTGTAGTAATGCAACAGCTTTGTGAGTGGCCCTGCTACAGGTCTGATACAATGTGTGTAGTAATGCAACAGCTTTGTGAGCGACCCTGCTACAGGTCTGGTGCAATGTGTGTAGTAATGCAACAGCTTTGTGAGTGGCCCTGCTACAGGTCTGATACAATGTGTGTAGTAATGCAATGGGTTTGTGAGTGGCCCTGCTACAGGTCTGATACAATGTGTGTAGTAATGCAACAGCTTTGTGAGTGGCCCTGCTACAGGGCTGGTGTAATGTGTGTAGTAACGCAACATCTTTGTGAGTGGCCCTGCTACAGGTCTGGTGCTAAGTGTGTAGTAATGCAACAGCTTTGTGAGTGGCCCCTGCTACAGGTCTGGTGCAATGGGTATAGTAATGCAATGGCTTTGTGAGTTACCCTGCTACAGGTCTGGTGCACAGTGTGTAGTAATGCAACAGCTTGTGAGTGGCCCTGCTTCAGGTCTGGTGCAATGTGTATAGTAATGCAATGGCTTTGTCAGTTACCCTGCTACAGGCCTGGTGCAATGTGTATAGTAATGCAATGGCTTTGTGAGTGGCTCTGCTACAGGTCTGGTGCAGTGTGTATAGTAATGCAATGGCTTTGTGAGTTACCCTGCTACAGGTCTGGTGCAATGTGTATAGTAATGCAATGGCTTTGTGAGTTACCCTGCTGCAGGTCTGGTGCAATGTGTATAGTAATGCAATGGCTTTGTGAGTGGTCCTGCTACAGGTCTGGTGCAATGTGTATAGTAATGCAATGGCTTTGTGAGTGACCCTGCTACAGGTCTGGTGCAATGTCTGTGACTATGCAGCTGCTTTTTGAATAGCGCACAAGGTGACTCATGAAGTCTGCTACAGGTCTGGTACAATGTGTGTGATGATGTAGCTGCTTTGTATAAACAAATTAAGCTACTATAGAAACATAGAATTTGACGGCAGATAAGGACCGCTTGGCCCACCTGGTCTGCCCATTTCACTATCTAATGCATAGGCTGCAGGTCCTAGTTAACCAACAGCCTACTTCCTCCCCCCCACTAGAATTGCCTTATGTCTATCCTATGCATTCTTGAATTCCTCCACTGTTTTTGAGTCCACTACCTCCTCAGGAAGGCTGTTCCATGTATCCACAACCCTCTCCGTGAAAAAATACTTCCTCACATTACCTTTGAGCCGTCCCCACTCTATCTTCAAATTGTGTCCCCTTGTTTTTGCACATCTCTTTTTCTGAAAGATGCTACCATCTTGGACTCTGTTGATTCCCTTGATGTACTTGAAAGTTTCTATCATGTCACCCCTCTCCCTCCTCTCCTCGAGTGTATACTTATTAAGCTTCTTTAATCTCTCTTCGTATGTCTTCTAGTGCAGACCCTGCACCATTTTAGTTGCCCTCCTCTGGACAGCCTCCATCCTGTCTATGTCCTTGTGGAGATGGGGTCTCCAGAACTGGATGCAGAACTCCAGCTGGGGTCTCACCAACTGCCTGTACAAAGGGATAACAACTATGGCTATCTATCTAAAAAAAGAAGGAAAATAATTTACAAAAAACTACAATAATGCACAATCTAGGATTTATTGTTAATGTCATAACAGGAAGGAAATGCAACATTATGGGTTTTTGAACCCTAACTCCACCCAGCCCATCCACCAGCTGTGAAGCTACCATACTGAATGCCAAAGCACAGCCCAGGTTTCAAATGTATTCTTTCTACATGTTTTTATTATTTTTGCATAAAAATACACAATAGCATGCATACAGAGCACAATGCATGCCATACCGATTACATTCCAAGAAACTTAGTGTATTCATCAGAAAATAATAGTACAGGTGCAGTTTGTTATGACACTGGGATGGTAAAATTGTTTAAACACATCTAGATTGTTAATTCTATGCTTATGGTGTTAAGGAACATGACTTTCAGCTTGTCAGTTAAAGGGGAACAGTCAGCACAAAGGGTCCCACACTCAAGTGTGGGGCTGGTCTAAATGGACACTTTGTATGCAAAGACATTTTGGTTTACTTGCTATTTACTGTAGTATAGCAGATTCTGTCAGACTAATTTTGCATAATTGTAGGTAGACATCTTCTGTTACTACAAATCCCAGAATCCTATGCAGCTGACATTGGAGCAGTAGGCAGCAATGGGAGACTCAATAGCCTGCAATGCATGTTAGAGCTTTTGTAATCTTCAATCAGATATTTTCCGGTTCTGCTTTTCTCCAGGGGTTAAATACAGTTCTGTGTGACTGTATGTAGCCCAGTGAGGACAGTGGGACCAGCAAATAAAAGAACAGAGCTTATGTCTGTCTGTCTGTCTATATACTGGTGCAGTCTACTCACTGTTTGGCATAAAGTCTAACTGCTCTAACCCACTCTAGTCTGGGGGCCCATATTTCCTACATTGAGCCCAAGTCATGGTGTAAACCCTACTACTAGCAACTACCACTAAACACCCTTTGTACTTTTCTGCTAAAGAGCACTGCCCAAATTGTGCTGCTGATGCCTGAGCAATCCTAAAAGGACCTGTCAGTGTACCTCTTTGTTTGAACTAAGCACCCACGCTGGTTGTAGTTCAGTTGCAAAAATGTTATTAACAACATTGATACACCTGAGCCAGGTACCCATTGAGAGGTACTATGAATACGCTAAGCTAATTGATGCTGAGGCTGCCACTTCCCCTGATAACTGGACGTACTCCTGGGCACCAGAAGCCCATGCTCAGCATACCATCTCTCAAGTCCACCACCCAAAGTCTATCGCCACAAGGCATCAAAAACTGGCAACTGTAGAAGAGTGCTATTGCTGCTCTCATAGCATCTTTGTCTCCAGTGTAATCTGTAAACCCCACTCCTTCAGGAAGAAATCCCTAAGTCTGAAACATGGCCAGAGGGACTTATGAAAAATTAAGATAATCCTATTCATCAGAGTATCCACCCATCATCCACCCAGAGCCTGGTCCCATGGACAAACAATTCAGGACCTAGTTGCCATGGGAAACTAAGCATAGTCTCCCTAAACATCAGAAAACTTCTCTCTAAATTTGTTCAATTTGAAGTCTGGGTTGTATTAATGCAACTGGATGTAATATCCCTGACTGAAACGTGAACCCCAGGATCTCTAATGATGTCATCCCCTGCCAGACTTTAGTCTCCTTAGAGAGAACTGGCTGGCCAAGCATGGAAGGGGATGCCTAATCTACATAAGGTCAGACCTGCAGGGCTCCATGGTAGAATTTAGTGGCTTGACTAAGGAATGTGAATGCCTGGCAGTTAAACTTCTGCTGGGGAAGAGACCCAAATCTCTTGTCCTTATGATAACCTACATACCAGATGGTAAACACCAATCAGGCCTCAAATTCTTCTCCATCTACTTCAGACAAATTAATTGAAACTGGGAAATAATTGTCACTGATGACTTCAGTATCAGTTGGACTTCCAAATCCAGTGTGAGCCATATGGACGTGGTTGACATCCTCTTTCTCCCAGTTGATTAATGAATGCTCAAGCACCAAGTGCAAGCACCAACTATAAAACAGTCACAGGTACCCTCATATACTGGATTTTGGCTATCCATCCTGACAGGGTCAATGATGTCAGAGTGCTACCTGACAGCATTAGTGACCATTCCCCAATACAATGCATGTGGACAGCTAAACAGACCAAGTCTCCCCCGATTTACCACAAGCCTTGTCCTGTACAAAGATAAGGTGGCAGCATTCACATCACACATGGCTCACATTGACTGGAGCAACCTGACATCCCCATCAATTCTGCTCTTGACTTCTTAATAAAAGAAATTTCTGCAGCCTGTGACAAGTTTTCCCCCTTCAAAAAGCATAAGGTACAAAGTACTCCATCTGGGTGAATCTCCCCTGAACTTCTGTACCTTAAGAGCGTAAGAGACAACCTGTGGTCCTTGGTGAGAGATCGGGTCACCAGTGCACCTACAAAAGTAGTGCACACAAAGGACTTGAAAAATGAAGCTCTCACAAGTTGCTTAAGCTTACTTCAAATTTATTCTGTTGAAATGATAAACTCCGATATCTAAACACGCACGCCGGTAAACTCCCCAGTGTTTTAGTTAGTAACAAGTAAGCTTAAGCAGCTTGTGAGAGCAGCATTTTTCAAGTCTTCTGTGTGTGCTGTTTCTGGTTAAATGGAGAACCTAAAGGGTATTGCTAGTACCTACAGCAGCACCACTGTGGTTTACCAGTTGAGCATAGATCTCATTCGCTGGATGTTCTTCTCTGAATACTGCAAGGTCTAGCAAGCCCAAAACTGTAGCAGTAGGAGAAAATTCTGGGAAAACATAGCTGAGCTCCTGGGAAAGAGTGAAAAACAGCCCACTAGAATGCTCAGAGTTGATGGGACTGAGATCCTGGACCCAACAGAGATAGCAAACAAATTTATAACAGCCTTTAAGTTCTGTCATCCCAGCTAGTCCTGCACTGACTTCACGAAATGGTGGCAGCACCAGCACCTCCCACAGACATGACCCTGAGACAGGTCACCTAAAATTAAATTTCAAGCCTGTCTCCACCAATTGTACCCCAAAAGTATGTCAAAAAGGGGTCGGCCTGCCGGCCCTGTGGTAGTGCTACCGCTTATGACATTAATGACCCAGGTAGTAGTGTAGGTAGGGAGAAAGGGCCAGACTGGATGGGCCAAGCAGTCCTTATCTGCTGTCAAATTCCATGTTTCTATGTTTGGGAATGAGCCAGGAGTGTCAAAGAGCCGGTCGGGGAGAGGATGGGTGAGCATCCCATGGACAGCTCTCCACTTCTGAGAGGGAGGATCAGTGGCACCTGGCACTTGAATGACACCCAGTGGCAGCTGGATGTACACCAAGCCAGCTCCAAACATTAGGGATGAGTCAGCAGCAGATGTCTGCAGGGCATGTGTGGGAGCATGCACACCTGCGCGCTGTCATTGCATGTCCACATCTTTGTTGCACCAGCAATGAAAAACACTTCTTGGCTGTGTAGAATGATGCTGAGCCTTGTGGAATTCTCACCAGCTGAATGACGCTTGCACACTTGTCAGGGACTCTAAGGTTGATCTCAGTCCCTCTCCCAGCCCCAACCCCCAGGTAAGCCCCACCTTAAGGGATAAGTCACGAGCCTCCCTGTGTGGGTGGCCAGGAGGGATGGTGGGTGGAAGTGTCCTTAGGGACTGGGTTGAAATACAGGGGACATCCCCAGAGCCAGACAAAGAAGAGCATAAATAGAATTGAAGACAGAAAAAAAAAATATATTCAAAAGGGTACTAGGTAAAACCAGGGTAGAGAGCAATGCACTTGATTTGAAGTTGCTAGCCCTGGCCCTTGAGGAGCTTGCCCTCCCCATTTTCAAGACATTCAACTTTTCCCTGCAGTACTCCCAGTTCCCTGTGGTATGGAACACCATGCTTGTTGCGCTGGTATTTAAAAATGATGACTGCTCCAATCTGGCCAACTACAGTCTTATTTCATTCCTCTCTCCTCTGTCCAAGGCCCTGGAGAGAATCATATCAGACCAACTTGTCACTTACCTGGAAAACACAAAATCCAGGACTCAGTTTTCAAAAGGCCAAATTTAATGCAAGGTGCCTGCACCAAAAGGAATTGACACAAGTGACATCTTGTGCCGAATGTTGTGACCGTCCTGATTTTTGAATGCAGGCTGCATTGAAATCGGGACGCCTTGCACCTAACCAGCCCTGTGCCACCCCTATGCCCATAGTGATGGTGCACAAGGATGTAAGGGGACTTGTGCCGAAAGGGGGTTGCAGCATCCTCTAAATTGTGAGTCTGAAAGTTCCACTGTGGCCACAAGTTCTGGCTGTGGTTAGACCAGCCATAAGCTGAGACTGCCACTGTGCCCTCTGCCTGGAAACATGCTGTTATCCTCCCCCCTCCCTAAGGGGGGTGACCCCTCCTCTCCTGGGAACTATCATCATATCTCTCTACTGCCAACCTTAGCTAAATTACAAGAACACATAGCCCTCAACCAACTCTCCTTGTTTCTCTCTGACTCCACTTTCTTCACCCCCTTCCAGTCTGGCTTCAGGAAATCCCACTCTACCACTACCTCTCTCCTAAGGTTAACTGACACCATCTCCTCAGGCTTTGAAAAAGGGATCATTACCTCAGCTATCTTTGTAGACCTGGCCAAAGCCTTTGACACTGTCTCTCACCCCTCCTCCCTCACAGCCTTACAGCTGCTAGACTATCCCATTCTGCTACAAGATGGTTCAGTGCCTACCTGTCCGGCAGGTTGCAATCAGTAAGAATAGCTGATGCTATCTCTACCCCCCTGCCTATAACCACTGGAGTCCTCCAAGGCTCAGTGCTAGGCCCACATTCTGTTCTCCATCTTTTTAAATGACCCCCACCCCGGTTTGCACTGCATCCAGCATCCACATGTATGCGGATGATACAGTATTGTTTACCTCTGGCAATACCGTTGCTGATGTAACTACCAGGCTACAGTCTGACTTCACTAAAGTCCAACTCTGGTTTAGTTCTCATCAACTCTTTCTAAATGCCAAGAAGACAGTCTCCATGTCCTTTGACACAAAGCAGAGACTCGCTAGGCTAAGTCACCTCCCCACCTTTCACACCCTTGCTGGGACTGCTCTTGATGACTCCTCCTCTTTCAGGTATCTTGGCATCTGGCTGGACAGACACCTTGACTGCTCTGTACACATTGATGCTGTTCTGAAAATACTAAGGCCCAAGCTTGGGGCACTTTACAGAAACTGCAGCTGCATCCCGCTCACTGCCAGGCGTGAGCTGGTACAGAAGATGATCGTGCCCATTTTCGACTACTGTGACATAGTCTATGATGCTACCCCCAGTTTCATCTATCTAGACTGGACTCTGTCTTCAATTCCTTCTGTCATTTTGCTCTTGATGCCCCTTCCCGCACCTATCATTACAATCTCTACTGCGCTCTCAACTCCTTCCCCTACAATCCCGGCGTGCGCTATACGGTGCTTAGTTCATCTCTAAATTCTGACTTGGCTCTCTCCCCTCATATATCTCCTCCACTCTTGGCACCCCTACCCACTCCCTCTATTCCCTGAGATCCCAGGCTGACACACGTACCCTTTCAGTCCCCTGCAGAACTACTTCCTCTTGCAAAAAAGCCTTCTGTTACCACTTGCCTAAAATGTGGAATGCACTCCCTCCACAAATCCACCACTCCTCCCTATATTCCCTTACCTCTGCTTTGCACAATTACTTTACACCTATCTGTACCAGCTTCTGATCCCCTCTGACCCCCTCCTTGCATACCTGCCTCCCTGTCTCCATCTCGCTTTTTTCTCTCCCTCTCTCGCTCTCCTCTTTCTCATCCCCCTCTACCCCTCCTGCACTTCTGCTACCCCGTATAGACTAGCACTTAAAAAGGGTGACAGGATCCTATGTGTTCACCCTGCTGCATCTGCATCACCAGTTAACTGCCTGTAATGTATGCATGTGTCAACCTTGCATCCTTTGCTTGGTCCCTGTACTGATTCTATTTGTATGCTGCTCCTATGAACTGCCAATTCAGTAACTGTTGCATCTGCCTATTATGTACTCAACTGCCATGAACCTGTTTTGTAACTGCATATATGTTATTCTCCATCTGTTATGAATGTAGCTAAACTCTCACTCTGTGCATCCCTCTCCCTATTCCCCCTGGACGTACCATGAGACAAGCATTAAGTTGCTCAGTGTATCTTTCCTGGTGAAACAATTAAATAAATAAAATAAAAATATGCGATGGTGCCAGTCTCTGCTGGTGGTATAGGGTTAGGGTTGGATTGCCTTGGTGAGGTCCGCAGAACCACACTGCAGCCTTGGTCAAATATCAACAACTGTCACAGAGCCCCCAGAGTGCACAGCAGCATTGATTCAGAAAGCTTCACAGCACCAGTACTGCCCTGGTAGAATATACTAACTACCTGCATGAGGCCCTGGTCAGTGGTGACTTGGTTGGAGCCATCTATATCTACTTGACTAAAGTCTTCGACCTTATCAGCCACAACCTACTGCTTGACAAGCTTCTCTCCCTTGGTCTGTCCCAAGACACAGTGGCCTGGTTTGGGGCTTTGCGGCTACCTTTCCAACTGCTCCCAGTGTGTAAAGATTTGTGACTTTCTATCTGATGACAGGTGTGTCTTCAGAGGGGTATCCCAGGGATCAGTACTTTGCCCCTTCTAAACAGCCTACCTGAAGCCTGCCATTCTGCAAGGGTACTCTTACACGCTGATAATACCATCATTTTCACCAGCAATACAGACCTCAGTTACATCTCTGCTGACCTCCAGGGTAGTTTCAAGTCACTAGAAAAATAGTTCACCAACAACATATTAGTGCAGAATTGCAAAAAAAAAAAAAAAAAAACATGCTATTCACTTACCCACAAATGAAAATGGTGCCCCTCTGGTCATCCTCAATGCCAAGGGCCAAAGTCTAGAGCAGGCAGAAACCTTTAAGTACTTTGGTGTTACTTTGGATGACACCCTTTCATTTGCTCCACATGGATAACAGGAGAATGGGTGCCCTGCATAGTAACCGCCTCAGCCTTACTGCTGATGCCAGATGTATCCAGCATCATCCTGCCACTCCTTGACTGTGACCTCACTGTCTATGCTACTGCATGTGGCACTGTATTAAACAGAGTTTAGGTGATATGCAACCAGATCTGTTATCTTAACTTGCATTTCATTGAATACTGTACATGTGCTCTGATCACCTGTGAATAGCGCTTTTTCAAAAATAAAGTTGAATAGAATCTTGAACTGGGGAGGACAAGCTCAGCCACAGCTGCACCCTGTATACTCTCACCAACTGGTTACCCGTACATGGCAGGCTAAAGTACCAAACCTGTCTGCTTGCCAAAAAGGCGCTATTACGTCTTACCCCTCCGGCCATATGTAATTGCTTCTACCCTGTTACTAACCAATATAATACCAGGAGCATGACTAGGAATGCCTAGAACAGCCTTTCTGAAGAACCAATCGAGGTAAATGCTCCTTTGCTGGCAGGGCAGTAGGCTGGCTTAATGAATTGCACAAATCCCTGTTAAGTCTTCCAAATATTGCCCAGATCAAAAGATCTCTGTGCCTAGTCCTTTCCTCAGCTCCAGTTGTATCTGCTTTAACTAATCTGTTTACCTGCCTCCCTGATTATATCCTTCCTAGCTCTGTAACTTGACACTGTACTTGCTATTACATCTGCTTAAATTCATCTGTGAACCTATGCATCTTGTATATTCTGACTTTACTATGTTCCAGTAGAATAGATGAAGAAACAGTCTTTGTATGTAGCCTCATTGTTCTGTCACTGACATGGAACCTTTGTAAATGAGCACCTACGCTCAAAGGTACTTTCTGAATGTTACTAATGTTTTAGGAGCGAAAAGGGCTGTATGCCCCAAAGTTGCTCCTCATACCTCTATGTAATATCTCATATCCCCTCCATCCTTGATGTATTTATCTAATCTTTTTTTTTTCGTAAGGATTCTTTGGTTTTGCTTAGAACTACCCAAGTAATTAACCTGTTCCAAAGGTTCACCACCCGTTGGGTGAAAAAGTGCTTTCTCTTTGTCGTCCTGAACTTTGTAACCTTTATCTGTAGGTGGTATCCTCTTGTTGTCATTCATACAAATACATACATATGAACCCTAACATGCACTGCAGGCTATTGGGTCTCCCACTGCTGGTTACTGTTCTGATGCCAGCTGCAGTGGATTCTGGGATTTGTATTAACAGAAGATGTCAGCCTAGAAATAAAATTAGTCTGATGCAATCTATTATGAAATGGGCTTAAGATTTTGAGCCCTGCTATTGGTTGATAGCCATATGCTAGAAGTGTCTATCACATGGCTACAACTAGTCCTGGCAAACTAGACAGTACACAGTTTATAAATTCTTGTGCCAAAAGTCTCAGTTGCCTGCCTGCTCCTTTGCTTGCCCACTCACTTGCTCACTCCCTCTGTCACCTGGCTGACAGAAACCACAGGTAGTCAGGCACCACGAAAACTATAACCCCTACCCCAATCAACCCACCTCAGAATCAGTTACAATATGAAATTATTAAAAACAAATACTGTCCTTCTTTACATTCTCACAGGTTCACAGCAGCACAATTCCTCCTGTACCACGCCACTCTGTTCAGTCCAACATACTCACTGCTATGCCACTCCACTCATTTTCCTCAAGGTACCAGAATGAAAAAAAAAAGCCTCTATTATTTTAACAAAAAAAAAATGCCACCCTTCTCTGCTCTGTTCCCACAAAAGCATGCACACTTTGAGACAGTTGCTCCCCTGCAGTGCTGCGCCACTCCATTAAGTAATGGCAGTTGCTGCCATGCCGCTCCATAAGCTGCCATTCCTCTCAGCCCCAAAACAACAACTAAAAAAATGCCCTTATTTCTTCACTAGATAATGCAGAACAAATAATGGAAATGTGCGTGCAACGCGCGTGTGTGTGTGCATCTATGTGAGGAGAGCCGTGTGTGTGTGTGTGTGTGTGTGTGTGTGTGTGTGTGTGCACATCTATGTGAGGAGAGCCATGACAACCACACACACACACACACACACACACACACACACACACACTAACAACTATGAGGGCCACAGTAGGGCAAAAGTCCTCAAGTCTTAAAACATACATCTGGGAGGATGAACTATTTTATTTAAAACAAAGACAAAAAATTCAGTTTTTTATTACTCAATCCTAATAATTTTGGTTTAGACATGCTTCTAAAATTTACATGCCCATTTCATAAGTGCAATAAGCCACTCCAGGGTGTGCATTAGACAGTTGTAATGCATGGCTAGGGAGCTGGACGTACTCGGCCTGCAGCCTTGTGCCTGACTCCACCCCCTAGCCGTGCATTAGAACTGTCTAACACACACCCCATTGTGTCTTATTGCTTACCTATACTACAGTAAACAGTGTGTAAACCAAAATACTTTCACACACAAAGTGCACATTGGGACAAGCCCCACACTTGAGTGGTGGGCCCTTTGTACTGACTGTTCCCCTTTATTCCTATACATAAAAGGCTATAGTCAACATGTGTGTTTTTTTCATATGTATAGTACAAAATATTTTAAGAAGCAAATGGCCAGTGTTACAGACTACCATATTTCTCAGTGCCTCCTATGCCAATATTTTTTAAATAAAAAAAAGCTAAGGATAGCAGGTGGTAACTCAGAGAGTCTTCCTAAATTATGATAAACCGAATTATGGGCAGAATGAGCTTATCCTACATTTTACTGCAACAACGCAAGAAGCAAACATATAGCACTGGTCTGGTGGTGCTGAGAGTTGAGGCACTGGATGCCACTCCTTGTGCGTCACCAGTGACCCGGGGTTGGGAGCGCCCTCGGGTTGCCGGGGGTTGGCAAGGGAGGGAGAGGATTGAGCATCTGATGGACTGCTTTCCTCTCCTGGGGAGGGGAGGGTTGTCATGTCACTCCCATAGTGGAGGCCAGAGGGCAGCGCCAGGGGCTGGGAGACACAGGAGCACAGAGACGTGACATGCACATGCCTCCAAACACACATGTTCATGCCACGAGGGGGGGTGTACAGGGAGAAAACAGGAAAAGGAGTAGGCAGGCTCCATGATGCCGCGGCGCCACACCTGGCACTTTCACCCCTGGAATCTGGACTGTGTTTCGAGGGGAGGATGGGCCTCCCCCTCCAACCCTGCCATGTAAGGAAAATCCATGGGGGAATACTGGGGGGAACCTGGAGTTTGGAAGAGGAGCAGCAGAAGAACAACTGAGCACTCTTGGGGGGGGGGGAGGCTGTAGCCTGCCTGCCAGCCCTGAAGGTAAAAAGCAACATGAAAAAAAAAAGCAAACATATAAATGATCCACATTGTAGCTCCCAGTGGAGCAAAGGAGGCGCACAACATAACTAAAAGTTCATATGCCTTGCGTCCACCTTCATTGGAAAATGAAGGCTGCCCCACCCCTCATCTCCCCAAGACAAACTCCAAACTTAAGTGCCCCATACTTTGTTGACGTGTGTTCCAATATTGAGAACTACTAAGATGTGCCAAGTAAAATGATTACTTTCTTGTAAATGCACTAAGCATGCTGTAAAATTAACATACGTCAACTAACAATTTAAGAGCAGGTTATGAATGGAAGGTTAGGGTATAACTTCAGTATTGCCTCCCCAATCATCAGCTCCTTAATACAGCACACAGTACTCAGCACCCGATCATAAAGGCTTGATCTCAGCAGCACACAGAGAAGGGTACATGGAACATGCATATTAGCTGGTGCCTTCCTCAAGATCACTCTCTAGGCTTCATCTATGAAGCCTGGCACTGGGGGATCATCCATTGCAGAAGTTGCAGGAGCCAGCTTGCTAGGATCACCACAGTCCTCTCCCTCAAATCCGTCTGGCAGCCCAACCAGTCACAAGTTCTACTTTCACAGCAGGACCTGCGGTGCCTCCAGCCATCATTTAAGCAGTGTCGCCTTGGTGATTAATTTCGATGTGGCTGTCATCCCTTCTTCACTCTGGCAGAAGCATCTCCAGCTTTTTCAGTAAGCCCTGTAACAGATTGCTCCACTGACAGCATTCTGGCGGAAAAGTCTTCAAACTACCTTTCTCCCACCTGTATTGATTTGCACATTACTTTTAGTGAGTTGTTAATCTCAGTGAGCACTGTTGGTGGTGAAGTATCCTTTTGGCTATTTAAAAATAAGACAAGCATTTGTCAATGCCGAATGTTTGCTTGCTGGCATTGGCAGTGGTAGTGTAGAAGTTACAGAGCTGCGTGATAGGAATGGCAGTGAAGTATTGAACTGAAGCCAACCCCACCACCACCCAGCAGAGAGTGACAGGCATTGGGGTGTGCGTTTGGGTCATCAGGCATAACGCCCATGCCATTCACCACACCACCCTGCAGACACTGACAAGTGTCACGGTGTTCCTTAAGGGTCTTTGGCCTTATGCACCCATTTCATCAGGAAATACAGTGAGATAGGTGCGATATGGGAGAATAGGGGTGAACTTTGGGGCGAAGGTCCAAGGCATACCTCGATGCCTCTCACTGGCTGCAGGGTGTGGAATGGTATGAGCATTACAGGCAAGAATCCCAAGTCACACCCCTGATGCCTGTCATTCTCTACAGGGTTGGGCGTTCCGGTTGGAAACCCTAATACCTCAGGCATTCGTTGGTATTTTCACTCCAAATTTTCAACATGTTTTTGTGATCCCACCTCATGAACAGGGGGAATATCAGTTTGTTAGCCAAAAGCTGCTTATGCACAGTGACTATGGCATTTAGCACCACAGGTGCAAAAACATTCCGAACAGGATGTAAAAAATGACAGCTGTACTGTTCATGGGGAGGTGTAAAAAATGGCAATGTTGCAAATCTGCAGTAAAAATATTTAAAAAAATGGTGAAGTCACGAGCGTACATAGAAACTGTGCAACGCACACCCGTAATATAATTAGGTTGGGGATTTTTTACAGCAGATTGTCAACTCAGGCATTTTGGTGCCTCCGATCATGAACAGTGTCACTGTGATTTTCTTTATCTGTGCCGAACAATGATTTCCCACAGCGACCACGCATCTCTGTGCTGAAAGTGTGAAAACACATTTCAGCCATGTTGTGAAAAATGACAGCTGTACTGTTCATAAGGAAGTGTGGAAAAATGCCACTGGTGAAAATCTGGACTGAAAATATTACAAAGTCATGAAGTTACGGTGCGTGGAAATTGCGCAATGCTCACTCGTAACACAGTCATTTATGGACTTTTGTCACCAAATTTTCAACATAGCCATTTAAAGACCTCTGCTCATGAACAGTGTAACTGTGATTTTCTTAATCTGTCAAAACATTGCTTTGCACACCAACAGCACCATTGGTATACATATGCGAAAACATTTTGGGCAACATATGAAAAATAGCAGCTGTACTGTTACGTAAGGAAGTGTAATAAAATGGCAATGTTGAAAATCTGGAGTAAAAATATAAATTCGCAAACTTACGAGCATGCATAGGAACTGCACAACGCATGCTCGTAAAACAGTCATTTTAGGAATTTTTTCACCAAATTTTCAACATAGCCATTTTAAGACCTCTGCTCATGAACAGTGTCACTGTGATTTTCTTAATTTGTCCTGTACATTGATCTCACACACCGACTGCGCCATTGTGCGCTACATGGGTGAAACACATTTTGGGTGAGATGTGAAAAATGACAGCTGTACTACTCATAAGAAGGTGTGGTAAAATGGCAATGTTGAAAATCTGGAGTGAAAATATTGAAAATTCGTGAACTTACGACGTGCATGTAGCAACTGCTCAATGCACGCTGTGAAACAGTCATTTTAGGAATATTTTCACCAAATTTTCAACATAGCCATTTTAAGACCTCTGCTCATGAACAGTGTCACTGTGATTTTCTTAATTTGTCCTGTATATTGATTTCGCACACCAACTACGCCATTGTGCACTACATGGGTGAAAACACATTTTGGGTGAGATGTGAAAAATGACAGCTGTACTACTCATAAGAAGGTGTGGTAAAATGGCAATGTTGAAAATCTGGAGTGAAAATATTGAAAATTCATGAACTTACAGTAATTTTTTGTAATTTTTGCACCAAATTTTCAACATGGGGTTTTTGGGACCCCTTCTCATGAATGATGTCACTGTCATGGCGTTATTCAGGCCCAAAGGGTGATTTCGCACAGTGACTATGAAATCACCCTTCAGGCCCGAATAACGCCATGACAGTGAAATCATTCATGAGAAGGGGTCCCAAAAACCCCATGTTGAAAATTTGGTGCAAAAATTCCAAAAAATGCATGAGATATGCAATAAAGTTGAAAAAACCCTATCTAGCCCATTATATAGCTTACCGGCATTTCCTCAGTTCGCGGTCGGCTTTGAAGAGTGCAAACATGTTCCCGGTCCACCAAAGATCGTTGCGCCGAGCTCCGGAGGTAAGTATGGGGTGAGGGGATGTGGGGAGGCAGGGTGCGCAGTGGGTGGGTGCGGGTTGTGGGGGGGGCTGGGAGAGCGCCATGGGACGTTTTTATTTTGCAGGGAAAAAAAAGACAACGTGGGGACGCTTGCTTCACGCTTGGGTGGGCTCCCAGCGTGGCACAAGGATGACTGGGGGGGCTGTGGATTGACGGGATTTAGGCAACCCCCATCGGCCATATGATCAGTTGCCATGCTGGGTGGGCTCCCAGCGTGGCACCCAGCACTGGAGGGAGGGGACAGTGGAGCCGATGGGGATTGGGCACCCGTCGGCTATTCTATGGTTGCACGCTGGGTGGGCACCCAGCATGGCATGTGGAAACTTTGGGGAGGCGCAGCACAAGCCGGAGATCGCACGTCATGCTATGTGTGTGCGGGAGGGCAGCATGCAGTATGCGTATGCTTCTGTGTGTATGTGTGTGTGTAGGGGGAGCTGCGCATCAGCAGACGATATCTTATCGCTGCTCACTGAAGCGTAGCTCCCCCTTTCAACTGTATGCCACTGCATTTTGGAGCTTGTCATAGACAGCTCCAGCATGCATTGGCTTACAGGAGCCGCGCCTGCCAACACACTGACTGAATTGGAGGAGGAGGTGACACACCTCCGAAATCTCGGATGATGGCACTATGTTTCTTGCACATGTGTGCAAGCAAACATAAAAAAGCAGAACTGGGTGCTTGAAGCAGGAGCACACAAACATGAGTGTATCCTCACCAGTGGCTAGATCCACTGCCCGTATGTTTTAATATCATAAATAAATGACATAGTGAAAAATATAGTTACACCCCATGATGAACACTGCACTTATGTGTTATAAGGCACATGCCACAGGCTTGGGGCACTGCTTGTGATATTGTTGCACTGTCACAAGTTGCCTGCTGGATACAGGCCCTTTGTACACTTTTTAGTGTGTTCATCAGGCATTACTGGGTATTTGAGGTGTTCATAGAGTTGTTAACATTATTGGAAAAACTATTTTTGCTTTGTTTTGCTTTTATGGGCAGCATTCTGTTCTAGTTCTCTTCATGGAACCAGTGGTATGGAGTATTAACTATGTTGCAGTTTGTGTAAAGACCTCTGAGCATAGTTATGATAGGTCAAGAGCTCATGTTTAGCATTCTGCACACAAACCGTGACATAGTAAAAACTAAAAATTCCTCGTTTGTGAAGAGAACTGTACAGAATGCTGCCCATAAAAAGAAAACCACTGAAAGCGCAATTCTTCACATTGGTATTTATTCATGTACAGTTACATATGAATCTTTTGTAAGTATACATTTATTTTAGGTAAATTGGAACATTACTAACTGCTGCCAATTAGTACTAATTTCCTATCCCCATTAAGCCCCCCCGAGGGGGAGGGGCACATTAGTTCTCAAAAATACACTTTTTTGGGTGCTTTATATAATACATCTGTTTAGTTTCAAAAATGGTTTTATTTTAACTGCCGGTTAGAGATGTGACAAATGTTACAGCAGTACAGGAGTTGACTTTGTCAAGCTTGGGGAGGAACCGAAGGAACCAGCTTCAGCAGATCATCTTAGTTGTACATCATGTGATTGTGAAGCGGTGCAACATGGCTACCATCAGCTTCTGTGCTCTGGTTGTACTCCTGTTTTCCTCTGTATTCGGAAATTATCTGAAACCCAAAGAAGTTGTTAGGTAAGTTTTCAAAAGCTGCATTTAAATTATGTGTTTTATTTCAGAATGTTGCTTTGTAAAATGTTTGATTTGCTAAGTGAACCAAAACTGTCTACAAAGTCATTTTTAGGGGTCATCTGCTGTTTGTAAAATTTGCTTCTTGTGAAGTGACTCAAACTGTTTGCAAAGCTGCTTTAGGAAAGTATGTTGCTTGTGAAGTGTGTTTTCTTGTGTGAAATAAACCCAAACTGCTTAAAAAGATGTTTTAGGAAAGTCTGCCATTTATCAAATGTGCTTTTTGGGAAGTGGCCCTAATCTGTTTAAGCAGCTTTTTTTTTAAGAAAACCTGTTGCTTGTAAAGGGCACTTATTTGGAAATAAACCCAAGCTGTTTGCAAAACTGTTTTATGAATTGCTTTTAAAGTTGTATGTCGGAGAGCATGGAAATCTCAGACTGTTGAGAAATAGTTTTTACATTCGCTTGTGCGCATGCGCAAGGAACGTCTTGCAACAGTATGCCTTTTGAAGGTGTATGACCCTACTCTCCAATGCAGTGCTCAGTGTAGCAGGCATGACACTAGGGGACCAATACATGCCAAGCTGTGTATGACAGCAGTTCGACTGTGTTGGTCTCCACTTCTAAGAAAAGGTCCGCTGCAATCAGCAGTGGTAGCGTGTATGCAATTAGCATACATGTCAGCCGAACTGCTGTCACGCACAGCTCGGCATCAAAGCCCTCCTACTTCCTCTCTCTGCTAATGTCCTCCCCCTCCCTGTTCACCCTGGCCCCCACTTGTGTGCTGAGGGGGGTGACCAATCCCCCTCGGCTTATGCACCCCTCAGCACACTGTGTGGCCAATGGGAATGCCCAATCCCCCTCTGCTGCAGCTCCTCCTGCCCAAAAAAAACAACCAGTTGACACACTGGGAGCCCACCCCAATGTGCACATGCTCCCCCCCACACACACTGTATGGCCAGTGGGGGTGCCCAGTCCCCACCGGCTCCAGCTCCCCCCACCCAAGCAAACATGTAGGTGGCATTCTGGGAGCTCACCCCAGCGTGCCAGCAGCATCTGTTTTTTGTCCCTGCCCACCAACCTGCGCCCACCTTCTGCGCACCCACCTCCCCACACACCCTCCCTCACCTTGGTGGCATGCTGGGAGCCCACCCCAGCATACCAAAACCATTTCTTTTTTTAAATCCTGTAAACAAAATAACGGTCCTCGGTGAGTCCTTGGCCCCCGCCATCCGCACCTAGCCTCTGCGCGCACCCACCTCCCGCATTCCTCTCCCATACTTACCTCTCCGGAGTCCGGGCGGACGCATTCGTGGACCGGGAACACATCTGCACTCTTCAAAGCCGACCACAAACTGAAGAAATGCTGGTAAGTTGTATAATGGCATAAATAGGGTTTTCAACTTTGGAGCATATCTCAGCCATGTTTGGGAATTTTGGCACCAATTTTCAACATGGGGTTATTATGACCCTCCTCATGAATTCAGTCACTGTCATGGCATTATTCGGTCCCGAAAGGTGATTTTGTGATCACTGTGTGGAATCACCTTTTGGGACTGATTAACAAAATGACAGTGTTGGTGTTCATGAGGTGGGCTCTCAAAAAGCCTATGTTGCAAATTTGGTGAAAAAATTCAAAAATCACTGTTTTACGAGCGTGCATTGCGCAGTTTCCATGCACACTCGTAAGTTTGCGAATTTGTAATATTTTCACTCCAGATTTTCAACATAGGCATATTTCCACACCTCCTTATGAACAGTGTAGCTGTAATTTTTCACATACTGCCCAAACTGTGTTTTCGCACTTCCGGCGCAAAATAGTGCGGTCGCTGTTGGAAATCAGTGTTAGCTACAGAGTAAGACAATCACAGATGCACTGTTCATGGGCAGAGGTCCTAAAATGCCTATGTTGAAAATTTGGTGAAAAAAGTCCATAAAATGGCTGTGTTTCAAGTGTACATTGTGCAGTTTCTACGCACACTCGTAAGTTCATGAATTTGTAATATTTCCACTCCAGATTTTCAACATTGCCATTTTCCCACATCTCCTTATGACCAGTACAGCTGTCATTTTTCACATCCTGGCCAAAATGTGTTTTCGCACTTCCAGCGTACAATAGCGTGGCCACTGTGGGAAATCATGTTCGGTACAGAGTAAGAAAACCACAGTGACACTGTTCATGAGCAGACATCCTAAAATGCCTATGTTGAAAATTCAGTGCAAAATTCCAAAACATGACTGTTTTACAAGTGTGCCTTGTGCAGTTTCCACACGTACTCGTAACTCTGCAAATTTGTCATACTTTCACTCCTGATTTTCAACATTTGCATTTTCCACCTTCTTATGAACAGTACAGCTGTCAGTTTGCACATCCTGGCTGAAATGTATTTTCACACTTCCAGCGCAGAATAGCGCGATTGCTGTGGGAAATCAGTGTTCGGTGCATAGTAAGAAAATCATAGTGACAGTGTTCATGATCATAGGTGACAAAAGGCCTATGTTAAAAATTTGGTGAAATAATTCCACTCAATGACTGTTACAAGCACGGGTTGCGCAGTTACTGTGAAGGCTCGTACCCTTGAGCACACCCATGGTGTTAGGGTTCCTAAGACAGACACTTAAAAAGCATGAGGGTAAGATGTTGATCCAGTGGAAGAGGAGTTGCAGAGAGGTACTCTGTTGGGATATGGATGCTAGAGGGACATGGATACAGCAGGGGGGGGGGGGCTGCATAATGCCAACGCCAATGCAAATACCTGCAAGCGAAAGTTTGGCATTGACAAATGCTTGTTGTTATGAAGTGTTGCTTTTATAAAATGTAAAATGTGCTTGGGGTGAATGCAAACTGCTGATAAACCCTTGTTATGAGAATCTGGTTCTGAGGCTGAGGTAAAAATTTTAAAAAAGTTGTCAGCTGGCGATGTATTTCAAGTCCAAAAAGAAAAAAGACCCAACAGTGGCAAAAATCACACAAATCATATTTATCTCTGTAAGCCTCCCCTTTCCTGTCTAGGGGTATTAAGATGTTAAGTTTGTGGGGAAGGGTACATCACAGGCAGAAATGCAGTCCATAAATTAAAAGATGGACAAGTTCAGTACCTGGAATCCACGGTGTTGCAGTTTATGGATTGGCTCCGTTGGGGTGCTTTTCTTGTGCTAGGGTGGTGGAGGCAGCAGTCTCTAGGGGCAAAACTTGTTGACAGATCAAACAGATATTCATTTTTTTAATCTGAGGCGATTGGTATAATTAGTAGATTGTCAAGGCTGAAAACTGCTTTAAAAGCATCTGATTTATTTTGTAACACTTGCCAGAAAAAGTTAATTAAAGGCTCAAGCCATAACAGTACTCGGCTCCAAGGAGCATGTGGACCATAATAGATTTGATTCACACAACTCAGTGGCCAGAGGCACGGTACACTTCTTTCACAATGGAGGACACACAGTCCATGCAGTATTCCTCTATGGAGCAAGCAAACTCCGCTTAGAAGGTGATGACAACAACTCTATTTTATTCGCCCAGGACTCCTTTTGCAACAGACTCAAATCCCCACAGTGCTACTGGGGCAATTACTTCATGTACTTGGGCAGCACTTCCAATTCTTTGCCTCACTGTCACAGATCACTTATCAAACTTAACTCCCCAAACAACTGCATGCCTGATGCAGGCACCCTGCGACGCAGACCCAACAAGGGAAACTCTGCTACCGGCGGTCCCACACCACATTCTGCAGCTTTGTGGGACTGTTCAATTGGGCTCTAAGCTTTTTGATGGCACATAGTCTGGTGGACATGGATGAGGTGACAGAAACCTGAGCTGCCACCTCGGGTCTCCCTCAGTCCGGCCTCTGTCACTCTCCAAGCTGCGGCCCCTCATGGAAACCACCAGCACTTTCCGATCCTAATGGGCTCCCTGCCTGCCTGTCCCAGGGCTGAGGGTCACAGTGATGGGCCTCCTTGCCAGGCCTTGGCTCCTTCTCCTCAGTAATGGGGAACCAGGGACCATGCAGGGCACAGACAGCACCCCGACTAAAACAGACAACAACAATTTCCTTGTGGGAGGGATTAGCTTTCCCTCATGGGCCAGGGTGGCAATCACTCCACCCTGGGACTGACTGCCTCTTTCAGCCCTCGATCTCTCTATCCCTCCACACAAACTCCTCCATACGAAGACCCCCAATTTCCACTGTGAGGCTGCTTTTATACCTGGTGCCCGATCCCCGCCTTTAACTATGGGTCCTGGCACCCACACATGCCCTGATGCCTGCTGGGTATTGTAATAAACCCCAAGGGGGGCTTACATGTAAATTTTGTACTGCAAATCATGGCCTTTTGTCACAAATGAAGGCATCTGTATCAAAAACTGCTGATAAACCCTTTTTATGAAAGTCTGGTTTGAAGTTGAGGAAAGAAATTCAAAAAAGCTGTGAGTTGGTGATGTATTTTGAGTCCAAATAAAACACCCAACAGTGACAAAAACGACACAAATCACATTTGCGTAGATTGTATACTGCAAATCATGATCTTTTGCCACAAACAGATGCATATTTTGAAGATAGCAGAAGGCTACTTAGATCCAATGAGGCAGGTATAGATGAAGGCACAATATGCATTTGTGTCCATGCCTGACTGTTTTAAATATCTGCCCAGTATGTTTCAAGTAACTAGTTGCAGATTTGTTAGATCCCTTATAAAACACAGAGGCACTTACACATTAAGGGTGGAAAGCCTACACACTACATATGCATGGCACATAGGCTGTACTAAGTTAGGGAGATGAGAATTGGGGTTCCTGTGGACCCTTGGGACATGCACAAAAGGGGCATGCATCCTTTCTGCACCTGATCCCCTGGCCTTTCATGCAGCTATGCACGTGGACAGACTGGGGGAGTGGCCAGGGGGCATGCCCACAATCCATGCCATTCACTAAAGCATGCAGTGCTGGGCAACTGGGAGCGCAGGCTATGCAAGCAAGTACATCTTGCCACTGTGTGCCCCTCACAAAGAGCACCCACTGGCCACAGCAGAACTGAAACTCCACTTTCCAGGCTGCCCCAGCCCTCCGGTCAGGCAGAGAGGGCTGGGGGAAGTCACTGGGGTGATCACCCTTTCAAATACAATCCTGGGATGCACTTTGTCCCACAATTCCCAGCTCCACATGGAGAAGGGGATCAACACCTGGAAAAGTACAGGCATCCTATTGAATGTTTCACTGCGTTCACTGATCTGCCCCACCCTGCACAGCAGCACAATTGGGGGGGGTGCAGACAGGCAGCATGCAGTGGCCGGCAGTGGTGAATGTAACTCACATTATAAAACACTGGCTGGCAGTATAGCCTAGAGGTTAGAGCAACAAGCTGTGAATGAGCTTGGTACATCCAACACCCTTGAGTTTGATTCCCATAGCCTCCATTTGTATACTATGTGACTCTGAGCAAGTCACTAAACCTCCCCAGTGCTCCCAGGTAGCCCCTGAAAAGACCTAGTGGGCCTTACCCAGTTACCAAAGACTAAAATAAAATAAATAAAAATAGAGCATACTGATTGGCTGACAGCATTCTAACAAGGTTAGGCCAATAGCTGGAAACCCTCATATACAATATAACAATAAGCACACCAAAGTAGCGCCGATATTCAAGGCTGGTAACTGCCTTCCTCCAGACAACTATGGACTCAGCTCCATTGTTCCCCCACTTGAGCAAACTTCTAGAGAAAATTGCACCAGCTCTCTAAGCACCTTGGAAAATATAACTTGCTGTACTCCCAACAACATGGGTTCCATAAGCACCATAACACCACATCAACCTTAGCCCACTTCACAAACCATGTCCCCAGAAACATTGACTCGGGAAGGCCACTGGTGCTGTATTTGTGGATCTGACAAAGACCTTTGACCTTGTTGACTATACTCTCCTACACTCCACTGTCCTCCACCTTGGCTGCTCGACTGAGACATCCTCTAGGTTCTGGAGCTATCTCATGGGTAGATCCCAATCGGTCAATATTGGTTCAGCCTCCTCTCCTACCCTGCCTGTCACCACCGGGGTCCCTCAAGGCTCCATCATTGGCCCACAGCTGTTTTCCATCTTCATAAACACCCTCTTCAATCCTGTGAGGGGCTTCTCTACATGGACAACCTTGTCCTACTCCACAGTGACAAGTCCTTCACAAATATTTCCTCCATACTAACCCTTAACTACGCTGCAGCTCACAATTGGTTCCTGTCCAACAGGCTCTTGGTTAATAAAAAGAAAATGAATGTTATGCTCATCGAATCCAAACTGTTCCTTACCAACATCTCCAAATCTAATTCCTCACTCCTTGAGTGCGCACTGGAAGCTCCCCCCCCTTCCAAAATGTTCTCAGCTTCAGATACTTAGGTGTCACCCTTGACCCCTCCCTTGATTTCACTGAACATGTTAACAACATTGTGGACAGGGTAAACCAGAAACTTGGGGCTGCCTACCGCCAAAAGCAATTCTTGACCTTGGAGGCACACCTAGCGATTGCCCAAGGCAACCTTCTCCCCCTTATAGACTACTGCTCCCCCATCTATTCTCAGGTGTCCTCTGTTCTGCGTTCCAGGCTAAACTAAGCAAACAATAGCATTTGTTGCTTCATGTTACAGTCTCCTTACTCTACTCACCACTGTGACTTGTACCAGTTGCTAGGATGGCTCCCACTACAAGGACAGTTCGACTATGCCATTATAGACAACACCCTCAGAGGTGGCCACCGGTCCTCGCACTCTTCCCTCCTTAAGGGCAGAGTGGCTTTAAGGTGCCTATGTGAATCATCTGCCCCCCCCGGAAGTCCCTAGAATATACTCTGCAATGTGCCGTAAAGCCCTTTCTTTCTCTGCCCCCCACCTTATGGAATAGGCTCCCTATATCGCTCCGCTTGACTGACTCTCACACCACTTTCAAAGCTCACTTCAAAGCTTGGCTGCTGTCAGAAGCCAGATGCATTTGCCCATCAGGGTAATAAGTGCATCCTCTTCCTCTTATCCCCTTCCCCTTTACCGGTGTCATACCCTTGGAGGCACCCTCATCCTACCTGGCTCTGTACTGTCCCCTTTCCTACCTTTGCCATGGCACTTATTCTATGTAGATGGCATGTAAACCTTTCTCTGAAATTTTTGTATCTTTACAGAGTCTCAACCTGATAACTGATTTTACGGACCATGTACCCTACTCTAATTAATTGTATGTATTGTCATTATGTACCTTGTTTCTGTAACCGAACTGTGAGACCTGTTAATTTGCTGTAACTAGTAAGCTCTACTCAGTGTGCCATGCAAATGGCCTGGGTCGCGCCTGAAAACGGTCCATTGGATCAGTGCACCCACCCAGTTATCAAAGACATAAATAAATAAATTAAATAAATAAATAAGCATGTTATGTATAAAACATACATTTGGGGGAAAAAAAAAACATTTTAGTTTTACATTAGAATTAAGGCATTCCAGGGATTGCATTGTCTCATGCCTCATGATCCCCTAGCAGCAGGGCATTATATTGGTGAAAATTGTGACCTGTCATTTTTATTCTACTTTAGATTGCTCCTTATCTCTTGACTTGTATGAGACCCTTTTTCCTATTTTGAGTCTGCTTTACCACTTTTCTTTGCAGCTGAAATAATAGAAGGAGTGCTTCTTTTAATATAGCTCGAATCAAGTTTTCATCAGTATTCTCTGTTGTTTTTGGACAGCATAGTTAAACATTACTTTTCTTGTGACTGAAATGAACCAACATACTGCAGACACTGCTCCTTGACCTTATGGGACAATAAGAGTACAAAAACAGCTGAGAAGCAGTCTTCTGGCACCCAACTGAAACTTGTGCTGTCCGTCTCCTCCCCTTCCACCTATGAGATGCTCTTCTAAAACTCTTCCTCTCCTTCTCCTTCCTCAAATTCATTACTGAAGTTTATTGCTGCACTGTCATATCCCCTCCCTCTAGCACTGAGCTCCTCACCACCTTGTCCTCTCATGCTTCCTCTAGTGAATTGCTCATTCTAAGTGACTTCAGCTCCAATTGGCTCTCCTCCTCCTCCCTTCAGAAATTATGCCAAAATGTAACATTGCTCCAGTTTACCCAGCTGATCTCTATTCCAACCAGAGTCAACCCCAGAACCCAAAACCACTCCTTCTAGCTGGATCCTCTCCTGCTGCACCCACTGCATTGTGATGCTGGCACTCTTCTTGACACCTTCATTGTCCATCATATGATTTACTGCATGCACAAGATCCATCACTCCAAAGCCCCCACCTAAATTCCTCCAGCTTAGACCCTTTCAGTCCCTGGATCTATCATCATTACTTGCTGACCTGATGAGAACTGACTGGTCTCCCATACTAGCAGCCAGCAGCATTAACACAGTTCTCGAGTTGTTTAATTCCAAACTCCTGTCAACTTGGGATCATTGTGCCCCACTGAGGAAAACTTGAGTCTGAGGTTCACACCTTCCTTGGATCACGGCTGAGTTACTGGCCTATTACCATGCACGTGACCTGGCCTGGCAGACTCTGAAGTCCATTGGCTCCCCATCTGAACTTGCTACATATAAGTTACTTCGTAATACCTATACCCCTTGTTCAGATCTCACATTAGACCCTATGCTGATTACGGGTCGCCTGTATGGAGCCCATACCTGGCTAAAGATATATACAAATTGAACGAATCCAGCAGAGGGCAACAAGGATGGTTCCTTACTTAGCGCCACTGCCCTACCTTGAAAGACTGCAGAAAACAGGTCTCCACTCACTTGAGTTTAGGCAATATAGAGGTGATCTTCTGTTTCTGTGTAACCCCACTACAAATGGGGGTTCCTGAAAAGTCTTCCTTGAGCTTGCTTAAATGCTCACTGCCAGGCTGGTGTCCTGCGTTTTAGCAGTTTAAATGTATTGCCAGAGAGTGCCTGTATAGCCTCTGTGCACTGTCTCTTTAAGAGCTGCCTGGATTGCAGTCATAATTAATCTGAGAGGGAGCTCTGTTAGAAGATATACTTGTTTGCTGATCACTTGTTAGAGTAGTAATAATACTGCAGTTTGTTCTAACTCACCTTCCATGCAGAATGGACAGCTCTGTTTGTTTCCATCATCTTGGTCCTGTACTGTCAGAACGGGCCAATCAGTACTTGGGACTCTGAACTGGAGCCTGCCTACAGGGGCTTGGTGGGGCCAGAACTTGTAGGAATTGTAGTTTTGGGCTTTTGGCGCCTAAAATAACCTGGAGGTGGAGTCCTTGTTGTGACTGACAGAACGATCAGCCAACTGAACATTTTGGATCTTGGGGAAAGTCCCTCACTGCTTGCAGTTTGTTAGGTCTGAATTGGGAAGTGAAAGTGGTAACAGCTTGAGTGATTCAAGCAGCAGCTCCTGTGTAATTCACACAGGAGAACTGTGAAAGGGCTGAGTTTTGGCCTGCCTGTCTGCCTGCTCTCCCTGAGAAGGAAATTGAAGTTTATTCGTACTGAATTCGAATTGTGAGGACGATTTATGCCACAGAAATGTGACCAGGCTTTAACCTGAAGAAGACAGAAGAATTGCTGAATGCGATCGGCCTGTCAGGACTTCCACCTACATCTGAACTCCCAGATTGTGCAGAGACTCTATAATTGCGACCGGAGAGCCATTTGCCTGGTACTGTGGAATTTCTTTACATGTGAATGTGCTGTGTACTTATAGTGGGTCGTGATTTGGTTCCCACTGTGTGTCTGAACTGTGTTTTGCTTGCTGTTAGGCTGTAACCAGATCCACGGACTGAATCCGTATCCATTTCCATTTGCCTGGGCCCTGCTGCACTGGCCCAGCCAGTATACCTACTACGCAGAGAAAGTCATCGACGAGAGACCGGCCTGGGGATCAGCCCCCTGCTCAATGCCTTGAACAGGAATGACGCCTCGGGGATTTGTGTGGGCCCTGCTTCTCCGGGCACTCCAGCTCAACAGCCTGCAGTCTTGATTTTGTCCTGCCTATGTAAAATATTGGGTATCGTGAGTAAACATCAGGGTAGCTCCCTGCAACAACAGCTAAATCTAAAAGTGTTGTCATCTGATTGTCTTGTTGCCTTTTCTTTCATGAACTGAGCCCTCTGGCTCCAGATTACAAATAGTGTGTGTTGGGCATGTTGCTTTCTTCTGTCATAGGGCCCCAATCAGCTGCAACGTTCCTGGCTAGCCCACCATTTTCCTACCTGGGTATCCAGAGTGTGCGACTGTGTAGGGCCTCTGAACTGCATGCATAACTGTCTGCTTAATATAGCTTTTAAGAAAATCAACCTGATTACACTCCTCCCTTGTTCAAGTCCCCTGAATAAATCAGATTTATCTTTGTTTGCATTTAACCTGACTGTGGTTCCAGTCTGTGCCAAAAGTATTGTACTGTTGTTATTTGCTGTGCTTAACTTTGTTTTACAGGGGGTCCCCAGGGTCAAGCTAGAGGAACCAGCCCTGGTGGTAAGTGCAAACAGTGTGGGTAATTGCCTGGTGAATGAGGGTCATTGTGAAAGTAATTACTGTATTTTGTTCAGGCCACTAGAAGGGAAAGAGGGGGGTTACAGTGTCCAGGAGGGCTGTGCCCAGGTTAGCCTGACCACTAACAACCCTGACCTCTGGGTGGAGGCACCCGTTTCATTACCCAGGCCCCTTAACCTGCTACTAGCCAAGCAGGCAGGGGTAGTAGCCCTTGGGATAGTGCCACCTAGGGGCTACATCCGTATAAAATACTAAAATCACCTTCACTTATGGTTCAATGTGGCATCAGCATGTCGCAAAGAAAAACAGTACCTAGGCTCCACAACAGACAATTGGTAGTTAGCAGAGTAAGAACTAACAAAAGGCTACATTTCTTTTCTGTAAGAATGCCAAGACCCTGGAACAAACTACCCCAGGATCTAGTTGATAGCAACACCTTCAAAACCTTTAAAACGCATTGACAAATGGCTTTCTGAGAACTTTCACAGGGTCTAATTTCCCAGCGACATGGGGGACAATCTTGATGGGCCTTGGCCTTCTTTTGACCATACTTACCTAGTAAACCTAGTAACCTAGTAAACCACAGCAACTAGGCTTGCAAAGGCCACCTACTTTTCATCCACACTCCAGATTAACTTTAACCACTCCTCAAAGTTCGGGAAGGTCATCCACATCCACCTTTCCCTGCCCTTCCAGCCCCCTCACCCATCTTCAAGGTGGGTGACTCCACCACCTCCTGTCCCGCTGCAGTTGCCTCATCTTTCAACTCCTTTTTTGCCACCTGTGCCCTGTTCTGCCTTCCCTCCATCTCCCCGACACCCTCACCCATTCTGTCCCAGCCTGATCCTCCCCCCCACCATCCCTTCTCCTTCTCCCCTACCACTCTCTCTGTAACTTTCAAGGCCCTCCTTGCTCTTAACCCACAGAAAGGAGGGAGCCCCAATGGCCTTGACTCAAAACCCCTGTCACACTACGTCCTGGCCATTTTCTTTCCCATCACCCACCTCCTCAATCTCTCCTTGTTAGTTGCATCAGTCCTTGATCTGTGGAAGCAGGCCACTGCCATTCCAATGGCAGGGGCCCCTCTCTCCCTGGCAACAACCATCCCATCTCACTCTGTACGTCCCCGGTTAAACTTCGGGAACACCTGATTTTCTTCGGGGTATCTCAGTCATCAGGTCACACCATAGGAACTTCACTGTCGGTGAAGCAGGATCCACACAAAAGATTTTCCAGCAGTACCACTGGGGCCACCCACATTGATATCACCTGCCAACATCACCAACCCTATAAAGGTGTGAGTGGCCCAGCTCCCTCCACAGTTCTTTCCCGCCATCAACTTTGTTCGCATGGGTCCCCGCGGAAGCTCTGACAAAGTTTTGCACTATTTTCACCTACGATTTTTCTTTTACTTATTATTTTAGAAACTCTTTTGAATAAGAGATTCCTTTACCTTGTTAATGTCGAGAGTTACTCCCTCCACTTCTCTCGTCCATTGCTGCTGCTGTGGAAGGAAGATTACTTCTTCAGATGACCATATCCTCTGTGTCTGCTGTCTTAGGCCTGACCACGACACCTTCTACTATGAGCTCTGCCAAAAATTTAATCAAACCACCCTTAGGCGATGCAAAAAGGCTGTCAAAAAATTCCTCATGGAATAACAGGTATCCAGTTCTGGGCAGGGGTCCTCTGGGGTCCCTACTTCCTGGTCACCAGGGGAGAGAGCATTGCGCTCCCAGGCCTCAAAGGCCCAAGACAATTCCTTGGGGAAAAGTCACAAAAAAGACAGCGAACAGGACCACTCTCCCTGGCGGTGCTCCCAATCCCTGATGGCCTCATCTTCTTCTTCTTCAGGGGGTACTTCATTGGCTGCAGCTGCACCAACATCCAATGCTGTCCAGGCCTCTGCTCTTACAAGGCCCATACCAACAGCACCACCTCCTGCTTCTCAGGGAGGCCGGCTATTGACCCTCGGGTTGTCTGCCCCCAGTTCTTTGACCCTCGGGTCATCAAAGACAGCCCCTCCATTGTGGCCTACTGCTTCCCTGGGCCCATGGCCGTTGGGCTCTTTGGGCCCCAAGCTCCAACGGATGGTTCATCACACCCTGTGCTGGCGATCCCTCCTCTGTTGATGCACCAGTCTTCTGCCACTGACCTCAATGATGTTTTAAAATCAGTATATTTTTTTCACATTTTGGGTGATGATGCCAAAAACAGTTGTGTTGTAAAAACCTTTTTTCAGATAACACATGATATTATTTGAAATCAATGAAGTGATTTGATTGGTGTTGGGCTAATGAATAGGTGTATAAAGAGCTAACTGTTTTGATCAGTTGTATTCTCTGATGAAGTCCCATGGTTTGGGGTGACATGTAAAAACTTCTGGAACTGCTTGGCTGAAGGCTGAATAAATTACATGTTCTTGTATTCTAAACAGTTTGTGACTGTGTCCTATTTGGCAGGGGTGAGTGCACCACCTACACATCTTGGACTCTTATGATATTTTAGCCTGGTTCACTACAGTCCTGGTCCACCAATTGGTCTCCTATAGACCTGGGTTCCCCATGCTGTCATTGTCAATGCCACTTCGGACTGTGTTCTGTGGGCTGACGTTGGTCCCTCAGTCGTCGGACCTCAGTTTGGAGCATTTTGACACTGAGGAAGAATATCATCTGGACCGCATCATTCCTGAGGAAGAGGAGGAAGAGGAAAAACCTCCCTCCCTCCTCTGATAAGTCCACAGCCTCTTCAGTGAGTGAGGACCCTACCTTCTTTAATGTTATGAAGCAGTTGTCCACAGCAGTGAGCTTTCATGCTGAGGATGCCACCAGGAGAGAGCTGGTGGACTTTCTGGAAATCCCAGAATCTATGGTTATTCCTTCCATCCTGCTAGCAGTGAGAAATGCCACCACTGTGGCCTGGCATAGGCCTGACATTGTCCCAGTCATGCCACACCAGGCAGATACGCTATATCATGCCCTTCAGGGCCTTCCTCACTATTGCTGTGCAACCTGAGACTGATTTGGTGGTCATCAAAGCAGCCCATAACAGCTCTAAGGTGCCCAGGCACCTAAGCTTCCTCCCTCCCAACAGGGAGTCTAGGCAGATTGACATATAGGGCAAGAGAATATATGCCTCCTCTACCTTGGGGCTTCGAATTGTTGTCTTCTGTATATGGTAAATACCAAAATATCATCTGGCAGAAGGGCAAGGCGGCTGCCCAAGCCCTCCCAGAGTGCTCCCAGAAACAGGATGTTCTCAAATGCTTTCAGAATGCTGAGGATTTTAGTAAGCATGCCCTCAGGACCTTGTATGATATTTCTGACACTGGTGCCAGGGCTGCTGCCACAGGCATCTGCCTTCATGGGCACTACTGGCTGAGGGTCTCGAGGTTTGCTGCAGAAGTCCAGCAGAATGTGCTCAATGCCCCCTTCAATGGCTCCAAATTGTTTGGGCCTGACATCAGGACATCATTAATGACCTACAGGCATCTAGCAGGGCTATCAAGTCTGTCCATTCACCCTATCATACACAACCTTGGAGCATACAGTGCCCTCCTTTTTCACAAGGTGTGCCACAAATCCGGAGCAGCCTGCTGTCCTCAGGGAAGAGAAAGGCTTCCTCTGCCTTGCCTACCCCCCCCCATCCTCCTCTGGCACTGCTGCAAAGTGTCCCAAAATGTGTCGGATCAGCCCCAGTGGCAGGATCTGCCTCTGCTTGACTCTTTGCCAGACCCCCCCTTCTAGTCCCTGACCAAGAGGTGGTAGTTGGAGGTCAGTTCTTCTTCCATCTCAATCAGTGGAGAACCATCACTTCGGATGCCTAATAGAGAGAGGACACAGTCTGGAACTTCTAGAGACTCCTCCAGAGACTTCTCCAGTACCCTCCACCTTCCCCCCTGGCCCATCTAACAGTTCTCTGGGAGGAAGTACAGTCCCTTTTATGGAAAATGGTCATTGAGTCAGTGCCCAGGTGCCAAAGGAATAATGGTTTCTATTCCAGGTTCTTCCTGGTCCCCAAAAGAACCAAGGATTTGAGGCTTATTCTGGATCTCAAGGACCTCAATCTTTATATCCGGTACAAGAAATTCTGCATGGACACTCTGCCAGGCCTGCTGCCCCTACTCAAGCAGGGTGGCTGACTGTGCTCCCTGGACATGCAGGATGCTTACCTGCATATCTCAGTGTGCCCTTTGCACAGGAGATTTCTTCAACTTCTTTTTCAGAGTGAGCACTACCAATTCAAGATACTGCCCTTTGGCTTATCCTGTGCACTGTGGGGTCTTTATAAAGTGCTTACCAGTGGTACCTGTGACTCTCTGGCGAGAAGCACTGTACATTTTCCCCTACATGGATGACTGGCTTCTAAAGGCTCTGTACAGAGAACAGCTCCTCTGGACCCTGGAGAGAACCTTTCAGTGGTTTCTCTCCCTGGGCATCACCGTCAATCTACGCAGATCTTTCCTGATTCTGTCCCAGAGGTTGCAGTATATAGGGGCAGTCCTGAACTCTGCATAGGGCAAATAATTTCTGCCTCTCAACAGGGTGAAGTGCCTTATTGCCCAGGCTCAGGAAGTCTCCCAGAGCCATTATGTTCCTGCCAGGGTGTACTTGAGGCTATTGGGTCTTATGGCCACGGCCATTACCAATTCCTTTGGCCAGACTGCACATGCAAATTCTCCAATGGACACTCAGAGTGCAAGGGGACCAACACATGGATGACTTGGATCAGTTAGTGCTGGTCTCCTCCCTGGTCCGCAAGGTGCTTCAGTGGTGGATGGAGCCCCAGAACCTGTTACAAGGGATCCCATTCCAGAGCTCCTTCTCCTAGCAAATCCTCACCATGGATGCCTCTGGGTCAGGCTGGAGAGTGCATATTGGCCCCTTTCAGACTTGGGGAACATGGTACCAGACCAAAACCTCCCTGCATATCAATGTCTTGGAGATGTGGGCGGTTCTGTATGCCACACAGGCTTTTCAGAACCATCTCCTTCCGGGTCAGCTATTGATCCAGTCTGACAATCTCAGTGTTATCTACTATATCCACAAGCAGTGGGAAACACACTCATACCCCCTGTGCGGGAAGACCACGAGAGTATGGTACTGGACACTAGACCACAGTCTGGCTCGTTTGGCAGTTCACATCCCAGGCTTACTAAACACCCTGGCGGACAGCCTAAGCAGGATGCAGTCCAGCATGCACAAATGGGAACTTCTCTCATCCGTCGTAGACGGCCTGTAAACTAATGATGTAATAAATAAATAAATAAATAAAGATCTGCTCACCAGATGGGGTCATCCAGAGTTGGGCATTTTTGTGTCCCCACTCAGTGCAAAACTGCCCAATTTCTGCTCACTAGATCCAGGGCCTGGAGTTTTCTAGTGAGACCCGTCGTCCCTCTCCTGGAGTGGGAGGTTCCTTTATACCCTTCCTTCATTTTCTCTAATTCAGAGGGTGCTAATCAGGCTGAAAATAGAAGGGGCCAGCATGCTTCTGGTCACACCCTTCTGGCCATGGCATATATGGTTTCCATTACTGGAACAGTTAGCGGAGGACCTCCCGGTCCCTCTGCCCCTATGCAGGGATCTGCTGATGCAGGCTCAGAGGACCCTGGTCCATCCTAACCTCAAGTCCCTGCATCTGCATGCCTGGCTCCTGTGGACATTGCCATTGCCTGGTTTGGGGTATCTCAGAGGGTGGTGGGTGCCCTCCTGGTGGCTCGGAAGCCCTCCACCAGAGCCACTTATGCCATGAAGTGGAAGAGGTTTGCCATCTGGGCTGCTAAGTATCATCTGGACCTTTTTACCTGTCCAGTGAGCCAGATTCTAGACTACCTGATTTCACTGTCAGACTCAGGTCTCCAATATTCATCCCTCAAGGTCCACCTTTTGGCTATTTCTGCCTTTCACAAGCCTGTGGGTGGTCTTACCATGTCTCAGCTGGATGTGTCCCGTACATTTCTCAGGGACATCCTGCATCTGAAACCTCCAGTCTGTTCCCCTGTCCTGGCTTGGGATTTAAATTTTATTTTGAAGAAGTTGATTCTGTCTCAGTTTGAACCAGCCGCGCCTTGCAACCTATGCTTTCTTTCTTGGAAAACATTATCTTTGGTTGCTATTACTTCTACTCAAAGGATTTCTGAGCTTCAGGCTCTCTGGTGTGATGAGCCTTATTTGATTTTTAATAAAGACAGGGTATCTTTGTGCATAAATCCTAAGTTTTTCCCCAAGGTGGTGTCTGAGTTTACCCTGAACCAATCCATTCACTGTTTATTTCCTTGAGTTTGCCAATCCAGGGGAAGCACTGCTGCGTACATTAAATGTGCACAGAATTTTGAAATATTATCTGCTCCAAACTAAGGATAACAGAAAGCCAAAGCAGCTTTTTGTTTCTTACGCCCCAGGAAGAAAGGGCGTTCAGGTTTCTAAACAATGTTTGTCCAAATGATTGGCACATTGTAATGTGTTCTACTACAACAACCATGGCAAACAGTTGCCAGAGGTGGTGAAAGCCCATTCCACAAGGGATATGGCTACCTCTGTTGCTTGCTTGCTTGCTTCAAAGGGGTCTCAGCCACTGACATATGTGCAGCTGCCACCTGGAGTACTATCCATTCATTTACCAAGCACTACAGCCAGGACATTTTGTCTAGAGCCTGTGCAGGCTTTGGCAGTGCTGTTCTGCAGGGCCTTCTGAACTAAGTTTTAGTTGGCCTTCCTCCCAGACTGTTCTTTTGCACCTGTAACTGCTTGTACTGATTCCTACAGTGTGACCTGATGATCAAGATACCTTCAAAGAAGATAGAACAGTTATGTAAGAACTTACCATAACAGTATATCTCCGAGGGGATCTTAGTCATCAGGTCTGACTTCCCTCCCACCATCCCCCTTTGTATGGGGTTCTCTTCTCAGAATTGGTTAACTGGTGCATCCAACCTTTTGTTTTGGCCTGGGCACATCCCTCTCTCTCCTCTGTGCCCCATGGCATGGGTGTGCTCCCTTAGTCTCCAGGGGAAATAACTGAGAAGGGAGAGGGGCTGCTCATGCCTTTATAGGGCTGGTGATGTTGGCAGGTGAAGTCAGCATGGGAGGCCCCAGTGGTACTGCTGGAAAATCTTCCATGTGGATCCTGCTTCACCTATGGTGAAGTTACTATGGTGTGACCTGATGACTGAGGTCCCCTCGAAGATCTACTGTTACGGTAAGTTCTTACATAACTCTTTGATCCTTTCTCAACTTGCCCCTTTCCTTGTCAATTTCTCCTTCTTCACTCTGTTTCTGGCTTCAGAAAATCCTACTCCACCACCACCTCCCTCCTTAGGCTTACTGACTCCCTCCTTTCTGGCATGGCCCAAAGGCTGGTCACCTCTGCCGTCTTTGTTGACCTGACAAGAACCTTCAGCACTGTTGCCCACCCCCATCGCATCATCGTGGACAAGCTAAAAGTTGCTGGTTTTCCTCCTCTTCTGTTGAGTGGTTTTACTCACACCTTGAGAGTGGAACCCAAGCTGTCTGTATTGCTGATGCCATCTCCTCTGCTCTCACTATCTGTTCTGGCGTCTCCCAAGGACCAGTTCTTGGCATCATCCTGTTCTCCATTTTCCTAAACAAACTTTTCCCTCACCTACTCCTCCGTGTCCATTCACATGTATGCAGATGACATGATTCTCTAGGGCTCTTGTTCCTCACCTCTGACCTCATGACCTGTCTCCATCTGGATTTCAGCAACATCCAGCACTGGTTTTGGGCCAATCAGCTGCCCCTCAATGCCAAAAAAATGTTCTTCATGACCTTTGGCACTAGGCAGAAACTTGTCATGCTCTCCCTTCCCCCCTTCTTCCATACTCTTGACAGTGTGATTGAGGATGTCTCCTCCTTCAAATACTTTGGGGTAAGGTCAGATTGTCATTTGGACTTCTCTGTTCATGTGGATGCCATTCACAAGAAGCTAAACTACCTAAACTTGGGGCATTTTACATGAAGAAAGCAAGTATCCTGCTTCTTGCTCACACAGAGGTTGTCATGAAGATGATTCTACCTATCTTCAATTACGGAGACTTTGTATACAGCACTGCTCCCAAATCCATCCTTGTTAGGATGGATCCCCTCTTTCACTCCTTCTGTCGCTTTGCCCTAGATTTCTTCTCCAGAACCCACCAATGTTTCCTGTATTCCTCCCTCTCCTCGCCCTCCTTTTTACCAGGCACCTCACTCATTTTGCTACCTTCATCTCCAAATTCTGGCTAGGCTACCTCCCCCCCTACCTTTCCTCCCTCCTCTCCTCCCTTCCTTCCACCTCCTACTCTATTCAAAGCTCTGACACCTGCTCTGCGCCTCTTCCACCTGTTAAATCTTCTGCTGGTCAAGCTGCTTTATCCTTCCACTTGCCCAAACTTTGGGGCACCCTCCCTTTTGCTATTTGCAATGCTGCCTCTTCCCTATTACTAAAATCCCTCCTCTGTGACTTCACTACTCACTCATGCAGTTCCTGCTGATCCTAGGCTAATCCCACTGCTGCTTCCTCTGTACTACTCCCTCCCTGTACTGCCCTGGTTTATTGGTCCAAGTTTCCCTTTGACTGGTCCCCATTTGTACTTGCAATGTCCCTTCGCTCCTTCATTTTGCTGTTAGTTGTACGTTCCTGAATCATTCCTATTGATATGCTGTAGATATGCCATATTTTGCATTACTTACTTTCTGCTTCCTATCAATTGTCTACTGCATACTTTTATAACTATTAATGTTTTGTAATTGTAACATTACTGATGTAACTTATTACTGCACTCTCCACATCCCCTTCCACAGGACACATCTGGAAACAAGCTGTTAGCATAGTACGGTTTTCCTGGAGAAACTATTAAAATCAATCAATCAATAAATAGAATACTGATAAAAACCTAGGCCAAGCCATATTAAAAGGCGCCCTCCCTTTATTATTATTTTAAAATATATCTCATATATAAAAAGATATTTGTCTCATGTCACTGCAGCACTTATTTGGTTGCTTTCTTATACCCCCTGTACTACTCAAATGTTGCTTTGTTATACACCCTGTACTGCTCAAGCGTTATATGTTGCCCTAGTATCTTGTTTACAATATTTGATGTCTTGTATCATTGTAATCTGATGTTCACTTTGTCTGTAGCACGCCCGGGTCATGCTTGAAAATAGGCAATGCTTTTGTCTAGTGCACCCACCTGGTCAACAAAACTTAAATCAATCAATCAATAAAGAAAATGTGAAAAAGTGACTCAGCATGCTTAAAATGGGGAAAGAAGGGTATCATACAATACAGATCAGTAGATATGGGGCATTCTAAAATAGAATAAAAATGTACAGGCCAAATTTTTACCACTGTCGTGCACCGATGCTTTAACTGATGGCAACATAACACCGACTGTGTCTAAATGCTTAAGTTCTGTTGTTACTGCATTTCCCTGCTAAGCTAGAATGTGAACTTGTTTTACCCTCATGTTTGTCACTCTGTACTTTGTATTCTCTAATGAATTGCTTTTTTTGATCCTCTGTATCACTGGTAATGCTCCTCCCCTCTGTGACATGTACGTGCATTTGTTATCTCTGCCAAAGTACTGTACATGTAACTAACTCCAGGACACCCCTACTACCCAATTAACAAAACTAAAATAAATAAAATAAAATAAGGGAGACCTTAGGGCACACATAACTGCTCAGTGACATAATGGCTTATGTTCATAAAGGATTGATATTCGTGAGCACTTTTATAGAGATGCTTTTGCTTTATTTGACTTTGTTCTTGGTGTTGTCATCCACTCCTAAATAGCAACACTAACTCAGGAGTGTAGTACAATCAAACGAAGGGTGAAAAAACTAAGCAAATGCTTAATGAATAAAAGGGCAAATTAAAACGTTTAATGCCATGGAAAACTGCTTCATGTATACTGTAAGTGTTCAGTTTTTTTGGTGAGAGTCAATGAGAGATTAGATAACAATTAAACAGTTTAACTATGGTTGAATAATGCTCTAAATTAATTGACTGTGATCAGCTGAGATCCAAAATATCAGGCTGTCCCATCGCACCCAATGTGGGCCAGATGTGGGTTGCAGTTAAGTGAATATGGCTTCGGAAAGAACGTTATCTATTGAAAGGAAAAGATCATATCACCAGCATTTGCAAATACAAGGTGAAGGCTTGAAATAATGCTAGTTCCATTCTCACCACTGCTACTGGCTTATTGTATGACCCTTAACAAGTTACTGTATCTCCCATTACTTTTGTCATCCTTCGCTGTAAACTGGGTTGAGGCAACCCTCCCAACTGAAAATGAAATGTATCATAGCTGAGCTATCCAGAGAAAATTAAATTGTGATGCTGGCAGTACAACATCAGATTATCCCGCAAGGGAATTCTGTATAATGTGTACAGATCAGAGGTGCTTCCCTCTTGCTTGAGTGATGCAATGACTCTGGCATTGTAGATTCACTTATAAACAATGGTAACCTGTTTTTTTTAAACCAATAGAATGCAAAATGCAATCACAAATCTGTACTGCCTAGGAACTGATTGACAAATTTATGCCCACATGTCTTTCATAAGTTAATGAGTTAGAGCAAGTCACCTTTACGAAGACTTCAGAGTTGTGAACACTTAAATAGACCTCTCTCACAACACGCTGAACTGAAATTCTGTAACTTGAATATGTCCTTGATAAAAAGTCAATAGATGTATTTATTTACTTGTTAAACAATATTCTAACAGGATAGTCTAGTTAATCAGGATAATTTTACTAGAATGGGTTCCTGCCTGCCCAAGGGTGGGTAGTGTGGTAAAATAGCAAAATTGCTTGAGTAAGCAATAAGGTAGTGTGGTAATACAGACACACTGCTTGATTACACAGTAATGAACAACATGGGTGTATTTAGTGCTGGGATAATGTTATGCCTTGAGTGGTTGAAGCACAAGGCCGCAGGCCGAATGTATTCAACACTGAGAAGTGATGCTACTCCCACATGACACGCACCTCTGGAGTGCATTATTGCTATTATACAATGGCTCATTTCTTACATGTAAAAAATAGATTTAAAAATATTTTAAAAATAGATTTTGTCTTAAGTTTGCAATGTGCAGGTATGCCTATTAATAAAATGGTCCACAGTATCTTATTACTCCATTGGGGTACTGCTGCTGCTACTACTACATACTGTCTGCTCTGGTGGTGCTGCTGCTCTGTGGCCTCTCTCCCCATAGCTGTCTCTCTCTGTCTTTGTCTTTGAGACTGTGTGTCTTCCCCCTTTGCCTGCCCAGTTTCTCTCAAGATTTTCCTCCCTGTCCCTGTCTGCCCACCTGTTCTGTGAAGCCACTTGCCTGCAGTTCATTAACGTTTTCCTCTGTCCATCCACCTGCCCATTATATGTTCACCACTGTTCACTGTGGACTTTTGTTTTTCTTTCTGTCACTGTTTTTCCGGTACAGTCGGTTTAATACCAGGGAGAGGAAAATCATGTTGATGCTGGAGTATTTTCTTGTATTCTCTCCCCCCCCCTCACCAACCACTGATGTTGCTCTTAATTTGTAGCACTGCAGGCCGCTGCCTGTTACAGGAAGTAACCCTCACTGCTGCTCAAGTGTAGCAAGTCTTCCCACCCTCAGCCACTGACTAACCTGCTCAATGAAGTTATGTGAAAGGGGTAATTTCTTTTTTTAAAGGAGAAATGAAACCTGCCACAATAAAAAACTGAAATTGGTGATCTGTAAGTGGCACATGCTCTGCTTTTAAAAAGCAGACTTGCTGAAGATCAGGCTGGGTGAGTAGTGGGGAACTGAATCCGATAGGAATGATAGCTTCTGTATTAAAGAGTAGAGAATGATCATGCTCCTGATACTTTTACAGTCAGGGAGGGAGGCTGCAGAGAGGACCACTGAGTGACAGGCTGTGAATGTGAAGCCAATGATGGCTCTGACATTTGGAGGATGGAATTATTTTTTTATTTATGTTGCTGCAGTCATGTATGTGCCAGACCTTCATACAGTGATGTTATAGTCAGATAACATTACTGCTGAAGGTGGGCACTGACCAATCGATGACTTGCATTTTGTCATGCCATTGTAGAAAATATAGCTTAAAGAGTAGGTTATAAATACAGACATTACCCTGAGTGTGTAATACAGACACATTTACCAATGTAAAGGGCAGGTCATAAACACTGCATATTACCCTGAGTGTGTGATACAGACACATGGACCAGCTGGGGCAGTAATGGGGGAGCACACACTGGACTTCACTTGTAGGTTATAAATACAAACACTACCTTGTGTGTGTAATACAGACACATTGCCTGATACAAAAGGGCAGGATACAAACACAAAATTTTACCCTGCATGTCTAATATAGATACATTACCTGGTATACAAAGGGCTGGTTGTAACACAGCACATTACCCTGAGTGTCTTAAGAGACACATCACCGGATGCATAAAGTGCAGGTTATAAGCAAAACTCATTACCCTGAGTGAAGTAATGGGCAAGGCATGTTTATTTATACGGTGGCCAATCAGTATGGCTCTGGGTGCCTTACAAAGTCAGAATTTCAGAAACATAAGTTATTTAAGTCAGAATAGATATAAAAATAAATTGCACCATTTTCATGCGTATTCAGGAAAGACGAAAGCATGCGTGTCTTAAGGGTAGTTTTGATGGAGTCCACTGAAGGGGCATTCCGTACCTTAACTGGAAGACTGTTCCACAGTAAGAGGCCAGCCACCTCAAAAGCTCAATTCCCTAACAGCTTTAGCCTTAAAGGAAGAATGACAATCAGCCTCACCTTGGTGGACTGGAAGGGATGGACAGGTGCGTGCAGGGTCAGGAGATCTTCCAGATAGTATTGGCCTAGATCGTGCAGGGCCTTATAAATCACCAAGTCAATCTTGAGGCTGACACCCAACTTGAATTGGCAGCCAGTGCAGTTCATGGAGCACTGGTGAGACATGCTGAGACCGGGAGATGCCAGATATCAGCTGGGCAATATAATATAGACACATTGCCTGGTGTATAAATGTTATTTATTTATTTAGTTTTTGTTGACCAGGTAAGTGCACTAGACAAATCCTGCCTATTTTCAGGCATGACCCAGGGGAGGGGGATACAGATGAATGCCAACTGACCTTGAACCAGATTAAGCTGTTGGTGGTATTTTTAATGAATGAGGGAAATTTGGCCAGGACACCGGGGAAATTCCCTACTCTTTTCGATAAGTGCCATGGGATCTTTAACATCCACCTGAACTACCACCAATCCAGGAAGATGGGACTTCAGTTTAACGTCTCATCCGAAAGACGGCACCTCAGAAGTGCAGCACCCATCTCATGCTGCACTACAGTGTCAGTACTGGAATATTAACCCAAGTGCCAGAAGTGGGAACTGAACCCATAGCCCTCTGATCTCCTGGCTACAGAGGCGAGTGTGCTACCTACTGAGCCACTGACACTGCTAAGTTTGGCAGGTTATAAACACAATATATTACCACAACTGTGTACCACACAGACACAGCACTGATACCTTGAGTGGCATTTATAAATGTAGCACCCTCTCCCCACCATGTCCACCTGTTCTGTGGAGAGAGAGAGTGAGGGTGGGATTCAAGTTTGAAGTTGCTGGACCTGGCAGCAGAGGTGGTAGCACATGGGGGGTAAGCACTTAAATCTATTTCAATGTTCCACTCAAAAGCAATAAATTCATTGTTCAAATGAATATCTCATGATCAAAACTGGTACAGACTTATCATTCCTTTACAATTCACTTGCTTGGGAGCTTACAGACATATCTATGAATTGGGATCCTTCTAATTATGACAACTGACTGACTTATCATGTTGTTAGTGCCGGATACAACTCTTCAACGTTTTACATTGCCTGCAGAGAAACACTTCAGTTTTTGCTTATCTTATATTTCTTACTACAACTGTTTAAACCAGCATTTATCAGTAGTTGCCATGTACTTTCCTCAGACCCAGAGTTACTAGTTTCCTTTCTCAATATTCATCCTCCTTGTATCCTGTCATGCAGGCTAAACACTTTTGCATTCTGGTGTTATTTGCAGGCACCTCTCTGGTCTGAGGGAGGAGGTTGCCTGTCTCCAGGCTGACCTGGCTAGCATTCGTGAAACCTTCTCCACCACCCAGGGACCACCAGGGCCAATGCCACTACCTCAGAGGTTGCCAAGAAAGAGGAGAGGCTGGACCAGAGTGGGCTCGGGGAGGGAGAGGGTGATGAAGCAGAGTTGCATCCCTCCAGCTATACAATTCTTACACTCTTCTGGTGGATAGTGGTTCCTCTATGGAGGCACCTGCAGTGGACACCAAGGAGGATGCTGGGAACCTCCACAAAGGAGACCCACAGGAGGGTGGCATGGGACCCCACAGGGGAAGGAAACAACTCCTGGTAGGGGAATCAATCATTAGGGGGGTAGAAGTGGGGGAGGAAGGGGAGAGGAGGTAAGGTGCCTGCCTGGCACCACGGCTTGGAGGGACAGGAAGCGAATCCACATGATCGTGGGAGCAGCTGCACGAGGGAGTGAGCTGGATGTCATTGTCCACCTAGGGAAAAATGACATGGCTAGGAATGGGATCAGAGCAGTGCAAGAGGAGTTTGTGGAGTTGTGGAGGGGGCCTTAGACAAGTAGTGCATACAGTAACCTTCTCGGAGGTGCTGCCTGTCTATGGCAAGGGTGATACCGGGGTACTCCTCACCAGGGAATTCAATGGATGGTTGAAAAACTGGTGTGGAGCTCAGGATTTTGGATTCACTGGGGACTGGGGAGCCACCTAGAGGGATGCAGATCAGTACTGGTGCGATGGTCTGCATCTGTCCGGGGGGGGGGGGACCAGAATCCTAGGTGGGAGGTTTAAATGCTTCATTGGCAACCATTTAAACTAGCCAAGGGGGGAGGCACTGAAAAGGAGCAGGGAAATTCCAGTCTTCCCCCACAAAATACAGTAATTAGTGAGGCAAACACCAAGGTAGAGAAGTCATTAGGGAGCAGTACAGAGGTAAATGTAAAAAAAGGCAAAGGCAGTGAGGACAGGGATGGGGCTAAAAGGGGTAAGGCCACCAAAAAGTGGAGGGTGATGAGTACCAATGCCCATAGTCTGTGTAACAAGCTCCCTGAACTATTGGCCTTGATGGAAGAGGGTTGCCTGGATATTGTGGCAGTCACAGAAACATGGTACACAGAGAACCATGACTGGGATGTCAACATACCAGGATACACAATCTACAGGAGGGACAGAGAGGGTAAAAGAAGAGGAGGAGTAGCTCTCTATGTAAAGGAAGGGATCAAAGCAACAGAACTAAAGAGTAAACAGGGAGCAGATGAGCCACTCTGGGTCACCTGGGAGACAGGAAATGGCATCACAATCCGCATGGGGGTTGTATGCAGACCCCCATCTCAGGGGGAGGGAATGGACAAGGAACTGATAGAAGGTATCCTTAGAATGGCAGAAAAAGGGAAGATATTGTTGATGGGGGTCCTGAATATGCTTGATGTTAACTGGAGCAGCTTTGCTGCAGGCACATCCAAGAGCAGGGTCATTTTTGATGCCCTACAAGGGGCATGCCTCAAACAGCTAGTATTGGAACCCATTTGGGAGGGAGCAATCTTAGACCTGGTACTCTCAAATAGGGACGGAGAAAGAATCTCAGATTTAGAAGTGGGTAGCCATCTGGGAACAAGTGACCACCAAACAGTGTGGTTCACGATAAACACAGCCATACAATCAAGCCATACAAAAGCAAGAGTATTGGACTTTAGGAGGGCTGACTTTGGGAAAATGAGAGCGTGCCTCAGAAAAGCACTAGCAAACAGGCAAGAAGGAGGGGTGGAGGAACAATAGGGAGTAATCAAAACAGCCATTACAGAGGCAACAAGCCTTTGTGTAAAGCAAATCAACAAAACACAATGAAGTGAAAAACCGCTATGGTTCTCAAAAAAGGTGGCAGGGAAGGTTAAGAAGAAAAGGATACCATTCAGGAAACACAAGGAAACACAGAAGGAGCAGGACAGAGAACTTTATCAGTTAAAGCAGAAAGAGGCAGGAAAGGAGTCAGAATAGCAAAGGCCCAAACCAAGGAAAGGATAGCCAACACTGTTAAGAAGGGGGATAAGACCTTTTATAGGTACATTAGGGATCGAAGAAAGACCAAAGGAGGGATACTGCGGCTTAATAAAGATAAGGGAATGTGGGCAGAAGGTGACAGTGAAAAAGCAGGGATACTGAACGAATATTTCTGTTCAGTATTCACAAAGGAAGAGGAGGGGAGGTACCTGAACCAAACAAGAAAAACACTCTGAAGACGGGGATCGATACTAGTCCATTTACAGAAGAAAGGGTTCTGAAAGAACTAATAAAATTGAAGGTGGACAAAGCAATGGGACCTGATGGGATTCACCCAAGAATTCTAAAAGAACTAAGGGTAGAACTAGTGACACCGCTGACTACTCTTTTTAACAAATCATGAGAGGTTTGGGTGGTACTTGAGGACTGGAGGAGGACGGATGTGATTTCTCTTCACAAAAGTGGGAGCAGGACAGAGGCAGGAAACTACAGACCAGTTAGTTTGACCTCAGTGGTAGGGAAATTGATGGAATCACTTCTGAAGGAACGAATTGTTGAGTACCTTGAGACCAGTGGGGCACAGGACCCAAGGCAGCATGGATTCACGATGGGAAGGTCGTGTCAGACGAATCTAATAGATTTCTTTGACTGGGTGACCAAAGTAGTAGACTAGGAAGGGGCTGTGGACATGGTCTACCTAGATTTTAGCAAAGTGTTTGATACAGTCCCACACAAAAGATTAATACACGAGTTAGCCAGCCTTGGAGTGGGTCACAAGGTGGTAGCCTGGATAAAAAATTGGCTAGACAACAGGACACAAAGGGTAGTTGTAAACAGAGTCCACAGTGAAGAAAGGAGGGTTACTAGCAGGGTACAGCAGGGTTCAGTACTGGGACTGGTCCTTTTTAATGTCTTTATAAGTGACATTGCAGAGGAACTGGAAGGAAAAGTATATCTCTTTGCAGACGACACAAAGATCTGCAACAGGGTTAATACACAAGATGGAGTGGAAAGGATGAGAAGGGACTTGGCAAGGTTGGAGGAATGGTCAAATGTATGGCAGCTCAGATTCAATGCAAAGAAGTGCAAGGTAATGCAGCTGAGAAACAAAAACCAAGGGAAAGAGTACACAATGGGGGGTGAGATACTGACAACAGTAAAAATGGAATGGGGCCTGGGGGTAATTATATCAGATGACCTAAAGGTGGGCAAGCAATGTGAGAAGGCAGCAAGGAAGGCTGGGGGGATACTGGGATGCATAGGGAGAGGCATCAATAGTAGAAAACAGGAAGTTGTTATCCTCTGTACAGACAGTTGGTGAGACCCCATCTGGAGTACTGTGTGCAGTTCTGGAGAACCCATTTCCATAAAGATATAGACAGAGTAGAGGCTGTCCAGAGGAGGAACCAAAATGATGTGCAGGGTCTGCACCAGAAGACATCTAAAGAAAGACTAAAGGGCTTAATATGTATACCTTGAGGAAAGAAGGGAGAGGGACATGATAGAAACTTTGAAGTACCTCAAGGGAATCAACAAAGTCCAAGAGGGCAGCATCTTTCAGAAAAAGAGATGTGCAAGAACAAGGGGGCACAATTGGAAGATAGAGGGCGGATGGCTTAGAGGTAATGTGAGGAAGTATTTTTTCACGGAGAGGATTGTGGATTCATGGAACAGCCTCCCTGAGGAGGTTGTGGAGTCAAGAACAGATGGGGGAATTCAAGAATGCATGGGACATACATAAGGCAGTCCTAGTGGGGGGTAGGAGGAAGTAAGCTGTTGATTAACTAGGATCTGCAGCTTATCTGTTAGGTAGGAAAATGAGCAGACTAGGTGGGCCAAGCTGTCCTTATCTGCCGTCAAATTCTATGTTTCTATGTTATCTTTTAACCTTTCTATCAGATGTTAACCATGATCTCTGATCCAAATAAATTACTGGCCGTACTCATCTAATCTAGCTTATGTGATTCCCAAAGAGGATCTTTTTTTAATTTGTACTTTTCCCATCCTGGTCGTGCTCTCCGTTTTCCCCTGCCACCCACCCAGCCCTGTCACCTTCAAGTGCAGCCATCACTTTTCAGTACTCCAACTTATCCCCCCAACGCAGGGCCAGATCATGGATGGTCTTCTCCTTCACTGGAAAGGGTGTGAGGGTTACAGTGGGCTGTGGAGGGCCTGAGTGTACCTGGGCTCATGCTGCGGGCCAGGGAATTTTATCCCCTTTTTTCCTTCCCTTGTGGGCATCTGCACTTCAGGGCTGCAGTGCTTACATATATGTGCAGCTGCATGTCAACACATAGAACTGTCAGGCATACACCCTTCAAATCAGCTCCATCTGAACATCCACCTGTGATCACCCAGGTGGCAGTGCTGCAGCAGAGACTGGCTTCCACCCCCGCAGAGAAGGAAAGCAGTCTTTAGGATGCTCGATCCTTCTCTTGTCGACCCTCTGTTCCTGGCTCAAGGCATGAACCCGAGTTACCTGCATTGTGAGCTGAAGCCCTGCCACTAGGCTGATGGGCCAGCTCATTTATCGCTTATTGTCCCCTTTATGACAGGAGGGGACCACTGGGACTTGGCCTTCTAGGCAGGGTGCCAAATAGTGTGAGCACCACGTTGTGAGCCCAGGCCTTGACTACCAAAGGAGGGGTTAGTACTTCACTCATGATTCTGTGTTCTACTTGCAGCAGATACCTCTAGTGCACTAGGTGAGGCAACACCTAGATGGATATGTCTGTAATGGGCTAGCACATGTCTCATACTCATTGCCTTCTAACTTGCATTGGGTCCTCCTTGCCCCAGTCAAAGCTGGAGTTCCTGAGACATTGATGAACTGATGCTCTTTCAGGCAGTTCTGGGTCTACCAAGTAGGACCAGGATGCAGTAGTCCTTTCTACTCATCATGATTAAGTTCCCACCTGTTCGCTGGGATCAGAACTTGCATGTATCTGTAGGGCTCAAAATTTAAGAGGTAGACCCCACCTCCACCTTTCACTGCCTACTGCACTCCAGCACAGTACTTATTTGCCTTTACCTCTACTCCAGTATTTCTTTTAAAATGGATCCCATGTCCCTTTAATACCCTAGGCGGGCAGACATACAGGCACCGGTGACTCATCCGGCACATTAATCCCTTAGTGGCACATATAACAGAGAGAGGAAAAGCAACTTCCGAAGACCCATTTGGTGGAGGTGAAGTGGGGGGTCCAGATGTTTGCTAGTGAGGTCCTGTTGTAATTTGCGTTGAACTGAGCACTTTATTTTGGAATGTCACAAATACTTTATGTGACTTTGATACAATAAATGTCTACTTTCTGCATATACAGATGGACTCATTGTTTAAAATAGCACAGTGTTGGAGTGTAGCATCACTGTGTTCCTGGTGTTGACTTTGCCTGGGCTGGTCACCCCTATGCTGTACCCCCTTCATTCACTGAGTGTGTTGTAGTTTTTGTTTGTGATGTCCAGACACCCCCGTGTCAGAAATGCTTGCTGACCCCAGCAAGCCCCAAGGTAAACCACAGTTGAGGATCTACTGATGAATGAGTCCAGGGTGAGGCCTCTACCTTTACCCATCACCAGTGTAGCTGGTTACCCAAACCCACGTGGGCCAACTGTCCAAACAGATGTCAAGCCTTTCATGCAAGGGGACTAGAACATTAGTTATGGGTCCCCATGCTGGGGCCCCAGAGGTAGATATGTCAATTGAACACACCTCTCTAAATTGCATACAAAACATACTTATTCATTTCTTAGGATATCCTCTGCTATAACTGTGGGCCAAATGCAGGAACTCAAGGCCTATACCGATACCATGACATCAGTAACATGAATTGCCAATCGACATGCATTCATGTGTACTTACTTACTTACTCTGGTATCAGATTTTTTTTTTTTTACCAGGTGAGACACACTAAGCTGAAAGCTTGTTTACAGGTGTGACCTGGGAGCACAAGGAAGTTAAGTGACTTGCTCAAGGTCACACATTATGCAAGTGGGGGCTATGGGATTCAAACCTAGATCTGCAGGTTTGCAGCTCAGCGCATTAAACCACTGTTTTATACTGCCTCCCACTGCCCATACTCTTATTTGTGAATGTCAAAAATGAAATGGATCATTATACTGAATTTGCTCTGCCTAGTAATTATTTTAATGTGTAATGTTTGTGCATATTTATTGTTTTTTTTTTGTTTTGCTTTATCTTTTTACCCCTCCTACGTGCCCCATTTCAGCCACTCCTTCAAGTGTGAGCCAAGGCTGAATCCGACCCATCTCACTCCCCGAGTCATCGTTCCAGATAGCAGCTGACCCGAGGGTAACCCCGACATAATCCTTCATGGAACGGATCCCCCTCCTCCGAGGGGAAAGGCACCGGCTGGGGTCAGATCAGCACTAATGCTTGGCTGCAGGGCACTGCTGGAATGGATGGCTTATGGGACATTGATGGCCTCGGACAGCCAGGCAGCCGTCATCTGGCTGAACATGGAGTGGGTATTTCCACTTTTCATGGCAGTCCCTACGTTGCATCTTGCAGTACCTCCGGTCTCCACCGTTGGTCGCTGCAGAGCGATGTCACCCCTGTACCTAGCCCAGGAGAGGAGAGCAGTCCTACAGATGCTCAATCCTCTTCTTCCCCTGCCGGCCCCCGGCATCCCAAGTCCGTTCCTGAACCTGGGTCGCTGGCATGGCTCGAGGTAAGGCGCCAGCGCCTCAACCCTCTGCGCCACCTGGCCGGCTATTTATTGTTTTTAATTGAATTTTTTTTTACATAGAAACATAGACTTTGACGGCAGATAAGGAACGCTTGGCCTACGTAGTCTGCCAATTTCCCTACCTAGAGGATAAGCTGCAGATCCTATTTAATCAACAGCCTATTTCTTCCTACCTCCCACAAAAATTGCCTTATGTCTGTCCCATGCATTCTTGAATTCTCCCACAGTTTTAGACCCCACAACCTCCTCAGGAAGTCTGTTCCATCGTTCACCACCCTCTCTGAAAAAATACTTCCTCACATTGCCCTCAGCTGTCCCCTCTGTCTTCAAATTGTGTCCCTTGTTCTTGCACATTTCTTTTTCTGAAAGATGCTACCCTCTTGGACTTTGTTGATTCCACTGAGGTACTTAAACGTTTCTATCATGTCCCCTCTCCCTCCTTTCCTCAAGGGTATACATATTAAGCTCCTTTAGTCTCTCCTCGTATGGCTTCTCTTGCAGACCCTGCACCATTTTAGTTGCCCTCCTCTGAGCTGCCTCCATCCTGTCTATGTCCTTGCAGAGATGGGGTCTCCAGAACTGGATGCAGTACTCCAGATGGGGTCTCACCAACTGTCTGTACAGGGGGATAACAACTTCCTGTTTTCTGCTGGAGATGCCTCTCCCTATACATTCCAGTATCCCCCAGCCCTCCCTACCACATTCTCACATTGCTTGCCAACCTTAAGGTCATCTGATATGATTACCCTCAGGTCCCTTTCCATTTTTGTTTTTGTTTACATTTTTACTTTATTTTTTTATGTCCAAAACTGTAAGTGAAAATCTGTCTCAATGTGCTTACCATTTTACAAAAATTAAATACAATTTCAAAATATGGTACTTGGTAATTTTCTCTTTCTCTCTGTAGTTTCACTAGACATATTTCCATGCCATTTCACAGGCATAAACTGTGACCCTTCCTCTTGTTCAGAAATTATGCTTACTGGGCATTGTCTTTTCCCGGTTGACCCCTGTAAAGAAAAAGAAATACACTGCTTAATGCTAAAAATGTTCTACTCACAACTGCAGCGCTGTTTAACTCCGTGCATTGGATTGAAAAACATTTTTATCGAAAGGATTTTGTGCATGTTATCCTTTTTTATAGCATTTGAAAACTTTTTATTTTATAGTAAACAGCTGCTGTTCAGAGCCCAGAAGTCCAAAGGGCAGTAATAAACTGAGTGTCTTGGATTTAAATCAGTGGTAGTCTCATGATAGTCTCATGGAAAACAAACAGTTCAGTATCTTTAAACAAATGTACTGTTTTGGGAAACATAAAAAGAAAATAATACAGTCACTGTTCTATAGACAGCTGGGCTATGGGGCATTTTTGACCTCTAGATACCTTAAAGGAGAACTGCACTGAACATGTCAGTCATTTTCCCCAGCAGAAGGTGTTTTTAAGTACTGGTTAAAATTATGTTATTTTTCCATCTACACAGACATTTTAGGAACCAGTGTGATGGTAAGTACCCTCTCAGAGCTGTATGATGTACTTTATGATCCTAGCTGCCACAGAGTTCTATAGTAGAACATGGATGCATTGTGCCAACAATAGAAGAGCAGACTAGGACATAAACTACATCAGACAGTTCTAAAATGGTTCTTATCAGCACTGAATCAAAAACAGATACTGGGATAACTGAAAAGCCTATATAGCTACAGCAACAGACTGTGAACCACTATTTAAAAACAGCTTCTATTAGGAAAAATGACTAATAGATTCAGTGCAGTTCTCCTTAAGAATATCTAGGCCAGCCCAGTGGCGCAGAGGGCTATGGCACTGGATGCCACACCTCGAACAACGCCGGCGACCCGGGTTCAAGGAACGGACTCTGGACGTTGGGGTCTGGCTGGGGAAGGTGAGGATTGAGCATCCAGAGGACTGCTCTCCTCTCCTGGGGTAGGTCAGGTGGAAAGCCTCGCTCTAGTAGAGGCCCCTGGTGGAAACCGGGGGTACTACATACAGTGGTGCAGGAGGGACAACCAGAAAGCCAGAAAACAACCTCGACGCTCACCAGATGACGGCCTCCATCTCTCTACATCTCCGGAACCTCCGGGAGCATGCTTCTCCACAGTAGCACCCACGAGTCTGTAAGGAAAGAAATAGAGTGCTGGGGTTTCCCCACCCTCGGTGCCTTCCCCCTCAAAGGAAAGGGACTGCCTGGAGATGGGTTACTCCAGGACAACTTGGTAGGTCAGCTGTGCTATGTGGTATGAGAGCAGTGCTCGGGAAGAGGATGGCCGGGAGTGGAGATACTAGGAGGGCCTGAAGGAGAGTTTGGCACCGGAGCATCATAGGCGGTAAAAAGATAACTAAAAAAAAAAGAACATCTAGACTGGTTCTGTTTTAAGCAGAAATGTATGGTGCCAAAGGGCCTCTCACACAATCTGCAAAGACTGAGAACAGAAGACACAGACACATATTTCATCCTACTTGTGACTCATCAGTGTGCCTTATCCGTACCTCAGCCCATTTTCATGGTGATTTATGTATACATCCTATAATGCTTTGTGTAACCCCTTTGTTACCCGGGGTTACTAGAATCCCAGTAAGACCTAGTGGTAGGCAGGGAAGGCAGCTTGTGAAACTCCAGTTAAATGGGTTTCACACTGTCTCACTCTGTCCTCAATCACAGCTGAGACTTGAGAGATGACATCATAATAGAACTGTCGCAGCTGCATGAGCCACATTTGGAATCTTCAGCGCAGAGTAAGTTTAGAACCTTGGGAATTCAAAGTCAGTCTTCAGTTTGTCCTTAAGCAAACAAGAAGGACACCAGTAGTTGTCTGTTTACCCCCTCCCTCTGGAGGTGAGAAAAGTTCTTTGTGGGTTCAGGGCAATCCCCTTCTCCCACCCTGGGAAGAAAGCTGCCTGTTTTAATTTAAGTTCAGTCTGTTCATGTATAACAGCAAAGGTTACAGTTTTCACCTGTGGGGCACCTGCAACGAGAATGGGTGAGTGTTTGGCTCCATGGAAGGGCAAACAACTTCTTTTCTTCAGTTGGATTTCAAGTATTGGGGACTGCTATTTGGGAGGACTATGTCAACTAGGACAAACAAATAGAGCAGTCATCTGTTTAAAGTGTTAATGGATTTAAAGTTCTCTGTAGAGGGTGCTTCAGGTCATCCACCGTCAATCTACATTTTAAAGTCTAAAGTTCTGTGTGTCCAGAGAAATGGCCGGGTATGGGTTGTGGGAGCTGGAGGTGGGAAAACCCCCCATCTTTAGTAACCAGGTCCACCTCTATGGATTTCTTCTGTGTTTTTGCTACTTGCCTCATGCGCTTGGTCAGTGATGGGGTGGGTACCCAGACGAGGGTCGCAACTTGAAAATCTCTCTAGGAGTCACAGACTCTAAGTGGTGTGGGGAGCCACAGGATGGGAAAATTACTCCTTGTTGGATGGGAGTCTCCTTGTTGGATGGGAGTTTTGAATTGGAAGTACAAAAACAAAATCTCTCTAGGAGTCGCAGACTTCAAGTGGTGTGGGGAGCCACAGTTTGGGAACCTCCTTGTTTGATGGGATGTCTTTCCAAGTAGAGTTTGGGTTCATTCGCCAAGTGGACCATCAGTCAAGTGGCCGGCAGGGGAGCAGGGCCAGTCGGGCTATGTATCCAATGCGCATGCAAAGTCCGGGCTGAGTGCCTGGTGGGTCCAAAGCCAGACAACTGTTGTATTGTGTTCATTCCTCAAATGGACCGCTGTGTTTTAAAGTCTAATCTGCATTACAGTTACGTAGCCCTGTGGGGGACCATGCAGTGCTTTGTTTATGTTCAGGGAGTTAATAAATAAAGCCACACTGAAAAATCCCAATTCTGGTTCTGGACATTACAGTTATTGCTTCCTGTAGTTGGATTTACTTGGGGACCCCTGTGCAGAGTAGCCAAACCTAGGTCTCTTGTGCCAGGTAACTTCATCCTTCCCCGAACCCGTAGATACCATATGTATATCCATGTTACAAAAATGGACATATGGGTTACAAAAATGGAGGCACTGCTGGGATTTGTTTGGGAAGAAAGGTGCTTGGGCAAGTAGGCTAGCGTTTTGGCTATCTGGCAGTCGGTAGCCCAAAAAGTTGAAGCAACTTCCCTAGTGTGTGCTGTGTGCTGTGAATCTTGTGCTGCTGTTTAAAAAATGCCAACTGTTTACCAAGGAGCTGTAAAGCCAAAGTGTGTGTCCTTGTCCTGCATCAACATAGTTTACAGCGTTTGTCAGTTTTAAAATAAAGTTCTGTGAAGGAAAGTGTGGAAAACTAGGGGTAGCAACAGAGAAATTATGGCCTGGACGTTGGAAATGCTTTCTGTGCAATACTAGAGACTGCAGAGTTAATGGCAATGTTACATGGTTGAAATGGGCTCCCGCCGTGGAGTCAGTTGAAAAAAAAAAAGTGCATCTTTTCAGTTTAACTTTGCCTGCTTGATGATCGCCGTGAGGAGAGGAGCCCTGTGAGGAAGAAGAGGCTCATTTGCATGGCGTCGTGTGGTTGGTCAGTTTGCCATTAGTCCCGCCCCTCAGCCAGCTCTTATGTGTCTGCTTCAGCATTCGAGAGGGAGACAGAGAGTAGTGCATGTACTGGCAGTGGAGGAGTGTTCGCGAAGTGTTCAAAGTGCTGTAAACAGTAAAAAAGTGACTTTTCAGTTAACAATCGGGCTCAACCCGCTTATCGATCATGGGATCAGTGAATTGTGTGGTTAATACTACGATCGCGGAGACTGCCAGCCCGGTTGCATTCTGAGGCCTTCAAAATCTGGCTGCAGGCCGTTTTACCCCATCGCAGCAATCTGCTTCAATAACAGTGAGTAAACGATTTAGAACTGCTCAAATCAGTGATTTTCAGAGAATGCCATATAAAATGTGTGTGCAGCTGTGTAGTCGCTTTGCAAGTAGCGATTGTGTGATGTCCTGCTGGCAAGTGCAAGTCTGTAAAGCCATTAAATGTGTGCATAGCAATGAAAGTAGCCTCAGTTTAAAGTTTGCAGCCAGAGAGAGACTGTGGGTTGTAAAATAAGTGCAACACTAGTAAAAGCAGGCAATCTTGTGCTGAAACCTGAAGTTTTAAAAGGGACTGTAATTAAATGAATGTTGCCAGCAAGTGAAAAGTCCAAGGACAATCCTGTAAATGTGTGAACAGCCAGAACAGAGCAAGTTGTGCAGTTTGAAGTAAAAGTTATTAGTAGCTGATGTAAATCAGGTGCACAGTGGCTTGACCCAGAGTCTGAATGTTGATGCACAGGAGTGCTGCCGTCGCCATTACAGGGTGGGGTAGTAAAGTAAACACAGCAGCAGAGGAGCCATTTTAAAGCTACAGAGTGTGTTCATTTAAAGTGGGACTTTCAGTTACAGTGAACTTTGTTTGTTTTCTGCAGTTATGGCCTCAGGACCAGCTCGTTACCCGGATCATGCCCGGGTTGCAGTAACAGCAGCAGTAAATAGATTGAGAGATATTGAAAAGTGGTGCTATAGAGGGCAACTCCCTCCTGATGTGGCAATTCCTAATTATCCAGTGCGTGTATGCCAGATGTGTCTGAGTGCTGGAAGGGATGTCTTCATGATTCCTCACTGTGCTGGATGTCTACAAAAATATGGCTTGTATAAAGCGCCTCAAATTCGTTTGGCTCCCACATGGACACAACTTCAAGAATCCACAGTTGGCAGCACACAGCATCAGGTGGAGCCTGTGGAGGAAGGTCCCCGGGGGGAGTGTGGCACAAAGTTAGAGAGTGCAGAATTAGAGACTGAAGCTGAAATTGAAGCATTGGATGCTGGATCTCAGAAAGCAAGTTCAGATAAAGCATCAATAGCCCCTGGGTGGGGGGGCCTAGCCCAAGTCTCGAAGGTGAAGATGAGATGCGGGAGGCCTTTGAATGGGAGGTGTCGACCTCCTCTCCCAGTGATGAATGGATAGTCTCGGGGGTGAGAACTACTGCTCACTCCTGGGCTCAGATCCTCAGTGAAGAGGAAGATGAGGGGGAACCTATGTGGCCTTGTGAGAAAGGAACGGGTACACAGCCTCAAGATCTTGCCTCGGAGGAATGTGTTCAAGAAGGTGATGATGCCACTGCCCTGGCTTCACCAGAAGAAGAAGAAGTCAGGGATCCGTTTTTAATTTCATTGAGGATGCAAAGCTGGCAGAACCAGGACTGGCCACCCCCAAGCCAGGCCAGCGGTTTCAGATTGACCAAAGCAAGTAAAGAGGAGAGACTGGTTCGTAGAAAGGCCAATGAAATCTTTGGTATGACATTTTCTACCTTTCCTCGGAGAGTCTGGGAGGAGATTGAGAACTGCAGGAAATCCTGGATCTGGGATGAAGCAATGAAACATGTGCATCCTGGGGCTAACCAGCATGTAAAGAATAGACTGTTCCACGAAAGTATACACAGTGGAAGAGAGGCAGGACACTGTTTATGGACAGAGTGAGAATAGTGGACAGAGAGGGCACAAAGTCTCCCACTGTGTGAGTAATGCGTCCAGATGGAGTAATAATTCAAGCCCCTGACCCCTCTACTATTGGCCTCAGTGCAAGGACCTCCCAGTAATTAAGCCCGTGCCTACAAAATGGAGAGCCAAGCAGTGGTAGTCAATACTGCCACATCTACACTGTGAAGTAACCTTATTGAACTGCCAATATGAATAAACAAGAAATCAGGTGCTCCATATTCTTCAGTCCACAGTGTACTGCCCTATTCAACAACCATCTACTGGTACCACCGGATGACTTCAGATCCAGAGAGGACACCAGCCCAGCTGTTTCCTGTTCATCGCCTGGTAATCGGATGACGCTGGACCAGCTGTTTCTCTTTTTGTTCCTGTTCTAAGGTTCCTTCTCCAGTTATGACATCAGCCCAGCTGTTTCCAGATGTGCACTCCTGTGGGTTCCCGGAAGATGTCCCCCCAGCTGTATCAGAAGAAATGCCGCCAGGGAGAGTCTTCGGCAGGGACCAGGTTTGTGACGTTCGAATACTTCAAGAGGCTGGTGAGTCAGAAAAATTCTTTTTATTCTATCTTTATGACATTGCAATACACACCTTACACTACAGACTTCAACCAGTGTGTGAACTGTCTGCAAAGACTCTCCCCTTCGGGATTATTGCCTTAAAGAACTGTGCTTCACGGGGCTCCAGCCCAGGAGAGACTCTTTAATGGACTGGCCTTCGGGCCTTGTAGGCACTAGTGGGACATTTAGGGCATTCCATCCCCCCCAAAGGTGTATTGCTACCAATGTTATTGTACTTTAATGTAAATACTGTTTTCTACCTTTTTCTAAAAAAAAAATTTTTTTCTTTTTGGGATTGTTCAGTGCTTTTTCTGTGTGGTAAGGGTTGCTGTTGTCGTTGTTGTTGTTTAGATAGACTGTACATGCAGATTAGGATGTGTTTTTTTTTGTTTTTGTCTTTTCTTACAGGTGTTCCTGGAAGACAGAAGAGAAGACAAGAAGAGGAGGAGGGGCTCATCAGAGTCCCTCGTCAGTGCTTATGGTGTAGAGTTTAAATGTACTGTGTTATTATTGCTAAAGGTTGTAGTTGCAGGCTGCCCAAGGTCGGGGAGGTCCCCGGGTTTTTGTTTTATTTGGGAATATTATGTTAGAGGCAGATAGGTTTTCCCTAGAGGGTTAGGGGGGATAGACAGGCTGTGATCCTGAGCGGCCGTAGGGATTGCAGCACTGATCTATCAGGGCTATGCTCTGGATGGTTCTACCAGAGCCACTAGGTGTCCATAGTACGTGGATAGAGTAGAGGCTGATATGTCAGCTATAGGCCTCTAGGCCTTTAGTGTTGCCTACCTGTGCTTGCACATGGTAGGAGGGGGCCTGATCACCCCCCTCTGCAGGTAGCACATAGGGTGGGATAGCCTAAGGCCGGGTGCATAATGACTGGGGACAGTCATTTTCCTGGTCAAGAGCGAGTCTAACCCCTTTGTTACCTGGGGTTACTAGAATCCCAGTAAGACCTAGTGGTAGGTAGGGAAGGCAGCTTGTGAAACTCCAGTTATATGGGTTTCACACTGTCTCACTCTGTCCTCAGTCACAGCTGAGACTTGAGAGATGATATCATAATAGAACTGTCGCAGCTGCATGAGCCACATTTGAAATCTTCAGCTCAGAGTAAGTTTAGAACCTTGGGAATTCAAAGTCAGTCTTCAGTTTGTCCTTAAGCAAACAAGAAGGACACCAGTAGTTGTCTGTTTACCCCCTCCCTCTGGGGGGGTGAGGAACAGTTCTTTGTGGGTTCCAGGGGCAATCCCCTTCTCCCACCCTGGGAAGAAAGCTGCTTGTTTTAATTTAAGTTCGGTCTGTTCATGTATAACAGCAAAGGTTACAGTTTTTCGCCTGTGGTGCACCTGCAACGAATGGGTGAGTGTTTGGCTCCATTGGAAGGGGCAAACAACTTCTTTTCTTCAGTTGGATTTCAAGTATTGGGGACTGCTATTTGGGAGGGCTATGTCAACTAGGACAAACAAATAGAGCAGTCATCTGTTTAAAGTGTTAATGGATTTAAAGTTCTCTGTAGAGGGGTGCTTCAGGTCATCCACCGTCAATCTACATTTAAAGTCTAAAGTTCTGTGTGTCCAGAGAAATGGCTGGTATGGGCTATGGGGAGCTGGAGGTGGAAAAACCCCATCTTTAGTAACCAGGTCCACCTCTGCAGTTTCTTCTGTGTTTTTGCTACTTGCCTCATGCACTTGGCCAGTGATGGGGTGGGTACCCAGGCGTGGGTATGACTTGAAATCTCTCTAGAGTCGCAGACTCTAAGTGGTGTGGGAGCCACAGGATGGGAAAATTACCCTTGTTGGATGGGAGTCTCCTTGTTGGATGGGAGTTTCGAATTGGAAGTACGAAAACAAAATCTCTCTAGGAGTCGCAGACTTCAAGTGGTGTGGGGAGCCACAGTTTGGGAGCCTCCTTGTTTGATGGGATGTCTTTCCAAGTAGAGTTTGGGTTCATTCGCCAAGTGGACCGTCAGTCGAGTGGCCGGCAGGGGAGCAGGGCCAGTCGGGCTATGTATCCAATGTGCATGCAAAGTCCGGGCTGAGTGCCTGGTGGGTCCAAAGCCAGGCAACTGTTGTATTGTGTTCATTCCTCAAATGGACCGCTGTGTTTTAAAGTCTGATCTGCATTACAGTTATGTAGCCCTGTGGGGGACCATGCAGTGCTTTGTTTATGTTCAGGGAGTTAATAAATAAAGCCACACTGAAAAATCCCTATTCTGGTTCTGGACATTACAGTTATTGCTTCCTATAGTTGGATTTACTTGGGGGCCCCTGTGCAGAGTAGCCAAACCTAGGTCTCTTGTGCCAGGTAACCTCATCCTTCCCCGAACCCGTAGATACCATATGTATATCCATGTTACAAAAATGGACATATGGGTTACACTTTGCATTAGGGGATATGTGTAATTTTGCATTTCTTTGAAAGCTGTCTTTGTTGCCAATGCCCTTTTTTTGGGCAAATCTTGCCTCAGTGCTTTTGTGCTGAGGTTCTTTATCTTTTTAGCTTGCCTTCTTATTGTGGGCTTACCATGACCCAGACCTCTAAGACCTCATAAGGGCTGGTTTGTTTTTTTCTCCTGGGATGAGATACAGATGAGGCACACTGACAAGTCCTGAGTAGGATGAAACACATGTCTGTGTCTTCTGTTCTCAGCAGAACCTGTCTATATTTCATGATGGGTTGCATATACTTCCCATGATGCCTTGAAGTATGATTTTGCATTTCTTTGAAACCTGGCTTTGTTGCCAGTATTGTTGCCAATCCCCTTTTTGAGTAAACCTTGCCTCAGTGATTTTGTGCTTAGGTTCCTTGTCTTTTCAGCTATTAATTTGTAGTATGTAAATAACATACAGAGTAATGCATAGGTTATGAAGTTTTTTTATACACCCGAGGTATGTGATGATCCATAAACCCTGAGACTGAAGATGGGGAGTTTTATGTGGTTTGCACACACTAAGGGTATGTAAAAAACTTCAGAAGCACACAGTTGATGATTTTTAATTTTTTATAATAATAACTGGTGCAGGGACTTACAGAGTGGCATGTTTCCCAGTGTTGCACTCACTGTAAGTGAAAGTGAAGTGTGAGTGCTCCAAACACTGTAATAACAGGGTATGATGTCTTACCTAGTTATTACGGTGCTTGATCACACTGATAATCAGTGGGATAAAGGTGGTCACCAGCTAGTATAATTGTATAATAACTGGGGAGCGTTTTCTCCCATAGAGAAACCCGGTTATAATTCACCGTTACAACCTGCAGGTTATAACTGTGAACACATGCCAGGTTTCCCTTGCTCCATGCATGCGCCTGCCACCGCTCTCCCCTTACACATGCTTCAGACATTTGGCCGCAGCTATCACTCGGTGGGCTAGTGAATTAAAAAAAAAAGAAAACTTGCCTCTCAGCAGTTGAAAACTTGAGTCCTTGAGTAAACATGAAATCCTTAAATAAACCTTTTAAAAATAAAAGAAAAGGTTTCAGCAGTCACTCGGCAGCAAACCAAGGACAGCACTTCACATCCCAACCAGACCATGGCTGTTTTGTTTTATATAATTGCTTAAGTGAGAAAATGCACCCCAGCAATTAGATAAAATAAAACATGGGGTGGTGTGTTAAACTCGAGATTGTACACACACCCATGGTATTGGATGCTTAAATAAACAATTTGAACTTCTCGCTTCTTGGGGTTTATGTAGCATCCAATACCTCGGTGTGTAAATCTCGTTAAACACGCCACTCCATGTATTATTCTCTATATAAAGGGAGCACATGTCTTCTCTTGTTTTTCCTACAGAATTAAGGGAGGCGGAGCAGCAAGATGGCGCCACGCAGCTCTGCACATCTTTTTGTCTTTCTCCTAAATGCTCCTTTATATGTTCGCTAATGTGCATGCGCAAGAAACATTATGTGACAGCTTAGGAAAGAAGCAGGGTTTTGGAAGTGTGGCACTGTGGTGGCCAGTGCCCCCACTGCATTTAGAGGCTTGGCCCCTTTTCCTCAATGCAGTAACATGCTGCTGCTGACACTAGTTCAGCAAGCTTGCCACCAACTTGAAATGAAATTGCCACTGCAATGAGGGAGCAACCCATCATCGCAGGGCAGTACCTTGTCTGGTGTAACATTTCCAGTAACATGGTGGTGGCTGTCGCTGTCCTCCTCAGAGTCCCAATGAAAGCCGATGGAGGTGCCCAATCCCCCTGTCGGCATGCCCCTTCCCCAGTTCATTTGCCAATGGGGGAGCCCTCTCCTCTGTCGGCATAATGTCCCCGAAGATCTTGTTTGCTGAGGGGGGTGCCCAATCCCCCTCAGCATCATGTCCCCCCCAACACAGATCCTTTTATTTTTGCCAACAGAGGTCCCAATCCCCATCAGCTCCAGTCCCCCCCCCAAAGAAACACACAGGTGGCGTGCTAGGAGCCCACCCCAGTGTAATAAATCTACTTGCAAAAAAAACCTTCCTGCGATTTTTTTTTTTTACCTGAAAAGTAGAAAGCGATCCCTCATTGTGTTCGGTGCCCCTCCCCAACCCACATCCACCCTCTGTGCACCCACATCCCCGCACCCCCCATCCCGCACCCCCCATCCCCACACTTACCTCCAGAGCCCAGCGACGATCTTCAGTGGACCGGAAAACGTCTGCACTCTTCAAACCCGACTGCGAACTAAAGAAATGCTGGTAAGCTGTATAATGGCATAAATGTTTTTTTTTTCACTTAGGTGGGTATCTCGGCAATTTCTGTGAATTTTGGCACCCAATTTTCAGCATAGGGTTTTTGGGACCCCACCTCATGAATTCAGTCACTGTCATGTCGTTATTCGGTCGAGAAAGGTGATTTTGCGGTCACTGTGCGGAATCACCTTTTGGGACTGAATAATGAAATGAGTGTTACTGTTCATGAGATGGGCTCCCAAAAGTCCTGTGTTGCAAATTTGGTAAGAAAATTCAAAAACATTACTGTGTTACGAGTGTACGTTGCGTAGTTTCTATGCACATTCGTAACTCTGAGAATTTTTTATATTTTCACTCCAGATTTTCAGCATTGTCATTTTTGCATACCTCTTTATGAACAGTATAGCTGTCATTTTTCACATCCTACCCAAAATGTGGTTTTGCACATTTGGCGTTCAATGGCGCGGTCACTGTGGGAAATCAGCATTCGGGGCAGAGTAACAAAATCGCAGTGACACTGTTCATGAGTGGAGGTCCCAAAATGCCTATGTTGAAAATTTGGTGATAACATTTCACAAAATGACTGTGTTACGAGTGTGCATTGTGCAGTTTCCACACACGCTCATAACTTCAAGAATTTTTAATATTTTCACTCCAGATTTTCAACATTGGTATTTTTCCACACCTCCTTATGAACAGGATAGCTGTCATTTTTCACATCCTGCCTGAACTGTGTTTTTGCACATCTGGCGCAGAATGGCACGGTCACTGTAGCAAATTAACATTTGAGACACATTAACAAAATCACAGAGCCATTGTTCATGAGCAAAGGTACCAAATGCTTTCATGAAGTGAGGTCACAAAAAGGCCATGTTGAAAATTTGTAGTGCAAATACCAACAAACGCCCGGGGCGTCACGATTCCTAACCATAGCATCCCACCCTGTACAGACTGACAGGCGTCAGGGGTGTACCTTTGGATTGCTGGCTGTAATGCTCATGCCATTCTACCCCTATCCTGCAGCCAGTGACATGCATTGAGGTGTGTCTTGGACTCTTTAGCCCCAGACTTCAAACTATTCTCCTATACTGCACCCATTTCAGTGTATGTCCTTATGGAATGGGGTGACTGTGAAGCCGAACACCCAAGGCACACCTCAACACTTGTCGGTGTCTGCAGGATAGGGTGAGGTGAAATGGTGTGAGTATTATGCATGATGACCCAAAGACATACCCCAAGGCCTGTCCATCTCTGCAGGGTGGAGGTGGAGTTTGGGTAAAGTTCAATACTTCGCTGTCATTCCTATTCTGTATCTGTCTAACTCCTGCATTTCCAATGGTAACACCAGCAAGCAAACATTCGGCATTGACAAATGCTTGTTTATATTAATGGCTGTGCCTTTTAGCATTCTAGCCTTTTTAACATTAAAATATAAAAAAAAAAATTAGGTTATCTGCACCCAATGATTCATTGGATCCTTACCACTGTGGGCCTTTAGTAGTAGGTGTGTGTAGCATGAGTTAAGCTGGTGTGCTTTGAGCCAGTGTTTGTTCTAGCTGCAGGTGGCTGTTTGAAGTTTAAACCTCAGTAAACCTGGTGAGCTTATCAAACTGAAGCTCTTGGAAGTGAACTTGGTTTTGTGATGTGCCCTGAGCTAGGCATTGTGGAATACCACCATGGAACACCCCAACAAATAGAGTCTGTGGTATGGTGGACTGAGAATGTTTGCTGCCCCCTGGCCTGATGAGGAAACTTGGATGAGTCACGCTGCAGTGTGCTTATAGATGAATATTTTTAAACACAAAGTATGCCAGCATTGCTTATGGTACTTGGGAGGGTTTATTACTTACAAACTTATGCTCAGATCAAACAGTTTTTATTTTGCTTCCAATAGGTCATGTTTGAGGTTGAGAAATAACCCGATGATGGACTTGTTAATTCAAGCCTTGGGAAGCAGCCTCTGAAAGCCCTTGAAAGAGTTGCTCGTATGTAAGCAATAACATATGATGGGGTGTGTATTGAACAGATCTGACCACACGCCCAGGGGCATAGTGAAACATGCAGCACAGTCCGAGTGCCTTTGGCCTCTGGAAGTGCAGTTAGATCTGTTCGGTGCACACCCCGGAGTGTCTTATTGCACTTATAACAAGCATTTGTCAGTGCCGAATGTTGCTTGCTTCTATGTGCTGTTTAGGTATTTGGAAGTCATTGGAGTGCAAATATTCAAAATTTGCGAACTTACGAGCGTGCCTAGGAACTGCGGAACGCACGCTCGTAAAACAGTCATTTTTAGGAATTTTTCACCAAATTTTCAACATAGCCATTTTAAGACCTCTGCTCATGAACAGTGTCACTGTGATTTTCTTAATGTGTCCCATACGTGTGAGTTCGCACACTGACTGCGCCATTGTGCGCTGATAGAAGCGGGCTACGTTTTGGGCAGGTTGTGAAAAATGACAGCTGTACTACTCATAAGGAGGTGTGGTAAAGCGGCAATGTTGAAAATCTGGAGTGAAAATATTGAAAATGCAAACTTACTGAAGTGCGTAGGAACTGCCGCAGTAACTCGTCAGAAACAGTCATTTTAGGAATTTTTTCACTAAATTTTCAACATAGGCTTTTTGAGAGCCCACCTTATGAACACTGGCAGTGTTGTTTCGTTTATCAGTCCCGAAAGGTGATTTTGCGCAGTGACCGCGAAATCACCCTTCGGGCCCGATTAACGCCATGACAGTGCAAGAATTCATGAGGAGGGGTCCCAAAAACTCCATGTTGAAAATCTGAGGCCAAAATTCCCCAAAATGCCTGAGATATGCAACAAAGTTGAAAAAACCCTGTCTATCCCATTATACAGCTTACTGGCATTTCCTCAGTTCCCGGTCAGCTTTGAAAGTGCAGGCGTGTTCCCAGTCCACGATGATACGTCGCGTCGAGCTCGGAGGTAAAGTATGGGGTGAGGGGTGTGGGAGGCAGGATGTGCAGTGGTGGGTGCGGATTGTGGGGGGCAGGAGACTACGAGGGACTTTTTATTCACAGTTTTTATTTTTTTTTAAGAAGAGCAGCAGGGCGTTTGCCACGCTGGGGTGGGCTCCCAGCATGGCAGCAGGAAAAAGCTGTTTGGGGGCGTGGAGCTGACGGGATTGGGCACCCTCCGTTGGCCAAACAAGATTTGCCATGCTGGGGTGGAGAGGAAACCCACAGCATGGCACCTGGACAGCTGTTGGGGGCATGGAGCCGACGGGGCCATACAGTGTGCATGGGAGGCGATCAGCACGCAATATGCGTGGCTTATGTGTGTGCGTGGGGGGGAGCTCTGCTCACTGAAGCGGAGCTGTCCTTTTCAACTGTATGCCCCTGCATTTTGGAGCTGTCATAGACAGCTGCAGCACTCACTGGGGAACTGGGGCCATGCCTGCAAACACACTGACTGCATTGGAAGACGGGCTGACACACCTCCGAAAACTCGGATGATGGCACTATGTTTCTTGCACATGCATGCAAGCAACATAAAAATGGGTTTCTTTCTTTTCAATAATTTTTAATGTTAAAAAAACTGTTTACATAGGAAAAACTGAAATAATTAACTATTTGTATTGTAAAATAGTCCTTCTGCCTTGAAGTATCTCTTATTGGTTGAAGATACTTGTCCGTTAAAGGCATCCATACTTAATGTGCTATGACCTACTCACCCCCGCACTGTCTGTACTGGCAAGTTTTTTGTATTCCTGTGTAAGCTCAGATGGTGTGTGAGTTCATACGGCATCCTTCTGGTCAATCAGTGTGTCTGCTCGAGTGGCATGTAAGGGAAAACAGTGTGTGAGCTCAAACAATCTGTTCACTCTCTGTGTTCCTCATCACTAGCCTATAACTGCATTTCAGATTTATTGTAGAAAACCGTAAGTGAATTCTGTTGGAAAGTGTAATGCTTTACCTACTACTGCTGTACTGAGATTTTTGTGGGATTCTTAGAGAGGTAGTAGTACATGAGTGATCATCTGTACTTTACACCCTCCCCCAATGGTGATGGCGTGAGCATTGTTACTGAGTGGCAGCAATTCTGATCACACTGTGCTTAGTTTATAAAAGCCTGTGGGCTGGATTAAAAAAAAAAAAAAAAAATAAAATAACCATTTTTACTTATTTCAACATGAGGAGATGGGACCGCTATTGGCATTGGAGAAGGAGGGAGGGAGGAGACATGCTGCGGGAGCATCTAAAATTACACAAACAAGTTATAAATACATGTTTTAATTACATTTGAATATATGATAACTGTTGGGCAGAAATGTCTTATTAAAAAAAGTACAAAATATCTCTAGTGGAGGCCTTTTTTGAAGTATGGTTTCCTCGCTTAGAAAGGAAAAAAACGGCGACGTTTCAAACACTCAGGCCTGGATATTTAAAGCAGTTGTGCATGGCACAACTAGACTGCACATGCGCAATGTGAAAATGTGCCATAGAGCGATATTCAGTGGGAGCCAATGCGCAGCGCAAGTAGCAGTGCGCCAATGAGCAACAGTACTGAATGCATGCGCAAGGGCAGGGGGCGTACCCATGGATATGTGGCACAGTGCGATATTCAACCCCCGACCTATGGTGCAAATGAGGAGTAACTGCCAGATGCATGGAGCAGACTTGAGCCTCTAAAAACAGGGAGCAAGCCGGGGGATGGCACTTGCACCAGAGAGGAGCACGACAGAGGGAGACAGACAGGCTGACAGAGAGAGAGAGAGAGAGAGAGTGTGAGTGTGTGAGTGTGTGACAGTTAGGAAGACAGAGTGAGTGAGAGAGAGTGAGGGTGAGAAGGAGCCACAGCCACCAGACCCAGAAGGGAGCATCACAGGCACCCACAGGAGCAGAGGACAGAGCCTGCAATTGACAAACAGCCGTGGCAGGTGGTGCAGGAGGAAGCCCGGCTGAGGGACAGTCACTGCCCCACAGTGACAAGTGGGCCAGTGGAGCCAGGCACCAAGGGGGTGACAGGACAGTAGGGGCTATGGCCAGTGCAATGTTCCAGATGGAGGCCATAATGAGAGGTGTGCAGGAGGCAGAGCGACATGGCCGTGGAAGGGCCTGTCGGCAGTACACCCGAGACAGGTGGTACCGGCCCCGCATCAGCTATGAGACCCACACTGACACGGAGATCATGGGCCGGAATCACCTGAACCGGGTAATTCTGAGGCAGCTCTGTGAGCTGTGCAGTGAGGAGATGCAGGCACCCACTAGACGGAGCCATGCCCTGACAGTGGAGATGAAGGTAACAGCTGTCATGTACTTGCTCACTATGGGCACCTTCCAGAGACCAACAGGGGACACCACAGGCATAACCCAGTCAGCCATGTCACGACTCATTACACAATTCCTCAATGACCTGCTACCACATTCTGCAGAATACATCCACTTCACCAGCACATAGGCAGAGTGTACAGCAACCATGCAGGAGTTCCACAGGGTAGCACAGATGCCTGGCATGCTAGGGGCCATCGATTACACCCATGTGGGCATCCACATGCCACCTGGCCAAGAGGGGGTAGCATACGTGAACAGAAAGGGCTACCCCAATATCAACTGCCAGGTAGTGTGCAATACCAGGTGGTGCATAACCAGTGTCTGTGCCACACCATGGGGGTGCACATGACTCCTTCATCTGGTGCAGCTCAGCACTGTGCCACAGGTTCGAGAGTGGGGACATCCCCACAGGTCACCTAGTGTGTGAGTATGGCAGGACCATGGGCAGCTGGGTACAGCAGGGCATGGGAGGGGAGTGGGCAGGGCAGGTGCACTGGCAGGGGCACCTGGAATGGGTAAGGGGCACAGAGACAGAGGACACCAGGCTAACCATATCATTGTCCACACAGGTGACAGTGACTACCCACTCAGACCCTGGCTGCTCCCCCCCACCAGCGCCCATCGTCCCCAGCAGAAGACCAGTACATGGAACATCATTGAGCTGAAGGCATGTTTCCATTGCCTAGAAAGGCCCGGCGGTGCCATACAGTACAGCTCCTCGAAGGCCTGCAGCCTATTCCTGGCCTGCTGCATACTGCACAACATGGCCATTGACTGAGGGATAGCTGTCATGGCTGAAGAGGGGGACAGCAGTGGGGATGACATGGGCAGTGGGCCAGGGGCTGGTGGACAGCCTCCCTGGGCGGAGGGATCCCCTGCTCCAGAGGATGGCACACCAGCATTGTGACACAATCACACAGGAATGCTAGGGCACACGCAGGTAGATGGATAAACACCCATGCACAGAACAGACACATGAGCACCGCCACAGGCATGTGCGGGCATAGCCGTGGGCATGCACCCACAGGCATGGGGTAGGGATGGGGGGGCCGTGCCACACAGTCACACATGACACCATGCAGCACTGCACAGCAGCAAACACACACATACACACACATACACACACACACGCACATTGGCACCTGCAGGCATGCACCCAGGCAGTAGCACGTGGCATGGATCAGATGCAGTGTGCTGGTGCACAGGCACAACCAGTGCTGTGCTGCCAACATCACGCACATGCCACACGGGCCAGCTGCTGGGCAGGCGTGCACACTGGCAGTGTGTGGCGTGACACACAGATGCCATGACTGTGTCACGCACACACACACACACACACACACACACACACACACACACATATCGCACAGGTGCACACAGGGTGGTGGCAGCAGACGGCGTACATTGAGGTATGCACATCAGGTCTGCCGCACGGACACACAGCCGCCATGAACAAGGGGGTGGCCACAGGCTGCTTAACGGCCATGGGGGGGTCTGCAACAGACCCCAGGGGTCAAACTGCGAGACTGCGACTGGGTCCTCGCAGGGGTCTGCAGGCACCCAAACAGGCCTGCCCCAGGCATGCCTGGGAAGCCCACAGTGGAACCTGGCATCGACACTGAGGATGTTGCCCAATGCTGGGTCTGTGGGGTGAACAATGCACTCCACGGTGTCTGTGGCAGGTGGCCACGCCCCGTGGCAGCCAGTGGTGCAAGGCCAACAGTGATCGCATTTGCTATGCGGTCCAGGGCTGTGGTCGTGTCCCTCCTGCAGGTGCTGTATGGCCTCCAGGACCTGTGTGGTGCTCCTCTCGCACTGCTCGGCTGCCTGGCATACCTCTGCATGGAGCACATGCACCCCAGCAACAAGCGGCAGGCGTTGCTCCATGGAGGCCTGCAGCATTTGGGTATGCTCGTTCAAGGGGTTGGCACCCAGGGGTGCATAGGCATGTTGCTGTCCCACTGGTGGCATACAACCATGCTGCACGGCACCCCACTCAGGTGGGTGCTGCACAGCAGGGTCCCCATGGGGCAGGTCAATCTCAGGCGCACTAGCGGCAGACACTGTGCCTGGCCACCCAACATCCCCAACCGACTGCTGCTGCCGCCGCCCCTCCGGCCCCTGTGTGCTGGCCAGCGCCTGGGTGGTTGCACCACCACCACCACCCAGCGCCACTGTGCCTGTGCACACAGCGGAACCAGGGGCAGTGGTGGGCAGCTGTTCCATCACCAACAGACCACTGGCCATGCTGCCAGTGATGGTGGATGGTATGGGTATCTCCCCCATGACAAGGCCCGACTGTCCAGGAACAGGGTGATGTCATCATCAGCGTCAGACCCTGCCCCGATCTGTGTGCCCGCACAGAGCACGCCATAGCTGGCGTCCTACTCGAACACAGCCAGGTCCTCGTCCGCCACCACACCCAGGCTATCTGGCTGGATGGTGGTGGTGAGCTGCAGGTGATTGGGCTCCTGGACACCTGTGGAGATGGTAGGCTGGTCCTCCAGGGCTGGGCCTGCCCCCACAGCAGCTGCAGGTGCCCCTGCCACTGCATGCTGGCGTACCGGTGCTAAAAAAGAACACTGATGCGTTAGTGCGGCCGTACCAGCAGGGCCCCCCCATACCATGCAGTGATGAGTTCCCTCCAGTCTGGAAGCCACTGTCTGGCACACTCTCGACTGCACTGTGCCACATAGTGGCCACCACCAGCTCCTCCTGCACCATCAGCTGTGGCACAGCAGCCTGGCCCCCAGCAGTGGCCAACGTGGCAGCCCATATGGGCGCCACCTTCTCCTTGATCCAGCACTTGTCAGTGCCCATCTTCTTCTTGCACTCCTGTGCAGATCACTGGTGGCTGCCCTGGTTGTTCACAGCTGCCGCCACCTCCACCCAGGCTGCAGCCCTGGCCTGGGTTGTACAAGTAGCGCCACTAAGCAGTGGCTCCCTGTCAAGGTATGCCTCGAAGAGGGCATCGGCCTCCACCTTTATAAAGTTGGGCCTGTGCTTGCGGGCAGACCCATGCTCCCCTCCCTCCTCATGCTCAGACATATTGCTTCCTGTGGACATGGACGTTTGGTTACTGGCTGCAGTGGCACACCCCAACCATCCTGCTGTGCTGACTGTCTCCACAACATGCACAACTTACCTCAGAAGGTTGCAATACTGGTCCATGGCCTGTGCTGTTGTGCGGTGCCTTTATAGTGCATTGCATGCAAATGAGCTATTGCACAATGGTAATGACATGCAAATATCCCCATTGCACCACAGATAGGCAGATGAGCTCATTTGCATGTGACAACTGAATATCACGCTCTTGCACCTTGCGCAATGGACTTGCTCCGGTGCATGTCATGGGGTAATGCCATGACATGCGCAGTTCACCCTCATCAACACGCATGCACTGTAGCATGTGCTACCACCCATTGCACAACATACACTAGCAGTTGTATTGGGCCTATGGCACTCAGGCGCCATTGGGCCTATGGTGCTCGGGCACTATTAGGCCTATGGTGCTTGGCGCTATTTGGCCTATGGGGTATTTTGCTCTATGGGCCCTACTGCACTATGCATCATGGGCCCTATAGTGCACTCACGCACATTGCATGTGCTGACCCCTGACCCATGCCCTGCTCTATGCCCTCTTGGGATTCCTGCAGCATGTGCTGGTGTGGCCACACCCACGCTGCATATCTCCAGGGATGCGCGATTGCCAGAGGCCATGCAACTGTCCATGAGGCACACATCCCGCGCATGTTGTGCACGTGTGCTACCGGGCGCCATTTTGGATTAGCTCTTACAGTGACAGCATATCGTGCCGTGCAGTGTGATGGGTGACGAATTGGAGCCAGGTGGAGCTTGTGAACTTGGTGGCCCAGGTGCAGCCTCATGCTGCTGGGCTGTTCGGGCAGCAGCCTCTGCAGCAGCCCAGGACCGAGGTGTGGCAGGCCATTGCAGATGGCCAGCCCAGGCCACAGGGGTGCAGCACACCAGAAAGCAGTGCCGCCACCGGTACAGTGACCTGGCGAGGAAGGACCCGGCATGTCTGAAGGCGCTGCAGGCATGTGTCCACAGGGGGGCCTTGCCACGGGCAGGTAAGTGGGCTCATACTGCATCTGTGCACAGGCACCATACCGTGGAGGTGGCAGGGCTGCATGCCATGCCGGGGGGGCCCTGGCATTGTGTGCTCTGTGGCATGGCATTGCTTGTTGCCTGGTGTGCTGCGCCACCACCCTGTGGCCTTGCCTAGCTGGAGCGCACACTGTGCTTCGGGGTGGGGGTGGTCAGCTTATGCTGTGGCTGTGTTCTGATGTGTGCCTGTCTGTGTTCCTGTCCTAGGGCCTGAAGATTGGAGGTGTGCCAGGGTGGCAGGGATGCCTGGTGGGCTGCAGCAGGCCACAGCGGGCCCATCGGCAGGGGGAGCAGGACTAAGTGGTGGCAGAGAGGCAGCTGCAGGACTGGCACATTCCCTCATTGCTGTGCTGGGTGGACGGCGGGGGTGGGGGTATGCCATGGCCCCCTGTGCCTTGTGCCATGTCAGTTGTGTGCATCACACGGTGCGATGTGTGTGGCACTGTGGGGCAGCCATTGCACCTGTGTGGCAGCTGTTGGTGGGCTGGGTGTGCATCCAGCTGCCACCAGTGCTGCTGTAGTTCCTCTGCAGCACTGTGCCACCCACCTGCCTGCCACTGTGTGGTTGGGTGGTCCTTTGGCAGCAGTGTCCAGCACTGTGCACTGTCATGGCATGCCGGGTTAGTGGCAGGCATAGGCCCACTCAGTGTGGGTGGCCAGGGTGCTACTCCAGGGGCATGTTTTCCCACTGTCTGCTGCACACGGGGGGGGGGCTAGGGTGCTGTGGACACGCACTGATCACCTGTCCCTTCCTTTGCCATAGGTGTCCGGAGGGGATCCTACCTGCCTCTTTACTGTCACCTCCTGTGACAGATCATCTTGATTACCTCCCATACCATGGAGATCACCAACCAAACAAGGAGAATCCGACTCCGGGACCGGCACAGGGAGAGGCACCAGGCGGCAGGCTGTTGCCAGCCATAGAGGACACCTGCACCCTTCCTGCCCCTGACCTCCCTTTCCCTGCCTTCCCCTGTCCAACTGTACAGACCCTGTCCCCTGTCCCTTTCCCTCTCTCACCTACCCTATCCCTTGTTTTTTACTGTTGTGTACCACTCAATACATTTGTTCCTTGCTTACCCGTCTGTGTCTGCTTTGCAGCTGGCGAGTTGGACCAAGCTGCAGTGGTGTGGTGGGTGACTGTGTGGTGCACCAGTATCATTGTGTGGACTGTGTGTGGTAGTGACCTACCCCTCGGTCGGTGGCTGTGCCTTGGGGTGGCCATGGGCTGGCTGTACGGGCTGTGTGGCATGTGTGTTGGGTGCCATGTGCCAGGGTGTGGGTTGCTGTGGTCCGTGCGGGTGGGGGCGTGCCGTCCGACGGGTGTGGCCAGTGGAGGCTCACCCTTGGACGTCGGTGCCACTTGTACCATGCATCCACTGCCCCGGTGCTGGGGGGGTGGCTGGATGCATGTCTGTGCTCCATGGTCAGTGGTCTCCTGTGGGCCAGCCCTGCGTCCCTGCCAGTGTTCCTGGCCTGGATCTACCACCTCTCTGTGCTGTCCCCCCCTCACCTTCCCCAATACCTAGCTCCCTGCTGTGCCTGTGGCTGGTCCTGCCATGCATTGGTGCATCTTTCTCTGCCCCTTGCGCATCCCTGGTTGTACTATGGTAAATGTCTGGTTGCTCCCTGGTGCACCTCTGACTGCGCCATGGCACATCCCTGCGATATTCAGCCATGTTGCGCTGGCACATGTTGCAGTGCGCAGCCGTTGAATATCACGGTCACTGTGCGATTGCACAGTTGAGTTGCGCTGCACTGGGGTTGCGCCTGCCTTTGGCACATTTCTGAATATCCGGCCCTCAGTGTTTGATGGCGTAGTGATTTTTTGGTACTGCGATTCTGGTTTGTAGCACTTGTTTTTACCTGTGCATCAAACGGATTTGATGCACAGGTAGTGACCAATGAGAATGGAGAATTTTCTCTCACCATTTTATAGTAAGTTTTATATATGCCAGTTTGTACTCTGGGCACTCACTTGTGCTCCATCAGGTATGCTGACTTGGACTTCTGTTTGGAAGGGATGCTAAAAAGGAAACATTGACTTTCAGTTTATGAAAGGGGAGCTGAAGCTTGAGCAACTTATCACTGGATTAATTCCTGGTTTACTGTTTGTCCCATTTTCAGAAGGTGGTATGAAGTGGAATGAGAGTGGGTAATGTAGACTGTGGAAGTACTGATTTAGTTTTTATTTTCATATAAGACAAAATAAAAAGTTATGGCTCCCGTCAAGGCCATTGAGGGTAAATTTGGTGGCCTATTCTGAATCAGGTGGCAATGTTGGAAATACCAAATTGTGCTTTGCAGCTGATTTATCTCCAAAAGGCCTACTGTAACTTGTTGGAGCGTGGAGCTGCCTTGCCCTGTTTTAAAGCAACAGATATGCACTACATAAGAATTCAACATCTCTTAAAAGTATAAAATATCAATAAATTGGCTTGATAACTGTTTTGGTTAAGCATGGACTAAGCACACAACTTCCTGATTATTGCTAACGAATTGTAGTGGTGTTAAGTTGTTGGGAGCCATTTCACTCTGGATATTTTGTGGTATCTGCAACATTTCTTCTATCTAAATTTGTCTAATATTTTGACATATCTTCATAAGTGTCCTACAAGTAGTTTTGCTATGTTTTATTTTTTGGTAAGAACTTTACTGACTGAAAGGGACACTGCCAACCTGTTTTTCATCATATTATTTCTAGTTAAAAACCTACATTTTATGATAGCTTACCTTCTTTAAAATTCATTAATGTTGCTGTTTGTTTTGTCTGCCTCCTTGTTTGGTAGAACTGAAATGCATGCTAATGTATATTTAAGTGATAACATTCAGTTGCTTGGAGTATATAAAGCAATAACCAGCTTCTGTGGATGATTAAATGCTGAGGTGAAGCCGAGGCATTTAATCATTCACAGAAGCAGGTCACTGCGAGAATACTCCAAGCAACTGAATGTTATAACTATTATACGACTTGGAGTCATGTACATTTTTGGTAACATAGAAGTAAAATATAGTTCCTGTGAAAACCTGGCAGCACAGAATAGCACAAATTTACTCATAGCCTGAAATGAGCGCTGTAAAGTTAAGTAGTTTGCATCCAAAAACTGAAGTGGGATTCCAGGTATGCACATTAGCGAGGTGCTAATGCGTATGCCTGGAATCCCACTTCCGTTTCTGGACAGAAACTACATAACTTTACAGTGCTCGTTTCAGGCTATGAGTAAATTTGTGTTATTCTGTGCTGTCAGGTGTATCAAAAACTATGTTTTACTTGTATTTTACCAAAAATCTGTAACTCGTTTATGAACGAGTTTTCCCCTCGGCTCCGCTCTGCTGCAGTGAGTGAATGCGCGGCACTGAGCTTTCCAACGATCAACCCAAAATGTGTTTGTAATTAATACTGAAAATAAAAAGCACTTCAGAGTACATTTAAGAGCACATTTACATTTTACAATAGGAGTTTGTACTCCACACGCCTTCACTTGTTTGTTCTGAATCCTGATAGTGTCCTGAGTGAGGGCTTGGCATACCTTCCATTAACCGACTGTGGGCGTGGTTAAGGTTCATTAACTGACTGTGGTTTGGGTTACTGTTTCATTAACTGGCTGTGGGCGGGGTTTCAGTGAATAACCGACTCTGAAGGATCTGTTTTGCAGTTTGTGAGAGAATAACTGACAGCTGTTCTCTTTTGTGATTGGCTAAGAGCAGATACCTGTCGTATAAGTACTGTATAAACAACCTTGTTTTGTTTACAATCTTGGATCTGTTCTTAGTGCATTCTTCCTGAGCATTAGAAACACCACAAACAGTGATGCCGCTCATGAGGCAGTAGCCTCCTAAACTCCCACTGCATCATAAGGGGCTAGACTGTGTTGTGGGTGTTTCCAAGTCCAGGAAAGATGCAGTTGGAGCAGATCAAGGAATGTAAACAAACATGTATTTGTGTAGTAACATCAACATGGTGGGCGGTCTGATTTTCACTTTTTTAAGGAAAAAAAAGAGTCAGAATCAAACTACCAGTCACATCAACAATCTTTACAGAATGTTGACAATCATAACAAGCTCTTGTCTGAGCTGATATGGCTGTGGAGAGCTTTTGGAATGCTTTTACCCATTATTTCAAATGCATTTGCACAATGCAGATCTGCCGAGAGGCGGTTTCAATGTGGTCTTCCTTTTACACATATTTACAATGTATTTGCCTAGAATATGCCTACTGATTGCTATATATTTAGCCTGGATAGTTCAGAGAAGAAATAGCATCTTATTTTCAGGTGGCAGAGCACTTGCAGTAGGATGCTGGAATGTGTCATACATAGGCACGCGCTCTGTGTGGGCGATAATGCCCAGTGGCCATACACCTCAGGCACACGCATGTGGATCCATCGTCCTGGTGCCATTGCACTTCTCAGTGCGGGTGACAGCTGATGCTGTACCCACTCACACAGGTCCCAGAACAGGCATGTTACAGCTGACCTCCCATTCATTTGTACCATCGGGGAACTGTGGACACACTATCCATAGCCTAGAGCATACACTGCAAATGGCATTGTAGGATACTACACCCCATAGCATGCAGGATACCTCAGCAGTCTGGAAGGTGGCATATTACACAGGAGAATGGGGGAGAGTGTGGGCCTGCAGTGGTGTATGACAGTAGGTAGATACAGCATCAACAAGGCATGCATTGGAGGTATGTCAGCTTCCTCTTACTGTTTGCCAGGGATATACACATGGCTGCATACACTGATGGGTCTGCAGCTTACGTAGTGCCCCAATACATGGTACAGCCACTTGGGTCATTCCAGTGTGCAGGTCCCTGACATGGGTCTAGTGCAGTCATTGGCTGGCCATAGCAGGGTGTGGAGGGCAGTGCCAGTCTCTGCAACAGGTTGGGTATGAGGGGAGTGGGCCTGTCTACATATTGATGTGGTGGGTGGGGGTCCTCTATGCTATGGATATGACCTGTGGTTTCCTCTGGTGTGATTGGGTCTGGGGGGTCCCTACACTATGGAGCTCTTCGGGGATGGAGTTGGATCGATCAGGGATGAGAGGGGAGGGGATACCTCTAATCCACCAGGGCTGCTGGTGGCTGGCCAGGTTAGGCCAGCTATTCATGGTCTAACTGTGGGCTGTGCTACTCTGGACTGCAAGAGTCATGGTCCTACTGAGTATGCTGCAGCACGACATGTGCATGGGGACACACCATCGACTTGCATGGCATACTATTTATGTACACCCTGGCCCATTCCCTTGTGGCCAGCACCTCCTACACATTTGAATATCATGCTGCAGCACATTGTTGTAGTTATGGGGTACACCTTCTTTTTTCGCCGTGATGCACTGCGCATCTCCTTTGAATATGGAGGCCCTGGACTTGGCTACCCTGAAGAAATACATTATCAAAATGGCAAAAGCACAACCACACTGAAAACAAATATTACATCTAATCTGGGGCAGCCTGAGTAAATACTGTGCAAACATGTGTAAATTAAGATCCCTATGACAATGAGATGTAGCATCTCTCCTGCACTATCCAGGATACAAAATATAGGGTAAGAAATATTTAAAGGAAATCTACTCTAAATTGAACTTCACTATGTTCACTGACATAAACAATTTCTTTAAGCAATAATGCATGAGAGGGTGTGGGTCATGCTGGGATAACCTCATGACTAGGTGGTTGGGCACGAGGCCGCAGGCCGAATGTGTCCAGTGTCTCAGAAGTGAGGCTATTCCAGCATGACCCACACCCTGGAGTGCATTATTGCTATTATACAATGGCTCATTATTATACAAAATAAAAAAAAAATGAAAAAAGCATTTTTAATAGCTTCTTAGTGTGCCAATATATCTTTGTTTCTTAAGAGAAGATGCAAACCATGCAATAACAAATCAATACAGTGAGATTGTTCTCAAATAACCTCACTGTTGCCAAGGGAAGACAGCTAATCAGGTTCCAGGATTTTTTATTGCCATTGTATAATTATTGTTTCTAACATATTAGAATGCAGTATTTTTTTTTATTTAGTTGTTTAACCAGGTATAGCACACTAAGCTGAAAGCTTTTTTACAGGAGCGACCTGGGAGCACAAGTGACTTGCTCAGGGTCACACAGTATGCAAGTGGAAGCTGTGGGATTCAAACCCAGGTCTGGTCTGCTGGATGTCACCAAATTTACAGCTCAGAGCCTTAGACCACTGCGCTATACTGCCTCCTATTTCAGTATTTCTTTTGAATGTTGTGACCATGAGGATGTGTGTGTACGTGTGTGTGTGTGTGTGTGTGTGTGTGTGTGTGTGTGTGTGTGTGCGTCCAGGATACAAAATATAGGATAAGAAATATTTAAAGAAAATCTAAACTAAACTTCACTGTGTTCAATGATATAAACAGTTTTTTTTTATAACATATTAGAATGCAGTATTTATTCTGAATGTTCTGGCCATGAGGATGGTGTGTACAGAGACAGAGAGAGAGAGAGAGAGAGAGAGTGTGGCGCGTGTGTGTGTTTTTTCTTTAGCTCAATATATTTTTTCCCAAAAAGCATAGTAGAAAATACCTGCTGATTATTACAGATTCACTGAATAGTAGTTCACTGAAGACCCGGCATATGTCTGAAACAGTGCTTATCAGATAGTGTCTTTAGAGGTAAAAAAACAGTGTAAATTATAGATGTGTTGGGGAAAGGGTGACCTTTATGAGGTATGAATCTTTTTTGAAAGACAATACATTCCCAAGTGAAACTAGTAGCAAGAAGCTGTTTGAATGCTTACTATTTAAAAGTACAAGTTGTAGCATTCCGAAGGGGCTAAACAAATCTCCAGTTTAATCGGCAACCAATATTTAACAAATATTTAACAAGCTGTTTCAGTTTCCCAATGGCATCTGATAAGCAGCTTGGAGTTATGTCTCCAGCATTCGTAACAGAAAGATGAGAGTGTTTTATTTCAGTTGGCATGAAGGATACATTGAAAAGTCCAAAACATGTGTTCCACGATACTCCATTTTCCAGCTACAGATAGCAAGATGGCTGATTGAACAGTAAATGAATGCCTAGACAGTACTGTGAATGGCATGGATGAACACCTGCTATAGTGATGTCATATACAATTTTATGTCATAAACATTTAGAGAAATAAATAGTGAGTAATGGATAGCAGTGGCTAGTGATTTTATATATTTATAAGTTTTCGCTACACTATTCTTAGTACTTCTATTTTGACTAGCTCTTTTAAATAATAAATTGTGGTTCTTTTTCCCCAGTGTAGATTGAGGGTTATTCAAATAAGAAGGGATAGCCTAATGGTGCTATCGTGACGTGCTACCACACCTTTGCAAGGAGTCATTCATAGGCTGTAATTGGGGATTTGATTAGAAAGCCACAGTTGGACCAGTTAGTGGCCAGTGGGTCTGAAAGTAGGACAAAATATCTGGACATATGGGAGCTTGCACAGTCTGTAGTAATCCTTCTATGGTTTCCAAATTGTAACTGGCATATAATTCCTGCCATGACTGGTGAAAAGGGCAGGTTTCACTGGCAATATGGGAGGACATAATGTGGGGTTAATGATTGTGATTTCTGCTATCCTTTCTGGGGCAAAGTACCCCTGTGAGTTGATCCTGGGCTCAGTTATGGGGATTGACTATAGTGGCTCGATTTCATCCCCCTGTTGAGGAATAGGGATGGTTCACTGCATGGTGCAGTGTATGGCTAGCACAGCTGGTTGCACCTTAACAAAGTCCAGCTGGTCCTTTCTGAATTGTAGCATTTTTGGCTAATGTGCCTTCCTAGTTATTGCTCTTGGAGGTCATAATTGTATAAATGAATATAGTCATTTGTTTCCTTACAGTAAATGCTTCCATAATTAGAAGAATGAATAAATATTGACATCCTCAATATAAACTGGTTACATTTTGCTAATCTCTTTTGGTTCAAGCCACAGCAATAATTTAGCAGTCTGTAGATAATTAGAAATGTATGGAGATGACAGAGCTATTGAAAAGACTGTCCTGTATAAAGTGATGATCTTGTGGGAATTTTACTTCTAATTGGTAAGATAGGTACAGAAAGGTGAATCACTCAAACTGGTGATGTAAAACATTCAACATCTGCCTTGTCTTTGTTCAAAGTGTACATTTTTCCATCGTGCATCTGAAGATAACTCTTAGTCTTATGTTTTACATTTTTTTAGATTTCTTGAACAAACTGACAAACTACTGAACTACTACCTGAGAATGAAAGTAGTTTAAAAGGAAGCCAGATAGGGACACTTAAAAAAGCAAATGGCTAGCAGCTTGATTGGACTGTACAAATATGTTTAGTGTTCATACTGTTTATTTGTTCATACTGTTTAGCTGTATTATTTCTTTTCTTTTTTTGTTTTTGTGTTTGCATTTAGTAATTTATCTTTTCCAGAGGTCAGATTAGGCAATGATGAGATATGGCTACAAAATCTAAAGGAGAAAAGAACAGGGCATATTTATAACATGTTTCATTGTACAGGAGGGTTTTTGTTAAGGGAGGATAGAATGTTCCTAATGATATTTTTGGTAAATAATGTAGATTATGGGTAATAATGAACAGTTAACAGAATGTGCCACTTCTAACAATAAATGGCCCAAAACTCATCAATTAAAAGATCAAGAACTGTTAACTATGTTGAAAAACTAAAACTATTATAGGACTACAGGAGACACAACTGGATAGTAGAATCCTTTAAACTACAGTGAAATGGGTTACATTCTCATTTTCATCACCTGGCACACATATAAACTTTGAGTACATTGATAAATGGACAGCTGACATGGGCATAATAATATTAATAAAATGAAAGCTCCATGCCTATATTTTACAGTTAGATAGATAACATCTCTAATTTATGACAGGATGAAACTATTAGGTCTTTCCAGCCCTGTTAAGAAAGTTGTCCTGCTTTACAAATGAGGTAACATTTGGTGTGTTGTGGCACAGTTGTCATGCAGGTTACAGTTAGTGTACAAGAAGCGTTTCAACGTTACGTGCTCTTTTAGGAACATACAGTTTAACACACATGGTACAGTTTGACCTTAGATGCAATAACAGTTTGTCAGTAGGAGTGTTTACAGAACACCTAGGGTATGGTGTATGTACTTTCACAATATACTTATACAGGCAGTTACAGATATCCTTGATCTGGTTCAATAATTAGCCCCTTTTGTGTGTGTATATATGTATATGTTGGTGTGTGTGTGTGTGTGTGTGTGTGTGTATATATATATATATATATATATATATATATACACACTATACATATACATATACATATACATTATAGAGGCATGGTCGCGCCCCTATAGTTTGGGTTGAGTAGGCACTTTAATGTTATACCTTAACTATTGCACGTTAATAACTTTGCAACTGTTCAATGGATTTGCACAAAATTTGGAATGCTTGTTCTGGTGTGGCAGAGCTCTTGATTTACCAAGTTGTGTTTCAGTCAGACTTATGGTTTCAGCACAGCAAAGCACTAAAATTGCACTTTTCCCACTGTTGACACATTTTTTGCCCATGGTGCTGTGAGCACACCATGTGGTCTTTTGGTCTGAAATTAGGAATATAGAAAGAGCGTGTGACACAGAACAATCCAGTGTTGGTTTAGTTCAAAAATATTAATCCATTCCAAAGTTATTTAATTTTTAATTTTTGGATTCTGACCATGCTCAGTTTACTCCAAGATTTATATGTATGTTTTGTGAAAGAGGATTGGGATCACGGTCAAGGATTTTGTCAGCTCACAAATGAGGATTTAAAAAATCCTGGTCCACCAGAAAAATGAATTGTCTGTGAGCCACCATCTTGTTTTTCATTTTTTCCCCCAAACAAAATGTTGTAGCTTCTTACATGGGTGACTGCTTACAATAAGGCATAGGTTTTGTTCAGGATGATGCCCTCTACAAACCCATACCTTTGGTTTTCTTCATTTTGTCCAAAAAATAGCCTTTTGAGATTTAAAAATTCTTTGACCACGACTCGCTAACAATCTTCTTTTGTGAGGTGACAAATTCCTAGTCCGTGAGCCAATCCTCTTTCATGAGGTTGCAAAATCCTTGTCTGTCACTTAGTGACCAGATGGCCCTTCTCACGGACCAGGATTAAGCTGACAGTCAAGGATTTTGCTACCTCGTGAAAGAGAATCTGCTCTCAGACTGGGATATTGTCAGTTCATGAAAGGGGATTGAGTTTTTGAATCCTCTTTCACAAGGTTACAAAATCGCTGTCCACGAGCTGTCAAAATCCTAGCCTGCCAGCCGATCCTCTTTAGCAAGGCAGCAAAATCCTTGACCATCATTTAGAAATCAGATGGCCCAAATCTAATGGTTGAGGATTACTCATGGATGGCAATTTTGACAGTTTGCAGACAGGGATTGATCTGATGGTCAGGGATTTTGCTACCTCACGAACTAGGAATTTTAAAACTTTTAAAAACGTTCTCACTGCATTGTAACTTAACGGTTTGGTCTTTTGACTTGTAATTTTCAGTGTATTAAGGGGGATGCTCTAGAGATGTGAATTATGCTATTTAGGCATTGGAAACGTAAGTGGTTCAATAGAAATGCCTTCATGAAGTTAAGTTTTTCCAATAGGATAACATTGTGGCATCCATTCCATTTTTCGGCACCTGTATCTCGCAAACAAAGTGAGATACAGACTTTTCTCTACTTGTGGCTTAGATCACCTTTAGGTAATCTAAGCTGTGGTAACAAGACTGGAAACCATAGACTGCAACTGCGGTGGAATTTTTTCGTAAGTTGCATGGTTAATGAGATATTGGCAAATTAGTGTCACAAGAGTTTCAAGGTTGCCTTTTCAGTGCTTTTTGGTGCCCATATCTCAGGGATGATGGGAGATACGGATTCAGTTGAGTTTACGTAGCGTGCAGATCTCATTGTCACAATCAGAACTGCACTTGAAATTTTTTTTTTTACCTACTATGGTTGCCAAGATATTGGCAAATAACTGCTACAGGGGTTCCTTGCCCTATGGCTGTGCTGTATGGCTCTGTAGTTATTTGTAAGTGGAAGAACAGGCCCTCCAGACCCATGCTCACACAGATGCACATCATTATGCTCACATGGGCTGCTTGGTGGCAGCACTACCCCCATCCTCCACAGACTGACAGACACCGGGTGTGCCATAGGGTCACATGGCCTAACTCTCACCCCATTCTTGATATATGGACTCAGTTGACCTTATGTTGCATGGAGGTCTAGCAGTTATGATTACAATCACACTTCTATGTTTTGTTTACCTACTACGGTTACCAAGATATTGACAAATAGCTGTTACAAGTGTTCCTTGCCTATGGGGTGCTGTATGGTTTGCAGTTATGTGTAAGTGGGAGTGCAGGACCTGGAGGGCTCACACTCACACAGATGTGTATCCTTATGCTCTCATGGGCAGCTTGGTGGGAGTGCGGGATGTGTTCCCACCAACACATGCTGTTTACTAGTTATATCAGACTCTCTCAAAAAGTAAGGAAATTCACTACAAAAAAATTTATTTATACTAAGGTTCATACTAAGGTAAAGTGAAGGAGTGAGTAGACCGAGGCCCATAATGCTCCTATACTATGCCAAGGAAAAGTAGGATAAGTCATACCCAGACATGATTAAATTATCCAGACGATGTTTGAAAGTCTCTTTATTATTACTGGTAACTACATCAGATGGGAGCTGATTCCAAGACCCAATGATCCTAACAGTAAAAAAGTACTTTTGACCAATATGCTTTAAAACATTTGCCAGTTAATTGAAGAATATGACCTCTCGTGTTATGAACAGATTGTTTAAATGAAAAACCTAATTCAGACATTATATAAGGATCCTTAATGATGTCATATAAGAGAAGGAGATCCCTGCGGATACGCCTAGTAGTTAATGGCATTAATTTTAATGTATTCAACCTGGATTCATATGATAATCTTTCCAGTCCCGAAATTTTTTTAGTATATTTTTATTGGACCCTTTCAAGTGAATAATTATCTGATTTTTTAAAAGGACACCATAATTGTGAGGCATACTCAAGATGCGGTTGAACATAGAATCTGAATAGAGGCAACAACACTTCCTTATCTCAGGATCTATTATTGCACAAAATAGACCACATAATTTTATTACCTCTATTAATAACAGAATGCAAATGCTTAGAATAGGTTAAATCCTCAGATATTGTAATACCTAAGTCTTTTTCGTCAACAGTGGAACACAATGGAAGATCATCCAAAATATACTGGAATTTTTGATTATTGGAACCCAGATGCATAACCTTGCATTTGTCAGTGTTTAACTTCATTCCCGATTGTGTTACCCAAGTACTGATTACATCAAGATCATGCTGTATACAGGATATTTGCTCAAGATTAGAGCTAGGACCTCCGATCTTGACATCATCTGCATACTTAATAGTGTTAGAGAGGCAGGAATTGGTTAAATCAGCAATGAAGGCCTGAAGAAGACAAGGACCAAGAACAGATCCCTGAGGTACACCACTAAGCACCCTACCAATATTGGAAAAAGATCCATTTATCATCACTCTCTGAGTCCTATCCGAGAGCCAGTTTTGAATCAGTTTAATAACATAGCTATTGATATAATGCATCAGTTAGGGTTGAAGTGAGAAAAGTAGTAAAATTACATGTTAGAGTTGAGCACCTAAGCCCCCCACCCCACCTCCCATCCTCCACAGACTGACAGACATCGGGGTGTGCCATGGGATCATGAGGGCTAACTGTCACCCCACTCTTGAGATATGATTTAATTGATTTTATGTCACGTGGAGGTCTCACTGTCACGATTACAACTGCACTTGAATTTTTTTCTATATACTACAGTTACTGAGAAACTGGCAAATAGCTGTTACAAGGGTTCCTTGCCCTATGGGGCTACTTTATGGCTATGTAGTTATGTGTAAGTGGGAGTGCAGGGCACGTAGGGCCCATGCTCACACAGATGCATATCATTACGCTCACATGGGCAGCTTGGTGGGAGCACGGGGCCCAACACATGCTATTTACTAGTTATAACACACTTTCTGAAAAAGCAAAGAAATCTACTGCAAAAAAAATGTTTAATGCATCAGTTAGGGTTGCAGCTATAAAAGTAGGGAAATGACACATTAGGGTTGAGCACCTAAGCTTCCCACCTTGCACCCCATCCTCTACAAGACGACAGACACCGAGGTGTGCCATCGTGTCATGAGGCCCAACTCTCACCCCATTCTCCCTTACTGTAGTGTGCCAACCTGTTTACACATGGAATGGGGTGAGAGCTGGTCCTCGTGAACCCATACCATGTTCCTTTTATTGTTACCTGCAGTTGTGACTCCACCTCAAGACATTCCATGACTTGGCCATGTGACATAGAGCATTTCTGCACATCTCTTTAAGGAATAAATCACAATAGGGTGTGGTGTGTGTGTATATGTATATATTAGAGGCAAAAAACTCCATTTAATGCATTAGTTAGGGTTGTTCCACAGCGACAAAAGTGAGGAAATTCGCTGTTAGGGTTGAAAACCCCCCTTGAACCCCCCCAACCGGCATTGGGGTGCGCATTGGGATCGTCAGCCCTAACTCTCACCCCATGACATGTGTAAAGCAACAGAAGTATAGGAGAATGGGGTGAGAGTTGGGACCCACGATTCCAATCGCTTTCAATGCCGGTTAGAGAGGTGGGCGGGGGGGTCCAAGGGGGTTTTCAACCTAACAGCGAATTTCCTCACTTTGTCGCTATTAACAACTAATTAATGCATTAAATGAGTTTTTGCCTCTAATCCCTTCTTTGAGAATGATAATGAGAAATAGTGAATGTAATGCAGCGGCGGGAGCGCTAATGCGTTGGCGGGAGCGCGGGGCCCACCACATGATGTGTTGTGGCATACTAACAGGGACAGCAACGCAAACAGAAATGCTAACAGTGGTGCACATGGTAACACAAGCATGAATGAGAACAGAAAGGGTAACACACATGGTGGCGTAGACGGGAATGGTCTGCCACGTGATGTGTTGTCACATAGTAACATGGTGCCTGCAAACAGAAATGTCAATGGGCATGGTGGTGTAAAGTGAAACAGTAAGATAAGCAGTACTGTAGACAGAAATGGCAAAAAAATAACAGAAATGCAAGCGCAAATGAAAACGCAAAGGATAACGCACATGGTGGCGCAGGCGTCAATGGTAAGTAAACAGTGCGGATCCCTAGCGGAAAGGGCAACAATAACAGTAATGTAAGCGCTGGCTGGTTTTCCCCAAAACCTGCATTGAGAAAGGCGGTGAGTACAAATAATGTATGCAAAATAATGAGTATCGGTAGAAAATGAGATCTTGGAATACTAAATACATTATATCTCAGGAACTGTCCGACGTAGAAAAAAAATTTAAAAGTCATATTATTTACAACTGTCTTGGTTAATTTGAATTTTAGCCCCACTATGGGGCTAAGAAATTTTCCAACGAAAAGTCCGTATCTCGCACCGTTTCCGAGATACAGGTCCTTGCGCAGGCTAACGCCGTAATGTTATCCTATGGGAAAAAGAAAGTTTGGAGCACCATAACTTTGCCTCCCTGTAATATTTTCACCAAACTACTGAAAGGCACATCTGTGGGCTGTTGGCTGTCTTCCTCAAATTTCAGGAAAAAAGACCAAACCGTTATTTTGCAGCAGGGCTCCAAATGATTTCTGTTAAGTGTCGGGCGCTAATGTTATCCTATGGGAAAACTGTCAATTTTGGAGTGCTTAACTTTGCCGCCATTGATATTTTTTCACCAAACTACTGAAAGGCACATCTGTGTACTGTTGGCTGTCTTCCTCCAAATTTCAGGAAAAAGACCAAACCGTTATTTTGCAGCAGGGTGCCAAAGGTTCTGTAATGCTTAGGCGCCGTAATGTTATCCTATGGGAAAAACTGTCAACTTTGGAGTGCCATAACTTTGCCGCCGTGTAATATTTTTTCAATACAACACTGAAAGGCACATCTGTGAGATGTCGGCTGCGTTCCCTCCAAATTTCAGCCCAAAACTCCCAACGGTTATTTTGCATTGCAGTGCCAAAGAATTGCTGTCATTTTCCACAGACTAGAAAATTACTGTCGCAATTTCACAGCTTCATAAAATTTGACACTTTTATGTTACGAAAGTAATTTCGAAAGTACTTTTCCAGAAATTTGAAAAACATATTTCTGGGGTGTTTCTCACAAAATAAGACATGGCAAGCATCCTCAGGGCCCGACTAGGTGAATACAAAAAATTAGGTTGCTAGAGGGTCCCAAATTTAAATTCCAACCTATTTCTGATCACCAACTGAAAACAAAATGGCCAATTTGCGAAAGTAACAGGCCCATTTGCGAAAGTAAAAATGCATTTGTGAAAGTGTTGAACTTTTTGTTAACTTTTCCCATTGACTTATAATGGCAAACTGTTTTTTGAATAACTTTTGAACCGTTTAATATTTTTTCATGAAATCTTTGAAAAGCACATCGGGGACCCTGGCTGCACATTCCCTGAAGATTTGGCCGGTCACGCAAACCGTACGACCTGTAGGTGCGACCACAGAATTCCAGAAAAGCGTAAATGCGTGCACAGATCACACTTAATAACTCTGCAGCCGTATATCTGACCAGTACAAAACTTGGCAGATCCTAAGGCCTATGGTTCTTGATCATAAATTCCAAATTTCAGGCAAATCCGTCAAACGGTTGCAAAGTTATTAAGGTGCAAAGTTTTGGGGTTTAACATAGAAATGGCTCCTCAACCCTAACTATGGTAGCACTACGTGTACCATAATATTAATATATATATATATATATATATATATATATATATATGTGTGTGTGTGTATATATACATATATAGTTAGGGTTGAGTAGGCACGTCAATGTTAAACTCAACGTTTTGCACTTTAATAACTTTGCAACTGTATAACAGATTTGCCCAAAATTTGGTATGCACCTTCCTGTAGTACAAATCTCTTGATGTGGCAAGTTTCATTCTGGTCAGATGTGCGGTCTCTGAGTTAGGGACAGGTGAAAAAACATGTTTTTACTCATTGACTTTACTTGGATTTTCCTTTGAACTTGCCTACAGCCCTGAGGGTTTGTTTGTTTGGTGTGAAATTTTCAGGACAGAAAGGGACTACCTCACAGATGTGCCTTTTGCTAGTCTGGTGAAAAAACAATGAGCCATTTTTAGGTTATTGCAATTTAAAAATTTGAAAAAATAATTTCTGAGCATGCTCAGTGGGCATGACAATATAGCTGGTTGATACGAAAGAGGAATCTTGCATTGTATAAGAAAATTCCTTTTTCATATGGCAGCCATCTTGTTTCCAGTTTGCCTGAAATTCAGATTTGGAAACCTCCCAAAATGATACTCTGGGGAGGGATCAATACATGTAGATTGGTTATTGTGACCCCCTAGGTGCATTCTGCACTTTATTGTTCAGAAAATGCCCTTAAAATGTGTGTTATTTAACCTTTAAATTATTTGTTCGTATCTGTGTCTTATGACGTAGGATCTTAGTTCATATGACAGTATGAACTAGGATCCTATGTTGTATGACTGATACCAACAAAGAATTTAAATGTAGATATCTCAGCCATTTGGGGGTATTTTCTCACCAGATTTTCAACATAGGCATTTTGGGACCCCACCTCATGAACTCTGCTGCTATCATCTTGTTACTCAGTCCCAAAAGGTGATTTCATGGTCACTGCATGGTATCATATTTTGGGATGGGAAATCACCTTTCAGGACTGATTAACAAAATGACAGTCCCAGTGTTCATGAGGGGAGTTCCCAAAAAGTCCATGTTGAAAATTTGGTGCAAAAAATGCAAAAAATGGTTGAGTTACAAGTGCGCGTTGTACAGTTTCTATGCACACTCGTAACTGCCATTTTTTTATATTTTCATTCCAGATTTTCAACATTGCTATTTTTTTACACCTCCTCATGAACAGCATTGCTGTCATTTCTCACACTGCCTGAAATGTGTTTTTGCACCTCTGCCTCAGAATGGCTCATTGCTGTGTGAAATCAACTTTCAAGGTTGATTAACAAAATCACAGTGCCAGTGTTCATGAGAGGATTTCCTAAAAAGCTCATGCTGAAAATTTGGTTAAAGAATTCTCCAAAATGGCCACACTATGAATATGCGTTGTGCAGTTTGTAAGCGCGCTCTTAACTTCTCTAATTTTTCATATTTTCCCTTCTGATTTTCAACATTACCCTTTTCCACACCTCCTCACGAACAGTATATAGCTGTCATTTTTTACATCCTACCCAAAACATGATTGTGCACCTGTGACACAGAATGGTGCATTTGCTGTGAGACCTCAACTTTCGCGACAGATTAATGAAATGAAAGTGACATTGTTCATGAGGTGGGGTCCCCAAAATGCCATGTTGAAAACTGGGTGGAAAAAATCCTAAAAATGCCTGAGTTACATGCGTCTGTTGAATTGTGGCACCCGTGGTGCCTTTCAGTGCCCATATCTTGAAAACGATGTGAGATATAAATTTCGTCATCTTATCTCGCGTGGAGGCCTTGCTGTCATGATTACAATGACATTGGAATTTTTTTTCATAGCTGCTACAGCAGGGTTTTATTTAACTCTAAAAATTGATTAGCGTTTTGCTCATAAAAGTGCTAAAACATTGTGGAAATGCATAGCACTTGCCTCACTGTGTTTAACAAGCATAACGCTTCTAGAAAACCTATATAAATACTTCTGTACAGTTAGTATTGTCCCAAGAAAAAAAATTGCTAATCAATTATTTAAAACCCTGTACAGTTACTGAAATATTGGCACACTAGTGTTACGAGTGTTCCTTGCCCTATAGGGCTGCTGTATGGCTTCATATTTAGTGTGTTAGTGGGAGCACAGTGTCCACGCTCCCACAGATGTATATCGCTATGCAAAAATGGGCAGCTTGGTGGGAGCGCTGGACCCTTTTTCTAATTGCATTACGCTTTTTCAAAAAGTAAGGAAATTCATTGCAAAAAACTTCATTAATGCATCAGTTAGGGTTAAAGTGACAAAAGTGGGTAAATGAGATGTTAGGGTTGAGCCCATAACCCCCCAGCCCCCATCTTCCACAGACTGACAGATGCCGGGGTGTGCCATGGGGTCATCAGGCCTCACTCTCACCCCATTCTCCTTTACTGTAGCATGTCAACCTGTTTACGTGGAATGGGGTGAGAGTTGAGCCTGATGACCCATGGCACACTCCGGCATCTGTCGGTCTGTGGAGGATGGGGGTGGGGGTTGGGACTCAACTCTAACATCTCATTTCCCCACTTTGTCACTATTAACTAACTGATTCCTAGCAAAGTTTTTGCAATTATACATCTATATCTATATCTATATCTATATCTATATCTATATCTATATCTATATCTATATCTATATCTATATCTATATTTGTGTGTGTGTGTGTGTGTGTGTGTGTGAGGGGTGCAGTCATGCTCCTATAGCTAGGATTGAGTAGGCATGTCAATGCTGAACTCAACTCTGCATGTGGCAAGTTACGGTTCAGTCAGATGTTTCTGAGTTCCAAAGAGGTGAAAAAAGCATTTTTTCACTCATTGACTTTGCTGGGATTTTTCTTTGAACTTGCCTACAGCCCAGATGGTTTGGAATTTTGGTCTGAAATTTTCAGTTCAGAAAGGGACTAGCCCAGAGATGTGCCTTTTGCTAGTCTGGTGAAAACCGTAATAAGCCATTTGTAAGTTATTGCATTTTAAAAACAAATGCTGGTCAGTGCTGATAGGGCTGCAGGTGAGCAAGTTGGGGTAAAAATATGGAAAATTTGTTTTGTAACATGTTTGCAGCAAATTTGCAGCATAGCCTTGTTAAGACCCTGCCTCATGAAGAATGGCAAAGAGAATTTTCAGCTCCTGGCTTAAAGGTGATTTTGTGCAGGAACTCTGAAATCAACTTGCTGGATGCAAAAACACATTTTGGGCAGGAGCTGAAAAATGACAGCAGTCACATTCATGAGGTGCTGCAAAGAAATAGCTATGCTGACAATTTTGGGGTAAAATATTGAAAATTACCAAAGTTAAGAGCCTACACTTGCAAAATTCAATGTAGGCTCATAAGCGTTTTTTTTTTCAATTATTTTTACAGACAATTTTCAACATAGCCTTCTTATGACCCCACCTCATGAACAAAGGCAGATTAATTTCACAAACTGTGAGAAATTCATGAAGGGAAGTTAGCCAACTTTGCACGTCCAGCTGGGATTGGATTTGATCCTGGTTCTTTCTGCATGGTAGTGCAGCACACTACCAGCCAGCACTAAGGGACTGGCCAGAGCTGGCACATTTACTGTATATCTGCATACCATTTCAGTGATTTTTGCAACTGACAGAGATCAGAAAACTGTAACTGGAAGCTGAAGTACACAAGGTTGTTCAGTGTCGCAATGGTAGAGAAGGATCCATCTGAAAATTTTCAGGAAAGAGGGGGAATGCAGAACAACGTGGGAATAATGTGTTAATTATACCTTATGAGCACGACAAAATGACTTGATATGAGAATCAGACCTTAATGTTGGAGTCATGTAAGCAATACGGCATGATGGGGTGTGCATGGAACACATTTTACCGTATGGCCAGGGGCGTAATAAGGCATGAGGCTGAAGGCCGAGTGACTTTAACCACTGGCCGTGTGGTAAAATGTGTTCCATGCACATCCGAGAGTGCCTTATTATGCTTATAAAATGGTCTCCTTTTTTAAAACTTTTTACAGTTGGTAAAAGCATGTTTATATGTGGAAACAATAAGCATTTATAATAAAATAGTCCTTCTGCCCACTACAAATGATGTCATTGATGATGTCATTGTATTGTTGCCTAATTTCTTCTTCCTTTTTTTTTCTGTTTTCCCCACATTCAAGATATGGAATGTTTACCATGGAATGTTTACTGTTGAATACATGGATTCAAAATTCTGCTCAGTTCCACTTGTAGAATGTTACTCTCCTAACATACTACACACACACACACACACACACACACACATACACACAACAACAAAGGCATCTGTTACAGCCAGAGACTCAATTATCTCACTGTCAGGCCAAGTATAACTCCTCACTCTGCCTTTTTGCCAAAACGACAGGTGGCATGCTGTTGAAGCTGACAGCAGTACCTGGTGGGGACTGGGTTCGGGGAGGATGAGGTTACTCGGCACAGGGGACCTAGGTTTGGCTACTCTGAACAGGGGCACCCAAGTAAATTCAAACACAGGAGGCAATAACTGTAATGTCCAAAACCAGGAATGAGATTCTTCAGTGTGGCTTTTATTCACATCCAAGCTGAACAAACAAAGCATAGATGGACCCCCACGGGGCTACATTTCCTGGTAATGCAGATTAGAGACTACAGAACACTTTATCACTATTTCCAGCCCTCAGGCTCTAAACCCACCAGGCACACAGCCCGGACTTGCACGCAGCTTTGGGTACACAGCCCGACTTGTACACTACTTGAGTTTTCCCCACTGGCCTGGCTCCCCCGCCAGCCACTTGATCCGCGGTCCATTTGAGGAGTATTACATTATGTTGAGCGTCTGCCATGCCCCCCCACTGGGATATGTATATACTGTACATACTGTAAATATTAGTTTAACTTTCCTGTAACCGTTTTTTATCATGTGAATTTACTGTACATCACTGTGTTTATAAACGTTATTTTCCCCCTGTATATATAACTGTCTTATATAAGTGTATGATGTATCTGTTGTGTATCAACTATTGAACCTTGACCTTATCAGGTCCATCTTGTAAATGAGCCTTGCTCAATGATGTTCGCCTGAATAAATAAAGATTTGATGATGATGATGATGATGATGAATGAACCAATTATCCTGTTGTGGCTCCCCAAACCACACTAGAGTCTTCGACTCCTAGAGAGAATTTTCCTTACAATCCCATGTCTGGGTACTTCCCTCATCACTGGCCAAGTGCCTGAGGCAAAGTAAAAATCCACAGAAGAAATCCGTAGAGGTGGACCTGGTCACTAAAGATGGGGGGCCACCCCACCTCCAGCTCCCACAGCCCATACCCGGCCATTTCTCTGGAAACTGAACAACTCCTTTACTGGAAACTTTCAAATGTAGATTCTGGGTAGACGTCTGTCACATCTCCTGTACATAACATTTGCATCTCAACAAGCTCTGGACTTGAACCTACTTTTACTTTGCTTAGCCCATTACTCTAGGCTTCCCAACATTTAGTAGTTCAATCCTCACATTGTCACACAAGTCCCAGGATGAAAAACATAGGCCCTTTTAGCAAGAGCAGACACTCACCCTCACGTTGCAGGTGCCCCACAGGTGACTCACAAATCTTCTTTTCTCCCAAATAAATTCTGGAACAGATAGGCAGCTTTTCCTTCACAAGCAGAACTAGGGGGTTGTCCCAGGAATCTGCAGGGAAACCTTTTCCTGTGCTCCCCCCGGAGGGAGGGGGCACTGAGTCCCGAAAACAGCGGTCTCCACCACTTCAGTAATCTTTTGTGTCTCTCTTTAAGGTGGAGACACACACCCTATTTACTTAAAAGTAGCCCTCTGTCAGGGCTGAGGCTCCTAGAGCCTTCACTGAGCTGCTTTCTCAGCAAGCTCCCAACTTTTCACTCACTCACTGAAGACTGACTAAAGACTGACTTCAAAATTCCCAGCGTTCTAACTAACTCCCTTTGCTGCAGATTCCAATGTGGCTCATGCAGCTGCGATAGTTCTATTGGTGATGTCATCCCTCAGTCTCAGCTGAGACTGAGAACAGAGTGAGACAGTGTGAAACCCATTTAACTGGAGTTTCACAAGCTGCCTTCCCTGCCTACCACTAGGTCTTACTTGGATTCTAGTAACCCCGGGTAACAAGGGGGTTACACAAGAAGAAGAGATTTCTCTGATGAGCAGGTAAAGATAGAAGGGGATTTTCACTGTCAGCAAAGAAACAGTTGTAATAAAAACTGTAAACAATACTTAATGTTTCTAATTTGTTTCTGTGTAAGGAGAATGTGATGATCAGAGAAACAGCATTTAATTAATTGATTTTATTTTGTATTTTGGGTAGCTTTATTTTTAGGGCCCAGTACAAATAAATGTGATGCTTACAGTTACAGGGCAAAGAACAATGGCTGTCAGTTGAATTCTTAACATTCTGTTAGCGTAATGATTCCAGTGGTGATCATTGATCAGTGCACATTTTGGCAGCACTTTTTATTTTGCATGCGTGGGACATAATTGCTGCATGAACAACAGCCAATCAGATTTCATGATTTTCCCTTACCATTTTATAATTGTAGCTAAATGGAACACTTGGCTTCACATTTTGAATAATCTTTCCTAAAAAAATTGACTGTGCTAATCTTGCAAGTACTTATTATAAGCCTGCAATTCCAGTTTACGACTCAGAATATATATTTAACAATATATACATAACCTGTTAGTTACTAGTTCTTGCTTGTTGTGCCTTTCTGTGCTGTGCATTTTCTGTGTACTTTCAAGAATAATTTAATTTGGGGAAACAATATAAACTTTTTCTCCTTCAGGTATATGTGTGTATATATATGTATATGTATATATATATATATATATATATATATATATATATATATATATATATATATAATGTCAGCTTGTATTACCCATCAGTTTCAGTTTCATTTGCACATGTTGTAGCCACGATCCAGTCATTAGGCTAACTGGCACCCTACATGAAAGTGTCACCTCTTACTCTCACTCCTGAATTACAATTTCCTGGTGGTTCAGGGGTTCGCCAATTCCCAGTAACTAGCATCCCTGATAGACCAGTGCCCAACCTGGTTCCCCAGTCAAGGTTATTTCTTTACTTCAATGGTTCCCTTAAATGGATTTATGCCCACAGTACCTCAACCAACAAACTGGGTGACAACCAGGTCCTCTGAGGCGGGGCTCCTTGTAGTTTTATGTTCCCATCTTAAATCTTCAGGGGGCATAGCATTAAGTGTGACTGCACCTCTACTGTGGAATTCTATGCCTCCAGACATTTGTGGAGTCTCCAAGGGGAGGCTAAAGACTTAACTTTTTAATCTAGCATTTGATACCATCTGAATTTTAACTAAACCTATTAATCTTAATTTTCAAATTGTAATGCTTGTTCACCTTACCTGTTTAGTTGTAATGTTTTGTATTCTGTTTTACGCTGCTTACTTTACTGCTGCTTCTGTACAGTGTGCAGAGCCTCTGTGATAGGCACCTAACAAATAAATTGCCTTGCCTTGCATTTCCTTACCTTGCCTTGCTAAATGGTTATTCCAAGGAAACAGATTGGGGGAAGGCAGTGGACATGGCCTATCAGGATTCCAGCAAGGCCTTCAACATTGTGCCACACAGGAGGCTGATAAAGACTGAGCCACCAATCAGGAGCTTTGTGGGCAGGGTTACTACCTGGAGGCACAGTTTTCAAACTCCACAAAGGACTTTGGTGCTGTTGCAGTCCTCTCAAAGATGCTGCAGACTTCAGCATCACCAGGCTAGGGATTTTGAGTGCTGTCAATTACATGGTAGTAAGGCATTCATCCTTCAAAGTATTGATTCAAATTTTATTTGTAAAATTATTTGTTAATTTATCAGTTCATATGATGCATGATTTCTTTACACATTCCAAATGTATTTGATCAGGTTGTTCCATAACTATTCAAATTAATTGCTTCCCTTATGGTTATATTTTTTATCTGCTCACATTTCAAGACTAAGCATCCCTTCTTTAGAGCTAGGGCTAGAATAAAATGAAAATTAAAATATATTATCGTGATATTTGAACTGTGCTTATGACATTTTGTTAAATGGAAATCATCCACTAGTTCAGAGTCTACTCCAAGATTACCTTCCCCCTCCATTCTAGTACAAGTGGACTTTCTGAAAGAAATAGCAGTTTAAGCCTAGCCGCTCTAATTTTAATATATTCATTTTCCAGTTCAGATTGTTACACTTCCGGCACAGCATGATAACTTTACTAATGAGCTTATTTTCTGACTGCATTAATCTATGTGTTTAAAAACATGGTGTTTAATGGATTCTTCCCTACCGAGGCAGCTTTATTCAGTATGTATCTTTGCTCTGACCCCACCCTCCCTCCCTCCCTCCCTGGGTCATCCTGTAATTTGTAAAGCACACTGGTCATGTGATTAGGTCATGTAACATGGGCAGATTTTCTAGCTCCCCACTTTCCCATTCACATCTTATAGCTCTCCAACACTAGTAGCCACTGCAACCCCAACTCCTCCTCACTGCTCACTCCAAGTAGATCACCCCCACCTGGGTCACTCCACTTCTACACTCCAGACTATAGTCTATAAAACCCTCTACTTCCTCCCCTTCATCATCTCCACATCATCCCATTCCCCCCTTGCTTTTCTACATCTTTAATAACCCCCTTCTCTGAGGCCCCCACTATCCCCTACCCCTCCTCTACCTCTCCTCTACATTCCACAACCATGACACTCAGTCCCTGGAAACCTGGTCCATCAATCCTTCCCCACAGCTTCTATACAAACCTGCCCACTTTCACATTAACACACACCCCTCCCAGTTTCACCTAATTCACATCCCACAACCCTATCAAAGAAGTTTACTATTCTTGCTACAAAAATTCTGATAGCCTTACTACTTCTTCTATCTGGTAATCTAGAGCTTAACCCAGGCCCAGTCCCCTCTCTCTTCTCACAACTTCCGAACTGGTTAAAGATTGCCCATCTAAACATCAGGAGCCTCCTTCCTAAGATCACTTCAACCCCTTGCTCTCAACCTCAGCCCTGACATCCTCATTATATCAGAAACATAGCTAAATCCTAAAATTACTGATGAGACTGTATCAATACTTGGCTACTCCCTCATCCATCAGGACCATTCTACCAGAGGTGGGGGTACTGCCAGGTATATTACCTCCTCCATTCAATTGACCCTATACTCAAAACATCCCACCCAAAATTCACGAGCTACTAATGGTAAAGATCCCCCTCCCTTTCTCCTTGCCTATCATTATTGCTGGTGCTTACTGCTGCCCTAATCCCTCCCTCTCCTCTATCAAAGAACTACTAACCACCCTTCATTCTCAGTCCTCTACAGGTGAACTTCATTTATTGGGTGACTTTAAAACTGTCTCTCCCCCTCCCAAAGCAAAACCAGAAACGAAATAGCTGCTTTAAATCTGACACAACAAATAGGTGAACCTACACAACTAAACCCCACATCTTAAAACTACGCCTTAATTGACTGGGCTGTCACCTCCCACCCTTATTGGATAATCACAGCTGGTACCCTTCCAGACTCCATTAGTGACCACCACCTAATCTACATTGTTTGGAAAATCCATCATCCTAAAGACCCACTGAAAACCCTTATACTTTGTTCCTACAAATCCCTAGGTCTATCTCCAATACTAAATGACCTATCAAACTGTGATTGGTCCCCCATACATCTTGCTACCTCAGCTGACTTGGCTCTTCACTACTTCCATTCTAAAATTCTCTCTATCTGGGACCACTATGCCCTCCTAAAATGGACCCGAGTGCATGCCTCCCAACTCCTCTGGGTCTCTGCTGAACTAATTTCATATCTGCATGCCAGAGATCAGGCATAGAAATCGTTTAAATCCTCTAGCTCTCCACTTACTTTCCAAACTTACCGGACTCTAAGAAATGCCTACACAAGGGCAACTAAACCAGCCAATGCTGATTACTTCACAACACATTTTAACAAAAACATCAACCACCCATCCAAATTCTGGAAGGTGGTTGAATTCCTGTTCTCCCCACCATCCCAATCCCCTGCACCAGTTCTCAAAGAGGAAAATATAGCCGTCTTTGACCCCCTCCCTGTAGTTTCTGAGTTTAATACCTTCTTCACCTCCTGCGCCTCCTCCTTGCTTGCTACCCTACTTCCTATCTCTTTACTATCCCCCAAACCCTCTCTCTCAAACTGCCCATCTCCCCCCTTCTCCTTCACTCCTATCCCCCCCCCCACTGAAGCTTTCAAAGCCTTCTTTCCCTTAAACCTACAAAAGGTAAATGCCCCTCTGGTCTTGATTCTAAAATCCTAAATATATCAACTCCAGCTATTGCAATCCCTCTTGTCTCTCTGCTAAATCTCTCCTTCTCACTTGCTGCTGTCCTGTCTGATTGGAAACATGTCACTGTAATCCCTCTTGCAAAAGGTGGTGATCCCATCTCTCCTGGTAGTTACCATCCTATATCACTACTCACCACTCTTGCTAAGCTTCAGGAGTACTTGGTACTATCCCAACTCTCCTCCTACCTTGACTAATCTTCCTTCACCCCTTACCAATCTGATTTCTGGAAATGTTACTCCACCACTTCCTCCTTCCTTAGGCTCACTGACTCCATACTTACTGGCATGGATCTGGGACTTATTACCTCTGCAATCTTTGCTGACCTAGCCAAGACATTCATCACTGTCTCCCATCCCCTCCTGATTACCAAACTCTCTGCGGCTGGGATCTCAGATGCTGCTACCTGCTGGTTCTGTTCCTACCTAGTGGGCAGAACACAATCTGTTTAGATCACTGACAAAACATCCCCCTCTCTTCCCATAAATACAGGGGTCTCCCAAGGCTCAGTGATGGGTCCACTGTTATTCTCTATCTTCCTAAATGAGCGTCTCTCTGCCTGTCTTTCCACCTCTATCCACATGTATGCTGATGACACTGTCCTGTATACATCTGGACCCTCCACTGCTGATGTTGTGTCTAGACTTAAGGTTTATTTTGACAACATTCAACACTGGTTTTGCTCAAATCAGCTTTTCATGAATACCAAGAAGATAGTCTCCATGACGTTCAGCACTAGGTAGAGACTCTCTTGGCTCTCATCTCCCCTCCTTCCACACACTTTGATGGGACATTGCTCAAAGACACTTCCTCCTTTCAATATCTAGGGGTCTGGCTTAACCAGAACCTCAATTTCTCTGAACACATCAATGTCATCCACAGAAAGTTACACCTCAAACTGGGAGCCCTATACAAAAATTATGGCTGTGTCCCATTGCCAGCTTGTCATGCTCTGATCTAGAAAATGATACTCCATATATTTGACTACAGTGATGTAGTCTAGAGTGCCACTCCCAAAGCTTCCTTAACTAGGCTGGACTCTCTTTTCCATTCCTTCTGCCATTTTGCTCTTGACAGTCCTCCACGCACCCATCACTGCAACCTCTACCAGTCTCTCTCCCACCCCTCCCTAGCTGACAGACATCATATCCACTGTGCCTTCTTTCTTGCCAATTTCTGGTTTCTCTCTCTCTCTCCCGTCTTACCTCATATCCTCAGTCTCCCTCAAACCACCTCCATCTCATTTCCTTAGAAACCATGACTCATGAGCCCTAATCTTTCCTCACAGATCCTGCACAGCAGGCCAATCAGCTTTCTCCTACCACTTCCAAAAATATGGAACTCCATTCCCCAGCCTGTCCGGCACGACGCTTCCTCGCCTAAAATCCTCTCCTCCCTCCAAAGGGACCTTCCCCGCTGCCTGCAGTTGTGATTAACTAAATAATAATAAAAACTCTCCCACACCTTATTTTTGCCTCCTGGTTTCACAAAACTGCTAGCACTTATTAAATCTTAAACATTTTGTCTCATGAAATTTCCATTTTGTAAACGTATGTTTAGCTCACACAGTCCTTGTTCTGTTTTGTAATGTTGCCTGCATCTGAACATTTATCATCAACCAATTTATACTGTATGTGCTAATTTTATACTGTACGTGTAATTTTATTACTGTATGTGACATTACCTGCTTGTATCCTTACCCTCATCCCTATCCCTTCTCCCCCCAGGATGCATCTGGAAATGAGCTTTTCTGCTCAGTATGCCTTTCCTGGTAGAACATTTAAATAAATAAAATTCCACTACCCCATATAAGTTATCATGGAAGCCTGAGGTTCAGTCCTAGCACTGGGTGAATGGAAAATTTGGGCTGGATTGTATTCTCTATAAACAGGAATTTTACAGCAGCATTAATATGAGCACTGATCTGAACTTTTTTAAACTCTGTGCTGTAATCTAGAGCCTTGGAATGTATCGTAGTTGTCACCTGGCAGTGTTAGCATTTATGGTCCATATTACAGTAGATCCAGAGCAGACGGCACTTCTTGTCTGGCAGCTTTGCAAAATATTGAAGTTCACGTGCCTGTGCAATTTCTGATTCAGATATCTGAAACAGCAAAACTCCCATTTGAATCGGAAATAAAACTGCAAGTAAATGAGCAGACTGACAGTAAGTTGTTATTCAGTATACCTGCCTGCTGTTTTGGTATTGAATTCGTCCTAATAGAATTGGGAGTAGCACTTATTGGGTTTGAGAGGCAGGCCAAACTGGTATTTTTATTTTTAACTTGGAGTATTTTGCCTTCATTTTTGGCCCCTTTTTCCGACATTATTAACAATTACTGTCTATTGCCTTAATGTGAATATTCTACATACCTTGCATAAATCTGAATAGTCCTATGCATTTTATTGCAGGACATTAGTATACTGTACGGTAATTGTTAGATCTTCCTGCTGTGAATACAGAGATCCAGATACCAATCTCACCACCACTTATTTATGGTGTAACCCTGAGCATGTTGCTTAACCTTCCAGTGCCTGATAACTCTATAAACTCCCTATCATATCTACCAGATTGTTTACATTATGAGTGATGTGGAGCTGCTGATCGACTGCCAGAGGATAAGGGCAGACACATCAGGGAGCATTGTGATCCAATTTGTTTCAGCTCCAGTGCAGTGTTGGAAAGCTGAAATGGTGCCGGAATTTTTGGTCCCTGTGTGGACTGCAGCAGTACATTTGCAGTGTTGGAAGTAAGGAGAGGGGCATCACTAAAACACAGGACAGGATGCAAGAAAACAGGGAACACAAAGAAAGGTTGCAAGACCTTGATATGTAACCACTAGAGGCCAGGAGGTTAAGGGAGCATGATAGAAGATTACATGCAGATAACTGCCGTGCTGTGGACACATCATGGGAGGGTCTGAGACACAGGAACAGACAACAGCCTCGGGGGGGGGTCTCTCTCTCTCTCTCTCTCTCTCTCTCTCTCTCTCTCTCTCTCTCTCTCCTCCTCCTTTGTTCTCTGTGTGTGAAACACTGCATTTGTGAGAAGTTGTGGTGGTTGGGGGGGCTGTCCTCCATTTCCTGCTGCTGTACAACCCATCCAGACCAAGCATGGCATTTGCAACAACTCAGGGGGGAATGAGAAATTCAGTAAAGATTCTTGCTCCTCGCTCTCACCACTCTTGGTGCAACTACAGTGTGACATCTGGAATACTCAGAAAGTTTTGCTACTGAGAACTGAAAAGAAAAAAAAAAAATCTTTTAAAATAACCACACAATCAGTCAACGTGCAGCAGCTAGCGCTACTGTCATGCATCTGTTTACAGATGGATGAGATTAGCTGCTGCACTGCAAATGTTTTTTTTCTTTTCAGTTCTTGGTAGTAAAACTTTCTAAGTATTACAGATATCACACTGTACAGTACTGTTTTGTGGGGTACAGTGGTGCATGGACATAGGTTATTCATTACTAGATCTACTCCTTACTCAGTCCTTAGATTCTGACAGGCAGGAGGTTATGGTAGAGCCACGGTGTGCCTGAGAAATACCAAGTAAATGCATTTATAACAAAGATTAAGCACAAAACTTGTACTCTCCTGGTATACTCACTTGGTGAGTTATTTTACAGCTCTTTAAGGTACTGTGCATTGCACTGAAACCAAAGGTCTTAACCCCTTTTAAAGACATTTTTTGACATATTTGTGAGGTGAAACCAGAAAAGTGGGTTGCCACAGTTCCAGTTGTTGAAGCATTCACTGCTATAACAAGATTAAAGAAGAAGAATATATTTTCTGGTTTGATTGAGTATGAGCATGCTGGGCAAACTGACAGTTTAAACTGCACGCTTCACACTATGCAGGTTGGGCAATTAGATACATTTGCTGCCACTCGCGACAAGACACTAACAAGGTAATATTGTGTACCTCCCCTACAAATGGGGTTCCCAGAAAGTCTTCCCTGAGCTTGCTTAAATGCTCACTGCCATGCTGGTTTCCTGCATTTTAGCAGTTTAAATGTATTGCCAGAGAGTGCCTGCATAGCCTCTGTGTACTGTCTCTTTAAGAGCTGCCTGGATTGCAGCCATAATTAATATGAGAGGGAGCTCTGTTAGAAGATGTACTTGTTTGCTGATCATTTGTTAGAGTAGTAATAATATTGCAGTTTGTTCTAACCTGCCTACTTTGTAGCATGGACAGTTCTGTTTGTTTCCATCATCTTGGTCCTGGACTGTCAGAATGGGCCAATCAGCACATTTGGGACTCTAAAATGGAGCCTGCCTACAGGGGCTTGGTGGGGACAAAACTTGTAGGAATTGTAGTTTTGGGTTTTTGGCACCTAAAATAGCCTGGAGGGGGAACCCTTGTGACTGACAGACAGAGCAGCCAACCAAACCTTTTGGATATTGGGGAAAGTACCACACTGCTTGCAGTTTGAGTTAGATCTGAGTTGGAAAGTGAAGAAGTAACAGCTCGAGACACTTCAAGCAGCAATCCATAGTGGATTCGCGCGGAAGAACTGTGGAAAGGTCTGAATTTGGCCTGCCTGCCTGCCTGCTGTCTCTGAGAGGGAACTTGTCCTTTTTTCGGACTGAATCCGAATTTGGAGTGTGAATTAAGCCATTGAATTGTGACGAGGCTTTAACCCAAAGAAGACCGAGGATTTTCTGAATGTGATTGGCCTGTCAGGACTTCCAGCTACCTCTGAACTCCCGGATTGTGCAGAGACTCAGTACTTGCGACCGGAGAGCCATTTGCCTGGTACAGTAGAATTTCCTTACATGTGAATGTGCTGTGTGCTTATAGTGGGTTGTGATTTAGTTCCCCACTGTGTGTCTGAGCTGTGTTTTGCTTGCTGGAGGCTATATCCAGCTCCACGGACTGAATTTGTATCCATTTCTATTTGCCTGGGCCCTGCTACACTGGCCCAGCCAGAATACCTGCTACACAGAGAAAGTCATCGACAAGAGACCGGCCTGGGGATCAGCCCCCTGCCCAATGCATTGAACAGGAACAATGCCTTGGTGATTCATGTGGGCCCTGCTTCTCCAGGCACTCCAGCTCAACAGCCTGCAGTCTCAATTTCATCCTGCCTGAGTCCAGTATTGGGCATCGTGAGTGAACATCAGGGTAGCTCCCTGCAACAACAGCTAAATTTAAAAGTGTTGTCATCTGATTGTCCTGTTGCCTTTTCTTTCATGAACTGAGCCCTCCAGTTCCGTATTACAAACTGTGTGTGTTGTGTATGTTGCTTTCTTCCATCATAGGGACCCAGACAGCTGCAACGTTCCTGGCTAGCCCACCGTTTTCCTACCTGGGTACCCAGAGTGTGTGACTGTGTAGGGACTCTGAACTGCATGCATAACTGTCTGATTAATATAGCTTTTAAGCAAATCAACCTGATTACACCCTTCCCTTGTTCAAGTCCCCTGAATAAATTAGATTTAACTTTGCATTTAACCTGACTGTGGTTCCAGTTTGTGCCAAAATGATTGCACTGTTGCTATTTGCTGTGCTTAACCTTGTTTTACAGGGGGTCCCCAGGGTCAAGCTAGAGGAACCAGCCCTGTGGTAAGTGCAAACAGTGTGGGTAATTGCCTGGTGAATAAGAGTCATTGTGAAAGTAATTATTGTATATTGTTCAGGCCACTAGAAGGGAAAGAGGGGGGTTACAGTGCCCCAGAGGGCTGTGCCCAGGTTATTTTGACCACTAACAACCCTGGCCTCCAGGTGGTGGCACCCGTTTCATTACTCAGGACCCTTAACCTTCTACTAGCCAAGCAGGTAGGGGTAGTAGCCTTTGGGATAGTGCCACCTAGGAGTTGCAAGTGCATTGCAGTTACCCTCCCTATGTGGAACATTAATGTATAATGACGCCACATTCACTGTGACTAATAGACAATTGGAATCTGCTCTGACATTTGACAGAACTCATTGTATCAGTCGTGTCTTTCATATATGATGTCAACCTACTCTCTAAGGGACATAAATGGAAATACGCAAATTTTGAGAAATTTCCTGTTTGGTACCCAATGCTTGCCACGACCAGAGATCCAGGAGGATTGTCCAAAGTTTAGTGTATTTTTGGTAGAATATAAATCATGGCAAGTACTGTGTGATCTACTGTCAGCAAGTTTTTTTTTCTTCTTTAGCAATAATGCCCCTGCTGCAAGATTCTTTCAAGAAAGCATTCATCCAATGTTTAGACTTCTTAGTGGGATTGTTTCTTATTTATTTTATAAACAGTTTCATCTGATAGGTGTCTGAACACGTCTGACACATACATTGCAGTATCCATAATCACAATTGAGCCACACTTGTCTGTGGGCTTGATCATGATTTCAGCATTCTGCTCTGAAGCCCTCAAAGTCTTCCTCTCTGTATTGCTAATATTTACATACTGAGATTTTCATATTTTGTTAAACAAATCCTCAAACTCCTTCTCACATATCTGTTCAAATGCTTGAACGGCTACTGCTGGAGGTGTGGGGGGGGTGCAGAAAGTAAATTTTGCAAAAAAACAAAAAACTAGTCAACAAGCACAGCCTGATAGCCTGAATTTCTGGTGGCTGTCAGCAAAGGAAGGACTGACAGAGGTGGTCAAGGCCTGTAGTTCTTGGATTCGGGAGCAGATGAGAAATGCAGGATGTTTTGAGAAGCGGAACAGAGTAGGTTTTAGCGTATTCCCAACACAGAAACAGAGGTTAATGGGACTTTAGGAAGTGAAACGTTTGCTGTGGATCTTGTTAGGCTTTTCTATTTGTACCTCTTTCTGGAATAGAGATAGCGTAATAGGTACCCTATGCTTCAATTATATCATCTGCATACTTTTGCATTTAACCACATACCTTTGTATTTAATATACAACAAAAGCATACCTCTCAACCTCCTGCTTCATAAATCAGGGACAAGGCTTAAAAAAATCAGGGCCAAAGGGCCAAAATCAGGGACACTTCTTAAAAACTGGAGGTATTCACTCAGGAAGCTGGTAGAATAAAGGGCTTAGTGTAAAATGCATTTTCTAAGGAAGAACAAGTTTGTAACTTTAATGTTTGACATTATTTTGTGCTTACAACCCCTGCTGTTTGGTCACAGAAACACCATTTTTAGGAGGGACAGAGTAAACTTTTGAGGCAAAATCAGGGACGTCCCTGAAAATCAGGGACAGTTGAGAGGTATGAACAAAAGAGAAGTAAGGAGATATTTTGCAAATAGAGGGAGCAGCAGTATTCAAAGCTCTGCTGAAGAACCGTCTGGAAGCCAAGGTGTGAAGTTCCTGAGAGAGGGGGGAGGGGGATTCTGCTACTAGGAAGGTACATTAAAGTCAGTAATTAACTACAGTTTTCAGAAAGAGTGTCAACTAGCAAGTGGAAGTATTAGCGAGTACAACACATTTTGATAAATGAAGACAGTATATACACAAGAACCAGCACAAGAAACATAAGCATATTTACAAGCATATTACAGCAGATGTCCTCAACATATCTCCAGCAATCAAAAATAATTAGTAGGACTAGGGGAGCATAGGCAGGTGAAGAGGGGCAATAGTACCTTAAGGGCAAAAAGGAAGGTGGGAGGGAGAAACGAAAAGTGTAAGGGCAGTAAGGGTGGGGAGCATTAAGGGGGAGGGGCTGAGGTGCTGAAACAAGGGATATATGTTTCAGCAACCATAGAGTGCTGTTCCTGCCTAATTAGTGGGAGGTAGGGCAAACAGGCATGACTGTGGGAATCAAAAGTATTTAGGTATCCAGCACAGTAGCCAGAAATAAGGTATTTAGGAGCCAAGGGTGAGAAGATGGATGGGAACAAATGGGCAGGGGTGGAAGCAATGAAGCCAGACAGGATATAGAAGTGCACAACCTATAGCAAAACAGGAAGATTAGGGGGATGAAAACATTTGCAGGATTCCTTATATGAAGGAGCATACAGAGTTTTGAAGACAGACAGGTTGGTAGGAATGATGAGTTTCAATGTTTTTTGCAACTTGTACCACAGAACAGGCAGCACATAACTTATAGCAGCCCTACCAAAACGTATTTTTACCTTTGGTACTTTCAGAGAGATATACAGTAGGCGGTACTTCCTAGTGCATAGTTACCTACCAAACTTAGCAGGAGGCAGTCAGAAATGTACTGGGGCAGTTTTTTGGTAATAGCTCTATAAGTCCAAAGTGCAGCATTTCTTTGATGTCTATAGGGTAGGGAAGTCCACCTCACAGCCGCATATACAGAAATGTGGTGTATTGAGAAGGGGAGACCAGTGATAAACCTTAGTGCTCTATGGTAGTGTATCAAGCTTGGTTAGCATTGTGGTGGGGCAATGGCTATAGAAGAAGTCTGTTTAATCTAGCAGTGAAAGGAAAGTACTTTGGACCAACCTCATCTTGGCTTCTTTAGTGAGAAGGTGTTTGATCCTAAAAAATAGTCCAAGTCTCTGTCTTAGTTTTTTTTGTCAGTTCCTCAATATGGTAGGTGAAGGATAGTCTATTGTCAATCCAGACTCCCAGGTATTTGAAATTTGTTATATTCTAATGGTTCGCCAAGTAATGTAGTAATCAGTGGAAAAGATCCAGAGGTGGTTGGGTTTGGAGCCTGAATAAAGGGCGAGAATAGCTTTCATTTTGTTTTTTTAGCATTTAAAAGCAGCTTTTGTTTTATGAACTGAATCTTCAGCTGGTTGAAGTCAGATTGGATGTCACAGTATGCAGCTTCAGGTGTTGGTCTGCTTATGTGCATCACTGTATCATCTGCAAATAGGTGTAAATTGGCCTCTTTTATGCACATATCGATATTATTGATGTAAATTGCAAACAACAAAGGTCCCAGGATGGACCCCTGTGGCACTCCTCACAGAAGAGGTTTAAGAGGTGAGAAATCACCTTCAGCCCTTACTTGCTGCAGCCGCCCTGTAAGGCAATCGGCAAACCAGCTCATGGAAAGTTGGACCAGGCCAATGTTCAGAAGAGAAGAGAGGAACAGGCTATGGTCCACAGTATCAAAGGCCTTACTTAGGTCCCAAAATACTGCACAGACAAAGTTACGATTATCTAGGTCCCATTGCCAGTAATTAGTCACACTGGCCAGGGCTGTGATTGTACTGTGTTGAGCTCTGAAGCCTGATTGCAGTGGGTTTAGCAGGCTATTGGATTCTAAGTGGTTCTTAAGTTGGGTACTCATAATTTTCACCAATAACTTGGACAGTATTGGAAGAAGAGAAATTGGCCTGTAGTTGTTTAGGTCACATAGGTCACCAGATTTGAAGATAGGGATGACATGGCCTGTTTTCCAAATGGGAGGTAGGATACCCAAGGATAGAGATAAATTAAAGAGATGTGTGATTGGCACAGCTAAGACTTGGTAACCAATCTTTATGAAGTATGGGTCTATAAAATCTGCTCCAGTGCTTTTTTTGGGATCCAGCTGTAGTATGAAGTCTTCAGCCTCTTTCGGAGTAGCAGGCTGAAACATGAAGGATGGTTTGGGGTCAATAAATTCATGGTCTTGCACGCTAAGTTGTGAGCATAAAGAACAGACAGGTGAGTTGTCAAAGGCAAGCCCTGCAGTCGCAAAGTGATCATCGAGAGCAACAAGGATAGATGGTCCATCAGAGATAGCGGAATTGCCAGACGTAAGTTTTGCAGGTAGAGAGTTTTCGGCGGTATGACCTGATAAGTCCTTGATTGACTTCCAAAATCTAGAAGGGTTGTTAGAAGCAATTTCAAGTTCAGCATGGTAGTAGCTAGCCTTAGCCTCTTTGACCATCTTGGTGCAGGTGTTCCGTGCCCTCCTGAACATACACCAGTCCTTTTCAAGCTTAGTTTTGCGCGCTGTTTTCCAGAGTGAGTCCCTTTTCAACATAGCATCCTTCAGCTCCAGTGAGAACCATAGGCAAGATTTATTCCTCACCCAAGTTTTTTTCAGTGGTGCGTGTTTATTTAATGCCTCAGACACTATTTCATGAAAAATGTCGTAAGCCCCACTCACTGTGTTAGATAAGTAAAAGTCTTGCCAATGCAACGAATCTCTTAGCTCAGTAATGAAGGCCAAGGGATCAAAGTTGCATCTGCATCTCTTAAAGGTAAACTTAGATGAAGACATAGTCATGGAATTTGATCTTACACAAGCAATAAAGCAGTGATCGCTTATATCAGGGAAAAAATTGGCAGTAAGTGAGAATAAATGGAGCCTATTTACTAAAATGACATCTAACAATGTATTGTTGTTCATACTCTTTTTATTAGGGTGCACAGCTTTGTTGATAAGTTGTGACAATCCGAGGGAGTCACAAAGTGATTTTAGTGATGTGGCTGCATTGGAAAATCAGTCTAAGTTGAGGTCCCCTAGTATGATAACTTCTGGAGGATCAGATACTAGGATATTATTTAAGTGCTTTAGAAGCTGAAGTCTAGCAGAGGGGGACCTATAACAACCAACCACACACAGTGAGATGGAAGAAGAGATCCCAACTTTTAGGGACAGGCATTCAAATTCATTTGGGACAGAGGTCGAGTCCAGGATTGTAGCTGAGAATTTATACTTGACATAGATGGCCACACCACCGCCTCTGGCCTCTCTGTCAGTTCTAAATATAGAATAGTTGGGAATCTTCACTTCATTGTCAGGCATTTCTGCTCTGAGCCATGACTCTGTGACTACCAGAACATCAGGTGTTGTATGACATAACCATGCCTGAATAGAAGATATCTTCTTTAGCAGGCTGCAAACATTGACATGCATAAAGCTCACTCCTTTAAGGCTAGGCAGGTCAGATGGAGAAGCGATGGCTGCAGGAGGGCCAGGGTTAAGTTCAACATTGCCTAAGCACAATAATAAGAGGAGCAGCAGTTTCCTGATAACACGAAAGGATAGTTTACAATCCCTGCTCCTTGCATGTTTGCAGGAATTAATGGAGATGGTTGGTTAACACCACGACATGGGCATTGTTGCCCTAAAGTTGCTTCAATTAACACCCTAGATGCAAAGATTAAAGTGGAGAGGTTGTCATATGCAGAGGGAGACATACCCTGTATCGGCAGCTCAGTATGCGTTCCTGCATAGTGGGGTTTCTGAGTTGAGGGACGAAGGGAGGGAAGGTTATGGATGCATAAGTACTGTATACCGGCGCTAGAGTTCATGGGACAGGCAGGTGAGGTATTGTCCTCTCTGATATAAGGAGATTGCATGAGCAGGTATATATCAGAATAAACAAGTAGCATAAAGGTTGCAATAGAGAACCAACAACAACCCCTCATATAGCAGCCATGGTACTACATTCCCAGTATCAAGTGATGGCAATGGAAGCTGTTCGTGAAAATATTGTAAAAATATAACCTTGTATTTTCACTTCTTAAGCACTGCGTGGGCTATGACAAGCCAGGTAGAAACTGAGCCTCCGACAATGCCAGATCCTTATATCCGGACCTCCTAACCAGTCCACCACCGCTGCACACCAAGTGGCCATAGTCTCCAGTAAAAAGCCACTATCTGGATGGGTACCATACTCCTCCACCCACTGGTGGTATCAGGATAACCTCAAGGTTCTACTCGCACCCTAACATACTACTGGAGGTGGAGTCTCAGCAACGTGCCCTCCTGGCTATGACCCTGCTTGCACTATGTGAGCATATCTACTACACTGATACCCAGCAAGGGTCTAGAGCTCCCATAAGGATTCATTTAGTGCTGCACTACACTCCTGGCTGCATCACGGATATAACCTACACCACAGTACAGGCCTTAGCCATTTCAGCTGGCTCCCAATATGGCTTCAGAGACTGCTGACCTCCTCCGACCCCCCTTTTTTTTTATACCTGCCATACTCCCATTGCCTCCACATCCATAACAACCTAAAAAGATCCCTAACTCAGCAGCAAAGAAACAACAATCTTTGTCGAAGAGAGCTAAAAATGTATCTACTCAGACTCGTCCTTCTGCTCCTACTTGTATCTGGCAATGTACACCCAAATCCTGGCCAAGCTGGGAACTCCTTGTCAAGCATCAATAATAAGGAAGGAACAATTACACTCGCCAACTTTAATATCTTCAGTCTACTAAAAAAGATAGATTGCCTGCAAGTCTGGGTCTTACAACACAACCCTCATGTACTCTCAGTCATCGAGATGTGGCTCACTCCAAAAACACCAGATTCTGCTGTCTTTATACCTGGTTACACACTATTCAGGAATGACAGGATCTCAAAAAGAGGAGGGGGCTGTGCGTTATACATTAAAGACTCAATCAAGGGGTTTACTCTTCCTTTACCCTGCCTTGCCAGTACTGCACAAATTCTCCCCATAAAAATTCTGCACAACAAAGCACTATCTATACTCTCTATATACATCCCTCCTGAAGTGAAATTACCGGGGTTTGAAGAACTCTTGGAGGTTATCAGATGTCAGCATCTCGACTCTGAATCCATCATTCTAGGGGACTTCGAGATCAATTGGTTGGCAATTATATGGCTCATATAAGGACTCTGTAGCTGCGCTGCACCCTACGCAACTCATTGGCTCACCCACCAGAACAAATTATAAAACTGAATCTAGCACACTACTAGACTGGATCCTCACAAACTGCCCGGATCGTATCTCCAACATGACAGTCCACCCAGATTCACTTAGTGACCACTCTCCGGTCACCTGCAGCTGGACCAACAAATTCAATGCAAACCCCCCCAAACAATCTCAAATTGAAAACTAAAAAGGGGTCACCTGAAGTATCTTAAGGAGCAGCTACGCAACACTGACTGGAGCACCCTTGACACAGCGGAGCATATGGACACTGCACTTGAGTACTTCATCAGACAATTCAATGCTGCTTGTGACTGCCATGCTCCAGTACAGAGGACAAAGCTCTGTGGAAGAAACAGCCCCTGGATCATGCCAGACTTAATAGGCCTCAAAAAACAGGGACAACTGGTGGCACAGGACAAAGAACTCTGGCAAACAGACATCCAGGAATACAGAAGACTACGGAATGACTGCACCTGGGCCATACGCTCTGCTAAAAGTAATAATTTTAGGGAAGCATTAAAAACAACATGGGACAACAGCAATTCTTTTTGGAATAACTTAAAAGATGTAACAGGGAAAGACAAGAAAGAGGCTTCACATGGTGAAGCATCGATGGTGCCCCTACCCTTGACCCTCTGACAATTGCCAATATGTTTAATAAAGCATTTACTGACCTTAGCAGTGTGCTTCTGACAGATTTTTTTGATTAATCCAACCCAAACTTAAGCCAAAGCTTAGGGCCAACTCAAACATCCCCACCTCCCTTCTATTTCAAAACTGTCAACTACAACCAAGCAAGAAAGCACATTTGTAAGGTACTTGGAAAATCCAGGAAAAGCAGCGACACACTCAAACTCATTTATTTCCCTTACATTTGAAGAAATCCTAGCTCCCATTACCAAGCTGCTGAACTTATCCCTGCAGCTGGCTCAATTCCCCCAAGCTTGGAAGTCAGCCCTGGTAACTCTGGTTCACAAGAATGGTGACTGGGCACTGCATGCCAATTACAGGCCTATTTCTATCATTCCACCACTGTCAAAAGCACTGGAGTGCATAGTCTCAGACCAGCTGGTTGAATACCTTGATAAATACAACATCCAGTGCCCGGAGCAACAGGGATTTTGGAAAGGGCACAGTACCACCACAGCTCTTCTGGAATTCACCAGCTGCATACATAGTTCACTGGACCAGGGTAATCTTTTCAGCGTGGCCTTTATTGACCTAACAGAGGCCTTTGACATGGTCAGTCACTCTCTACTACTTCAACAACTCACCTCCATAGGCCTCACTAACCCCACTACAAATGGGTTCAAAAGCTACCTAGCTGATTGTTCCCAACAGGTAAAGATTGGAAACACCACATCTGGGCACCTTCCTGTTTGCTGTGGGGTTCTCTGGGGGGTCAATTCTAGGAACCCTCTTTTTCAGCATCTTCTTAAATAACCTGCCTTGATCATGTGACCAACAGATGCTATTCTATGCAGATGATGCTGTTATTTTTACTTCTCATCAGGACTCTCATACCCTAAAATGTCAGCTACAACATGCTTTTAAACAAACTGAAGACTGGTTCAGAGTACACAAGATTGTTCTGAACTATAAAAAGACAAAAGTAATGCTTTTCAGCAGTGCAAGAAGCAAACACAAAGTAACATCCCTAAACATCACTAACTGTGCAGGAGTTACACTTGAACAAGTGGAGCGATTCAAATACCTTGGAGTTACTCTTGACTGCTCCCTCTCCTATGCAGAACACATCGAGAATGTGGCCAAAACAGTCAACATAAGAACTGGGCTTCTGCACAGGCACAAGAAATGCCTGACACCTAAAGCCCTAAAAAACGCAATCCATAACTCAGTTGTTTCCGTTATCAACTATAAATTAGTCATTTACAGATCAGCCACTCCCACCTCACTACATAGGCTAGCAGTAGCCCTCAACAAAGCCTGCAGACTGCTCACCATTTCCCCATGACTAACACACACTTGTAACCTTAATGAGCAAGCTGGGTGGCTACAACCTGACAATAGGATACAATACCAAAACTGCCTATTAGCTAAAAAACACTACTTGGACTTGAACCTCCTGGAGTCACAAACCTACTAAGCTTATTCACAGGCCCACACCACACCAGGAACTCTGACCATCAGGTTTTCACCATCCCACGTTGCAGAACCTCCCAAGGGCAGAGGTTATATGCATTCTGAGCACCACTTTAGCTCAATAAAACCTCGGCACTGATCTTGACTTTCTCACATGAGATTGGGGCCTTTCAAGACCAAGCTAAGACTACACCTACTGAAGAAAAGCTCCTGTGACTGCACTTTTTAATTGCTCCTTATCCCCCTAACTCCTGACCCTGGTCTTATTTGACCACAGGTTATTACCTTCTCCTCACTTCTCCTACTTTGTCCTTCTACCCCTAGTTTCCTCATGGCCCTGCAATACCTTGCACTTTCCTCTCCCATTTCCCCCTGACTAGTCATCATGCCCCCTCCCCCACTCAGTGCATTCTACTCTCCTTTTGGATGTCTGTTTACCATCTTTTATCTGACAATGCCATGTAGGCTGCTACTTTTACTTGAATAATCCTTGTGTTAAAATCATCTCTGTTATCAATTCACAATGTATTTTTTAAATGTTTAATTCACCTAGCTAGATACTCCTAAACCCACAATGTATGTATTCCCACCCTTTACAACATGGAACCTTTGTAAAAGAGCAGTCTCCTGCTCAAAGGTATTGTAATCCAAGAATGAATAAATAAATAAATACATTGAAAAAAAGTATGACGACTCACGAAAAAATATCTTTTTTCATATGGGAAATTATGTATTTCAATGGGATTTTCGACTTTGATGCATAACTTTGCCATTTTTGCATATTTTGACACCAAATTATCAACATACCCTTTTTGAGACCCCTCCTCGTGAGCAATAGGGGAGTCATTTTACAAATACTGCCGAAAGGTGATTTTGTGGTCAGTTGTTGAAATCACATTTCAGGTGGGATTTCAACATTTTCACCATATGTGTTCATAAGGTGGGGTCATAAGAAGGGTATGTTGAAAATTTGGGATCAAAATATGTTAAAATGGCCAGGTTGTGTGCATCTATTGACATTTTGCTACACTCGCTCGTAACTTTGTTAATTTTCAATATTTTAACCCCAGATTATCAACATAGCCATTTCTTTACACCACCTTATGAATGTGACAGCTGTCATTTCTTTAAATCTTGCCCAAAATGTCTTCCCATGCCACTGGCGTGGAATTATGCTGCGGTGGTACGGAATTATGTTTTGGTGGGAATTTGACAATTTTTACTATCGTGTTGATGAGATGGGATAATAGAAAGGCTATGTTGACAATTTGGTTGCTGTTGTCTCACAAATGGAAGTGCAGGGCCCTCTCCATAAACTTACATATACACATCTATGGAAGGATGGTGGTCCCTGCGCTCCATCAGACAAGTAAGGTAATGTAATGTGGTAAGGTAATGTAATGGGGTAATATGAGGAAATTTGTTTTCACGCAGAGAGTGGTGGATTCATGGAACTGCCTTCCTGAGGAGGTTGTTGGGTCTAAAACAGTGGGGGAGTTCAAACATGCATGGAACAGACATAAGGTAATTATAGTGGGGGGTTGCAGGAAGTAGGCTGTTGGTTAATTAGAATCTGCAGCTTATCCAGTAGGTAGGGAAATGGGCAGACTGGGTGGGCCAAGTGGTCCTTATCTGCCATCAAAGTCTATGTTTCTATGTTGTGTTTCTATGTAAGGATATAGACTATCTCAAAAGTTCAGATGCATGGGAGCGCAGGGCTCTCCCACAGTAAAATAAGGATAGCATTATACTATCTCAAAAAGTAAGGAAATTCTTTGAAAACAAAAATCTGTATTAATGTAACATTTAGGGTTCAGGCCAAAGTGACAAAAGTAGGGAAATGTGGCTTTAGAGTTTCCAACCCTAAAACCCCAATGCCACCCCTAAAGCAAATCAGTGTCGGAGTCTTCCTAGGGGATGTCAACCCTGAAGCTCACCCCGTTCTATACTGTCCAGAAACATACACACCTAATGGGGTGAGCTTTAGGGTTGAAAACCTCTAGGAAGAGTCTGCCCTGATTTACTTTAGGGGTGGCATTGGGTGTTTTAGGGTTGGAAATCCTAAAGTCACATTTCCTATTTTTGTTGCTTTTACTTTAACCCCTAAATGTTGTATTAATATATGTATATATATATATATATATATATATATATATATATATAGATATGCACTTAATAACTTTGCAGCCTTTCAAGCAATTTACATGACATTTTGCATGTGCTATCAGAGAGGAAAGATCTCTTGATGTGCCAAGCTTTGTTCTGGTCAGATGTGTGTGTACAGAGATATGGAGGGTGAACACATTTGAAAATTGCCTTTTTTTCATTTCTTTGTCACACTGCAGCATAAAAACAGTTTGTAATTCTAGTCTGAAACTTTTAGGGTAGAAAGGTTCTGGGCCACAAATCTGCCCTTTGAAGATTTGGTGAAAAAATATTAATCCGTTCCAAAGTTATTAAATTTTAAAGTTTCCCATTGTTTTCAGTGGGAATTTCACTCTCCAGTTAGATGTCCCACTTGAAAAGAATCCTTTTGTCACAAATGGGAAATCCTTTTTCACAAACGGGCCATCTTTTGTTGCAAATGGGGAATCTTGTTTCATGCTGCCACCATTCTGTTTTTTACTTCAAGAGGGAAACAAATTTAAATAACTAAAAATAATTATGTCTTTAGTAGAAACCAACACGTGTTCCGCTAATCAGAACCTGTTTCACCCTATTCTGGTGTTAGTTTTTGGAAAAATTACTTGGAAATTTGTTTTTTCAACATGTTGAAATCCTCTTCCATGTCTTTTTTCATGCTTGGAAATCCTTATTTGCAGATTGCAAAAAAAGAAGCCCATGCAGTCTTAAAAGATCTCACAGCAGTCCCATCATTAAAGCCCTAGTGCAGCCAAACCAAACAGTGTTTGTTCATGTTTGCCCCCACATTGAAAAGCTTGCACTGTCCCCAGTTAAAGCAACTGCATAATCATTGTTATCAACCCTCCTGTAGCCAGTCGCTAGCTCCGAAAGGCAATCCCCCCCCCAGGAGCAACGACCCAGCTCATGCATATTCATGAGGGACTTATTAACATTTAAATTCCCCCAATTCTTCAGCGCTTGCATGCGCTGTCCATATCTACTTGGCGACTCCTCACTCACCTCCTCTAGGTGTCTGACCCCCGGATCAACCAAGCAAATGGGTCAAGAGCACCAGAGAGGCACTTAAATTGCTGCTGCATCGGTGGCATTCCAAAAGTGCATTTGTGCATGCACCGGTGGAGCTCTTGAAAGCAAAAATCCAGGTCACTGGTCCCACTATTAGACCCTCACAGCCCCGATTTGGGCTGGATTGCCATGCAGGTACCCAGGAGAGCAAGGGAAAATAAGGTAAGCCTCCACAGGAGGGTTACACTTACATATTTAGGGATGTCAGCATATGTCATCAGTGTGGGCGGCCCCTACTAGACTATTAGAGAAAGGTTTCCATGTGGTCCTAGTGCCTGACTGTGATAAGTTCCATAGGTGTGACCTGATGAAAGAAATTCCTCAAAGATCTACCGTTACGGTAAGTTCTTACGTAACTGTTCTTTGCTCAGTGGATGAACTGTAAATGGGGAATTTTTATTTGAACTGATTTATGAATTAAAATAGTGAGCTTATTTGATTAATATTGTACAGCTAAAAAATGTAGGCTGTGGTATAGGTTTTCCATGTTTAAGAAAGTAACTTCAAAATCTTGAATATCCTTACAATTAGCTGTTATCTGTAACTAACTACAAATTAATTCTTTTTTTACCCATCCTCCCCATTTGTTTTGGTCTACACATGTCATACAGAGTATTAGTGGTGTAATATTGCCTTTCTTTTTCCTTTTTTTTGTTGTTCATTATACCACTATTTATTCACTGTATAAATGTTAAAAATTGTATAAAATATAAGTAAAACAAAAGGACAGTAGGGCAGACCTACAAAATAACAAAGGATACACACTGTGCTACAACACAGTCTGCACCCTGTATTGGTGGCCAGGACCCCAAAAGTGTGGAACGCATCACGGTGCAATGAAATGCAGTGCACACAATAGACAGGCTCATACTTCATGGCTGCATGACATAGCAACTAACAGTGGATATTGTTTTCCCACAGAAACCACTGGTGAACACAAGGGAACAGCAACACCTGGCAGAAGTGGCACCACTGCAAAGCTACAACCTGAAGAAGAGGGAAGAAGGGGCTGCTGACAGATAACATGGACCACAGACGCCATGGAGTGCCCAGTGGCTGAGGACAGGCTGGAGCAGGAGAGCTGGGACCAGAGAGAAATGCTTGAGGTGACATAGCAATGCATTAACACATATAGTGGTACACTGGGTGCACAGGTTGACAGTAAGGGGTTGGAGACAGACATTGCAGAGGCAATCCAAGATATCATCCAAGATCTCAGTCCCACACCATCTGACTAGGAGGAGGTGACAGTACAATGAGTTGCACAAGACATTCCCCCCGAACCCATGGAGGCCGATGACATTGGGTGATATTATCAGAATGGTCTTGACACCCAAGAGGCACTGAGACAAGAGCTAATGGCAATATGGTCCTTAATGGATGCACACCACATAGCTGCCAGGGCACACCGCAGCCACATGGATGAGGCTATGGCTGGGGTACTGGATGCCATGCAGACTGGGGTACACCAGAGTGCAGCCTGGAATGCAGATTGCATGGCAGTACTGCATGGGCTTCAGGTAGGCACACAGTGGCAGACAGATACACTGGAGTGGCTGGGGACTGTGCTGGGGAGAATGATTGCTGTCCAACATGAGCAGACAAATGCCATCATTGCTATACTACAGAACATCACAGAAGCATTATGGTATGGAACACAGCATTGCTACAGGGCCGTATCACCATGGACACAATATCCACGTTATCTGGGAGAACAGTAAACCAGCCAGTTGGTTTCAAGCTGCCCACACCAGTCACCAACTTAGTGGGCACATACCCCAGGCGTATAGTGCCCAGGTTGACAGTGCAGCCTGTAGGTCTGAGTACTCGAGTCCCAGTTCATTTGTAGACACCAGCCCCAGTGGACATGGACAAACAGTACATGGCAGGCCTGGATACACTGCATACACTGGGGATATCTGCAGTGTGGACTGCATAGAGCAGTCCAGTAGACCTTTGCCAGTGTAGCGTAATACACAGCAACAACAGGCCCACACTGCCCAGGTACAACAGCCCGACAGTGTACTACGGACATAGGACACAGTAACACTCACAAAGCAGGCCAGCATCACACCGCAGGCACCAGCACCCAAACATACCACATCCCAGATCCCAGGTACCTAGCCACCATCCCAATCCACTGATGTCGAGGACATAGCCTACCAGCACCCAACATGTGCCACTACAAAGCCCAACCACCTCCCATACTGCCAGCATACTACAGACACCACAGAGCAAGCTCTCAGCACCCAGCACACAACAGCAGTCAGGGCCACTACACCCCAGGCCCCAAGTGAGGCACAGCCTGATGCCGACAACCAGTGGAGCACCATGGCCACCAAGGGATCAGCAACAGAAGACAACCCTGCCACAAATGGCAACACGGTAACAAGTACACCTTCCAGAAAAAGGGGGAGGAAGGTAAAGGACACTGGGATGCAAGATATATCATGTGAAACAACACTCAGTGATACAGGACCCACCACAAGGTGGTCGCAGCATACAATGGCCCATCACACACGGGGATCAGAAGGGGAAACTATCCAATAGCAGGACAGTGGTGGACACCCAGCACCCACAGAAACCATGAATACAGGCAGGAAGGACCCAGATGCATGGAAGGCCATAGAGGGGTAGACTACATGCACATTAGACCATTAGGATTGTACACAATGGACCAGTGTGCCATGCACCAGGCATGAACAGATGAAGCTGGATCCTGATGGACATGTGAGAGAGAGACAAAGTGGGATCATGTCATTGGTAACCTGTACTGCGCACCATGGTGGGGAAGTAGCAGTGGCTGCATAGAGATATGGGGGAATATCCAGTGGAGACATGTGCAGGACCCCAGTGTAGACCCTGGACTGGCAGGATGGGGACATATTGTGAACATTGGCCGCCAGTATTAAATGGCAGGACCCCAAAGGGCTGCTGGTGTAAAGACTAGCTGTTCAAAATATCCCAGGCCAGGGCCGGCCTGGTGGCATTGAGGGTTGAGGCGCTGGACGCCACACCTCGTGCCACACTGGCGACCCGGGTTCGGAAACGAGCCCGGGCCATCGGGGGTCGGCAGGGTAGGGAAGAAACTGAGCATCCAGAGGACTGCTCTCTCTTCTCTGAGAGGGTTCCAGCCTCTGGCAGCTGTCGGGGGTGCATGAAGTGGCGACGCTGCGTATGCAGGGGCGGAGTTGTGGCACAGGATTGCCTTGAATGGCCAAACTCCACAGGGACAGGAAATGTAACAAGATGTAAAATCCCCACTCCCGGAGATAGGCGATGGCACCTTGGCCTCTGAGTCCACACTTCCAGCACTGGACCAACTTACTCTTCAGGGGCTGACTCATGTAGCCCAGCACTCTACACTATAAGACAGAGTGCCCTGGGTGGATAGGGCAGCCCTTCCTCTGCAGGGTTCAGATCCAGAGGTTGCATTGGGTGGCATGAGGGAAGAGGATCTAGAGGTCTTGGGGGGAGGTAGAGACCAGGAGACTCAGAGGATGCCGGAGAGAGTTCTCCAGGCATGTGGAGTAGAAATAAAGTTCACAAAAAAAAACAAAACACCCCAGGCTTCCTGAAAGTCCAGAGACATGCACCGTGCACCTGTCATCACACTGACAACCGTATATGGAGGTGCAAGGCTGTGCTGCACTGCGGCACCCCAGATGGACCCTATTGTAGCACATGTGGGCAGCCAGTAAGACAGCTTGTGTTGACAGGCAACCTTACCATCTCATTGAGTGTACCACCCCCATGGTAGGTGGCACACAGGGGCTGTACCATGATGTCCTGCACAGTGTTAGTGGGAGGCCCCCCCAGGCATAAAAAACATCATGGGCCACAGGCCCATAGGACATATGGTTGTCCCCCATACACACAGAAGCATACAGCACAAACTACAGACAGCAGGATGGTCTCGGTTCCCCATGTTCCAACTTACACTGGCCAATGGCACTGTGGCAGGAGACACACTGAGGGCATCACTGTGTGGGTGGAGAGCTGTTTGATAGTGCCCTGATGTGGGGGCAGTGTTGCTAATACACCAGTGGGCCTGGTGACAACCCCCTCCTACATGCAGGGCACCCCCCAAGTGTACACCTTCATGGCGGCTAATGTGTGTGCACTATGTTGCAAGTCCTCGTATACACAGCACAGCAAGGATGGTGGGTGAGTGTGCAAGTTCTGTTCTCCAATGTGTGCATGAATAAAGTCACAACTGTTAAAGCATCTGTTTGTCAGTTTGTTCCACACACCAATGACCAACCCAGACACAGCCATGAGGCCTACTAGACTGGCATTCCCCAGTGTGTGGCAGGCAGTGGCCAGTGGGCTATGTGGCATGAACATCATAACAGGAGGGCATGCACTCAATGGACAACTCCCAGGTTGTCCGTGGAACATGTCAACATCTCCACAACACAGGGCATCTATGGCACAACTGTGCCTGTTGTGTGGAAGTGCCACACCGAGACCCAGCATGATACTGAACTGGGATGAACAGGACCCTGACATGTACATGTACATGACTGGGCGCTGTAAAGGACCTGGCAGTGGTGGTACAACCGTGAAGGTGGCATGATACACCCTACCATGGTCTTGTGTGGTGCACTTTGTGGATAGCATGTTGCTGTGTGCAGGCCTATCATGTTGGCTGCAGTGCACCGGTACCACAGTGGGGGATGGATTGTACTTGTGTGTGTGTGTGTGTGTGTGTGTGTCACACATGTACAGCAGTGGGCCTAGAGCCAGCCAGTGCTGTGGCATGGGGCCATGGCATGACACACAGGGGGTAAGGGGTCATACATCTGCCACATCCAGGTGGTACACATGCTGTGGCACCACTACATGCAGAGACACAGTGCCTGTGGCTGGTGCATGCATCAGTGCACAGCAGTACCATGTGTTCCCCCAAAGTCTGCACATATGTGTGACATCCAGCAACATGCCAGCCCCATGCAGGCACCATGGTGAAGCAGCACCGGTAGTGGGCCACAGTAACCAACAGTGACACACATGGCCCTGTGTGCTGTACAAGAGGCCACCCAGCACATACTGTACATTACCACACTGAAAGAACAACACTGACAACAGATATGGGAAAACAAGGGACGTATATTTAGAAAAACAGTTAACAAGGCAAACATGGAACAAAACAGCATGTATGGTTCAACAAACAGGTATACTCAAACAACGCAGATAAACTGTCCCACATACCAGCAGTGGCACATTCAAACACCTTCTCAGTAATTCCCTTGGGCAAAGTTCATAGGATTTTTTTCAAGTATTTTTATTCGTTCAAAATACCATCTATTTGTACGTGCTCCCTTACAATTTTTCACAGTGTTTCGAAACCATCCTGTTTCTT